>OY998183.1:96118044-97545544 GCA_963921935.1 Galeruca laticollis | reverse complement strand
TTTGTTTTCAAAATCAACAAGTCTCTTGGCTTCCCTAGTCCATAGCTCACTTATTTGTTTTTTTATCACTAAAATTGTTATTCTCCAGTCTTTTAGTTACTATTTTAAAAAACATAAATTCATTGTCCTGGAGGGTAATAACACTAATTCATTTAGATTTCTATTGTATTGAGGAATTTTAATTAAGTCCTCTTTTCCTCGTACAATAGTCAATTTTCTATTATTCATGTTATTTAGCTAATTTGAGAAATGTTTATTTTTACAAATTTTACAACCTATATTATTAATTAACCTATATGTAATTGATTCTATTTTAGTTTGAGTCTTATTTTATAGTTATTATACATAAACTCCTGATTATTTTTGTTTTTGTAATTGAATTTCATATATATTATAACAGATAAGAAATCGTTGATATATTAATCACATGGGGAAATACAGTAATTGTTAATCAATGTAAATTTATTGTTTATAATTTATCAATACTGTCCAAATCGAGCTTTATTGAAACCAAACAAACCAATATAATAGAATAAAATAAGATCAACCAAGATTTGAAATTTTAACCTAATAGGAGTTACAAAATTTTATCTCGAACAAGTGAAGTTGAGAGTTACATCCTATAATCATAATGTTGGCATATTATGATGAACTCAACGGTTATTAAGCTTAAACCTGTATTCAGAAGATATTTTTCATAAACTATAATCCATCATTTCAAATAAATATAATCTATAATTTTGAGATTTAGATTCCAGTCACAGACTTTTGTAAATATTTTCAAAATGGTTTTATTGTGGAGGAATAAAAGTTTTGCAGCTTTTGTAGAAAGTTTTCAATTATTGTTATTTATAGAGGTTTAATTGATATACCCTGTAAGTATAGCAAGGTTAAATTATTATGTTCATAATGTTTTGAAAAGATATTTTTTTTTTATGTTAAATAGGAGTGTGAATAGGACTTGATAATGCTTATTTAGAAAAGTGGTTCAATTGTGATGGAACTTTTAATGAATTAAGACCACATCAAGAGAATCATTTGATGAATGAACAGAAAATCTTTGATTAAATTTTATTGGATGGTTCTTTGATTTTAAAATTTATTATTTGACATTTGTCAAGTGAGTTAGATACGGATAATTTATACTCAATTTTAAGGTGGCATAACTGATTGGCATTGCTTGGTCATATTTTAAAAATTCTACTTCTCTGTCTCCTTTTTTGGCAATATTTGAAATTTTTAGTATTTTAACAAAATGCTTTTCACACTACTACAACAGTTTTTAGTAGAAGAAAATGATCGCAAGATCAAAGAGGAGGTTGAAGAAATCAAACAGGTGAAAGAGCCTGAAGAGGAAATTACAACTGCAAAAGAAGAGGCTAATTTCAGTACCGACGACGATGAAGACAAATTAGTCATTAAGGATGATCCTGTGAGCAGTCAAGATGAAGCCGACGAAGGTAGCCAAGCTGATTTTTCACAGGCTAGTAGTTGTGACTACAACTTTTCGCATTTTAAGAGAGAAGAATCAAGTTTCTCTGGCGAAGAAGATGGTGGCGAAGACAGTCAAGATGAGAAACCGGTGAATATTAAAAATGAAGTAAAAGAAGAACCCGAGGATGACAGTGATGAAGATGTGCCATTGAACCGCAGAAGTCACTTGTCTGCCCGAATGAACATCAAGAAAAGAAAAATAGAAGACGATGAAGATGATGATGATGACGTGCCTCTGACTGCAAGGAAGAAGCCCAAAAAAGAAGTAAAAGAGGAGAAATCCAAGAAGAAAAAGAAAAGAGGTTATGACGACGATGAGGATGATGACTATGATGACGAAGAAGAAAATGATTACAAACCGGCGAAAAAGGCTGCAAAGAAAAAAGAAAAGAAGGTGAAAAAAGAGAATGTGAAAGTGGAGGTGAAGACGGAACAAGCAGATGGAGATAGTCCTAAAAAGGGAAAGAAAAAGAAGGAAGAAGAACAAGACGTTTGGAAATAGTGGGTAATGAAGAGTTATATATTACATCAGAAAATTTTGCTAAAGAAATCATGTCACAAATCCACTTAGATTACATTCATATAGGAGCAAGAAAGATGTGGAGAATATTTAGGGAAAATTATATCACCAAAAAAGATATTTCAATTGCCAAAAACATAGTCAAATCGTGTCATTTATGTCAGTTAGGAAAAGAAAAAAATTCACATAATGAAAACGTGCCAAAATCAATAATAGCTAAAAAACCATTAGATATCATAGCCATAGATTATTTATCGAATTTAACAACAAGTATCCATCAACAGTACTCCAAATGATACAACTGAAGAAATTCCTATGTACGTATTTAACCAAACTTTACCATCTAGACCTTGGACCCTAGAACGGAAAGATTATGAACAAATAGTAGAAAAAGTTAAAAACAAATTATGTAAAGCAGCCAATAAATACTTCCAAAGAAAAAATAAAAGAATTAAAAAACATACAGATTTTAAAAAGGGAGATTTAGTTATAGTAAAAGCACTTAGAGTTGCTAAAACAAAAGAAGCAAAATGTGCTAAATTGCAATTACCATATCAAGGGCCATATGAAGTAGTTAATAATAAAGGAATAAATAGTTATGTAATTAAAGACATTGAAACAGGAAAAATAAAGGGAATTTTCAACATATCTCAATTGTACAAGTATCAGCAAGAAAATAAAATTTTAACTTAATTTTTGAGAAAAATAAAAGTTACAATTTTAGGGGGAAATTATAACAGATAAGAAATCGTTGATATATTAATCACATGGGGAAATACAGTAATTGTTAATCAATGTAAATTTATTGTTTATAATTTATCAATACTGTCCAAATCGAGCTTTATTGAAACCAAACAAACCAATATAATAGAATAAAATAAGATCAACCAAGATTTGAAATTTTAACCTAATAGGAGTTACAAAATTTTATCTCGAACAAGTGAAGTTGAGAGTTACATCCTATAATCATAATGTTGGCATATTATGATGAACTCAACGGTTATTAAGCTTAAACCTGTATTCAGAAGATATTTTTCATAAACTATAATCCATCATTTCAAATAAATATAATCTATAATTTTGAGATTTAGATTCCAGTCACAGACTTTTGTAAATATTTTCAAAATGGTTTTATTGTGGAGGAATAAAAGTTTTGCAGCTTTTGTAGAAAGTTTTCAATTATTGTTATTTATAGAGGTTTAATTGATATACCCTGTAAGTATAGCAAGGTTAAATTATTATGTTCATAATGTTTTGAAAAGATATTTTTTTTTATGTTAAATAGGAGTGTGAATAGGACTTGATAATGCTTATTTAGAAAAGTGGTTCAATTGTGATGGAACTTTTAATGAATTAAGACCACATCAAGAGAATCATTTGATGAATGAACAGAAAAACTTTGATTAAATTTTATTGGATGGTTCTTTGATTTTAAAATTTATTATTTGACATTTGTCAAGTGAGTTAGATACGGATAATTTATACTCAATTTTAAGGTGGCATAACTGATTGGCATTGCTTGGTTATTTTTATAAAATTTTGATAAGAAAATAATTAGTTTGGCAAGATTGGAAAAGAAAAGAGTTTGGTTTAGACGACAGAGTAGAAGGGAAGAGAGTCATTGTGAATTATATTAGAAAAAGCCAAAAATTTGATTGATCTATCTTTTTAACAATTATTAACTGATATAACTACGTACTGGAAATCAGAACTCATGACAATTTAAATAATTTGACTCCATTATAATATTATGGAAGAAAAATAAAGCAGCTGTCATGATGTGTCAAGTAAGAGGAGAGAAAATCAGAATTTTGAATCGAGTTTAAATTATTGTATTCCATTCCAATGCATGTGAGCGAATAACGTTGATTTATAAAACAAATTTCAAGTCTTGCCAATCCAGAATTATCTTTTGAGAACGTTGGTGAATAAATAAATGGAACCCTGGAAGGAACAGTGATCGGTTAATGCATGTGTTAAAGGTACTGTGACATTTTGTTTATTATTCCCATAAAAATTTTTCAAAACCATTTTTTGCTATTTGTAATGCTTACTTACAGAGTTACATAATTTTGTAATATAAACTTTATGATAATTTGATTTAATTTAAACACATACTTGTTAGTAATTTTATTTTTAATTTCATGATATTTTCTTCAAAAACCACACTAAAACGGATGACAATAGTAATAACCTAAAAATCTGTGACAGAAATTGAATTAAGCAATTTCAAGCGACTAATAATATTAAATATCCATACACACGAAGTCATTTCACTACAATTCTTTCACGAATCGACTCCCTGAGAGCAAGACATACTATAGAGAGCCGGAGCAAGTTAGTTAGTATATTATTTTATTTTACTTACCTTATACATGGTAAGTTGGCGCCCTAAAAACTTTTCACAAATATAATAACAAACATTACTAATCTAAATTGAATCTTAAAAAAAAATCTATACTTATAATATACCTTAAAATTTGTTACAATATAATCAATAAGCAATGATTTTAAGTTGGTAATGAAAATTCCCTAGCAGGCATTACTTCTTGTAAATATTCATTTCCTTTTATACATTTGGGCTGTGTTCCAATTATCTTTTCTATCTAGTTTCAACCCTTTGCAATGAATGAATGATTACATGGTATTCTAAACCTTTGCTACTACTAAAAAAATTACGTAAACAATGTTAAGTTATCGTTAAACTGATTATTCTTTTCTCTTAATTTAGGTTTCAAGCTATTATATGACGTTTCGTCCTGCAGAAATTGCTATGGCTGTGTTCAGTGTAATACGTAATTCCGTGACTTTGACAACCAATCAGAATTACTGGTACAGGTAATATTTACTATCTATTTAACTAATATAGTGTTGGAATTTTTATTCTTCATCCCTTTTTAAAACATTCACATCAATATTTCACCCGATTTATTCATATTTCAATCTTTTTATATTTTAATATTTGACTTGTTATTGAGTTTATTCTAATGGTTGTGTCTACTGACACTCCTTCCGTTACAATAAGACCTTTTTATGATGTTTATTTATTTCAATATATTTACAAAACTAGATGACTAGTTCAATATATATAAATATACATATATATATATATATATATATATATATATATATATATATATATATATATATATGTATATATATATATATATATATAATTTATTTTTTCAATTTCTTGGGTGTCAGGTTGTGTGATTAATTAAACCATTTTATTGTTACTGACGTTTCGTTCCTGGGTTAGGAACTTTCTCAAAGTTTATTATTGACTGAATCAAGTTTCATCGTTTACAGTTGAAAATTAAAAAACACATATACAATAGGTAAAAAACATTCATAAAACAGAGATTTGAAACAAGTACCATCGATACAAATTCTACGACATTATACAGGGGGAGTACGGAAAGACTTCAGATATATTATTTTATTAAATTATGATAAATCTGACTTAAGTTTTTTACATCTTGCTTATCGTTGACTGTATTTTCTTCCTTTTTAATGTGCACCATTTCTTTAATTGTTAATTTTTTGTAGTTTGAATCTTGAGCTAGCATTTTGGTGTTTTTAAAATCAAACTCATGGTTTTCATTGCTTTTATGTTTGTGGAGAGCCGTGGAAGCATTTTTGGTATATTTATGGCCATTTAATCTAAAGTCTGTGTGGTCATTCCTATGTATTTTTTTGGACAGTTTCGGCAGGGTATAGAATATATAACGTTTGACTTTTTTGTGGTTTTTATTTTACTTTTTAATTTAGTGAATAATGGTGATAGGGTGTTCTGAGCTTTGTGACATATAGAGATATCATGTTTAGAAAATATGTGACTGAGTTTTTCTGAAGGCTGCTCTGTATATGGCATTGCTACATATTTATTATTGTTTGACATTTTGTTTTTAGAGTATTTCTTTGATGGGTTGTTATATATTTTATAGACTCTTTGTTTGCAAATACGGTTTATGGTATGTATTGGATAGTGATTGCTTATTAAAGTCGTTCTAACTTGTTTTATAACATCTGGTCTGTATTCTGGAGAAGTTAATTTAATGGCTTTGTCAACTAATCCAGTAATTACGCTGTTTTTATGGGACTTTGGATGGTTGGAATTGTGGTTAAGGTATCGGCCTGATGAGGTTACTTTATTATACAGTTAAGTTTTGATAGTATTATGGTTAGTTCCTATCAATGTCATTTATTGTGTTATTTTCTTCTGTTTCTACAGCGAATTTGATTTTTCCATGAAAATTGTTGAAAGCGGACAGTACGTAATTAATACTATCATTGGGTACAGCTGCTAAACAGTCGTCCACATAACGTTAACGTTTAATTTTAAACTGTAAACGATGAAACTTGATTCAGTCAATAATAAACTTTGAGAAAGTTCCTAACCCAGGAACAAAACGTCAGTAACAATAAAATGATTTAATTAATTACACAACCTGACCCCAAGAAATTGAAAAAATAAATTATTTAAGAAGGTTGAAGAAAAATAATACTTTTATTATATATATATATATATATATTTATATATATATATATATATATTGAACTAGTCTACTAGTTCTAGAAACAATTGTATATCAATAAACATAAAAGAAAAAGGTATCTATTATTCAGGAAGGTGTATCAGTAGACACAACCATTTTATAAAAGTTACTGTCAATTCAGATATGAAATCAATACAAAGAAGGAAATACGCATGAATATAATATCAGATATAAATATGATTGATTAATAAAAGAACTATGAATCGAAATTCTAAACACAACATTATTTAAATAAGTATTAAAAGTTACCTGCACAACAAGTTCCAGATTTACACTAATGTCAATCAGTTCCATATTGATCTGAACACAGCCATATGAATTTCAGCAGAAATAAAATTCCATTTAAACGTCAAACCTGAAATAATATAAATTAATATCTATTTCAATAATTATTTAGCAACATTTGCAGGTGTTTATAATGAGAATTAAGAATTTTAAAGAAAGGGTTGAAAGCTTCATGAGAAATGATATATGGAACACAGCCCAAACATAGTTTAAAACAATGGATTATAAACAGGAAGTAATGAAATTTAGTAAATTCATTACCAACTTAAATTTATGGGTTATTTATTTTATATTGGACAATAACAATAAAATCAATAATAAGGAATAGTTTATGTAAGACCAATACATTAAAAATTTAAGAATTAAAAATTAAACAATTACATCTATATGAATTAATAATTTAGGTTATAGATTTTGTAAAAATAAATATAAATAAAGGAACCGTAAAAACGGGATAATGACTAAAATAGCTAATGTATTCTGTAAAAAAGACTTTATATAAAAACCTGAATACTTAGTGAACAGTAGTGTATAAATATGTTAATCCTCCAGGACTTTAAAATCAAACAATTACAGTTTTTCCAATAAAAGACATAGAAAGTGACAATTTGTAACAATAAAACAAGGAAAAGCAAGCTTTGGATTTAGGAAGCAGAAAAGTTTGTTGATTTAAAAAACAATAGAAGGTTTTTGGGGTGATGAAGAATCGAGGTGTGTGATAAATTCCCTCAGATTAAATTTGTTAATATTTCCCAAAAAAGTTAAAAAAATTCCTCAAAATGGTGATAGAAACACTTAAATAAGTTTGGTGAACTCGTGTAGAGAAGAACAAGCCGTTCTGAAGGTGTATCTCTTAGTTAGAGATCTGCAAGAAAGTCGTAGACGCATCCTGGGACTATGTAATAAGGTCTGTGAATTTTAATTAAAACTTTTGGGAATTCCATTTAAACGAACAGTGAACTATTGTATATTCAAAAAAGTTTTGATAATGAAATTTTTAAAAAAAAGGCCTAAAAACAATTTATTACTATGCATAGTACTTTACCTCCATGGAAATGCATGCAATATAGTTCATAAGAATATTTGTACTTACTTGTTAAATAATAATCGATTTTCAATGTTCACATGTTTCATAAACTTTCACATAAATTTCAATTTTTCTTATCTTTCATGCATGCTTAACTGTTCTGACTAATTACTATTTGCTTTACACTTCACACACATTATTTAAAAGAGTTCTTATATATGTAATTGTTTCGTTTAAATTTATATAACGCATTAAAACTTTATCACAACTGTATACACGCTGAAGGGTGTTTACCGTTTATACTACATCGACAATGAATTGCATTTTCTGTTCCTAATAAGGTATATCAGCGCATGCGTTACTTATGCGCAAGTGGAGAAGAGAGAATAATAAATGTGTATTCAGCATTGCCTAGTATGTAGGGATATTTAATAATTTTATATTTTTAAAAGAATACAAAGTTTCTCATAATTACAATTTAGTAAATTAATTTTTCAATAAAGTGTTGGTGTTTTTATTCCTTTCATGTTTTCCATACAATTATTTGAATCAACATATTTCCATCTTTCTATAAGAAATTATATTCTGAACTATCATTTTTCAAATACTTAAATAAACAGATATAAATCCAATTAGATTTATACCGTGTGCGCCAAGAATCCAAAGAGAGGAGTCATTCATGCTTCCGACTTATAAATAAAATAAAAATTAAAATTACATCAATATAAAAGATAAATTATGAGCTAGCCGATATAAAGTTTAATACATCATTCATATAAAATTAAATTACATATATAAAATAAAATTTAGGATATCAATTATAATATATATATATATATATATATATATATATATATATGTATATATATATATATATATATATATAAGCAAAAGGTGATGATTATCAGGTATGAGGTCAGTATAAGAATTAGAACTCTATATTCCCATTCTCAATATTTTGTTAGTTTGACAAATGTAATCAGCAGGTCATTCCATTTCAAAGACTTCCGTATATCAATGGTTTGACTCAATTGATTCTGACACTGTTTAAACAGTTCACCAATTTTAGAGTTGCCAAATACAGTTCAGCTGCAGCATTTTTCAAATACTTAAATAAACAGATATAAATCCAATTAGATTTATACCGTGTGCGCCAAGAATCCAAAGAGAGGAGTCATTCATGCTTCCGACTTATAAATAAAATAAAAATTAAAATTACATCAATATAGAAGATAAATTATGAGCTAGCCGATATAAAGTTTCATACATCATTCATATAAAATTAAATTACATATATAAAATAAAATTTAGGATATCAATTATATATATATATATATATATATATATATATATATATATATATATATATGTATATATATATATGTATATATATATATATATATATATATATATATATATATATATATAAGCAAAAGGTGATGATTATCAGGTATGAGGTCAGTATAAGAATTAGAACTCTATATTCCCATTCTCAATATTTTGTTAGTTTGACAAATGTAATCAGCAGGTCATTCCATTTGAAAGACTTCCGTATATCAATGGTTTGACTCAATTGATTCTGACACTGTTTAAACAGTTCACCAATTTTAGAGTTGCCAAATACAGTTCAGCTACTAATTCCCTCGTCTTTTCTAAAGTCAAAGATAAAACACTTTTAATGTACCAAACCAACGTTATTTACAAAATAAATTGCTCGCAGTGTTTAGGATGCTACGTTGGTCAAACGTCTCAATGGTTAAAAAACCGTATTACCTAACACAGAAGTGATTGCCGAGTAGGTAAGAATAACTGTGTGTTAATCATTTTATAAAAACAGGACATACATTAAGTTATGACGAGACAGAAATTCTGCAGAAAGTTGACCATTACAAGAATCGTTTATTTTTTGAAATGTATTACATCAACAAGCAAAAGGATACTATTAATCTCAAATCTGACACTAATAAACTCAGTGATATTTATTGTCACCTGTTAAATTAATTTTAAGATTGTTTTGTCACATCAGATATTTGAATGTTCAGATTACTCATTTTATTGTTTCCCCTTTTAATTTAAATTATATTGTTTTTACCTATTCACACTAGAACCATTTTTGTCAATTAGTAATTAGTCTATTAGTCTAGTTGTGGCTTGACATGGTGTACATCAAATTTCATTGACTCCTACAATCTTGTCTCCTGATGAAGCTATTAAACAATGGCAAAATATTGAGAATGGGAATATAGAGTTTTAATTCTTATACTGACCGCATACCTCATAATCATCACGTTTTGCATAGATTAATAGTACGGTCGATAATTACCACAGAAACATCTGTTTTGATTTTCTGATTTAAATATATAGGTCACGCACTATTCGTACATCTTATATATATATATATATATATATATATAAGATGTACGAATAGTGCGTGACCTATGAACAATAAGCAACGAATAGATTAGTGGGTATTGCACGCAAATAGAAGAAGGGGCTACTGAAAAGAGTGGTAATCGCAGACATGCATATTTCTGGCTCATTAGCCGTCATCGGTACGGTACAACACCTTTGCTCCCATGTTTCACATATTTTCTTGGTTGTACCGTACCGATGACGGCTAATGAGCCAGAAACATGCATGTCTGCGGTTACCACTCTTTTCAGTAGCCCCTTCTTCAATTTGCTTGCAATACCCACTAATCTAATAGAATCTAACGAATAGATTAGTGGGTATTGCAAGCAAATAGAAGGAGGGGCTACTGAAAAGAGTGGTAAACGCAGACATGCATGTTTCTGGCTCATTAGCCGTCATCGGTACGGTACAACCAAGAAAATATGTGAAACATGGGAGCAAAGGTGTTGTACCGTACCGATGACGGCTAATAAGCCAGAAATATGCATGTCTGCGGTTACCACTCTTTTCAGTAGCCCCTTCTTCTATTTGCGTGCAATACCCACTAATCTATTCGTTGCTTATTGTTCATATGTCACGCACTATTCGTACATCTTATATATATATATATATATATACACATATATATATATATATATATATATATATATATATATATACATATATATATATATATATATATATATACACATATATAATATTTAAATCAGAAAATCAAAACAGATGTTTCTGTGGTAATTATCGACCGTACTATTAATCTAAGCAAAACGTGATGATTATGAGGTATGCGGTCAGTATAAGAATTAAAACTCGATATTCCCATTCTCAATATTTTGCCATTGTTTAATAGCTTCATCAGGAGACAAGATTGTAAAAGTCAATGAAATTTGATATACACCATGTCAAGCCACAACTAGACTAATAGACTAATTACTAATTGACAAAAATGGTTCTAGTGTGAATAGGTAAATGACGGCTAATGAGCCAGAAACATACATGTCTGCGGTTACCACTCTTTTCAGTAGCCCCTCCTTCCATTTGCTTGCAATACCCACTAATCTATTCGTTGCTTATCATTTACATATATATATATATATATATATATATATATATATATATATATATATGAAATTAATTGTCTCGACCTTTACTTCGTGGAATCTGCTCATATTAGTGTTTTAAATGAAACTCACGGATTCTAGTTAATTCCACAATATAATAAAAGTTATTGAAAATTCTATAAAATTGACAATTGTTTTGATAAATCAATATCATTATGATGATATTGAATAAGAAAATATGTTCAAGTTAAATCGAAAATTATATTAATGTGAAAACACAGAGGTATCAAAAACTTAATTTTAATGTTAAGATTTCGGTTATGAGACTGCCTCACCTTCTGCGCAGGTTGCCGTCATAGTGGATGTCGCTTGCGACCTCGTGCTGGTGTACATGTAAGTAGTATTACCAGGGGCGGCCGTAGTGTATATTTGTTACAGTATGTATTTTAAAATAAGCATGCAAAAATCGAAGAAATGTAATTCTAATAATACTTCATTGAAATTATCGATAGAAATTTATAATCAAAAAAATTTGTTGGGGTTTATGAATAGGTATTGACATATTATAAAATAATTGGAAAGTACCATCAAAACAATTAGCGATTGTGACTGAATATTAATTAGTGAGTAATTTCAATAATCACAAATAGTAAATTTAAAATTTAAGCGCAAAAGAATACCTACTATTGTATTGTTTATAGATACGTAGTTAAACTATCTTCAAACATTGAATAATAACATCAATGATAATAACAAATAGTACTTGTGGCAGGGATTAATGATTATTGAGTACATTTAAATATAACAGAGACCAATATATGACTGGACAACGTCTGCCGGGTTCATCTAGTTATGATATAAATAGGATTGTAGAATAAGTATTGTGCTTCACCCGTCGAAAACGTTTTTAAGCTCATCTCTCGCTTTAAAAACTGTTAGTTTCGTCACTCGTAAAATAATATACTGTTTAATTTAATTGATTGAACATGAAATAATAATATTGTCAAACAGTTACGATAAAGAATGGGGAAGAAATTAGACATCGAAATTCAACCACCGTTCTATACATAATGTATTTTATCAATGTTATTCCAACTAAAGTTTCTGATATATCTTAGTTTACTTTGTATCCATACGTATTCGCTTCGAAAAGCTTTCTCTCGATACAATACCATATATATTTTCCGCTGAAAATTACTTTATATCTAAGTTACTGTGATACGTCTTCAGAAGTTGAATCCTGAGACGTATTCTCTATTGACATTTGACGAATGACTTCAATTAGTGACAAGAAGTCAGAAGTAATTAGAAATACTGCCACATTAGGTTCTTTCTGCGAGAAATTCGGCGCAAACTGTCGCTCACAAACTTCTCAACTAATGACTTGATAACGATTTACTTTCTTAAAGACTTTAAACACTTATCGGTCCTCACTCTTAGATTATTTACTAGTTCATGAACCTTAAGTAACTTCCCGATTTCTGAGAATTCAATTTATTATTTATCACTCCTGGGAATTAATTTATTAGATACTTTGCGACTGTTTTGGACATTTGAAATAAAATATTCCTGACTAGAAAATTTCGAATTCCTGAATCGGAAGTATTTTTTTCTACGACTATTATAGAATTTATATATTCCGACGTAGTTTTTGATTATGGAACAGCTTCATTCTAGCACTAGGGCAAGAATAATCATTCTCGCCTTTGGTGTGGAATACATACTTGTAGCGCCCTCTCAATGTCATGTTTAATTTGACAGAAAGAGAAAATAGGCGTGTTCCATTTGTTGCAAAAAGAACATAAAAAAACCATTAACCACTTACTGCATGATTTTTTTGATTAATATTATTTTAATTTATGTAATGTATTATGACCTCAGAAGATCTGGAAGAGTATTAAAAAAATCTACGGCATGTTTTTTTTGTTATATTCAAAAATTTTGACATGTGCTAGATATGGAACAACTTTAGGTAACATTAATAATAAAAATATACATTTTAATTTTAGTAATGAAAATATAAAAAATATTTCTTATTCAGTATGAAAGCGATAAAAACAGTTACGGTCCTTATTAAGACACAAAAAAACCATACATTTTGCACAATAAATGTGTGATTTTCCCTTTCAGTCTATATACTTGCAGCGTTGGCGCTCAGTAGGAGACCATTTCGGTAAGTGACCCAAGTTATCAGTTCTAATTTCTTGAGCTGGTATTTGCGCAAATGGGTATTTTTTCTTTTTTAATTGCAATTGAGTTTGTAAGTCATTGCTTGGCCTTCCCCTTTTTTTTGTAGAACATTAGCCCTGGTTAGAATTTCTGCTGGTGCCAGTTTGAATTCTGCTAGAGGCAAGTACATATCGTCAGTTTGAGAGCGTCGCCATAAAATCCAACTATTGACACACAATATATCTATAAAATGGTAAAATACTCTCATATACCACTTCTTCGACCTGATCTGGATTCTGTAATAACCCAACATTGAATCTAAGAGATCAACACCACCCATATAGTTATTGTATATCCCAATACACTTTGGACGGGGAATCTCTATATGGCACTTTGTTTTTCTACAGAACCGTTTTACATCGGACATGGGCTGACTTCCAATATAAGTTGATATGGTATTCACTATTTTATTATCGTACCAAGATACTACAGAAATATCTACACCATCAATGTTGGCAACTTTTTCTGTGACAGCACCTCGACCTTTCTTCTTCATTTCTGCTTCCTTAGGAAACTGGAAATATGGCACTCGATTAGATCTTACGGTTCCAAGAGGTAAAATACCCTGTTTTGATAGGTATATTAAAAAAGGAATACTAGTGAACCAGTTATCGAAAAAAAGTTTATAATGTTGATTTTTAGGAATAGTCGATGACAGTTTTACCACTACATTAGAACTCGCGCCTAAATTGGGTAGGCCGTCTTCTAGTTCAGGAGGCCCACTATAAAAATCGAAATCATAGCTAAACCCAGACACCCCACTCAAAACAATTACTTTGTAGCCCCACTAGTGGGGCTTTTTTGGGTTATATTGTTTCAAACTCGACCTAGCTTTTGTCGAGAATTTGTTCGTCAACAGCCAATACAAAGAAGGAAATACGCATGAATATAATATCAGATATAAATATGATTGATTAATAAAAGAACTATGAATCGAAATTCTAAACACAACATTATTTAAATAAGTATTAAAAGTTACCTGCACAACAAGTTCCAGATTTACACTAATGTCAATCAGTTCCATATTGATCTGAACACAGCCATATGAATTTCAGCAGAAATAAAATTCCATTTAAACGTCAAACCTGAAATAATATAAATTAATATCTATTTCAATAATTATTTAGCAACATTCGCAGGTGTTTATAATGAGAATTAAGAATTTTAAAGAAAGGGTTGAAAGCTTCATGAGAAATGATATATGGAACACAGCCCAAACATAGTTTAAAACAATGGATTATAAACAGGAAGTAATGAAATTTAGTAAATTCATTACCAACTTAAATTTATGGGTTATTTATTTTATATTGGACAATAACAATAAAATCAATAATAAGGAATAGTTTATGTAAGACCAATACATTAAAAATTTAAGAATTAAAAATTAAACAATTACATCTATATGAATTAATAATTTAGGTTATAGATTTTGTAAAAATAAATATAAATAAAGGAACCGTAAAAACGGGATAATGACTAAAATAGCTAATGTATTCTGTAAAAAAGACTTTATATAAAAACCTGAATACTTAGTGAACAGTAGTGTATAAATATGTTAATCCTCCAGGACTTTAAAATCAAACAATTACAGTTTTTCCAATAAAAGACATAGAAAGTGACAATTTGTAACAATAAAACAAGGAAAAGCAAGCTTTGTATTTAGGAAGCAGAAAAGTTTGTTGATTTAAAAAACAATAGAAGGTTTTTGGGGTGATGAAGAATCGAGGTGTGTGATAAATTCCCTCAGATTAAATTTGTTAATATTTCCCAAAAAAGTTAAAAAAATTCCTCAAGATGGTGATAGAAACACTTAAATAAGTTTGGTGAACTCGTGTAGAGAAGAACAAGCCGTTCTGAAGGTGTATCTCTTAGTTAGAGATCTGCAAGAAAGTCGTAGACGCATCCTGGGACTATGTAATAAGGTCTGTGAATTTTAATTAAAACTTTTGGGAATTCCATTTAAACGAACAGTGAACTATTGTATATTCAAAAAAGTTTTGATAATGAAATTTTAAAAAAAAAGGCCTAAAAACAATTTATTACTATGCATAGTACTTTACCTCCATGGAAATGCATGCAATATAGTTCATAAGAATATTTGTACTTACTTGTTAAATAATAATCGATTTTCAATGTTCACATGTTTCATAAACTTTCACATAAATTTCAATTTTTCTTATCTTTCATGCATGCTTAACTGTTCTGACTAATTACTATTTGCTTTACACTTCACACACATTATTTAAAAGAGTTCTTATATATGTAATTGTTTCGTTTAAATTTATATAACGCATTAAAACTTTATCACAACTGTATACACGCTGAAGGGTGTTTACCGTTTATACTACATCGACAATGAATTGCATTTTCTGTTCCTAATAAGGTATATCAGCGCATGCGTTACTTATGCGCAAGTGCAGAAGAGAGAATAATAAATGTGTATTCAGCATTGCCTAGTATGTAGGGATATTTAATAATTTTATATTTTTAAAAGAATACAAAGTTTCTCATAATTACAATTTAGTAAATTAATTTTTCAATAAAGTATTGGTGTTTTTATTCCTTTCATGTTTTCCATACAATTATTTGAATCAACATATTTCCATCTTTCTATAAGAAATTATATTCTGAACTATCATTTTTCAAATACTTAAATAAACAGATATAAATCCAATTAGATTTATACCGTGTGCGCCAAGAATCCAAAGAGAGGAGTCATTCATGCTTCCGACTTATAAATAAAATTAAAATTACATCAATATAAAAGATAAATTATGAGCTAGCCGATATAAAGTTTAATACATCATTCATATAAAATTAAATTACATATATAAAATAAAATTTAGGATATCAATTATATATATATATATATATATATATATATATATATATATATATATATATATATATATATATATATATATATATATATTTATATGTATATATATATATATATAAGCAAAAGGTGATGATTATCAGGTATGAGGTCAGTATAAGAATTAGAACTCTATATTCCCATTCTCAATATTTTGTTAGTTTGACAAATGTAATCAGCAGGTCATTCCATTTCAAAGACTTCCGTATATCAATGGTTTGACTCAATTGATTCTGACACTGTTTAAACAGTTCACCAATTTTAGAGTTGCCAAATACAGTTCAGCTGCAGCATTTTTCAAATACTTAAATAAACAGATATAAATCCAATTAGATTTATACCGTGTGCGCCAAGAATCCAAAGAGAGGAGTCATTCATGCTTCCGACTTATAAATAAAATAAAAATTAAAATTACATCAATATAGAAGATAAATTATGAGCTAGCCGATATAAAGTTTCATACATCATTCATATAAAATTAAATTACATATATGAAATAAAATTTAGGATATCAATTATAATATATATATATATATATATATATATGTATATATATATATATGTATATATATATATATATATATATATATAAGCAAAAGGTGATGATTATCAGGTATGAGGTCAGTATAAGAATTAGAACTCTATATTCCCATTCTCAATATTTTGTTAGTTTGACAAATGTAATCAGCAGGTCATTCCATTTGAAAGACTTCCGTATATCAATGGTTTGACTCAATTGATTCTGACACTGTTTAAACAGTTCACCAATTTTAGAGTTGCCAAATACAGTTCAGCTACTAATTCTCTCGTCTTTTCTAAAGTCAAAGATAAAACACTTTTAATGTACCAAACCAACGTTATTTACAAAATAAATTGCTCGCAGTGTTTAGGATGCTACGTTGGTCAAACGTCTCAATGGTTAAAAAACCGTATTACCTAACACAGAAGTGATTGCCGAGTAGGTAAGAATAACTGTGTGTTAATCATTTTATAAAAACAGGACATACATTAAATTATGACGAGACAGAAATTCTGCAGAAAGTTGACCATTACAAGAATCGTTTATTTTTTGAAATGTATTACATCAACAAGCAAAAGGATACTATTAATCTCAAATCTGACACTAATAAACTCAGTGATATTTATTGTCACCTGTTAAATTAATTTTAAGATTGTTTTGTCACATCAGATATTTGAATGTTCAGATTACTCATTTTATTGTTTCCCCTTTTAATTTAAATTATATTGTTTTTACCTATTCACACTAGAACCATTTTTGTCAATTAGTAATTAGTCTATTAGTCTAGTTGTGGCTTGACATGGTGTACATCAAATTTCATTGACTCTTACAATCTTGTCTCCTGATGAAGCTATTAAACAATGGCAAAATATTGAGAATGGGAATATAGAGTTTTAATTCTTATACTGACCGCATACCTCATAATCATCACGTTTTGCATAGATTAATAGTACGGTCGATAATTACCACAGAAACATCTGTTTTGATTTTCTGATTTAAATATATAGGTCACGCACTATTCGTACATCTTATATATATATATATATATATATATATATATATATATATATATATATATATAAGATGTACGAATAGTGCGTGACCTATGAACAATAAGCAACGAATAGATTAGTGGGTATTGCACGCAAATAGAAGAAGGGGCTACTGAAAAGAGTGGTAATCGCAGACATGCATATTTCTGGCTCATTAGCCGTCATCGGTACGGTACAACACCTTTGCTCCCATGTTTCACATATTTTCTTGGTTGTACCGTACCGATGACGGCTAATGAGCCAGAAACATGCATGTCTGCGGTTACCACTCTTTTCAGTAGCCCCTTCTTCAATTTGCTTGCAATACCCACTAATCTAATAGAATCTAACGAATAGATTAGTGGGTATTGCAAGCAAATAGAAGGAGGGGCTACTGAAAAGAGTGGTAAACGCAGACATGCATGTTTCTGGCTCATTAGCCGTCATCGGTACGGTACAACCAAGAAAATATGTGAAACATGGGAGCAAAGGTGTTGTACCGTACCGATGACGGCTAATAAGCCAGAAATATGCATGTCTGCGGTTACCACTCTTTTCAGTAGCCCCTTCTTCTATTTGCGTGCAATACCCACTAATCTATTCGTTGCTTATTGTTCATATGTCACGCACTATTCGTACATCTTATATATATATATATATATACACATATATATATATATATATATATATATATATATATATATATATATATATATATATATATATACATATATATATATATATATATATATATATATATATATATATAATATTGGAAATGTTTATATTCTTGGGTTCATAGGTTGTTTTAAATAATTAAAATACGATTGTATTTCACATTTTTCTATTGAAAATGGATAAAAATTTTAACGTTTCGCTTCTTCTTTGGAAGCATTTTCAAAATAATATCATTATAAGAATAAGGTACGATTAAAATATTTGTAAATAGATAAAAACATAACATTAGTAGGTTTTTAAAAACATTAACAAAAACACAGAATTAAAATTGACGTACTCACCTTAGAATTTCAATGCAACGATACTATACGAGGGAAGTTGAAATGAGTTAATTAATCAGCTTATAGTAAATTTGACTCAAGTTTTTTATATCTTGTCTATCATTCACAGAAAACTCATCTTGTTTTATGTGTATCATTTCTTTAATTGATAATTTCTGATAATTTGTGTCTTGAGCTAAGATTTTTGTTTTTTTATAATCAAATATATATATATATATATATACACATATATAATATTTAAATCAGAAAATCAAAACAGATGTTTCTGTGGTAATTATCGACCGTACTATTAATCTAAGCAAAACGTGATGATTATGAGGTATGCGGTCAGTATAAGAATTAAAACTCGATATTCCCATTCTCAATATTTTGCCATTGTTTAATAGCTTCATCAGGAGACAAGATTGTAAAAGTCAATGAAATTTGATATACACCATGTCAAGCCACAACTAGACTAATAGACTAATTACTAATTGACAAAAATGGTTCTAGTGTGAATAGGTAAATGACGGCTAATGAGCCAGAAACATACATGTCTGCGGTTACCACTCTTTTCAGTAGCCCCTCCTTCCATTTGCTTGCAATACCCACTAATCTATTCGTTGCTTATCATTTACATATATATATATATATATATATATATATATATATAAAAAAAAAAATTTTTTTATATATATATATATATATATATATATGAAATTAATTGTCTCGACCTTTACTTCGTGGAATCTGCTCATATTAGTGTTTTAAATGAAACTCACGGATTCTAGTTAATTCCACAATATAATAAAAGTTATTGAAAATTCTATAAAATTGACAATTGTTTTGATAAATCAATATCATTATGATGATATTGAATAAGAAAATATGTTCAAGTTAAATCGAAAATTATATTAATGTGAAAACACAGAGGTATCAAAAACTTAATTTTAATGTTAAGATTTCGGTTATGAGACTGCCTCACCTTCTGCGCAGGTTGCCGTCATAGTGGATGTCGCTTGCGACCTCGTGCTGGTGTACATGTAAGTAGTATTACCAGGGGCGGCCGTAGTGTATATTTGTTACAGTATGTATTTTAAAATAAGCATGCAAAAATCGAAGAAATGTAATTCTAATAATACTTCATTGAAATTATCGATAGAAATTTATAATCAAAAAAATTTGTTGGGGTTTATGAATAGGTATTGACATATTATAAAATAATTGGAAAGTACCATCAAAACAATTAGCGATTGTGACTGAATATTAATTAGTGAGTAATTTCAATAATCACAAATAGTAAATTTAAAATTTAAGCGCAAAAGAATACCTACTATTGTATTGTTTATAGATACGTAGTTAAACTATCTTCAAACATTGAATAATAACATCAATGATAATAACAAATAGTACTTGTGGCAGGGATTAATGATTATTGAGTACATTTAAATATAACAGAGACCAATATATGACTGGACAACGTCTGCCGGGTTCATCTAGTTATGATATAAATAGGATTGTAGAATAAGTATTGTGCTTCACCCGTCGAAAACGTTTTTAAGCTCATCTCTCGCTTTAAAAACTGTTAGTTTCGTCACTCGTAAAATAATATACTGTTTAATTTAATTGATTGAACATGAAATAATAATATTGTCAAACAGTTACGATAAAGAATGGGGAAGAAATTAGACATCGAAATTCAACCACCGTTCTATACATAATGTATTTTATCAATGTTATTCCAACTAAAGTTTCTGATATATCTTAGTTTACTTTGTATCCATACGTATTCGCTTCGAAAAGCTTTCTCTCGATACAATACCATATATATTTTCCGCTGAAAATTACTTTATATCTAAGTTACTGTGATACGTCTTCAGAAGTTGAATCCTGAGACGTATTCTCTATTGACATTTGACGAATGACTTCAATTAGTGACAAGAAGTCAGAAGTAATTAGAAATACTGCCACATTAGGTTCTTTCTGCGAGAAATTCGGCGCAAACTGTCGCTCACAAACTTCTCAACTAATGACTTGATAACGATTTACTTTCTTAAAGACTTTAAACACTTATCGGTCCTCACTCTTAGATTATTTACTAGTTCATGAACCTTAAGTAACTTCCCGATTTCTGAGAATTCAATTTATTATTTATCACTCCTGGGAATTAATTTATTAGATACTTTGCGACTGTTTTGGACATTTGAAATAAAATATTCCTGACTAGAAAATTTCGAATTCCTGAATCGGAAGTATTTTTTTCTACGACTATTATAGAATTTATATATTCCGACGTAGTTTTTGATTATGGAACAGCTTCATTCTAGCACTAGGGCAAGAATAATCATTCTCGCCTTTGGTGTGGAATACATACTTGTAGCGCCCTCTCAATGTCATGTTTAATTTGACAGAAAGAGAAAATAGGCGTGTTCCATTTGTTGCAAAAAGAACATAAAAAAACCATTAACCACTTACTGCATGATTTTTTTGATTAATATTATTTTAATTTATGTAATGTATTATGACCTCAGAAGATCTGGAAGAGTATTAAAAAAATCTACGGCATGTTTTTTTTGTTATATTCAAAAATTTTGACATGTGCTAGATATGGAACAACTTTAGGTAACATTAATAATAAAAATATACATTTTAATTTTAGTAATGAAAATATAAAAAATATTTCTTATTCAGTATGAAAGCGATAAAAACAGTTACGGTCCTTATTAAGACACAAAAAAACCATACATTTTGCACAATAAATGTGTGATTTTCCCTTTCAGTCTATATACTTGCAGCGTTGGCGCTCAGTAGGAGACCATTTCGGTAAGTGACCCAAGTTATCAGTTCTAATTTCTTGAGCTGGTATTTGCGCAAATGGGTATTTTTTCTTTTTTAATTGCAATTGAGTTTGTAAGTCATTGCTTGGCCTTCCCCTTTTTTTTGTAGAACATTAGCCCTGGTTAGAATTTCTGCTGGTGCCAGTTTGAATTCTGCTAGAGGCAAGTACATATCGTCAGTTTGAGAGCGTCGCCATAAAATCCAACTATTGACACACAATATATCTATAAAATGGTAAAATACTCTCATATACCACTTCTTCGACCTGATCTGGATTCTGTAATAACCCAACATTGAATCTAAGAGATCAACACCACCCATATAGTTATTGTATATCCCAATACACTTTGGACGGGGAATCTCTATATGGCACTTTGTTTTTCTACAGAACCGTTTTACATCGGACATGGGCTGACTTCCAATATAAGTTGATATGTTATTCACTATTTTATTATCGTACCAAGATACTACAGAAATATCTACACCATCAATGTTGGCAACTTTTTCTGTGACAGCACCTCGACCTTTCTTCTTCATTTCTGCTTCCTTAGGAAACTGGAAATATGGCACTCGATTAGATCTTACGGTTCCAAGAGGTAAAATACCCTGTTTTGATAGGTATATTAAAAAAGGAATACTAGTGAACCAGTTATCGAAAAAAAGTTTATAATGTTGATTTTTAGGAATAGTCGATGACAGTTTTACCACTACATTAGAACTCGCGCCTAAATTGGGTAGGCCGTCTTCTAGTTCAGGAGGCCCACTATAAAAATCGAAATCATAGCTAAACCCAGACACCCCACTCAAAACAATTACTTTGTAGCCCCACTAGTGGGGCTTTTTTGGGTTATATTGTTTCAAACTCGACCTAGCTTTTGTCGAGAATTTGTTCGTCAACAGCCATATATTCTTCCTTTGGAACAAGCAAAAGTCTTTCCCTAATTTTGTTCAACAGAGGTCGAATTTTATAAAGTTTGTCATATTCAGGTTCTCCAAGTCTTGGTTGATTCATATTATCGTTGAAATGGGGAAACCTTCTAATTTGTTCAAAACTATTGCAACTCATAGCATCAGAAACAGAAGGAATATCTAAAGAACTGTCCCAATAATTTCTAGTAGCTGGCAATTGAACAATTGACATATAAATGCATATGCCAGCAAAAACTTTTATTTCTTCCTCTGTTATATTAGGTGGATTTTCTGGCCTACATTGTACACCAAAAAGATTCGATTGTTCCGTTGTATAAGTAACAATTTCATCCGTAAATAAAAAATTGAAGAATTGGATGATTCCATCAAGATCCTATATATTGTTGGGTAGTGATTCAGAACCTTTGAATTTGATGCCATCTTCAAGGAATGGCAATTTTTTTCTTCCCATTTGATTTTCTCTTTTTCAGATTTTTTTCCCCCGTGATTTCTGCCAAACGAAGTGGAAGGGGTAGAAGATTCATATTCTTTCTGATTCTGAGATGCCTTTTTGATATATTGAGCCCTAGCAGACTCAAGACGGGAAACCAAAGGAACGTCATCATCAGTGTCATCAGTTTCGTCAATAACTTCTTCTGTCACTGAGAAGTCAGTGTCACTCTCAGATTCATAGCACAAAACTTCTTGTCTTATTTCTACGTCATTTTCGTCGCCGTCAGATAAGATTTCGTCATCGCTCATGTCAGTAACCGGAATTATGGCCCTTTTCAAGCCATAAAAAGTTTTTGTATCTATCTGAAAATAAAAATAAACCCTATTTATTTTTCCTCTTACTTCGGCCTGTGACAAATATGGGACATGTAAACAAAGTCATTTTTTTCAGCAAACAATATGTTGAATATGTTTATATGTTCAAGAACTTGTAATATAAACTCTTACCTTTCGACCACTTGTTTTAGTTTCGTAAAATTGTAGCCAATATTCCATACCACAACTACAGAACTTTCAATAAATAACAACAACACCTGTACTCCAACAGACATAATGAAACTAAATCGTGTACGTCTATTTTGGAAGGAATTGGCTACCGCGTCGCCACAAACCAATAAGCGAGTGTGTCATATATAGCACAATTTGTGATAAGGTTCTGAGTAACGTCAATACTTAGAAAAAAAATAAAATTTGGCGTGTGCCATATTTGACACGGGATGCAGTAAGGAGTTAATTCCAATTGCTTGCACAATTCACAATGATTGAGGGAGGAGTTATTAGACGTTTTTATTGACAGCTAATATTGCTTGACATTATTATATTTTTTCTAAACATAAAATTGCCCCCGGGAAAATATAGAAAGAAAACTTAAATTAATCAATTAAACCTCTATATGGCTATCATTTACTTGTGCTAATATAAAGTTGGTTTGGCTAACGTAGCATAACTAGTAAATGACTACTAAATAACCTTAGTTCTATACATGACAATAATTATCGTATATAGGTGGCACAGCAAGTTTATTAATGGCTCTAGTTTGCAAATATCCTGTTTTTGTTTTTATCTGCCTGACCTAACAAGACCATCACTTCCTTAAAATACATTAACAATTCTACCAACAGGTCATTGCAAAGGAGAGACATTATCTCCAATTAATAATACTAAAGATCCATTTTCGATACTGTTTCCAATATTATGCCACTTAGGGTGGCTAAGTAATTGTGACAAATGAGCCTTATGCCAATCTCGCCAAAAATCTTGCCCGATTCTTGTACATTTTTGCCAAAAGTTCAAATATTTTATATTTTTATTAGATATTTCAGGTTCAGGAATAGAGGTTATTGCCTGAATAATGAAAAAATGAGCAGGCGTTAAAAATGTTAAATCTGTGACATCACTAGTAAAGGGTGTGATATGCCTCGAATTTAAAATCCCTTCTATCTGAATAATAACTCTATTAAATTGTTCATATGTTAAATTTAAGTTTCCAATAATTCTTTTAAAATGATATTTTGCTGATTTCACACCAGCCACCCAGAGCCCTCCCCAGGTTGGGCTAAAGCTAGGAATAAACTTGAACTCTACAGATTGTGCATTACAATAATCTGTAACAGCCATCTGGTGAATCTGGGATTTTTGTAAGTTAAACAATTGTTTCAATTGTTTTTTGGCTCGCTTGAAGGTAGCAGCATTATCGCAGTGTACAATGTGAGGAAGGCCTCTTCGCGAACAAAACCATTTAAAGGCTGCAAGGAAGCATTCTGTTGTCATATCCGACACTAGCTCCAAATGAATACATTTTGTGATAAAACACACAAGGCAGACATATCCTTTTGAGATTACAAAACGTCTCATACTTGATTCCTCCCCATTGAAAGGACCACAGTAGTCAATACCTACTTTGTAAAAAACTCTATCTTGTACAACCCTATCTTGAGGTAAGGAAGCCTTCAATTTCTGTGCTCTTAAAACTTGAAACAATTTACACATTTGCTTATGGTGTATCCAACAATAATAATAGCACTTGTTATGTAATACTTTGTGGAGAGACTGGATAATGTCAACTTTAAACCAGCATGTAATAGGTTACAATGCTCGTGCCGAACAACTAAAATTGTAAAATAACAATTTTTTGGCAATATGATGGGGTGTTTTTGCAAAAATGGTATATACCATTTTCCAATCAACCGCCGACTCGTACCAATCCATCACTATCTACCAATGAACAAAATTTGTTTAAATTAGATTTGATACACTTATTGTTTTGAATGCAATCAATATCTTTATTGAAATGTAAAGACTAAACATGCCTTATTATAACTTGCATAGCTAGTCTATAGTCTGCAAAAAGTAGTTGGATTGAGAAGATACTGTCTTCACTATTTCATCTACAATTTTTTTAAAATCGCAACATGTAAGCAACAACACGCTGTAGTTTGAAAATTTCGATATAGCAAATACCTCCTCAACCAAATTACAATTGACAGTTTTTGAATTGTCAAAATCTTTATCCCAATGTGTGTCTATAAATACATTCCCATTTTTAAAATTGAATTCAGTTGGCGAAAAATCAAAGTCTCCTAATTCTGGTGCACGTCGCTACCATATAACATTAGAGTGCAACTCAGAAGGCATCAAGCCCCTTGATAGACAATCGGCTGGAGTAGAAGACCCGCTTACATGAGCCCACTTATATTTCCTAGTTTTCTGTTGACTTGATACTACTCTTCGTTTTATATAATTGTGAGTCACAGTATAAAATCTTATGTCTAATGTTCCAATTATTCAGTATACCAAAAACTTTATCAAACAATGTAGCTAGAAGCACACATGCGTTAAGTTATAATCACGGTATAGTTTGTTTACATTTCGTTGGTGCTATTCTAGATTTACTGCACAATAATGTGACATGAACATTGTCATTACATACTGATCCTACATAAACACAAGCTCCATAGGCAATGCTAGAAGCATCAATAGTATTGGCTTCACTCATTAACAAATCACGGTATACATGTATAGGTTTCATATTCATATAGTCGCAAAAAAATGAATTCCAAGGGAACACAACCTCATCTAGCAAGGGTGTGTGCCAGTCTAGTTTTAATTGCCAAACTTTTTGCAGGAATTTCTTAGCTCGTGTAACTATTGGGCCAGCTAATCCCATCGGATCAAAAAATGAACCTATGATACAGAGAACATTACGCTTTGTTCAATTATCAAATATTTTACCACTAGACATAGTAATTATAAATTGATCTGATTTTAAATTCAATTTAAGGTCGAGGGCCTTGACATTCAATTCAACATTGTGGGTATTAACACTGTCAAATACTTTGTTACATACATCAATGTCAGCAGAACACTTGGATGAATAGCCGACCATTTATGAAGCTCAGAGCTACCTAGAGACATCAGCTTAGTAAGTTGATGACAAGTCTCTTTGAGATTGTCTAAGGTGGAGGACCCAAAAAGAAAGTCGTCAACATAGCTATTGTTCAAAACAACAGATGAGGCGAAAGGGTACTTAATGCCATGTCGTAGAGCCAATTCTACCAAGCATATTGTTGCCAAGAAGCTGGAGCTGGTAACGCCATATGTCACTGTATTGAGCTGTAAACATGAAAGAGAATCGTTGAGGTTTTCTTTCCAAAAAATTATTGTGTGAAGGCAGGGTCTATCAATACCTGTCTATACATTTGTTTAATGTCCGCCATAGCTACATACTTGTATGTACGAAATAGTAGAAGGATGTCACATAGTTCTTTCTGTACAACAGGATCTGCATATAATATGTCATTGAGACTCAAATTTGAATCCGTTTTTACACTGCCGTCGAAGACAACGCGAAGTTTTGTTGTCACACTGTTCTCTTTTATAACGGCATGTTGAGGCAAAAAATAGCAAGAGTCTAAAGGCTTTTCCAGCTTAAATAGATCAATTTTTTTCGCATAACTCAAGGTCAAGTATTCATTAATAAATATGATGTATTCCTTTTTCAAATCTTCGATACTAGAACATTTTTTGCACAAAACGTTAAGTCTTTGCAGCGCTATGTTGAATAAGTTTCCCAACCTAACCTCTTCTATAGGTATTCTTACAGGAAGGCTAACATGAAATCTATTCTCATTAATTGAGACAGACTTTCCAAAATCTATTTTGCATACATCCGTGTCTCTACCTTTGATTTTGATTTCAGGAATGTGTTGGTCGTCCCAAAATTTTTGTAAGAGGGAGTCCACTTTGTACTCATTTATGGCATACTTTATTTGTAATTTCTTGTGATGTAAGACAAACATTGTCCTTTTGTATGTCCCCAGATACTAAGTATCCATACCTTGTAGCCAATAAAAATACGTCCCTGGATATAGTTACTTTGTCTGGCGGCAAAATTCTAAAAAATATGTTGGTTGAAACCAGAAACTGTATTTCGATAGGAACACTAAATTCGTCATCGGCTAATTTGACTGAGGAAGGAATATTGATACCCCGAAGATCACATTTTGTCCGAGGTAGAAATGAAGTAATGTTGTCTACCACAGAAAACAGTGCATTGCACCTGAAATTGTCGTGTCTTGAGTGTAATGATAAATTGACAGCTTTAGTGATTGACTTTTGAGCTTGACCAATCGCTGTGATATTCACATCATAATTAAATGGAGGAATCTTTAATTTATTTGATAAATTTGTCTGCCACTGTCAACCAAATCTCTAGCTATAGCATAGGACCCGCCTTGAGCCTTGAAGTTAACCTTAATTTTTGGTGACAAAACCATAGAATTGCTCTGTTCACTACTACTAGAATTGGAAAAATTGCAAACATTTTTTCTAAGTGCAATAAAGAGTTATGCTCTTTACTTTTGCATAATGAGCACTTAAAGTGGTATTCACATTTATTAACATAATAATTTAAACAGATTTTACACAAATTTTTATTATGAGCAAAGTCAATACGATCTTGTGCACGCAGTGCTTTATGTTCATTACAATTAAACAATTTCTGATCTGGTTTGTTACAAAATTTGCAGGTTTTTAAGCTATCACTAACATTGGCCAAGTTCACAGCTTTTGCATTAGATTTGGATGACTTACCAGCTGATAATTGTGTCTCTTCAAAACTAGTTGCCCTTCTCTCTAAAAAATTTAACAAATCTTTTGTGGTAGGTAATTTGGTAGCATGTCGTAGGAGACTATAGTATTGGTAGAGCAGTATCCAAAAATCGATGACTGAATAGGTCGGTTTCTATGTAGTGAGAATTCGGGAGGTATAGCTCTTTTATTTTTCTTTACGGTGCCAACATAAGTTAATTTTTTCTTTTTCAATTCCTCTAAAAGTTCTACAGAGGTGTACCAGTTATCACCCGTAATGTTTCTTATAGTTCCTTCAATACAGTCTGCAAGTCGTAGAACAACCCTGGTAGGATTTGCTAAGGTGGGTTTAATTGCAACAGTGGGTTTATTTTCGGCACCAGCATAGATTTCTGCGTTGAACATATAATGAGTTTTTGCATCGGCCAATATCTGTACCTTAATACCATATTTAGCGAGTTTGTTCGGAATAAACATTCTAAACGAGCATCTTCCTCTGAATGGTATTAACATTTCGTCAATGGGTAAATAAAACCCTGGGAAATAACATGATTTCGATCTGGTGACAAACTCATTAAAAAATCGGAAATAGGGGCTAATTTATTGGTCTTGAGCCTCTCTTTTCGTGTTTGTATATTACCAAGTCTCAGGCAACTTAGTAGAAATGAAAATCTAGCGAGACTCATGATACTTCGAAAAATAGGTCTCCCAGTCCCATCTGCAGCCCACATTGATCGAATGTCTTCGTGTCCAGATTTAAATATACCTTGTAGATACAAAAGACCTAACAGCGCTTTTACCTCAGTTAATCTGGTGTCAGCAGTAAAAGCTGGTTTGCATTTCTTTTTCGCCTGACGTCTTCTGAATGTCGCATTTTTCTCTGCACAAAGCAATTTTTATGTTAGTGTAGGTAATAATTTTTTGCAGCATTTCCTCAGAAAGCAGTAAATTCCAAGCTTCGAGGGGGGGTAGACGGACGATTATTTCGAGCAGCGCCGATTAATCCCGGCAAAACAGTAACTATATTATGAGATGCCGTTCGTCCTCTAATACTTGGTGTTTTTGCCTATTTGGTATTGTCTTCTCCATACCAGGTACTTCTCACAATTTCTTCGTCTTCTTCGTCCTCTGAGTCGGATATTTCTTGGTCAGTAATAGTATCATGTTCGCTATAGATCTCGTTATCTTCTTCGTCTTGGTCACTTTCATTTGCGAAGGTCTCTATTTCTTGTAGTATTGCAGCCTCACCAACCACCGTTCCTAATTCATTTTCTTCACTTTCAGCCAATCTGTGTACACCTCCGTCCTCTTCTTCTTGCCAAAACTCTTCATCATTCAATATCGCTTCTAGTTGTTTATCATTTAAACCTCCTGATCTGGATGCCATTTTCTGATAATAAATATGAACACTATAAGTTCACATTATTATTTAAAAAATATTTTTTTTTGGAATAAAATAATACATTACTGATTTAAAAAGAATTATTTCAATATTATAAATAGTGTAAATAAAACAAACCTGAGTACCACCGCAAAAATCCAAGAATTATTTAAAATCCAAAACACAGTTAATGAAAACAAACTTAGAACACTATTGAACGTCAACTGTGATACTGAGCGTAGCACTTGAACTTATTGCAGTAAGTAATCTTTGGAGTAGGAAAGTACAGGGGCGCGCAAGATATTTCGCTACCTTTAAAAGAAAATACATCAGTTTAAAAATTCGTTCGGGTCCTCAGGACCCGTCGGTAGTAGTTGAGGATTAAAAGCTGTACAAAAAGTACTAATATCAGTCCAAAAACCCATTGACGAGGTAAAAATAGGTGACGCAAGTACAACTCTTATAAAAGATGTGACATCAAAGCATGCGATGTATGATTGGGTAACACAATTAATATATCTACTTATAATCTTTTTAAAATAAAGGTAATCTATGGCTTCATATTCACACTTTATTTCTCAATAATTCAAAAGTTTCACATAATTAATATACTTGCTCTGTTTAAATATTGTTAATGTTTGTTTGAAGCTGACTTTCCCCTTTCTTTAAACTTTACCTAAAATCATTAAAATTTCTGTATATATTTTGGATGGTCGTGAGATATTGATTTAATCTCGAAATCTTATTTGCATGGTAAGTTAGTTGTCATATATATTTTTTGTGTTATTGCTCCAGATCCATGTTACAACCTGTATAGTTAAAAAAACACGCAAACTTCAATTTAGGTGTCGATGCGATTCACCTTAGCCGTTTCTATACTACTGTTAGATTGGATTAAACATTATGTATATTTCCAAATAATAACTCTTTTTGACATTATCTATCATGATAAGATTGTTCCTACATGTGAAATTGTTTCATACATGTGGAATTTCCATTTTTCGTCATTGAAACAATAGCGATGATATTTGTTGGTGTCGCTTTTGTTGGAAATTATATCGAACTATCCATTGACAAAAGCTATGCACATCTACACACACAATATCTGCCCTTTGTACTCTTTACATGGGCATTGCACAATTAGAATGAATGTTTGAGATACGCCAACACTAATCTGAGCAGAAGTGGATGTACTTGAAACGAGAAATTCGCGATCTCACCGACCGTATTTAACACACAAATGTTGCCGATTACTGAATGCTAAGTAGATCATTGTAAACTGTTCAGTATTTTCCGAGAGTGGTTAACACGACGCTTGTAGCAATTGTTACAAACATTGGTAGGAAGGATAAAGATGAAGCTCTGTTACTAGTATACTGTGTGTCCCGTTAATAAGTACCGTAGATTGTAGAACTGGTAGATCGTAGAGGAACAGTCAAAATAACTTAATACTATGATTCTTTAACTTTGTTGATTTGTAAGATACAGGCTATAACGCTTAAACATATACACGGAGTATCATTTTTTATATGCATAGTGGACATTTCATCCCGCACAACGTGAAATGTACAAATGAAAATTAACGTTTGAATATAATAAGAGGCGAACCTAGTTCAGTGAAAACGGAAGTTACCACTATTTTTCCAAGGAATTTTCAAGAAGTATTTACAATCGAGGAAAACCCTTCAAACACTTCACATATATAATCTTCAAGGAATCGCTACGAACTCAGCGATATAGATTTTGAGCCAGGAGAAAATGTCGTGTTTAATAACTTACTCTGCCCCTGGTTTGTACGGTTTCGCAGCAATCTTATTTAAAAAGTGCGCCAACTTCATAATCTATCCGTTATCAATAATAATGAAAGCTTCTTTTTTGTCACACACTTTATCAGACAACTGGAAAATTTCAAGTGTTACACCAATTTATAAACAAGGTGCCCCAAACATTGAATCACATTCTAAGCTCACTTGCGGACACTTCCACTGCTTTGACATATTTACAAAGTCTCTTTAGTTGCAGGAAAAATGGAATAAGAAGTTGAATTGAAAATGTGTTAAGAAGTTATGCAAATAAAAAAAAGTCATATTAATTTATGCATTTGAGTCGCTATTTTTAAAATTAATTAATAATACTTGAATTTTATTTAATAAAGGCTTATTCTTATATAAATTTTAAACAAGTATCCTTAGATACCTTTATGGTTATAACTAAAAGTGGCAACATTGCTCAAAATTTCAGTACCCGTTTAATGTGTCAATAGTAATCTATTCAGTACTTTTGTCCTTGTTTAATTACCATATAAAGAGAAATGCAGATCTAGTCAGACTGTGATCGACGATAATTTCGAATAGGTCGTAGTATTGTAGTAAATAATGTCAAACGTGGTTTGTTTATACGAGCGCCATTACGACTAGAGAGTAAACATTTAGTTCTTTCATTTTGATGTGTTTTTCAAAACTTTTAGTGACAAAATATATTTTTGAGTTAATTAATCTAATGTTTTTGGATTATCATGGTTCGTCGGTGCCAAGTTTGTCAGAAAATCAGCCGAAATTACCAAGGCAATGTAGCTACAATACCATCCCCACTTTTTGTAATTCATTCATTATTTCACTACTGGCGTTTCGAATTATTGGCCGCGTAAATGAACGTGTTTATGAATGAATAGCCCTCTCTATGTTTATTATTACTTTAAGCTATAGACCAATTAGCCTAATGTCCATAGCAGTTAAACTAATGGAATCTATTATCCGCGAATCGTTTATGTGCTTTCTCATAAATAACAATAGAATGTCTACTTACCAACACGGTTTTGGAACGGAGGAGTGGTTGTTAGTAATATGTTAACATGTGTTAATGCCTGGTCTATATCTTTGGACAATAACCAGCTTGTTGATATTATATATTTAAACTTTTCGAAAACATTTAATCGAATCCCCATAAGCGAATGTTACTCAACTTGAACACAATGGCGTTAGAGGAGGCTCACATCAGAGTATCGAAGCATTTTTAACAGACCGTAAATTTTGTGTACGTGTGGGTGACTGTTATTCTTCAGTGTTTCATGTGTATAGTGGCGTTCCACAAGGTTCAGTGTTGGGACCAATCTTATTCCTGATATACGTTGCAGACCTGCCAATTTATGTCAAAAGTGACATATCGCTTTTCGCGGATGATACCAAGTTTTATGCAAATCCCTTATTCAGCTACATTCAACTCCAAAGGGACCTCCAGCGGATCGCCAAGTGGGTAGAAGATTGGTGTCTACCATTGAATACGTCTAAATGTGCAGTTCTACATGTACGTAAAACTGATCCACGAAATAAGTATGTACTTTCTAACTCTACAAACAGCTTCGCAACAGAAGGACTTGGATATACTTGTGACAGAAACTCTATCTTGGGCTGAGCATATTCAGTCAGTATGTAGCAAAGCAAGAACGTGAACTTGTTTACTATTTAACATTTCATTGCCATATTTAGTGTATATGTGAGACCTATTTTGGAGTTTGCTGGGGCTGTATGGAGTGTTGACTGGCAGAGAGACTTAGATCGACTTGAATTAGTACAAATATGGGCAACAAGAATTTCTTATAGCCGCCGCCGATCTTCCTACGAAGAACGGTTGTCTCAAGCTATCCTACATTTATGTATCGATGGCTTCGTGGTGATTTAATAGCCGCTTATAGAGCAATGCATGGAAAATTTGGAACAGATCTATCATATCTCTTTCCCTTAAATATGGACCCTAGACTGCGGGGTCATTATTACAAACGATCTAGAGAAAAATTCCACACTAAAGGTCGTGAGAACTTGATTTCCAATAGAATATTTCACACCTAGAACTCTTTTACACAAGAGATTGTCGATGCCATATCTGTGAACTCTTTTAAAAATAAATATGACACTTTTAGATCCATAGCACACTAGCAGTAGTCTTTAAAAGTTATTTAATATCATGTTATTTCACTTTGTTTCATTGCAAATGTAAATTGGTGTAATGGGTTTATTTCATATATTCTTTTATTTTTTTGTGTGCAGATTGGTAAAAGGAGGAGGTTATAGGTCCGAGACCTCGGCTCCTTATTCTTTGTAATAATAATAATAATAGTTCATCAAGACTATTATTTTACCGGAATATGTTCTAACGAGAAAACACAAAATAAGATTTAAATAAACCTCAGACGGGTAGTTGGTTGTCTACTCAACATCAAACATCCAGTGTCCGTTAAAGATGTTAGATTGTCTGGTAGACATCCGTTGACTAGCTTCCAGCCTAAGAAGGGGTAGATTCTCCAAATAATAATAAAGTTATCAAAAAAGAGAACACAGACGTTTTGGCAAGCAACCAAGACTCCTACAAGTTGATTAACAACTCCACACTTGGAAGGTTAATCAGGTAAATTTAAAGTGAAACCAGAGAATTCCCTTATTTGAAATTTTTATTATATGGACCTTGAAAGTCTCTTTTCTATTGAAAAAATGCTAAAGGTTCAGGAAAATAAATAAGACTGAAGGCCAAAAATCTATACAGAAATTGGAAATATAAACAATCCTCAAAAATCGTCTAAACACCCAGTCCTAAATCAAGCACGGTTCCAAGGTTAACCCAATTTCTTCAGTACTAACAACTAATTGTCATTCCTATGATACCGTAGAAACGGTTAGCTTAGTTAGCGTTAGAGGAAGGTTTTCGAAGACCTAACCTAAATCCTCTATCGATGAATACTTTATAAGAATTTTACCCCTCATAGTAGAATAATTGGATAAAAAATACACTGAAGTAGCTAAATTTTCTTCATTGGAGAAGGAAGTTGGAAAGCAGACAAAACAGTGCATTCACAATTATTTCAGAATGTTTCAAATACAAAATTGGTATAAAATATTGGGAGTGAGTATCACAATTGACACTAAGCAATTATATACAGGGTGGCCGGATGAAAACGAAACAGAGCCATTATCAGGAACTGCGTCAATGTTTGGGACGTGATTTTTCTTTTTGCTATTTGGGGTCGCTACCTTTTGTCCTAACCCTTACTGCCTCGGTACGTCACTTCTGACACATTTGAAACCTTACACTTTCTCGGGCGCCAGATTTTTAACGTGGTTGTCTCCACGGCCCTTTGGCATTAATCGTCAAGAGTTCCAGGTAGGCTCATATGGGGGTATGTTAAATTCTAGGGGTCTAATGTTATCGAAATCCGGGAGGGTTATTGCTAGAAAAAACGTTCTCGCTGATCCTGAAACAAAAGTTATTCTCCTGGCTCACACTACGGTAAAGCTAAATTCGTGCATCTAAACAACTACTCCACCATAAGGATATTCTAATCTAGAGTAGGCCAGCAAAACACAGAGGTTCGTTTAGGTAATATTATAATTACTTCTAAAGCTGACAAAGCCGTTACAAAAAAACTATTATTCGTAAAGGAAGACAATACCCTGGTATCGAAAAGCACAGATATATAAGCAATTTATAAGTACATTTAACATGCGTTGATTAGTGACGAAGCGGGCAGGACATAAGCAAGAGAGGTTCATTTTATATGAGACAGAAGTGGTAAAAGCACACAACAAAACTTCAAAATTCGGTGGTACTTTTATTCAGCAGATTAATAAAAACTTACATAAATAAAACTTCTAGCAAAAATGTATAATAGGCATTTGATATTAGAACATAACGTATTTATTTATCGGGAAAAGAAAGCATACGGTAGTGGTTTTGGTTCTTGAATAAAAAAACGAAAAGCCCTGCCTAGGACACCCGGCACTCCTTCAAAATTATGTTCGGAACGGGAGAACTGGGAATCAGGAAGTATTCCAGTAGCGGTAGTAGTCCTCGGATCAAAATATCAGGGAGCCCTAGTTTATATGCCTGGTACTATCGGAATGTGTACAAAAAATCGGAAAATATATAATAAGGGCAGTAGTCCTCGGATTAAAATATCAGGGAGCCCTAGCTTATATGTCTGGCACTCTCTAAGATTTCAATCGGAATGTGTATAGAAAATCGGGAAAGATATAATAAGGGGTGTAGTCCTCGGATTGAAATATCAGGGAGCCCTAGCTTATATGCCTGGCACTCTCCAAGATTTCAATCGTAACGTGTATAGAAAATTGGAAAAGATATAATAAAGGCAGTAGTTCTTGGATTAAAATATCAGGGAGCCCCAGCTTATATGCCTGATACTCTCCACGATTTTAATCGGAACGTACATAGGAAAATCGGTAAAGATATAATCAGAGCAGCAGTCCTTGAATTAAAATATCGGAAGCCCAAGCTTATATGCCTGACACTCTCCAAGATTTTAATCGGAACGTGTATAAGAAACGGGAAAATATATAATAAAGTTTTATTGCACATACATACAAAAATACTCAAATTTTAACTGAATAATTATTCTCTTTTCGGAATTGAAAATATCATTTATTTCCGAATTATTATTTCTAGAAATTCTTACCATCATAGCAACTGAATTGGATACTTCATTTATGTGTTTAAAAAAATCCAAATAAACTATAACAGGTACGGCAAAAAAATCGAATCAAAACAAATCGTCGGCGGAACGGTGAACCATTGCTAGCAGTCTCAAATTCCAGTCAACCAGCACTGTCTTCTCGATAACAAACTTCTCGTATTCACCCTTACTTTCCACCTCTATCGATTAGTTCGACCTGCGCGCTATCTACTCTCTATCTCGTGGCTGTGTGGAAACCAATAGTTCAACAACGAGTCCGATAAACGTAGTAAATTTGTTTCAATTTTAAAATAAAATAAATTTTTGATGGATTCAAAATTGCGGTGAACGAAAGAGATATGAAGACACTATTCGCAAATATAATATCAAGGAAAATATCATGAAGCTGAACAGCATCATCATATCAGCTGCAAAGATCAGTATAGGAAAAACTAAAATGTTCAAAAGACAACCAGTCCCTTGGTGGAATGAGGAGATTGCACAAGCACAAGTTCAAGCAAACACGCCAATAATGTGTGGAAAAGACATAAAAATGGAGAAAATCGCCTTGAATTCAAAAAACTCAATTCCAAAACCCGTTTCCTAATTTAAAATATGTAAAAAAGAAAGCTGGTGCAACTACATTTCCTCCATAAATCCCTCCACCCCACTGGACTCGATATGGAATAAAATTCGAATATTGAGAGGACAAAATTCTTTCCTCCACATAAACACTTTATCCCATAATAATCAGCTAATATCCGATAAAAAAGATGTATGTGAGGCTATAGCAGATGTTTTCCAACATAACTCCAGTTATCGAAGCATGGACCAATCCTTTATACAATACAAGGAATTGATTGAAACTTCCGAAATTCAAATTAATGACTCCGACTATTATCTAAACGTTCCCATAACTCTGCAGGAACTTGAATTTTCTCTTAAAAACACCAAAAACTCTGCCCCTGGACCAGATGACATTCCCTCAATATTTCTGCAAAATTTTCCTTTTAATACAAAGTTGATACTCCTAGATCTTGTTACGCGCTTTATTTATTATTGTCTACTCGCTAGCTCCAGAAGCGCAACCTCATGCCCAAGCTCAGTTCGGTCGGGGGTGGGTATGCGAAAATTCCTATTTTATTTAGTTGTTGAAAATGGGCGCCACCAGTTAAATTTTAATGAGCCAGCCCTAACTAGTAGACCGCCACGATGGTCAGGATGGAGTAGACAATATATAAGATGTTAGGTATACAATGAAAATTCTATATTACTATTTACACAAAAAAAAGACTATACACAAACAACTTCTTAGCCAAAAAGAAAGGAAATATACATAATTTAAATGCACTACTGTGACGTCACGGAGCCGCTTACAAAAGAAAATACAATTATTAAACCTATTATTAACTACTTAACTACGGACTACCAAAGGGGTCTGTTCGCCCTTAACATAAGTTTTCGAACAAATAGTTCCACAATAATGCAAGTAACGTAGGCGGAGAAGCTATACTTATTCTCTTGGTGTCCCCTGACTGAGACCCTCTGTTAGAGGGTTCTTATCCTATTCTCTCTAAACTCCTTTTTTTCCACTCTACAAATCCTCATGCGTTTTTACTCTTTCCACAATTTTCCTTCGACACCTAATAGAGAACATCACATTTGAGATAACAAAAACCCGCTCGAGGCATAGCTTTGAATAATTTATTTCAACTTACCTGATTCCCCAACAAAATTAGCCAAAATTTAATTAACTCCTTCGTATTCAACTCAAATTTTATTTTTGACAAATCCTACGTACGATCTCCCTGACAGCAAGCAGACTCCTTGATAATATATTAAAACGTCAAACTGATGTTTATCGAATACAATTCGATTGAGACTACATTCATCTATCAATGAACTCTCAAAGTAAGCTTGTCAGCGGAGAATGTAGGTAGTGAACAGGTAATTTAAAGGGAATCTTTCGGTTTCTTAAATGTACATGACCGATGTGATTGATAATGTCAACAAAAAGGTACCTATAAATTCGAAACAATATAAAATTTATTAACAAAACTATAAATAAAGTGTTGCGGGGTGAGTTGCAAGATCAGCCCGTAACAATCTATTCAACACTATGTTTTCAAAACATCAGTTTACAGAAACTTGGACAAATGCAACAGTTATCCCCATATGTAAATTTAACAAACTAAAAGGCGACCCATCTTCATATAGACCGATATCACTAACCTGCAGTATGTGTAAAATTCTAGAGAAAATCTTGAACAACAGACTAGCATGGCATCTTGAAAACAAATTTTTTTTAACACCCTATCAAAGTGGCTTCCGAAAGTGCAGATCGACAATTGATAATCTAATATCTTTTTAAAGTGAAGTACATACTGCATTTTTGAAAGACCAAAACCTAATCGCTATATTCTTCGATTTAAATAAGGCTTTTGATACAACCTGGAAATATAATATTTTAAAAACACTGCAGACACGGGAAGTACAAGGAAACATGCTAGCGTTCATAAATAATTTTCTCAACAACAGAACTATGCAAGTCTGATCAAATGGCCACATCTCAACTACAAGACCTCTCAAAAATGGCATTCCTCAAGGATCTATTTTGAGTCCCACACTTTTTCTCACTGTAATTAACAGCATAGCCGAAATGATAAAACCTCCCATCAAAAGTTGCCTTTCTGCAAATGACCTCATCATTTATACAAGTAGAAGCACAAAGTTCGTCTCCACTTTACTTCAAGATTGCCTCCATCAAATCGAAAACTGGTCTCAAAAAACAGGATCCCAATTTTCAAGCGAAAAGACACACTACATGATTTTTGACAGACGAAAAGACAATAATAATTTTAATCTGTTTTTATATAGAACTCCACTAACGCGGGTAGAAGAAGTGAATTTTCTTGGTCTTACTTTAGATTGTTCTCTCAAATGGAAAACACACATAGAAGTCCTTCAACAGTCATGCCAATCCCGAATAAATCTAATCAACCTATTGAAATTTATTAAACCTATTGAACCTATACAAATCACTGATAAGAAGTTTATTAGATTACGGTTCTATTTGCTACGATACTGCTGAAAAAACATTATTAAAAAAATTAGATGTTATTCAAACTACCTCACTGAGATGTGTATTGGGCGCTTTCAGAACCAGCCCAACCAGCAGTCTCCTAGTAATTGCAAACGAACTTCCACTGTACTTACGTCGACAATTCCTTTCCTTAAATTATACCGTAAAAATTTCTGCTTATCCCAACAATAATGCATTCCAAATCATTTTCCCAACAAACCTCCCTCTCGACGAAATTTACGACTCCAAGCCAACTAAAAATCTCCCTTTTAGAGGGAGAGTGAGACGAACTAACTACGAATTTGAACAATTTAAAATTATCGCTCCAACAAAACTTTCCCCCCTGGATGTCTCAGAAGCCAGATGTTAATACGCCTCTCACTCAAAATCCAAAAAAGTCAACTAACCCCTGTCTCCTACGAAACCTCTCCAAGGAAATTATATCAAAATACCCCCAAACCCTAAAAATCTATACAGATGCTTCAAAAAATCACATTGGAATTGCAGCAGCTTACATCTGCGAAAATAACAAATCTGCCATCCGACTACCGAATCAATGTAGTATATTCACGGCAGAAACCACTGCAATTCTGGAAGCCATAAAAATGTGCAAAGACTCTACAGCAACCAAGTTTCTCATCATAACAGATTCACTGAGTGCGTTACTTGGCTTAAAACAACTTTATCCTTCACATCCTATTCTCATACGAATCAAAAGTGAAATGGAAATCATACGTCTTAGCCAAAAGAACGTCTCATTTCTGTGGGTTCCATCTCACTCTGGTATAAAAGGAAACGAAGAAGTCTATCAATTAGCAGTAGCTACAACATCTAAACAAGAAGCACCTTACATTCAAAAAATTCCCTACACTGACCATACAAATCCAATCAAAAAACATATACTTAATTCTTGGCAAGTAATATAGAATAGGTCATACACTCCTTACACATCAATATCTCCTCAACAAAGAACCAGCACCAGAATGTATACATTGCCATGTTTCTCTTACTGTAAAACATATCATCTTAGAGTGTCCTGAATATTCTAGATATAGAAGACACAATAAATTAAGTGCGGTATTCAAGGATGTGCTCACCAAAAACACAAGTGCTTTAATTAAATATCTCAAAGACATTAATTTGTATAACAAAATTTAAAAATGATTCTATAACACAAATACATCAAATACTACTTGTGTAAGTCCTCCTGCTAATAACTCTTAGTAGTTGATGCGGGCATGTTTGTACCAAATAAAAAAAAATACTTCACGGTATGTTACACTTACTAGCCTCGAACTTTATTGCCATCCCTCGCTATCGCTCGGGCGCTAAATGGTCCTCGACTAGTAAATTTTACTTACATCCCTTGTAGTATAAGTCACTATTACAATCTTGACAAAAACGACCAATTTTTTGTATAATATGTCACAATTGATATTTTTGTGAGTAGGAATGTGTTCTATATATGATGAAAGCTTCGCCCGCATCTTCGATTTAACCCACTCCAATTAAATTTAGTAGACGTCATACTCAATAAACATCCAATTGAGGATTCATAAACAAGAGAATAAGTACAACGAAATTCCGTATTATACCCTGTACTTAAAACCCAATTCAGTAGGGAATAACTAGAGAGTGACATACGAACAACAGTTATAAAGAAACCTAAAACAATAACCGTGTTCATTAAACCGGTCGAGGCGTTAGAACGATGTCACAAATATAGAACGATGTCACAAATATACCTCAGCTGGAGATATTTCTGGAATAGTCGGTGAATATAATCAATACCTCAGCTACGAGATTACGTATCGCACTTTTTGCCTCGAATTTGAAATAAGATCGATATAAATGACGTCTGCGGATCTGCGATGTATGAATAATCAATCCAATACTTATACAGGATGTTTCTCCGTATATGAGAAGGTTGGAGTGGTGATGGGTCTTTGCTATTAGGAAACATTCTCAGATCACAAGAAATAAGTCCCAATTGGTACTCAAGTTTTTTATTCTCACTCAAGTTTTGGTAATTATTTACTTGCAATCGATTGATCATGGCTATTACATTACGAAGGTTGCAATTGAGAAATCTTTCGTAATATATTGAAATTTGTGAGAAAATATTTGAAACTCTGTTGCTTCCAATTTTTTCACATCACAACAGTTTTGCCTGCTCTTGAATTTCATGGGTTTATTTGGGTACATGCTCAATTTTGTGGGTTCAAGAATAACAACAGTTCCTTATTTAAACAAAGCTAACTGTTTATAAATAATTCCACAATATATAGAAAAATGGTGATCATTCTAAAAAATTGTTTTGATATTTCTATCGTCAGAATGACAGAAGTTACATGTCATGCACTGTGTATTGAATTATTGAAGGCGATTATAGCATAGTCCATTAAGTCATTTTAATTGGGATACATTTTTCTTAAAGTTCTTAAATGTTCTATTAAGGTGGAACGTAATCTTTCAGCTACTGAATTTGACTCATGATGACCAGGAGTTGTGAAGTGAACTTTTATTTTATTTAATGCCAAGAGATTTTATACTGTTTCATTGTTAAATTATGTACCTTTATCGACTATTATTGATTGGGAAATTCCAAAAGGAACAAAATATTCTATGAGTGCTTTGCTTATAACAACTGCAGATTTGCCTGGAATGAATATTGCTTGTGCGAATTTTGTGAATGCGTCAATTAATGTTAAATAACTTTAGCCGTCAAAAACGAAAACATCTATGTGAACAATTTGGAATGGTCTAGAAGCTGTTTCTGTCAACATGAAAGGAACATAAGGATTATGTCTTGAATATTTATTTTTTTGACAAATTATACAATTATCAATGTAGTTTGTTACAGTATTTTTCATATGTTTCCAATAATAAAGTTTACGTAGTTGTTCTAAAGTTTGATTAATTCCTCGATGGTTGTTTTTACCTTCAAGGTAGTTTTTTAACAGAAGAATTTGACATTCCTGCTCTTTTACAAAGTTAAGTAATTTAGTACATTTAATTAATTTCGGTCCATTCACAGAAAAACGTTTTAGATAAACATTAATAAAATCACGAAATAAATTATCATTATAAAAGTACAAATAAAATGTATTATTTAAATCGGTATATTCAGCTATAAAACAGAAAATGAATTTTTCGTTATCTATTTCGGGAATATTAATTTTCATTATTTTTTAATATTCATATGTTTCATGAGAAACATTTGTTTTTGAATATATATTTGTATAAACAAAAAGTTGATGTACTTTATTATTTATCATTTCGTCTAAAATGGGTATACGGTTATTGTTGTTATCTTTTGCTGAATGGTTTGTTATATTGTCAGAGTCGTCTGAGTCAGGTTTTGTCCAGAAGGGTTCAGGAGTGTTTAAATCATTACGATCATCATTTTCCTGTAGTATTGGGGGTTGTATTTGTACGTCAGACTTAATGTTAACTTTGGATTGATTAATGTTACTTGTAGAAGGTTGTGGATCTATGGGAATATTTTCAGCACACTTCTGTAAGAAATATAGAATATCGTCTTGTGAATCTCCGGGGTTATTGACTATTGATGCTGTTTCTAATGCATTGATAGGAACTCGAGATAAGTAATTGGAATTGGAATTTAATTTTCTCTTTTTATAGAAGATTTTATAATCACATTCTTCCAACTTTAAACGCCATCGGACTAATTTGGAATTTGGTTCTTTAAGACTAAATAACCAAGAAAGGGTTTGTGATCTGTGTAAATATGAAATTGTCTGCCGTATAAATAAGGCCTGAAATGTTTACATGCTCACACAATTGCAAGCAATTCTTTTTCTATAACCGATTAATTGATTTTAGATTGATTCAGAGTTCTAGAAGCATATTCTATGGGTTTGTCATTGGATACGTTTCCTTGGGATAAAACTGCACCTATTGCATATTTACTAGCATCGGTTATGAGGATAGAAGTTTTTGATATATCAGGATATTGCAAAATGGGGTCATTGGTTTAAATCTCCTTACAAGTTTGTAATGGATTGAGAAAGTTTTAGTTATGAATAATTTTTGAACCTTTTTTCAAACATTTGGTCATGAGTTTTGTTATTTTAGCAAAGTCTGCTATGAAGCGTCGGTAGTAACCTAAAAGACCTACGAAACTTTTAAATTCTGTTCGATTTTTTGGAATTTTTTGTCTGAGGTAGGCTTTACGCCGTTGGGTATAATTATATGTCCTAAATACATAATTGTTTTCTTTAAAAATTCAGATTTATCAAGTTAAACTTTTAAATTGTGTTGTCTAAGTTTTTCAAAAACATATTTTAATGTTTCTGAAATGATGTACTATATATTGAGATATCGTCTAAATAAACTATGCACGTTTCGTCAGTAAAACCACGCAATACATTATCCATTACGAATTGGAAAGTTGATGGGCCATTTTTTAGTCCGAAACTCATACGTTTAAAATGAAAATGCCCCTGGGGAGTACTGAAAGCCATCTTGTCATTGTCTTGAGAGTCTATTTGAATTTAGTGAAAACCACTTGCGAGATCCAGTGTTGTGAAGTAATTTGCTCTACCTAGTCGTCTAATATTTCGTGTATTTTAGGAATTGGATATCGATTTTGAACTGTTTTCTCATTTAATTTTCTATAATCAATAACTAAACGCCATTTCTTTTTGCCTGATGCAACTATTTTTTTTGGAACAATACATGTTGGCGAGGAGAATGAAGACGTAGACGGTTCAATAATACCTTCGTCTAACATTTTTGTAATTTGTTTATTAGCTTCTTCCCTATGTATTTCCGGAACCCTCAAAGATTTTGTATATATAGGGCTATCATCAGTAAAAGTGATTTTATGTTTCATTTGATTGGTAATACTTAATAGTATTCCATCACAACAAAATATGTCTCTATAATTGAAACACAAATTTCTAATGACTTCTTTTTCTTCTTTATTTCAAGTCTGAGGTTTTTAAAATTTTTTCAAGCTTATTTTTTTGAATAGTTGTTAATTCTGAATGAGATTCAGATTCCATGTTTTCAAGAAAATTTAATTCTAGTAAGTTTAGAATTTCAATTTCGAAAGGTTCTTTTATATCTAATTTTATCAGATTTTTGTTACTTTTTATGATGATAGTAATTGCAAAATTATTATAAATATTGACTAATGATTTAGACATTTCTAAACCTTCTCCTAAGTTTTCGTATTCAAGTATACCTATGCCATTTGTTTCAGTTACAGGGATTTTAATAACTTGTTGGCAACGGCCAAGAATGATAATCGAATAATTCTTTATTATATTATTATCATTATTTATATTTGAATCAAAAATTAAAGGAATCATTGCTGTGGGTGTTTCAATTTGTTTTTAGTGAACATTTATATTTACATTTGAAATTTTTTCTATGAATCGACGCCAATGATACCATCAATTTTGTCGCTGAATTTGATTAAATAAAAGTTATGAGATTCTTTCAAATTAAAAGTTTTAAATAACGGTTTGTGATAAGAAATTTCGTGTGCTGTCTGTATGTTAAATTGTTCTTCAAAAATGCACTGTTTATGAAATTTGTAAGCTAATTCTGGATTTTTCAGAGGCTTGAAACTGCCGGTGTCGACTAAGAAGTTTGCATTTATTTCTTGAATTTTGTTATACGGTAAATTTGTTTTAAAACCGTTTACTAATGTTACGTCTGGTTGTGTGGATATGGGATGTGAGTAAAAACCTGAGTTGCATTTTGAGGATTGTTACATAAGAAAATATTCTGGTTGTCTGTTACATCATTGTTAACAAGTGTAGAGAGATAAGTATAATCATAAGGATATTGAGTTTCAAATTCAGATAAATATGGGTCAATGTTTTCTAAAGATTCTGTTGGGAACTCATTTTGATATTCAGATAAATTTTCAGTTTGATTATTACTTAATTAAATTGACTGTCTCGACCCTTACTTCGTGGAATATGCTCATATTAGTGTTTTTAAATGAAACTCAAGGTCTCTAGTGAATTCCACAATATAATACAAGTTATTGAAAATTCTAAAAAATTGACAATTGTTTCGATGATATTGATTTATCGAAACAATTGTCAATTTTTTAGAATTTTCAATAACTTGTATTATATTGTGGAATGAACTAGAGACCTTCAGTTTCATTTAAAAACACTATTGCTCAATTGTTGAATTTGATTTGGATCACTAATGGTTTGGTTATAAAGTTCGTTAGAAATATATTTTTGTTGTTTAGGCTGGAATCTTGTATTACCAGAAGATGTGACCATGGGTTATGGTTTATAGTTTTGGGAATTATTAGGAGTATTAAATTGAGAAACTGGTTGACGATTTTGACTCTGGGATATTGTTTGACGATTTTTGTTTTGTAAAATGGGGTGATGATTTTGGTTTTGAAAAGTTGGGCGATGATTGTTATTGAGACGCCAATTATAAGAATTGTTATTTGGCTGGAAATTCGGTCAGGACTGTGATGAATTCATGAGAGGTGTTGAATTTTGTCGAAAAAATAATTCAATATTACCGAAATTTTAAGGAAAGTTAGGTGTTGGTTGTCTATAATTAGGATTTTTAGCTGGTGTAATTTTTAAACTAGGTCTAAAGTAGTGTTTAAATTCAATTTATTACTTCTTTGAGTAGAATACATGAAGTTGTCTTCCTCAATAATTAGGCTCATTGCTTTTTATAAATTATCAGGTACTCTTGTCTCTTAATCTAACATTTGTTTGAATAGGTGTTCAATATCACTAATATCACTAGATGAATTTAATTTTGAAATAATTAAACTACGAGCGTCTAGACAACGCATGCCAAAGATATAGGGGGATTCATTTTTGAAATGTTTTGAATTAATTATATCTTGTATAAGAAGATCAATATTACGTTGATCGCCAAAACTTAAATTTAAAGCGTCTTTAACATCCTTCCATGTTTTTAACTCTATTCTAGGACCAATTAATATTTGTGCACGTCCTGCAAGTTTGCCATAGATAGCTTTTAATAGAAATCCCACTAAACAAGAAACATAACAAGTCTTTTTTGTGATGTTCTTTTTAGAGACTTTTCGTGATGTTTATTTTAAACGTTAATGAGATATCTCCTAGATGTCTCAATTTTATTACCAACTCTATTAACATCCATGTCATGTAAATAAAACATATTTTTTATGTACACAGTAATACTTGAATTCGCAGTTACATACATAGCCTATGAACTTCTTTTTAGTAACTTCCTATAGGAAACATTCATACGATGTTAATTTGTATACTTCTCACTAATGTCACATACAGAAGTTACTGTAATATTACAAATTAACATGTTTCTAAGATGATCACATGTTGCAGTTACTTTTACATCTTTCGAAATCATCTTTATTAACATCGTACTTATTACGTCTGTACGACGTTAGTTCATAAAACTCTCAGTAATATCTCATATTAAACATCACAGTAACATAAAAAAGAAGAAAACAGAAGAGGAACTGATGAACGAAACATACAGTAGTTTTCTGTGGAAACAAAAATGACAAGCATGAAATGACGGATGGTTTTCAGTTATGTGTTATATTTTATTTGCAGGAAGCACATATTTTGCAAGTAGTACTTGAATAAAGTGGTCTTCGTTTTCGTTAGTTCCTACTAAGCTATAGTTTCTATACTCAGTTACAATTTTTGTTATAATGGACGAACAACAATTGTTATCGGTAAGTACCTATTCCAAAATCATAATTATTAAAACTTAAAACTCATTCAATACTTTAATCGGCTATTATAAATTGAAATTCCAGGTGGCGGAATTGTACACTAACATTATATAATAGGGGTTTTTCCAATTTTCAAAATATTTTAGTTACCTAGTAAGTACAGTATCCGCCAAAATAAACTGTACCGAAAATAAAAATTAATTTTTAATTTCTGTAATGTAAGTGTTCAAAATGTTTACCATTTCGAAGCAAACAAGCTTCATATCGATTTTGTAAGTCATTAAACATATTTATAAAAAGTGGTTGATGTAACTGCCGAAAAATATTTTGTATTCTTTCCCGTAGTTCGCCAGCGGATTTTCCGAGTGAAATATTTTGTCCTTCATTATGCCCCAAATGTGTGCGTCAGGTGGCGTCAGATCAGGTGAATGAGAAGGATATTCGAAGTCTGTTCCCCGAGAAATTATTCTATTATCGAAATGTTGACGGAGTAAGTCTAAGGTGCGCACAGCTGTATGGCTCGTTGCACCATCTTGTGGGAACCATTGTGTGCGAAACTGTAGATATCGTGCACGGCAAAAGTTATTTAGATCTCTCACAAAAGGTATAATGATTTTCTCTCTATAACGCTCTCGGTTGACAGTAAGTGGATTCTGATTATCATCTTCAACGAAATATGGCCCAATCATTCCATGACCAGATACCGAGCACCAACCAGTAACTCGAAGACTGTGGAGTGGTTTCTCTACAATGACATCAGGACGTTCAAATCCAAGGAATCTGGTTGTTTGTCGATTAATATAGCCGCTAAGATGAACGTGACTCTCGTCTGAAAACCATATGTTTTTCAAAAATTCGGGATTTTCGTAAATTAAACTCAACATGCGACCACAGTAAATTTCTCCTGCACGTTTGCCCGCAGCATTTAGTCGTTGTCCAACTTGAATACGGTATGGATAACCACCAATTGATTTGAACATGCGACGTGAAGACGTTTCACTAATGTTGAGTTTACATGCAGTTGTTACAAGACTTCTTTGAGGTGATTGCACAACTTGGTTAAAAACACGTCCTTCATTTTCGTTAGTGCATACTGTTTTTCGACGACCTGAAGAACTTTTACGTTGACACAATACACTACCAGTGCGACGAAATTTTTCAACAACAGCTAACATCACACTTTTACTAGGAGTTGCTTTATTAAATTTTAGTTGATATTTTATTGACACATGTTCTAAGCTTGGACCATCATTACGACCTTTTCCGTATGAACGAAAATAATGCTCTACCAAAAAAACTTTTTCTTCCGTTGTTAGAACCATTTTTAAATCAAATTTAAATTAATATATCAACGAATGACAATTAAGTCAAATATGACAAATCCATATTACATAAACAACTCCACAGCACTCTCTGTTTCGGTACTGTTTATTTTGGCGGATACCGTATATTTTGAAAACGATTCACAATATTTCAAATCCTAGATATGCATTATACCCTACAAAAAACTTGATATTGCAATAGGGTAGATATAATTATTAATAATAAAACATGTTCACATGTTGGCAGATATTTGAATCTAGAAGAAAATATTTCCAATGTTCAAGATGTTTCAGAAGCTACTTACACAAATAAAATAAAAAACAAATAGTTGGTAATTATGTAATGAAAGGGGAGTAACTATTTCAGATAGTCTGATATAAACATTGTATTAAACAGTACAAAAAATATTGAATCGAGTATCTCTAGTTCTAGTTTTTTTAGTAGTAGTCTTAGCCATCAATATAGTTTTGCAGGTTTAGAAAGTTTTAACATTATTACTAACAATTATTGTGAACAATTAGAGACTGTTTAAGACTTTAAAAACAGAAATTTCTGTTTAAAGCTCATTTCCATTTGAAAATTCACTGAATACAATAAATGAGCTGTAGGTGTCCCTTACAATGGTACCTATATTAATCTAGTTTAAGAATATGTAACTTATGATACTGAATGCTCCAGTCAACAAACAGCATGCAATTATTTATTATTGTAGAAACACAGCTATTGGATACTCAATTGGATACAATTAATTATAAACTCATTTAACTTGATAATGTGTTGATATCTCTTCCTCATAAGTAGTTTTTTTTGTATACAGTGTAATAATAATGCTTAGTTTTCATTAGGTTACAATTCCACGATGTTAATATACAATTTGTTCCAGGATAAAAATAACAAGATGAGAATAGTATATTATTTTATACAGAAAAGGAGTATGAATCTTTATAGCACACCTGAATTTACCTGCCAAATGGAGTGAGGCATGGAATAGAAGGTAAATCATGAAAAGTCACTTCTCGAAATAAAATATGTTATTATTCCTTTGAAGATCCCCGCACGTATCTTATGGAAAATTGGTCCCAGTCAATTGGCTGAAAATCAAGTTTGATGTAATTTATGATGATCGATCGAAGGTCTCCATGGGCACAATTTGATCTAAAGTAATTGTCTTATTAGCTATTGTTCAGAACACCTTTAAATGTTTCACAGATAAGGATTTTGTAGTGTACGTTATGCAATGGTTGAGGTACTCGAAACAGCGACTCTTGCGTGAGAAAAAGTAGCCGTAAGTAAACGATATAATTTTCTTAAATCAGATTGGATTTGTGTAACATAGTCTTTCATTAAATCTTTATGGTGTGAAATTTTCATTAGTTTTAATATAATTAAAAAAATATTTTAATAAATTTTCTGTGAACTAGCTGTAATGTATTTGTATCCGTTAAACTTTATTAATTCAGTTTCAAAGTATGGTATGTTATGGTAACTACGGATCAATATACCCTTTTTTATTTCTTCCTTTCACTGAATGTGTTCGATAGTTTCCACTTTCCAGACTTGTTATGTAATTAGCTTACACAATTTTATTTTTTTTTAGGTTGGATTGCTGGACAAGATATTTTTTTTCTAATTTTGTATCTGTTTTTTTCAAATTTACTGTACTGTTCATTAATAGTGAATAAACGTTTTAAATCCTTTATTGCTTTTTTGCTATTTTATTTTAAATGTACAGGATGAACAACTAAACACGACTGTAGGCCATATCTCAGAAAAGAATCATGGTACAACTTTCAAAAAAATTTCCTTTAGGTAAGGAATCCTGAAAAATTGCTAGAAAATATTTTGCAGTCTCTTAAATATCCGCTAGGGGTGCAATGAACACTCGAAAACATAATCACTCCAAAAAAACATACTAAAGGTGTCCTAAAAATACAATTTTTGAAATCTTGAGTTTATGAATAAATTTAATTAAGGAGATTTTTTACCATTATTCTTCAAATAATGGGTGGGGAAGGTTCAAACTTATGAACAAAGGTATAACTTTTTCGTTTTTTTAACCGATATTAATGATTTTAGCTGCATTTAAAAGTTTTTCTGTTTAATAAGATTGATAACAAAATTAGATAATTTTGTATCCACTCGGAAATTTCATATGTAAATTGAAGCATTTTTTTAATGTTTATATCTGATATTGTAAATCTTATATATTGGAATAGATTCCTATTTTTTTACCCCTTTTCATCAGAACTTAAAAATTGCCTCATTACATTTGAAATTTCCTAGCAAAATAGGAAAAATGTGGACTTTTTCACAAATTGTCCAATTTTGTTATTTTTGTTAAGCATTTCTTATTAAAAAGGAAAAACTTTTTCAAATGAAGCCAAAAACATGGATGTCGATTAAAATAAAAGTGTTACTACATTTGTCGCTTGGGTTGAATCTTCCCCCATCCCTTACTTGAAGAATAAAGACAAAAAGTCCATAACTACATTTTTTCATAATCTCAACAATATATCAAACATTTTATTTCTTGGATACGTTTAGTATGTCTTTATTGGGGATAATCACAGTATTATGTTTTTAAGTGTTCATTCCACCCCATAGGAGATATTTTAGGAACTCAAAAATATTTTCCAGCAATTTTGCAGGGTCATTTTCCTGAAGGTATTTTTTTAAAGTAGTGACTATTTTTTGAAATATGGCCGACAGCCGGCGTTATTAGTTGTTCACCCTGTATTTGCTGATCAGGCACAGAAACATCTATAGGATGTCGTCCAGAATGTTTGAGGTATGTTATTTAGAGGTTTATGTAATGTCCATACAACATCTACGAGAATACACTGTATTGTTTTTGAATTGTCGCATTTAGATCATTATTTTTTAGACATTGCATTAACATCGACTAGATGTTAAAAGGCATTTCAGAATGTAACAGAAATGTTGTTTTTAGTTCGTTATGAAGACTTTCTTTTGAGGAAGTTCTAGTAACATCACAGTAATGTAAAAAGACAGCGCTTTAACATCGCTGAAAAGTTAAGTTGAAACATCACAAATGTTAACAGCCACAAGCTGGGCATAAGCGGTTGTATAGATGTGCATGTGATGAAAACAAGAGTAAAAAAAGGAAGAACATTATCACAATGTGATGTTGAATTAACATAACTGTAATATTTATCTGCATAGTGGGATGTATTTAATGCTTTGTCAATTTCACTAGTAAATACTGATATTAGACTTTCACAATTTCCAATAAATATTGTTAAAGTGTGAGAGTTTCCATCATATTAAGGAATATAATCTCAATATAATTTTAGCAATTGGTAATTTACTGAAGGAATCGACATTTCTATGTTTTGATTAATGTTTAAACTGTTTTCTATAGGACTATCTGGTTCGCTTAGTATTAAACTTTCTTCTAATAATTTTTTTAGAGTACTAATATCTATATCACTCATAAAATTACTATCGAAAGGAAAATGAGGAAAGAAAAGTACGTACAGGAGGAAAATTTTGATCATCTCTTTATTTCTAGCTTCATTCTAGTTCTTCTAAGATTCAGTTGATGTGGTACCAAACCCAAGATGTAATCTTCGTTTTTCTTTTCTTCTTCGAAGTTGACGATTGATCGGTTCAGAACTATCGGATTGTATTCGATATTCGCTCGAACAAGTCAAATAATTCAAAATTCGATATTCACTCCAATGAAACCGGTCACTAAAGTTCGAAATTCTCGGTAAATCGTTGATACGAAAAGCTCACGTACTATACGTTAAAAACTCCGAAAATCCTACTCCGACTGCGCCAGTGATATTTTGTCACTCCGAAAAATAATTTTTAAAAAGCGAACAATTACTGTTCAAGACGTTTATTATATGAACATTACAAACAATCTCTCTTATTATTACATGATTACTTTTTTATATAGTTTTAATTAACAATACAACATAAGTAAATATTTTACGTGGGTCAGCCATTGTCGTTTCTTAACTTGCGTCTGAAAATAATTGATAGATTCAGTGGTAATTAGTATTAACTCCATTGCAATGAACAAACAAGAAAATTATTCTGATGTATATATCGAATGTTATGCAAATGATGCTAAATATGCACTGCTAATTGATATTTTCTATTGTGTGAACAATTCGAGCCTTATTTATCAACTTTGTTGGGCGTAATCTTCATTCTATAATAGAGGTTATGTATGTATTCTATCTCAGAAAATATTTAAAACGACAACAAAGAGAGTCTCTTTTAATTACATTGATAAAATTCGAGAAAAGGTCGCAAGCTGGTATTTCAACGCGTGGAAAAGATTATGCGGTGAAAAACATTGCCAACCTATTGACAAAGGGAAAAAGAATCTTCAATACCCAAAATTCAAGATGTATGAAAATTTTTATTCCAAAATAAGTAAAAAGTGAATTAAATAGATTTGTTAAACAAAACTACTTATCTTTTAATTTATATCTCATATTGATTTTTACGAACGATTAATAGTTATTTGTATGCTTAGGCCGCGAAATACCTTTTTAACGTACCAAAAGAACAGTTATCGCCGAGGCCGCTTGCGGCCGAGACAAGATAATCCTGAGGTCGTTAAAAAGTTTCGCGGTCATAGCATACACACTATTTTTTGTGCAATCGTTAAAGTTATTAAACTAGATAATTGTAAATAAATATATTATTGCTGTAAAATAAATAGGAGTTCAACTTATTTAACAAGGTTACCGTGTGCTATGGATATGATGTTTCAATATATACAAAATATTTTCACAGTTCTTGACAAAACGCAGAATGTCTGATACTGATAGCGATATTTCAGTACCTTCCACTCCTCCTGAACTCAAAAGCGTTGTAAATTCGGCGCTTTCTGTTTTAATACCCGAAAAATCGAAACGGCTGTACAAAAAATATCACGGCGGGTTTAAAGATTGGTGTGACAAACAGAATGTAAGGACGATGTCTCAAAACATTGTATTGGCTTATTTGATGCAGGAATCCAATCTGTGGCTTGGTTCTAAAAGGGCCAAAATAAAAAAAACATTAATCTGAGAAAATTTAGTCCAAAGTTTTAATCAAAACTACAGTCAATAATAATGTTGCAAATTGAATCTTTTTTACTACCAAAGTACCAAAGCTCCACATTCTCGTTTGGCGTGTACAAGAGAAGTTAATTGTAGATTTTCTCAAAAACAATTACTAAGATTAACCAAAAAAAGTGACATTGGCCATTGTTAATTTAGAAAGAAACCTTAAAAATACCCACACTGGCCATTTTGTAACTTAAAAAACTAGGAAAAAACAGTATTGAACAGGTTAATTGAAACGTATTTCATTTGTATATTTTCAATCACATTTAAACACTGTTAATAATAACTTAATTTTCATCAGAAAGGTCCTCTTCATCATCAGTCAACGTATCGACAGCTGTAGGAGGGGCAGTTACAGTGCTAATAAACTGACTGTACCACATTCTGCTATTTTTGTCAATATAGGGCTGCAGTTCTCTCAGATGTTGTAGTTTATTTTCAGGTATTCCTAAAGGTTTTTTCGAAATTGATGTCAGTTGCAAAATCTGCAAACGCCGCTATTTTTAGTGTTTTAAATTAAACTCACGGTTTCTAGTTAATTATATTGTGGAATTAACTAGAAACCGGGAGTTTCATTTAAAACACTAATATGAGCAGATTCCACGAAGTAAGGGTCGAGACAGTTACTTTCCGGTATTTTTTTCTTAATAAATCTAAACTACTGAACTCTTCCTCATTATCGAACGAAAATTTGTAAAACATTGTACCCCTTTTATCATGTCTCTATTGTATATACCTAATTTTGTTCCATATCACTGGCTGGCCGCTGGCATTTATTTTCCTATGCTGAAAACGATTGCGCAAAAGCGATTTAAGGTCAAAAAAATCGTTTAAACCCATTTCAATAACGACAATTGGGGGAGTTCGGGGAATCATTCGTATAAGATTTGCCCAGTCTCTAGGAATATCGACTCTAACTGGAGTTGTTTTCTTAGCTTTTTCTATTGTAGCGTGAATAGTACCAGCTTCCATATGTGTATGACCAGGGACTGAAAATTTGTGACTAATGATGACCTCTCTGCCTGAATTACTAAACTGTTCTAAAATTGTCATAAACATTAGAGGCAAGTAAATGTTCCGTGTTGGTCCTGGACAGCAGTCGCTATAAAAAATAACTTCATGCACGTCGGGAGGAAGAGATTTTAGGTAAGCAAACAAACAGGATGCTATTTTTTGCCCCCCTCTTTTGGCAATAGTCTCATTCCACAAATAGCAGATAGCAGAATTCTTATTGCCTCTTGTTTCGTAAAAAGTGAGGTTTAGGGTCCATAATTTTCGTTTGTAAAAAGAGATTCCACTGGTGAGGTATGGAGTCGGAAGGCACTTCTGAAGATCAAGACAACAGGTACCGTTTTCTTGTGTGAGACCGAGAATAATGACTTTCGTAACTTGGAAACATTTTAATCTCCTCTTTATCTTTGTCTGGTACCTTTGGGTGATTACTATGTTTTCCTTTCGCATCGTTTGGACATATAACGGATTCTGAATGCCTCTTCTTCTCTATTATTATCCTAACCTTTTTAAGTGTTAGATCCAGAGTGTTTAAGAACATTTTCTGGCAAACTTCAGTCCTAGCAGCATTTTTAAGCAGGTTTATTTTCTAGAATACTTTCTTCTGCTTTCTTTTCCATCTCTTCTCATCCTCTCAACCTTTTTATTTTGTTCTTCTACCAAATTAGCGATACACTGATTTTGTGCTACCAACAAGAGGTTGTAAAAATCTTTAAATATTTCTTCTGTTTCTTCTGGTAATAATTTTTCAAAGCATTTTTTCGGCAATCACATGGTTCTTTAATTTTTTTCTAACTTCTTCTTTCCCTTTAATGTGTAATACTCTTTGCCCTGGACTTTCAATCTTTTTCTTATATTTTTTCCCATTGCTTTGGATCCCTGTTTCTTTTCTTCGTTTCTTCCCCTACTTTAGCTTTTTTCCTGCCTCTTGACTTTTTTACTACTTCATTATTTTCTATATTATCCAAATCCAAATTAGCTTCACCATCATCAATCATCTCTTGTTCTTCAACTATTTCTTCCGCTGTTATGTGACTAATGACTTACTTTGTCATTCCTTCCCTGCTGGACGTCACTATCAGAACTTGATTCAGAATTGGAATCAGTATAGGACACAAAGTCATCAGAACTATCCTCAAGGACTGTATCTTTTTCATGACAGGATTCTTTATTCAGTCCTTCAAAGCTTGTACTTGCTTCAAAATCGGGTTCGGTGTCAAAAATAGGTTCAACCAAATTATTTTTAGAATTTGAATTTTTTCCAAAATTGGATTTGACGTATTTATAACTACATTCACCAGTTAGGTTCTGCTGCAAAGAGTTATCTTCCATCTTCAATTCTGGGTATTGTTCTGAAAAAAACGTTTAGATTACTCATGAAATATAGTCAGCTCCCTGTTAAAAATAAAAAAAAATAAGGGAACATTGACAATGTAACATGGATTCATTAATAACACGTAACAACATTCAAAAAGTAATCACCAGAAGCTTAAAAGAAAATTTGAAAAAACTTGTGTGCAACATAACCTAACATTTTATTTATTGATCATTAAAATTTGTTTCAACCTTACCTGTATCGTCGATTATTGATGTGAAACACATATCAACGATTCTTTTTCCACGTGACATGTTCCAACTTTTATTTTTGCACATTAAAACACTGAAACTGTTTTAGACACAACGGTCAAGGTCGGAAACAATAAAAGAATTAACATACTAGGGAGAAAGGTATATTAGAAATCTCAAATTTGTAAGTTACGTTTGGTTTCGCGGCCATTGCTATGGGTAACGGCCACGAAATTAAATTTCGTGGACTGTGCTGAGAACGCGAAATACTGACTTCGCATGCAATTGCACGAAAAGAAATGTTTTTTGTTTCCAAGTTAAACAAAAATGAAAAGAACTATGATTTTTTCTTAATTTTGATTTTCTTGTGAAAGTCCAAATTAAAAATGAACATAACATTTTTGGAACATTTTTTCGATAAGATCATAAATTTCGCTGTAACCATCGGTCAAATTTACGGTGAATTAAACTTTGGTCATGAATAACTCTCATACCAGTAGTCTTAAAAATCATGACATACCTATTTTGTAGAGCGTTCAATTGTTCCAATGTATACTTACAACAATGAGAATTGTTGTCTTCCAAATAACTTTGTATAAAATATCTCGCTTTAGCAAATTTAACCTTCACAAATGCGGTTTTTATCAAACCAATATTGTATATCAAGAACATCTAATAATGCTACGAATACGCCAGATGTTAGGGATATTGCAGAAAAGTGCCCTTCGGCGCTACTATCATCAAAACTCCTGTTCTAAAGAATCGTTCATTGACCGGAAATAGTAGTGTTTACCTTTTACGCTCGAATATATCCCTAATCTTTTGAACATTTCAACAGAATGCTCCGAATACGAACATGGAATTACTATTTCAGCTTGCCGTGTTTGATTTAGGGAATTTAGAATAATTTGATGTATATTTGGAACATATTCAACTGTATGAAAATATTGTTTGCATTTCTCAATGAGATTCCTAAGCTCAATATATATAGTTTATTGATTAAAACTAACTATTCCGCACTTGTACACTACGAAGGACGTGTGCGAACAAACCGAAATTCCTCCAAAAATTATCAAAGATATGGTATATTTGTATTTATATGATCCGTTGTACTGGTTCTGGTGAGCTGAAAATCAACAGGATTTATGTGTGAGACGCCTTGAACAACAACCAATCATAGTCATAGTCACTTGTATACACTCCCGAGGTTGTATCGTATTAAGACATTTTTGGCCGCTTTGGTAGAAATGTGGGATTTCTGCCCAAGCGGCCAAAAATGTGGTACCTCAAGTACCAAGTTTTACTGGCTGTAGCGAGCTGAAAATCTATAGGGTTCATCTGTGATATGCCCTGAACAATATCCAACCATAAAATTGGTCTCTTGTATCGTTCTAATAAACCGGAATTTCTTCGGAACTTACCAAAAATGGCGAGCTGAGAATAAAGAGGGTTCATCTGTGGGATGTACTGAACAATACTAAATCGTAAAATTGTTAACTTTTCCACTCCGGAGGCTGTATCAGGGTAACATACACATAGGATTTTTGTTCTGATATCCACTTTGTCGTGTTTTTCACGCTGGAATGCGAAAAAATAGGTCAAATTCTAGATTACAACTTTTTTGGTGTACATCAATACTTTTCTCGCGTATTAGATTGGGTTGGGCGGAAAAATAATAGTTTAGTTTTAAGATCAAGTGGTTTCAGTGCAGCTTTTTGTTTGAACACTGAAAACAAAATTTCATGTGCTGTTCATCCCTTCTATCGACTCCGCTCTCGCGAAAATAACTGTTGAGAAGTGATATGCTCAACTTAAAAGCAGTAACAAAATCATAAACTGTATCTGGTAGAAAACATAAAAATGAATAAAATCGTTTTAGTTGCGTGAGATATTGAAGTAGTTGAATGTATGATGATGTAGTGAATACACTATTTTGCATGAACTGTTGGGAATTTAATGGAAGTGTTCAAAGTGGGTGGCATGTTTGCAAAGTCGATCAAACACAACGCACTGTTTGGATCCGATTGAATAGAATGGAAATAATGTTTCACACACACACACACACACGCACACACACACACATATATACAGAAAGGAAAGTCTAACTGGAACACATTCTGTAACTTCATGAATAAAGGTTTATCGCAAAATTCCTGAAACACGTCAATTTTCAATGGGGCATATAACAAAGAGATTTGTTTATGTTTTCAATTATCAGGGGGGGGTGGTTTGTAGACAATTTGACAATTTTCCAATTTGACAATTTAAACTGAATGTGATTGATTTGTTAGTACTTGTTTGCATTTCAACGTGTAAATAACAAACGAAAAATAAGAAAATGCCCTATTTAACCGAGACGCATCGTATCGAAATTTCAATGATGATCGGATATGGGGACAGAAGTTGAACACAGGCTCAAGTCGCTCGTTTGTTTACTGAAGTTCATCCAGAATTACCTTCAATTAAAAGAAGTACGACTAGCAAAATTGAAACTTGATATCGGGAGTTGGGCCACGTAAGGGATGCTCATCGACAAAAGGTTTTAAGAGTTGACGAAGAAGCCCAGTTGAACATATTGTTGGAAGTTGAAGAAAATCCGGTTACTCCAGTTAGGCAAATAGCTCGTGTTCATGGTGTCACTCACACAAGCATTTTAAAAATTCTTAAAGAAGCGCCAAAAAGCACCCATATAAGATGCAAAACCTGCAGTAGCTTGTCGAAGATGATCCTGACCGAAGACTCGAATTTTGCGAACGAATTATGGCTTCTATCGATGGTGGACAAATTGCTTTGGAATGGTTGCTGTTTTCTGATGAGACTACATTCACATTACATGGGCACGTCAATCGACAGAACTGCCGTTATTGAGCTGACGAAAATCCCCGTTGGATGCGTGAATCCCATTCCCAAAGGCCTCAAAAAACAAACGACTGGCTGGAATTATTGGGGATCGCATAGTAGCTCCTTTTTTTTCAATAGAAACGTAACCGGAGAATCATACCTTAATATGCTCCAAGAAGAACTGATTCCTACTTTAGGAAATTTATACCCCAATAATTTGGATCCCAACTTATTTGACCCACGGATGTGGTTTCAACAAGAGGGAGCACCACCACATTTTGCTCAAAATGTACGGACCTATCTTAACGAAGTGTTTCCAACTAGGTGGATTGGGCCCAATTGAGTGGCCAGAAAGATCATCCGATATTACTCCATTAGATTTTTTATGGATATATCTAAAGAGCAAAGTTTATGCCACTAAACCTAACGACATCGCCCAGCTTCAACAAAGAATCAGGGACGAAATTAGGCAAGTAACGCCGGAAGTGTTACAAAATTTTCGGAATGCTATTTATAATCGATTGGGATATTGTCAGGAACAAGGAGGAGAGCACTTTGAACATTTATTGTATTGAAATAATTTGAGTAAATATTTCCTTATTTCATTTTTTTCTGACACATTGCTTATAAAAAGTAAAAAAAGTGGAATTGTATTTACAATTGAAAGAGCGTTCAAATAAAAAATTAATAGACCTACCCTTCCATTTAAAAAAAAGTTGGGGTTGCCTGCCCATGTACTTAAAAAGATTAACAAATCTCTTAGTAATATGCCCCATTGAGAATAAAAATTGACGTGTTCCAGGAATTTTGCGATCAATAGCTTTATTTATCAAGTTACAGAATTTGTTCCAGTTAGACTTTCAACTCTGTATATATATATATATATATATATATATATATAAGAAGCGAAACGTTAACATCATGTTAATCCATTTTTCATAGAAAATATGAAATATAATAGTTTTTTAATTATTTCAAACAACCTACGAATCCGAGAACATGAATTTTTTAATAATATAAACAAATGGTTGAAGGAATTAAATTAAATTATATATTAGTGTTTTTAAATGAAACTCAAGGTCTCTAGTTAATTCCACAATATTGTGGAATTAACTAGAGACCTTGAGTTTCATTTAAAAACACTAATATGAGCATATTCCACGAAGTAAGGGTCGAGACAGTCAATTTAATTCATATATATATATATATATATATATATATATATATATATAATCGGTTTGGAAATTAATTTAACGGAACGTAAGTCGAATCAGTAGACATGACTATATATAAATAAAGAAATTCAATCAGCACACGAGAAATTAGCTATTTTCGTCTGAAATATTATATATATGTATATATATATATATATATATATATATATATATATATATATATATATATATTATTGTTTAGGGGTGATTTGATGCTGTTTTGTTTTTAATTGTTTGGGGAGTTGTTTATTGAATTTGAAAAGAGAGGAGCTTGAAAATTTTCGTGGTAAAAAAATTTCAAAAATTTAGAGGTAAATGGGAACAAATAGATTATAAAACTTGATACGTATTAATAATACAGTATTTACATTATTGTAAAAAGAAACTGAAGTGGTAGAAGAGAGGAAAATTATTACTTACCTTGGTTAAAAGAAGTCACCACACGAACAAAGAAAGTAACCATTTAAAAAGGGATATTATCGTTATTCTGATTCCTATGAATAACAATGGATTATAAAAGTGTGATTGAATTACATATTTCCTAATGATTTATAATATCTAATCCTCAAGTAATACAGTGGTAAGTAGTATTCCGTTGCAACATCTAAGCAGTACATAAGCTAATATCCTGATCTGGAAGGAGAAAAAAGAAATGCAATAATTCCTAAGAAACGTTTACAGTAAGAAGATCATATTATCAAGAATTTAAGGAAAAAGTCTAATACTAACCTATATATATCGTCGTCACTGGAGGTAAATAACTCTCAATATCATTTTATCGTTTTTTCTCTTGTTTCACATCAGAGTTTAATTTGATTATGAATATACAGTTATTTTAACAATAAACTCAATAATAATTATCTAACCTTAAATGTTGACACCACCACGAACGAGTGAAATAAACTTGTCGATAGTAGTAATTATATGATCTGAGTTGTCGATGATAACGAAAGTAATCGAATATTAAGCGAGATACGAAGGAAATACGAGGTGGGACTTCACGTTCCACAAGATTCGTTAGAAAGTTACAATTAAAAAAACTTTGAATTCTATATTAGTAACCCACTTTCTTATATTCGTATAAGACTGAGATTTTCAAAATTAATCAAATATTATTAATCTAGATGTAGATTATATAACAGCTAGCCGGAATTAATATAATCACAATAATAACTTACATAAAATTTTTCGAAAGATAAATATTTATTTTTGGTTTAAAGTTCTAAATGGTATTTATAAGTACAGGATATACGGTGTGCATGGAGAAAGTATGAAAGACGGTTTCGTTTTTTAATAGGTAATACGTTTCTATTTGGAAAATGATTAAATAAATAAAATTGTAATTTTTTCTTAGTAAGGGTCTTGTTTTATTTTGATTTGGAGATACAAAATTTAAAAGGTTTTGATAAGCACAAACCTTTCTAAAAAAATAAAATTCATTATATAACAAAAAAATATATATATATATATTTATAGCATGATAAAAAGAACATAACAATGGTAAATGTTATAAGAAATAATAATTGAAATCATACCTTTATAAGCAAGGTCATTGCACCACATGATCACATTCGGCATAGTGGTACAAGTATGTTGGAATAATTTTAAAATATACTAAATGTTTAAAAGTGAATCTAGATTAGTATAAAAATTAATTATAGATCATTACTATGTTTTTTATTACACAATTTAATAACATATCATAAACCATATGATGGAACATATATTTATTTACGGTACGGTACACGGCAAAATAGAAAGACAGATACAAATTAGATTGTTAAATGTTACAATAGAATATGACGTGAATAAAGGAAATTATTGCCAACATAAAATTCATGGTAACTAAAAATCGTAAAAATCTAAAGCCTAAATATTTAAAACAATGAAGATTTTATTAATGGAAAGTAAATGATGAGATATAAAAATAAAAAATAAACAATTACATATATGGCATTTCATTAATTAGGTTATAAAGTTAAGTTAAATCAAGATTATAATAACACATCTAAACAGGTTGAAATTAAGGAAAAATCGCATTATAATAGGACGAATTATGGGAATTGGTGATAAAAATGAACTAAGTGCAGACTGGAAAGAAACCTCCAAGACATGATTGAGAAATATTTGCTAATTTTGAACAATTTATAAAGACACAGCCTATCATTGTCAGAAAAATATCAGCAATCAAGCTATGAACTTTCTGTTGAAAAGAGCTTGTTGACTTGAATACAGAAGGGAATCGTGTGTAGGAGTTTGGATGGAGAACAACCTGTTACTGGGATCTATAAAAAAAAATTATAGTGAAATTTGTAATTTCAATAAAATCTGTAAAATAAATCAATGAAGGCAAGTATTGTGTTATGTGAGAACAAGTTTAGCACGCCAGAAAAATAATATTTCTGGAAATTTAAACAGTGCAATAAGGGAAGCGTCAGTGCAGACACCTTGCAACTAGGACATTACAGGTCAGTGATTTCATTTCTTTGGGTCCCAAAGCTGAACTTTTCAAGTAAAATTATAATTTTTCACTAATTAATAAAAACCATTTAAAGTCCTATTCAAATTTAAAACACTAATTCTAGCAGTAAACAAACATTAATAATAATCATATCTATAATGAACGGACTTGTACCATCCTGTTTCCTTATTATATTAGTAGATACGTATATCACTCGTTAATAACATGTACAAATCCATATATGTGATTGTAATATTTTCCAATTTCATCATATTCCTATGAATTTTGTATATATAATTTTGTAAATAGCTTGCATCTATGTTCTTCGTCAACATAATAATCATATATCTAACACAAACCCTAGAACAGCTGAGGTGCGTATCGCGCTTATAACCATTTGAGCAGACGCTGGTAATTTCCGGTATTATATGTATGTAGGGCGCATAACTTTAATCATTGAAAAAAAAGGAATTAATCTTCATATTAAATACATGATATTATTATTTCGTATTTTATTTATCATCAACAAAACAAACAATTAAAATAATAAATGATACCTAATTTCAATTATTCATAATAAAGTATATATATATATATACATATATATATATATATATATATATATATATATATATATATATATATATTAATACATATCCTCTATCTAAATTCTAAGGAAAATATTGAAATAAGGAAAATGTGCATATTTGGATGTAATACTAGTGATACACAGTGTATTATCAATAATTTTAAAGTTTCAATATACAAATAAATTTTGACATTTCAATTTCGGATGACATTAATGCAGAATATACTTTACAACGATTTGAAAACAAGAATACAGATGTCTCTGTTAGCAAAATTGCAATTATATTAAAAGAATGAAAATCTCTCTTTGTTATAGGATAACATAAGTTTGTATTTTCTAAAAAAAAGAATTTTTTGGTAACCAAAGGAGAGGAGAATTATTTATATAAAAAGTTGAGTGAGTTGATTTTGATATCCCCACGAGGCAACATCGAAATAAGAGTTGCCTCAAATTTATTTAAAAATATTATAGTAATTTATATGAATATTATCAGATCATGAAATCCTGCATTGTAAAGCCAGTGCGTGTATAATTCGCAACGAATTGCATCGATAAAGTGCGGGTGATTTTCCGATTTCTAAATTATTAATTTAGAAAGTTGTTCCTGAATTCTGAACACGGTTTAGAATACGAACGAGTTAACCAGTACCTAGTTGGTGAGTCCTGTCCAGTTTATTTACATTATTTCTCGAGAATTAATAGCCCTTTATTAAAAATATTTCAAATTAGATGCATCTCATGGTAATAAATTCGATTGAAATTACAGTAACGTTACTCAAAAAAAATTCAACGTCAAGCGAAGATAATTTTGGAATAGACAATTTAAACGGAAATTTGCGTATTTTGACATTGATATACATCAAGTATATAATCAAACTTTTTTAACTTTGATAAATTATTTAGCGAGTAGATTTATAATTAAAGGTTGTTTTAATTTTAAGGTTGATAGAAAATTCTATCTTTGTTTCTGCGTTTATAATATTTTTTGAAAGTTCTAATTTCTTGTAATTTGTTATTTGATAATATATTATATAAATTTGAATTCCAATCACTCTTTGGTACTCATTTCATATTCATTTCTCATTGTATTTGATAATTTTCAGGCTATAGAAATTTTGATATAATAAGTAACATTTGGTTAATTTCCTGACAGTAAAATCATATATGTCATAAGATAATTCAATTGTCTCGTAGTATATTGAAACAGTTACTCTAGATTTGGAATAGCGTAATACGTAATTTGGAAAATTCTTTAAAAATTTATAAATTTGAATTATTATTTGAAATCATGATCCCTCCTTGAGATAAGAGTGAGTAAGTCGATTGTGTATTGATTTATCTTTCACAATATAAAATTTAATATTCATCTGAGCCGGGCATATTAGTTTTACAACTGCTGTCAAAAATTTTGATAGGTTATATCCAGTGGTAAAGGCATATTCACAAGAGTGTAGTTACAATCATAAATTGTGACATCAACAAATAAAGTTCATATCGTATAAATTCATAAATTAAACTATCAAATAATTAATAAGACGTAGAATATATTATAATATATATGTATATATATATATATATATATATATATATATATATATATATATATATGAAATTTCATTTGATTATTATTAAATTGATTATTTGACGTCCAGAACCTAAAGAGGGAGGAGTCTTCATGCATCGGCATTATATGATATGAGAGCAGCCGAAGGTAAGTCTTCAAATTTAAAATAAATATAAAAATAAGCTATAAAATTATAATTATTATAAATTATCATCCCAACGGGGGCTATAATAAAATTAGGATATCATGAATTTGTCGCTACCAACGTGGGGTAAATAAAGTTCGTAAAGGTGCATTAAAAATAAAATGGAATCATGGACAGAAAAATCAATTCAAGGGATGGAAAACAGGTAGGAACAGATAGTGGATGAGAAAAGGAAACGGAAGAAATGGGCCATGGAATGGGAGATTTCCAGTTTCAATATTCAATTCTGGGACAACAATCTGAAGGAGATGTACCAGAAGAAGGTATGTCAGGAGATGAGGAAGCTGTAGAACAAGGAGATAGGAGACAAGAGAGAAAGGGAGACATCAGGAAGAATAACTAGATATGATCAATTAATGCAATGTTTGATTAGCATGAACGAAAATATGAATATCATGAGGGGTGATAGGAATAACATGAATAGGAAGATAGACACGATAAATGGAAATATGAACACAATGCGGGGAGATTTGAATGAGAAAAAAGAAACGATAAATGGAAATATGGACAGAATAGAAGGCAATTTGAATTAATTGTACAGGAAACAAACCGTTTTGCCTTACAAAGTAAATATTACTGGAAAGAGTTTGATGAATCGGAGATTTATGTTTTTTTAGCTCTAAATTTGTTAATGCCAAGAAATAAGATACTAGGCATGCATTAATATTGGAGCAAAGAACCTCTTCTTTATTCCTCATTTTTGGAGAGTGCATGGCAAGAGACAGATTTTTTTCCATTTATAGAAATTTGCATTCTGAAAGTGGCTACGTCATGATAATGTTCAAACATTTCTTTTAAAAAGTTACCAGAAAATATTCAAACAAAAGTATCAAAACAAACTAATCATTTGGACAATCGACGGCACAGAAATCCATCAAAATATGCCTGAATCGAAAAGGATGTTATCTAAGTGAACAAGAAATTGACATATGTCAAGATCAATCAAAGACTCAAGTTTCAGCTTGCATATTTTCAAATGCGTATAAAATTTTGATTAATAATTATCTTGAGACTAGCATTTCAATAGAACGAAAATTTGAATCGAGAAAATTCGTCATGCTTGTTTAGGTTTTTGTAGACCTCAAACTCAAATACCACAAGGATAGAGGTTCAATAGTACTTCTAAAAATATTGGCATCTTCACTTCAAAATATGAAAATGTTTCCATAAGAGATTTTGAACAGAATGAGTTACTTGTTAATTGGACCCACATTCCTATTTTGACAAGCAGACTTGAAGAAAAATACTACAATTCCACGAACTGGAGTTTTCCTTTGACGCATCCAACGGAATCTTTGGAACTGTCCGATAAAACAAAAATGAAATTAATTCATCACTTGTTAATTTTGAATTGATTCTATGAGATTATTCAAGTGCTGTTTGGAAATCTCAAACATGGTTGGATTATTTATGTGATTTAAAAGTTCTCGTATTTATAAAAGGTCAACATTCATAATATCGTAATTCCCATATTTTTGTTTTAGTGGTGTAAGGAACAAGTACTGCAATTGACGAAAATTTGCTTGCCACAAAAGGTTAACTCTTGAGATAAGAAACTCTCCAGAAGTACTTTACATCTCAGTAAACATTTTGTCAACTTTGTTGCGTATCCAATTAATTTTGATGAAACAATAGGTGTAAGTGCTCACATATGGTAGACATTGGAAACTGAGAGATTTGTTAATACCAAAATCGTAGCAGAAAAACTTCGGATTCTGTGCATTTAAAAAGTTAATGTTTTTTTTAGAACCATGCATATACAAATTCAAAGAATATTGTCAGAAGAGTAATATTAATAGAGATGCAGTATGAAAATATGAATTTATGATATTCCATTTCCCATTTGCATAACTTTTCCCTCAAATCTTTGTCTCCGAAGTAAGGAGAGAAATGAGAAGTTTTAAAAAAAACGTAATATGGAAAACAGACATTTGAGTCATTATAATCGTGAAATGGTGATAAAATGATAAATAACTTCAAAGAATATGCAAGTGAGTCTAAGAGATGCAGATATCAGTTTAGGAGGGCTCAATTATACAGAACCATATAAAAAATAGAATCCAGTTTTCAAAACATTAGAAACTGTTGCCATATAATATTACTGAAATTTGTCTATATGTTGATTAATATCTTATATCTATGAATCGACCGATCTAACGTCGATTAAAGAAACCTAAGTGCTCTTATAGCAAAAATGACAGAGATAGAGGTAAAATTATTGAACGATGCGATGTCAATTCCTCACCCTTATTAAGACAATGGTCTCTACTATTACCTCCTAATTTGCTTAAGGTCACATATTACTTTCGCCTGCTGACGCCGCTGCATGTTGAGCGATCCCGCGATCCCGAAAATACCATCAGTTTTATTACCACGAAAGTTTCAGTTACAATTTCCATTTTACAGTAGATCGGGTGATGCAAGTAATTGTGAACAGAAATTACATGAAATACCTTACTTAAGGGCTTTTTTATGTATAATTTACATGTTTTTTGGATAATGAATAATTTCTAAATAATATCGAAATCACTATAATAAATATTTTTAAAATTCATCACACTTCAATTCATAACCAAAACATTGACAGAGATACAGGAAGCTACGTTGATTGCATGGTGCTTCGTTACAAATTTGCAGTTTTCTATCTAATTATCATACTAAGAAGAAATGTTTAATGAAATATTATACAAACGGTGGAGAACCCAAGTAATATTTGTTGATTGAAGCGTGTACGGATAGGTAAGTTAGTCATGAGCTATCATATATATCGTAGCCTATCCCTCAGATGTTCAAATTAGGAATCACGTTTAATAGGAATTTTAGAGAGAGAATCGATAATGTTTATTGATGGGTGGTTTTTTGTTACCTACTTACAAAATTCATCGACCGCTGACCTCGAGCTTCGTTAAGTTATCTATAAGTAATAGAAAGGTTCCAGAGAAAGTTATCCAGTCATCTTGAAGAAAAAGATGCTCAAAATTAGTAGTCGCAGCAAATGGAAGCAGGAGACTGGATTCTTTTTGTAAAAAACGTAGTGCTTATTACAAAAAATGAAAGATTAGGAAATGAATAGAAATCTCCAATCTCCGCGAATATATTCGATTCGAAACACAGTTTTTCCACAATTCTTTCAAACAATTCTCAGGTCAGCTAACTCGATAACAAGGTGACTATTTAGTCAAAAGTTAGAATGCTCTGATTTGGTTAACAAGTGTCTAAGTTGGGAGTGATTTTAACTGGGACTTGGTTGACTAGTGCGTCGGCTGCTATTGTCCAACTCCTCTGATTTGAATGATTGCCGAGAAGAGGGGTGGTTTTAAGCTTATAATTTGTGTTGGTTGGCAGAGGCTTGGTTGAGTAGTGCCCAGGCTGTGACTGTCTAGTCAAAGTTCAACTGCTCTTACTTGGTTGACTATTTTTTTACCCTGACAGCCAAAAATTCTGCTACCATACCAAAAAGCTGTGCAGTACAGAAAATTTTGCTAAAATCAGTTTTTGTCACAGCAAATTATCTAACACTATAAAAGTATTTGCTGCAACTACATTAACCACTTCATCGTCAGTATAAAATTATTTTGCGGTTTTTACAAAGTACTTTGCAATATATATAAATTCACTTGGTTGTCAATGTGAACGTATTTTTCTGTGTTTGTAAAATAGTTATAAAATTACTCGACTGTGAATGTTAGATTACTTCACTCTGTTTATGAAGTAATTTGCAATGGATGTAGGGTCACTTTGCTACCAATATGAAGTGTGGGTATTGAATATAATTTGGTTTATGATTTTTAATTTGCCGCCATCCCCAAAACAGAGTGATTTTATCAAATAAATCGGGATAGCAAGTCAAAAAAGTGAGTAATTTCTCAGTTTTGTATAATATTTCTGTATTTTTTTATCTATATCTCAAAATTTCAATTACTAAACAAGTTGCCCCGCGGGAAGTTCATTTGTGTGCAAGTGTGTTGTCAATACTACGGGCAAGTGTGTAGTAAACTTCACACTTGCTCCCTGGCAAATAAATGAAACAATTATGCATTTCTATCATGTTCTAGGAAACCATGGTACGGTGTTACAAAAAAAATCTAACAAACGTTCAACCTACGTTGAGACCACCCTTCAGAGAGCCAGAAATCCGTAGGGAGGTGATTACCCAATACGGTGCTCATAAGAAATACGGTATCCCACAGATGACGTTTAGTTACCACAGGCGAGGAATTAGAGGCAAGAAAAGTTCATCTATGGGGAGATCAACGTCAATTCCCATCAATGAAGAAGATAAACTCGCCGAATGTTTGATCACGATGGAGAAATGGGGGTGGGAGTTAGCATGAAGTGACCTTTTTAACACTGTTAAGCAATATTTTACTAGAAATAACCTCAAAACACCATTCAAGAATGGGCGTCCGGGTGAAGATTGTTTTTTGGTTTTCTCCAAGAGACATCCCAATAAACACACAAACGTTTTAAAAACGTAAAATATTTAACATGTAACCTAACGTTTATAAATGATTTTTAGGCAACTGGTGATATTACCGGAGTAATGTCGCTCGTTTCTACGTAACATATAACGATTTTTCCAACGTCAAATACAACGTGATTTTCGTAACGTCATTCAAACGTTACCGCTTTGATGTGATTGACTGGTTGCTTTTGAACGCAATATAAACGTTTATAAAACAGTCTTCTGAAACGAAATTTAGCACACATCTTACTAACGTCACTCAAACGTTACCTTTTCAATGTGATTTACCTAGTACTTTTATAACGTAATATAAATGTTTTTATAATGCAGTTTATGAACATTTTTGTATAATGATATTTAGCACATACTTTCAACGTTACTTATTTGATGTGATGTAGCCATTGCGTTTGTAACGTAATATGAACGTTCTTATGCTAATTATAGACGGTCTTTTGAAACGAAATTTAGCACCCACCTTACTTACGTCACTTTAACATTATCTTTCCAATGTGATTTAACCATTGTTTTTGTAATGTAATAGAAATGTTTCTATAATGCAATTTATAAGCGTTTTTGTATAATAATACTCAGCGCTTAGTTTTAACGTGATTTAAGCGTTACATTTAATCGGTTCAAACCATAATTTTCGTAACGTTATATTCACATTTAAAATTAAAAGTAGAGGAGGGCATATTTGACAAAACCTGGAATCGTATATTAACGTTTGTAAACAAGTAATATTTGATAAATAGAACTATATTCATATTAATAAAATAACAAATAATATTTATTATACAAGAAACAAAGAATTCTTTACTTGTTACCGTCTTCGGTCCTCGATGGATCCCTTATACTGATGAGCTACGCTTACGATTAAAAGGAGCTAGTCTATTCGTACAGCGACATCGATGAGCGGGAACCGGAACTCCTAGGCGACGTTAATAGGATTACTACCAAGTCTTCAGACGTCTCGTGTTGGCCGTTGTGGTTTGGGGTTGCGAGAATTACGGGCGATTGTTACACGTTATATTTATTTCATTTGATAAACCATACAAAAATAGTATACAATAAAAAAAGGACATTCTTGTAATTACCATAATAAAATAAAAAATGTTCTTAAAACTATAACATAAAATATATAAGATTTCTTGTTTTAATATTTTACAAAACAACGTGTATATATATAACGGGATTAGATAGAGTTTTTGTAAATGCATATGAGTTCAATTAAGTCGTTGTTTCCAAATTTAAAAAAGCGTTGTATATACAACGTGTTGAAAACATCACTGTATTACCGTTTATATCACGCGAAATAGAATAAATAATGTTAAAAATACTACATTAAAATAACGGGAATTAAAAGCGTTTTTGTAAATGCATATGAGCTCAATTAATTCGTTGTTTTCAAATTTGAAAAAGCATTGTATATACTATACAACGTGGTAAAAACATTGCTTTTCAACTATTTATATCACGCTAAATAGTATGAATAATGTTAAATATGCTACGTTGAAATAACGGGCGTAAAAAGCGTTTTTGTAAATGCATATGAGTTCAATCGAGTCGTTGTTTTCAAATTTAAAAAAGCATTGTGAAAACAACATATCATAAACATTTACTGGATAACATTGTATATCACGGGAACTAGTATAAATAATGTTGAAAATATAACGTTAAAATAACGGAATTAGAAAACGTTTTTTTAAATCCAAATTCGTTCAATTAAGTCGTTGTTTGCAGATTTAAAAAAGCGTTGTATATATAACATGTTAAAAACATTACGGTATAACCGTCTTTATCACGCGCAATAGTATAAACAATGTAATACTACGTTAAAATAACGGACATAAAAAGCATTTTTGTAAATACATTTGAGTTCAATTGAGTCGTTGTTTTCAAATTTAAAAAAACGTTATATATACAACGTGTTAAAAACATTCCTGTATAACTGTCTATAACTCGCGAAATGGTATAAATAATATTAAAAAATACTACGTTAAAATAACGGCCATAAAAACCGTTTTCGAAAATACATGTGGGTTAAGCTAAGTCGTTGTTTTCAAATCTGAAAAAACGTTTCGAATTCAACCAATTTGTTAACGTTGAAAATTCAACGAGTAACGTTGAAATAACATTAAAACGTTTTTTTACGTAGCTGTGATTATTGGGATAATTCGTCAATAAAAAAACCCAATCGGTGGAACACGCAAGAAAAAAGTGTCCTGTTATAAATAACTATCTCGACCTCTTGAAGAAACAGTTAGACGACCTTAGCTTACACGATAAACCTCGTGAAATTTGGAATCTAGATGGAACGAGCTTGTTTCTGGATCCCTCCAAAACTAAAATAATCCGAAAACGAAGAGCCCCTTCATCGCGAACAACTGCTGGATCTGGAAGGGAAGATACCACTGTATTGATGGCTGTTACCGCTGATGGATTTAAAGCTCCCCCATTGATCGTTTTCGAAGCGAAAAATATGTGGGGTGACTGGGTTGCTCCCCGTATAGACGAATTCTTAGGGACTTAATATGCCGTGACTGCCAATGGGTGGATGGAATCCCAAATGTTCTTAAATTACTTCGAAAAAACCTTATTAGAAGTATAAGGAACTGATCGACCTGTTTTACTTATACATTACGAGGGAACATACGTTTTACCTTCAATGTGTCAGAAAGAGACAAAATACATATAAATTCAGTGCAATATTCTTTTTCGCTAACAGGATATCATAAAGTGGAAAACGTGCTTTTACTGTATTTCTAATGGGGTGTATGCCAGGCACCGTCTTCGAGAAGACTACCGCCTAGTGAGTTGTAGGGTCACGGATGATCCTAACCAATGGAAATTAATAAGAATAACATTGTCGACGATTGAAGCAGCATTGCCAAATCGAAATCATTATCTGATGGAAGATTATTTTAAGATGACAGAAAATAATTTTTACAATAATAAAAAAGTTATTGGCAATTTCAAAACTTTTCTAACTATACTCGATTCTCTAATTTATCCATTTTATACTTTTTCAAATATCTCCGAATATTTTTGATTTGTAAAAATTTTGCTATTCTGAGGTATTTTAAGTTTTAGTATACTGGCATTGGCAACAATGGTACCGGACTTTTAAATAATTTTGTAAGGTTTTGCGGAATGTAGAATAGAAATGTTTATCATTGTGCAAGATTATACGAGTATGTGAATTTTATTTACGTTCCTTCATTATTGTGTACTATTTTATCCAGTTTTTGTTGCCAAACTATTTTCTCTATTGATTATGAATTCTGAATGCAAGGAGTGCAAGAAATCGCTACCTCTCCAATTATAAATCTTAAGACAATTCAAAATTGTGACATTTTCCCATAGAGATATGGGAGTTTAACTTAAAAAATTATAAATGGTGATAAATTGACTAAAAATGTATTAGGAAATCTCTTGCAGCTGACTAAAAAATGTAAAGGTTCGATTACACCCCACAAAAAAATATCTACGCCGCTTATTGGAACTTTTCTGCAGAGTGCAATTTAATCTACGTATTTTTCCTTTTTTCGTAGTTTATTTATATATATAGAATTAAAATAAAGTTTTTGTAAATTCTTGAGGCTACAAGTCCATTGGAGAAACTTGAGATTGTAGATAAAGATATTGCCCCGATACCACCAATTGCAGCACTAGTGTCTAAACACCACCTTGTTAATTCTGCTTCTTCGCAAAATATTATTATTCCACACAATAAAAAAATAGGTTGTCTACGACAAAGAAGAAAAAAATATCAAAAAGTGGTGTTTGTAAGCCCAGTCATGAAGAAGTCGAAAAAATAGCTTTAAATTTGGCATCCAAGAATGTATAAATAAATCATAATTTATAAGACAATCCCAATAACCTTGGTAGTTTTTTTGTCCTGTGAGATATTCATATTCCCTCATGGCAACAGATATGGGTCAAAATAAAACAGTATTTTTCTGGTTTCAACTTTAATCAAAGTAAGAATTAGAATTTTCTTAACCATTCCAATATTTTTAAATCTCAGTTAATCTGCACAATTCGATCACTAAGTCATAACGACATATGCTGTTAAACGATTTTTTGTTGTTACTATATCAACAATTATTGCTAATATTGCTATAATAGCAAATTGATCGATACAATGAGAAAATAGAAAAGTTAAATTATTTTGGCTCTCCTACTAAACGATTTAATATTTTATTTAGAACAATGAAATACCTATATTAGTTCAAGTTGTTTGATAACTTAAACATAAATGAGTAAATTTACATTCCAAAAAAGTTCGTTTAACCGTTAAACAGTTTTTTTATCCAAATCTAACAGATTTTCTTAAGTTGAAATAACTGGATAGCTTAATGCAAAGAACAATAAAAAAATCAACATTACTTTCGTTTATCCCTTCATGATTAATTTACAAATAATTAATTCAGTAGTAAGAAACTAATTCACTATATCAGTTCGGGTAGTACACGCTAATATGATTTGAACAATAAATTAAAACCTACCTAATAGGTATTTGAAATAAGTACCACTACAAAATCACTGGAAGATAGCTAAAAAAATTACATTCGTCGATATTGAGGGTACAATTAATGAATGTAAGCATAATAATTTTCATTAACATCATAAGGAATAATTTATGGCAACAATACAGAGTCCAAAAGCGACAATATGTTGTAATAAATCAAGCGTATTCAGTGTATCACCATTTTCTCTAACAGGATATCATAAAATGAGAAATAAGTCGTATGCTAACATTTGTTCAACTGTTTCTGGTTTCAAAAAGATCTCAATGTAAACCGCCTCTGTTTCCTACGCTCCTGATAAAACGATTTCGCTTACAGCTCAAATTCTACTTTTATCTGTCCCCTCTCTTCATTTTCAATCCACGTGTTAGATTGTAGAGTGCCTTTCAAAAATTCCTTTTTATTCGTGAGAGAAATCAGTCATATTCAATTTCAACGTAAAACGATATCCTCTCACGTCCAAAGAGAAATTATCATGGTCACATGGAGTTACCAGTGTGTTGGAAAAGGACAATCATGAGACAGAGAATTTAAAGCCAGCGTAGATTATTACACCAGATGAATACGAATCGCGCGTGCGCTTCTTGAAGATGTTCAACTGTACAATCTGGGTACTTCGCTAAACGTTTGTTTGCGAATGAGTAACGATCTTTTGCAAATCTTCTTAAAATGAGTATGCAAGTACACCATAAAGTGCAAATTGTGAAATGGTACTACTAGGGTCATTCATATCGAGGAATAGCAGAAAATTTGTTTATTGTGGCATTCGAAAATGCCCAACCAATTAGCAAAAAACAAGTGAGAACTGTTATAACAAATTTTGAAGAGCATGGATGTGTCAATCCTACTAAACATGGACCGTGTACACAAAATCGTCAAACAAAACCTGAAAAAGAAGAAAGATATTTTAATTTGTGCCAGTGTGGAAAATAATCCCCTACAATCGTCCACTCATTTAGCAAAGGATTTTAATGTTGATACGAAAACGATTCGGACTGTATTAAAAAAAATGGTTATCGTAGTTTCAAACTGAAAAAGAGCCATGAAATTTTTCCAGACGATCAACTTCGTAGAATGGAATTTTGTGAAATAATTATGGAAAGAATACAATTGGACACAAACTTTTCGAAAAATATTTTTTTCACAGATGAATCGACTTTTCCCATACACGGTGCACATAATTCATCCGTTATTCGATATTGGTCAAGGACAAATTTACACAAACATTATAATAATAGGACTCAATATCTCCAAAAGTTAAATGTTTGGGCTGGAATATTAGGTGAACATTTAATTGGACCATTTTTTATTTACGGCAATTTAACCGGACAGAAATATTTGCACATGCTGGAAAATCAAATTACTCCTGCCCTTATACAATTAGGTGTCCACTTCATTGATATCTGGTACCAACATGACGGTTGTGCATCACATAATTATCGACTAGCAGTAAACTTTCTAAATACACAATTTACCAATCGGATAATCTCCACGAATGGTAACATAAGATGGCCTGCGAGATCTCCAGATCTGGCTCCCAACGATTTCTATTTCTGGGGTTACATAAAATCGAGAATTTATGGGTTTCAAGAAAACAGAGCCTCTTCTCTAAATGAACTAAGGGAACAACTTTCACAAATTTGTATGCAAATAACACCTGAAATGCTCATACGTGTTCGTCAAGAATTTTATAACCGTCTCGGTTACTGCTTAGCTCAAAATGGGGGTTTATTCGAAAATTTGATTTAAGCTCATTGAAGAAATAAGTTTTATTTTTTAATTTATTACATATCATAATATTACTTTTATTTAAAAATTGTAGGCATTAGAATTCGATTTTAGTTTTCTTTTCGTTTTTGTACTGTGTGTGTGTGTTTACACAGATAATTCGTTCTCATTTGCATACAAACGATGAAGGTAACAATTTTTTTTAATAACATTCGAAACACAGCAGATGTTTGGAGACCAATTTCACGTTGCCAAATCTGAAAAAAAGTAGAGGTTTTAACCGCTTTCAAACTGAAAACTAGAACAATTTCCAGCATTACAATAAAATATTTAACGAATAGATGGAATTAATCATATCTTGATCTGATACAACCTCTTGAATTATCATAATTAAAATCTTCTTATAACTTGTTCTCGTGTTAGAACAATGCATTTTACAATTAATATAAACATAACAAAGAGTAAGAGCCCGGCGTTGTGGGTTTTCCACTTATGAGATCCTGTTAGCGAAAAATGAGAATTGAGATATTTGGAAACACATATTATTATTAATACAAATTTTATTTCGCATGTTACGGTTATTTATTCCAATACTAACCGAACTAATATAGTGAATTTCATTACTACTGAATTATTTCTTCGTAAATTAATCATGAAGAGGTGAACGAAAGTAATGTTGATTTCTTCATTGTTCATTGCATTGAGCTATCAGTATAGTATCTATCGATCTTATTATTTCTCAAATAATGAACTAAACTCTTCATATTACACATCTGTATTTCTAACTTCTTGTATTGCACGTTTTCCAATTTATGATATCCTGTTAGCGAAAAAGAATGATACACTGAATTTATATGTATTTTGTCTCTCTCTAACACATTGAAGGTAAAGCGTATGTTCCCTCGTAATGTTCCCAACACTGTATATGACGATCACGTGTATCATGTCGATGACAGATTTATCAAAGTTACTGGCGATAATAGAGTTACAATCCTGAAACTTCCGCCCCATTCATCTCATATATTACAGCCCCTAGATTCAAGCGTTTTCAAGTCTTTAAAAGTAAAGTGGGATCAAACACTTGTCCAATGGCAAAGACAAAATGAGGGGAGAAAGCTACCCAAAAAGAAGTTGAGGTCATTAGTAGGTCAAATTTGTAAAGAAACAGAACCTGAGATAATTCGCAACGGTTTTAAAAAAGGTGGCATTCACTCCTTTGACTCTAACGTAGTTACCAAAGAGATATATGATCCTGCAGCGTACAAGAGATGGGAGGACCAACAACGTAATCCTGATCAGGACTTGAATAACCATCAAAGTCACTCTCCACATCCAGGTCCCTCTGGCGTAAACGTTGAAAACAAAGTAGAAAAACCTGTAGACTTCCAAGAATTACTGTTGGCGACGGTTAAGCAATCAAATCCTACTGATAAGGTAAAAAAACGAAGGGTGGATAAAGGTGCGGAGGTCATAACAAGTGATACAGTTCAAAGTAGTGGTTCGCACGTGACCAACGAGACGAGATTTTCATAAAGATTCTCAATAGAATCTATTAGTATATTGATACATACAACCACCATAGGTAATGTGACATACTTCTCTCCTCCGAGCTTTTTGGAAAGAATTTGAAAATTGACTATTAATGTATGCACTTTTTTTAGCAGAATCCATTAATTATCCATAAGAGCATATTGTTTTAAATCAACAACATTTTGACACAGTACACCAAGTCCATATCTAGCTTCAAGAGCTACTTTCAACATATCATTACAGGAATTCCAGTGTGTAGGCACATCCAACACAGGTGTTAATTGGCGAGAATTACCAGTTACCTCGCACGCACTTCGGAACTCAATTAAAAGTTGTTCTGACCATTTAATTTTCGAAAAGATAGAACGTATTTTACAAAGTGCAATAGAATTATCTTCAATTTCATCAACTTCGGCTTCCTCATCGACACTATCATCACTCAATTCTTCATTTGCCTTAGAATTCAGTATATCAAAAATTCGAACAACTACCACTATCCACAACGAACAACGAATAACTAAACTGGAGAGAAATTTAAACTTTTATTTTCAATAATGATCTTTATTTATTCGATCACAATAGAATAGGACACTTTCATATCGCAAAATGTATGGCTGTCGGAATAGGGCTGAAAGACGGCGGCGGCGGCGCGTTTCAGAAACCGATAACGCCGCCAGAGGCTTTTAGAAGCAATTCTTGGTGTTATGCTTATAAATAAATTCTTATCAAAATGAATTGATGTTTATTCAGAAATATTCACCTGCCAGACTCTCGCGCGAGACGCGGTACCTCATGCACGAGACTCGAGACGAGACCAAACAAAAGTCTTGTCTCGTCTGGTCCGAGTATCGTCTCGAGTCTCGTCTCGAAAACGAGACGATACTATGCAAGACTCTCGAAAACGAGAGTCTCGTGCGAATCACTAGTTCAAAGTCTCATGGAAGGGAACAAAAGTAAAAATTTTGAAAAAGGAGGAAAATCATAAGAAAAATGGAAAAAGCTCAAATGAAAATATTGTTTTTGATGACAGTGACGACGATATAGAAGAGGAGATCAGAGAGATAGTAGAACTTGATGCATGCATAACGGAAATATAGAGATATAGAGAGAGATAATTGGGTGTTAGTGGCTTTATCAGGAAAAAAAATGAAGAAATGCTATGTTGGTCAAGTTATTTCGGCAAAGAAGGGAGAAGAGGAATTGGGAATAAAATTTACCAATAAAGTACCTTCCTTAGATACATTAACCTGTTCAACTTTTGCATAGAAATGCCCGGATGAATGTGCTCTCATTGCCAAAGAGGATATAACATTAACCCTTCCTAAACCCACCTCCACTAAACGAGATCTGATACGATTTGAACTAAATTTTTCAACTTATAACATTCAATAAATTTACAATGTATCATCTAACCTTAATGTAACTTTCCTATGTTTGCATAAATGTGAATAATTGATTAATTTAGCAATTGTAACTTCTTACATTCTCATTATTTTTGAATAAAAAGTTTTTCAACTCTTAGATCGATTTTCCTTACTTAATTTTTCATAACATATGAAACATCGCTCTTTTCAGACTTACACACATGCCCCTCACTTCCTTAAACGCATAAATATGCAAAATATACCTTGACAACACACTTACCCCAGTTAATGAGACAAATGTGTAGTACATGCCTTATTTTAAAAAAAATTGCACAAAATGAAAATTTTTAACATTTCAATGATCTTGCTACTACGGCATATTAGGACGACCACAAGTAAGGTACTGATGTCCGGAAATTTAATAATTTTTTTTGGTTGAATTTTTACGAGTACATATATATGTGAACTTGCATAATTTTACTAAACTCTTACCCCAACTCACCTTACCCGATACTCTTCTCTTTTATTTTTACATACTTAGCCTTGGGTCTTCATACTAGTGACCTTTCTTTAACACACCTATACGTCTATAATCCCTCCAGATATTGCCTTGGAGACTTCCACTTTTGTTTGTTTCGATCATTTTTTGCTTATAACTCCTTCACTTACTTCATGTCAGCCATAACTTGCTTCGTTTAGATTGACGTACTTCCTGGTTCTTTTCATTTTCTGGTATTACTCCCAAATAAAGGAAACTTGGTTCTCCATTCAAGCTAATGTCCATACTGAAATCTTCCGCGTATAGTTTAATAATAATATTTCCCTAATCTAGTGACTTTTCTATTAACTTTCCCAAACAAAATTAACATATTCGGTTAACCGACCGATCTAACTCCGTATACTCCCTAACTTCCATGCGCCAATCGACAATCCACGTGCTCCAAAAGACTCGTTCTTTCACCCTCAATGTATTTTCGGCTGTCGTTGCCACTTGTACACCGAATTTTCCCCTAGGTTTCTCCGTGGAAAAGTGGGAAATTATGACGGAGGCGCCGGTATCACGTTTGGAGATGAGATAACACACCAGATTTTCTCGATATAAGTACCTCGAAGTGGGTTTTACCAGTGAATTAGTAGATATATTGTTTTGTGTACTTTTGCGAGGGTTGAACTTAGACAGAAGTGTGACCAGAAAAGGATATAGCTGGTGTTTGTGAACAATTTGTGGTGTTGTGTTTGGGATTAAATTCTCGATTGTGAATATTAAAAGTTTTGGAAAAAATACTTTCGAACGTTAATGGTAGACATCTTCTGATAATAAATCAGGTAAATTTTGAACAACTATTTATTAGTAATTTGGATTCAGATTATATTGGTTTTTACTAAGTTTGAAATATGTTATTGTTGTTCAGTAGACGCATAGCCAAAACAAACATTTCAAAATTCCAATATAAACTTTGGAATGAGTAAACTCCTATATTCAAAACCATAATGAATAGGTATTTTCCTTATTCGTCTATCTGAATTGTGGTTTTCGTTTAGTTCAGTTGGTTTTGAGTCCGATGGCTTACTAAATACATAAAAAGTAAGTGAATATACATCAATGCTTCTGTTGATATCATGATATATATTATTACATGTTATTGAGATATATGTGTTCCTAATCAAAATGAAGATGTAGTATTTCAAGCTCGAATACATTTTCAATGAGTTTCCACTTAGTTCTTGAATGAAATCCTACTCAAGTTGTCGTTCTGATTTAAATGACTTACTAAGTACATGAAAATGAGCAAATGTATACCCTTATTATAATTTGTATCCGAGTTTATGATAAGATATATCATATCTTATTTGGAAACATTTCTGAACAAAATAAATATGAAGTATTTTGAATTTTAATGAATTGATAATCTTGGGATGTGAAAACAACGGTTTTTTAACTGAGATATCAAAACTGTTCTTATTTGGAAAGCTACAACCTACACAATTTCTCTTGATTTCAATAATTCTCTTGAGTATTTAAGAAGAGTATTTACATTTTTTATTCATATAAAATTCTACCGAGCTCACTGATGTGAAACAACATAAATACCTAACGGTTTTAATAATTTCTCGAATCTCCCAAATGTAGAAGCATCCCAAATTCAAAATACCTTTGTTGGAATCATTTGTTCTCAGCAACCTGCATCCAATTGAGAAATATAGACAGTTGATTTGATACGGTCCTGATTAGAATGATAGAAGTAATATTTACAGACACTCGTCTGTCTATTCATTTAGCCTTTCTCTATCCATATTCACTCAGAGGCATTTCAGAGCATTTTCCATTCCTATCTGTTCACCATTATATTTAATACTTTTCTTATTATTATTATTACTATTATTATTATAGGGGTTCTGTGATCTCAGTAAATTGGTACTGGTTTTCCTCTGGTTCCATTGGAGAGGCAGTTCAGCCTAATCCAATGGGGAAAAACTATCTGACAAAATGTTTTGTTTGTAGTATGACTGTTCCTTAAATACCGGTGATAACGTATGAGGGGAATTCAAGTTTCTAGACGAGCTTCTTCATGCCGCAGAGATAACTACGGGGACTATGTCACTCTTTTCAGTCCTCCAAATATGTTTTATTTCCAGCGCTAGATTCTCATATTTATTTCTCGTTCCATTTTCTATTTTCAAGACATTATGGGACAACCGGACTGCTATGTCTATTATTGTGACCTCTTATTTATGAATGATTACTACGTCTGGTCTATTGTAGCCTACTGTCCTGTCTGTTATCATAGGTGTACCCCAGTAGAGGAGTACATTTTCATCTTCGAGTATAGTACTTGGGTTGTAATTATAGCGAGGTATTCTCTTCTTCAGTAGTTCTGTCTTCAATCCTATTTTATGATGTATCATTTTTGTAACTTGATTGTGTCTGTTTAATTAGGCTGTTTGTGATGAGTGGGAACATCCTACTATTATATGTTCGATCGATTCACCTGGTTGGCTACATTTGCGACACTTGTCTTCCATGTTTTGCTTTAGGATATGTCTTTAGTCATTTTTAGTTTTGAAGACCTTAGATTGGATATAAGACGCCATTCTTTGGCTAGTTGAGGACCTTATTTATATCATTCTCTAGTTTTGTGAGTTGGTTCGGGTATTTTCCATGTAGTGTTTTTGTTTTTCACTGGGTTTAAAAGTCTTGTTTAGGTTTTGGTTGGTAATCCTGGTCTTTAAGCCGGAGTGGGGTGTAATTGTCATCTGCTCTTGTGATTGGATTTAGTATCTCATTATTTGATTTATTAAAGTGATCTCTCATGTACTTCTCTTGGTTTTTACAGAGGTTGAAGATGTTGATCAACCCCTTGCCCTCTTTCTTCCTGGCCATGTACAACCGCTCTACTGCCGAGTTAGGATGTAAGCATCTGAATTTGTTCAATAGTGTTCGTGTCATTCTGTTCAGGTTTTCTAGGTCGGTGTTAGACATTGAATTACACCAAAAGAGTACGTTAATATTGAAGTGGCCTACATATTTATTTCCGGATAATTTGTTATTAAGTTTGGTGACTCTTTTTTCATAAGCATCGTTCACATATTTCTTGATTGCTGTGTGATTGATTTTATTGTTTTCCATAACCCCGAGGTAGTTGTATAATTATTCTGGTTCGAGGACCTTGATCTGTTGTCGGTCTTTCGTGCTGATTGTGTTGATCACTCTTCCTCTTTCTATGCAGATCTTCGCACATTTGTCCAGACCAAACTTCATATGGATTTTACTGTTGAACTGGGACGTGATGTCGAGCAAATGCTTCAACTGATTTGCTGTTTCGGCGAAAAGTATGAGGTCATCCATGTATAAGAGGTATGAGCTGCGAGTATGGGAGTCTTGGATGTTGAGACTATATCCGCATTCAAATTCTTTTAAAAGGTGAGATAGAGGGTTGATGGCGAGGCAGAACCATAATGGAGATAGGGCTTTCCTTCGATATATACCTCTGTTGATTGCAATTTCGCTAAGGCTAGTGGATTCCATCCGAAGAGTAGTTCTCCATCGATTCATACAGTGTTTTATTGATATTTGGATTCCAGGGTCGATCTTATAGATGTTCAGGACTTTTAATAACCAATCGTGTGGTATAGAATCATCATACGCTTTACTATAGTCTATGTAGCAAATGTTTAGGTTACGTTGCTTTGCTGCTACTTGTTTAAGGATGATGGCATCAATAGTAAACTGTTCTTCACAATCAAGCGTTTTACGAGTACAACATTTGTGCTCCGGTGCTATTCTGCTATTTGAGTCGCAATACTCATACATCTTGTCGGCGATGATTGCCGTCAATAGTTTATAAAAGAACGATAAGCACGTAATGGGGTGATAGTTTTGTGGTTCATTGGGATTGCCTTTCTTGTAGATTAAGAATGTTCTTCCCATTATCATCCAATTTGGTATAGTGTTGAGGTCCAAAAGAGCTCTGGTGAAAGCTTGGGTTAATGGTGCATGTACAGATGTAATTTTCTTTGTCCAGGAGTTTTGGACGTAGTCTGTGCCCGGTGCTTTCCAATTTGAGGCCTTCCAGATAATGTTTTGAACTTCTTCTTGAGAAACTGAACAGTCATCCATATGTGTAAGGTTTTCTGCTTCTGCTTCTACTCTTCTTAGCCATGGAGCTCCTTCATCAAACTCTTTTTTGTCCGACCAGATGTTTTCCCAAAATGACAAAAATTCTTCAGTGATAGGATCTTCATCTTGTTTTGTCACTGTTTGATTCAGGGTTTCGAAGAACTTTTTTGGGTTTGTTGAAAAGTTTTTACTCAGTTCTTTTCTTTTTGTGACCTCATTATATCTTCGTAATATTGCACTTTTGGCCTTGTATTGCTGTGGTATCGTGTCTCTAAGCTCCACAAGTTTTATCTTTATTGATATGCCTACTTCAGGTACTCCAGCTTTTCGTGTGATCTGTTTTAGTTTGGTTAGGATTCTTCTACTTCTGTTACCTTATATGTATGCATGTCCGCCTGGGCTCTAAATTCAGCAATTTCCTTATTGAGTCGCAATCTCCATGGGGATCGGATTTTTGTTGATCGTTTCGATTACTTCTTTGATTTTCATTCTAATGTGGTTTTTGACCATTTGCTTCTAATATTGTGAGAGCAGCTGTATATATGTTAAGTTGGATTGTGTCAATGTTATCGCTTCCTTCGAGATGTACTCCAATAATTTCGTTTATTCGGTCTATAATTTTGGTTGTGTCTCTCTTAAAATTCAACTTTGGCAGACTGGGTCTCTTTGTTGGGTCTACTCCTACGAATAATTCCAGGTTACTTAGTATTCAATACTTAAGGATCCATCGTCTGTCGGGTTTCCAGTTTGCAGTGAGTAGGATTGCGGAGAGTTGTTCTCTGTTGAGTAGTCTCGCCGGAATCAAGTGAACTTCTCCTTTGTTCAGTATCGTCTACTATAGGTTCACCATAATTTCTATTCAGATCTTGTGGATCACTTGTCTGTTGTTTTTTCAATTCATCCTGTGGTTCAAGGAATCGAAGTCTAATTTCCTCAAGTTCGATCAGGTTTAGGTATTGTTTCTTCACTATGGTATTCTTTCGATCTATAACTTTTTTCTAATCAGCATTTACCCTGGAAATAGATTAGAGTTGATATCTTGGTCAAACTTTGTTCTCCATCCTGGGAGTGGGGGGACATCTCCTCTGTTGACACGATAAAAGGACTCCATAATTCTAATGTTCATATCTTTGGTCCATTTTATACGTTGTCGATCAGACATTCTGACGGCACGACTTTCTGTCTGCGTGTTTATAAGGGCTGCTTGGTTCGAGGATTATTATTATTATTTTATTTTTATGTTCTCACAGCGATAGTCGGCCTCATAAAAGATCTCACGATGTTTGTCGCATCTAAGATTACAGATTTTTGCATTGTTCGATATGCTGACTCAGGAATACCAATGTTTTTGAGGGAACTACTTAGTTTCTTTGGAATTAGTCCCATACAAGACAAAACGATTGGAATAATTTCAACTTCCTCAAGGTACCACATTTCTTTCATTTCTGATTTTAGCTCAGCATACTTGTTACATTTTCCAGTGTACTTATCTTCTATGTTCAAATTATTTGGGACCAATATGTCAATTATCAGAGCTTCCTTGGATTGTTTTCAATTAACTGTGATATCGGGTCTGTTGTGTCTTATTGTTGAGTCCGTCATGATTGTCCTAAACCAGTAGATCTTAACATATTGGTTTTCTATAACTGGCGGAGGTTTGTACTTATAGTATGGCTCGTTATTTTGAGGATTATTATCAAAGTTTTTCATTATTTTCAAATAAAATATCGTAGCAACCCTGCTGTGTCTGTCCAGATATTTGGTTTTAGCTCGATTCTCACAGCTAGTTAGAATGTGTCCTACGGTTTCTTGATTTTTGTTGCACCTTCTGCATCTATCTGTTGGTATTTCTTCCTTGAGAATGTATTTTTGATAATTTTTGGTTTTTATCACCTGATCTTGTATACCAATCATAAAACCTTCGGTTTCTGGAAAAAGCGTTCCAGTTTTAAGCCACTCAACGGATTTAATTTCATCTACTGTAGTTTTCTGCAGGTAATTAATAAATATTCCGTGTAATTCTTTTGAACGCCAGTTTTCAACTTTCTCATCGTCGGTTTTGGTATTGAATGGTATAAAATTTTGTACCTTCAAGTTTAGTGGTGTGTATCCCATATCTGCTCTCACCAAAGCTTGATGAAGTTCATTATTTTGGTGATGGAAAAAATTTCTTAAGTTTGTAATTTGCTGAGAGCAGGCTTCCACGACATCTCTTATTCCTTTGCCTTCCTTTCCCCTAGGTAGAGTTATTCTTTCCACGGACGCCTTTGGTCGGTGCTTTCTCTATTTTGTGAACTCTGTTCTGATCTTTCTGTTTAACGCTTCCAAGTCCGTTTGAGTCCATTTCACTATTCCGAAGGAGTACTGAAGAGCGGATATGGTATATGTATTTATGTCGGTGGTAAGATTTCTTGAGTTAAGCTTGCTTTTTAATATATTATTAAGGCGTTGTTGAAATTCTTTGATTACAATGACTTTTGTGTTCTATTTTGTGAGTCTGCAGGATTCCTAGGTATCTGTATGGATAATTGGTCATCGCTCCAATCAATTTTCCTAGTTCGAGCTCTATAGTCTCTCCTTCCTTTAGGATCCCTTTTTCGACAGACACGATTTCACATTTTTCCATGCCAAAGGACATTCTCATGTCTGTGCTCCACTGATGTATAAGTTTAAGTTTTAACATTAGATGATTTTTACATGCGGCGTATATTTTTAGATCATCCATAAAAAATAAATAACTAATGGTTTTTGGGTTTTCATTTGTTTTGATAGTAGCTCCATATCCGGTGTGAGTTAAGACGCGTGATAGAGGGTTCAAACATAGATAGAACCACAAAGCTGAAAGAAAGTCTACTTGGAAAATTCCTCTGTTGATGTTTATGAAGTCAGTTTCTACTTCTACTTCATTTAGGTTAATTCTTAGTTTCGTTATCCATTTACCCACAATACTTTTCAAAAACTCTACCATCACAAGATGCACGTTGTATATTTCCAAGGTTTTTATTAACCAACTGTGGTGCACTGAGTCGAGAGCTTTCTGGTAGTCTATATACGCCATGTACAAGTTCCTCTTTTTTTTCTTATTTGCTCTAGTATTACATTGTCGATTGTAATTTGTTCCTTGCAGCTCATGTATTTTCTTTTACACCCTTTCTGCTCCTCAGTGAGAATGTTGTTTGTTTCTAAATATGTGTACAGTTTCTCACATATTAATGCCGTAAAGATTTTGTATAATGTGGGGAGGCATGTGATCGGTCTATATTGTGACGGATCTTGGATTCTATCAGATTTTGGAAGAAGATAAGTAATACCGTTTGCAAGGAATTCTGATAGTTGTTCTGGTTTTCTGAAAGCGATATGGAATTGATTGGCCAGGTGATGGTGAAGAGCCGTAAGTTTTTTGAACCAGAAATTTTGGATACCATCGTTCCCTGGTGCTTTCCAGTTGCCAAACTCTTTATTACCTTTTTTAAATCTTCTTCTGTGAATGTTATTTCTTCCATGTGCAGATGATTGTTGTTCTGTATTTCTGTATTGATCCGAGGCATATTATCCTTGTGACAGGTTCCATCGGACCATATACTTTCCCAAAATATTTGCAAATCTCCTCTTTTTGGTGGTTCCCCTCTTGGGTTGTGGTGTTTATTAAGTGATCTGTAGAAGCCTTTCTGGTTTTTTAAGGAGAAGTTGTTTTGTATTTTTCGTTGGTAGCTTTCCTTGTATCTTCTTAATATTTTGGATGTAACAGCAAGTTTTTGTTTTAAGGTGTCCAAGGAGTCATCAATAATTGTTTTAGTTTCATTAATTAATCTAACCTCTAGCTTTTGTTTGACTTCGACTGGGATTCTATTTAGCAGCTTATTTGACTTATTGCCATTCGATAATTGTTGCAGTCTACCAATATTTTTTTTAGATCTGTAATTTTCCTGCAAAGTATTTGCTCCCATTTTGGTTTCTGTGGTTTACGTGCTTTGAGTGGTTCTAGTATTTTCTGCTTATTGGTTTTGATCGTTGCTAGAGCTGCACAATAAACATGTAGTTGTATTTCTTCCAGGTCCATATCTGCATCTAGCTGTTTTTGTAAATTTTGGTTAGCAGTTTCTAAAAGAGAACGTGTGTATGCAGTATAAAAAAGTGTTGGCAGCTTCGGTCGTTTAGCAGGATCAGATCCCCTAAATTCGGTGGAGTGTTGTTGGTAGCTTTCTTCCCATATTACTTGATGGTTGATTGAAGAGTACCTACGATTTAATTGGGGTAGGTCAACAACTGGTCCTCTAGTTTCTTCTTCCTGGATCTCCGGGCTCTCATTTATAGGCTGTTGATTGAGGTCCCTATCCACTTCTGCCCTTATTTGTTCGATTGCAGGTGTAGGTATCAGGTTGTTCCTAAATATAGCTCTACGTTGGTATGATATTCGTTGTTCTGAGAGATGATTTAGGTGTGGCATTTTCTCAATGAAAAGATTCCGTAGCCTCATGCGGGACATCGTCATATCAGTCTCCAGTGAAGTGACTGTGAAATACGAACGTATTACTTGTTTGTTAGTTTCATTGTCCCATTTCATACGTCGTCTTTCTCGTTGTGCCTGATTTGCTCGAAACTTGGTTCGGTAATTATTTAAGATTTTGTGACAGGCCTAAGCCAAGTCACATCCTCTTTCTATTGCAAAAATTTTCTTACTATTGAGGTTGTCTGTAGTATAACGACTTTTTGTATGTTTGTGTGAGTATTTATAGGCTGAAGGTCGATTGTATTTAAATGTTGTGCAAATGATTTAGTTGTTATACCTGTAACCGACATTATTATTATTATTATCCTTCTTCTCACGTTTGCACGGATCAAAAGTATGAGGGCTCACGCAACACTCATACCTTGTTGACTTATTTGATAATTTTCCTTACTACCCTACACGTTTCTAATATAGTTGATTTTTGCATTTCTAGTATTGTATATTGTGGTAAGTTGTGTTTGTTGAATTCATTAAGTAACTCTGGTGGTATGAGGCCCGTTACTGAAATGACAACTGGGGTTATCTGAACTTCCTCCATCTTCCACATTGCCTTTATTTCTTCTGCTAGTTCGGTGTATTCCCTAATTTTTTTCGTATGTTGTGGTCCAGGGGATGAGCGATGTCTATTAGTGTTGTGATTTTATTTATTTTATGTATAATTATTATATCTGTTCTATTATTTGTTATTGTTTTATTTTATAATTGTTCGGTCCCAGTTAACTTTGAAATTTTGGTTTTCATTCACGGTATCAGGTTTGTAGATATAGTAGGGATCTTCTATTGTTTTTATTTGGTATTTTTGAAGAGGATGTTTGTGTAAGATTTTTGCTGTAAGATTGTGTCTATTCAAATACTCTGCTTGAGCTAGACCGGAACATCCTGATGTCCCTCCGAATAAGATACAGTCAATTGTTAGCCCGTTTATACAGAGATGTGATATTAGACCAGGTTAGCCGATGGGTTACTCTTAGATCGTTTTGAGAAAATACCGAATTTAACGGTGGTCTCTTGATAAATTACAAAACAACAGGATTGTTTCTACCGATTCGAAGCACCACGCACTTATCAGTGTTCAAGGGAATTAACCATTCAGTGCACCACACTGAGATAGACTCAAAGTCTTCCTGGAGGATTTGCTGATTGGATCAGCATAAATTTTTAGAGTCATCAACATAGAAAGTTATATTGCTTAAGACGTAGTAAATAAGATCAGTGGTGTGAACGGTAAAAAGCAAAATGCCAAGTACTGAGCCCTGTGGTACTCCACTTTCCACTAGTCTATCTTGTGAGAGAATGTTGCCGACTCTAACTTTATAGTTGAGTTTTTGCGTCCATTCAAGGTCATATGCTTCTTTGTTTCTTCGATATTTCTAGGATGTTCAGTTCACCAACGATGAAGATCCTTGATCGGCTGTTAGTCTGTTATTGTACCCGGCGAATTTTTATTTCAGTTTTGCTAGTTCTTCCTCGACGTCTCGTATTCTTGTTTTATCTCGTATCCAAATTTGCTTCCATATGTGTCTCAGTTTGGTATCTGTAAGTAAGGACAGAGTTGTTTGCAATGTGCTTTCATGAATGAACCTCAATTTGCCGAATGCCAATACTCACTTCTCCCAATTCCAAACTTTACAAATATCCTATAGGGCTTTATTTAAAAAATTGTGTGATTTTGCGTTTCCTTGATCCACACCTTCTTTCATGAGTTTGTTACATCGTAAATTTTTATCGTTGTTATAGTTTCCCCACATATGTTGGTTAGTAGCTCTGTGCCAAATTTTCAGCACACTCAAAGGCCTATTCGAAATCCATAAATACCATATTCAGACAGATAAGATATTCGCTTTCAGTGGTATCCAAATTCTCATAAATAAAATAGGTGGTCACTATATCAATTTTTTTCTTATATAGAACCAACATTGATTTTGAAAAGTTTATGTTATACTCGTTTAAGAAATAATTTTGTGGACATCATGATGAAAATAAATTATACATTTTGATACGTTCTTTATTTCATAGCTTTTTAAGTTTATTGAATCTCGGCGTAACAGACGGTCCACATAAGAAAGTGACACTTCGTCATTTATTTTAGACAGTTTTATTATTGCAACGTCCAGGTCGTTTATTTTTTCCCATTTTCATTTCACAGTTTGCCATTTTAACGTAGTAGCTGGGAGAAAATATTTCAAGCGATGGTGATAAAGTCTAGAAACACAATGTTCTCTTGTATGATCCTTATAGCTTAAAGAGGATTTTAAACTCAACTACTGAATTGTTACATGGTGATTTATCGAGAATTAGATAAGTGAGAAAATGGCTTTGAGATCACACTCAATAACCTATATACAGTGATGGGCAAATGTGTGGAACCAAGTAAGTATCTCTGGAATTATTAGAGATATCAAAATTAAATTTGGAAGGTGGTTACTACAGTAGATTGCCTATTTGTTTTCATATTTTTTACCAATTTTGAACTTCCGATTTTACCGGAAGTAATGTCGATTTTAAAATTTGCAATGGAACACCCTGTATATTATTTTAGTTTCTGATGAAACATTTTATTACGAATACAAAAATATTGGGTTCGATATTTTTTATTTCAATGCCTACCGAGATAATAACAAAAAAGTAACTAAGGAAAGGAAAAATTTGATGCTAGCTAGTAGTCCATGAAATTCATTGAAGAAGTGACATTATTTGTCAAAATAAGTTATGAGTGTTTGTATTTGGAAGTAAAAAGATTGTATTGTTTCAATTTGATCGTAAAATGGCCGAATTAAGTGAAAGAGAAAGAATAGAAATATTAATGATGATTGGATATGGGGAGAGGAAAAGGACGCATCAAGAAGTTTGTGACCTTTTTAACATTGTTCATCCGAATGCACAAATGTCCCGTTCAGTAGTGACTAAAACTTTGCGAAGGTACCACACAAGTGGAAAAGTTAGCAATTCACCAAAAAGTGGTCGGTTAAAAAGTGCATGTAATGAATATGTAGCTCAAAATGTTGCTATATCTTTGGAAGAAATCCTCACTTATCCACTACCGACCTCGCCAATGTGCATGGAATTAGCCGTCGTTCAGTAGGAAGGATATAAGGCGGGAAAAATATCATCCATACAAAATTCGCCTCGTTTAAGAACTATCCGAAGACGATTTCGATAGACGTTCACAATTTTGTGAAACGATGATGGATATTTGCAACCGTGATAATAATTTTATAAGAAATGTGGTGTTTCAAGACGAGGCTACATTTTCTTTAAACGGTACGGTTAATCGACATAACTGCCGCTACTGGTCGCAAAGTGATCCTCATTGGGTACAAGAGGCTCATACACAACATCCCCAAAAATTTAACGTTTGGGCCGGAATTTATAACAACAGAATCGTGAGACCCTTCTTCTTACAAGAAATTTTGAACGGAGATAGGTATTTACAGCTCTTAGAGACACAAGTGATTCCGGCATTGGAGGTAAATGGACAATTACCAAATAATATCTGGTTTCAGCAGGATGGAGCACCACCCTGTTACGCTCGCATTGTTCGAGATCATTTAGATAGGACATTTCATCACAGATGGTTTGGAAGAAGGGGTACTTATGAATGACCTGCACGAAGTTCCGACCTTAATCCACTAGACTATTTTCTGTGGGGTTATTTAAAGTCCAAGGTTTATGTTGATAGACCAAATAATTTGCAAGAATTAGCTGCAACAATAACTCAAGAGATCCAGAGAATTCCACCAGCAGTAATAGCTAATGTTACTAGAGAATTTACAAACCGACTTGCCTATTGTCAAGAAGTAAATGGTACTCAGTTTGAACATCTAATACATTAATTTTAGTTTAGTTAAGTTCCAATGTTTCAAAAATCACTAAGTTTCAGTTAATAATTATGATTATTTCTTTAATGGATATTAGATTTTTCCTTTCCTTAGTTACTTTTCTGTTAATATCTCGGTATGTATTGAAATAAAAAATATCGAACCCAATATTTTTGTATTCGTAATAAAATGTTTCATCAGAAACTAAAATAATATACAGGGTGTTCCTTACAAATTTCAAAATCGACATTACTTCCGGTAAAACCGGAAGTTCAAAATTGTTAAAAAATATGAAATTAAATAGGCAATCTACTGTAGTATCCACCTTCTAAATTTCATTTTGATATCTCTAATAATATCAGAGATATTTACTTGGTTCCACACATTTGCCCATCACTGTATAATGGTTCTCTTGTTTTTAATAACAAAATAAATACTGATTTATCATTTTCAATCGTTCACTAAACCAACCATAACCCAAACTAATGCAGTTTTGTAACCTATATCTCTGTCTATTAACAAATGAAAATCTTATTCCAAATACGAGCTCAAATGAGTCAATGAGATGTAGGTGGGTATAAATCTATTAACACTCCAGACATTGAGGGTTGATTAATTGGAAAGTTGTAATAGCTGTTTAAATAACAAAATTATTCCGGAAGACTATAAAAGAACATAAAAGAACTATATCAAAACCGTTTAAAAGGAAAAATCGATAAAAACCCGATAGAAGAAAATGATGACATTAACAACAGTTGGAAGAGATTAAAAGAAAATATCATAGAAGCAGCAAGTGAATCGCTTGGAACTTGGACTATAAGACCGCAAAAACAAGGAACGAACAAAACCATGTGGTTCTCCAACAAGGTCAAAGAACAGTGCAAAAGGAAAAAGAAAGCGTACTTAAACTACATGTCGTCACAAACGGCAGAAGCATATGAAGAATACAAGAGAATCCGTAACGATACAAAAACACTAGTAAGACAAACGAAGGACAACTACTGGAAAACCTTCTCCAAAAGAATGGAAAGCGACTTCTATGGGTTACAAAAACAAATCTGGCGATTAATAAGAAATCAGAGAACAAAAGCAAATGAACTCATCAGAACCAGACACGTAGAAAGAGATACCTGGGTAAAATATTTAGAGGAACTATACAAGGAAGAAGAGACCGAAACCAAGTCAAATACACCAGAGATAGCAATAAGTGATGAGACTAATATAAAAAAGGAATATATAGAAACAGCACTCCAAAAACTAAAAAACAGAAAGAGCCTAGGTCCGGATAACATCGCCAACGAATTACTCAAATATGGAGGAGCGAAGCTAAACCAACAACTAACAACCCTAATCAAAAAGATATTTGCCCAACACAGAATACCAGATGAGTGGAGAAATATCATTACGATTCCACTATTTGAAAAGGGAGATAAAAAAATGCCCAAGAACTATAGAAGAATAAATCTACTATGCACAACGCTGAAATTAACCACAAAGATAATAACAAATAAAATGAATGAATGTATCTCACTAGCAGATGAACAACAGGGTTTTAGATCGGGAGGACGCAACATTTGTCATAAGACAAATAACGGAAAAATCGATAGAATATAATCAACCGGCCTTCATGTGTTTCATGGCCTTCTGCAAGGCATTCGATCGAATACAGTTAAAAGACATAATACACCTTTTCTATGATAGACAGATACCATACAATGTCATTAAAATAATCGAAAATATATACTCAAATAATACGATCCAAGCAAAAATAAATGGTGACCTAACTGAACAGATACCTGCAAATAAGGGCATTAGGCAAGGGGACTCTCTCAGCCCGCTCCTATTCAACATAGTGATAGATGAAATCATAAAACAAGTACGCAAACTAAGAGGATACAAAATGGGAAATAAAGAGGTCAAAATCCTGTGCTATGCAAACGATGCGGTACTGTTGGCGGAGAACGAGGACGATCTGCAAAGGCTACTGTACCAATTTAACAAAACAGCAAAAAAGTTCAATATGATAATGTCAGTGGCAAAGACAAAATCAATGGTTACTTCCAAGACGCCGACCAGATGTTAGCTTGTGGTGGATAACAAAATAATACACTAGGAAATGAAATTTAACTATCTGGAAATCGAAATATCTGGACACGGGGACGTGGAGACGGAAGTAAGAAACCAAGCTACAAGAGCCTCAAGAGCAGCAGCATATCTAAATCTGGCGAAATAAATACATTTGAACTGAAGCCAAAGCCCGAATATACAAGACCGCAATCAGACCTATATTATCCTATGCAGCAGAGACCCGACCTGAGACCTCGAAAACGAAACGGATTATGGAGACTACAGAAATGAAAATAGTTCCAAGAATAGCGGGAAGAACACTAATGGATAGAGAAAGAAGTGAAAACAAGACGAAAATATCAAGGGACAAATCACCAGCAGGACAAAGAAGCCTTGGAAGACCTAGGAAAAGATGGAGTGACAACCTCCCAGGTGACTGAGCAGAGGCAATGATGCCTATACACAGCAGGACGGAGAAGAAGACGTTACTAGACAAAAACACGAATGATCGTGCAGTGGATAGACCACATGAGGTATTATCTCTCAAGCTTTTAACACTATCGGAAAATTTCAAGATACAATTAGTAGAAGCTGAGATAAACAAGTGCCAACTCTGTTGGATACTGTGACAATATTAATTAAAATTTTTAAATTTTGACCGTTTCGCTCGATTGCTGAATCTCCACTCTATCCGAGTACAACTTTTAATTTTTCTCCAGTCAATGGGTACATTCGAAAAATAACAGTAACCTTACTGCGCCCTGCCGCACTATGGTGCGACAGCTGCTTGGCGTAGTGGTGGGGGGTCATGTTGTTAAAAATTATGTAAATTTTTTTTAAAAAATTGTGTTTGTTTCATTTATAAAAATATAACTTTCACTCTATCGATTGCAATCAACCGCGTCTCGATATCATTAATGTTCATAACTTTAGAGTCAATTGAAAAAAAATGTAATTTCATTTTGAACGGCCGCCATTTTGAATTTTCCATATCTGAAAAAACGTAGATTTTTAGACGTTTGCCCTCTATGTTTATCCATGTTTTGACCTCGATATTGTTATTTTATTCATAATTGCCAATTGAAAATGTAATTTTCGAAAAAATATCCAAAAGTTGGAAAATTTAAGGCCGGAAAACTTTTTTTCCGAAAATCGAATTACGTCACCTTTTAGAACAAAATTTTTTCTACATTTTTTACCTTAACAATTTTTTTGTACAAGCACATCCAGGAATGCCAGGAGCATAAAACACACGAATTTTACGTGTTCCAAGCTGTGCTTGCAAGCTCCGTCGCAAGCGTCAGTGGAATGTATTAGACGAACTAGGAAAATGTTGGAGGGGAGGATGTACTTTCATTAAAAAATGAGAAATAATTAACGTACAACTTTTTCCATTTAGCAGATTTTTCGACCTTACTTCCCCGGATTATAAATTTATCTAGGTACTGTGGCAACACCACCTGAACCGCTGGGGGTGTGAACGATCAGTGTAGGTGATATGTGTCATAGATAATATACAATATATGTATGACGATGACAATGACAGTTGTCAAAATTACCACAGAATACTTCACGAATTAAATTTGATTAATATACATTTTCGTAATAAAAAATTCGAAATACAGTACATTGCAAAATACTTGTTTATTTACCACAAAGAATTACCTATTAGTGGTAAAACGCAGAGTTAGGTCGCAACACCCATAATGTATCTTTCATGCATGTAGATAAACTCCATACATACGTTTTAATTTTTCTCTAGAAAGTTCTCATTAGTGAGTGATAAACTTTTCATTTGAAACGTTAATTCCCACTATAGTTCCTCTGTCCCAAGTAAGAGAACTCATTCACTTGATCAATGATTCACATGTTTACGTTGATATTATTATATAATTTTCCTGGATTTTTAAACAACCACCATCTCAGTTATCTCTCACTTCTGACTTTTGGATCAAGCTGCAGTTTTTCTACCCTATAATAGTCGTTGTGTTCATTTTTATCAATAAATATCTCAATTCCATCTTTTTATACTTCCATTAACTGTTCAAAAAAACTTCAACCTGCTTTTGCAATCAGTTTTGTCATCAAAACGTTCAACCATATTTCAATACATCTTGTTCTCCAGATGGAATCAAATGCTTGTTTCAATGAATTACCCTGTAATATTTATTTTGTTCAATTTTGTTCCACCACATTGAAAAAGTGTGATCATATAATTACACTACCGTAATTTATGTTAACACGTAACCTGAAGAATAATAAACATTTCTCAACGCTTTGTAAACGTAAAGTCACAATCTCATTACAAAACTTCTTGCCGCACTTATCGCTGTCATATACACCCCTGTAAACGCACACACTCAAGCAACCAAACAATTCTGAGTAATATTTCAAAAGTTTCATTTTCCTGTGAAAGACGACAAATGTTTAAGATGAAAATAAAGAGTTCGCGACTCTCTATGTCGTAAAACTTTTTACATCTCAGGCTTCAACTTCGGAAAGTTGACAAGTACCTAGATGTGAACATTTAGTTGCCACGCATGAATACGCACCTCATTCCTCGGTGAGAGTTTTTTTCTGTGGAAACTGTGCCAAAGTTTCCGGTCGGAAAGGTAATCACGGTTGAGAAAATGAAGATTACTTGGAGCTATAAAGATATGAGGAAATAAATATAGGTAATAAGTTGTCATTGATAAAATAGACTATACAAAAAAAGAGAATGATTAATTAAATCTGAGAAATTGTATGAATTTGTTATTATACACAAAGATTTATCAACATTTCATCACTATTCAATATTTGCAAACATCAATAGAATAATGATATCAAATATAAGATTAACTGGTGAGATTGAAAGTGAAGCATATTTATAAAATGATTTAGATTCCATACCACTGTCCAATACCAAGGTTAAAGACAGTTTTCTCAAAATGCTTTGATATAACTTTCAAATAAACACGGACACTTCGCTTTTTTTAATATGAAATCGAAATAAACACAGTTGGTCAGACCTACACTTGGAGGGACTCTTCAATCTATGTCTTAACAACGGTGGAATACCAGACTCATGGAAAAATGCAAACGTTATTATACTGTACAAAACATGCGATAAAGAGGACATAGGAAATTACAGACCAATTTCATTGTTGCCTCATCTCTACAAGCTGTTAACAAGAATACTGAACAACAGAATCGCTAATAAACTAAATGATTTTCAACCTATGAAACAAGCTGAATTTCGCAGGGGGTACAGCACGATAGACCACTTGTATACACTGCGACAAGAGATTGAAAAATCACAAGAATACAATAAACATATATATCTTGTTAGTGTTTTAATTGAACCTCACGGTTTCTAGTTAATTCCACAATATAATAAAAGTTATTGAAAATACTAAAAAATTGACAATTGTTTCGATAAATCAATATCATCGTCAGAATGACAGAAGTTACATTTCATTTGATGCCTACCTGATGTTTAGTAGTTATATTTGGCTAGACCAAGAAGTGACCTAACTTGTGATTGACTTAATATATGTTTATAGAGAAAAGAAGAAGATGTGATATTACAAATATTGAAGCTTCGATATTATTAGCCCTATGGTGATATCCTGGATATCATTTTTCTAATTAAGATCAGTATAACTGTGCAATGATATAGAAAACCAGGAAAACTATATCTGCTGATATTTACAATTATCACTTAAGAAGACAGTTTATTAGTGGAGAACTCCCTAGATATAACTGTTCATTGACAACTTCATATTGTGGGTTTCTTAAATGTCTTCTAATTTCGAATTCTTCAAGGAAATCCAGTTCTTGTTTCTTTTCACAAATATGCAGCACTTCTAGTTTTGTGTTAGGTGTTAATGAATGATTGGTGTCAAGTAGATGTTTTGCGTAGTGGGATTTATCTGGTTGTTTTAATCTGTATGCTCGTAAGTGTTCACTGTATCGGATTCCAAAATTCCTGAGGGTCTGACCCAAATAGACAGCATTACGTTCTGGACATTTGAGTTTATATATACCTGACTTCTTTAATAGTGATATATTTGTTTTTACAATTAACAATTTTGTACTAACGTTACTTTCTGTTTTAAAAGAAATTGTTGTATTCGTTGCTGAAGATATTTTCTTTGAAATATTACTAGAAATATTTCCTGCATATGTGATGGTTTTATAAGTTTTTATTTAATCAGCCTGTTTAGGAAATATTAGTTGTAATGCCAGTTTTTCCTCTTTTTTACTAATTAGCTTATTTGTCATATCTAACGGATAACCGTTAAATGCTGCTATTTGTCTAATTGTATTATTCTCTCTATCAAAATTACATTTGTCCATAGGAACTGGAAAACCTCTATGTATCATTGAATTATATGCCGCTAGTCTGTGTGATCTTAATTAGAAAAATGATATCCAGGATATCACCATAGGACTAATAATATCCAAGCTTCAATATTTGTAATATCACATCATCTTCTTTTTTCTATAAACATATATTGTGTCAATCACAAGTTAGGTCACTTCTTGGTCTAGCCAAATATAACTACTAAACATCAGGTAGGCATCAAATGAAATGTAACTTCTGACATTCTGACGATGATATTGATTTATCGAAACAATTGTCAATTTTTTAGTATTATCAATAACTTTAATTATATTGTGGAATTAACTAGAAACCGTGAGTTTCAATTAAAACACTAATATGAGCAGATTCCACGAAATAAGGGTCGAGACAGTTAATTTCATATATATCTTGCCTTCATTGACTTCGAAAGGGCTTTTGATCGAAAAATGGTCCTTCCTAAACGCTTTAAAACGATGCCGTATAGACAACAGACACATACAGCTTGTCAAAGCCCACAATGATAACTCCACCATGACAGTTCAGGTTTACGATGGTACCGATCCCATACCCGTAAACCGGGCTGTGAGACAAGGCGATACAATCTCCCCCAAACTATTTACTACGGCTGTAGAGGATATATTTAAAACGCTCGATTGGGAAAAGGCGGGCATAAACATCAATGATGAACATTTGAGTAACCTACGCTTTGCAGACGACATCGTACTCTTCGCAGACAAAATGGAAAACCTCCAGAATATGCTCTTAGCCCTAAACAATGCTACAGATCAATGCGAGTAAAACAAAAATAATGTCAAATTCAGCCGACGCTACGATGGTCGAATTGGGTGAGGACAGTATGGTGCAGGTCGTCAATGAATACGTATATCTTGGACGGAAAATATCCTTCGATAAGAACATACAGCTGGCAGAAATATACAACTCGGATCGGCAGCATATGCAAGACGCAATAACGTATTTAAGACTAAATTTCCACAATACCTCAAAACTCAAGTCTTCATCCAATGTGTGCTAACAATATTAACCTTTGCCGCAGAAACGTAGATACTGAACGGTAAATTGATGGATACAATGATAATCGCACAAAGAAAGATGGAACGAAATATGCTGGGAATACGACTCCAAGATAGAAAGACCGTCGAATGGATCCGCCAGAAAACAAAGGTAACTTATATTGATGAACACATAACAAGATTAAAATGGTAATGGGTAGGACATCTCATGAAAACGGACGACAAGAGATGGACAAGGAAAGTGACCGAACGGCGACAAAGAGGAGGTAGTAAAAACCCAGGAAGAACAAAGACTAGGTGGAAGGACAATATCCAGAAAGTAGCAGGAGTGCAATGGATTAGCAGAACAGCTGATATAACCGGATGTAGACAACTTGGAGAGGCGTATGTTCAAAGATGGACCGAAACACGCTGAGAATGATGATGATGGTGAGAACATGTCAAAATGGTCATCAATGAGAGGAGTAGGGTAGTAATCTTTAACAGTAATGTAATTAAGTGCCCTGCAGTCTACACAAAGTGGATATTCACTACAATTTTTCTTTAGAATTATAACAATGGGGATGACGTAAGGAGAACTAATCTTTCTAATTATGTATTGCTCTAATAAGTCGTCAAGTATGTTACTTAATTTTTCTTATTCTTGGAATAAGCAGTCTAGGCCTAAAAGTCATAGGTTGATTATTTTTTAAAACAAAATGCGTTTCAAAATTATTTTCAAATAAATCAGTATCTAATTTTATATAGAGCATTTATCTATTGCTGATTTTTGTAAGACATTATTCGATTGATCTTCATTTTCTGCAACTCCATATCACCGTCCTCAAAATAATCTAAATGCATTATTTTATTAATAATTGACTTCTTCAATGGAGATATTATTGTTTTACATTAATCAATTTTGTGCCCACATTACTTTCTGTTTTAAAAGAAATTGTTGTATTTGTTGCTAAATATATTGTCTTTGGAATGTTATTCGAAATATTACCTGCATATGTGATGGTTTTATAATTTTTTATTTCTTTAGTCTTCTTAAGAAATATTAGTTGTAATGCCACTTTCTCATCATTTTTATTAAGTTATTTGTCATATGTAATGGATATTGCTATTTGTTTAATTGTATTAATTTCTCTATCAAAATTACATTTGTCCATAGTTACTGAAAATGCTCTATGCATAATTTACTCATATGATGCAAAAACGTTGTAAAGCATCACAAAATATTTGGTTTAAACAAGAATGCCTTTGATAAAAAGTTATACCAAATTATGTAAATATCAAATGCTAAATAAAAACACCTCCAGCACAAGAAGCTATAGAATGTGCACAACGAGTATGGCTTGATGAAGAATGTGAAAATGATCCAAAATAAGAGGCTCCTTAGACAACTAAATAAAAGTTGTACATTCTAAACTCACGTTCAGACTACATTCAGTAGAATTTGACTGTTTAGATGACAAAATCAGAGAAATTGTCAGCACGAGAAAATTAAGCAGACTTGAACACACATAACATAGAATTCACTTCTCTAAACATAATTAAACTATGAGTACTTACATGCCAATACATTTTGCACCACGATTTGAAATCCTTTCAGACTCTAATTTTACAAATAGTGAAGTAGAATTTTTATATAAAGGTTTAAAGTACAGTATACCACCAAAATTTTATGAATAATATCAAAGAAATATTAGCTACCAAATCAGAAATAGCTTTGAAATCTAATTCAAATAATTTTCTTTATGAGAAATTGAAAATTGCCAATTTAATCGAAAATATTGATCCGTGATAGGTTAAACTTCAAACAAAGACTTTACAGTTTAAAAGTCTATCAAAAGGAAAGTAGAAAATAATAACCTAGTAATTACAAAATCTGACAAGGGGAACGCCACTGTCATATTAAAAGCGTAAGATTATATTTCAAAAATATATAACTTCATAGAAACTAGCTATGTATAAATTCTTAGAACAGACCCAACAAAAAAGTTCTCTAATAATGTATTGTTGATAATTCAAATTAGCTTGTAAGTGATTATGAAAAGAAATCCATCTTGAATAAAAATCCTCAGTCTCCACAATTATATGGAACCGTTAAATTACATAAAATAACGAAACCAATTAGACCTGTAGTTTCTTATATTAATACTCCAAATAATATAATAGCAAAAGACATAATATATTAGCAAAAAACTTAACAATTACCGATATATATCTAAATACACAATTAAAAATTCAATAAAACTGAACAAAAAATTAAAAACATTTAACTTAGACGATAACTGTAGACTCATTTCATTTGATGTTACCAATATGATCACTAAAATTCCTCCTAAAGAATGTCTAACACTTGTAAGAAAATTGCTAGAACATATAAATATTAATCCAGGGATAATGTCAGGTATACTTAATTTATTTGATGTATTCATAATTAATTAGAATTATTCCACTTTTCACAATTTTGGCAAACATTTTTATGGACAGTTTAGAAAGCAACATCTTTGAAAGTAATATTTCCAAAAATATCTTAGTTTGATATAGATATGTAGAAGACATATTAGCTTGTTTTATAGGTAGTGAATGACAATTAGATATATTTTTCAACCATATTAATACTTTACACCAAAAAATTAAATTTACACTAGAAGTTGAAGAAAATAACTCAATCAATTTTCTTGATTAGAAAATTCAAAGAGTTATTAATGTACTTGACTATTCAATTTATAGAAAATCAACATGCGCTGATGTAACAATTGCATATAATTCCAATCGTCCCGTGTCACATAAATTAGCAGAATATAATTCAATGATACATAGACCAATTTCAGTTCCTATCAACTAATGTAATTTTAATAGAGAAATGAATACAATTAAATACATAGCAACAACCAACGGTATTAACAAAAAAGAGAAAAAAGTGGCATTACAAGTAATATTTCCTAAACAAACTAAAGAACTAAAAAAATTATAAAACCATCACATATGCAGGAAATATTTTTAATAATATTTCAAATATATTATCTTAAGCAACATTACTACAATTTATCTTAGAACAGAAAGTAATGTGAGTACAAAATTGTTAAATGTAAAAACAAAAATATTCCCGTTAAAGAAGTATATATAAATCAGATACAGTGAACATTTACGAACATACAGATTGAAACAACCAGATGAATCCAACTACGCAAAGTATCTACTTGACACCTAACATGGAGCTAGAAGTACTACATATTTGTGATAAGAAACAAGAACTGGATTTTCTTGAGGAATTGGGAATTGGATTGATTAAGAAACCCACAATATGAAGTCATCAATGAACAGATAATAAATATCATATCTATTCTTCTTTTTTCTATTAACATATATTAAGTCAACCGCAAGGTAGGTCACTTCTTGGTCTAGCATCAGGTAGGCATTAAATGAAATGTAACTTCTCTCATTCTTGTGTTATTAATCGAAGGAAATGCTCTTGTACATGGGTGGTAACCCTTGTACGTCCTACGACTGGTCTTCTTTTATCCGGCCCCATTCCTCTGAATCGACTTAAAGCCCTACTAATGGTAGACTGATTCACATTGAGATGCTGAGTAATGTAACTCTGATTTTTCTTTTTACCACTGATTCCTGCTATGTGGAATTTCGATTTTGTTATCGGTGTGGATTCATTTTAAACGTACAGACTCTTAATAATAGTTATTTGTAAAACAAGTATCACAATGACTCGTTTTGTAGTACGAGTGAAGTTTGCACAACGAACCGCGAAGCGGTGAGTTGTGCAAATCACGACTACTGTGCAAATCACGAATACTACCGAAAGTACTTGTGGCACAAGTTTTACACAATATTTTTATAATTCGCATTTATTTAATTATTTAAATACAATAGAATGTCATATAATCCCTGTTTTTAAACTAGGAGGAGTGGTTTGAAATTAAGTTGGCAATTCTGTAGATTCCTAATTGGTCAGATCACAGATGGTTTTATTCAGCACTTCTGACTTTTGACATAATATAACCGAATAATTGTGTCACTTGTAAACAAACTGTCATTTAAGCAAACAGATGATGATTATTTGTTTAAAAAAGAGCTTCTTCGTATATTCTCTTGCGATCTATTTATAATTATATCATGAACAGAATTATTTCTGTAATACATCTTCACATAGCTATCTGGTAATTTATGCCAAAAAGCGAACGTTTTGTATACCTATATATTGATCCTATACAATAAAAAATAAACAATTGACACATCATTGGTAAATAAACGTTAGCGTACTTTATTCATTAATATTTTCAATATTTAAATCATTCTAATTTACATTGAGGAACATTTATTATAATAATTTCCTAGCTACAACAACGCTAGACCATTTTATTTATAATTTGTGTCAACGTTAAAGTCAAATGTCAAATATAGATATAACTGAATACAATAACCAACTGTACACTAAAAATTACTATAACAGTGTTCAAAGAGCTTCATTGTGACACTGTAAACAATGTTATGATGAAATCTCTTTTATACGCGAATTATAACAACTAATTTACTGTAGAAAAGTAACAAGCCCGTATTTTACTATACTGAATAAACAATACCGATATCGCTGACTTTTAATTTTGTATAAAAAGTGAACAAAAAATAATCGTAAAAAAACATTTGCTGTTGAGTGAATTTTGTTAATTTTTCAGTTTGAGAAGGAAAAAAAATGATACAATACGCTTCTTATATTTTGTACGTTTTTCTTCCCAATCTTGTTGATACACGCCCGTTGTTAGTTTTCACATAATGTTTCAAAGTATAAATCTTTAGAACAGTTTCTTAGTGAGTATTCTTAAGTACGAAACAAGCTGCATTACTTCCGAAGCACGTTCGTGCTGGCAAACGTAATCCTTTAAACCTTTCTTTGTTCAACGATGTCAAATATTACAATTATACGTTGAATTTAGTGAATTCAACAGCAATATGGATGTGTCAGAGATAAATGTTCGTCTGAATTCTCCGATATATAATCTTAATATATACAGAATGATAAAACCAACAATACACTACAATATAATATGTAACAAGATCCATTGAAAGTTATGCTAAGAGCATCGAATTCGATCATTATAGGTCGAAGTTTCAAGAAAAATTTCTTTTAAAACAGAAAGTAATGTGTACAAAATTGCTAAATGTAAAAAAAATTATCCCCATTAAAGAAGTCTCGTATATATAAACTTAAATGTCCAGAATGTAATGCTGTCTATTTGGGTCAAACCCTTCGAAATTTTGAAATTAGATACAGTGAACACTTACGAACATACAGATTAAATCAACCAGATGAATCCCATTACGCAAAACATCTACTTGACAGCAAATATTCAAAGACACTTAACACAGAACTAGAAGTAGTACATGTTTGTGATAAGAAACAAAAACTGAATTTTCTTGAAGAGTTAGAAACTAGAAGACACTTGAGAAATCCACAATATGAATTCGTCAATGAACACAGAAATCTAGGGAGTTCTCTATAAACTTTTAAACTGTATTGTAAAAATCAGCAGATAAAATTTTCCTGATTTCCAATATCATTCTGATCTTAAATTGTTTACTGGTTGGTGCATTCACATGGATGAATATATAAAAAAAATTATTCTAGAAAAAATAACAACATACCCCCTAAATGATTCAAATGAAGCAGAAGAAGTTTTGTCTGTGAATAACAAATTGAATAACTTCAAGATTCTTATTACTAATATTTGTAATCTTTCAGAAAATATAGATGAATTAAAAATATATCTTGAGGAACTTGAGACATGTTTCGAGTGTATAGTTTTAACAGAAATTTGGCGAGTCCCGGATAGGTCCTTCCTCAACATGACCAACTACACAACCCTATACAATGGAGGTAGCTATAACCAAAATGATGGTGTTATCGTCTTTGCAAAAACAAAGTCATACCATTCGCATGAACATATTCAGATAAACGGAGGTATATTATTGAAAACTGTAGTGGTTATGGATAAGCCGAGTTTTTGCATTTTAGCATTCTATAGATATCCAGCAAGTCGAATTGACGACTTTCTTGACCAGCTTGGGGATATTCTAAACAAAGAAAGTAATCATTATTATATTAGCTTATTTGTAGGTGACATAAATATCGACTTGATGAAAACAACTGAAGATTCAAGAAATTATCTCGATATGATGAGTGAGCATGGCTTTCAATCAACTATCAATACAACAAGAGCAAGAACTGGATCTGAATCAAGTCTTGATCATATATTCATTAAAACAAAACAACAAATCTTCAATAACATACTACCTCTCACTATATCAACATCAATTACGGACCACTACATAACGTTAATACAAATAGTACTGAATGAAACTAAAAACAATTCAATAAACAAAAAATATTTTCAAAAAGTAGACGAACGATTATTACAAAAAGCAATTACTAGTTTAAGTTTGAAAAATGAATTATACCCAATGCATGATATCGAATCGAAAACAGAAGAATTCATCAACATCATAAACACATGTGTAGAAAAATCAACTCAATACTTCAGATTAAAAAATAGTCAACCTAAAAGGAAAAATTGGATAACAAAATCATTGATAAAACACATCAACCAAAGAAATCATCCATTTTTATTATGGAAAGAAAATCCAAATAATGTAAACTTGAAAAATGATTATTCAACGAAAAAAAAGGAATGGGAAAGAAAATAAAGACTGCCAAAGAAAATTATTATAAAAAATTAGTTGAAAAAGAACAAAATTTAAGTAGAAAACTCTGGAACACTGTTAATGGAATTTTGAATATCAAGACAGGAAGAATAATAAATAATATTAGGAATGAAAAAAATGAGATCGTCACAGATCCAAAAGATGCTGCTGATATATTGAACAACTCTTTCGCGATTGTGGGGGAAACTTGGGCAAAGAACATACGACAAAATCCCAATTACAAAAGTAAAAAATATATAAATAAAAATTCACTTTTTCTTGCACCAACGAATACTACTGAGGTTGAAAATACAATAATTAGCTTGAAAAACAAAAAAGCTCCCGGGCTTGATGGAATGAAAGCTGAAACTCTAAAGATTATTGCAAAATTCATATGTGAACCTTTGACGGACATCATAAATAAACCCTTCGGATCAGGCATATTTCCTTCGATTTTGAAGAAATCTCTCATAACTGCAATTTTCAAAAATGGGGATACAGAAAATATTTCAAAATATAGACCTATTTCACTTCTATCCTCAATAAGTAAAGTCTTTGAAAAAATTATAAAAACAAGATTTACGACATACCTATCTAATTATAAAAATTATAATCTGCTGTCGACATCCCAGTATGGCTTTAGAGAAAAAAATCTACAAATGATGCAATCTATTCCTTGACAAAAACCATCCACGAATCCTTGGATTCAAGCACTCCATCTATTGGTGTTTTTTTGGATCTAAAAAAGGCCTTCGATACTGTCGACCACTTCATACTTTTAGATACACTAGAAGATATGGGGGTAGGAGATTTAGCTCATAATTTAATCAAAAGTTATCTAACAAGCAGAACACAAAAATCATGTGCGTGAAGAGATCAACATTAAATGTGGTGTACCTTAAGGAACAGTATTGGGGCCGGTGATATTCGTAATTTACTTAAATAATCTATTTGAACAAGAAACAATCGGTAAAATAATCATCTTCGCGGACAATACTGTGATTTATTACAAACATGATGACTGGTATAATCTCAAAATAATTATTGAAAATGATCTTGGAAATCTCAAAGACTGGTTCGACAGCAGATTACTCTCAATAAACTTTGACAAAACTGTATACTTACACTTCAGTAGTCATGAAACGTCTCTGCCAAAATACAATCTTAATATCCAACAAGATGTTTCAATTAAACCTGCAAAAAGAATTAAATACTTGGGTATTTACATTGACAATCACTTACGATGGAACCATCACATGGAATATTTAACTGAAATGCTTCGGAGTATCCTATTTCGATTTAAGCAAGTAGGCCAATTTCTGAGCTTCAAATGTAAAACAACACTGTACCACAGTTGGGTTGAGTCACACCTCAATTATAGCATTATTGGCTGGGGAGGAGTATCAAGGAACTATCTAAATGCCCTCGAAGTGCCTCAAAAGCGATTTCTCCGAATGATTCTCAACAAACCTACAAGATATTCAAGCTCACTACTCTATACTGAAACACAAATATTAGATGTTAGACAATTATACATCATTCAGATAGGATGTCATCAATATAAAAATAAATACGAACTCACCACTAAAAATCATAGATACGCGACAAAATCGAATAATCAATACTGTATATCAACAGCTCTTAAAACAATAGGTCAAAAAGGTTACTCCTACTTGGCACCTAAATTATTCGGGCAACTACCACAGAGAATTATCGATGAAACTTCTTTTAAACGCTTCAAAACCCAACTTGTAACATTTGTTAAAGTAACAGACAAAACAAAAATACACAAAATGATAGAATGCTGAATCAAAAACAGAGAAGAGTAAACTCATGTACGAAATGTATGTTTGAAATACAATCATGTAAAAATCGATTTATATTATTTTTAACTGCATTTTTATTTAAATTATGACACACCCGCCTATATTCACCACATACAAGTATGTACAATACTTCTGTGGATGTATAGATGTTTATTCAATTTTATTTGTATTCTATCACTGTATTTGTTGATAAACGTTATTATTATTATAAAATGAGAAAAATATATCCAGGATATCCCCATAGGGCTAATGATATCTAAGCTTTAATATTTGTAATATCATTTTTTCTATTACTACTACTACTATTAAGTCAAGGGCTTCTTGGTCTAGCCAAAAATAATTATTAATCATTAGATACGCATCACATGAAATGTCATTCTCACAATGATATAGCAATATCGACACAATCGTCAAATTTTTATAATTTTTTCAGTATATTGTGGAATTATTTAGAAGCATCAAAAGAACAGTAAATGAGGCTATAATCTAAAAGTCAAATGTAGAATCTACGTAACCCAAAATAAGATACTTCCTAATTTGTTTTGTCAATTTATGAAATAACTATTTTTTTGTAAACTTTTGTATAATGAAGCTTTTCCAATTATTTTGTTAAATAGATTGATTTTACTAAATTGACACTAAGCATAATCTATATTTGTCATAATTTATATGAATACTTTTATTATCAATTTAATAGTGTATCTAATGAAAATCTATTTCACCTGATTTTGACGTTCCCATACTAGCTACTAGAACTATTCAAAAACAAATTAAGATTATATTGAAATTGTTTATATATTTTGCAATAGAAACTGTCAAGCCGTGTTCGAAAATTGATACGGTTATTCATGGGTTATCCTTTTTTTCACCCTGATCACTTAATTTGATTTACTTCCAGTAGATACATATAAAGTACATTGAATATTCAAAACATATCCTGATTTAAACCTTCCGTTGTCGAAAGCGAAGAACTTCGATAAGACATGATACACTTTTCTGATATATGTAGTAGAGGTGGCAAGATGAATGATGGTTTCAAGATGACAAAACGTACCGTCAGAGATGCGAAATGCGGATAAAGAAGAACCGCAAGGCGGGAAGTCGAGTCGTCTACAACCACCTAGTTTTTGATTGAAATGAAAATTGCGCAGCCTCCGTGAAATTGTGTCTGCTGATGCTATTGGGGATTTCAAGGGTTAAATCATATTTTTTTTCTTTCTTTCCTTTTTTTCTTTAGGGTAGGTTTGAAAATAATGGAAAGTAAGACGTTTTTCACGTAAAGTGAAAATTTGATAGTCATAAAAATAGGTGGTACAAAAATTACGGGGAATCAAAATTTGAAAGAGTGGAGGATGCGAACAAATGCTTTCATTGTTTTTGAATTCAGTTTATATCCACATCTTCGTAACAAATTAGCACATCTAATTACGATAGTTACACTTATTTTTATTATCATTATCAAATCTTATGTTGGCATTTTCAATTCATTTTACACTCGAACCATAAAGTTTGTAAAGTGCAATGACACAGTGGCGTGGACGTTTTTTTTTGCGAGGTCAAAAATAGCATTATTACATTTTAGTGAATTATTTTTGAACATGGGAAGCGTTGTAATTATTGGCAAGTTTGCATACCACTAATGAAGTATTGCTCATGGCGCGTTACCATTTTTTGTGGGTGGTACGCCAGCAGCCATATCTTCCACATAAACTTAACTATTTTTCATAAAATAAACAAAACTCCATAACAAAAAAAGCGGAAAAATGTCAAGTCACAACAGCAACGAGTAATAAAAATAAATTAATATATGTTGTGTTATTTACAGAGCTGTGAAAGATACTTTAAACAAAGTATCTATATACAAGATACAGATACTTGCATAAAAAGTATCTTAGGATACAATTAGGAAAAAAAATTAAGTATTAAAAATATCTTCGATAAAAGATCCTTTTTGAAACTATCTAAGATACTTCCAAAAACCATCTAAAAATATCTAAGATACTTTTTAGTATATAACATACTTCTTAGTATCTTAGATACTTTTTAGTAGCTGAGATACCTATAAAATAATATACAGTTACTTTTACATCGAATGAAAAAGTATCCAGATCCAAGATACTATCTTGTAAGTATGAAAAAAAAATGAAGAAACCCAGAAAAAAGTTTCTATTTTGTAAATTCAAACTCCAACTCAAAAATAAAACATAATAAACTATGCTCTATTACACAAAATCTTTATTGGCCTTTAACAGAGTTAAATTTTGAAAATTTTCCTCAGACAAAGCATTCCTTCGTGGAGTGTTAATAAATGTGGCGATTGAGAACAGGAGCAGATGAGGGGAGAGGCGTATTAAATTTATAAAAAAGATTTTTAATTATGTCATATTTTCTTAACATGTTTAAGTCTTTGACATTATCTTGGAGGTATTGCAGGATTTGAAATTCGATAATACTATCTGAATTGATATTGGACGCTGACAACGGTGTAAACTCATTGTCAAATTATAAAAATCCTAACTCCTGGGCGGTATCAGTACGGTTAATAACTTTTTTAGAACGTCTTTGAAAGTTTGCTTCGGTTGTAATAAGGTTTTAAATTGAAAATATTTCTTAATTTCGTGTTTCTCTATACAGAGACATCCATCGAGTTTTGAATTTTGGATGTGTTATTGCAGCTACAAGAGCATTATTTGCGTTTTCTGTTAAATTCAAATAATCTGAAAATCTCGTATCCAGAGAATCTATTATATGTTGGTAAACTCTATCCAGATATTTGTATTTCTTTTCTTTCAATTTTTCTAATTTATATGGCAGATGGATTAAAATATATATCTTCTTAACCTTATTGTATATCCAGTGTCTGTGCTAAAAGTTGCAAAATTCCAATATACTCTTCTTAATATGCCATTTCTACGTATTTAAAAGAGTGACTTTTCAAATCTAATTTTTCAAAGAGAGATTGATATAAATTCCCTAAACGAGGGTGTAATTTAAGAATTAAGCAACAGATTAAATGTAATTCAGTTGTGTTTAGACAATTAATGACGTTCAGGACAAAATAGAACTTTTGACACCTGGACAAAACGTTTATAATCAAAGATTAGATTTTGAAAACTCGTTTTTTGCAATATTAACAAAAGCGGAATTATTGATAAATAGTTTTTATAAAAGTTTAGATACTCCGCAACCCAATCCGACAAAGAATGATGATAATATTGTTAAATTACCAATAATAACGTTGCTAATGTTTGATGGCAAATATAACAGTTGGCTTGAATTCAGGGATTTGTTTGGTGCTCTAGTTCATGACAATGATTCATTAAGTTCAATTCAAAAGTTTTACCACTTGAAAACATGGCTGAGTGACGAGCCTAGAAAAATAATTTCGAAGCTAGACACAACGGCGGTAAACTACGATAAGGCTTGGCAAATGCTTGAAGAACGTTATGAAAATAAGAGCTCAATGATTCACAATCATATAAAGGGAGTCTCCGAAAAGTCTCCTCTGTCAAGGGAGTCTCATATAGAATTACGCGAATTATATGACACCATCAATGACCACCTAATAACACTCAAAACATTGGGAGAAAATGTGGAATCTTAGGATCGCTTAATAATTTATATGCTTACCCAAAAATTTGACAATTCATCTCGTAGGGCATGGGAATCTTATAAATTCGATAATGATTTACCTAATATGTTAGATATGCATAATTTTCTAAAAGGAAGATGTCAAATGTTGGAGGAGCTTGCAAATGATAAGCCTAAAACTATTTCCATTAGCCAACATAAATTTCAAAAACCGGTAGCTATTCATAGTCTTTTGAAATGAAATGTTAATTCTGCAAAAAACCTCATGCTATTTATAAATGTACTGAATTTTTAAACTTACCTATCAACCAATGAATCGCTGAAGTGAAAAAACGTTGTCTTTGTTTGAATTGTTTACACCCTTCTCATGGCACTAATGAGTGTAAGTATAGATAATGTTTAAAGTGCAATTAATCACATAATACCTTATTACACATTGATTTTAAACAAGATGTATAAAAAAATCTCGGGAACAATGGCAACGCTGTTAGCGATGCTAACAGCCATGGCCAACCAACAAACGAGCTTGATGAATCAAGACCTGTCGAATTAACAACTCTGGCAACGCAAAGCTCGTCACATGATGATATGACTGAATTTTCAGAATCAACTGCCCTTACGACAGTAGGTCAAATTTTATTACCTACAGCAATTATACAAATTAAAATAAATGACCAGTTTTTCAAAGCGCGAGCGCCTTTAGACAGTGGCTCGTAATGTAATTTTTTAGCCGATACATTGTGCAATCAAATTAATGCACCTAAAAAGTTAATACATCAGACCATTAAAGGTATAGGGAAAAATTCTATGAGAATCCATCACAAGGTTCCTTCAACTTTTGAATCTCGATATGACGAGTATGAGTATAAAACCGATTTTTTTGTTATTAAAAAAATTACGGAAAAATTACCAAGGGTTACTTTTTCAAAAAAGCTTTCTAATATGTCCCCTGATTTGAAATTAGCCGATCCACCGTTCAACATCTGTGACGATATTGACATTTTATTAGGTTCAAACTTTTTTTGGTCAATTTTAATTGACGGACATAAAACTTTAGGACAAAATTTACCTGTTCTACAGAATTCTAAATTAGGATGGATTATTGCAGGAAATTTAGAGGTAGGATATAACAATTTAGTTAGTTGTCATGTAATAAGTGAAGATGACAATATCAATGAGCAGATACATAAATTTTGGGTTCTGGAGGAGCTTAATAAACAAATAAGGTATTTGACAAAGGAAGAAAAATATTGCGAGGAATATCTTGAGCAAACCCTGAGCTAGCACGACTCTGGTAGATTTATAGTGGAAATTCCTTTCAAGGAAAACTTAACAGAATTGGGTAATTCTAGAGATATAGCGTTGACGCAATTTTTTAATTTAGAAAGTCGATTATTAAAAAATGGTGAGTTGAGATATGACTACATTAAATTTATGAATAATACTTAGAATTAGGTCATATGAAAAACTTTAAAAAATCTATTGAACATTTTTCAGAAGGTTATTATATCCCACATCATGCGGTAATTAAGGATTCTAGGCTCACTACAAAGTGCAGAGTAGTTTTCAATGCAAGCAGCCCTACAGATAATGGGTTGTCACTAAATAATGTACAATATACAGGACCAGCTCTGCAAAATGATATGTTCGATATTTTGCTGAGATTTAGAACATATAAATATGTGTTTACTACGGTCATTTCAAAAATGTACCGACATATTTTGATTCATCTGTCGCAACGGAAATATTAAAAGATTTTTGGAGGTCTAATCCTCATAATAATTTAGAATGTTTTGAATTAAATACCGTCACCTATGGAACCGCATCTGCTCCGTACTTGGCAGTCCGGTGCCTTATTTAATTATCTAAAGAAAATGCAATAAAATTTCCAAAAGATAGTAAAATGATTGCTAAGGATATAGATGATTGGTTCAGTGGTGCCGATACAGAACAAGACATTTTAAATATTCAAAAGTATATTTGTTATATTTTGAGCAGGGCCGGTTTTGAATTAAGAAAATGGCTCTCTAATAATATTCAATTACTATCTTAATTTGTTTCTCATGATGTGGAAAACAGTATTTTGCCAATCGGAGATAATATTAGAAATAAGACTTTAGGGATATCTTGGAACGCTTCTTGTGATTCTATACAATATGATGTGGATTTTGAAACAGATACTCTGAAGTTAACCAAACGAAATATTTTATCTTGCACCTGTCAAATCTACGATCCTATGGGATTAATTAATCCTATCGTGGTAGTTGCCAAACTTGTTATTCAAGAGTTGTGGAGACTTAAAACTCCTTGGGATAGTGAAGTACCTCCAGATATAATTTCAAAATGGTTACAATTTGCTGACGGAATAAAATTCCTTAATGAGTTAAAGATACCAAGACATTACATTTTTTCCGATTATGTAATTTTAGAGTTGCATGGGTTTTCCGATGCTTCAGAAAAATGTTTTGATGCGGCTTGTTATATGAGAGGTTTTTCTCCTACTCTAGGTTACTTTTCCAATCTAATATGCTCCAAGTCAGCTCGCCAACTGCAATAAATGTACGATTTTTTAGCTTCAGAGAATGAAATCACATTTATTTATTTAAAAGGAGAATATCATCCATAACACAAATGTGACTGACAGTGATACTGTGAATAAAACTCAAAGTCAGTGTCACAGAATTATTTAATAGTTAGACAATAAAAGCTACTAGTTTCGGCCTACAAACGGCCATCTTCAGGCTACAAAAACAGATTGTTAAAAAAAGGGGACAAATACAAAAACAAACATCTCCAACATTACCTGACACATAAGAAACAAATTAGTGAATTAACTGAAAAAGAAAAAAGAGAACAGTACAATTTAATAAAATAGTACTGTTCAAGTTATAGAACCATAAGACATAATTAAAATTGACTAGTTACACAAAATTATAAAACATTAAACGTGTACAAATTCATAGATAAAAAATACATAGATAAAAAAGGTAGCTGTAAAAGTCAACCTTAGTCCAATTCACTTAAAAAAGAAGAAGAGATCTTAAACTAAATGTCTAAGATTAAAACAACAAAATATATACATACCAAAAACTGATACTAAGTAGCAATCAAATAAAGAATAAACAACAAGTTGATGAATGCATAAAAAAGGAGTTGAAAAGGTACAATACAAAATAAACAAAACAATAGTCTGAGAAGAATATTGAATTCAAAAACCCTGAAACGGAAGATTGAGGAACATGTACGGCTCAGAAGGCAACAATTGTTCATTAAGACAAACAACAGTAGTATCAGAGCTAGTCTGGTTAATCTCAAACATTTCAAGTAAATTCATCCTAGGTCCTTAAAAACATTTATGAAGTATACGAGCATCAGACAATGAAAATTGATGGTTCTCTGAAATAATATGGTTTGCAAATGCTGAAGGGGAAGCAGGAGGGTCAGTATTCCGATACCTTTTGATACAACTGAGATGTTCTTTTATCCTTGTGTCCAACAGACTAGACAGCGTCACAATCCTGACAACAAAGTTTGTAAACGCCAGGAGAATGAAGATATGGCATGCAGTCTTTAGTGTTAACTAGTAATGATCTCAAATTGTTGTTGGTTCTAAAACCGAATTTAATGTTATGTTTTCTAAATATATTACCAAATTTATAGGATATAGGACCAAAGTAATGTAGAGAACCAGCATAATGAAGCTTATCACCGTCAGAACACACGTTGAGAGAATTAATAGTAGGAAAACTCAATCTGAATTTATTGAAAAATCTCATGTATAATTTGTTGAATAAAGAAATAGAGAAATTATTGTTGACAACAATTTGTTTGATGATATTGATCTCATTAATAAAGGCCTCCTGTGACAAAGGTAAAGAAAATGCTCTCTGTAAAAGACTATTCATGGAAGAAACTTAGTGTGATTGGGGATGGTTAGAATTGAAATCAATGATAGCATCTGTCGTTGTGGGTTTTCGGTATATCTCAAATTCCAGTCTCCTAGTGACGACATTCTTAACAATTAACAAGTCCAAAAAGGGGATGCGGTTATTCACTTCCAACTCCAAAGTGAATTTAATTCTGGGGTGTAATGTATTAATGAAATGAAGAAAAGAAAAGGCCTGTTCATGTGTACCTTCGAAAAGAACAATACAATCGTCCACATAGCGGTAGTAAAAAACAATGTGACTTTTAAAGGATGGATCACTTAAATAGGTTTGTTCTAATTTGTTCATAAAAATTTCAGCTAGTAGAGGACTGAGGTTAGATCCCATAGCCAAACCTGTTGTCTGTTCATAATATTTATTGTTAAATTGGAAAAAATTTTTTGTTCTAAAGACAATTGGAGTAAACCGAAGACATCAGAAACAATATTGGGGTTCAAATTATTAGAAATGAGCAAAGCCTCAACCAAGTCAATACATTCTGAAGGGGGTATGCTAGGAAAGAGGTTAGAAACATCAAGTGAAAGCAAAAATGAACTAGAGTTGGGAACTGTAATATTAGATATCTTGTTACACAAGTCTAAAGAATTTTTAATAGAAAATTTATTATTGAAATTAGTGATGTCTAGGAGTAAATTATTAAGAAAAGAAGAGAGTTTAGAGACAGGTGAATTAGAAAATGAAACTACCGGTCTAATTGGTATATTTTCTTTATGAATTTTTGGAAGTCCATAAAGAAGGGGGGTGATAGGAGCCATCTGTTTTTTTTTAACAATCTGTTTTTGTAGCCTAAAGATGGCCGTTTGTAGGCCGAAACTAGTAGCTTTTATTGTCTAACTATTAAATAATTCTGTGACACTGACTTTGAGTTTTATTCACAGTATCACTGTCAGTCACATTTGTGTTATGGATGATATTCTCCTTTTAAAGAATGCCAGTCTGGCTGTTGTCATCCGTCATTATGAAAGATCAATGTGGGAAAGAAAAAAGACTCTCCAACTTATTTGGTTCTTACAGAGATGCAAGTTTCATGGAGTTTACCCTCCGTCGATTTCCATTCATACTAGAGTGCGTTCCAGAACTTCACAATATACCGTTGAGAAGGCGAAGAGGACATGGATTGTTCAGGAGATTAAGAGACTTTACAATTTTCTCAATTGTACTAATACCCGGCTGAAATTCATTTATTTTTTGTTGACTAGATTTCTAACCTTTCAAGAATTTGATATTTTAGATAGAGATGTGAGGGATGCGGTTGAGGATGCAGGTATAGATAATTATTTGAGGTTGTCAGATAAACTCCACTGGTTGATAGATAAAAACCTTAAACCGAGATTTGCTAATTCGCATGTAAGTGATAAGAAATATTCTTCTTTCAAGTTTCATCCTAGAGTCCTTAACCTCAGTAATTCTGTATTTAATAAACAGCAACATGACTTACTTAACATGGGTTTAAAATTTAATTTCTCAACTTCTAATGTTAAACGTAATTTGAGAACTTTAGCAATTGACTCTGAATTAATTTTGGGCAATTCTGATTTGACCAATAAAACATCCATACGTGCTGACATCTCTTCCCTGATTCAAAAGACCTTTAACAGGCATTCCAAACCTAACCTTTCCCCTATTTTCAATCAACATCAGTTTTCATTTTCTTCACTTAGAGATTTAAAACAGAAAATCTCTTCAGACGATTTAGTAGTGACTAAGGCAGATAAGGGTAATTGCGTTGTCGTTTTGGATAGATATGACTATGTCAATAAGGTTGAGTATTTCATTCATTCTGACACTTCTTTTTCTCCCTTAAGTTCAGATCCTACCTTGAAGTTTCATATGCTTTTTAGGAATAGGCTTAAAACTTACTCTGATACATTAGACAACTTTAACACTAAATTCTACCAATTGACACAGATGGCTCCTATCACCCCCCTTCTTTATGGACTTCCAAAAATTCATAAAGAAAATATACCAATTAGACCGGTAGTTTCATTTTCTAATTCACCTGTCTCTAAACTCTCTTCTTTTCTTAATAATTTACTCCTAGACATCACTAATTTCAATAATAAATTTTCTATTAAAAATTCTTTAGACTTGTGTAACAAGATATCTAATATTACAGTTCCCAACTCTAGTTCATTTTTGCTTTCACTTGATGTTTCTAACCTCTTTCCTAGCATACCCCCTTCAGAATGTATTGACTTGGTTGAGGCTTTGCTCATTTCTAATAATTTGAACCCCAATATTGTTTCTGATGTCCTCGGTTTACTCCAATTGTCTTTAGAACAAAAAATTTTTTCCAATTTAACAATAAATATTATGAACAGACAACAGGTTTGGCTATGGGATCTAACCTCAGTCCTCTACTAGCTGAAATTTTTATGAACAAATTAGAACAAACCTATTTAAGTGATCCATCCTTTAAAAGTCACATTGTTTTTTACTACCGCTATGTGGACGATTGTATTGTTCTTTTCGAAGGTACACATGAACAGGCCTTTTCTTTTCTTCATTTCATTAATACATTACACCCCAGAATTAAATTCACTTTGGAGTTGGAAGTGAATAACCGCATCCCCTTTTTGGACTTGTTAATTGTTAAGAATGTCGTCACTAGGAGACTGGAATTTGAGATTTACCGAAAACCCACAACGACAGATGCTATCATTGATTTCAATTCTAACCATCCCCAATCACACAAAGTTTCTTCCATGAATAGTCTTTTACAGAGAGCATTTTCTTTACCTTTGTCACAGGAGGCCTTTATTAATGAGATCAATATCATCAAACAAATTGTTGTCAACAATAATTTCTCTATTTCTTTATTCAACAAATTATACATGAGATTTTTCAATAAATTCAGATTGAGTTTTCCTACTATTAATTCTCTCAACGTGTGTTCTGACGGTGATAAGCTTCATTATGCTGGTTCTCTACATTACTTTGGTCCTATATCCTATAAATTTGGTAATATATTTAGAAAACATAACATTAAATTCGGTTTTAGAACCAACAACAATTTGAGATCATTACTAGTTAACACTAAAGACTGCATGCCATATCTTCATTCTCCTGGCGTTTACAAACTTTGTTGTCAGGATTGTGACGCTGTCTATGTGGGCCAGTCTGGACGTCTGTTGGACACAAGGATAAAAGAACATCTCAGTTGTATCAAAAGGTATCGGAATACTGACCCTCCTGCTTCCCCTTCACCATTTGCAAACCATATTATTTCAGAGAACCATCAATTTTCATTGTCTGATGCTCGTATACTTCATAAATGTTTTAAAGGACCTAGGATGAATTTACTTGAAATGTTTGAGATTAACCAGACTAGCTCTGATACTACTGTTGTTTGTCTTAATGAACAATTGTTGCCTTCTGAGCCGTACATGTTCCTCAATCTTCCGTTTCAGGGTTTTTGAATTCAATATTTTTCTCAGACTATTGTTTTGTTTATTTTGTATTGTACCTTTTCAACTCCTTTTTTATGCATTCATCAACTTGTTGTTTATTCTTTATTTGATTGCTACTTAGTATCAGTTTTTGGTATGTATATATTTTGTTGTTTTAATCTTAGACATTTAGTTTAAGATCTCTTCTTCTTTTTTAAGTGAATTGGACTAAGGTTGACTTTTACAGCTACCTTTTTTATCTATGTATTTTTTATCTATGAATTTGTACACGTTTAATGTTTTATAATTTTGTGTAACTAGTCAATTTTAATTATGTCTTATGGTTCTATAACTTGAACAGTACTATTTTATTAAATTGTACTGTTCTCTTTTTTCTTTTTCAGTTAATTCACTAATTTGTTTCTTATGTGTCAGGTAATGTTGGAGATGTTTGTTTTTGTATTTGTCCCCTTTTTTTAACAATCTGTTTTTGTAGCCTGAAGATGGCCGTTTGTAGGCCGAAACTAGTAGCTTTTATTGTCTAACTATTAAATAATTCTGTGACACTGACTTTGAGTTTTATTCACAGTATTTATTTATTTATTTGTTTATTTATATCAAAACAGGCCTTACGGCCTAATTACATTGATAACATAATATATACTATATATTTCACTTATAATATAAACTTAACTATACCTAGGTACATTGTACGAGTATTAATTTGATAAAATATGTACGAGGTGTATTTACTTTTAAGTTGATAGAGTGATGATTTGCCTTAATATTATTTTTCGATAAACGTCTACTGACATTGTCCAGTCTAAATCGATCAATTCATTGAATGCATTTGTTAGACGACAGATGGCCACAAGCGGAAAGCGAGTGATTGTATGTAAAAGCGGAATATTAAATAATGACTTAGAACGGGTTCTTCTGGATGGAATATTAAATCTTAGTAATGACAAAATTTCCGGAAAGTTAATTTTATTATTTACTATTTTAAACAATAAAATCAAGGCAGCTAATTTTCGCCTGTCTTCTAACGATAAGATCTTGAATTCATTTTTTAGTTGGATAGTTCTAACAATGTTATAATCTGGTCTTACATGATATTTTTTTAAATAAAGATATCTCAATAAATTTATTTTAAATTTTTTCTAAAATAGATAGCGTAGTATGGTACTCAGTAAACCAAATTTGATTTCCAAATTCTAATTTAGTTCTTACAAGTGTAAAATGAAGGATTTTCATGGCAACTATGTTAGAGAAATTGACAGTTTGTCTAATTATGTATCCCAATAACCGATTTGCAGACATTGTAATATTTTTAATGTGTTTAGCAAAAGATAGTGAACTGTCATAAGTTATACCCAAATCTTTTACTTCTGTACAACGTTTTAGGGGTTCGGTATCAATGCGATATTAAAAAATAATGGGGTCTTTGGAACGTGTCACAGTAAGAGTATAGCATTTTCTCACGTTGAAATATAATTTGTTTATTAAACTCCACTCATAAATGCTATTTAAATCTTTCTGTAGTAGAACACAATCTCTAACAGTTTCTACACGTTTGAAAATTTTCAAATTATCCGCAAATAACAAGCATTCCGAGTATTCAAGTTTCGAGGGTAAGTCATTATTGAAAATCAGAAATAGAAGAGGACCCAAATTAGATCCCTGAGGAACCCCTGAGTTAGCTTCAAATTTGCCAGAAGTATTTCCATTGTGTTTTACCATTTGATATCTGTTTTGCTAATAATCACTAATTAATTTAATAAAACTATGTGATACACCAAACCCACTGAGCTTCCATAAAACAACGTCATGATCAACAGTGTCAAACGCTTTTCCAAAATCTGTATATATAGTGTCGAGTTGTATTCTATTCTCCAATGCCCCATATGCATAATTACCAAAAATGAGCATGTTTGAACTAATAGATTTATTAGCCACGAAACCATGTTGTTGTGATACTAAATACTTTTCAACATACTGATACATATTTGAATAAATAATTTGTTTAAATAATTTGGCTGATGCACACATTATTGCTATTGGTCTATAGTTTTCAATATCCATTTTGTTACCAGTCTTGAAGATAGGAGTAACCACACCTGTTTTCCATATGGATTAATTACGAATATGCATTAAGGGTAGTTTCAAATCATATGAGGCTTTAACTGACGAATAGACAGATGAAAAGACATCCGCAAAAGCGTTTTCGGTTTCATTTTCATCCACTTGTCTTTCATTGTAATAATAATTACCAAGATTTGATCTGCTACTTCTTTTATTGTTAACATAATTCCAAAAATGATTAACGTCTGTAGTTAAATTTTGTTCTATATTTTCAATATATTTATGTTTCTCCAACTTGGTTAAGGATTTAACTTTTTTCCTTAGTACCTTGAATTTTTCATCGAATACATTAGACACTATCCTTAGTTTTCTAAGTCTTTCTTTTTCTTTCAATAGATCCCCAATTTCTTTTGTAAACCAAACTAGAAAAGTTTGGGACTTTTCACAAAAAACAAATTTAGGTACACAATTATCAATTATTTTATTCCATATATTGTAGAACTCATGTAATGCTACATTCACATTTATTTATTCATCTAAAACTCTCTTCCAATCTGCATCCCTAATACTTTCGCTTAACCTAAGAAAATCTGTTTTTTTAGAATCATATCTAGACTCTTTTATATAGAATATATTTATTTTTGTATCGGACCTAACTGTAATCATAATTTCCAATGTAGGATGATATAAAAAATTAACTGTCTCGACCCTTACTTCGTGGAATCTGCTCATATTAGTGTTTCAAATGAAACTCACGGTTTCTAGTTAATTCCACAATATAATAAAAGTTATTGAAAATTTTAAAAAGTTGACAATCAATATCAATATATTGATTTATCGGAAGAATTGTCAATTTTTTAGAATTTTCAATAACTTTTATTATATTGTGGAATTAACTACAAACCGTGAGTTTCATTTAAAACACTAACAGGATGATATAGATCATCCTTAACAAACGGTAGACCGTCCCTAACTACTGTACAATTGTTAATATTACTTTCCGAACTAATAACTAGGTCCAGGGTTCTACCTTGAAAATTTTTAATATCATTATACAAACTTAATCCATTAAAATCCATGAAGTCTTGAAATGTTTCTACTATGCTATTATAAATATTGCTTTCATAATTAATACCGGTTATACTTGGTATATTGAAATCTCCAAAAATAAATGTTTTGTCTTTATTCACTATATGCCTTTGCAGAAGTTCAAATGATGTGTCATATACCTTAGTTTGACTCTCCGAAGGAATATATATACAACAAAGGGTGTATTTAGTACTATTTACTTTAATTTCTATTGCATTCGCCTCAAAATAGGAACTAATTTTAAAAACTTCTAAGATTTTATATATTTTCTTAACAGCTATAAAAGCTCCCCCGCCTTTTTATTTTCCTGTAAATTCAATATTCCTATCAGCTCTTATCAGATTGTTATATCCAGCGTTTACTATCTCTCCATCAAGAGTTCCCTCCTGCAACCAAGTCTCGACTGCAATGACTATATCAAAGTCCTCACTCAAACAACTCAAACTCGTTAATTTTCGTATTAAGTCCTCAAAAATTTTGAAAGTAAATGCTAAGGGTAGTTGACATAATTGTGGCAACCGAATAAACTCTTAAGCAAACAGAAAATCATTATTTTTCTGTAACGCAAAATGCCAATAACAAAAATATATTCATATATATGTATCCTACAATAATTCGGCTTCAATAATACATAGGTACATTTATACTTGCATAATCAACTCAACGAATCATAATTATTATATCAATTATATAATGAATCAAATTTTGCATAATAATCTTGCTAATAGTAGAATTACCATATACAAATAAAGCGATATAAAGAGGAAGAAATACTAAGTTATAAGTACATATAACTATTAGAACATATATTAATTATTGCAAGACAAAAAATAAACAACATAGGTATCCGATACCATATAATAATATCAATCAAACAAATTTATTTAGATAAATCACAATAAATTAACAATATTTCAGCAGTGTGTACTCGCCTTTACCCAAAAATATCGAAATTGACACAAAAAGGTCAAAGCAAAATTTATCAAATTCATATGTTTTTGTATAAAACAATATTACTTGCTAGTTTAGGTCCACTAATTTGGCGATTGAGGATACGATGTTGTCACGTCTGACAAAAATTCTGCCATTTCTTGACCATGCCGCCTGTTTGCCAAACTTTAGTTTAGCAGCTCGCAAAAGTTGATACGATGTAGTAGTCAAATTCTCATTTATATAAATATTTGAGCTTAGTAGTGACTTTCGACCCATTATAATTTCAGTTCTTTCTAGAATTGTAGTAAATTGGAAAATAATAGTCCTAGGCTTAGTACTTCCTTCATCAAATTTTACGATTCTAAATGTATTGTAAATCTCCCAATGAGAACACTTTATTTCCATGGCGTCGTTAAAAATAGTGAGAATCTTGGCAAGCAAATTATCATCCCGCTCATCCTTCACTCCCATCAAACTTATTGTATTTGCCTTAAACTTTTGATGGTAGACTTCCAATTTGTTGTTAATTAGATTTAATTCCTTATCATTGCATTGGACAACCACTTCCAACGATGAAAATTGCAGAATTGCCCCATTTATTTTCTGTTCCAAAGAATCAATCCTTTTACATATTTTCTCAAAATGTTCATCAGTTCTGGCAGTTAGTTTCGGTATCAATTTGTTAATTACAGATTCTATCAAATTATCATTATTTGAAACGGAATTACTTCTGGTTTTATTCATTTTACAATACCAGCTGGTAACAATGTACTTAAGAAATATTGGAATTTACCTTGGAGAATTCTAAATCTTCTTATAATAGATAAGTAACACAAAAAAACTTTCTGTTTATAATTATTCTAATCAAAAACCGTACCTTCTGAAACCAAAACACAGAGGTTTCTGCATAAAAATATCACTTAAATTTTTTTTAAATAAGTCGGAGCTTATCGGCACGTTGTTCACATTACCATGTCATTACTACCATATCAAATTCCTTAGCAAATGATCGAGTTACTTGGCACTTCATACCATCTCGATCTCCTTCCTTCGGTTGTATCTGGGAGGCAGGTATTAAGAGCAGCAAGTTTCATCTCAAACGTGTTGTAGGAGAATCGATTCTCATATTTGAAGATTTTTATACTATTTTAAATCAGGTGGAAGCTATTTTAAACTCAAGGTTTCTCTCCCCACTTTCCTCCGATGTCCATGATTTATGCCCTTTAACTCCCGCTCATTTACTCATTGCCCTACCAGAAGCTGACGTAACTACTATTACAGAAAATCGTCTGGATCAATTCCAAAAACTGCAAGCTCTTAGTCAAAGATTTTGGAATCGATGGAGCAAAGAGTATGTTTCGGAATTTCAAACCAAAGTGAAGTGCAAACAAAACTCCTCTAGAATTATTAAAGCTGGACAGCTAGTCTTGATTAAAAATGAAAACTTACCCAGTTTACGTTGGCAGCTATCCCGAATTACAAAAGTGTTCCCTGGAAAGGATGGATTCGGCCGAGTTGTGGAAGTGCAGACCTCTTCAGGAGTTTTGAGAAGAGCTTTAACACAAAATTGTGTGTTACCCAATCCCAATCCTTTGTGTATTGTGTTTGTTGAAAGAGACTATATCCTTTCAAGGTGGCCGGTATGTTGCAGTCTTTCAATATCGTGACGCCGCCCCTATGCTACGACTAGTGCGCAGTCTCCATTGCGGAGGAAGTGAGAAGTTTTGTCTGTACTACCAACCAGTGCGCAGTCTCCATCGTGGAGGAAGTGAGAAGTTTTGTCTGTGCTATCAACCAGTGCGCAGTCACTACCGCGGAGGTAGAGACAAGCTTTTCGGTTGTATGTGCGTTAGATAGACTCCATGTGTAGTTTCGCTATGATTGTAACGCTCTTAAGCAGCCATTGTTAATATATATATATATATATACAGTGTGTCCCGGGAAGATTTAGAATTCTCCAAGGTAAATTCCATTATTTCTTAAGTACATTGTTACCAGCTGGTATTGTAAAATGAATAAAACCAGAAGTAATTCCGTTTCAAATAATGATAATTTGATAGAATCTGTAATTAACAAATTGATACCGAAACTAACTGCCAGAATTGATGAACATTTTGAGAAAATATGTAAAAGGATTGATTCTTTGGAACAGAAACAAATTGGAACTAACTGGAATAGCGGTGGAAAAAAAGAAACAATGATATTGGGAAACTCTTACCGCAGACATATGACTGAGAAATACGAATTCTGATTACAATGAATTTGATTGAACAATTAGAAAGTTGCATAGATAATAAATATCTTTGAAAATTTTTAAAAACGTAGTCTATATAAAATGAATGCCACTGCGAATAATTTGAAAACAATAATAATTATTGCGTGCGTAATAAATTATTCCAATTCATGTGCTGCGTAGATCAGCAAGAAATAGGTGTGTCATTGTCATGACGTCAGCTGCCGGTCGTGTTGTAACGAAGTTGCTTATTTTGATATTCAAACAACTCCAGAAATAGTACTGTAGTTAACAAATGGAGTTGTCTGGGTTTGTTAAATCATTCATTATTTTTAATTAAGTTCAAAGTTCATTGTTAACGCGGAAATTGTTAAGTATTCCTTTTGTACACTGTTATCTGGTAGCAACTCGCGAGCATAATGTCCTCATCATATCAGTAGTGGGAGTATGTTGGAAATTAAATGATTTTCGATTCCATGCGTCGTGTAGTTGTAAGCCGATATACCTGGATGAAATCACCGAACCCTAAAACTCACCGTTTGAAATTATTTATTCAAAAGTTATTGAAAAGTAAGTTCTTTTATTTTGCAAATATAGGAATTATAGGGACAGTTATTTGTTTAAATTTAGTTACCGAATATTTATTTATAGGAACGAGAATGTGCCCGAATAGTTCATTTCTAGAGCCAGCGATCTAAATAGATTCTGATCGGTCTCCTCCGCGCAATTTTGTTTTAAACAAGTAGAGAATAGGATTTATAAAGTTTATTTATGGAAACTGAGTACTGGATAGATTTTGGAATCTTCCGAAAAATAGGAAATAGGGGATTGTGTTCAGAAATCAGTTTTAGAGCCTGAGATCTAGGCATGATTTCTAGAATTCAGAAATTAGTTTTGAAAGCTATTTGATATTAATTAATAACCCCTCCCAATATATCTGAATATATTAGACACCAGGCAGAAATTGCGTAAGAAATCGATGAAATAATGATTGATTCATACAGCTTTATTCTCGATAGACATGAGTTAAGCTACATACGGTATTGATTACTGCACCAGTTACCTGGTTTGTTTTTCTAAGTGTTCTGTTCGACATTTCCAGGCAGATGATGAAAATGTAACTCCCATATAAGAAAAATGCTTAACAATTCCAAGCGGCACATACCTCTAAGTAGAGCGAGTACTGTAGTTGCTACTATATTCTACCTTGCAGAAGATCATTATTTTGGTTTTCTCTATATTGACTGTTAAATCCCTACCATGGGAATAATTATCCAAAGCAAGAGAAAGAAATCTATTTCACATTTAAATTAAAACTAATATGACCAGCAGACCGGAAGTAGTCGTCAATGGTTGGAAACCGCCTAACATTTACTAAATCTCTGTCTAAATATTGAATAAATCACTTCTCCGTGACAGAAAAACTATTAAAAATGGACTGTATTATTTTTATAAACTTTCATATTTTCAGAAACAGGTTTTATATATATATATATATATATATATATATATATATATATATATATATATATATATATATATATATATATATATATATATATATATATATATATATATATATATATATACAGGGTGTCCCGGGACTAATGGGAAAAAAGTCAGGAGCGTATAATCTGAGCTAAAATAATGTTAGTACTTCATATAAACTTTTACTATGCAGGCCCTCGTTTTCGAGTTATAGGCCTCCAAAGTTTTAATTTTGAGTTTGGTTTTTATTTGTATTTTTTGTACTAGTTATTTGATCTTTTTAAAATTCACGGCAAAGCTATAATGTATGTGTATGTTTATTTTGGTAAGGTGAACAGATTTACAGTAGTGCATTGAAGCCAGGGACGGACTACTCGCTATGGTTAGTGATCCAAAAATTTTGCAGGTATGGCACACCCTGTATGAAATTATCGAAATTCACTTCCCCACACATTAAGCTAACGAAAAGGTACTCTTGTTGGAATTCGATAAAATAAGCCGTTTGGCTAATATTTACAGTTTTATTAATGCACTACGTACCAGTTTACGCATTCACCATTTTTATAAGTACACAACGAGGTAAAACTAACTTTTAATAGATGTCCAAAATTTACCTAGAGTACTACAAAAAAATAATTTAACGATAGCAGAAGATGAAAAACATCAACGACTTATTAATTGGAAAGTTGGTAAAAACTTTTTATAAGTGTTTTTACCGTTTATCAAGTTACCATAGGATTAGTTGTCAAACGTTGTGTAGAATAGTTCGTAGTCAGTACTTGTCAATAATTCATAAGTCCTTAATTTAACAGTTACAATAGCAGAATTCGCTTTTGTTGAGTACGCAGATAAACATCTAATGTATGGACTGGCTTCTCGAAACTGTTTAGAGACCAAAAGGCTTTATGAAGAACATTTTGCAAACAGAGCATTGCCAGACAGACGAATGTTTGGGCGTATCGATCTCAGGTTACGAGAAACAGGTATGAATAAGTAAATGTAATTTCCCATGTATACAAAACCAAATTTTAAATTTTAGGAAGATTTTCGCCAGAAAAAGCTGGAGAAGGTCCAGTACGAAGCATACGTACTGTGGCAGTTGAACAAGACTTGTTAAATGCAGTAGATGATGAACCATCGAGTCTTAGAAAATTATCAACAGAACATAACGTCTCGAAATCAGTTGTTCATCGCGTCCTAAAAGAACAGCTGTTATATCCTTTTCACATGAAAAAAGTACACCGTATGACAGTGGCTGATTATATTGCTCGACTTGAGTATAGCCAGTGGTTTCTGCGACAACAACAAGCAGACAACACATTTATTAGTAACGTTCTCTTTATGAACGAACCGGGTTTCACCAGAGATGGAATCATAAATTCTCATAATATGCATTTATGGGATGATGTGAATCTACATGGCATTATCCAAACTAGGATCCAGCATAGATTCATAGTTAATGTTTGGCAGGAATAGTTGGCAATACTTTGATACAGCCATACTTTATTGACGGTACGTTGACCGGTCCGAGATATTTGGAGTTTTTTGCAGAATGAGTTATGGAACCCGTTTGATGATGTGCTACTACAAACTCGTAGGAATTTATGGTTCATGCATGATGAGGCCCCTCGTCATTTCAGTTTAGATGTACGACAGCATTTACACACAAGGCTTCCTAATAGATGGATTGGTCGTGGAGGCCCTTTTCAATGGCCACCGCGATCAGGAGACGTTAATCCTATGGATTTCTTTCTCTAGGGTTATCTCAAAAGTAAGGTATACGCAACACCTGTGCAAACAAGGCAAGATTTGATAGACAGAATTGTGTTTCACTGCAATGTTATTAGAAATAGTGTGAAATTGCTCTTTCAAGTGCAAAGAAACAACCTTCGTAGACTTAGAATGTGCGTGGAAGTGGGAGGAGCTCATATTGAACATTTATTAGAATAACGTTAGTTTTTGTTGTTGTTTAGGAATTAGTTTTAGTCTAATGTTTTATAACTTGTGTTTTTTGAGGTTTTCTTAATGGTTTAATAATGTTATGTTCGTAATTTTGATTAAAAGCAAGTACATTCTGGACATCGTATTAATAGGTTAGTTAGGTAGATTTGTACGTAGTGCATTATTAAAACTGTAAATATTAGCCAAACGGCTTATTTTATCGAATTCCAACAAGAGTACCTCTTCGTTAGCTTAATGTGTGGGGAAATGAAATTCGATAATCTCATACAGGGTGTGCCATACCTGCAAAATTTTTGGATCACTAACCATTGCGAGTAGTCCGTCCCTGGCTTCAATGCACTACTGTGAATCTGTTTACCTTACCAAGATAAACATACACTTACATTATAGCTTTGCCGTAAATTGTATGATGATCAAATAACTAGTACAAAAAATAAAAATAAAAACCAAATTAATTAAAACTTTGGAGGCCTATAACTCGAAAACGAGGGCCTGCATAGTAAAAGTTTATATGAAGTACTAACATTATTTTGGCTCATATTATACTCTCCTGACTTTTTTCCCATTAGTCCCGGTACACCCTGTGTATATATATATATATATATATATATATATATATATATATATATATAAAACCTGTTTCTGAAAATATAAAAGTTTATAAAAATAATACAGTCCATTTTTAATAGTTTTTCTGTCACGGAGAAGTGATTTATTCAATATTTAGACAGAGATTTAGTAAATGTTAGGCGGTTTCCAAGTGAGTCCCTCAGCCTGCGACTATTATCTCTCTTTTTGGCAACCATTGACGACTACTTCCGGTCTGCTGGTCATATTAGTTTTAATTTAAATGTGAAATATATTTCTTTCTCTTGCTTTGGATAATTATTCCCATGGTAGGGATTTAACAGTCAATATAGAGAAAACCAAAATAATGATCTTCTGCAAGGTAGGATATAGTAGCAACTACAGTACTCGCTCTACTTAGAGGTATGTGCCGCTTGGAATTGTTAAGCATTTTTCTTATATGGGAGTTACATTTTTATCATCTGCCTGGAAATGTCGAACAGAACACTTATAAAAACAAACCAGGTAACTGGTGCAGTAATCAATACCGTATGTAGATTAACTCATGTCTAGCGAGAATAAATCTGTATGAATCAATCATTATTTCATCGATTTCTTACGCAATTTCTGCCTGGTGTCTAATATATTCAGATATATTGGGAGGGGTTATTAATTAATATCAAATAGCTTTCAAAACTAATTTCTGAATTCTAGAAATCATGCCTAGATCTCAGGCTTCAAACCTGATTTCTGAACACAATCCCCTATTTCCTATTTTTCGGAAGATTCCAAAATCTATCCAGTACTCAGTTTCCATAAATAAATTTTATAAATCCTATTCTCTACTTGTTTAAAACAAAATTGCGCGGAGGAGACCGATCAGAATCTATTTAGATCGCTGGCTCTAGAAATAAACTATTCGGGCACATTCTCGTTCCTATAAATAAATATTCGGTAACTAAATTTAAACAAATAACTGTCCCTATAATTTCTATATTTGCAAAATAAAAGAACTTACTTTTTAATAACTTTTGAATAAATAATTTCAAACGGTGAGTTTTAGGGTTCGGTGATTCCATCCAGGTATATCGGCTTACAACTACACTACGCATGGAATCGAAAATCATTTAATTTCCAACATACTCCCATTACTGATATGATGAGGACATTATGCTCGCGAGTTGCTACCAGATAACAGTGTACAAAAGGAATACTTATCAATTTCCGCGTTAAAAATGAACTTTGAACTTAATTAAAAATAATGAATGATTTAACAAACCCAGACAACTCCATTTGTTAACTACAGTACTATTTCTGGAGTTGTTTGAATAACAAAATAAGCAACTTCGTTACAACACGACCGGCAGCTGACGTCATGACAATGACACACCTATTTCTTGCTGATCTACGCAGCACATGAATTGGAATAATTTATTACGCACGCAATAATTATTATTGTTTTCAAATTATTCGCAGTGGCATTCATTTTATATAGACTACCTTTTTAAAGATTTTCAAAGATATTTAATATCTATGCAACTTTCTAATTGTTCAATCAAATTCATTGTAATCAGAATTTGTATTTCTCAGTCATATGTCTGCGGTAAGAGTTTCCCAATATCATTGTTTCTTTTTTTCCACCGATATTACAGTTTGTTCCAATTTGTTATTCCTTCAATGAATTATTCACACATAACAATTTCTAAGACGTACATTTTCAATATTAATATCTGAAAACAAACGTCCAACGTGAATCAAAGTCGAAGATATCGTTTTTTTATTCATCATTTTCCTGAAAAATTTATTTCTATAGAATGGTTACGCAATATTTGCGGGTTTTATGCTCGACGTAGTTTATTTTTATATCAATAATTTAACAGCACATCCTTCAATCTGTCACAAGAGTTATCAGAAAAGACAGAATACAAAAGAATTGAGATTAAGGAGTCTCTTATAAAAAATTACTTTTTTTTGTTCGGATAACACGGTTTGTTTCTCCTCGATATTTCTTTTCTTATGACAAATCGTTCGAATTGAAGGAAAATCAGGAAATGTCGTGCTAACGCATAAAAATAAAGTTTGATGAAGCTTTTTCATTTTTTTTTTAGCTACGGATTATAACAGAATCAAATCACAATTTTTTCATTGGTTATTGATGTGAAAATTTAATTATTGGGTTATTTTACATTTATAAGAGAAAAACTCTTATAGCGTTCATTTCAACGTATAGTTTTCTATGAAAAACAAAATATTATCAACAAAAGGTTGCACTGATGTTATTAGCCAAACTTTTTCTCGGTCTTAATAATAAACACGAAGTAACCTTAGACTACCTTTATTCTATAGTTAAACCATTAGTTTGACAGTTATGCTACTAATAAACGCATATTAGACAAGGAATATGCTACTCCGAGGTTAGTCAAGGAGTAACTTAGGTAGTAATTCTAACCCAAGAAAGTAGGTAGATTAAGTTCGGAGTAGTATTTGATTATATAATTTTAGTTTTGTTGAACTGTCATTTGTGATAAAAGTACATTATCATAACCTAACTCGTAATTAAGATTGTTGTTTTTGTATAATTAGTTCGTATTATTATTGGTTATTGTTAATAACTAGTTATATTTATTATTATAAAGTATCTGCCGAGGTTCAGTGAGAAGTAATTATTTTGCAAATGAAGGAATGATTTGAGAATTATGGAAGAATATTCGCCCGATCAGAAAAATTACTTAATAAAATTCAGGCCAATCCCTTGGGGACATAATTAGAAGAGAAATTTAAAGAAAAATATCGTTTCTCTCGGCGTACTGCAGTTTATATTTATTATGATATGAGGTGATCATATTCCTCCATATTTGCATGTTATATGACTGCAAGTAGAGTGGGGGCTCGAGGACAGGTATATTATATCTCACACTGTGTATCAACTTATATAATTATCAATTGCAATTTACAGGTACAAAGTGATGCTGGAGATCTTTCTGGTATTAGCCAACCAGAAGTAATATTGATTTGCTAGAAAACAGATGTAGATTTAGTTCGTTTAAGACTCAGGTTTGTCAAGATGCTAACAGCAATAGAGGACCAGAATAAAACAATTTCAGATTTATAATTATTGCAGAGTTCAGACAAGTGATAGGTGCTGTAGACTGCACGTGTAACCGTATCCCAAAAGTAGGATGTGATTTCGGACAATATTATATTAATAGAAAAGGCTACAGCTCTTTAAATGTTCGGGTAGCTAGCTATATTATTTTTAGTAGCCACTTTTGATATTGATTATGATCTAACATTAAGTACTCTACTTATGATACATAACCTATCATTGAATTAAACGTTTAAAGACATTCCCTAATGTAATATCTGCCTCACCAGTATTCTTTTGTAGACATAATTATTAAAAAATATCTTTATTGCAGGTTGTTTGTCATTCATAGCTTGAAATTAATGATATTATGGCTTGTAGAAGCGAAAAAAAACATACGATTCAAGCATTTCCCAGACCATTAAGTCGGGAAACACTTACCTCCAATCTGTGGGATCGAAATAAAATCCATATCTTTCAAGAATATATTAGACTTAACACATCAATAACAAATATACAATACCCATAACCAACGTTAACTTGCCGTTCGCCAGAGTTACACTTACGACTAAAAGACTATTATTTACTATCTAGATTATACTATTTATATAAGCTGAATCGATATTCTATAGTACATTCTCATCGCTTACATTGAAAATATTAATCTTGTCCGGGTAGATTGTTTTAACGTACTATATTGAACGTGTTTCAATAATCACTCAAATAAACGTCTTTGCTAATGGATTGTGATTCAATCGTACTGATTAACCTTACTAAATTTATTAACGGCCTTCTGGTACAATATCCGTCACAATAATGTTCCAATAGAAGCAGAAAATGCAGCTGTTGAAAGGCAATACTGCTTTTATTGAAAATAATTTTTAAGATATAGATTTTTGTAAAGCTACAAAATTGAAAATAATATATTCTTACGTGTTTTCATTTAATTTTTCCTATCCCTTAAGATATAAATTATCTTTCTGGAAATATTCGCTGTTAGAGCTGCATTTATTGAAAATAATTTTTAAGATAAAGTTAAGTTATTTATTAATTACATTTTTGTAAAACCACAAAATTGAGAAGGAAATATTTTTATTTGTTACCATTTAATTCCTCCTTTTTTGTTGCAGAAATTTTTCATATTCCTTGCTTTGTAGAGTAGTCTGGAATTCCTCCTCAGCATGTCTTTCATTGATTTCTGGATTTCGCATGTGTATTTCATGCTGCTCCTTCATTATACGAAGCTCAAGTTGGTGCTCTGTGTCTTTAAAACTCTCGAAAAGTTGCAGCATTTGAGTTTGGTACTCACAGCTGCAAGGAGTGGCATGCTTCCGTTTTTTCTACAAAAGTCATACATAATAATGAAAATTTGTAAGTATTAAGAAATTAGCTGTCTCGACCCTTACTTCGTGGATTCTATTCATATTACTGTTTCAAATGAAACTTGCTGTGTCTGAATAATTCCACAATATATCGAAAAATTCTAAGAAATTTGACAATTCTTTCGATATTAAATATCATCGTCACAATGACAGAAGTAATTTCACTTGATGTCTACCTGATGCTTAATAACTATTTTTGGCTAGACCAAGAAGTGACCTACCTCGTGTTTGAGTTAATATATGTTAATAGAAAAAAGAAGAAGATATGATATTACAAGTAGGGCTAATAATATATAAGCTTTCATTTTAAAAAATGTTTTCAATATATTGTGGAATTATCTAGAAACAGCAAGATTCATGCAAAACAGTGATATCAAGAAGTATTTATAATATTACCGTTGAGTTGGTTGAGATAATGACAGATGTGCTATCAGCTCTGCTAATTTGTGGAGTGAATGAAACAGACTCTTCCATACATTGCCTGTAATAAAAATTGTGTTAATCACATACAAAAACGCAATTAATTCCACTTACAAACGTAAGGACTTCAATATTAGTAAATTATGATGTGGTGGTTGAAATAGTTTCCAATTCAGTTATTTTTGAAGTATCCTGAAGTGAAAAACTAAACATTGAAATCTATAACTTATCGGAAATTAAGGTATTTATACAAAAGTAATAAGAATAATTACAATTACTATAACGCTATCACAATCGTAGGTATTGTGATCAACCACTAGCTTCCCAGGATTCACTACTGTAACAAATAGTGCCCTTTTACTAGAACTGCTGCTTTTCTTGGCAGACATTTTGTGTTTCTTCCATTGTAACTGAAGTTGGCCTAGCTGGATTTCCTTGAAGAATTGGAAATTAGAATACATTTAAGAAACCCTCAATATGAAGTTGTCAATGAAAAGTTAAATCTAGGGAGTTCTCCACTAATAAACTGTCTTCTTAAGTGATAATTGTAAAGATCAGCAGATATAGTTTTCCTGGTTTTCTTTATCATTGCACAGTTATACTGATCTTGATTGAGAAAATGATATCCAGGATATCACCAAAGGGCTAATAATATCTAAGCTCCAATATTTGTAATATCACATCTTCTTCTTTTTTCTATAAACATATATTAAGTCAATCACAAATTAGGTCACTTCTTGGTCTAGCCAAAAATAACTACTAACATCAAATGAAATGTAGCTTCTGTCATTCTGACGATGATATTCATTTATCGAAACAATTGTCAATTTTTTAGAATTTTCAATAACTTTTATTATATTGTGGAATTAACTAGAAACCATGAGTTTCATTTAAAACACTATTATCAGCAGATTCCACGAAGTAAGGGTCGAGACAGTTAATTTCATTACCTTTATGAGTATTTAATGTTAATAAATGACGATCTTCAGGTCGTATTTCAATGTATAAGTAAGCCTGACTCAAATCAAGTTTAGTAAATTTATTTCCAACTGCCATTGAATTGAATAAATAATTCATCAAGTGTAGGCAAATGATGTTCATCCACTTGAATATTATTATTGAGTGTAACTCGAAAATCTCCACAAATTCGAACATTTCCTCTACTTTTTACTACAGGAACTATGGAAGTAGCCCAGTTAGATCTATCCACTTTAGTAAGTATACCTTGAGATAGGAAGTTTTCAATTTCCTTTTCTACTTTAGGAGTTATAGAAAAAGTAACTGATCTCGCTTTACAGAAAATAGGTTTTGTATTTTTTTTACTGAAACTGAAGCCTGCATACCCTCAAATTTGCCTATCCCAGCTGTAAACACACTTGAATACTTTTCCTCTAATTCCTTGACCAATACGTCCTTAGATGAATTAACAATATGATGAAGAGAAGTAGAAAACAAATTGAAACGTATTTGACGAATCCATTCTCTACCCAACAGTGGATCTCTGTCAACTGTACCAACATACAAGTTTAAATCAAAATTTCTATCCTTAAATGAAACCTTGTAAGACAAATACCCTAAAACTTCAAGGGACGTTTTACAGTAGGAAATTAGTTTGAGTTCCGTTTGACTAATGGTAGTATTTGAAAAAAGTAAATCAAATTTACGCTTATCTATAACTGATACTGCAGCACCACTGTCTACTTCAAAAGTGATTTCTTTGTCATTAACAACCAAGGTTTGATAACATTTTTCTCTACAAATACTTTGATCAGATTCAATTGCTATTATCTCCTCAGCTGGTTTTTCATTATTGTGAAAATCAATTGGATAAGTATTTGAAGATTTCTTCCTACACACATTCCTGTTATAAACAGTACAAATTAAAGTATCTTTATTAGGACAACCTGTATCTAAATGGTTTTGATCACCGCATCGAAAACAAAATTTGGAAAAATTTCAACTTTCATTTGAAATACCTGCAGGTATGTTTGTTTTAACTTTAAACTGGATTTGATTTAAATTTTTATTAGTATGTAATTTAGCAGTGTCTTTTGCGTAGAGCTCCATACCTACAGCTATTTCTACAGCCTTATCTAATGTCAAGTCTTTCTTTTCTAATAAACGACTTTGAATTTTATCATTACGTAGACCCCAAACAAATTTATTGCGTAATGCTTTCTTCAAATAATCGCCAAAATTGCAAAAAATTGACATTTTCTGTAAAGCTGTGATGTACTGTTGTATAGATTCCCCCTCCTGTTGTTTCCGATGATGTAGTCGGAAACTTTCTGCAATTTCCAGTGGAGTAGGATTGAAGTAATCTTGTAGAGTATGTACCAATTCTTAAAAATCCTTCGATTTTGGATCTTGTGGTGTTAATTTGTCACAAAGTATGTCGTATGTTTCTGAGCCCATTAAATGTAAAAAATAAGAGACCTTACTAGTTTCAACAATTCCATAAATTTCACAAGCGCCGTGGAATCGTTGCACCCATCAAGTCCATTGTGATTTTGTAGCATCATGAGGTTCAATTGTAAATGTATTATGAATGACTGTAGTTGTATTACTTGAACTTGAGCCTAAAGTTTGAGTATCTTGCAGGTTCATACTTCTTCGATTTCTTTTATTTGGCATGGTTAATATATAATGAATATGTGGTTCTTTCGAATCCTCGTCGCCAATCTATTCAAATTGTAAGTAGTTTTTATTATCTTTTCTCTTTAATCTTACTGACAATTCCCTGATTAATTCAATATTTACATCTGTCATCCCCCGTAGAGCAATGCTCACAAGTATATATAAAATAAAAGTTAGTCTGAAGGACATATAGACTCTGTATACTAACAACTACTATGAACCTAAGAATAAGGGCGGATTAAGACATTTTTATTAATAAGGCTGTTCTTCTTGTTAGGCTGCAAGACACCAGAGATATGTTCCTTTGGTTCAAATTTAGTGGTATTAGTATATTCTGTTTTGTACATTATGGGTCTGTATTTTTGCAAAAACGTTGGATTTTTTCCGGGTTTTCTCAGCATGATTATGTCTGCATGTTTCCATCTTGTCGGGAAGTATTTCGTCCTTGATGATGTTGGTTAGGTATGTGATACCTTCGTTTGGCATTTTTTTCAGCGCTCTGTTCGATATTCCGTCTTTTCCGGGTGCCCTTTTCTTAGGAGCTAATCTTAGCAGTTCTTTCACTTCTAGAGGAGATGCGAACTCTAGGGGTTTCGTGCTACCTCCTCTAGGCACTGGGCGATGCTTTCTTCTACAATATCTGAGAAACCCATGGTGTTCGTCTTGGTATTCGTTCAGTGTAAACTGTGTTTCTAGCTTTATCTTTTTCGTTGTGAACCATCCCGTTGGCTCCGTGTATCAGCGGTATCGAATTTTTATCCTCTCGTAGAACTTTTGCGATATTCCATATCCCCAGTTTTTGCGTTGATTATTTTGTTCCATTCTTCACCCCTGTGTTCTTTTAGTTTTCCTAGTATTTTTTCTCTGATTTCTCTGACTCTCCTTAGTTAGTCGGGATTTTGTGTCCGGCGTACGCTTCTCTGAATTCGGTTCTTTTCCCTAATCAGATTTTTTAGGTGGTCATCTATATTTTTGAACTTGCCGTATTTGTCTGCTACGGACGTTGTGGTACTACGTTCTAACGCTTCTGTTAGTGCTTCTTCGAAGAAACAGACTTACTCTTCCATTGTTTCTGCATTGTTGATTTCCTCCATCGGTCCCATGACTTGTCCTGTGATTCTTCTAAATTTTTTCCAATCCGTTTTCTTCTTCATCCTTTCTGGTGGTCTTGGTTCTTCGCTTACCGTGAGGACGATTGGCTCATACGCGTCGCTTCCTTCCGATATCTTGATGTCTGTTGGTACCGCTATATTTTTCATCACAGCTATATCTAAGACATTGGGTAGTTCTCATTGTGGTGGGTAGTGCGTCGGTTTATGTGGACCTATCGCTTGGTATGACGCATATTTTCATATTATTTTTTCCAAGTTTATTCCTTGTCTGTTTCTTCTAGTGCTGTACCACGTAGGGGACTTGGCATTTAGGTCTCCTATTATTATATCTTTTTTCCATCTGGAAGTACCGCTTACACGTCATCCTCGTTTATTGCGGTTTCAGATCATACGCATGCGGATATTATTCTGATATCTCCGTTCATAATTTTGATCACTACTATCGTCGCTTCCATAGTTAGTAAATCTTCGGACATATCTCTTTTTTGCAATTACTACACCCTTTCAGGTTTCAAGCATTGTTCCATCAAGTCCTCTTCGATATCCGCAGCTGACGTGTTCGCTGCTAATCCTTTGATTTCCAGTTTTTTCTCTTTGTCTTTCTCGAGTGCATACGTGTACCATTCGATGTCCTTATATTTGCTCAGTAGAGCCTTCAATTTATCAAAGTGATCTACTGAGGATGTTGTTATCTTCGTCGTATACGATCCTACTTTGCATTGGGCTTCGATTTTTTTGCTGTCCCAGATATATCCGGATTACGGTCCACATTAATGGGGACTTCAGTATCATTGGGGGCGGTTTTTTGCCGCTTTTTCGTTTTTTCTCTGTTCATTTACATTGATTTTTTAAATATCTTCTATTGTCTTATCTCTGTTGTATATCGTTTCCATTTCCATTTTCTGCGTTTCTCTTGCTTTTTCCGATTCTCTATTTCCTCCTCTTGCAGTGACTTTTCCGTTTTCTACTCGAGTTAGCTCCTTAGCTCAGTTTTTTTCACGCGTCTTCCTTGTTTTTTGTTGAATCTTCTTCGTAATGTCGCCCGAGTTGTCGTCTGTACTCGTGTGCTCTTCTGGCCACTGGTTTGTTCGTACGTCTTCTTTTCTCGGTTCGATTGACCTGCTCCTGCTTCTAGGGCTACGGCTTCTACTCCTAGAGTTTCTCATTTCTAGGAGTAACTCTTGTTGATTCAGCCTTCTCTGTTGCTTCCTTTAGGTTGGCAATTGCTTCTTCTAATTTTCGGGTCAGGGTTTAAAGTCTTAGTTTTAGTTCTTCGTTTCTCTTTCGTACACAGAGAAAAAAATTCGCTAGCCATTAGCGAATATTCACTAGCAGTAGCAAAAAAATCGATTAAATAGGGGACACATGACTTATTCATTTACCACAGAGAAAACCTTATTGCTAAAATTAAACATTCACAGTTATTATAGAGATCACTTATCATAGGTATATTTCTAGTAATCTATTTTATTTATCGTAAATTATTTAGTCGCTTACAGTTATCGACCTAGATAACTTGCTACTAGCTATTTAATATAATATCGTTTATTTAATCTGACATACCTATCCTTAGTGATTTATTTATTTATCTCTAATAACTTTATAACCTATAATAGATAAAATGTATATTTACCTTAGTAATACAGGTTATAAGGACTAATTGAAAAGTTTATTTACAGTAATCGATTTATTTATCAACCTAAATCTTGGCATTTAGGCTTATACGGGTGTCCACTTATATTTCCCTTATTTTAACTGCCTATAAATTCTAAACGGTTCAGGAGGGAAATATGCGGTTTTCACAGAATTGTTTCATTTTACTATCTACAAGTTTCGTTTGAATAGATTGATTCTTTTCTATCGTTTTCGTCTACGAAACAACAGAAATGGCGAATTTTTGACAATTTTTTTATTGACTGTGTTAATGGAACGACCAGTTTTTTTTGCAGTTTGATAAATGATCTTCACACCTCTAGGGATGGAAACTTTTCAGAATCGGTTAGCAACTGAGGGAAATTGTAAAAATCCGCCATTTTTGTTTTGACGTAATTGGAAGCGATGAAAAAAATCCAATCTATTCGACCAAATCTTGTACTAAAATGAAACATTTCAGTAAAAGCCGCATATTTCTATTCTGCACCATTTAGAATTTATAAGCATTTAAATTTTATTAGAGGAAAATAAAAGTGGGCACCCGGTACTGAAAACTAATCCAAAGTTGAAATTTTATATACCAGGTATGTCAAATGTATTTTATAAAATATAATTATAAATTAACAGATTTGGAATACAAACTTCAAATTTCATATTTTTTCCATCATTAGTTTTCCATATTTGCGAAACATGATATGGGTTAAACAAAGCAAATTTCTAAAAAATATTTATTTTAAACTTATAAAAAATTAACAAATGTATTTTTTCTAAGTAATTAAAAAATATCTTTTCAAAATATACAAAAATAAAAGTAAGTAAAAAATAATAAGGAACGTTTTCAGTCTAAGTACAATAATACAAATCATACAAAAACATTTAAGTTTTAAAATGATCAATTTTCTTAACCAAAAAGACGAAAATAAAAGTTAAAAATAGTATAAGGAACGTTTTCAGTCTAAATACAGTACAAATCATATAGGAACACGTGAGTTTTAAAATTATAATTTTTTTTCAAATTACACAAAATAAAAAATAAAAATAATAAGGAACATTTTCATACAAAAAAAATCCTATACAGGGTGCGGCTGATAAAACCGTCGCTTAGAGAAATCTTGAAATCCAAAAGGATTTCAAATCTGAAAATTGGTTTTAGACATATCTCTAATCGACGGTTGCAAACTGTAAGATATTTTAAAATTTTAATTTTTCGTGTACCAAACGAAAAAGTGATTATTAATCAACCTTAAATTACGGACATGGTAATTTCACGATTTAGACGAGCAGTATCTCGGATCTGAACAGTAGTACAGAAGTGTAATTTTGGTGGTATAAAATAAATGCTGTAGCTTTTCTTTTGTTATTATGTTACCCAATGACAATTTTGTTTTAGCTTACGTGACATCAGATTCATATGTGATATAGGTACAAAAAGGTAATTGGTAACATAAGGACAAGAAAAGCTGCTGAATATGTTTTAATATACAGTCCCAAAATTACATGCTGTCTTCCCGAATTTTAAAAATTAAATGATGCAATTTCTTGTCTGAAACCAACTTAACGGTCAGCCGAACAACCCGAGTGTTATCGGAATTTGTCTAAGACGCGATTCCAAATACTTAGATAACTAAAGATTAATATTGAGCTCACTTACGATGAAGGATAGATAGTTAAGGGTAGCTAAATGATTCAATTCTAGAAACTTTTTTTATTAAGTACAATTTACCTGGTGACTAACGTTTGTCGATCGTTTAACGGACAAAACTACCTATCTGTTTTTTTCAACTACTGATGAATAATGTTTCTACCATTAATAAAAATTTATTTGATGCAAGCGTTTTTTTCCTAGGAACTATTTTTATTTGGACGTGTTTTCTCTGTGTAGGTTTTGAATTTCCGCGTCCTTGTTATTTTTTTTTCGTTTACTCTCTAGAGAGGTTTCTCTGTCTGTCGGGTTTTCGTCCCTAGGACTTTTTTTGGAGCTTTCCGGCTCCATGGCACTTTTACCTACACTTGTTTGCCTACAGTTTGTTAGATGAAAAGAAATAAATAAAAAATTACTCATCCCGTTTATTGGGTATCCTTAATCATTTTTTGTGTACAACACAATTGCCTGTTTTTATTGTGTATTGCACGATAAAAACTATGTTTCTGCACTTACCGTAGGATCACTTCTACCGGATCGCGTCGGATCACTTAACTACGTGTGAATACTCGAAACACTGCCGTCACCCACGTAACGATTCATTCGCAGTTTTGGAATTTTCACCTCTTCACTCAAACGCGTTGGTCCCTGCACTATCCTAAAATTTGAATAAGAATATCAGGAAATCATTTATAGTGTTCACAGATTTTGAGCGAATACATTCATTTTTGGTGTCTTTCTACCAAAAACGGCATCGCATTCACCCTCGCAAAACTGGAACATCTGTTAACCCGTAATATTTTTCACATCAAGCTTTTCCTCAATATTACAGAAATGAAAAAGTTGTGAGATTGATAGAATGAAGGAAATGTGGATTTTCTATAGGTTATTCGAGATTTCATAACGAGATAAATCTTTTTTCTCTTCTAATTAAGTATTCTCACAAATAAAAAATGTATTAATTACTTATTAATAAGTTTAGAACTCTGTTACAAAAAGCAACGGAATGGTCGAGTATTCAATTGGAATTCATTCCGAAAACCAAATTTCAAGTTTAATGAGTTACTCCAATATGAATTAATCATTATGACTATTTTATCATTAGATATAATATCTAGGTATGTAGAGTACATACATTGCTCATTTAAAAATGACCAACACATATTTTGAGAATCTCGACGAAAAACTCTCATTAACTTCTGGGAATTTTTAATAATATTATGGCCACAATATAACGTGATTAAGACAGATGTGTACTGTGTACTATTGAGAACTCAATCACTTATTATTTTAGAGAAACCCACAATATGGAGGTCATATACCTTCACTATGTCAAGTGTTACTTTTAGTAATATTTGATGTAATGTATGTACGACAATTAATATTAGTTATCAACATTGTCAAATTGTTTTTCGTAACAAATACTTGAATTCAGTGCGATTTTAACAGTCAATTAGTATAGACGTGTTTAAAACAGCTCTCTTATCAACAAATCGTTTTTGTTAAGAATTCCTATTCTATTGAACCGGTCAATCCACCTAGTGAATCAGAGAATCAAATTTATAGTTCAGTGAAAAATGTCTAGTGCAGATCCCCCTGCAGATCTGTGCAATAATAATGATAACTCAAGGAATGTGCGTTACAATTCAACATACCAAACAGTATTTCAGGAAAGCAAAAACTTGGGAAAAGATAAAGAAAATAATAAAGAAACATGCTTGTCTGGTCAGATAGCGACAGGTATTTCAGTACAAGTAGCAAAAAAGTTCAAACTTGATAAACCTAATTTATATTCAATTGATAAAATTTACATATTTATCGAAAAAATTAATAATGAGAATTTAGGAAATTTACATCCCATGTCAGTTGGACACTTATTACATAAAAAACTAAAAGTTCAAAACATTACTGAAATACAAAAGGTAGGTAGAAATAGAGTAAGAGTAGAGGTTAAAACTACTAAAGACGCTAATATGTTGATAGAAAACGAAACCTCGAAAGAGGAACAATTAAAAGCATTCACACCCAATAATTTGATATAAAGGAAAGGGGTAATCAAAGAAGTAGATACCACATTCAGTGACGAGTATTTGTTGGAAAATATTGAGTCTCCAAACGCGGTCACCAGTATCCGTAGATTTAAACGAAAAATTGATATTGATGGGGAAGCAGTATATATACAAAGGCAAACAGTTTTAGTGTCAATCGAGGGTAACGTGTTACCCCCATTTGTTATAATTAATAGCGTTGTATGTCCTGTAGAAAAATACATTCAAAAGGTTACAACTGGTTGAGGTATGGCCATGTGGCCAAGCAGTGTAAAAGCACTAACACACTATGCATAAATTGTAGCAAGAAAAAGGAAGAAAATCATTCATGCAAAGATCCTGAAGACACATTTTGTTTTTATTGTAAATCAAATGATCATAAAACGATACATAAAAAATGCCCCGTATTTGAAAAACAGAAGCAAATAAAACAGTTCATGTCAGATAATAATGTAACCTATATAGAAGCAAAAAACTGGTCTGATAATTCATATATTAGTAAAATTAGCAATAATAGGTTCAATGTACTTGATAATACGTCGGAAAGCGTTATATCTGAAACGTGGTTTAAAAAAAAAAAATCATCAATTTTCCATGTTATAATCTAATTAGAACTGATAGGGATGACGGATATGGAGGTACAGCAATACTAATAAAGGTAAAAATAGATTTTAAAAAAGTAGATATTAACATTAAAGTAAATACTGACATCAACATATGTGCTGCCGAAATTAATTTTAATAAATATTTACAGTTTAAAATATTATCTGTGTTTTGCCCCCCAAAAATTAGCATCGATAACAGCGACTGGAAAAGCATATTTAATATTATATCTAAAGAGAACGGCATAATATGTGGAGATTTTAACGCACACAACAGAACATGGGTTTCGTACAAAAATGATCAGAGGGGTATACAACTTCTAGATGTCTTAGAAAATCATGATTTAATATTGGCAAACGATGGAACACCTACTAGATTAAACCGCAACGGGAAAAATTCCGCAGTGGACCTGACACTTAGTACACCTTATCTCATAAACAACATAGATTGGAACGTAATAAAAGACACACTGGGTTCAGATCACTTTCCAATACTTATTAACATCAATGTGCCTAAAAATAAGTGTCTACAAACAAAGGAATTAATATATCCTTCCAATAAATGGAATATAAATAGAGCAGACTGGTCAATATTCAAAAACGAAGCAGAACTGTATTTCTCACAAACACCACCTATTTTTAATGACATTAATGCAAAATATGAATATCTAATACAAGGAATAAATACAGCTGCCCAAGTATCCATGCCAACAAACAAACCATTCAAGATAAAGTCAAGAACACTACAGATAGAAAAAATGCAAGATCCTCATGGAGAGCATACTGCACCAATCTGAATAAAAACACATCAATGTCAGACATTTGGAAACAGGCCATGAAAATGAAAAGAAATTTCATACGGACAGAGAACATTCATTTCAGCAGTGAGGATTGGAAAGAAAAGCTACTAGAGAGAATAGCACCGCTATCTACCTTCTACCAAAATTCCAGAACTAGAAAACACAATAAAACAAAGAAAAAGCACCGCACCAGGCTCAGACAATATGTTATGCAACCTACCAAAAAATGCCAAATCTTTATTATTGGAAATATATAACAACATACTACATATGGGCAAATGCACAATACAAGATTGGAAAAACCTAATTGCAGTTCCAATATTAGAACATCAAAAAGATCCAAATGACCCTGGCTCCTACAGAGTCATATCATTATTAGCATGCCTATTGAAAACATTCGAAAGGATATTAAAAAACAGTATAGAATGGTGGTTAGAAGAAATATTACCAATTCACCAGTACGGATTCAGGAAAGGATATGGCACAATAGACGCAGTGAGCCAACTTGTCACTGATATACAAATTAATTTTGGAGAAAATGGGTATACTGCAGTTACATTCCTGGATGTAAAAGGCGCATACGACTCGGTAGAAATTCCAATACTGAACGGAATGCTGAAACAAATCGGTATGCCTACCAAAATACGAAACATTCTGTGCGATATTATGACAGACAGAAAAATATTTATAAGACAAAAAGACGCATTATTAGGACCAAGACATACATCTAGAGGTTTACCACAGGGCTACGTTTGAGCACCACTGTTATTCAACATATATACCATCAAAATGCATCAAGCATGCAGGAATTACACACTTTTACAATATGCTGATGACTGTAATATATGTCAAGGAAAAAAAATATGAAAATTGTCTAAATACTCTAAACAAGGCCACCTCAAACATCATACAAGCTATTGAAGATGTAGGGTTCGATCTATCAACGTCTAAATCAAATGTCACCATCTTTTCAAGGCACCGTATCCCAGAAACTCAAAACATCCAGTTGGGGGACCACATGATACCATATAAAAAAGAAATTAAAGACTTAAGGAACATGAGATAATAAATTAAATTGGAAACCATATATCGAAGCAATCAAAATAAAATGTAATAAATCCATTAATTTCCTTAAAATGATCACCAAAACTTGGTGGGGCGCAAGTACTGAAACATGCCTGTTATTCTATAAAGCATATATAAGGTCCATTTTAGACAATGATTCCGTCCTATACGGATCTGCATCAAAACAATCACTGAAACAGCTAGAAGTAATACAGAATAAAGCGTTAAGAATATGCTTAGGAGCGATGTCAACAACACCAGTGGAACCACTAAGGGTGGAAGCACTCGAACCACCATTGGAATTGAGAAGAACATTTCTCGCTGAAAAAATGGTACTTAAGAGTAAAGCAAAAAATTCTACACTGATGACAAAAATATGTGAGTTAAGTACATTGGACCTGACGAATAAATATTGGAAAAAAAAGAACTCGCCACCGATATGCACCGCATTTCGTAACACCAATAAAGAAGAAATTTTAACGTATGAAAGTTGCAATTATTTTGAGAACATAGAACACTCTGCAAAAATAATAATTCCTGCGTACTCAGAAATACCAGAATTAAACAAAGAAAAAATTATCAGACTTACAAAAAAAGACATCAACAGTACAATAACAATATATACAGATGCATCAATGACAACAAAAGGTACAGGCACAGCGTTCTATGTGCAAGAAACCAAAGAAGGAAAACCCTTTAAGCTAAGCAACGACTATTCTATATTTTTAGCAGAAGCTGCAGGCATAATTAAGGCGCTAGAACACACAATCCACCAAAAAAAGAAAAATGTATCTATCCTAACGGATTCGCTGTCTGTCATCCAATGTTTGAATAATAATGCAGCAGATACAATCACTCACCCGCACATTAAGAAAATTCAATCCCTATTACACCAACTTACTAAAGAGAGTGACGTTCAAATAATATGGGTAAAAGCACATTATGGAATTTACGGCAAAGAAAAAGCTGATCAGTTAGCCAAAACAAGTGCTGAAAAAGATGAATGTCAACCAAACGAAGTGGCACTATAAGATTGCTTAAGTAAATACAAAAGAAAATTTCAAGCAGCATGGAAAGAGAAATGGGACCACTATGTAAAAACAAAGCCTACTAGATACACACTACTGCATAGGGAAATACCAAAACAACAGTGGTATAAAGGAATTAATTATTCACGTAGGGAAATTAGCTGTATAATTCGAATGAAATTTGGACACGCGTCGTACCCAGAGCACTTGAGCAAAATAGGCGTTATCGAATCAAACTTATGCACAGACTGCAATGTCATAGGAGACCTGGATCATATATTTTTTGAATGCTTGGAATATCGTTATGCCACGAAAGAACTTTATAATAACATAATACATGAACAAATATTCCCTCCCATCAACATGTTACACTTACTGGCGCTCAATACCATCAAAATATTAGACTGCCTAGTAAAATTTCTAAGGATGACTAACATATCGATATACTCGTAGTTAAGTTATATAGAGCGTGTGACCTTTGTTACCCTAACCCAAATGTTTATACCTTCCATCCGTGGTCTACCTTTGTATGTGTTCAAATGAAGCCCTGAACTACCCCTGGGCGAGAAAACTTGTAACCCTGTACCAAACCTTTGATCGAAAAGCGGTATTAACTTGAATCGCAGACGACGATAGTTTGATAGGTAGAATTAGGACTCGCTTAAGTAATAGGATGAATATCCACAACACGAAAATCAATAACAAATGCGGTATCGATTCTGATTGGCACTTAATTGAAATTGGATTCAAATATAAACCTCAAATACATCACTATATATATATATATATATATATATATATATATATCTATAACCTAACACAAAGTATTTGGCTGCATGGATACCTCCAAACGCCATAAAACCAAAAAAAATACTTGAATTGTAGTTTCACCAATTTTACCAGCTCAAATGTCACTATTAGTTTTCCAAAATTAAAACATGTATTCTGGGATTCTATATCATTGAAATCATCTTCATATCCCATGACTTTGCAAATAACAAAGAATCTCTGGAGACAGCCCCATTCTCTTTGTAAGTGACATTTATAATGTATGTCATTGACAAATGGTGTGACGAACGAAAGCGTTTTTATGTTGATTGCCAATCAGTTTTTGTTTAAGGATCCTAGTTAATGTGAATTTAGCTCAGTGAAGTTGACCCCCCCCCCCAATCGAAATTTTCAACAAAAACATATATGGTCGTAATGCACTCCATGAATGATTTTCTTTGCACCACATTTCCCGAGAGACTACAGCTATTTGTTTATGGGGAGCCCCGGGGGGCAAACACACGCTAGTCCCCTCCCAATCGGAATTTTCTAATTTTGTAATTTGAACCGTCAAGCACTTGTAATGCACCATAATGCTCCACTGAAATAATACTTTGCACCCTTCCCCACAGTTAGTAGTATCGCATTATTCAGAGTGAAGTTGCCCCCCCCCAATGATAATTTTCAAAAAAAAACAAGTGGTATCGTAATCCACTTCTAATGCACTCATTTGCACCACTTAGTTAAACTTCAATATAAAGAGTGAAGTTGCCCCCCCCCCCAAAGATAATTATCAAAAAAAACAAGTGGCATCGGAATCTACGTTTAATGCACTCAAATGCACCACCAAGAAAAAGAAAATCCCCCCCTTACTTAGTTAAACGTCAATATATAGAGTGGAGTGGGCCCCCCAATGATAATTTTCAAAAAAGATAAGTGCCGTCGGAATCTACTTCTAATGCACTCATTTGCACCGCCAAGAAAAATAAAATCCCCCTTTCCCTTACTTAGTTAAACCTCAATGTATAGAGTGAAGTTGTCCTCCCCAATTGATAATTTTCAAAATAAAACAAGTGGCATCGGAATCTACTTCTAATGCACCAACAGGAAAGAGAAAATCGCCCCTCCACTTTCTTAGTTAAAGCTCAACAACGTTTTGTAATATAAACCAAAACAAATATTACATAAAAGATTCATTTGATTGATTTTAAGAACAAAATTATTACTAGATAATTACACACTTTTATCATTAGATGTTCTTTGTATACAAACATAAGTTTTGACCAGAAGCACAATTATAAAAAGGTGGAATAAAATTGAGTCTTATACTGACATACCAAGTGAATTGTTTAAAGCAGTGCAACTAACATTTAGTTCTACATATTTTTTGTACGAAGAAAAGTTTTTTAAACAAACTGAAGGCTGTGCAAAGGGTGCATCCATTTCAAATGTAATTGCACATCTTATGATGGAGGACCTGGAAGAATCCATAATTGGAGGCCGAGAGTATCAAGTTCCTTTTTTCTTTAGGTATGTCGATGACTGCATAGCACTAGTGCAAATAAACAAAATAGAGGATATTCTTGATAATTTCAATAGCTTTCACAACAAACTACAATTTACTGTTCGGAGGGAACAACATAATATAAATATATAATATAATATAATAATAATATGTTATATATAATATATTACTTCGTCTGTCACTCTAAAATACAAGGTATAACTAAATATGAAAAATCAGAAAATGGGTAAACGAGTAAAAAATATAGATTAAAATCCAGAAAAAACAGTGTAAAGATATTGATATATGCCTTTTTGAAATTATTGTCAATATTAAGTTGAGAAATGAATGATATGACGGAAATGTTCGTGAAAATTTTGGTAGAAGGTTGAACCAAGATATTGATGAAAAATTATTATTAGATCTGTGATTCTTTCTATTTAATTTTGTTTCAGTGTGCAGATTATTAGAGTGAATAATGTTTAAATTTTGAAAATCACTTTTTCTGTTCAATCTATTAAGCTCTTTTTTTATGTAGACCATTTCTAAAACATCTTTCAAATAAATTGTTTTCTTTGGTTAAAATAGAAATGTTATTGAAATATATGGCATGTCCTGTTACATTAACGTGAAGTGACAAAGCACAAGCATTCGGTCTTAAAAGAATCTCACTCTTATGTGGAGTAATTAGTGATTTCGAATTTCTTGAGGCCTCACGAACATATTATTTATCACATTCTTGACAACTGATTTTATAAACAACTCCAGTCTGATCAAGTATAGTTTCAATTTTCTGAATAATGTATTAACAGTTTTAACAGGTTTATTATCCAGATCTATGTTTTTTTACTTCTTTCAATAGATTGTTAATTTTGGGATTGAGTTGGGATTTTTTTTCGATCATTCCCGTACCTACATAAAAGAACTCACTCCTAAAATCAACAATACAGGACCTACATATAACACTCCTTCTAATGATTTTTACAATAATTTAAAAAAATTAACGACAAGTTATTGGGATAAATAAACTGGACAGCGTTCCTAAACAAATTGCCACATTTCTGAATCTGGATAATCCACAAGAGTTTCCGCCATTCCTCAGCGACTATGTTGATAAATGGCCTAATTCTTCATGCCACATGAATACAATTCAATTTGTTTTGTAAATATCACGGAACATATTTCCAAAACGCCAATTTCTAACTTCAGTGATTGCACCAACGCAATAAATTAATATGAATATCAATTTATACATGTAATACAAATATTTCAAAAACTTGTTTCGCTCAAATTTAATTGAATTTTCATCCACACTTTCTGTTTGTGGTTTTCCACTAGTATTGATTTTCTTCATTCTAACCTTGTTAGAGAATATAATAATCTATTAAACTAACACATATTCACCAATAGAAATTTATCAGAACACAAACGTTACAATCGTGACAACGAGTCACAAACAGGGAAATAAAATGCGGTTATCATTGTTCTAGTTTTTGTAGTTTCATATTATACATGTCTTACAAAGTAAATCAAGTTGACGCTGTGGACAATATATGAAAGGACCCCTAGCGAAAGCATAGTTACACACAGTCTTTGTTACTTTTTCTTTTCAAAAGTTTCGCCATGGAGGAGCACACACAGACAAAAAACGTTTTTCTCTGGTTCCGTGGTCCAGAAAGAAAGCTCCGTGACTGGAGATGGAATTTATTTTTGTAATAAAACACGCAAGCAGTCTTAGGCAGTGACATTTTAATGGTCTGCAACGAGGAAGCAACGAGGATATTCGGTTGCGGTTACGTTCACGGAAATATCACGGTAGCTGCCGGTAAAAGGAAAATTAAGGCACGGAGGGAGTATCCCTATTTATAGACCAGTTTTACACTTTCTGTCTCTTAATAAAGAAAAAGTCTCGCCGTTTTTTCGTAATAAAAACATATTATATATATATATATATATATATATATACATTTATATATATATATATATATATATATAACAACAAAGAGAATCATGGGTAATTCACGCAAAGTAAAGGGCTACTGAAATAGAGTGGTAACCGTGGACATGCATGTTTCTGGCTCATTTTGCCTCATCAGCACGGCATAACCAAATAATGATGTGAAATTTGGGAGCAAAGATGTTAATCGAAACATGGGAAAACACAAAATAACGGATTTCAGCAGGGAAACCAAACGCTCATTTGTGTCTTCAATTGGAAGATCCCGAGTTTTCAGGACATCAACCAACATCGACACGGAGGCGCATATAGCCCCCCCGCCATGAACCTTCCGACCCATAGTAAATAACAAAGAAGATGTCCTGAAAACTCGGGATCTTCCAATTGAAGACACAAATGAGCGTTTGGTTTCCCTGCTGAAATCCGTTATTTTGTGTTTTCCCATGTTTCGATTAACATCTTTGCTCCCAAATTTCACATCATTATTTGGTTATGCCGTGCTGATGAGGCAAAATGAGCCAGAAACATGCATGTCCACGGTTACCACTCTATTTCAGTAGCCCTTTACTTTGCGTGAATTACCCATGATTCTCTTTGTTGTTGTTGTTAACATATCACGCGATATTCCTACATCTTCTTTTTTATATATATATATATATGTATATATATATATATATATATATATATATATATATATATATATATATATATATATATATATATATATATATATGTATACGTTGAAAATTGAAACCACTTCAGGAAAAGAATAGAAATGTATTTACACAAAATGAAAATATAATGATTCAAACGATTTCATTTTTGATATAGTGGCGGAGTTTCTTTTAACTTGGAGTGAGATAATGAGTTTCTGTATTTCAATACCCAATTTGAATTACATTGTTCTTATACATCATCATAAGCTACCAGAGATCCGTCCCAGCTTCACAGGGGTGTAATGTATATAAAAATAGACGGTTTTAAGGATTAAAACTAACTTTTCCGCATCTGTGACCCTGAACAATATTCTATATACATAAAATTGTCACTTGTATAAACTTCGGGGGATGTATCGTGCTAACAAACCGAAATTTCTCCAAAAATAACCAAAAATGTTGTATATTTGGATTTATAGGACCCGCTGTACTGGTTCTAGTCAGTTGAAAATCAATAGAGTACATCTGTGAGACATCTTAAACAATATTCAATGATAAAATTTGTAGCTTTTGTACACTATGGAGGCTGTATCGTGCTAACAAACTGAAATTTCTCCAAAAATTACAAAAATATCGTACTTTAAGTACTATCGCCCCTGTTGTACTAGATCTAGTGAGCTGAATATCAATAGGGTTAACAAACTGAAATTTCTCAAAAAATGAAAAATATTTCGTACTTCAAGTACCATAGCACCCGTTGTACTGGCTTCGGTGAGCCGAAAATCAATAGATCTGTGACATGTTCTTAACAATATACAATCATAAAATTGGTGACTTGCTGCACTCCGGAGGCTGTATCGTGCTAACAATACATGTAACGAAAAGTGGCCGACGACAACCACGACGAAACACATACAGGATTTTTTTTCTAAAAACCGTTTTTCCGTGTTGTTGTTGATGGAAAACGTAAAAATCACTAAGAAAAATTTAAAATTTCAACTTTTTTTGGGGTAAACCAATACTTTTCTCGCATATTGGATAGGTTGGACGGAAATGTAAAAGAAGTGAAAATGTAAGGTCGCATTTGATAGCCTGATTTCCAGTTCTTCTTCAGTTTCATCAATTGGATGCACCTAAACGTTTTTTCCTTGAATCCCTAGTATTTTGAACAACAGTTTTCACTAATAATCTTGGCACATATATTTGGTCAAAAAATATTTATCCCTACTTTAGGGAATCATCCCTGTAATAGCGATTGAAATGTTTTTAAAATTAGTGACTGTGTTTTAAGTACATAGTTTGCTTTTATTTTTGAACGAATCTTCGAAGTGTGATAACTAAACAGTCACGTATTTACGGGGGATATACCCCCCTCAGAGACTTAGCAGAAAATCTTTTTTGTTGTGAAAATAGTGACGATCAGCTGATATACCTCGTTTCCATCACAATAGGTGCGTTCTTTTTGACTGAGATCTCAGTTAATCTCAGCTCACATCAGTAATGTGAGCGTTCTTTCTGTTTTACTCACTTTAAGTGAGCTGAGATTTTTCCTCCCCCTTTACCGATGTTGTATGTGTTGTAAGGAGGAATCAGTTGAACTTGAGTCGGAAATAAAGTGGAGGGGATGAACAAATATTAGATTTGCTTGGGTTATTTGTAGTTTTAACCATTGACATATGAACATACATAATCTATTTTTCTTTTATTACAAATTATGGATACAATAACATTATTATTATCATATGTTTTGTTTCTTATTCACGCATCCGTCGACAGTTCGCGCGCTTCAATTGAGATGTCATTCTTTTTGGTGCTTACTCACATCACTTTATCTCAGATCACCTTAACTGAAGTGATCTGGCCCCCTATTCTGTAACTCAAGCGAGAGCTCGTGCACGAGTTCTCTCTCACAATTTAACGTTACTGCGCATGCCACTCTCCTAAATATCATAAATCCGTATTCTCTAAGGTAGGAGAGTGCTCACATACTCCTATGCGACTACTCTACTAGGTAAAAGCAGGGGAGTAATAGAACGGACTTGCGCATATCTTTAGTCACAGAATAAATATAAATAAGAGGCCAATAAAATGATGACAAGGACCGTTTTATTTTTGTTCTTTAACTAAACCTCAAAAATCAAAGATTAATCATAATCAACGAGTTTTCTATGTTGTATGTTGTTGGATTGTTAATTTTAATTGAACAAGTGGTTTAGTTCACAGTACAGACTTAGTTTTTAGTTGTTATTTATTTTTAGAGAAGAGTTAACACTTTAGTTTCTGTGGTTTTTAATTTGGCATAAGTTTTCCATTAAGCAATTCTGGATGATTGTTCATAAATTCTATTAACAACGTTTTTTGTGCTTTACACAACATTTTTATCGTCTTTTTTTAATACAAAACTGAAATATACACACAACTCAAATCACCCACAAATAACAACGTTGGACAACAACAGAATCTAAAAATATTTCTTCGTTTCTTATCCTCATATAACCTAAAGTACATTTAAACTACTAAATAGTAGGTCAAAACTGGCCGTTTCATTTGGCAACGCTGAGCCAAATGTAGTGGAGTCGTCGATTCATCGTGAATACGGTTTTAAGAATTATGTGAGTGAGGAGTGAGAGAGTACTCATACCAAAGAATAGTCGTGCACGATCTCTCGCTTGAGTTACAGAATAGGGACCCTGAGATCTCAGTCAAAAAGAACGCACCTATTGATAGCACAAACTCAGGTAATAACCTGAAACCAGCAATAAACCAGAAGCGGACAGATTATTTAATGTGTAGCATCAGAGTATGAAAATAACTTCATTGTAAACTTACTGGTTCTAAACGAACTTAAGAATTTTAAATTTTTTTTAAATAATATATGAGCTTTCGAAGTTAACACATAACGCACTGTACCATTATAAAAATACAATAACATCATTTATTGTATATATCTATTAACAGTAGAAGGAATCTGTTAATTTTGTCCATTACTAGTATGCAACTGACTATACATCAGTCTAGTTTAGCTGATTCTCTAAATGGGTTAACTTTCTTTCATGAAATATTTTTGGAATATGGGTATTCCAATAATAAAAACTAGAGAAGAATATTTCAACATTTTATGTTGGGAATTTTTGTTTGGCTGTCATTGGTAGAGCTTGATGTCAGGTCAGCTGTCCGACCGTTTCAAGTTCCTAGCTTTCATTGTTTCTAAAAGTATTTCACGAAGATGGATTTTTACTGATAAAAGATTAGTTCTTATTGGATTTTTCATGAAACTTCAAGTTTTCGAATATCAAGTCTGTATCATTGGAATTTCTAACAAGATGGATCAATGATCGATAAAATCGTCTGTTCCCCATGGATATGGTAGTGGAGGCGTTCATTTTCTCGGATGGATATTAACCTAAGAAAAAATTTTTTTCTGAAGGCGTCTGTGTAACGCGATGTGTAGAAGGACAATGATTATGATTTCTTCCAGTATTTGATCGTTTTAGATCTTATTCGGTTATAGGATGGATTCTTATTATGAATGGTTCAAGTAGGAGATATAAAAATTGTCTGTAATTTAAAATGGTTGCCATCCAAGAATGGTGACATGACCGCAGGTACTACTTAGTATTTTATTTTGGTTTCATCCATATTAATCATTATATTTTATAAAGGTATTATTTTAACTTTTGATTTGAGAAATTCTCAATATTTTCAGTGACATATTATCACATGTTTATATTTTGATATTTCAACTTTTGAAATTAATTTCACTTTGAGTATATTTAATTTGACAAACTTGATATAGTTAATGGCATTTCAATAATTATTGTGAAACTGTAATTGTTATAGCAACTACAAGTTACTATTATTTTCTGTGATTATCATAATTGCAATCCATAGATAACATTTAATATTGTCACTTTTCATTTATCATCATTTTGAACTTTTGAATTCATTATTTCACATATATAATCAATACAAACCTACCCATCTATTGAAGTTATTAAAATTATTTATTGGGATTAAGTGTTTTATTTAATTCACAAACATAAAGCAATGTGTCTCACAACTAGATCATTTGTAAATGTTTTACTAGCAAATTCCTTATTGATTTTCTTGATTAATCGGTAAGTTTTTCTTGAATGTTCTTATAATCAAGTGGCGCCTATAAAAATAATCCAGGTCCACTTTTCAAATAAATTGAACTAAACTCAGCACCTTAGTGCTCTCTGACGAAAAGCTGCCTTCGGCTTTGTAGCCTCACAAATTTTTATTAACAACCAGAAGAAAAAGAGGCTACATCAAATGTGTAATATTAATAAATTAAAATAATTATAAACCTTCGTGAATGTTTATCAATACTGTAAAATATTTTTCTATAGTATTGTGCCTGTAATATAATTATTAAACACATTATCAAAGTATTTAGAATAAAATTGGTAAGTAGTTACTTCTAGAAAGTTGTGATAAATGCGCATAATGCAATGTGCGGAGCCTATGGGAATAATAATTTCGAGTACAAATAATAGCCGTTTTAATATGGCTAATTGTAATGCCTAATAATTATACATGTCTTCCTGTTGCCACGTGCAGCATTTCCTGTCATTTCCAATACTGCGGCTGCCAAATACACAGAAGCACGAGCACCAACTCAACAAACGGTGTATACATGCAAATGGAAATTGTAACCCAGCACGATTTGAGCGAGACTTTGCCTTACCTATTGGTGGGGCGCTTTAATATAAATTCGCAGGTAGACATATCACGACAATATTAGGTCGTGTTTCGAATAAACGAGAGTATCAACAGAAAATATACTCGTTTATTCGAAACAACCCGACACGGCCTATTATTGTCGTAATATGTCTACCTGCGAATTTATATTAAAGCGCCCCACCAATATCGTTATAGGAAATACGGAAACATTGAGGAACGGAGCCTATTCAAATTACATAGTTCGGTATATAAGTAGTATGTGTACTCAGAATCAACCAGTGTAGCGTCACAGTTCAACAAAGAAGGTTACCTGCAAGGAGTAGCGATCTGGATATTCGGTCACTAGCTCATACCGAATAAATCCAGTAGCGGCTTACCACCACCAGTCTTTGGCCAGTAAAAGCTCCTGAGATTTATATCTCACCAATTGTCCTGCATAGGACTATCTATTTATGAGAATTATTTTTTAAGCGCCAAAAATGAGAAACCAGACGATATAAGCAGACAACGATCCATACCGAAGCTACAGGAACACAAGTACTATGTGAATATAGTAACTAACCGGTAGACAAACGGGTCAGGAATCCTTTAACCGGGAAGGCAACTCCCTCCGGAAGTTAATTCACTGCCGGCTTTTTCATGCCACCCTCTCGTACTAACACCCCCCTCCTCCCAACGAACGGAACTACTTTTCTGTTTCGTTCCCCATTCGACCACGACATGTCGTACAAACGCTCCCCCATCCGTACCAGGAGTCACAAATTAGCCACAGCCTCAATTTCTTCAATCGAAAAATTCCCTCCCTTACTCACCAACAATACCACACAAAAGCTTGAACGTAAAGTTGAAGCTCTCGAAGTTGCCCACTGAAAAATCGACTCATATCAAAAACACATCCCAACGCGAAGTTCATCTCCTGCCTTTTTCGCAAGACCGCACCATTCCAACAAATCTCATTCATCACACATTACAGTCAACTCAGGCACGACCAACCGCAAAGAGCAAGAAGGTACTTTCACTCTCTTAGGAACAAAACCTAAGAGAACCCGGAAAATCCCAACCTCTCCCCAAACAACGACAATCAACACAACCAACCCAGCACACCCCAAACCATCCGCAACGCCGACCTTCCCAATCCAAATCCTCATTCCAAACCTTAAATATCAGAAACCTTCCTGAAAAGTACATTTTCCAATGGGAGTTATTCAATCTCCTCCACAGCAACAAACTGTTAAGGGGTGATATCTCCTGCTTGAAGGCGAATCCCAACCACACAGCCCTTCTCAAAATGCCTTCCAACATAACATATGGAGTTTTCACAAAAAACCTTCGTAACACTATCGGTAACGAGAACGTCACCAGATCCCCATCAAAAACACACATACCCACCTTATAAATTGTCTGCAGCAGTGTATAAATATCCCCAACCTGCAAGGAATTTGAGGAAATCCTCAAAGACCTAAATTTTCCGTTAACCAAATCCTGGCGAATCATCGCTAAATCTACTAACAGACCCACATCCATTTTTTGGACTCTCACAGATTCCGAATAGACTTACCACCTCGCTCTAACGAGGAGCATTCGCTTTCACGGTGTCTAACATCGGTGTGAGGCCTCAAACACCACCAATCCACTTCCCGCAGTATCCAAATACTGCAGCATATCCTCCAGCACAAGCCACCTTGCTGAGACATGCAATACGAAGCCGGCCTGTGTTTCCTGTGCTGCATCTGACCGCAAGCCAACCAATTGCCCTAATAAAAACGCCTCGTCTGGTTAAAATTGCGGGACTTCTCATACCGATTACCATCTCTGATGCCCCAAGCGTTTGGAAACACCATAGACTCCCCAGGAAATCGCAGCGATTACCCTGGAGAAATCACATACATTATTCGATCTCACAACAGACAGCGAAATCCTGATGGAGATCCTAGCCACAACCATCATGAATGCCATCCCAACAGCCCGCGCTCCAGTAGCCGACACACTTACTCACCTTATACCCTCATTTTACGGATACAGTTGTACCGTTACAAGTGGCGTGGGTAACCGCGGGTAAATCAGTAACTTTAAAAAAATACCTTCAAGAAAATGACCCTGAAAAATCGCTGGAAAATATTTTTGAGTTCCTAAAATACCTCCTATGGGGTGGAATGAACACTTGAAAACATAATACTGTGATTATCTCCAAAAAAGACATACTAAACGTATCCTAGAAATACAATGTTTGATATATTGTTGATATTATGAAAAAATGTAGTTACTTTTCGTCTGTATTCTTCAAGTAAGAGGTGAGGGAAGGTTCAACCCAAACAACAAATGTCGTAACACTTTTTTTTAATCGACATCCATGTTTTTGGCTTCATTTGAAAGAGTTTTTCCTTTTTTAGTAAGAAATGCTTAACAAAAATAACAAAATTGGACAATTTTGTCAATGCTTCGTGAAAAAGTCCCATTTTTCTCGGAAATTCCAAATGTAATGAGGCATTTTTTAAATTCTGATGAAAAGGGGTTAAAAAATAGGAATCTATTCCAAGATATAAGATTTACAATATCAAATATAAAAATTAAAAAAATGCTTCAATTTACATTTGAAATTTCCGAGTGGATACAAAATTATCTAATTTTGTTATCAATCTTATTAAATAGAAAAACTTTTGAATGCAGCCAAAAATCATTAATATCGGTTAAAAAACGAAAAAGTTATAAGTTGTTCATAAGTTTGAACCTCATTCCCCACCCATTATTTGAAGAATAATGACAAAAAATCTCCGTGATTAAATTTATTCATAATCTCATCAAGATTTCAAAAATTGTATTTTAGGACACCTTTAGTTTGTTTCTTTGGAGTATCATGTTTTCGAGTGTTCATTCCATCCCTAGCGACTGCAAAATATTTTCCAGCAATTTTTCAGGATCCCTTACCTAAAGATAATTTTTTTGAAAGTTGTACCATGATTCTTTCCTGAGATGTGGCCTACAGTCGTTCTTAGTTGTTCATCCTGTACATTTAAAATAAAATAGCAAAAAAATAATAAAGGATTTAAAACGTTTATTCACTATTAATGAACAGTACAATAGATATGAAAAAACAGGTACAAAATTAAAAAAAAATATCTTATCCAGCAATCCAACCTAAAAAAAATTAAATTGTGTAAGCATATTACATAACAAGTCTGGAAAGTGGAAACTATTGAACACATTCAGTGAAAGCAAGAAATAAAAAAGGGTATATTAATCCGTAGTTACCATAACGTAACTTTGAAACTGAATTAATAAAGTTTAACAGATACACATACATTACAGCTAGTTTACAGAAAATTTATTAGAATAGTTTTTTAATTATATTTAAACAAATAAAAATTTTACACCATAGAGATTTAATTAAATATTACGTTACATCAACAGAAATCCCATCTGATTAAAGAAAATTCTATCATTTGCATACGGTTACTCAACCATCCCATAACGTACACTTTAAAATCCTTATTTGTGAAATATTTGAAGGTGTTGTGAACAACAGCTAATAAAACAATTACTTAAGATCAAATTGTGCCCATGAAGACCTTTGATCGATCATCATCAACTACATCAAACTTGATTTTCAGCCAATTGACTGGGACCCATTTCCCATAAGATACATGCGGGTTCTTCAAAGGAATAATAACATATTTTATTTCGAAAAGTGACTTTTCATGATTTACCTTCTATTCCATGCCTCACTCCATTTGGCAGGTAAATTCAGGTGTGCTATGAAAATTCATACTTCTTTTCTGTATAAAATAATATACTATTCTCATCTTGTTATTTTCATCCTGGAACAAATTGTATATTAACATCATGGAATTGTAACTTGATGAAAACTAAGCATTATTAATACACTGTATACAGAAAAACTACCTATGAAGAAGAGATATGAACACATTATCAAGTTAAATGAGTTTATAATTAATTGTATCCAATTGAGTATCCAATAGCTGTGTTTCTACAATAATAAGTAATTGAATGCTGTTTGTTAACTGGAGCATTCAGTATCATAAGTTACATATTCTTCAACTAGATTATTATAGGTACCATTGTAAGGGACAACTACAGCTTATTTACTGTATTCAGTGAATTTTCAAATGGAAATGAGCTTTTTAATAGAAATTTCTGTTTTTAAAGTCTTAAACAGTCTCTAAATGTTCACAAGAATTGTTAGTAATAATGTTAAAATTTTCTAGACCTGCAAAACTATATTGATGGCTAAGACTACTACTAAAAAAACTAGAACTAGAGATACTTGATTCAATATTTTTTGTACTGTTTAATACAATGTTTGTATCATACTATCTGAAATGATTACTCCCCTTTCATTACATAATTACCAACTATTTGTTTTTTATTTTATTTGTATAAGTAGCTTCTGAAACATCTTGAACATTGAAAATATTTTCTTCTAGATTTAAATATCTGCCAACATATGAGCATGTTTTATTGTTAATAATAATATCTACCCTATTGCAATATCAAGTTTTTTGTAGGGTATAATGCATATCTAGGATTTGAAATATTGTGAATCGTTTTAAAAATATACTTACCAGGTAACTAAAATTTTTCAAAAATTGGAAAAAACCCTTATTTTGTAATGTTAGTGTACAATTCCGCCACCTGAAATTTCAATGTATAATAGCCGATTAAAGTATTGAATGAGTATTAAGTTTTAATAATTACGATTTTGGAAAGGTACTTAGCGATAACAATTGTTGTTCGTCCATTATAACAAGAATTATAACTAAGTATAGAAACTGTAGCTTAGTAGGAACTAACGAAAACGAAGACCACCTTATTCAAGTGCTACTTGCAAAATATGTGCTTCCTGCAAATAAAATATAACACATAACTGAAAACCATCCGCCATTTCATGCATGTCATTTTTGTTTCCACAGATAACTACTGTATATTTCGTTCATCAGTTCCTCTTCTGTTTTCCTCTTTTTTATGTTACTGTGATGTTTAATATGAGATATTACTGAGAGTTTTATGAACTAACGTCGTACAGACGTAATAAGTACGATGTTAATAAAAATTATTTCAAAAGATGTAAAAGTAACTGCAACATGTGATCATCTTAGAAACATGTTAATTTGTAATATTACACTAACGATCTGTATGTGACATTAGTGAGAAGTATACAAATTAACAACGTATGAATGTTTCCCATAGGAAGTTACTAAAAAGAAGTTCATAGGATGTGTATGTAACTGCGAATTCAAGTATTACCGTGTACATCAAAAATATGTTTTATTTACATGACAAGGATGTTAATAGAGTTGGTAATAAAATTAAGACAGCTAGGAGATATCTTATCAACGTTTTAAATAAACATCACGAGAAGTCTCTAAAAAGGACATCACAAAAAAACTTGTTATGTTTCTTGTTCAGTGGGTTGTATTACATACCCAGCAATGTTTGTTATAATATGCTTAGATAACTCGGAGGGAGTATTAGGATCAATTGTATAATCATGATTCGATTTGTTATCAAGGTTAATCTCTCTCTTCGTCTGATTGTCATCACAAAATGATCTATAAAATGTAGATGATTTATTAATTTCGTTGATGATAGCATCTGATTTTAAAATATTCAATTCCACAAGAGGTATCCAATTACCTCGAAAAGTGTCATGTAACTCTACATGGAAAAGAATTTTTTCATATGCAGATTGGAACCGGCGAGTATTGAGGTTATTATTAAAGCCTCCTTGAGATCGAATAGATCCAAAGAAAAGTTCAATATGATCTTGACTAAGTTTAAAGGTTAAAAACTTAGAAATGTCTGTATGAATATAAGTTTTAAATAAAATTTTAAAACTAAATATACAAACTCTCAGTTCCAGAAAACCTGTATGTCTGGCAGTGTCCAAAACTAACGAATTATTCAATTTTAATCCATCTATATACTTATCAGCATCATTTAAAAACGCCTCTATTGTGTTAAAATTCTTTAGTGACACTGGTTTCTTAAACATATGTTGACATATATTTCTTGAATTAAGAATACCAAAAAGATTGTTCATAATTAAAATGAATTCTATGGTAGCATGAGCTTTAGCAAACTGTTTGAGTTTCAAATCATTTTCACAAAAATCAATTGTATTTGCAACACTTTCGCTAAACTACTGGGTTGCCAACTTTACATTCATTTCGTTTTTGTGAAAAGCTGTATGTCGATTTCGCAATTTATTTGCCAAGTGAAAACATTCAGTTTGCTGAATCTTATTAAGTTCTTTGAAGTAACGCCATGATATTGTCTCGTTTTTGTTGTTTATTAAATCACCCATATCAGCTAACGTATTTCGCACTAATTCAATCATATGTGGTGGATGTAAAAACACTACTATATCTGTATTTGTTGTAGGATTTTTGAAGGTTGTCTTTAATTTTTTATGATCTAATGAACAACCCAAATGATTTGCCATTGCTAAATTGCTTGGTGGACCATCAAATGTCAGACTGATCACATCAATACCTACCTCATGGCATTTTTGAAGGCACTGTTATAATAAACACTTTTTTGTTCACCTGTAAAGCTATCAATTAAAAAATAGGCTACTGGCATCTTCCAGTGGCCATTAACACAATTGAGTAAAAATACTAAGGCATTTTTTGCCAAAGTATTGTCAACAGTTCCTATTCCAACATAGCCATAACGTCTATCTTTAGAAGGAACCCATTCTTCTTGTTGACGAATTGACATTTCATCAATAATGAGGGCACACATTACTTTTCCTGTGTCTCCTTCAGTAGTGAAGCCTCTGGCTCCCCATCTGTATTTCCGTACCAGCGACATAAGGTTCTTGTGTGTGGCAGACATGTATTAAATGTTTTCCTTACATAATGATTTGCAGGAGGAGAATAGTAGTGAAGAGTCAATGCAAATTTTTTCAATTCACGGGAGTATTCTCTTGGCAGTGCTTCATTATTACACTTTTCATCTGACGAATAAATAACTCTTTAGGTCCCTTCAACTTATCAATGAGCTGTGATGATTCTTCATTCATTGAACGTTTTGTTCGTAAATCATTTATAATATCTTCCATTTTAGCAATTCTTATATCTCTGCGGTTGAGTCTTTTACGTGCAGCCAACAATTTGCGTTTCCTGTTACAACTAACACGTACAGCATTTTGAAGCTGTATGAATAATTTTCGTTTTCTTGGAGTTGTTGTTATACTTTCCTGTAAACTAGCTGGTTCAACAGCTGTAGAAGTACTAGGTAGGGGAACTTCTGTTTCCTTTGGCACCAATTTTGTTGGAGTGATTAAAATATCTGATAATATTCGGATTTTTGAAGGTGGTTCTAAATTTTCCTGAGTTGAATCCTAAAAGAGAAAACAGTGTGCTATCTACATTTCCAATTAATACATTTGTAGTAAGTGAGTGATTTCAAAAGTAGGATTATCTTATTTGTAATAAAGGCAGTTTCTAAAGTTGGCACAGCATCATTTTTTAATGTCACAAAAACTTGGGAAGTTCGATCTATGTAGCAATCATCAAAATGTTTACAACAAAGAACACTGTACTTTGTGGGTGTCCACTTCGCCCCTCTATTGACAAATTGAATCCATTGTTTTCTACGCTGCATGTTCTTGGGAAATCTGCTATCAAAGTAATGTATAGATCAATTCTGCCTTCTTCCTATAATTTACGAATCTGTACCTTACAAGCATTTTGTAAGTACAAATGTTTTGTTAATGAAATATTTCAGAATCTAACTTTCCAACACTGAGGTGCTGTCTGTGACTAACTGAAATACATATGCACATCTGAACTACTGTTTAATTAGTGGTTTGAAAAGCAAACATTCACAAATTATATACATAGCGTCCATAAAGTAACGAATACATAAATACATTTTTGGAATCAGCTCAGAAAAGATAATACGTAAATTGAAAAAAGTGCGTATTTCATTTGAAAAAATTGGCGCTGACGTCATCACTCAAATGTTATCCACCCCGTATAATAAATAATTCGGGATATTTCCATTACTGTTTATTGACCTAATAAAGAATTTATGAGTCACTTTTTAGACGCACTGTATAAGTATATGTAAGATAAAGTACAATAGTATTCAACAATTACTGTGTAACAGACTAATGTTTGAAATATTTGTAATACACCCCTGCATATCATCTATCTTACCTGTGGTACGTTATTCCCGAAGATTTCTTAGTATCCACGCCGTCTCGACTGGTACAACTTCTAACAGCACAAGAAACCATTTTAGTCAATTAACTAAAACAAAAATATCTTCAAAAATTTAATTTACAACTCTAATAACACTTAAAAACCGTCACCCCACACAATACAAACAACTTTGGCATTAGCGTGGCATGAAAATGGCTGAGCGAGTACGTTTTAGATCACGTGACTTCCTCTCCTTCTAAAGATGTGAAAAAATCAATTCATCAATGTAGTATGTCTTACAATAACTCAAAAATAAATTTATTGACCATCCCATATCAATTGGAGATGTCAAATAGGATCCTGTCTTAGTATTACTGGGTAAATATAGGAGTTATGAAATGAACACGAATAACAATATTGTTTTGTTGTCTTCTTAACTACTTGTTCTTATCGCTTCCTGCCTCTCGATGTGGATGTGTTTCCAGTGGAAAACTAAATAATTTGACACATATCACGAGACGATCATTGTGAACAAATTTTTGGCCAAAAACTCAAAAAATATCATCGAGCAACCACCGTTTGTCCATGGTATGGCCCCGTTTAACTTCAGTCACTTTTCAAAACTCAAATTACCACTTTGAGTTAAGTTTTAAGCCAATGACAGGCAGATGAAGATTTACGGCCAGTATTTCTGCCTTTACGTAGATACATTATTTTGGAAGTGGACTATTTTTAAGGCTAATGATACGATGAATGTATATGGATAATACATGTTTCGTGTTTGATTCACCGATACCCACTACTTTTTTTACTAAGTGTATTGGACAAAATTCTGATCCTGTGATATTGACATAACAGTCACTGATCAAAGCAAATTTGCAAGAGTTATTGTGGCACAATATGCTATCCATATTCATTCAGATTACATTGGTGAATCTCACGAAATTTTTTCTTTGTGGATTCTCACTAAACAAAATGAAAAATTCTCAGTGTAATTCGAGAGAATGTAAACTACCCTTAAGCTATCGCTCTATTTATAAATCGGCGAGAAAATGCTGCTAATAAGTAGTACACTATTTTACTTTCAAACAAAAGTTTCATTCCTTGTCAGCATAATTTAAATGGATGAGTATCCAATTTTTTATCTCTGACAAACAAAATAGCATAGCCGGAAATGGAATCGCCCCCGTTTATCTCAATTCATTTAAAAATTTTAATTAAAACAATTTTTCAGAAGATCGTCAAGTATTTCCAACAAAACTAAATATTTGAACGACTTCCATTCTAATTAGGGATGTTCGGTTCCTATTGAACTTAAAAGGATCTGTAAGGAATTCGTACTGATGTAACAGATGAAATTTATGAAATAAATAATGTGAGAATTTTATGTTGGGAAGAGTCGGATATAGAACAAATAAATTCACACTGTCTTCAATGGAACTAACTGTTTCTAGATAATTCCACAATATACTGAAAAATGGTAAAAATTCTAAGAAATTTACAATTGTTTCGATATTAAATATAATCGTCATAATGACTGAAGTTACGTTATATTTGATGCCTACCTGATGTTTAATTATTATTTTTGGCTAGACCAAGTAGTGACCTACCGTGCGATTGACTTAATATATATTAATAGAAAAAAGAAGAGATTATGATATTATAAATATTAAAGCTTAGATATTATTAGTCCTATAGGGATATCCTGGATATCTTTTCCCATCTAAGATCAGTATAACTGTGCAATGATGTAGAAAACCAGGAGAACTATATCTACTGATCTTTACAATTATCACTTGAGAAGACAGTTTGAAGTGGAGAATTCTCTAGATTTATCTGTTCATTGACGACTTCATATTGTGGGTTTCTTAAGTGTCTTCAAATTTCCAATTCTTCATGGAAATCCAGTTCTTGATTCTTATCACAAATATGTAGTACTCCTAGTTCACTGTTAGACAAATTTTATGCAATTGAAATGTGACTTTTCAAAATTTTCATATAGTTTCTAATTTGAAAGAAAATTTCAAAATTAAATAAGATCATTTACAACAAAATTTAGTGATACTGAAAGGACAATTGTATGTGGAATAGAATTATAACATTTTATAAAGCGTATGTAGAATAGACAAGCATATAAATAATATTGAATTTATTATATACTATAAAAAATAATTATTTTTGTCAATTATATTTCTTCAAATTTCATTAATTAAATGTATTTACAAAGATATCGTATTCATTTCATAGTAATATAATCATAAAGATAAATAAACAGTTAAAATAAATCATGATAACAATCGTTGTAAAACATCAATAAAATTATAAACAACAAATTAAATTGACGTTTAACAATTATGAAAATAACAATTAAATAAAGGTTTTAGTAGCAAATGAATAAGAACACTTAATCATATCATAAATAGAAAACTAAAACAAATAAGCATATCAAAAAATAAATCATAACAAATTGGCGTTACCAAAGAAGGGGAAAATAAAATTATAATAATATATATACCAAAAGACGATATTTTTTGTAATGTTACTTTTTTTCTAAACTGCCCATAAAAATGTTTGCCAAAATTGGTGATATAGGACTCCATTGGTAAACCTTCATTTTGAATAAATATCTTATTGTCGCAAGTGAACTAATTCTGATTAATACATACATCAAATAAATTAGGTATATCTGATATTATTCCTTGGTTAATATTTTTATCTTCTAGTAATTTTCTTATAAGTGTTAGACATTCTTTAGTAGGAATTTTTGTGAACATATTGGTAACAAAAAATGAAATGAGTTTACAGTTATCTTTGTAAATTGATTGTTACTACTTTTTTGATTAATTCTATTGAATTTTTAATTGAGTATTTAGACATAAGCCTCCTGGGTGTACTCAAAGCCGAGATAAAGGTACCTCGTTTAAGGTAGTTAGGCGGTATATATATTTGTGGCAACTTTGTAATGGCTCAACGGTTTCGATTCAATTTTCCAAGGTGATAGAGAAAAAATACCTGGAATATTTCTGTAGTTGTATTCAAGACCTTCCCAACGGTATATAATATTTGAGATATTTGGTGTACCCTTGTGGAGCTATAGCCAAAATAATTAATGTCCATCGTATGGTTTTTTTTTCGTTTTTTCAAGTTTTTAAAAATTTATATGGTTTTTGGCCCCAGATAGAGAAAAAATACCCTACATGTTTTTTGCAATTCTATTCACGACCTTTGGAATAGTGTGTAATGTTTAAGCTTTTCAGTGTAGTCTTGTGGAGTTATAGGCAAAACTTATTTTGGGGTCCACCCTTTATTTTTTTTGTTCGTTCTTTCAAGTTTTTCCAATTAATACGGTTTCCTACTACATATAGAGAAAAAACACTCAATATATTTTTTGTTCCTCTATTCAAGATCTTTCCAAAGTCATAGATAGAATATTCCGGGTTTCTGGTGTAACGACCATCTGAGTGGAATAGGCCGTCAAAAAATTTCGATTTTTTTTTTTTGGATTTTTATGCATTTTTTAGCTATTTTAAATGGGAATAAGTGGTCGGAAACGGTTTTTACCATGCCTATCATCGATTGTCGAGTGATTTCAGAGACCCATGGTGGCAACAATAAAAAATTTAGTTTTTTCAAAAAATCCCTAAATTTGACAAAACCTTGCTGGTTTCCTGAAGAAAATGTGTGAAAAACGAATTTTTCATGAAAATATTTAAATTTTACATAATTTCATGAACATGATATAAAAAAATCGATTTTTTTTAAATCATCGATAAAGAAGAAAGAATTTTTTATGTAAATATTAAAATTTCACTTAATTTCATTCGTTTCAGGAACAAAAGTTGATTTTTTGGTTTGCAAAAAGAAATGAAAAGGTTAAAATATGGGGTTGCAAAAATGAAAATGTGTAGCCTTACCCTTACACCTTTTATATAATTAAAAAAAAATGGAATTACGTTATTTACCCAAAAAGCGAAAATTAATTAAGAGGACGAAAATAAATGAGTTTCCTCATTTCTAATGAAAAACATATGGTGGCTTGTATATCGATATTGAAAAAAAATCTTCCATTATTCATTTCCACTTAAGATAGCTAAAAAAGCAGAAAAATACGTTATAAAACAAAAAATAGAGAAAAATATGCGATGAATAAAAAAGAGTAAAGTGGATATGGCGCAAAAATCCACGTCTAATGACTTTTATGGGCCACCTACGTTAAAGTATTTTCTAAGGAAAATAATAAAATCTTTGTATTCGAAATAAGTGAGAATTGTACCAATTTTTGAAGAACTATTGAGTACCTACTAATTTAAGTAAACATTCACCCATTCATGTTTAGAGATTGAACTTACCGATTACTAACCTTAGTTACTGTTTGTTATTATCAAAGCTTATTCAATGTTTATTGACAGATAAAACGTTTAAAAATAAATTAATTACGTATTTATACACAAAAGTGTATGTTTCGTAAATTATAAAGATTGATGTACGTCATATTTTTTCTTACCATTAGTTCTAGTTCAAGAAAGGACATTTAGTATATTGAAAAGTATAAGATCAAAATTCATAACTAATTATATTTAATAATTTAAACCCTTTTATATAATTAATCTCCTTTCTTAAATAACGTTTAAGGATATAAAAATTATGATGTACATCAATTTTTATAATTTATGAAGTTTTGTAGGTAGTCTTTTCCATTTTAATTTTAAATTTATTATATGTGATTGTGGAAATTACTCACTAAATACTAATCAGTTACAATCACTATTTGTTATGACAGAAATTACTTTATATATCTATCGATACCAATTTATAAACCTAACCATATTGTTTTGATTATCAATTTCTGTAAATAAATTGAGTGAAGTATATTAAGTTCATCAACACCATTTCATTATACCATTCATATAACATAAACATGTAGAACTAAAATGGCGGACTGTTCCGACACGCCCATATTTTTTTTTAAATACAGGTACACCTGTCTGATGCGACTCTATGGGCTCACGCAAACGGTGTGCCAATGACTTTGCCAGTAGATTTTACGATGAATTTCATGCACATGGCAACCTGCTATAAATCGTATAAAAACGATTACTTTGGAAACAAAAGTTGGTGAACTTTTAAAATAGATAACGAGCATCAAATCATTCATAAATATACGGCTTATTATCCTTAGAATATCCATACAACAATATCACTCCAAGAGCCATACAGTAAGAAATCACGTCCGAAATTTTGTCACTAACTCCCGATATATCTTGATATTCTTGAAATCCAAGCTTCCATCACGTGTTTGGAAATGTGTTCAATGACAGGGACTCTTAGTTCAGTTCTCTGCTGTCGCCGGATTTATCCTATAAGCAGAGAGAATTCTTATTTTTTTTTGCAAGTAGAATAGGCATCTTAAATAGGAACTCCTCGAACTTCCTGGTCTCTGTCCTGGAATCTGATAATTGTTTCATGAGGGCGTTAATCGTGACCTCTAATTTGTCGGTGGTAGATTGGGCTTCTGTTAGCTGCTTCTTCAACTCCTGGTTCACTTGTTCGACCTCAAATTTCCCTTTTTTTCTCCAGGGAAGAATGGCGTTCTGACTCATCTATCTTTGGCAACTTCCAGCCAGTTTTTTTTGTCGTATTCTAGACAATTCTTTTTCTAGTCTCCTGGACACCTTTTTATTCGCTCTTCCTAGTCAATTCTTATCGTCGTATTTTATTAGTATCCCATTTCAAAAATAAATGTTGTTAGATACAGACTCAACTTTTCTTTAGGGTTTGAGCTGTGTTGAGCGGAGTTAAATTGTTTTCTGTTGAAGAACCAGTCACGGTAACGAGATTTATTTTGTTGGATTATCGTTGCTTGTTACACTGTCGTTTGGGTGTGATGCAATTAAACGTATTTACACTTTTCACTACTTTTATTCAAGATTTTATTATAATGGTTTATGTTGCTTTTGCGATTCAGACTTTTACTTTACTGATTCATTTTTAAAGTTTTAGAATTTTATCTTTATATGTTAATGAAATTAACTGTCTCGACCCCTACTTCGTGGAATCTGCTCATATTAGTGTTTTAAATGAAACTCACGGTTTCTAGTTAATTCCACAATATAATAAAAATTAAATTGACTGTCTCGACCCTTACTTCGTGGAATATGCTCATATTAGTGTTTTTAAATGAAACTCAAGGTCTCTAGTTAATTCCACAATATAATACAAGTTATTGAAAATTCTAAAAAATTGACAATTGTTTCGATAAATCAATATCATAGAACCCAATTGGGAATCCAAAACACAGCTGTACAGGGAGTATGCCCATGTATGTACTGAGAAAAACACAAACCCTGGATCAAGGGCTCTTTTCCATAAAGTTTTTGTCGTAATGAACATAGGCTTTTACACAGCAAAAAAAGATAAGTGTGAGACCTGCATAAAATACAAATTGGGAAAGGTTTCAGAAGATGAGTTTAAGAAACATCAAAACAGAAAAGAAGGAGCCAGAAAAGAGAAAGACAGTGACAAGAAGAAATCAGAAGATACAAACAGCACATTGGTGGTAGCAGTTGATGTGCAAAAGGTACTAACATGTCCAGATATCAAGGCATCGTCTTCCTATTATAAAACTAAACTTAAAGTGCACAACTACTCAATTTTCAACCTTGCAAACCCTGATGTCACGAAGGGAACGGGCTATTAGATGGTGACATCTTTGCCTCTATGCTTGTAAAGTACCTTACAAAACAGAAAGAAGAAAACCCAGACCTTACTGACGTCATAGTTTGGAGTGTTGGCTCTACTAACGAGAATAGATGTGAGACTGTGGCTAACGCTCTTCTGTACTTTTCCATTAAGAACAAGGTTACCGTTTACGAAGAAGTATCTTGAAGTGGGCCACACGCAGATGGAAGTGGATAGCGTGCACAGCACAATTGAAAGAAAGATCAAAAGACATGAACACTATGTTGGGAGTCTTCCTTTCAAAGACTTCTTTAATTTTGGCGATGGGTACTACAGAAGCATTTGCCCAGGAATCAAAAAGGGAGATCCCTTCGTCACAGACTTGAGATGCCTTGAGTACACATCAAAGGGCGAAATTTGGTATAAGTTAGATTTTCCCGAACAATGGAAACTACTGCCAAAAAGAGCTAAAACAACAGCAGAGGTGTATAATGAGTTGAAACCGTTGTATAACAAGCCACTTCCCATAACAGCAAGGAAATTTAGGGACCTGCAGGAACTCAAAAACCTTCTAGAAGAACACTACCATTCTTTCTACAATAGCTTGAGTTATGAAAATTAATGCAACACGTACAATGTTTGATTTTTAGTTGTCATTAATGTAAATTACTACTTTTTCAATAAAACCAGTTTACCATAAAAAGTTGTATGTCAATGAAATGACCTAGTACTTGAAAACAAAAAGTATAATGTAACACCTTAAATGCCATATAACATGATGTTACATCATAAAAATAAGCTATTAACTGATATCTGAAATAATTAAATGAGAAAATTAAAAAATATCCTGAAAAGTGGCCTGTTTGACATGCGACTCCTTGCAATTACAGGGACGTTATGGATTTTAAAGTAAATTAATTTTTGTAAATTTTGTATTTTGAGTTATAATAATTACATTATATATTATTATTACATTACAAATAACATTAAACATTATTATTATTATTATCCTTCTTCTCACGTTAACACGGATTAAAAGTATGAGGGCTCATACCTTGTTGATTTATTTGATAATTTTCTTGCATTTCTAGTATTGTATGTTGTGGTAAGTTGTGTTTTTTGAATTCATTAAGTAACTCTGGTGCTATGAGGCCCGTTACTGAAATGACAACTGGGGTTATCTGAACTTTCTCCATCTTCCACATTGCCTTTATTTCTTCTGCTAGTTCGGTGTATTTCCTAATTTTTTCTGTATATGTTTTCTGTATGATGTGATCCAGGGGATGAGCGATATCTATTAGTGTTGTTATTCTATTTATTTTATCTATAATTATTATATCTGGTCTATTATTTGTTATTGTTTTATCTGTTACAATTGTTCGGTCCCAGTAAACTTTGAAATTTTGGTTTTCATTCACTGCATCAGGTTTGTACTTATAGTAAGGATCTTCAATTGTTTTTATTTGGTATTTTTGAAGTAGATGTTTGTGTAAGATTTTTGCTGTAGGATTGTGTCTATTTAAATACTCTGTTTGAGCTAGACCGGAGCATCCTGATGTTATGTGTTGAATTGTTTCTGACGTTGCTTTACATATTCTACATTTGTCATCCTCTATGTTCATGTTGGTTATATACTTTTGATAATTCTTTGTAGCTATTATCTGATCCTTCTGTTTCTGTATATAGTTCTCCTATTTCAAGCCATTTAGTCGATAGTTGGTGTTGCCTACTGAGATCATGTTTATATCTGCTGTGTAGTTTTTTACCTTCCCATGTCTGTGTTAGATTTCTCATGAATGTTTTCTTGTCTGTATATTGTAATTGGGTATGCGTACTCAGTGGTGTGTATTTTTTGTCTGCTCGCTTGATAGCAACGTGCAGTTGTGAGTGTGCTTCCTTGTTATTAAAGTAGTTTTGTAGACTATGTACTTGAATATTGTGTGTAGCTTCTATATTCACCAAACCTCGACCTCCTTGTCCTCTTGGTAGGTATAATCTCTCGATGGATGAGTTTGGATGTAATGATCTATTATTTGTAAGTATTTTACTTGTTATCCTATCTAGTGCCTGTACGTCTGTTTTAGTCCACTGTATGACTCCGAAGGAATAGGTCAATATAGGTACTGCCCAGGTGTTTATTGCATTGATTTTGTTCTTGGCGTTTAGTTGTGTGTGCATAATTTTTGTTAGCCTATCTTTGTACTTTTTCTCTATGAGTTCTTTCATTTCCTTGGTTTTTTATTATTATTACTATTATTATTACTATTATTATTATTATTATTATTATTATTATTATTATTATTTTATTAATTCACACTTGTCAGTGGAGGATTGGCATGTCCAGGCTGGGATTCTCAAGGTTTCAGCAGCCTGGTCATGTGTGAGCACTCGTCGGACGGTTCGGCATGTTCCCAATATAGCTGCTTGTTGGGCGGTAATTATATTCTTATCAACATTTTCCAATTTCAGTTTCTTTAACTCGTTTTGTAAGTGTACTTCAACGAGACCAGTATTTGAGATAACTAGCGGATGTATGGTTACGTGTTCTAATTGGTAAGCATCCTTTAGTTCGTGCGCCAAGTCAATATATTTGTGTATTTTTTGGGTCCTAGCTTCCTTAATGTTGTGATCGTTAGGTATGGTGATGTCTATTATATTAGCTGTCCTCCCTTGTTTTTCTAGTACAAGTATATATGGTTTATTGTGCGCTATTTCCTTATCTATAATTATCATTTTGTCCCAGTATACTTTTACATTTTGGTTTTCAAGTTGGTCTTTTGGGGTGTAATTGTAATAAGGCACTTGTTCTGTCAGCAGGCCGTATCTTATGCAGATTGCCTGGTGGAATACTTTGGCTACATCATCGTGTCTTTTCTTGTGATCCGGAGATACCAAGTAGGAGCATCCTGCCAAGAGGTGTTGAATGGTCTCTGGTTTTCCGTGACATATTCTGCAACTATCGGATGGGATTTCCTGTCGAATGATGAATCGTCTGTAGTTTCGTGTGCTTATTACTTGATCTTGTATGGCCAGTAGAAAACCTCCGTTTCAGCCATGAGTGTTCCATTCGATATGTACAGATTTGACAAGCGTTTATCCACCTCTTGTCCTGCTAAAGCTGCAGCATATCATTCATGCAGTTCTTTACCTTTCCAGATTTGTTCTAGTTCAGCGAAGTAGTTCTTATTTTCTTTTTCAGGTGGATTCTCGTTCGCTAACTTTAAGGGTGAAAGAGAGGAGTCAATAGATGTTATTGATCTATATACGGGGTGTATTACGGACTTCACATGAGTAAACAGCTTCTCACATTCTTTATTGTGCATTTCTTTTAGATTTATAAGGCCTCTTCCGCCTTTGTTCTTTGGTGATATAACCTGACTGTAGATGCATGGAGATGATGTAACCTCCTCCTTGTAAGCGATTTTCGAATCAATCTGTCTGGACTTTCCAGATAAGTAGGACTCCATTTGACAATGCCAAAGCTGTATGTTACCACTGGTATTACCCAAGATTTTGATCTAGAGTAGAGGTGTGATTTGAGGATTGATTGTAATCTCTTTTTCAGTATGTTTTCAATTATTATTATTATTTTTTTTTTTAATTTTTTCACACTTGTACGTGGTTGGTGGTAGCAGTTTCTACCGGACGCAGTTGCATCAAGGTATAAACCTACTTAATTAGGGGGTTAGTGTTCTTCGGACAATTGCAGTTGTTCCCAGAATTACTGCTTTTGCATCAAACCACAGATATGTCGAGATATGCTTAGCTCTTTCAGGTGTTTAGTTACTTTAACGTGCACTAAGCCATTTGCAGAAATTATGAATGGTTTGATCTCTACCTTTCTTAAATTCCATAAATCTCTTACCTCATCTGCTAGCGGACGATATCGCATTATCTTGTCTTTGTAAGCTTTCCCCAGATTTTCGTCCAGTGGGACCAAAAAATCAATAATGATCGCAAATTTGCTGTTTTTATCTAGCACGATCATGTCCGGATTGTTGTGTTGAACTTCTCGGTCTGTTCTTTTCAAAGTATCCCAATAGACTTTATAGTGCTCATTTTCAACTAGACTTAACGGTTGATGTTTGTACCCTGGTGTTTTTCCTGTTTTTAGATTTAATCTTTGGGTCACAGCGAGATGTAGTTCCTTTCCCATATTGTTGTGTCTACTCAGGTAAGTGGTGGGGGCTAATTGGGTGCAGGCTGATATTATGTGCTGGATCGTCTCCTATTCCTTATTACAGAATATACAGCGGGGGTTTGGGATGTCCATTTTAATGATATTTTTCTGGTGGCAACGCGTTGCCACCACTTGGTACTGGATTGCATGGAGTGCGCCTTCGGTTTCCGCAAACAAGTACCCCGTCATGAGGCAAGTATTCGTTGCTCTGAAATCTGCATCCTCCTGGTGCAGTGAGTTGTAATATCTGCCATGTAACACTTTTACCAGCCAAGTTTCCTTCATTTTCTTGATGCAGTCATTTTCTCTATCAGGTTCCCCGTCGGCGAGGTTTAGTGCCGAGTATCCATCATCAACTGTAACTAGGCATCTGAATAGAGGTACGTTCTTATTTTTGAAATATCCTCTCACTTTTTGAGTTTCATCCACTAACATGCTCTCGAGATTAGTCAGTCCACGGCCACCTTCTTTCCTGGGTATATACAATCGCTCCATCGCAGATTTTGGATGGTGTAGGCGAAATTTTGTGAGCGTTGTACGTACTTGTCTGTCTATTTGTTGTATTTCTGTATGTGTCCAATCTATTATGCCAAATGAGTACGCCCACCCGGGTACTGCCCATCCATTGATTGCCTGTATTTTGTTCTTAGAGTTCAGTTGTGTTTTAAAAACGGTATTAATTCGACGGAAAAATTCTGCTGTTGCTCTTTCTTGATTACCTTTCTTGTCGAGGCTTAATCCTTGCTGAAAGCCTAAGTATTTGTATCTGTCCTCTGGGCCTAGGGATGGGATTGTTGTTATGTTATCCATCAGTGTCATATTTTGGGACTGTGTGACCTTTCCTGTATCCACATGAACGACTGCATATTTTTCTAGCCCCATTTCCATTTTAATCGCATCGCTGAACGCCTTAACAAGCTCTAGCGAACTTTGCAATTGTTGAGGGTTTTTGGCATACACCTTAAGATCATCCATGTAAAATGCATGGGATATTTTTGTCCCTTTGGTCAAGCTCGTATGAGTTTCCACTTTTTTTTAACATGTCGCTTAAAGGGTTAAATGCTAAACAGAACCAGATTGGGCTCAGGCTGTCACTCTGGAAAATGCCTCTATTGATTTTTATCTCATCTGTTCTGTAGGTTTGAAGATTTATTATTATTATTATTATTATTATTATTATTATTATTTTCCTTTTTGTGTCACCGGATTTACACCCGGCGTGTTTCAACGACAGTCGGCCTCAACAGCAAGACTTTCGTTGGGTGTCACTATTCTAGAAATGACCTAACAATGTTTGTCGCATCCAGGATTACAGATTTTTGCATGAATCGGTAGGTTGACTCAGGAATATCAATGTCTTTGAGGGAAGTACTTAGTTTCTTGGGAATTAGCCCCATACAGGATAAAACAACTGGAATGATCTTGACTTCTTTAAGATTCCACAATTCCTTTATTTCGGTCCTTAGCTCGGCGTATTTGCTTAGTTTTTCATTTCATATTATTCATTTCATATTATTATTCATTTCATATTATTATTATTATTATTATAATCTTCTTTCTTCTCACTTGATCAAGTGGTATTTCTTTTCTGAGATGACAGGTTGTACCAGGTCGTCTCAGAGTCTATTGTTTGAATTGAGGAAAGATCGCACAATATTACATGTTTTCAGGATGACAGACTTTTGTATGTTTGTATGGGTATTTGGGTGAAGACTTAGTTGTTCAAGGTGTGAGTTAAAGGCATGTGGGGTGATGCCTGTGGTTGAAATGATGAACGGTATGGTTTCTACTCTTTTCTGTTTCCAAAGTGTCTGAATTTCTATGGCTAATTCAGTATACTTTGTTATTTTTTCTCTGTATTTTACTTGGATGTTGGGGTCGTTAGGAATTGATATGTCTATGAGATAGGAGATTTGCTCTTTTTTATTTTGGAAAACGATGTCCGGCCTGTTGCATTTTATTATTTTGTCAGTACGGATTTCTACATAATTATTATTATTATTGTTATTATTATTATTATTATTATTATTATTATTATTATTATTATTATTATCATTATTATTATTATAAACCATACACTACCCCATGGACAGGCTTTGCATTTATGGGAGCATATTTGGAGTGTTAAATTCCTAATACTGTATGAATACTGTATGTGTGTATTATTATACTGTATTTTGTAGTGTATTCTATTGTATACGTTTGTCTGAATAAATTATTATTATAAAACACAACGTTCATGAATATGGAATGCATTGATTGACGCTACCGTCGCAGTATGTGTAGTTTACAATAGTACTTTGACCGTACAGACAATGTTGTGCTTGAACATCCCGTATAACAATTCTTATATTACTTCACCGTGGGCTTAGTCATTGTGGAATTTCTCTAATTCCCACTAGGGTCATAAGTCTTTTTTAAAAGAACACGTGAAAAGATTACCTGCAAGAACACATACATCGTACTTTATGGCCTGGAAACGATCGAGGCGATACCTTCGACGTTTCATTACTAATAAATGGAAGGGTGCTATATAATGCTGTTGGGCTGGAAATAGAGGTGGTTTCTATCTCATTTATATATTTAAAGTTTTCTTTAGGTTGGCTCATTTGTAATTATGCGTCTTACATTTAATCTAAGTTTCATCTTACGTTCTAATTGTATGTCCAAGATAAATTGAGCGTATATAATAAATTTTACATATAGAAAACAAGCTTCATTATTGGACCTTCGTCATTTAAAGTCGTAGACTCTATATTAAGTCTAAAGGTCGTTTGTTATAGCCGGCGGCATATTTTTAACAAAAAATCGGGTTGTTGACACTGGTAGTGGGAGTAGTTGTGTTCCTAAATTTTCACTTTGTTGGATAGACAAAACATTCAGAGAAAAATAATTTGTCAGTAATTGTAACTGGCAATCGATAAGTACTGAAAATGTTCATATAGTGATAAAAACTTTAATGATGTGCTCCTCTTTGTAAAAAAATATTCTCTCCCCTCAGTAATTGTATCAAATATCAGTATTTTGAGTAGAATACTCATGGTTATAGTTATTTTCAAAATGGAGAATCTAGTGTTTCCAGAAACTTACATTAACTACACTACGAAGCATATGGATGAACAAAAACAATAATTATATTTAATTGGCACTGCATGCCTAGAATGCCTATGGCTTGATTTTATTTCTTGTTCCATTTCTTCCCATCCTTGGCACTTTTTTGAGTCATAATTTTTTATTTACCTTTATTTTCTTATCCATCCATCTTAATTTGGATCCAACTTTTTCTCTCCATCTTTCGATTCTACTTTATTCCATCTTATTTGAAATTCCTCCAATAATTATTCTCTCTCTATACTCAATTCGTTTAATATGTGGCCTACATCTCAAGTTGATATTGTTATTGCTTTCTTCAGTTCATGTCTCAGTCTATTTCTTTAATCCGTATCTTTTTACATTTCATTTGTCTGTATCTTTTTTCTTATTAATTGAAGGGATCCGTTGTTAGTTTCTCTAATTCCTCAAGTTTTTGATTGAATTCATTCCACCTACAGAGATTCCATCTCAATTTTATTGTAGCAAATCTTCATCCGTTTCTCGTTCACTATTTTTTGCTTCTTTCCTCCCTATTTTGACATATATCTAGTAGTCTATGTATATTTTCCTATTTTCTAATGGTTGCAGCTCAAATTTGCTTCCTTTATCCATTTTTTTGGATTACTATTTGTAAACTCAATCAAGCAAGGTTTTTCCCGTGACGTGCAGGCTTGAGGCTTTACTATGAGTAAGTCTCCCTTACTCTAATTTATTATTTCAACCCTGACTTTGTGGAATCTACTAATATGTTACTTCTTTAAATGCAATTAACTGTTTCTAAATAATTCTCAGTATGAGGAAACAAAGGTAAAATTCTAAAAAAATCACAATTGTTTCGATATTAATAAATATCATCGTTAAAATGACAGAAGTAACACTTCGTGTGATGCCTATCTGATGCTTAATAATTATTTTTGGCTAGACCAAGAAGTGACCTACCTTGTGATTGAATTAAAATATATGAATAGAAAAAAGAAGAAGATCAGATATTACAAATAGTAAACTATAGCTATTGTTAGCCCGATGAGGATATCCTGGATATATTTTTCCCATTTAAGATCAGTCTAACTGTGCAATTATACAGGAAACCAGGCAAACTATGTCTGCTCATCTTTACCGTTACCACTTAAGAAGAAAGTTTAAAAGTGGCCAACACCCTAAATTTATCTATTCATTGACGACTTCATATTGTGGGTCTCTTAAGTGTCTTCTAATTCCTAATTATTCAAGGAAATCTAGTTCTAGTTTCTTATCATATATATGTGGTACTTCTAGTTCTGTGTTAGTTGTTAAAGAATATTTTAGTTCCAAGTAGATGTTTTGCGTAGTGGTATTCCTCTGGTTGATTCAGTCTGTATGCTCGTTAGTGTTCACTGAGTCTAATTTCCAAATTTTTTGTGTTTGACCCAAGTAGATAGAAATCCAACACATACTTATGTGGCAATACAGTATAGTTCCAATCATCCGATGTCACATAAATTAGTAGTATATAATTCAATGATATATAGTGCATGTTCAGTTCCTATGAACAAATATAATTTTGATAGAGAAATTAATACAATTTAACAAATAGCAACAACATACAACGGTTATCTATTAAAGCCTATTTACACTTTGATTAGTGCGAGTACAAGTGATGAGTGGTTTTTGTGAGTGATTAGTGCTTGGTGTCCACTGTACTATTTAGCGTCCACTATTTATTGCGCCCACTGTTTATTGCTTCAACTGTTTAGTTCAGTTGTTGAGGATTTAACAAGGTATCCGAAATTCTTGGAATTTCCCTGGTTGCTCAGGCGCTATATGGAAAACATGTAGCCATCAAATATCTGACCTTTTCTTTATAATGCGTTTCGATAGTATAATTCGGATGGGGCCCTTTCTTTCTGATGTTTTTTAATGGTATAAATCGGATCGGAAACTTTCTTTGTTATGTGTTTTGATAGTGTAATTAGGATAGGGTCCTTTCTTTGTTATTTATTTTGATAGTACCTATATATTGGATGGAGACTTTATTCGTATTGTATTTTGAAAATATTGATTCAATGAAGCAATATCTATACATTGTAATCTTATATATTTTTGAGAATGTGAACTGAATGGATCTTAATTTGCATATCCGTCAAAAATATATACAGAAATTTTAATAATTTGTGGTACAATGTAGAGAATGGAAAAAAGTCAGCTTCAAACAAATGCTAACAATATATTATACTGGTTTAAAATGAGCACCTTGAATCTATTTTTTTGAATGCATTGACGTTGTGACGGAACTAATAAGGCTGCTGATATTCGGATTTACGTTTAGAATAAAATTTATACTGTCCGTAATATTATTTGGCTTATCGATATATATCAGACCAACTTCAAACATAATGTTGGATGGAGAAATTGATTTGATACCATTTAATTACTTAATTTTGTATCCGAATGATAGTGTCTTTTCATTTTTGGGTTATGTGTAGTTCAGCCATTACAAACTTAATAGAATTATAAAAAATACTTGCTTTCAATTTTTAACAATTTTTATTTAAAATGATTATCAACGTGAAGTACTGAGAAATATACAAATACTTGGTGAATGTACAAGATGACCTTACTAGTGTTTTAAAGTGACACTAAGTTGAGAATTCTATAATATGTAATGTCAAAAGTTTAGGAACTGTCACATAGGAGAGAATTGTTTGGTTATATATCACAGTGACATAGATGTCAAAAAAGTCTATGGAAATGAATAATGCAACAAATCGAAAGAGAAGCAGAAATCACAGAACTTTATATTTATTGTGTCAGGAAATATATGAATTTTGTTGTTGAGTAAATAAAGCTATTATTTAGGAATTAGAAAATAGGAATAGAGGATAGTTTATGTAAAAGAATAACAATAATTTGGTAGAAACAACATTTTGAAAGGACACAAACACAATTTAAAAAAAATTTACACTTAAGAATTAGAATCAGCACACATATAATTAAGGCATAGCAACAAAAAACAATGGGAGTTTGTTGATGAGGAAAATGAAGGAGGTATGACATATTGGAGAAATGATAAGAAATTTTAGATAAAAAACTATCAAAATTGTATAAAAGAGTCCTGAATGAACAGTAGAAGCGGCAAATAAAAATATATAAGAAGGAATACTATAAAGAAGCTACATATAAAAATATATAAAATAACAATTATTGGAGTCCCGGCAATTCTGTATGGTGTGGTTTTGAAAGACAGCACTTCAAGAAGGAGTATTAGTGGGGTTGTGAGAACCAGGTTAGTTTTTTTGTCTTTGTTGGTACCAACCTTTATGTTAAAGATATAAAACAGATTTGATAAAAGTAATTACAAAAACATTAGTACTTACGCATTTCTATTTAACGTTTATAATTCATCGCTTTGTTTCTTTGTTCCAATTTAGTACTTGCGCATTTCTATTTAACGTTTATAAATTCCGACTTTTATATTAGCATAAGACATTTCATCACTTTGTTCCTTTGTTCAAATTTATAATACATATTTTCTGACCAATACAAACTAATTCATATCAAATATTATTGAAATCATTGTTTTCTTAAATATAATTTCAACGGATACGAATTGACATCTGTTATTACTGTGAGATCTGGAATCGGCTATTCTAATGAGAAATTTTAACCATAGGCGCACCAAATAATATAAAATTAAATATTAAAAATTGTTTGAATGAATAAAAGATAAAATATTGGAGATAAAGTGTAAAAATAACTGGAACCCAAGAAGTAGATAGAGTATCTCATTCTCTCCGCATAAATAAATACATAAAATTTTTCTTTTCCTTTTAATGAGCTAGCCACACTAAAATTTAATAAATGAAAATAGTAATACAATAATATTGAAAATTCCTCTTGTACACACAAGAATTACAATATATATATATATATATATATATATATATATATATATATATATATATATATATATATATATATATATATACACGGCTGAACGTAAGTACATCAATTATTTGAAACTTTCAAATTAATGAGGAATGACGTGTGAATACGTTGCCATAGCTTATTTATATTTGAAAAAGATTAAAATTAGAAGTAGTATTTTTGTCGTATGATTTCATATCACATTTATTGTGAGGGGTGTAGTTGCGTCACTTATTTTAACCAGCCCCCAACGGTACCCCATAATTGGAGGCAGCACTAACGAAAATAGATGCGACATTAACGTAGCACTAACCTTGCACCAATTTCAGCCCCCTGCCTTCAATTGGGGGGGGGGGGCTGAGAAAATGGACCTGCAAAAGCTACAATCTCTAGTATTTTTGTTGTGATATCCCTATCCTCAAATCTTTCAAAAACTGGTATTTAATTAGTCATTTGCCCAATAAATAAATTCTAAACGGTTAAAATTAACTTAATTTGCACAATACTCTGTAATAAAGACAAACAATGAATGTGTGATTTCATGTTCGTGTTCATTCTGTACGTATTCAACACAAATTTCAGGGAGATATCCATCATGCATAAATAAACACCTCTTCAGTTTTCCTTGACACTCCACTACAAAAAAAATGTACATAACCCCTTTCACGAAAGCAAAACAAGAAATCCCAAGTCCAAGCTTCCGTATATTTTCGTCGAGAAACATATGTATTATAGGAAATCCCAAATATTTATGCAAGGTAGAAAAAGAGCTTATGATAAGCAGCTTTTCTTGTGACGTATAGAGGTTGTCCATTTTCCAAGAATACAGTATAAAACATTAGACTGGTGGTATTTTGATATTCCGTTCTCTCCTGCATTGAATTGTAAACGTTTAATGTCATGTGGAGAGATTTATTGCCCCTATATGATAAGTTATTCATCTTATCCAGTTTAAAACGTACAACACTTACAACGCAACGATTGAAACAAAATAATTAATTGAGATAATTCAATTTACACGTGAAATTTTATTATTCACGCTTTCAATCCTGTATATTGTCATTTCTTAGAATCTCAGAATAACATTTTTGTAACAGATAAAAACTTTGTTATTCTATATTATTCAGAGACCATGATCCCCCTGTAAAGTCTTGGTTTTTCAAATTTTCAAAATTACTGAATATCTTTCATGTGATGTTTGCCTTATCTAAATGCCATAATTTCGGCGAAATTTACATTTTATTTGCCGAAGTTGAAATAATATATGAAGAAAGCTATTGATTTGAATAATCTTTACTGATTTATATCTCAACAAAAATAACCGGGAATTTCTGAAAACATAAAGAAGAGGCGATTGCTCAATTTTCTTATCTTTGCGGTAATCCTATCCCTCAATTCCTGAATATAAACCGGTTTTAGTGAATTTATAGGATATAGATTCATTGTAGGATCGATTCGATAAAACCACGCCTCGTATTTTCTTCTTCTGTGAAAAACACACTGTTCCGGTATTTCCCCACCTTATAATTATGTTACAGTTGAATATTATGGTTTCAGTTGAATAATATGGTTTGAGCTCTAATAATGAAATTTCCTTAACAAAAAGTTGAGAAAAATTGCTTACTTGGATGTGGAAACAACCGGGTTAACCCAGGTATAATGAGAAATTTGCATTTAGTTTGAATACCTTGGATTCTCTAAGTTTCCTTCGATGGTAGAGGTTCCAATTATTTGGGCGCCTATCATTTGATAAAGTATATTGAGCTTTTGTGGATATTCACGCATCCAACGCTGATTGTTACATCACAAATATCCATAAAAGATAATTTAACGGAAAACTTAACATTATTTGCAAGATCGTCACCCCACAAGTCTTGATCTAGGTAAACTATTTTATATGGATTGAATTTGTTACATAATATTCTCATTACTGATTAATGAGAAATATCAAGTTTTGTGGGTATTTGTTTACTACCTAAGTGTCGAACTACTCCTAACATAAAACAAACATTACATTTTTTATTAATTCTTTTGCAATCTGATTTGAAATAATCCAGTTCGGTGAAACTTCTCTACCAAGTGACAGTAGATCCTGTAACGAAGATATACCATATCCTACATTAATTCAAGTTTCAATGCTTTGTTTTAGATAAGCAGTTAATTTGTGACTATTTACACCGAAAAGTATATTCTACTGAAACATCAAAAATGCTGTTGCTCTTTGCTTTCTTAATATATTTCTCCGCAAATCGCTAGGAAATTTTGACATTCCTGTCAAAATTTCTTGAAGAAAAAGTCAGGACTTCCTTACTGTAAGGAAATGTCATTTCCTTACTGTAAGAAAATGATATTTCCGTACAGTTGTTAGTGTTCTACATAAATGATTGAAAACACATTGCTTATAAGGAATTAATTTATATTTTGAAAACATCAAGTCATTGCTGAATACATTTTTAAGATCAATTTGTTATATTTACAGTAATTTGACAATTAGTACAATTATTGAACATTGGAGGAACACTCTTAGAACTATGAGAAACATTTTGGACAACATGCAGGGTGGTAGGGTCATTTTGTTGAATATTTTGTACTGTGAAAATTTTATTTGCCACCTCAACCTTATTGTTAAGCGATTCTTCGATATATCCTTCAGCAACGTTTGATGACTTCCATCCGCCATGCCTCTTTAAACTAGTTATGTCGGCACCAGAGTCAACCAATATTGTTGCAGAAGACCGACGAAAGCAGTGACCAGTATATTCTGTCGGATTTACCAAGTTCAAATAAGTAGCAACTATTTTGGGCATTTTTCTAAATTGATGAATTCCTACCACTTGTCTACAACCCTTTCCGCTTTGATATTTAAAGAAAAATCGGTCACTGTTCATATTTTCTGGTCTTAACGAAACATACTTTCGATAAACATTCAAGTAGATCTGATTAATTACAAATGATCTTGGTTTGTTGGTTTTCGAATCAGGTTTGCTGATTAAAAGCTTAGATTCTAAGTCTTCTATATCGTGTACAGTCATTCGGACTAACTCATCCATTCTACAGGCCCCAGAAATACCAAATATTACAGCCACCTAAAAAATAAATAAAGGTATAATCTAAATAGAAATTAAAACCTTGTAAATTACCTTAATCAATAAATTTTCTTTATCTGGAGCTTCCTGGATAAATTTTTCGATTTCTTGCTTCGTTAAAATCTCAGATTTCTTTGCCCTATAACCTTGCCGTTTCAATAAAGAACGAAGTTTTGAGTATGTAGATATATCTACATTGTGTTTAAGTGCAAGGGTTGACTTCAGCATTGAATAATTGGCCCATAATGTTGAAGATTTCATCTTTAAACAAAGGTCTAGGAAGTATGCCATTACAACATTTTCTGAGAAAGAACTCGTATTTTTACTCATGCGATAATTCATAAAACGTATGTATGCATTTTCGTACTTTTCTCTTGATTTCTTTGGCAATAATTCTAATGAAGCAGTATTCACTGCCTCAACCAGCTCTGGAGGAGTCCCAGGAATGGAAATGCCATCATCACTTATCATTTTACTTTCGAGAACACCAGCAATTAAATTTATAAGCGTCGAGTTTGACAATTCAACCTCAATACGTTTCCATAGTAACCCAAGTAATTTTATTAGGAATTTCAAAGCACCATTTATTTGGGAATAAAATTATCGCGTTTTTTTTAAAATCAATCAATATCCGTTGAATTTTAAACGATTTGCAGAAAAATAGTATGTTTACCTCGTAGGAAAAGCCACATTCCTGGACTCTGTGTTGCTAAGTCTCGGCTTGCGCCTCGACTTAGCAATCTTCACAGTCGTCCAGGAATGTTAAGCTTTTCCTACCCGGTAAACAATGTACTAATATCAACTTCGGTGAATATAATGTTAATTCAAGTATAGCTGCGAAGATATGGCATTCAGTTATAGGGAGCAGAGCATGAGAAGAATCCAATATTATTTGAGGTTTTGAAAAACAAATCAATATACTAATGTTTTAAATGAAACTCAATGTTTCTAGCTAATTGCACAATATAATGAAAAATGTTGAAATTTCTAAAAAATTGACAATTGTTATCGAAACGGAAAAACCTCAACAAAGTCATTATTGCCAATATGATGGCCAACATCCGAAACGGATAGGTATCTGGAGAAGAAGAGGAGCATGAGAACGATTCAATCAAGGTTTTTCGAATGTTTGCACTCACTCTCTCACTATATATTTGAATCTATCTACCTATTAATAACATATTGGTCTTTTATTTAAATATTTTAGCCGATGATATTCTTCTTGATACCTTACATTCCAACTTCCTGATATTGATTCAACTTCACTACAACTAATAACGAGCCGCTCATGGCAACCAAATATTTAAGACCGAGCAAGCGAGAAAATGGTGGAGCCTATTGCAGCGTTTGCAAGTAATTATAAATTACTTTCTCCCCAAATCTAACGATTGATCGTGTTTACTATGGATTTAGAAATATCTTGATTCGTCTATCTTTAGTTGAATGTTTTTGGAATGGATGAATTTTGTTATGTTTAAACATTTTCTGTTAGTGTCACTTGCTGAAACCAACTTCTGCTGCTCTTTTTCGTAAGCCCAAATTGGGATTTTTCCATACTGAATGCATGGCTAGGACAGTAGCTACAGTATTGTCCTCATTGCACGTCTTTGTCGATTTCTTTCTGTCTTGAACAGATCCTATCTCATCGAATTTTTTTCTTAATTTTTTCAATAAATTCTGCGTAACTGGTACATCCCGATATTTTTTATATACCTATACTTTGTTGAAGAGTCAGCATTCACCGAAGTTGACAGTAACCTAGGAACACCGCGAAAGTCACTCACTTGAGTATCAATATATTTCTGAATTTTATGCAAAATTTCATAGGATTTCACATGAAATTGGATATAAAATGAATCAGGTTTTGGAAAACTTGAATTTAATTCCATAATATGGGGTTTTTAAACAAGCAAGACTTTTTACCAAGAACAACATTTTTCGCTAAAACTGAAAATAAAAATGTTTTCCTCTTGGGCACCCCATCCGTCAACACACTGTATATTACTCTTACAAAGACTACAGAATAATCTGTAGTCTTTGGCTGAACCACGTGTAAAGAAGCATATCTCGCAATACATTGCGATGTGATGATTTTTGCATTTATATCTACTTCTAGAAAACCATGTGATGAATGAATAACAATTTTTTCGTCTTAAATTCGATCAACTTCTAAGAAGAATATATTTGTCTTATAGAAAATGCGTATTTATCATTGTCTGACAGCGTAATAAAAAAATTACAGATCAGATGTCTCGCATCAGAATAAGATCCGAATGTATTAGTGAGGAGATATTCCAAATTTGGAATTGTTTAATTAGGATTTCCTGGAATTTCTTGTGTTTTATTCGCTCCAAAACTCCGAACACGTATAGCTCGAAATCGATTCCCTATATAATTTTTATTAATATGAACACGTAACAAATAAAAGGGATTCATTCTAGATTAAGCTCATAGCGTTAAAAATATGAGCGGAATGTTAATAACGACAGAAATCTCTCATTATCTAGCACGATAGGCTATTGTTATTCAGCACCGACATTCATGCGATACGTGTAATTTATCGCAACAGGCACAGTAAGAGTACTTTCCCCGCAGGTTCGGACTTTGGTTGTTTAGAGATGATATGACTGACATCTTTATCGATATTGAACGATTGATTATGTAGTCGATAGAGGATAGAATCAAGGGATTCGAAAGAATCGATTCTATCAAAAAAATCTTCAAAAGTAACATTTGCTGTAGTAGTTGTTTCGAAATAGTGGAATAAGGATTAGAATATATTTTTAGTACCTATCACTTCTGTAAGTTGATGTTGCCGGAGTTAGGGATTTTCAGTAGATTCTGTCAATCTCTTCCATTGGGTGGGCCAGAAGATGGAGAATCAAAATGAATGGAATCAAATCTGTGCATATGAATTTACAATATTACAACCAAGATAACAGCTCATAATAAGAGCTTTTAAAGCAAAAGGATTGTCAATAGATGAAAAAAATACCATTAAAAGCAAAACTTAAGCTGAATTTGATAACTGAGTCGTTTTTTAGGGGTTCAAGATACATCTATACACAATGCACTCAATCAATCTATTAAAAAGAAAAATCTCAATTTGGAATATTCGAATATATGTAACCACTTGTCACTACCAGTATTATGATCACTATTAAATCATCATCATAATTTTTCCAACAAAATATGTATTCAATATTAGATAGAATAAATGGCACAATGACAGGTTTTGAAATCCCCTCCTACAGTGTAGGTACACATCTGCTATTTCCGAAAAATACATTATTTCAGCAATAAACTAGTTTTTTACGAAAATTATTGCATTTTATTCTATTTACTTTGAGTTATACGCGAAAACGCATGTTACGTCACATCTCAGTAGATATTGCATTGTGTTTATGTTCAAGGCAGAACGCCAATAATCAATTTTTCGTGTCAAAAATATGAATAGAAGAAAGAAGAATATATGATATTACAAATATTATAATGTTGGAGTTCGATTTGCAGGCTCGAGCAGCCCACACTGCTCAGGGTAAGTAGTCGATAGTGACACGACAAATTCTTCTTCTTGTTTCTAATGCCTCTAACGTGAATGAAATTATTGAAAATATCATAATCAATTCTGCTATAACACAAATCACAAACTAAGTATAACCTCAATGTACATATGTGCATGAAACGCAAATAAAATTGTTAGTGATCGAGGGGAAAGAGGAGAAGAAAGTTTGTGTGTCTGGACGCGCCTTTTGACTGCTTCAAGCATGGTTGTCTCTGAAAAGTCAAAAAGGACGCGAACGTTACATTCCAGTTTGCTCGAGCGAGTGAAGAAGCTAACCTCAAAAATTACTCATGACAAGTAAAATCTCTTATGTGATTCAAATTTCACTAAACACTAAGGATCAATAATGTACTTACAAGAAAGTTTTCACTTTTCGAAGTTTAGACGAGCAAAAGGCTTTAGTTGATGCAAGAAACTCTCCCAACATCAACAAATCAATTTTGGCCAACTTAGAGCTAATTGTCTTATATGAATCCACCGAAATGCGTAATCACAACAAACGTTCAAGCACCACTAACGAAGGTTTTTGATGTAACAGAAAATCACAATTTGCTAAAAATGTAAAGGAAATTCGTTCATAGTAATTTGAGGCTTAGACTGTTTCATTTTATACTTTTACTTATAATCTAAAGTGAAAACAAATAAAATAACAGTAACTAGCCAGTAGGATGTCCATGTCATTTGGAAAATTACGTCGTTGTCTTTGCGATGTGTATAATATACACTCTAATAGGAGAGTAGAGATACTTGATCCCCTAGGAGACTTGATCCCCATTCGAAATTCGCGCTGTGTTCAGCCGTTAGTGCATCATTTCATCAGTGGCGCTTGTTTTGGTTGGCAACAGTGCTCTACTGTTCCAGTAAGCGTCTTGAACAGTTCTCGTCGCAATTTTATTTTTATACGTTCCAGACTTCTTTTTCGGTGCGTATTTATTTATTTTTTCAACCGCAAATATATGAAAAATAGCTTGTTTGTTTTTTTTCTTGTGACTTTGGCTATATTTGGCACAATATTTCAAGGAATATGAAGTCTGTTTTCGAATTAATTTTCATATATCTTTTTTTTTACATTTTAAGTGTGTGTTAGGAGACTTGATCCCATGCTGTGGTATGAGACTTGATCATGGGAATAAGTCTCATCCTGCCAGTTTTTTTTAAAAAAAATTATTTGTATATTTGTTTATGACCCTTAAGCAGTATAAACTGATATTAGGGCCTACAAATTACTAGGTAATAAGCATAATTCTATACATATCTATATTAAACATAAAAATAAGATCATTTTGTAAAATTATTGTAAATGTATGTACAATAGAGATTTTAAATACTTATTAAGGTCATAACAGTTTGGGTCAATCATTGGTTATTTATTTTTGTTACAGATGCCGTGAAAATATAAAAGAAAGGAAGGGGCAGAGCCGAAGGTTCCACCTGACCCAGAATAATTGCAAGTAGCTGTAAATGCTATTAAAAGCGGGTGGTTCTTTCCGAGGAATTGCAAACTCTTATAATGTGCCTCTGATGACCCTCAAAAGATTTATAAGGAGAGGAACAACCGAGACACCGGGCTACAAGAAGGCCCAAGTATTTACTGCTGAAGAGGAAGATGAGCTTTCCGACTATCTTTTAACTGCTTCTCAGTTGTATTATGGACTAACTATTATAAGTCTTCGAAAGTTAGCGTTCCAATCGGCAAAAAACAAAAAAAAGAACAAGAAGTTTCCAGCTTGTTGAGAAACAAATCAGTTAACAGGAAAAACTGTATCCTTGAGAACGCCGGAGCCTACTACCGGCACACTGTTAGCGAGTTCTTCAAAAATTTAATAAAAGTTTACGAGAGACATCAATCAGTACCATCAAGAATATGGAATGTAGACAATACCGGAGTGACTACCGTACATAAACTGTATGCTCTGCAATCAGTGCATCTGGTAACCACATTCCACCGTTTATGATATTTCCACGAGTTAATTGGCAGGAACGAAAGATCGATGGCGCCCCTCCCGGTACTAAAGGATCCACCCACACGAGCGGCTGGATGACAGCTCCGAACTTCCTAAAGTTCCTACATCACTTTTCTCAACATACAAACAGCTCTCCAAGTAATCAAACATTGATGATTACGGACAACCATTACAGTCAAATATCTGTTAAAAGTTTGACGTATGCAAAACAGAATGGCATTGTCTTCCTAACCATACCTCCTCACACGGCTCTCATAAACTTCAGCCTTCAGACGGGACTGTATTTTGCCCACTGAAAACCTATTATAATGTGGCAGCTGCAGAATGGATGACAGTTGACCCAGGCAGACCCTTAACAATTTACGATCTTGCAGCGTTGCTTGGGAAAGCCTATTCTAACGCAATGACACCTAAAAATATCATGAGCGGATTCCAAGTAACAGGCATTTGGCCCTTGAAATCCATGATATTCACAGATGTAGAGTTTCTCACGAGTTTCGTTACAGATCGCCCAAATCCAGGAGCAATAGAACCATTAGATACCATAGAGGTTGAAAATTCTGAGCCGCTCCCGTCAATATCATCTGCACTGCCAGTTGCTCCTCCTCACTCCTCGCCTGTTGAAATATTTCCATTCCCGAAAGCACCACCAAGAAGTAGCAACTCATCAGTGCGTGGTCGAAAGCATGAGAAAAATCGAATACTCATAGATACACTGGAGAAGACCCAAATTGAAGAAAATTTTATGAAAAGAGAAGAAAAAAAAGCAAAGAAAAGTTCCAATTAGAAGCAGAAAAATAAAGTAGAAGGTGTGAAACGAGCGTTGATGGTTTCTAGTGATGAAGATGATAACAATTTTAGCCTGCACGATAACAGCGATGACTCAAACTTCGTTGGATCTCCACCCAAGTCTGAACCTGAAGAAGTTATTGACAATTCAACCCCAGTAGTTAATGACTTCGTCATTGTGCAGTTCAAATCAAAGAAGACTATTAAGAATTTCGTGGGAAATTTGAGAGGATCAGTGGTGATGAACTTGAGATCAATTTCTTGAAGAAAAAAGGAGAAGTTTTTCAATTCTTTTATCCTGAAATCCCCGATAGAAGTTGTGTTCCCAGAGGGGATTGTATTGTGAAGTTACCTCAGCCGTCAATTACCACTGGAACACTACGAACTGCAGGGGTCCTAAACTTCCCTCTACTTTATTCCAAATACTTGTAGTTATGATCCAACCTACAATCATGTTATTTATGTTGAATACATATTTTTTCTATTCACAAGCTATTTTATTCTGAAAAACCTTCTCTAATAATCTTTCAATAATGTAAAATAGGAAGGATCAAGTCACCCAACTGGTTGGGAGATTTGATCCCATGCAAGGTTCCCAAAAAAAGCCAGTTACCCTAAATTTTCAAAAAAATTCACTTTGAAATGTATAAAATTATATGCAGGTAAGTTTCCTCGACACATTCCGCCATTTAAAATATCAAAATCCAAAATCTGAAGAATTGTAAAAAACATATATAAAGGTATTAAAGGGGGATCAAGTATCCCTACTCTCCCCTATATGTTTTACAGTGAGTTTACTGTTACAAGTTATACACATAGGTTTTTCACTTTCACGTAATAAATATTCATGCGTAAATTTAGTGTGTCCTATTGTTAGCCTGGTTAATATGACCCGAGTGGTAACTGCTTATTCGCGTCCACTGTCCTGTCTTAATTTCTGGCATGACCCTTGCTACTCGGATTGCCACTCAGAATCAATTTTCGTTTTGAAGTAGGCTTTACGTCACTGTAAACCGCACTGTGGACTATATGTACATCTCTGCATACTGTAGCATATTTTACATGTTTGTCAGCATCTTCGTTTCCTTGTAATTCTTGATGAGAGGGTACTTAGTTTTTGTTCTCGTTTCTTAGATTGTGTTTCACTACGCTGATACTTTCTCCGATTTTGTCATCTGAACAGTGAAATTCTAGTGGATGTAGTTTGAACGTGAGTTTTGAGCATAAAGTGTTTTCTTATAGCATTTTTTATTTACATAATTTGATATTACTTTTCTTGTAAGGCATTCTTGATTAACCCAGATGTTTTGAGATGCTTTGCAGAATTTTTCTATTAACTTCTTGCATAGTCGGGTCAAGTCTTCTCTTGAAGGTTTTTTAATGAAATTCACTGTTTCGACCCTTACTGGTACAATTGATAATTTGCATAAATCTGATCGTGGGTTGTTTTTGGTACAAACTATTGTTGGTGGCAAATCGCAATCACATAATATTCATAGATACTTCCAAAAAGTTCCCAATTGCTATTAGGATCCATTTTGATTATTTATCAGTAATTATGCTTTAGTTGAGTTTTCAGCGTATCACAAGCAACGGTAGTTGCCGAGTGGTGCAAGTACACCCCCACAAAAACCACCACACCGAAAAAGTACAATACAAACTGTCTGCGGCATTTAAATCAAACCATGATAAGTCACTTTATATATACAGCATTTTTTTTACTTTTCCGCCCAACCTATCCAATATGCGAGAAAAGTATTGGTTTACCCCAAAAATAGTTGGAATTTTGAAATTTTTTTTGAGTTATTTTCACGTTTTCCAACAACAACACAAAAAAACGGTTTTTAGAAAAAAAATCCTGCGTGTATGTCGTCGTCGTCGTCGTTGTCGTCGGCCACTTTTCCTTACGAAGTGCAATGAGTCACCAATTTTATGATTGAATATTGTTAGGGACATGTCACAGATGAACCCTATTGATTTTCAGCTCACCAGAGCCAGTACAACGGGTGCTATGGTACTTGAAGTACGACATTTTGTCATTTTTTGAGAAATTTCAGTTTGTTAGCACGATACAGCCTCCGGAGTTCCACAAGTCAACAATTTCATGATTTAATATTATTCAAGACATGTCACTGATAACTCTAATAAATTTCAGCTCACCAGAGCCAATATAACAGGTGCTACAGTACTTTAAGTACGATATTTTTGTCATTTTTGGAGGTTTCAGTTTGTTAGCAGGATACAGCCACCGGAGTATATACAAGTGGCCAATTTCATGATTGGATATTATTCAAAACATCTGAAAGATCACGCCTATTGATATTCAGCTCACTAAAGCCAGTACAACGGGTGCTATGGTACTTGGGGTGCCAAATTTTTGTCATATTTGGAGAATTTCCAGTGTGTTAGCATGATACAGCCTCCAGAGAGTATACGATTGATCAATTCTATTATTGAGTATTGTTCAAGGTGTCTTACAGATGTATCCTATTGATTTTCAGTTGACTAGAGCGTGTACAGCGTGTCCTATAAATCCAGATACACTAAATTTTTGGTTATTTTTGGAGAAATTTCGGTTTGTTAGCACGATACATCCCCCGAAGTGTATACACAATTTAATCATAGAAAATTGTTCACGGCTACAGATGCGGAAAAGTTAGTTTTGATCTTTAAAACCGTTTATTTTCATACAAAATGTCAATTTTCGAATCGCCGAAAAAAAAGTAAGGCGTTAACCGATCACGATAGTATTCTGTCAGTTGACTTGGGGCGCTGAGGTACAGTAAAATTTTCAGCCTCATAGCCGTACTCGGGTACCTATAAAGACTATCTCCTATATATATATATATATATATATATATATATATATATATATATAATTGGCAAAAATATTGGGGTAGCAGCAAATAAAAGTACACTCTTTATAATATCTCCAAGCTTTCGGAAACGTTTATTTCCATCATCAGGGAGCACTACAAAAAATCACAAAAACGTTACAACAACTAAATGCGACCAACACCACAATCCGCCAAGCTAAAACAACCCCGACCAATCGCAAAATCTCTCTCTCTCACAAAAAGCAGCGAAGTAGTCAAGCATGCTTCAACCCAACAAAAAGCACTGATGGCGACACAAAAAACATGAACTGTCAGAAAAGGTCAAACTGTGACAAAATTTTACCCGACTAGTTCACAGTTTGACCTTTTCTGACAGTTCATGTTTTTTGTGTCGCCATCAGTGCTTTTTGTTGGGTTGAAGCATGCTTGACTACTTCGCTGCTTTTTGTGAGAGAGAGAGATTTTGCGATTGGTCGGGGTTGTTTTAGCTTGGCGGATTGTGGTGTTGGTCGCATTTAGTTGTTGTAACGTTTTTGTGATTTTTTGTAGTGCTCCCTGATGATGGAAATAAACGTTTCCGAAAGCTTGGAAATATTATAAAGAGTGTACTTTTATTTGCTGCTACCCCAATATTTTTGCCAATTTTTCCTAACTGGTCAGCAAAGACTTCCAATCTTTTTATATATATATATATATATATATATATATATATATATATATATATATATATATATATATATATATATATACATATATATTTGTGGCAATTGTAACGGTTCTAACGATTTCGATGTAACTTTGCAGGATGATAGAGCTCGAAAAGTTATTACGATCGCATCACACCTCGATCCCGGAAAAAATACCTAAGGGGTCCTAATGGCCATCCAAAATTTCGAAATATGGGAATTTTAGGTGTTTTCCAATTTATAAGTTATTGACCAGAGATAGACAAAAACCACCCGATATGTTTTTTGTAGCTCTATTCAAGATCTTTCCAACTGCATATATAGACTATTCCGGGTTTCTGATGTACATTACAGGTGTAAAGGCCGAGTCGAATACGTAGTTAATAGAAAAAATTCGGCCTTTTTATTTTTAATGGATTTTTAATGGATATAAGTGATCGGAAATAGTTTTTACCATGCCTATAATCGATTTTCGAGTGGTTTCCGAAGCCCGTGCTTATTTTCGTTTCATGGACAAAATGTGAGAAAAATTGGTTTTTTGACTTGCAGCAAGAAATAAAACGAAAAGGCTAAAACATAGTCATCTTATTGAGTTTTTTTCACCTGTTCATGAGTCCATCACTTATTGAAGACCTCGTGAAATATACAGTTAGATACGCTGCCCAAAAAATATTTGTGAATTTGAACTCTCAAGCAGAGAGTTATATGTATTTATAGGAATTCTTCTGGTCACCGGATACGTTCCTTTACCACGCAGAAGAATGTTTTGGGAAGAAGCTAAAGATGTGCATAACTCACTGGTATCGTAGTCGATGAGGCGTAATCAATTTGAAGAGATATGCAGATTTTTTCATGCATCTGACAACAACACACTACCTCAAGGAGACAAAATGGCTGAGCTACGACCGACCAATAACTGATGCATTAAATAAAACTTTTTTACAATACGCACCCGTACAGCAAAACATATCAACAGACGAATCAATGATTCCTTATTACGGAAATCATGGCTGTAACCAATTCATCCGAAGAAAGCCCAAACGATTTAGCTATAAAGCTTGGGTTATGAGTACCAAGCCAGACTATTGCTTACAGTTCGAAATTTATAAAGGACGAAAAAACCAAGAAAAGCCCATTGAAAGTCGAGGTCTTGGGGAATGTGTTGTGCTGAAATTTGCTGATATTTTACACATAGAATACCCTGGTTCACGTTTTCCATTATATTTTGATAACTTTTTTACTTTGGCGAATTTGATATATGAACTCAGATAAATTTCGGTGCAACAGGAACAGTATAGGAAAACAGAACTATGAAATATTGATAATGCAGTGGATGACAATGGTATCATAGGTATAAAATGGTAAGATAACAGTGTAGTAACCGTATTGTGAAATAAGTATGATGTTGAGCCCAAGTAAAAGTCTAAAAGATTTTCGGTGAAAGACAAAATGAGAATATATAAGGCCCAACCGCATGCGCATGCAATAAAAATGTATAACACATATATGGGAGGTGTGGATCAACTGAGATAGTAACATATCCAATTACAGAATCGCTGTGAGAGGGAAAAAGTGGTATACACCAATATTCCACTGGATGATTGATTTATGCGTTGCTAATGCTAGTCAGTTAGCCCGCTCTTACGGATATGATGGAGACATCCTCTATTTTAGGCGAGATATTCCACAGTATCTCCTAAAGAAATATGGAAGTTAACCAAAATTTCCCGGACCTAAAACGATTTCTGTGTACTGTACCACTTTGGAAGGATCCCACTTGATAATCTGCCAACAGACAAGAAGAAGATGCTCCCTGTGTAAGAATAAAACCACTAAAGCGTGCGAGAGTTGTCTAGTTCCACTACACGATAAATGTTTACACGGATTTCATAAATTGTAATTAAATTTTAATGGTTTTCATTCCAAATTTCTAACAAAAATAATATTGTTTTCTTTATTTCCCTAACTGCCCAAGGGGTCGTTAACGACCCACGCTCAAAATCATAAACTACAATTTTTTTAAACATTTTTTTAGATCATATTTCATCATTTTTCAACACAAAACATTATAATCATATGAAAACATTTTCATAGTTCTGGGCAGTAATGGGTTAACAAACAGTTTAATGACTGAGTTTGTTGAAAGATTTATAATTCTGTAACAAATACCAGCCTGTTGATTCGTTATAAATTGAAGTGAGGACATCCAAATTGGAAGAATTTGGAATTATTTTATTAATTAAAACTGTGAGATGTCGCCTTGTTTTGATTACATTCTGCAAATAATCATCTTGTATATTTATTTGAAATCCTCCTACTCCTGTTCTTATCTTTTTATTTCTACTGTTCGAAATTCTAAATCGTTGCGTATTATATTAAACACGAACGCCAGTAGCAATAGCTGGTTTAAAATCTCAAGAACGAAAATCGATAAATGCTTGTAAGGAAAATGTAAAATAATAATGGAGGAGAAAGTTCTGTGAAATGCCGTTTTATCGATAAGTACTCCTGCGAGCAACTAAGCCAATAAGTTGAACAACTATTTAGAGTAAAAAGTTTTCAACATAGTTTTGAGAACTAGCATCTGCAGGATAAATTATTGCTGTAGAAGAGGTTTAATGTAAGATAAAAAAAAATATGTTCGTTTATTGGTTGAAATGTGTTTAAATTGATTGTTCTAACGTTTAATCATAAGATCTTAAACTAACAATCAGGAAGTCAATCATACTTCAGAAAAATAGGAAAACTAAACAATATTACCCATCTTTTGTTTGAAATTATATTTTCGGTTTCAGACACTACACAGGAAAACGTAAAATTCTTGTTTGTTTTTGCTTTTATTTCCGTTCCATTCATTTCTGCATCCATCTTCACATTTGCTTTCGTTATAGTCCATAAGTACTTGAATCCTCAACTGTTTGAGACTCTCACAAGTCCGCGTGGGTGTGTGGATTCACGATATTTTAATGTTTTATCTTTTATTTTTAATAATGTTTTAAAATTTAACCAGTAGTGGGCAAATGTATTACCAACTGGATTTATTCCTTTAATGATTGGCTGTTTTACACATTTTCGATTTTCAAGATCTAGGATGCAATCTCGATTGATTTACGAAAGCTATCCCCAATAAAATATTGTTCAATTTGTGTTCTAATTGATCAGCAAAGATCACGGGGTTTTCCGCTTTTCAGCTCTATGCAAGATGGGGTATATATATATATATATATATATATATATATATATATATATATATATATATATAACAACAAAGAGATTCATGGGTAATTCACGCAAAATAAAGGGCTACTGAAATAGAGTGGTAACCGTGGACATGCATGTTTCTGGCTCATTTTGCCTCTTTAGCACGGAATAACCAAATAAGGATGTGAAATTTGGGAGCAAAGATGTTAATCGAAACATGGGAAAACACAAAATAACGGATTTCAGCAGGGAAACCAAACGCTCATTTGTGTCTTCAATTGGAAGATCCCGAGTTTTCAGGACATCAACCAACATCGACACGGAGGCGCATATAGCCCCCCCGCCATGAACCTTCCGACCCATAGTAAATAACAAAGAAGATGTAGGAATATCGCGTGATATGTTAACAACAACAACAAAGAGATTCATGGGTAATTCACGCAAAATAAAGGGCTACTGAAATAGAGTGGTAACCGTGGACATGCATGTTTCTGGCTCATTTTGCCTCTTCAGCACGGCATAACCAAATAAGGATGTGAAATTTGGGAGCAAAGATGTTAATCGAAACATGGGAAAACACAAAATAACGGATTTCAGCAGGGAAACCAAACGCTCATTTGTGTCTTCAATTGGAAGATCCCGAGTTTTCAGGACATCAACCAACATGGCGGGGGGGCTATATGCGCCTCCGTGTCGATGTTGGTTGATGTCCTGAAAACTCGGGATATTCCAATTGAAGACACAAATGAGCGTTTGGTTTCCCTGCTGAAATCCGTTATTTTGTGTTTTCCCATGTTTCGATTAACATCTTTGCTCCCAAATTTCACATCCTTATTTGGTTATGCCGTGCTGAAGAGGCAAAATGAGCCAGAAACATGCATGTCCACGGTTACCACTCTATTTCAGTAGCCCTTTATTTTGCGTGAATTAACCATGATTCTCTTTGTTGTTATATGTATGTATATATATCTATATATATATACACATCATTGTCAATTAGTTTGAGACAAACCTTAGATTTCTCGTGTAGTTCGGCTCTTGTATCTGGTTTGAGAAGTAAATTGATAATTTTCGTCCTCAATTAAGTTCTAATTTCACAATTCTGTCTTTTTCATGGTTAAATTACATATCTTTGCTGTTTCACAGCTTTTCTTGTGCACTTGCAGCATGAAGTTTCTATTTCATAAATTTTTCCGTTTATCTTCGTAATAGCCTCTCACTTCCCTTTTCTCTTTAATATTCTTATTTATTTTATTCTCTTGATCTACCATTGTATAAATCCTTGGGGAATAATAGTCAATTCCACTTCTGACTCTCTTGAAACTCCGACTTCTATGACTTGTCTCAACTTTTTTTTGTCAAGCAAGGAATGGTCAATAAATTTCAATCAATTATTAATTTTTCGCCCGCAATAAGTTTGTGAGAATATCATTAAAATTAACATCACGTTTTTTATAATTTTTCATTATTCATTTATAGAAGCGTTTTGCTTTGAACTATGTAATTGAGTCGATCAACAATATATCAAACAAAGCGTATTCCCAAGTCAAAATTGATCAATTAATAATTTATTACATTTGCTCTCCTTGCAATAGCGTTATTGATTTTGTAATCAAAAACACACGGTCGATTGAACGTCGTCTACACTATTCTACACTTAATCGAATGGAAAAAAGGTAATTATTGAACCAGCTATCATTTGTAGATTACGTATCCTTTCATTATATGTTACGTACACCAAATGAATTACTGTCTGGACAACAATGGGACAGTGACTCGTATAAATTGATCGATAATAAGGGATTTTTTTAACATGCATTTGAAGTGGTTGTCAGGGAAAATAGAACAGCTCGAGATGAATTCGGGAATAAACCAATCGATTTCACCGCAAGGACATAAACCGTCCAACGGAATGAGCGAAATTGGGATCACTATAATCCTACTTAAATGGTTGTCATTTTATCCATTAATCAGAGATTAAAATAACAGCTATTAATGTAACTAGAAATGAACGTGTCATGTAATTTACCTACAGTAAACAACCCACAAAGAAATATGTAGATAGTTTACTATTGCTTGCGTCAATATTTAAATTTTATAAAAATAGTAATATTTAATAGTAAATGGTCGGTTGATTTCTGAGCAATAGGCAACACACCTTGTTCATTGCATTTATAAATAAAAGAGAGATATTCTGGCCCGATTTAAATCATTAATGTTTTTAACAAAAACGTCGGCAGTAAAAACAAAATGGAAACAAGACGTTTCAAATGGTACCAATATAGTTTATATAGTTAGTTAGACGATAACGTTTGAAAAAGTCGAAACATCTACGTAAAATATATCGTTATTAAATAAATACAAAGTCATTTAATCTCAATAATATTGAATTCAGGACTATATAATTTATTTAAAGACGCATTTTTCAATTTCCCTTATTTGCCATATTTACCCGTATCTTGATTCCTAGTCCTATTAGGTAAAAAGCTGGACATGACAGCCTGAATTGTGTTTCTTTTTTTCACCTAATTAATTGCAACGTTGTTCCATCCAAATTCAATAGTCACTTATAATGCATGGTCTACTAATAGTTAACTAGAATCATACATAACAACTACCATGTAGTTGGTATTATGATCTATTATATGATCCACCTATTTTATGCAATATGTGACTCATAATTATATATATATATATATATATATATATATATATATATATGGAAAAGAACTTGCGACACATTGTATATGATAATATGGAATGAACCTGCTACACACTGTATGTAAATTTAAAATTTTGATAACCATTTAAATCATCAGAAATATAGCTGATCTATGGAAGGGAAATTATTCAAGAGAGAAAATAAATAGTAAATCAAACCGAAGAAACATAAAGAAAATTTTTAATGTACCTGTACATGCACATATGGTAGAGAAACATGAATTCCAGCTATTAAGAGAGAACCTTTTAGAACGTCACCTTATATAAATTGTAACAATCTATTTTTCACATAGTAAGAGTCAAAAGATTATGATTTGTTTTAAAATATTCCAATTAGATATCGTAAGAAACTCTTTGGAAACACTAGAAAATTATTTTAGAATATGTCAAGGAATAAAGTCAAAATAATAAAAAAAACATTAGGGTTATAATGTCTGACATTTGTGAAATTATTTGTCATGTTCAATAGATCAAATGAAAATGAATAGAACTGTCAGTTTTAAATATTTTGGAAATTATATAAAAGGAAGTAGTATATGGAATTTGATTATTTAGAAATATAAAACGGAATGTTCTAAAAATATGAATAAACAATTTGAAACCTAAAATGAGATTTACCAACAAAATTCCATATAACCGATTTGATTGGTGAATTATACTTGAAATTTTTTAATCAGCGGCAAGCGGATTGAAAAATTAAGAAAAAATCAATGGGAAAGGTTGTTGATAATGAACATTACTAACTAGGCAGAATTTTTTTAACGATGAATGGGGGTGAAAATTGAATCTTTGGAACAAAATTTTGAATATTAACAAGAAAAGCGGTACAATTTGAATGGTGAATATAAAAAGAAATACATTATTCTTTAAAATAATTCAATAAAATTTGTAAAATAAACTGGTGAATACAAAAGTAACAAGAGATTGGTTAAAATAGCGGAATACTAACCTTCAATATTTATCCGTATAATAAAGTAAAGTTTTGTATCGTGGAAATGGTATCTCCACGATACATCTCAGAAAGAATTTGTCTCTGGAAACCCATCATAGACGTATTGATGTACATGAAATATCATTTTTGTTCATACCCAAACAGGAGAAACTGTAGAGTATCCCAGGAAGAATCCTACAAGAAGAATTAAACAAGATGAGATTTAAAAAGTTGAATAAACTCACTTGTATTGTGTGTATATCGTTAAACTTTGAAATTTCACAGACACTAACCCTCACCATATCCGCCATTTTATGTTGTGAAGTTTTTGACATCAAATGATATTTAGTGTGTATAATATGTTGCATAATTGTACCTATATTTAATAATAATCCATTTGTGTGTATGTGTATTGAATGAAAGATCACTGTAGATAAGTTATTCCTTTTAAAATTTTATATTTGAATAATGTATTTGTTTTCCTTGATTTCGCATTAACTAACGTTTTCATTGTTGCAGAATTTCATTTCTGAACGATTGTTTAATTTATCTGTTGGCATCATTGATGAGACGGATCGTAACTGGAGAGGGGTCTCGAAACAGAATGTACAGGACCGTCCTATAAAATTTTGCAGAGAAAAGAAAAGCAAGAATTTCATTTTTTCATTTGAAACTTTCCAGTTAATAAAAAAATTTGTTTTTTGGCGCTCATAATATAAATTTACAAAAAAAATTATCTAATTCCATGAACCCAAGATCCTGAGGTTATTGTTTTCTCATATAAATAACTAAAACTAGGATTTCAAAAGTATTAAAAAGGTGAGTGTAATTCTTTCATGACATATTTTAAAAAAATTTAATATACCAGGCGAATCAAAATTTTATTGACAATAGAAAATTTTATAACATCAAATAAACTGAACAATAACAATTAGGTTTCTTACACTGAGTAAACCACAATATAAATTTATTGATAAGAAGGTTTTAAATCACAAATAGCAAACCACAATAATATATTTATATATATATATATATATATATATATATAAATATATATATATATATATATATATATATATATATATATATATATATATATATATATATGAACCTAGTTCGTTTGTTCATATATATATATATATATATATATATATATATATCCAGGGTGTCCCGGGACTAATGGAAAAAAGTCAGGAGCGTATAATCATATGAACTTTTTCTATGCAGGCCCACGTTCTCGAGTTATAGGCCTCCAAAGTTTCAATTTTGAATTTGGTTTTTATTTTTTGTGCTAGTTATTTGATCTTTATAAAATTTACGGCAAAGCTATAATGTACGTGTATGTTTATTTTGGAAAGGTAAACAGATTTACAGTAGTGCCTTGACGCCAGGGACGGACTACTCGCAATGGTTAGTTATCCAAAAAATTTGCAGGGATCGCACACCCTATATGAAATTATCGAAATTGACATCTTCACACATTAAGCTAACGAAAAGGTACTCTTATTGGAATTCGATAAAATGAGCCGTTTGGCTAAGATTTACAGTTTTATTAATGCACTATGTACCAAATTACGCATTCACCATTTTCATAGGTACACAACGAGGTAAAATTAACTTATGAATACGATATCCAAGATTTAGCTACAGAACAACAAAAGAATAATTTAACGATAGCAGGAGATAAAAAACATTAACGACTTATTAATTCGAAAGTTGGTAAAAACTTTTTAAAATTGTTTTTACCGTTTATCAAGTAACCATAGGATTAGTTGTCAAACGTTGTGTAGAATAGCTCGTAGTTAGTACTTGTCAATGATTCATAAGTTCTTAATTTAACAGTTACAATGGACTGGCTTGTCGAAACTGTTTAGAGGCCAGAAGGCTTTATGCAGAACATTTTGCAAACAAAGAACTGCCAGACAGGCGAATATTTGAGCGTATTGATCTCAGGTTACGAGAAACAGGTATGAATAAGTAAATGTAATTTCCGATGTATACAGAACAAAATTCTAAATTTTAGGAAGTTTTTTGCCAAAAAAGGTGGAGAAGGTCTAGTACGAAGCGTACGTACTGTGGCAGTTGAACAGTACTTGTTAAATGCAGTTGATAATGAACCATCATCGAGTTTACGAAAATTATCAAGAGAACATAACGTCTCGAAATCAGTAGTTCACCGCGTCATAGGAGAACAGCTGTTATATCCTTTTCACATGAAAAAAGTACACAGTATGACAGTGGCTGATTATCCTGCACCACTTGAGTATAGTCAGTGGTTTCTGCGACAACAACAAGCAGACAATAAATATATTTATTAGTAACGTACTCTTTACGGACGAATCCGGTTCCACCAAAGATGGAGCCAATAGTTCTCATAATATGCATTTATGGGATGATGCAAATCCACATGGCATTATCCAAACTAGGAACCAGCATAGATTCATTGTTAATGTTTGGGCAGGAATAGTTTGCAACCAATTGATAGGGCCATACTTTATTGACGGTACTTTGGCCGGTCAGAGCTATTTGGAGTTTTTGCATATTGAACATTTATTAGAATAACGTTAGTTTTTGTTGTTGTTCAGGAATTAGTTTTAGTCAAATGTTCTATAAATTGTGTTTTTTGATGTTTTCTTAATGGTTTGAAAATGTTGTGTTCGTAATTTTGATTGAGATCAACTAATTACGTAGTTTGCGTAACTATTTAATTCCCATTGGATAAGTTCTTAATGTTTTCATCATCTGCTATCATCAAATTATTTTATTTAGTACTGTAGGTAAATCTTGGACATCGTATTAATAAGTTAGTTACGTAAATTGGTACGTAGTGCATTAATAAAACTGTAAATATTAGCCAAACAGCTGATTTTATCGAATTCCAACAAGAGTACCTTTTCGTTAGCTTAATGTATGGGGAAGTCAATTTAGATAATTTCATATAGGGTGTGCCATCCCTGTAAAATTTTTGGATCACTAACCAATGCGAGTAGTCCGTCCCTGGCTTCAAGGCACTACTGTAAATCTGTTTACCTTTCCAAAATGAACATACACGTACATTATAGCTTTTCCGTAAATTTGATAGAGATGAAATAACTAATACAAAAAATAAAAATAAAAACCAAAATCAAAATTAAAACTTTGATGACCTATAACTCGAAAATGAGGGCCTGCATAGAAAAAGTTTATATGAAGTACTAACATTATTTTGGCTCAGATTATACGCTCCTGACTTTTTTCCCATTAGTCGCATTATATATATATATATATATATATATATATATATATACATATATATATCAACGTAGAGTGAAACCTGCAACACTCTGTATACTGAATTATGGAATAACAGACTACACACTGTAAGTAATTAAAAATTTTGGAATTTGAATTTTTTTCTTAAAATTATTTAAAAGGAGACAATCTGTACTATTCACTATTTAGTAGAGAAAGTATACAAGAATCTAAATGTATAACTATGGAGAAGATTTTAAATAAGCTTTATAAGAATATAGGTGAAATGAAGTAACAAAATTTCCATATTTAAGAGAGATAATTTTAGAACGTTTGTTCTATATAAATAAAAATAATAATCCATTGTTCTCATTGTCAACGTAAAATAATATTATGATTTGTTTTAAAGAAGTAAATATTAGAGATTGAAAGAAGTTTTCGATAAGATTATGTAACTATTTAAAATATGTCAAGGTAGGAAGTCAAATGAAAACATTAATTTTATGGAACATGACACTTGTTAAACGATTTGTCATTCCGAATAAATATTTTAGAAAATAAGAACTGTCATTTTAAAAATTTATTGAAATACAATTTAAGGGAGTAATATATGGGTTATAATCATTTAAGAAACTCAAAACAGAATGTTCTGAAATGATGGATGGACAATCTATTATTTGAAATGAAGATTTTCAATAAGAATTTTGATAACCAATTTTGATTGGTGGAATACGTTTGAAATGTTCCCATCAGCGATAAGCAGATTGCTAATTATAATAAAAAAATTGAATGGGAACAGTTTTGTTGATAATGTAGACTATTCACTAGGTACTTGTTTTTGGTAGCAGAAAAATATTAAGAAGCAAAATTTCTGAAAAAAATTATTAAAACTTTCGGAGAAACAACAATTTGGTATGAAAATTAGAGAAAGGAATACATTATACTTTAAAGCTAATCAGTAATATAATTAATCAAATAGATATACACATTATAAGAAGAAAATTGGTAATTATAATTGAATACAAACCATAAAATTTATCGACGTAATTAAGTAAAATGTTGTATTGTGGAAACGGTGTCTCCACAATACTTTTCAGAAAGCTTTGGATTATGGGATTTGTCTAAAATGTATTGATGTGGACGAAATATAGCATTGATTCTTGATATTATGCAAGCTGGACAAATTGTATGGTGTTTTCCAAGAGGTAACCTAAAACAAAATAAAAACCAATCATTGATGTGAATTAATTGAACAATACAGTGAACAAAGGTATTTAAAACTATTTTAATTATATATAAAGAAGGTAGTGTAAACTTACCGATTTTGTACAAAGAATTGAACTTTGATATTGCACAGACGCTCATAAGCTTTATTATTCGCCATTTTCTGTCATAGACGTTGATATAACGGATTTCGTGTTATAAAATTTGTATAAAATGTTGCCTATTTTAAATCATGTATAGAAATAATATTTCACCAGAGTGTATGATTTTATTTGAATGAGTGATCATACTAGATAGTAGGTTTTCACAAATTTATGTCTTGTAAAAGAATGATGTGTTTGTTTCTACAACATTAAATAACGTTTTTCCATTTGAAAAACATTTTAAAATTATATTCTTGAGATTTTTCATTTCTTTATGGTGATTGCTCCATCCAGTTTCAACAGTTAGTAGCTTTGAACTGACATCTGTGAATCGTGGAGAGGTTCAACATTAAACAGACAGGACCGTCTTTAGAGTTTATTTGGAAATAATAAAGCAAGTATATTTTTGATTAACTAAATTCCTTCATTGAAATATAGGGACTTTATTTAAACTTTGGCGCTCATATTAGGAATTAAAATTGTTTTGTTTTTCTACATTTGAACCCTACTCTGAGATTATGGAGTTTCTCATGTAAAAAGTATAATTATCTTACAAATTAATTTTAAATTTTACAATATACCGGGCAAACAAAAATTAAATATCAACTAAACTAAACAATAATTTTAATATTCTCTCTCCCAATACAAATCACAATACTATGTCGGCCCAACGTAGGGCAAATTAAATTCCCATAAAATAAACTACAATAACATGTCACCGCAACGTGGGGCTAATTTAGAAATTTTGTAAATAATAATAAAAAGAATTGAAATAATTTTTTGACTGTATTGAAAAAAGATTAAATACATAAAATGGAACGGAAAATGACATTAAGGGACGGAAAGCAGGTGGGAGTCGAAAGTAGGTCTGATGAAGAAAGAGAAGAAAGGAGCAATGGTAGAGGAGATTTTCAGGTGCAATACTTGGAACAGGGGAGAGAACATTCACAGGAAGATAATGCAGAACAAGGGCAGGAAGAAGAAGATGCACCATTGTCAGAAGAAGCAGGACAGGAGGACAAACAAGAATCAAAAGAAAAAGAGGAAATGGACGTAATGAGTATGTTTCAAATGATGATGAAAAGGATGGATCAAAATATGAATAGAATGGAAGGAAATATAAATACAAAAATGGATCAAAATAAGGAAGAAATGAATATTAAAATGGACCAAAATAGAGAAGACATGAAAGAAATGAATATTAAGATGGACCAGAATAAGGAAGAAATAAAACAAACTAAGGACCTACTAATAAAACTGTGGGAAGAAAAATTGGGACATGTTGAGAAGAAATTGGATGAATCAAACACATACATGGATAATAAAATAGAATTTACCAAACAAGAAATAAGAGGAGAGGGGATTAAAGAAATAACGGAAATAGACAATTCACAGATAAACAGAATTAACAAAATGGAGGAGAAAGAAAAGGATTTCAAAGGAGAGATTCAAATAGATGTAAAGATACAAAATGAAAATATAAATAGAAATGATGATACTATAGAACAAAAATTAAGTAATAAAATGGAAATTGACGAAGTAAAAATACAAAGTGTGATGGAGTTTAAAGAAGTTGAGGAGGAAACACAAGAAATACAATTTATTAAAATACAAAGACAAATAAATGAGGAGATGATAAATAGCAATTCACAGAATCTACGAAGTGCGGAAGTCATGAAAATTTATGAAAAAGAGATTTATTGGAAAATAACAGATCCAGATGTTAATATATTGAAACGAACAGTAACATATGGTAAAGGGAATAATAATGATAGGGGGATACAAATTAATTGGAAGTTAGAGAAAATCAATAAGATATTACAAGAGACTAAGGAAGAAATAGAAGAAACCATAAGACAGAATATAAATAAATAAATGTTGCCTATTTTAAATCATGTATAGAAATAATATTTCACCAGAGTGTATGATTTTATTTGAATGAGTGATCATACTAGATAGTAGGTTTTCACAAATTTATGTCTTGTAAAACAATGATGTATTTGTTTCTACAACATTAAATAACGTTTTTCCATTTGAAAAACATCTTAAAATTATATTCTTGAAATTTTTCATTTCTTTATGGTGATTGCTCCATCTAGTTTCAACAGTTAGTAGCTTTGAACTGACATCTGTGAATCGTGGAGAGGTTCAACATTAAACACACAGGACCGTCTTTGGAGTTTATTTGGAAATAATAAAGCAAGTATATTTTTAATTAGCTAAATTCCTTTATTGACATATAGGGACTTTATTTAAACTTTGGCGCTCATATTAAAAATTAAAATTGTTTTGTTTTTCTACATTTGGACCGTACTCTGAGATTATGGAGTTTCTCATGTAAAAAGTATAATTATCTTACAAATTAATTTCAAATTTTACAATATACCCGGCAAACAAAAATTAAATATCAACTAAACTAAACTAAACAATAATTTTAATATTCTCTCTCCCAATACAAATCACAATAATATGTCGGCCCAACGTAGGGCAAATTAAATTCCCATAAAATAAACTACAATAATATATATATATATATATATATATATATATATATATATATATATATATATATAAATCTTTCAATATTATAATGATTGTTGTGCCGACTTTTTATTATAAATGTCGTGTATGAATGAATGTTTTTTTATTAATGAATTTAGTTTAATAACAATTTTATTTTTGAACGATAATTTTTTGACTCACGTGGGGTAGGCATTTGTTTTATAATGTGATATTTTGGGCTGACATTAATTTTATAATATCGGATTTTATCAATAATAATATTTTTAGTATATAACGTGGTTTTTTTGTTTTATTCTCTTTTACGGCTAGCTCAGTCCATTAGATATAATTATGTATTACCTGTTATGACAATATAGACGGGGCATGAAAAATCCTCTCGTTCTCTTCGAGTTCCGGCAGTTGATAGCTCTTTAAAATTCTTTCATTTGTGCTCCTGTGATATTCATATCAATAATCTAGTTGCCACTAAGATACGACTATGGTTGTTAATGTATTCGCTATGATGGAATCGATGAGCGATAATCGTCTTTCGACAGAAGCTCGTAAAACGTGATAAAGATTGACACAAACGCTTTGGTTAAGTACAATTTTACTTAGCAATAAATTTAATTATCAAATATATGTGTTGAAATAATGATGAAATGAAAATGAATGAATCTATATACAATCAGGTGAGTATCTTACACACTATATGTTATTTAGTTCCTATGTTTTTAATTTGTTTAACCTATAAACGTGCTATAGTTATACTGTTGTTTGTCTTTTAGACTTATTATTTGATTTCATACTATCATGAAGAAGTATAACTTCTTATAATTGATCAATTATATATTTGTTATCACTGACCTTTCAAAATTTCTGCACACAAACTGGTACACTCTTGTTGACGAGGAATAAAAGAACTACTGTACAGGCTCTTTTGATAGGATGGTTGACTCTCAGCTTTTCTTAGGTGGGTACAATTCATCTAATCTCTTGTATATTTTATGGATAATGATTTAATTTCTTCGTTGGATTATTTTATAATATACGGCGTGGCGAATGTTACCAAATTGTTATATACATTGTCTTTAATGATTTTTTTATTGTTTGAGGACTTTTTAAGGAGTTTTTGACACTTTGTCGATAAATTTCAACGATGCGTCTCCTAACACGTCCTTTCTCAACCCACGCTTCCCACCGATCTTCTTTTGTTTCAAAAATCAACAAACTTTTTTTGCATCCGTTGCTAAATAATTTTCATGTGCGCCTTGATCTCACATGTTTATTTCAATATTCAAGAGTTTTTCACTAATTTAGTATTTTTAACCAATATTATTTGTTAATTCATATAATTAAGTCTTTTGTATTTCCCTTGCGATTGTTTCTAGTTGTCTTAGCCATTTAAATAGTTTATATCCGTTAAAATATTGAATAATATGTTCATATTGAAAATATTTCAAATCACAAATCTACAATTTCAATTTACATAAAAATGTGTGCGAGTCCTTTTTAAATATCCACTTAGTCTAATTTTACAATTCATTCTCATAAACTATTCTTAGAATATATTTTTCCGTTCCTTGCAAAATTAATTTTATTTACAAACAAATAATCATCTCATACGTTTTGTGTTCTGCGTTCTGTCGCTAGCGTTTTGTCGCTGTAACATTTCTGACACTTATGGCATCATGAATTCTAACCAAGTAAATTTTTGCAAATATTAAATCATAACATTGAGTATTGTCCTTTGTGTTGTTGAATATTATTATTATTTGATCGTTATTTAGATTATGGATTCATGGTACTTTTCTTGTAAGAGATTTTGTATGGCTGAATGATGTTTGTTTATAAATATATGTTATGGGATAATGGATCAAGTACATCTGTTAATAATCAAAGGTAATGTTTCTTTTTGTTTCAGTTATAAGGTTTCTAAATAACATAACATAAATAAATTGAATACCTCATTCTTAACTTCTTCATAAAGTATGATCTAGACCATTACTATTTTAGTATTTAATAGTGATTCTTTTTTGTACTAATATTTGTATCTCATTTACAAACAAGAAGTAGGATTATCTCGTGATATGTAAACAACAACATCAAAGAGATTCATGGGTAATTCACGCAAAAAGAAAAAGGGCTACTGAAATAGAGTTGTAACCGCAGACATGCATGTTTCTGGTTCATTTGCCGTCTTTAGTACGGTATAACCAAATAAGGATGTTATTTGTGCCTTCAATTGGAAGATCCCTGTTGAACTCCCTTGTTTTGTGTTTTCCCATGTTTCGATTCACATCTTTGCTCCCAAATTTCATGCTCGAAAAGTTACGATCGCATCATACCACAAATGCCTGAAAAAAACCTTAAAAGGTCCTAATGGCCATCTAAAATTTCTGAATATGGGTATTTTAAGTGTTTTCCAATTTATACCCTCTTGATCTCAGATAGAGAAAACCCACCCTAAATGTTCTTTGTAGCTCCATTCAAGACTTTTACCATTTTTTATAGTATTTGAGATATATGGTGTACTCTTGTGGAGTTATAGCCAAAATAAGTGGTATACACTTTGATTTTTTCCACTTTTTCCCAATTTAGATGGTTTTTGACCCCAGATCTAAATTTTTTTAACAAAAATACTCTCCTTAAATACTGCATACTTCTACCAAATTATTGAAAGAATCTATATTACTTTTTCAAGTAAGGTAAATGCGCCAATAATGAACATAGCTCCTATAGTGGACATACGAATACTTACTTAAAAATGGTTTCATAAACATTTGCATTAAATTTAATACTATTTGTAGTGTTGTAGCTAGCTTGAGCGGCACCGGTTAGTAGAAGTTATACCTTGGCTACTAGAGAATAGTTTGTACTTAGGTATAAAAAGATACAGTAACTGGTTTTTTGATGTCTCAATAATCTCATAAGTTTTGGAATGTAACATCTAAATAATAATAAAAATCACAAATACCTTCATATGTTTTATGCAGAAAAATTACTATTTACATAATTTTAGCGCATACTATATAGACAAAAAAAATTGCCTGAATAATAAATAATGGCAAGTATAAGATTGAAAATAAAACAAATTAAAATACTTTCTGTGTTTGTTTGTCGTTGCAAAAATATCAATTATTTGGTTAAAATGTATTTCTTTTGCACGCGTAATTTCTATGCTTAAAATAATCCAACTATTTAGCATTCCTGATGCCATTTCCTCAAAAGTTCTCAATAAGTTTCAGTTTGGAAAATGATTGCTCCGAAGAAGTTAATGGCATTGCTAAAATTATTAAATGAGCGGTACACACGTTAGCAAAGTTGAAAGAGCTGGTGTGATTTTCACAAAATATAAGATCAACCAGCTTATCTCATGTTGTTAATCCTGTCATATCTTCACGGAACACCGAGCGAAAGTTGAGAATTAATGTTCAAACAAGTAGTGAAGCGCAACAATTTGATGAACATTTAGATTACCGAATTTGTCTAAAGGACAATACAATAACAAAATAAATGGTTTCAAAGATTAAACCTAACTTTTTTGGTACTCCGGTTGCTGCATCTAACTTACAGAAATTTCTGTGATGTATATGGATGTATAGGATCCGGCCTACTGGCTATGGTGGGCTGAAAGTCAATAAAGTTCAACTGTGAGATGCCTTGAATAATATCCAATCATAAAATTCGTCCCTTGATTACACTTTGAAAGATGTATCGTGCTAACAAAGCGAAATCTCTTTAAAAATGACCAACAATTTAGTATATCTGGATATGAAGTAGCAATTATACAGGCTCCGAAGAGCTGAAAATCAATAGAGTTCATCAGTGCATAATCAATATCCTATCATAAAATTCGGCACTTGTTTACACTCGGAAGGCTGTATCGTTCTAACAAAACGAACGTTCTCCAAAAATGACATGAATATAGGATACCTGGATTTATAAGAACCATTGTACTATCTCAGGTGAGCCGAAAATCATCTGTGAGACTCTCTAAATAATTTCCAATCACAAAATTGGCCACCTGTATACACTCCGGAGGCTGTATCGTAATAACAAACCGAAATTTTTCCAAAAATTACCATAAATGTAGTATATCTGGAATTATAGGACCAGATGTACTAGCTCTGGTGAGTTGACAATCAATAGGGTTCATTTCTGTGACGCACTGAACAATATCCAATCTTAAAATTGGTCACTTGTATACTATCCGGAGGCTCTATTGTTCTAGCCTTAGAGTAATAATAAACATAGAGAGGGCTATTATTTCATAAACACGTTTATTTTTGCGGCCCACAATTCTAAACGCCAGTAGTAAAATAATGAATGAATTAAAAAAAGTAGGAATGGTATTGTAGATATATGGCCTTGGTAATTTCGGCTGTTTTTCTGAGAAACTTGGCACCGACGAACCATGATAATACAAAAATGTTAAATTGATTAACTTAAAAGTTTATTTTGCCACTAAAAGTCTTGTAAAACAAATCAAAACGAAATAACTAAATTCTCTAGTCGTAATGGCGCTGGTGTGAACAAACCATATTTGACATTATTTACTACAATACTACGGAGAATTCGAAATGATCGTCGATCACACTCTGACAATTATTCCATCTCTCTTTATATGGTAATTAAACAAGGACAAAACTACTAAATATATTACTATAGACACATTAAACAGATACTGAAATTTTGAGCAATGTTGCCACTTCTAGTTATGACCATAAATATATCTAAGGATACAGCAAATACTTGTTCAAAATTAATATAAGAATATGCGTTTATTAACCAAAATCCAACAGCAAAACCAAGTATTATTAATTACTTTTAATAGGAGCGACTCAGATGCATAAATTAGTATAACTTTTTTTTATTTGCATAACTTTTCACCACATTTTCAATTAAAGTTCTAATTTCATTTTTCCTTCAACCAAAGAGGCTTTGTAAGTATGGAAAAAATCAAAACAAACATATCTATTTTATTTGTTAATCTGAGGTTCTAACAAACCCAAATATCTTCGAAAATTGTGGTAGTTCAGCTACCATGGTGTGTCTTTGTTGAGCTGTAAATCAAAGATCATCTGTGAGATGCCCTGAACCATACCCAATCATGAAATTGGTGACTTTATGCACTACGGATGCTCTATCGTGATAGCAAGACATGTTAAAAGAAGTGTCCGACGACATCGACGACGACGACATACAAACAGGATTTGTTTGTATAAACTCATTTTTCGAATTTTTCTCAATGAAAAACGTATAAATGATTTTAAAAAATTACAACTTTTTTGGGGAAAACCATTGTATTCAGGTTTTGCGGAAAAGTAATAACCTGAAAATGTTATCTCACCTTTTATTTAAAGGAAATAATTCAATGGATGAAGAGCATATGTCTAATTTTTTTTAATAGAGAGGTTGCAGACTGTTTTAACTCCAAAGCCGTTTACACTAAGTTGTAGCGCTCACCATTCGTCTGCTGAACCTTAAACCGGACGGACGCACACCAGAAGCCAGAATATCAGACTGGAGTTTAGAAATCTAGAATCATCAGACAACTTATCATCGTATTGATTTTTGAAAATTCAAACCTGCTTCTGTAAATCAGTATCAGCAGCTGTGGCCAAAAATTAGGACTCAAGGAGTCGAAATGTACCAACATTTTTAAAACCAGATAGACGATTTTTCAGCTGGAAAGAAGCAATATCCAAAATGCTATTGAATGTATTTTCTATGAATTTTTCCTCGGCTGTTAACTTTGTATCAGTGTCAAGTTCGTCAAAAAAATTTTTAGTATCTTTTGACGCTTCCTAATAGAAATACTACTACTACTAGAGAAGAAGTTTCGATTCGAATTATATTATACTCGTCATGCAGTTTGCATACTGCTCTGCAAGCGTTTTTAAGTAAATTATAAGCTTGCATAATATTAGAGTTTGTACTTTCAAAATCCTTCGAGACTTTATTTTCAGAATCAAGAATTTTCGAAAAAATACGATAATTGGAATAACATTTTTCTTAAGTACGTTTATTTCAGATCTTTTTTCGTCTTTTTCACTGTTTAAAGTTATTTCTTTAAGAGCCTTTAAAATGTCTTTATAAATAATTCGGACTTTGTTACGATTTTTAGTTTGAATCGGTACTTAAAGTTAATTTAAAATGAACACTTGCACACCTTCCTACTATGTTGTTACCTCCTTAATCTCAGGGTCAAGAGGTAACGATAAGAAAGTTGTTAACTTACTCAATTTGTTGAAGACCTTCCAATTTATACCGGTTATAAGACTCTTAAGCAGGCCAGGTATTTTCCAAAAAAAAATAAAGGTGATTCATAAACTGCATAAGTCAACAGATGAATCGGTTAATTTTAATGTACCTACCCTAAGAGAAGAAATGAAAGAATTAACGTCTCCAAAACTTTTAATCTCCCAACTTTATGAGTTTAATACCTTAATGACAATAGTACATTAGTGTTTACTAAAAATTTAGTAAACAATACCTTAATGAAAATAGTAGATTAGTGTACTGAAATTTGACAGTAATTTACTGAAAATATACTACTAACTTAGCTCACGTTGAATGAGTAACTACCACTCCCTTTTTGCAATTGCAGAAAGTTTACATTTTAATAAAAAAGCTAGTAATAACTAGTGTAACAACATTGTTACAAGAATTATGGTTTATTGAAAACCTAACCACTTGAAAGAAAAATAAATAGATACGTTACATTAAATTGTTTTGGAGATTAACTTCATCTTTAAAAAATATATATACATAACTTTATAGCTTATATGAGCATTATCGGGCCCATTAAGCATTCCTGGTGCACGGGACATCCCATCTTCACCCCCATTCCCTGTTGGTTATCGGAGACCCAGAAACGGTAGCAACGACCAAAGGTTTGTTTTATTTTTGTTTTACTGGAACACTTCTTCCACCCATGATAACTGGCATCTGGCCATAAATATGGATATAAACAAAGATGCTCCTGCCTACAGGAGCCAACTGACAGTACTATCAGCGATCCCCAGTCACAACGTAAACTGTGGTTTTTCAAACCACCTCCCATCAACAATAAATCCTGTCCTATAAGTAGGACATAAAATAAGGTCATCAAAAATGCCAACACCAACTAAAAATACTCTAACATATGAGCTTCCTTCTCAAAAATACTTTTAAATTTCTTATTGTCTGCTTACTGCCAAATTTATTTAACAGTTATCTCAATGAGATGACACTGTCGGTATTCGGTATCAGATATTTTTATGTAAATCTATTCAGCCACAGCACGTGTTCAACCCAAAAGGAAAAGAAAGAGAGATCACAGATCACTTCAATCTTTCACGAAACAACCGCATGAATTTATCATATCAGCGTTTATCGACCTGGGGCCCTATTCACAAACTTGTGTGAATCGTCGTGTAGGAGCTCTCTCTCACAATTTAGCTTTACTGCGCATGTCACTCTCCTAAAATTATTAAATTCTTATTCTGAAAGGTAAGAGAATGCTCATATACTCCTATGGGAGTACTCTACTGGGTAAAACCAAGAGAATGGTGAGATTTTGAGAGAAGGGACTTGCGCACATTGTCTTTAGTCACAGAATTAGACATATAAAGGCCAATGAAATGAAACCGGACATAGGTCATGTCTCTTTAGTCTATGATTAAGTATTAAATAAAATGCATATTTAGGTTTTGTCGCTGTTGGAGTTTAATTGTTTATTTATTGTTTTTAAAGTGATTTATGACAATTTAGGGATGCAAATGCTAATAGATAATGATAAAGATGCCGAAGAACAAGCTACAAATAATAATATCCCAACAAACACAGACTGGCTGGTCCGATAATGGGACGAAAGTGGTTTGCCGAACTGCCGCATACGGCCCGCTTACAGCTCCCGGCTCGGCGTGTAGGTAGGGCATGTCCGCCAGGCCGTAAGGTTGCTAAGAGTAGGCTAGCCAACCATTCAACCTCGGCAACGCCTTTGAATAGCCGACGACGGGCCGATAGTAGATAGCCGGTAAATGCACGGCAGTGGCTCGCAAATGGGCAATCCTCTTGTAAGCCCCACTATTTATCGTCCAGACGAATATGCGCAGACGCCCAAAATATTTGTATTTGATTGAGAAATGTTTTTTCTTATGATAAACTTTCTATCGGCTGTTCAATAAAATATGGTTTGTAATCCATAGGCGACTGTGACCATGTGATAATTATTGAATACCCTTTATTAAGCGAAAGAAATGATAATTGTATTTTATTATGTATAAAATTGATATTTCTAGCTTAAATATGTTAATATTGGAAATCAGCAAAATATCTCATCTGAAAAACAACACGTGAAAGATTATAATAATGGTTTTTGTTTATAGATGAATCAAATAAAAATTGGAATTTTCTATTAACAGAGAAATTATTTTAGCAATTGTGAAAAAAAACATTTAAAAATGCATGCTATGGTATTGATAAAAAAAGATGTCTAAAAGTTTTTTATAATAAAATCTAAACTTGTACTTTGTATAATAAAACACTTTTCAAAAGAACATTAGACCATTTATTAGTTACACAACAAAAAAAGTAATGTCAATATATCAACATTCTTTTACAACAAATGCAAAAAATAAGTTTTCCCAATATATAAGTAATAAGGAACGGAAAATGTGTACATATTATACATAAAATACGCAGTTACAAGAAACTTAACGAAAAAACCATCTTATTTATATTAAAATCAGCAACAAATTATTATAGAATAATCGGCTAGGAAATTATATACATTAAAATAACAAAAAAAAATAGTTATACATATTTTTCATAGTTCCCATATCATATGACAGAATGTAGATATATAAAACAAACAAGATTTTAATAGTAAGAATTAAACGGCGCAGTTGTGAACAACTAAAACAAAATACCCTAATTCATAATTAAGTAAAGTAACAAATTAAAATAGACTAATCGCCTGAAATAAGAATCTATGAATACAATAAATCTCTTATCCTTTACTTTTTCGATTGGCTCTTCCTCCTGCTCTATCTGGAGCATTTTTGAGCCAATTGGGTCAGTTTTATTCTTATTATCTGTTTTGCCATGCTCATTGTTAGATTTCTCGATATCAGAGTTAGAATCTGAGCTAAATATATAATCAAACTCTGTCTCTGATAACACACTTTCTGTTGAAGGCCCTGCCTGTGCTTCAATATAGTCATTGGATTTCGCTAATCGGTGACTATCAATGAAACTGGAGGTAGAAATGTTAGAAGTGATGCTGGAAGTTTGAGATTGTGTCTCCAAATTAGGATCATATTGAGAATTACGTGGGGAATTATTGATAACATCTTGTTCGAAATGAGATGCACAGATTGAAGATTCTGTCTAGGGCTCTGAACATTCACATCTCAAAGCCTCGTTTATAGAAATAAAATCACTTAATATTGATTGCACTTGCGTGGCAATCAAACGCCGCTCTTGTCTCTTACTTATTTTATGTACAGACGCCATAATTATATAGGTTAAAATATAATTCAGCAAACTAACATCTTTTAAAATTTAAGCTAGGTAACATTTGCTTGAGATTATTACATTAATCACTTGTACCATAAGATCCTTCACACTTGTACTTACAAATTATTCTGCCCATCATTTAAATGCGACTGAGACATTATTTATTTTTACACTTGTCTTCTGTCTACACTTTCTTGATATAACAATAAATTAACTGGCAGCGTAGAAACACAAAAATGATCAAATAATATAATTGATAATCTACGAGTATTATCACGGCAGCACGATTCACGATACTATATCCAAAATCCAAATCAGCACCAAATATAGAAACAACATAAAACAAGACACTTTTTTCCTAATTTAAGAGTAAGAGTTGAGTAACACAACACAACAATAAACAATAACGCAATAACCTCACAAAAATACAATATATAAGCAAAATGGCCGTCAAATGATGCGGCGCGAAATTTAAACACGAATGATTTAGTACCACTTTACGGCTTGCTAACCGAACGCGGCCCGGAGTCGGATATAGCGAGCAAAACATCCTGCGGATCAGTTTTGGCACGAAATATGGTCTCCCAGTAGCGAGTGTCCGAGGAGTAGCCACTTCTGGCCCGAAAACATAACAGCCGCTCTCGGTTTGCCGTTAAGTTGCCGAGTAAAAGCCGATTATTTGTACATTAGGAGCGGTATATCCGAACTGGGCCGACGGAGGTACAGATCATGGCTACATCAGCCACCAGAGTACCGTACGTGCCGACTGGCGGCCGTATGTTTTCCGATGGCGTTTGGTTTGTTGGGATACCTCGCCTGTATTACAAACGTCAAGATGCTTTCTTGGACTTATCCAATTTTAATTTTATCAAGCATTTTCAACTAAATAAAGTCTCACACAACATTTACTTTTCAATAAATTATTATAAAAAAGTAACACTTTCTCACATCACAATACATCCAGTCGAAAAACATTTCTTCTCAAACTCAAAGTGTGTGGTTATCATACACAAATCAAGTTTATTCCTCTATGGTGGTTATGTTTATATACAGGGTGATTCATTACTAATTGGAAATAACTTAATAGTAGAATGCTGACTTCAAATTATGAAGATTCAACCCAAAACACCTAAATAAAATGTAGCTTCTTACTGAGTTACAGGGTGTTTTGTTTAAATATTTAAAAACTATTTGTGCTCAGTAATTTAAAACTGTTTTACCTACACATTTCATATTTGGCAGAAAGTGTAGACACTGTACACCCTACCAAATTAAAATAAACAAACGTTTCTGGCTACTACCAGAGGCGTACGACGCAAATGAAAGTTTAATCCGTATCAATAATAAAGAACACAACTATTAAATTGAAAACAAATTGTCGTTCTGAAAATTATAATCTAAATAAAAGTAGGTTCCTACAATTTTAATAACATATCGGAAATATCAGGAACGAAAAGTACCTAAAAACCTTTTATAACAAATGTTCTATGTGACCCACGTTAACTTCAATAAGCTTATTCATTCTCTGGCTAAATTATCTCGTTACCTTGAAAAATATGTTAGGTTGATTGGCAATAAAATTAGCCGAATTTACAATTTGCTGCCATAGTTCCTGACGAGTGTTTATTTCTTGTGAATATACTAATGATTTCATATGGCCCCAAAAATAAAAATCTAGGGGATATCATTCGGGAGTTCTAGGCGGCCACGGAAATTCTCTACCTCTGCCAATCCCACGATGAGTAAATAGGTTATCGAAATAATTCCTCACTATCATCTGATAATGAGGTGGTGCTCCATTCTGCATGAACCACATGTATCTTCTTCGATTAAGTGGAAATTCCTCGAGATGATCGAATAGAGTGGTTTCTATAAATTGTATATATGAGTTACCATTTAAATTTGCTGGTAACTTATATGGAGCCAACAAACTATCTCCAAAGATACCGCATCATAAGTTTATCTGTAATTCTTACTGAAAATGTGATTCTCGGAATACATGGGGATTTGCAATATCCCAATTGTGGCTGTTCCCCCATTTAAAAACTCCTCTGCGAGTGAATGTGGCCTCGTCAGTAAAAAGAATTTGGTGAACAAAATTTCGATCTTCATTTTTTTGATTTATCATCCACTGAGCCAAGTTCATCCTCAAAGGATAATCTCTAGGCAATAAGTTTTGTACCGGTGTAAAATGGTAAGGTCGTAAATTTTCCTTTTTCAAAATTCGCAAAACTGAAGATTGACTTACTCCAGTCATTGCTGCTAAACGCCGAGTACTTAGTTCCAGATTATTAGCAGCTCGTACTAAAATATCGTCCTCCTGATCCACAGTTATTATTTTCGGTCGTCCGATACCACTATTACGCTTAAATTGTCCAGTTTCTCCTAACCGACGAAAAATACTGCTGAAAGTTTGCCGATTGGGTTGAACTCTGTTTGGATACATTTGTTGATATCTGCGCGCAGCAGCAACAAAGGAATAATTTTCTTGTACATAAACACAAAGCATGTCTCGCATTTCAAGATTAGTAAAATTGTTGTGCCGAGGAATTTCCACTTAACCGACTTCAAATTTTACAACAATCACAATTTCAAGTGGTATAAGCAACAACTAATAGCTATGACAGCAATTACAGCACCCGACTAGATCGAAGCAATTAATTGAGACCAGAGCCAACTGATATTGAAAAATTATCCATCAAATGCGATCTATCGGATTGTAATTAAAAATAGAGATCAGTTTGTTTGTTTGAAAATATTTTTAAATCATTTCTATATTATTAGAAGTGTTTTGTCAATAACTTTAATATCTTTATTTACGAATTAAAGTTTCATTTGTGTATTTAATGCAATTCACTGGTCCAAAACATCGACATAGTTATTACACATCAAAATTGGGCAGCTTCGTTTTTAAGTTGAAATATCTCGAGAAATATTGAATTTATCGTTATGAAAAAAGCGTACTCTATTTACGTAAAAAGTATTGAAGCATCCAAAAATTGTGCTAAAATTCCTATTTTGCGAGTGGCGTAGAATTTGGGAAGGATTAACCTGTCACTTGCCCCTGTCGTACGCCTCTGGTAGTAGCCAGAAACGTTTCTTTATTTTAACTTGGTAGGGTGTACAATGTCTACACTTTCTGCCAAATACGAAATAAATAGGTAAAACAGTTTTAAAGTACTGAGCACAAATAGTTATTAAATTTTTACATAAAACACCATGTAACTCAGTAAGCACCTACATTTTATTTAGGCGTTTTGGGTTAAATCTTAATAATTTGAAGTCGGGATTCTACTATTAATTTATTTCCAATTAGTAATGAATCACCCTGTATACATTAGAACTAATAATAGGTCAAAGGTAATCGTTTTACTTGGCAACTCTGGACAAAATGTAGTAGACGAGTCGAATCATCGTGAATATGGTTTTTAAGGACCATGTGAGCGATGAGTGAGAGAGTACTCCTATCGATGAGTATTCGTGCACGAGCACTCTCTAATGTTGCAGAATAGAGCACCTGACGTCAGTACTTAAGGTGGGTTCACCTTATAACCTCAGACCTTTAAAGTAAGGGACGCATTCATAGATCTGTACAACCTTTTAAATGAAAGCGTCCGCGTACGTATATTTAAATTTTTAAATTTACCAAATCCACAATAAACCTACATCCCGTTTTACGGTTCATTACAACCGTAACAACTTCCTATAAGACGATACAGTAGGACCCAGTATTATTAATATGTATTTACTGGTGATTCTTCAAGTAACACCGTTTTACACTATTCGAAAAGAAATTATATGGGCGTTCAACAGCATCAAGAAAATATTTTGCCTCAACGACTCCATTGGCAGCGCCGAAATAGCGTACTGCCTATTTTGCCTTAGCGCCGGGTTGCACTACCACCCCTGCTACCTTTATTGCTACGCCTCTGACGAGCCCCTGGTACTAGGCCACTGGCTTATTAGAATTTGTCAAAATCATTGCGTTGATGTTTCCTCAAGATATTGTAACATAAAAGAAAGTTTTACGTTTATATGTCTATTCTACACCAAGAAATGCAATGAAATATGTTTTTCTTTATTTAACGTGCTCGGCTACAATGGCCACTCACACAGGTACAGTTATTTAATAATAGGAGAACATATCAATGTTAATGTATAAATATATAGTACATTGTGTTAAATTTTGTGGTGAAGTCGTACATTTTTTAGCAACTGCAGCACTGTAATTGCTTCATTAGGGTTACTAAATAATTCTTCTATGTTGGAATTAAGGTGGAGCTGCTGTCTTTCTATTAGGTATTGTTGACATTCAGTGAGTATGTGTTTGATTGTGATGCTACATTGACATTTTTGACAAAATGGAGGGTTGCTACGGGACATCAGGTGACCGTGGGTAAGTTTGGTGTGTCCAATTCGTAGTCTTTTCATCACTGCAAGTTTTGTCTCGAAAGTTTAGAAGGTTCGGTGAGGTATGGGTGATTTATTGAAGGCTGGATATTGTGTAGGCTTGAATTGATGGAATCCCAGTGTTATTGCCACAGGCTTTTGAATTTGTGTTTGATGAATTGCTTAAGATATTTTGCCGTTTGTATAGTGTTATCGGTGTTGATAGCTGTTGTGGTGTTTTTAGCTAGCTAATCGGCCAGTTCATTGCCCTCAATACCAATATGGGATGGTATCCATAAGATGGTAACTGTTATGTTTTGGGAAGTGATTAATTGGTAGGTGTCGTGTATATTTTGTACAAGAGAATGTTCGGTGAAAATATGTTTAATGGAGTTAATTGATGCAAGATAATCAGTGCATATACAAACGTTCTATGAGGTAAGGATATGTGCTTGAATGCTTGTAGGATACTGAATAATTATCCGGTGTGTACACTACAGAATGAGGATATCGTGGATGAATATATAGGAGATTCGGAAGTTGTAACAGCACAACCCACTTCTGTCTCATTTTTTGATGCATTAGTGTACAATATCAAGTCATGTTGATTTCTGTTTATTATCTCTAGAAATGCTTTTTTAATTAAAGCGTCTATTGCAGTTTTCACGTATGTAGTGATAGCCTTCAAAGTTTTTGTGGGAGTTTAGAGACTTTTGAGTTTGTTTCTTGGAGGCATAGTATTTGGATGTTTTGCTCGGGTATAAGTTGTTGGATTCTTCCCAGACGTGGAAAGAAACCGTCACAATTCCATTGTATTATCTTGAAGGTTAATGATATTTAAAAATGGAAAACAATGCTTTGCGAGTAATTGTGTGCACTTATGTTGATTGTTGGTCGTGTTGGTTCTGATGTTTATTTACCTCATCATCCGTTAGATTTTCAGATGTATCTTCAGCATTAAGTTGATGTTTTATTTTGAATTCTCGATATTCGATTAGGGATCGTTCTTTGGTTTTGGAGCGTAGGAGAGATCAATCGTTTAGAAGTCCTTGAATATTTGGAGTAAAGGAAAGAGCTGAGGCTACGTAAGATTTTGTAATAGTGGGAGGATTTAGTGTTATAGATGAGGATGGTTGAGGTTGTGTTTCAGTTTGATCCATTTTTGTAAGAGGTCCTGAATACGAAAACCTCTACAGAGTAAAAGGACAAGAGTCCCAGATGGACTCCTGGGAATGAAAGGAAATAACAGTTACCTGTATTAATGGTCCGCCACTGGTGAAAAACTAGGTTCTTCAGTTGATGAAATTGATTGTTTATAAATGTATTTTTGTAAGTTCATTCACAAAAGATGTAGAATATCACATTATATAGTCATTAACTTTTTCACAACACCGTAAAAAGGAATAAAAACTCGTAATTAGTAAAGGTATTGTTTAGACGACCGATAATCGATGTTTACTCGTAGGCTGCCTAAATATGAATGCAATGAAATTAATATTTCTTCTGCACTTATTAACCTGTCGAGTCTACAGAAAAATGTAATGACGTATTCTAAATATTGATCAACGATTTATCATTTCTATGAATAGCGATTCTCATTTACGGGACACTATAAAGAATTAAATCACTTCAAACAGTGGAGTACAAAAAAGCTTCATGATTATGTGAATTAGTTCCATGAACATTATCCATTGTTTTTAAATGATATTAAATGAGTACATTCGTCCTCGTTTTATATGCGAAGAGTTTTGATTAAAAGTAGTAGCGGATAGAGTTATGTTAAAAAGCTTAAATTATTGTGGATTCTGGCGCTGAGTTGAAATATAATAAATGGAGTACTTCCATTTATACTGAAAGCAAGTCCCATCTCGCTCGTTTTAAATTGAAACTGATATTTTTAGTTTTATTTTCAAATTCTGCATAACACTTTAGATAAAGTTTGTGTGAGATGTAGTATACTAAAAATTGAGCACTATCGAGATATTTTGAATTTAAAAAAAATTAAACAGGGGATTTGAAATTTAGCCGCCAACATGCACAACTTAAATCATTTATAAATTGCTTATTTTGAATCGAAATTTATTACATTTCCAGATCTACTTTTGTGAGCCAATTCGTTTGATATCGTTGTTCCCCATACCCAAATACAACCAGTTTAGAGATATTTCATAATTTTCACATTAAAATAACCACACTTAATTATTTTAACTTCAACGCATGCCACGATTTTCTTTATATAAGGCGATATTTCGTTATTTACCCATAAGTAATTAATTCTGAAAAGTGAGCAATAGCATGAAAGTATTTTTAATCGGGAATATCAATTAAAATGTTGAAAGCTTATTTAGAATATCAATTTATTTCCATAATGTAATGTTTTTCTCATTTATTTAAACAGTTATCGAGACGTGTGGGATAATTTTATACACACCGTATATCTACTTACTTTTGATTTATTTTTACTGTTTGTTACGGGTTTGAATAATTTGCACTTATTTAAATATGTATTAACAATGCCGTCTTTTAGAAGGATGAACTCCAAATTATTTCAAATTTTACCTTTAAACAAAATAAATTAGTAAGATGAATAAAGACATAGATTATTTCAAATAAATTCTTTTGATATTTTTCAAGTGTTTTATATGAGTATAGGTTATAGTAATTGACATTAAAATTTCCATGGAAGTTACAATTATACGTTAATTAATTCTGGGAATCCAATATGGTTCTATGTCATATATAAATCTGCATTTCTATGATTAGGCAGGTTCAAGGTTAAGCAGGTAATATATTTAATGAAACTTTAACTTCAATCATCTCCTTTTTTTGTGATCTTTTTCATACCTTTTCTTTTTTTGTCTTCGATTTTTAGCATGAGCTTAGCTTTCTAGAATCTCTAGGATTTTTACAGAGAAAGAGAAGAAACGATATTAGTTGCTTTCAAATTGTATTTAGTTTTTCAAAACAATCTCTAAGAAGAGCAATCAATATAATCGATCTAAGCCACACAAGATCATCTGTGAGTGCACACATTGGTATTGATTAACTGATTCACAGTATGTGACATAGAATTTTATTGTTTCAGGCCTTTTTCTCTACCTCATTATTTCCCTATCTACTTTCTAATTGTCTCTACAATATCGTAGTTAAGTACAAACTTCTAAGACTTCAACTGTATAGTGATGAAGACATCTCATTAACTGTTACCTCCTGGATGGTGGCTGTAGTAGACTACCACTGCAGTAAGATTGTCCGATAACAATACTGGGGTCAAATATAACTTCAATTGGAGGAATATATAAAACCGGCCAAGTGAGCTCTTTTCAATTAATAACAGACTCTAGGGTGACCTCACAAACTTGGCAGCTAAAATAATACTATTGATATATTATGTATAATACAATATTAATATAATAATAATATTAATATATTTTTATTCACTAGAAATTACAAAGTATAACAAATGTACATCAAAAATCGTAAATTAACACAATGCCCCACAGAAGCTGTAAAAAACAGCTTGTAAGTGGTATCTAAATTATGCACAGCGACAAAATTAGTTACACTTACATTAATAGTAAACTTAGCAACAGCAATGATAGTAGTAATATCACAAATAATACATAGCACAATCATAATATCACAACAGAATATGAATTCAAAAAAATATAATATGAAAAGTTAAAGGAATAAAAAAAAATGAACCTGTACTACTACAGAAAAAAAACCTGTAGTATATTAAACTATTTAAGTGATTGAACACCGAAAACTCCAACCTTCAGCCAATGTAACCATGTGTAGGTGTAGATACTTCTCACGTTACCATTTTTATATCGCAGAATTCTCTTTTCCGCTCTAAAATGAAGTGTTTTATTTTCTTTTTAAATAATGAACTATTTTCGATGCTTTTAATATAATCTGGAATACGATTGTAAATCTTAACGGGATAGAAAGAATATGTTTTCTGACAACTCGTTTTTATCATCCTCGGGACTGTATGGAAATTTCTATTCTGATTATTGTAATTATGGATTGGTAAGTTGTATGTATTCTTTGATCCATGATATTCCACTGAAACGCATAAAAAGTATAGTTGTTTTAGATCCAATATTCTACTTTCAGAATACAAAAGGTCTGAAGAATAAATTTTCGGTTTAGACATCATGATTTTTAGAAATCTCCTCTGGATTATACTTCTTCCCCAAACCTGAATTCAATATCGAAGATGGCTAAATTTTAGTGTTGCCCTCGAGACGAGAGATTCTCGTCTCTCGTCTCGTCTCGTCCTCTCTCGACGAGACGAGAGACCCATTTTCTCTCGTCTGGCTAGACGAGACGAGACAAGAGAAGTACCCTCACTCGTCGAGAAATTCTCGTTTTTCTCGATCTCTCTCGAACAAAAAACGTAAATTTTTGGAGAAAACATAACGTTTCAACACAAACTATAGAAAATCAGGAAATTTTTTTAAATATTTTTAATACCCTGTGCTACTCCGTATGTTATATCGCGTTCTTCACTAATAAATCCATCAATTTTGACGACATGTTGTCGATATGAGAGATAACTCCTGAATAGCTTCAAACAAGTATCCCGTATCCCGTAGTTCTCTAGCGTTTTTAATAGACTACTGTGACTGACAGTATCGAATGCTTTCGCTAAATCCAAAAAAATACATAGGCACGTTCTATTCCTATTTAGAGCATCAAACATTTTGGTTGTTAAATTTAATAAAGCATTGGTGCGGAACTGTTTTGTTTAAATCCAATTTGGTGGGACGATATCAACCCATATTTGGTTATGTATGAATCCCATCTTATTTTCAATATTCTTTCAAAAATTTTTGGTATATGTGGTACTAGTGTTATTGGTCGATAGTTAGTAGGAAGGGATTTGTCTCCATTTTTATAAATAGGTATGATGACAATATTAATTTAAGACTGCTTACTTATATTTTTTTTGCAAACCATCTGGTACCATTTGAGCTATTATCAATCTGTGGTATTGTGGTATTGAATCCGTTTTATATCATAAATCACAATCAACTTTATATTCATCTACCTCTACTCTTTCGGACTAAAATAACATTTCATTGAGATAGCCTTACACGGGGAAATATGTTCTACTGTAGTCGCTACAAGATCAGACCGTAGACTGACTCACGGCCAGCAGGTAGACGCCTTGTATACCAAAACCCCTTTCTCGAACATTCGGATTTCTGGAATTTCTAGAATTCGGTTCACAGATAAGAACGACCGACGTTCTTAGTCACCCTGTAATCACCCAAATTGGTCATTAGCTTCACTAGTATCGAATCTATGGGCTACAGGTATGTCCAGCTATCCCCGTTGACAACCTTTCGGACCTTCAGCTCACTTAGTCGGTGAGTGGGAGTGAGTGCTATGAGGTATCCGGGATTCTACCAAATAAAAAGGGCGCCAGCCAGGATTCTGCTTGGCCAAAATGTTCGTCCTATCCTAAACGTAGCAAATAAATAGGAAACAATAAAGAAACTTACCAGTATATTTTATTGTCCTGTAATAGGTGACTAAAAAATAATAAATGACATATACTGAAATTTTCTTAAAAAATTAAATGTTTCTATCATCTGTCAAGTCATTGAATTTGTTATTAAGTGATAAAGAAAAATTAAGCGAAAAATAACTGGGCTACACAAAGCACCAAGTTATCAGTTACACATGTGCTAATCAAAAAACGCATAATGAAAAATAACTGAGTCATACAGAACACCAAGTTATCAGTTATACATGGGAACTAATAAAAAAACGCAAAATGAAAAATAATTAGGCTATACAGAATAACAAGTTATCAGTTATACATGTGGACTAAAAAAAACGCAAAATGAATAATAACTGGGCTGTACAGAACACCAAGTTATCGGTTATACGTGTGCTTACGATTAGCTAGAATATAACATACGTCAGCAATGCAAAATATGATACAAACCTTTACTCAGGGGATAGCTTTGGTACCAAGGTAATCTCCTGTAACCCACAAAATGATTTTAAGACTCAGTGTATTGCCATGGGCTGGAATCTGAACATCAAGTAATTCTATTTGCCGAACTTTCTTTCAAGAGACAGTTGCCAAATCTCGGGCGTTTTTTATAGTGGCGGGCATATGTGGTGTGGTTCCGGGAGCGTGAACAAACCATGCCGTTGTTCCATGTCTAGCTTTCCCGGTACCTTCGAATGCGCCAATAAATTCTTAGAATGCAGGATCAGGCACTTCTCCGGTTCTCCATTGGGATCTTGCTTATGCGATAGATGTCGTCATTGATCCTTTTCTTGATTGAGTACGGACCCTGCCAAGATTTTTGTAATTTTTGAAGAAAATCCTTTTTTCCTCGTTGGATTGGGTAACCGTACTTTCTTCCCTTCTTAAAAACTGCCCTCTGTGGCCTGCGTGTCGTACCGTTCTTTCATTCTGTCGCTGGCAACTCGTTTGAACCAATTCGTGCACATTGTCCATCCTTCGTCTCAATTGGAACACGTAACCTTCTCCCGCTAGATTTTCTTAAAGCTAAACAACCAAAATCTGGGTCTCAAGGAAGCCTCGTTTCCCCTCCAAACAGGATTTTCGCGCAGGTGTCACATTCGAGGACTCATTGATGGCACATCGATAAGCCAACGAAAATAGGTATAGATACTGGTCCAATTTTTTCGGGTGGCTAGAAACTACTTTGGACAGGTATTTTCCTTTTGCAACACGTAATCTTCTCCCGCTAGATTTTTCCTAGGCCGACAACTGAATTTCGGGTCACAAGGAAGCCCGATTTCACGTTCAAATAAGGATTATCGCGCAGGTGTCTCACCCGTGGACTTATTGATGGCAGATCGATAAGCCAAAACAAATAGGGAGAGATACTGGTCCCAATCATTCTAGTGGGTGGAAACTACTTTGGACAGGTATTTTCCAATGGTCCTGTTCTTTCTCTCGACCATTCCATCTGACTGTAGATGCGGCGCTGTTATCCTGGTATTCTTCATTCCCAACTTGTCACATATTTCCTGGAATACTTGGCTCTCGAAATTTCTTCCCTGATCGCTTTGGACCTACAAGGACACTCCATATCGGCTGACGATTTCTTTGACCAATACATCCACGACAGTTGTGGCCTCTTGATTTGGGATTGCGTAAACTTCTACCCACTTTGTGAAATAATCCATTACAACCATAATGTATTTTTGATTTGTTTTCTTCAACTCTATTGAGGTATTTACCTTATTATACATTATTCTGAAAGCATAAGAAATTACACGTTATAATAACTTTTCCAATAGTAACATGAGAGACATGGTTCGAGTCTTTACTCAAACAAATTTTCATTGCCTGGCTGCAGCCCGTGGGTATTCCCAGTTACATCCCCCTGGAGGTAATCCAATCATAAGTTATTAGGAAATTTCTAAAATCGCTTAGGTGAAAAAGGTTCTGTTTGACCCAGAAGTGATAATAGCGCTCCAAGAACTATATCGGTTAGTCAGAAAGGGTTTTTGTTAGAGTGTACGTAGATCCAGGTGTAAGTACTCGTCGGTTAAGTGCGGGAATCAATTAGAAGCATTTTGAACAGAGACAAGCTCCATCCGTGACACTACACTCCAGTGCAGAACTTGTTACCTCAAGATCCTTCTGTCCGTCTACGATTCAGTCACTTATTGGAACAGCAGCAAAATATGAACCCTAATTTCTGAATAATATTATCTTCACTGACGAGGCAACGTTTACACGCCGTGAAATTTTCAACTAGTGAAACAACCATTTGTGAATGTCAGAAAACCCCCTTCCCATAAAGAAGAGACATTTCCAACTGAATTTAAAGTAAATGTCATTTCAAATTATTTTGTTGGACCATTTCCACTCTCACCTTCTCTAACCAGGTCACTGCATTTGAATACTCCTCAACAAAATTTATGGGAATTGCTTGAAAAATTACCACCTAATTTAAAGCTAATTATGTGGTTTATGCAGAACGGAGCACAAGAACATTTTTCTCGACCGGTGCGTGAATATTTAAATAACGTCTTTTTTTTCCCATCGTTGAATTGGTCGTGGCAGTGAATTTGCTTGGCCACATAGAAGCTCCGACTTAAATAAAATGGATTTTTGTTCTGGGCACGGATGAATGACATAGTGCATAAAGACACTGTTGATTTGCCCAAGAAGATTTGGCGTAGAATACAAGCGGCTGCAGATGAAATCAATGGCAATTAAAATAAGCATTGTTCAGAACTCGTCTGTCCCCCATCTAAATCTGTAAAAGTTTCAAGGGTGGGTGACCCCACAGTACTTAGGCCAAAATTGGCACATTGTGCATCCTTCTGAGGTTCAAAACTTCCTTCTATCTCGTTATACTGCCCACTTATTTGAGGTAGGCGATAACGTCGCCTGAATTAAGTTCCTTCATACTGGTGTATGTAAGCCTGTGCTCGCCGAATACATGAAACCTAAAATGAGAGAGTGTCTGACATTCACAAAGAATGTGTTCGACAGTATCATCTTCTTGTTCACATCCTCTGCAAACTATGGTGTTAGACAGACCCAGTCTGTGGAGGTGTTTTCGTAGGTGGCAGTGAGCAGTCAGAATACCCGTGGCTGTTCGTAGGTTCTGCCTGTTCATAGTCACGTATTTTTTGGCTCCTTTGTTGTCCAAATACTGTAGCAGTTTCATGGCAAGCCTGCAGCCTTCTGCGTCGTCCCATCTACCTTTGAACTGATTAAGGGAGTGTTCCTTTAATAGGTCGGTCGTCGCTGACACCGATAGGCCAATGAAAGTACCAGGTCCCAAGAGGGTGTGGGACGCTTCCTTCCTGGCTAACGAGTCTGCAATACGGTTTCCTTTCGATTTCTCATGGCCCTTGATCCAGCCTAAAGTGACTGTGTTGTTGTTACAGGCTTCGATTGAGGCCATGTGACATTCTAGTCCTAGGCCTGATGTAATGCGTGGTCTGTTCAGGGTTTGTAGCGTTTGTCTACTGTCCGTAAGGATGTATATATTCTTACCTTTGGTTTTCCTTTTGGTAATCTCTATTGCAGCGATGCAGACCTCTGTTTGAGCAACACTTGCATTGCAGCCAATTGCCCATTTTATGTTTAGATTCGGGGATCTGAATAAAATTCCGCATCCTGATTCCACATTGGATTTCGACCTATCTCTGAAGATGCAGATTGCGCTTTCTTCCAATGGATCTTGTGCGTTGTTTTTAAAGATCGCCTTGTGGGTTCTGCGGAAGGCATATCGTGGTGGAATCGAGTCCGTAACTGCCCGAAACATTGGTACCTCCCTAAGGGCCTCATGCGACAAGTTACATCTAGGTTTACCGGGTCCTATATCAGGTTGTATACCGGTAGACCGTAGACGTGTCATGGTCATCAAAACAAACTGCTTGATGTATATGGTAAGGGGAGTGAGACCGAGGGTTACCTCCATAGCTCTTGTTGGTGTGGTTCTCATGCCTCCTGTTGTGTTGACGCATGCTGTTCTTTGGATTTGATCCAGTTTACGGACGACTATCGGCTGGTTTGCTTTAGCTCCCCAGGCAATAGCGCCGTACGTCAGCATGGGTCTGATGATGGCAGTGTAGATCCAGGCAGCGAACCTAGGTGACATTCCCCAGGTGCAGCTCATGGTTCTACGATACTGCTCATAAGAAATATATGTTTTTTAACTCTACTTTCTAAGTGAGAGTTCCACGTTAACTTACTGTCAAAGGTGGCCCCTAAATATTTCACCTGTGAAGAGAAATTAAGTTTGATATCTAGGAGTTTTGCGGCTTAGATGATTTATAACCTTCCTTTTTTCGTGAAAAGAACCATCTCCGTTTGTTTTACATTTATTGACAGTGACTGGTCTTTGCACCATTGTTCTATGATATTGAGGGCCTCTTGCATTAAAGCGCCGAGTGTATCCTCGAATCTTCTTGTTAGCAGAATCACTAGGTCATCTGCATATTGTGATGATCTCAAAAGATTCTATAAGATTTAATTAGATGTAACTAGATTTTAATTTCAACAATTGGTAGCGGCCAGTGAACTTGAAGGTCACTGACAAGATGTTGTAAGGTTATTAAAAAACTGAGGAATGACGACTGTTTTGTAAATATTATTAACGCGTCTTAACAATAAATAATGTAGTATGACAAGGTACACGAAAAGAGCATCGACTATTGATGTTTTGGTTTAACAAGGTATTTATAGAATTTCCTATATAAAAGAGAGAGTTCATTTCTCTATAATTATTGATGGTAGTGTAAGTTATCCATGGTGAGTAATTTGTATACTTAGTGTTAAATATATTATCCCAGTGAGTTTTGATAAACAATGGTATTTATTTAACTCCAATGAGTAATGGTAAGTGTTTCCCAAAGATTAATGGTTTGATGATTTAAGAAGTATATACGAGGGGCACTTGCTAAATAACCACCACAATATGCTATTGTGTAGAAGTTGCTATCGTTGAGGTGGCTAACCAAGGAGTCTAAGACCATGTTCCACAGTAGTGGCGAGAGTACCCCTACCTGTGGACAACCAAGCCTCTGATGGTTACATCATCTACACTGAGTTTAATTGCCCTTTTTGAGAGCATGTTATATATCCAGCCATTTATGGTTTCGGGGATATTCTTGTTGGAAAGTGCATTTGTTATTTTACGAAAAGTGGTTCTATCGAATGCACCTTCTATGTCTATGAGTACACCCAGGGTGGACTCCTTTTTTTCTAACGATCTCTCGATGCGGCTTGCCACGAGATGAAGAGCCGAATCGGTGGATTTCCCTGGAGTATATGCATGTTGATTTGGATGCAGTGGATTCTGTGTTATCACTACATCAGTTATGTATCGTTCGCACAGCCTCTCCAAGGTCTTCATTGAAAACGATGTGAGGCTAATGGGTCGATATGCTTTTGGAATGGGATGGACCGTTCTCCCTGGTTTTGGTATGAACACAACTTTAACTTCTCTACAACCTTTTGGAATATACCTTAGTGCCAGTGAGGATCTGAGGATTCCTACCAGGTACGGTATTAAGTCATCAAGGTTCCACTGAAGTAGGGCTGGATAAATGCCGTACGTTCCTGCAGATTTGAAGGGGAGAAGCCAGAGATGGCCCACCTCACTCTGTCCGCGTCGACGATCTGTTGTGATATACGCCAGTCATCGTCCGCCGTGTAGTGATTATCTTCATCTCTCCCAGGCTGCCGTGTTTGTGGTTCAGGAGTCAGGGAAGTGAGTTGACATTATTAGTTGAAGGCTTTCCTTTAGGTTGGTAGTTTTTGTGTCATACTCTCTGGTTAGTATACCAATATGACGGTAGGGATAATTTGAAAGGGCTTTTTGGAGTCTAGCTGCTTGGGGGAAATCTTCGATTTCCTCGCAATAGATTCTCCATGCTTTTCTTTGTTTTTGTCTAATGACTTTTCAAACTCCTTGAGGTGAGACTTATATGAGTTGCAATCCTCTTCGAGTCTGGTTTATTAAGACTTATTAAAATATTTCCTCGCCGTTCCCCTGAGCTGGTCAATCTCATGGCACCACCACGGAGTGGAGGCTTCATCAAGATCGACCCGCCTGAGTGGGCAAGACATCCTGTAGGCAATAATTATGGAGTTTTGAATGATTTCAATATAAATTTCTAAATCTCCTTTATTATTAGACAACACATCCTCGACTCTTCGCAGATTCCCTTTCAAACAGTGGACATATTTTGTCCTGTCTGTTTTCCTGGGGGTCGCCAGTTATTGTAGAGGTTGTGAGCGCCGTAGAGGTTCGAATTGTATCCAGCGGTGGTCTAATATTGAAATATCGTTGGATGCATGCCAGCTGCCGGAGATTATATTCAAAGTGTTCATAGTGGATAGGGTAATATCTATTCGGGTTTGACTACTAGAGTTAATGAAAGTTGGTTCAATACCTCTATTCAGAATACACAGATTCTTGTTAGTTATGTAATCATAAAAATACTTACCTCTAGTGTTAATATATTTGCCTATTACCAATTCAAGCTTCTGGGTGAGACAGTATTCCACAAGGTCCTCCAACTCCCTAATTGATGGTGGTTCAACTTCGTATTAGGGGAGGTATGCGGATGCCAGTATTAACACTTTCTTTTGACTTTTCTGTGCATATTCAACCTTCACTACCGTTAGGTCGGAGGACGAAAAATGCGTCAGTGGGTAGGTCTTAAAATTCCTAGGGACGTATATGGCCGTCCTAAGTTGCTCGTCTGTCCCTCAGAAAACGGATTATAAATGTGTCGAATTGAATGGTGCAAACTTCAAGCAACTGTTTCAAAGTTTCATATTTCTTAGTTTTTGTTTTGATTTTATAGTAAACTTTCTATATAATAATGATGTTTTTACAATAGCTTATAAGCATTTTCTTTGTAGGATCAAAACATAATCTGCATTAAATATTTTTTTCTTAAAAACCATTTGAAATATCGAAAACGAATAATAACATATAATGTAAAAATGGCTAACTGGGAGGTATGCGGATGCCAGTATTAACACTTTCTTTTGACCTTTCTGTGCATATTTAATATTCACTACCGTTAGGTCGGAGGACGAAAAATGCGTCAGTGGGTAGGTCTTAAAATTTCTAGGGTCGTATATCCTAGGTCCTAGGTTGCTTGTCTGTCCCTCAGAAAACGAATTACAAAATCTGTTGAATTGAATTGTGAAAACTTCGAACAACTGTTTTAGAGGTCCATATTTTATGGTTTTTGTTTTGATTGTCTAGTAAACTTTCTTTATAATAATAATTTTTTTACAATACCTTACAAGCGTTTTCTTTGTAGGATTAAAACATAATCTGCATTAAATATGTTTTTCTAAAAAACTGATTGAAAAATCGGAAAAGAATAAAAACATATATTTAATGTAAAAATTGCTGTTTGTTCAGATTTTAAAATCGATTTATCATTAGATATACATGTTAGAAAATTATGATGTAATTTATCATAGCGACAGTTGGTAAGTAGCACCCTCTATGAGCAACATAAGGAATATTAACATAATCCGTTCCATCGTACAAGAAACACGATGATAATAATGATAAAGCAAATAAAATTACAAATTTTCGTTTACTTGGCCATCAACATTCGGATAAGGCATATTTGGGTCAATCATTATTATTTTACCCGTAAAATCACCAGTTAACGGTTGTCCTATTGTTGATGAAATACCTTGTATATTATATAAATTGTTTACAAAGTCGACAATATTTGATGGAAACACTGCCAAATTTCCAATTAGTCTCTCGTTCTTCTGTGAATAAAATACGTTCACTGTGTTTGAGGACAACAAACCGTACAAATAAGAAAAAATGAAAGAAAAAGCTCAAAAGAAGAATCATTTCGAAAATTAATTTCCTCTAAATTTCTTTTACTTTCCAGGATCTCATTTTGAGTATTATAATGAACATTTTTAGCTTATTTAAAAGCTTTCCAAATTGAATCTGAAATCTTCCGTCACCGAATTGAAGTAAGGAAAACACGTACTTTTCCATTGACATGACTAAATAGTAGCTCCATTCAAAACGTTTAGGTTTTTTGTTGAAAGGTAACGAGTAAAATGTGATTAGTTTCAAGGAAACATTTACAAAAATGACGCAAATTGAAAACATTTTCATCAAAATAGTCACCTCTATCAGAATAAAAAGAGAGTATTTTATGAAAGAATTGAAAATTATTTCAAGTATTTGTGTATAACTTGTCCAAAAAAGTCATTTTACTTTCCCGCCCAACCTATCTAATATGCGAGAAAAGTATTGGTTTACCCCAAAAAAATGTAAATTTGAAATTTTTTTTGATTTATTTTAACGTTTTCCATCAAAAACAACCCAAAAACGGTTTTTAGAAAAAAAATCCTGTGTGTATGTGGTCGTCGTCGTCATCGTCGTCGTCGTCGTTGTCATCGGCCACTTTTCGTTAAATGTCTTGTTAGCACGATACAGCCTCCGGAGTAACAAGGTAAGGACATGTCACAGATGAACCCTATCGATTTTCAGCTCACCAAAGCCAGCACAACCGTTGGTATGGTACTAGAAGTACGACATTTGTAATTTTTTTAGAAATGTCAGTTTGTTAGCACGATACAGCCTCAGAAGTTCAACAAGTCACCAATTTTATGATTGAATATAATTCAGGCTATCTCACAGATGAAGCCTATTGATTTTCAGCTCACCAGAGCCAGTACAACAGGTGCTATAGGACTTTAAGTACGATATTTTTGTCATTTTTGGAGAAATTTCAGTTTGTTAGCACAATACAGCCTCCGGAGTATATACAAGTAACCAATTTTATGATTGGATATTATTCAGAGCGTCTCACAGATGTATCCTTTGATTTTCAGCTGACTAGAGCGAGTACAGCGAGTCCTATAAGTGCAGATATACTACATTTTTGTTTATTTTTGGACAAATTTCGGTTTTTTAGCACGATACATCTCCCGAAGTGTTTACAAGTGACAATTTTATGATAGAATATTGTTCAGGGCCACAGATGCGGAAAAAATAGTTTTAATCTTTAAAACCGTTTATTTTGAGTGATTTTTATGTTGAGTGAACAAAAAACGGGTATTAAGGAAAAGAATGCTGTATGTCGTCGTCGTCGTTGTCGTCAGCCACTTTTTTTTGTTAGCACGATACAGCTTCGGGTTGTGTACAAGTGACCAATTTTATGATCAAATATTGCTCAGAGCATTTCACAGATGTGTTTTTTTAATTTTGTGCTCACCTGTGCCAGAACAACGGGATCTATAAATCCAGATATACCACGCTTTTGGTCATTTTTGTAGAAATTTCGGTATGTTTGCACGATACAGACTCCGGAGTGTGGAAAAGTTTGTTTCAAGCTTTAAAACCGCTTATTTGCTAATATATCCACCTTGCTATTCTAATAAGTAAATTAGTGTTTTTAAATGAAACTCAAGGTCTCTAGTTAATTCCACAATATAATACAAGTTATTGGAAATTCTAAAAAATTGACAATTGTTTCGATAAATCAATATCAGTCAGATGATATTGATTTATCGAAACAATTGTCAATTTTTTAGAATTTTCAATAACTTGTATTATATTGTGGAATTAACTAAAGACCTTGAGTTTCATTTAAAAACACTAATATGAGCATATTCCACAAAGTAAGGGTCGAGACAGTCAATTTCACGAATAAGTAAAATTGATCTCCGATTCTCAATCTTTTGTCTAAAATCAACGTTTAATGGGGAATATATGTCACGAAATTTATATTTTAAAAAATAACAATTAACGAAATACGATCACCTTTTAAAACAAAAACCACTATGTTATAACTATTTTCATACTTTTCATAAAAATACTTCCTGTTGCAACAATCTTATCAGATGAAACCCGTAACTACTATCGTATATTTACTGGGGTTGGCAATCTGAGTTCGATTAATCGAAGAATCAATTTTTGGACCAGAAAAATCGATTTTTCAAATCGTTATCGTTATATTTTATTGTCGAAAATCGAAGTCAGATTTTTCTATTTTGATATCACTAAAGTTACAATCCTATATTATGTAGTAAGTGTACTTACTATTTTAATTTACCATAGGCAGCCCATCTCAATCTGACTCTCCTATTGATCTCAATTCCTTAGTTTTATTTATTTAGTGTCACTGATTGTCCAAGATATATGTATGATTGTGTTTTGTTTATAGTTTGTCCGTGAAACGTAATGGTTTGGTCTGCATCAGGAACGTTCCTCATGAATTGCACTTTTGCATTATTCATATGTAGTCCAATTTAGGCAGCTTCTACATGTAGTTATTTCAACATCTTAGTTAGTTCTTGTTTATCTCTTCCAAGCAGGACGACATCATCAGCAAACCTTAAATTGCTTAGGTATTCACCATGGATTTTTATTCCCTTTTCCCTCCAATTGACTTTCTTGAAGACATTCTCCAAAACCAGAGTAAACAAATTTGGCGAAATTACATCTCACTGTCTGACGCCTCTTTTGGATTTTATTTTATTTGTCTGTGTGTGAATCTTGATAGTCATTGTAGAAGTTTTGTATATATTTTCTATTAGGTTGCTGTATCTTTGATCCACTTTGGCATTATATTATTGCCCAGGTTTTTATAGTGTCGAAGGCCTTTCTGAAGTCTACGAAGGCTATCCATATATGTATATTATATTCTGATGCCTTCTCTGTAAGTTGTTTTACTGTATGGAGGTGTTCGGTATTGCTGTAGTGACTTTTCGCACATGAATTTTATAGTGTTTGTTCTCCTTTTCCTTACAAATGCACTTGGATTATAACGTTTTATTGCTCTGAATTTTATTAATTTCAAATTTGTCACTCTGATTTTTCTGAAACTACCTTATTCACAAAAAAATTACCTATACATATAAGTTCATTGTTTAAAATGTTCGGGATCATAAAAAACCTCCTATACCTATACCTATATTACTACAGGTATTCAATCAAGTCATTACAAAGTTTTTTCTCGGAGTTTAGTAGAAGTGGTTAATTATTATGCCAGTACCGTAGCAAGACATTATCAAAATATTTCCTGATAAAACCCCATTTTTCAAATGTCGTTAATCCGATACTATTACTGCAGGTGTTCAATCAGGTCATTATCATATGATATCATATTTTTTCCCGGAATTTGGTAATAGCTGTTAATCCGACACTATTACTGCAGGGTTTTTTTGTATTTTGTTATAAATATGTGTTTTAGTTGTAACTTCTATTATATTCCAAATATTTGAAAGAAAACGTTCAACAATTTTTCATACATACTAAGTATGTTATAACCTTTTAGGCTCTTAGGACGCAAAACGCTTATTTTGCATGTCTAAAAGAATACACGAACTAAGCGTTTCTGTTCCTAAGGCGTGAAAATCATATGGTACGTTTTCCGCATTTTAGTATAGTGTAGCTGAACCACACACACTACCTATAGTAAATCCACATCACACATACATAGTACATATATTATAAGTATAGTATGAGCGCGTGCGTGTGTGAGAAAGTCAAGTGATACTGGCGGCGTCGCGAAGCGATTATACTTAGCAGTACACACGATTACAATCGATTTGAGACAAGTAAAGTGTTATGCAGTCGTGTCGTGCATCGGACTAAGTCCATATGCGATTTAGTGTTTTGAATGTTCATATTACTTATATTTTCATTCAATTAAGACATACGTTACATTTTTGTAATGATTTGCTATCAATTAAACAGCAACATTCAAAAAAATGAAATAATAAAATATTTAGTTTATTTTGATGAATTAATTTAACTATAGTTTTATATCAAATATTGTATGTAGCATAATCAATGCAATCAAATGTATAGTTTTCCATTATCCTACTCCTGTTCGTTAAATTGTTATAATGAATAAATTACAATAAAATTATTTTTTGAATGAAAGATGTTCAATAAAATCTTTCTATCTAATTCTATGATTTCTAATGATTAATGTTATCAAAAATCATGTCACTTATAGCGTTCTCGGGGACAAAAAATAATATATGCAACGCGGGAGAGATGACGCGTTCGTGGCCCGTTCGCTAGAACTTGCCACGAACGCCTTATTTCGCTCCCATGGTGCGTAAGTTACTATTCTGGCTAAATAAATATAATATTTCCACTAATTTGTTACATCAGTTGGCTTTGTGAACAAATAAAGACATTTTGTTGAGTATGTGGAATATTTCGATCAGTTTGTTAATAAAATAAAAACTATTAGTTTTTGCGCCGAGTTGTCGTCGCTCCGAGTTGTCCTCGCACCGAATTAGCGGCGCCGAGTTTCCCTAGACCCAGTCTGATCTTCATGATTAATGAAATCTACTGTTCGACCCTTACTGTGTGGAATCCACTCATATTACTTTTTTAAATAAAACTAAATATTTCTACAATATATTGAAAGAATGATAACAATTCTAAAAAATTTGACAATTGTTTTGATATTAAGTACTATCATCGTCACTATGAATCGAAACAATTGTCAATTTTTTTATGAATTTCCCTCATTTTTCAATATATTGTGAAATTGTTTAGAAACAGTTAGTTTCATTTAAAAAAGTTCATGAGTAATATGATTTCCTAATGTAGAAATTAAAGAGCGCAGTTGTTTGGACAAATTGGGCAGTGCAAGACTCATTGGAAATGTTCGTTGAAAAGACTGATTCCTAACTCTTGAATAAAGTCCGATCGATTTTGTCTGACTTCAGGAATAGCAGCTTGAAAAATAATTATGAATGTCTACTATAACGATATCCATTATAGTATACCAAATTACTAACGGCCATCGCCGGCATATTCTTTCTGAACAATTAAGTGCAGAGTTTTAGTCAATTGAATCGACTCATCCTTTCGTTGCATTTTAGAAAAATATAGTCTCAGGTTTTTCACTTTTCTGGATGAAAGATTTATCAAGATGCTTGGTCGATAGCAGAGTTTTACTCTTTATTTTTGGACATATGATGATGGTTGTATCTCGCGTAAAACCCAATAGACACTTTTCAACTTCGTAATTTTTATTTGGTTAAAGTTGTGGAGGTATTTCTCGCTTATTTTTACTCGTTGTGCCCACATATGTAAGTCGATTTTTTTCAGTTCATCAACTAGTTCTAACAATGTGAAGAATCAATTACCACCAGTGACATTCCGATGACTATTAGTGATTGGTTAAACAAAAGCGAGTAATGCTCTTGTAGGTAAGGATAACTTCTGCGTATTTGGATTGTTTGTTTTAGCTGTATATCCAAAACCACTCACAAAATAATGTGTCTTGGCGTCACGTAAACCAATTATATTGATGCCGGACTTTACTGGCTTGCCTATCATACACATTCTAAGAGAGATTACCAGCATCTCGTCGACTGTAACATATTCAGAACATGTGTAGTTTGCAATACGGTCGGATAAAAAAGAATTAAATAAATAGGATACTGTTGCAACTCGACCACATTGACCTTCTTGTGCTTTTGTAGTACATGATGTCAAATCTTATTGCTGTGAGTTGAAATAAGAAGCTTTATTTTGACATTGTAGCACGAAAAATTGGTCTACCTATGCTACTTGTTGAAAATAATGAATCGACGTTCTTATGATTAAACTTTAGTATACCTGAGTTCAGTTTCGCTTAGGTGATCAATAATTATACATTCATCTCCACAATGTGCACGGAGCTCTGTAATTTTCGCATTTGTATGTTCCAGAATAGTGGGTGACATGTCAGGAGTTACAAGAAGCGACCAAGCTTAGTTGGTTTCGTTTGGAAGACCGGGAATATGCATAATAATATTATGTGCACGAAGTTTTGATGGTGCACTGATGCGTCCATAGTAAAAATGGGTTTCACTTTAAGATGATGTGTATTCTTCGCCACTTGATTATTTACATCAATTTCTGAATCTGTGTCGTAATCCGAGTGTTATTTATATTTGTTAGTATCACTGCTATTATAGTCCCTATCACTGTCAGTATATTCGAGTGGAACTTCCAAAGATTCCATAAAGTCGAAAACATTGTCATTTGTCACAATTTTACCGTTAATTCTAAAAATGTTATCAGCCATTATAATATGATTAACTATTGATAACTAAAATAATAATAGCGCAACCCAATGTCGGCGTACTAAAGTACATATTCAAGTAGAAGAATACACTAAGTATAAAGCTCATGTATCAAACGATCAATAGTTCAACTGCTGGGGTCATGCTTGACCCCACGATAGTAGTTAAGCGTTAACTAGAACTAATGTAAGCGATCACATCAATATAATGCATGGCATGTCAGATTCTATTGATATTTTATTGTATTTTGAACATTGTAAAATATATTCAGGATTCAGATAATAAACGCGTAATATATTTATGTAAAAATTAGGAAGAATACCATACCGTGTTATGAGAGAATTCGTTTTTTCGGAAATATAAAAGTACTAAGGTAGATGAAAGACGTAGCTAACGAAAAAACATGATTTCCAATAGAGAATATATCTATATAAATAATAGAAAAACTATAGAATACCAACCGACGGATATGACGTAATGTCCAAATAGAATAATTGGGTTATCCGAATGACTTATGACTAATTTAAATATACTATACAGGCAATTTAGTGCACGTAGTAAGATTTTTGGAGCCCTTCTCAAATGAATGGTTGATGACGAAACTTGGCCCGTCCTCTTCCATCTCGGTTCGTGTCATTTCATTTTTAAATCAATTCCCATAAAGAATAAAACGCCTGATTACATTGAAGAATAACGCCACCGGCAGCTTGCGCTGGAAATCAATAAATCCCTCGTTACAAGAAAGCAGACTACCATCGCGTTTAATTTTAAAAATAGTTTGTTTTAATGTTTTATGAGGAAAAATTGCTTTTTACAAGTTCAATGCGGACCATGTAATTGAAGGTTAGATTGGACATTAGAGTTTAGTTTGAGTGTTTTTAGCGACAGAGATGGGTATATTAAAAAATATAAAATGAAGGGCGTTTCTCAAAAATGTGAGAGGTAAATTAGTAGTAGCTAGGTTCTTTAGAGCAATTTACTGTTTCGACACCAGATTAATTTTTGAAATGAACCAATTGTTTCTAAATAATTCCACAATATAATTGAGAAATAACAAAAATTCTAAAAATTTGACAAATCTTTCGATAATAGATAATATCATCATCAGAACGACAGATTTGATGCCTACCTGATGTTTATCAATTATTTTTGACTAGACGAAGAAGTGACCTACATTGTGATTTACTTAATAAGTATGAATAGAAAAATTTAGTAGACATGATATCCTGGTTATCTTGTTCCCCTTTAAGATCAGAATAATGTACAACTCTACCCTTTATTACCGAGTTGTTTCTCAACGAAAAAAATCCGCTGTCACCAGTGTAATAAATCTAGACCCTCTTGTCACCACTGTAACAAATGGCTATTTTACCCTATTTGCCCTACAAATTCGTATAAATCTGGGAGACCGCTGTCACCCAATGTAATAACTGACTCTTATATCTCGAGTCCGCTGTCGCCACTCTAATAACTGACTGTCACCAAATGAAATAAAGCAGCCGAGCGTGGAAAAAATGAAACCAGTCCGAATTAGGCGAGTAACTCCTAGGCTTGAAGTGGTGGAATTACCTTTACCAGGCCAAGATTGATCTCTTTGTTCGGCCTCGTATCCAAATTCGCTGCACACTCTAGATAGAAAATCGTGCTAGGGATCTGAAAAAAGTTTCGGTAACCACAAATGTATAAAAAAATATATTAAATCTTTCGCTGTATAAAATAGAACCAACAACAAAAAAAATATTAAATCCTTCACAATAGAAAATATTACCCATTTATCTACAAATTGTTCAAGGTACCCATGGGCCGTATGATTTCGCCCCTATTTCGTATTTTGACCAGACTCACTGCGAGAAATACTTAACTATATTAAAAAAATACGGTACAAATCGACTGCCGCTAATTTTCATGTTTATTGAATGTCATTGTAAATTATGTAAACAGAAACTGAAAGTAGAGGAATTAAAATCCTGCTGATTTTGAATATAAATCTTATCGGTAAACAGTTGCCGAGTTGCAGTTTTGTTCTCTTCGAATAAACTGGAATGTTTATTTATTCAGCTAGCTATGAGTAAATGATATAACCACGTCTGAAAAACCAAAATTATTTAATCGTGAGAAAAGTCACTGATAACCTGATTTTACGGAGACAAAATCATACATTCCGGGCAATTGATACTAATTACAATTAATTTTGTTTTAACTCTTACTTATGTCTATCTACAGGGTGGGTGAGAATTATGTGACGACAAAAAAATAAATAGTACCTAAATCCTGTCAAGTTACAGATACACTAAAGGAAAAAAACGTTCCTACAATCTTGTGTAAAATCTTACTATACTATTTCACACGATGAAATTATATTATATAGAACGAGCGGTGCCCAAATTATGAGCCAGGACCTACAGCTTTGGCTGAACCAATGAACTTGTCCAATAACCCAGTGAAAAAAAGTGTTATATATTCTACCTATGCAAATATTTATGTTATCAATATCAAGTTTAAAATCAGCGCACGAAAAATAAATAAATCTTTCCCAATAAAAAAATCTTAAGCTTGTTCAAAAACTTACTGTGTGGAAACTTTCCTTTTCCTGTCTCCACTTACTGTTTTCGCTGTTTATTTAGAAACTGCGAATGACGCTAAATTTCTAGCACCTGGTGTCGAGCGATGCTGGATTACGGTCGGAGGCAGAGTTTTTCCCTTTTTGTGCCAAATCAGGAGGGCAGTGTTCACTGTCAAGGATATCTGAGTATCGCTTTGACGCCCTGACACAACGGAGAGAAACTTCTCCCTATGAACCCGCTAACACTAAAAAAACTGCTACCCGTTACCGTGACAGGGAAGCACTTTTTCCCTTCGCGTTATTCGCCCGACTCTGTGCTCTGTCTGCTCTGAACTTACTTTTTATTTTCCCCCAAATTGTTTTCGGGTTTTTTTGTTGAATTGCAACGGTTCCATTTTTGGTTTTGAAGTGGACTCAATTTTCGTTACCAACTCGTTGGTATACAAAACAATAATTTAAATTTGACCTAGTAAATTGTTTTATTGTTGCAAATTGTTATGGTCCTGTCTCATTTTTGTTAAACAAAAAGTATGTGGAATTATACTTATATTATATTTGAAATAAAATATATTTCACCGTGTGTTCTGAAAGTTACTGATTTAAGTTTTTCTATTTGATATTTATTACAATAACTGCGCAATGATACAGGAAACCAGGAAAATTATATCTGCTGATCTATACAATTGTTACTTAAGACAATTTAAAAGTGGATAACTCCCTAAATTCAAGTGTTTATTAACGATTTCATATTCAGTTCTTGTTTCTTATTAAGAATATGTAGTACTTCTACTTCTGTGTTAGGTGTCAATGAATGTTTGACGTCAAGTGGATGTTTCTGTGGTTGTTTTAATCTGTATGGTCGTAGGTGTTCAGTTTATATATTCCATACTTTTTAATGGGGATTTTCTTTATTTTACATTTAATAATTTGGTACTCACATTACTTCCTGATGTAAAAGAAATTGTTGTGTTTGTTGCTCAAGATACTATCTTTTTAATACTATTAGACATATTTCAAGCATATGTGACGTTATTGTAATGGTTCAAGATTGGGAAATCTTGTGAATTGTATAGGTTACGGTGCTTTTTAAAAACGAGTAAAATATTTGTAGATATGAAATTATTTTTGCATCCGTTCACCATTGTACATTGAAACCGCGAATTCATTTTATTTTGTAGCTTTGTTAAGGATTTAGAAAATATCACGTTTCACACTATTATTTGTAAAGTAGTATTGTTCAGAGCAAACTAAATAGCACATTGTAAAATTCGTGAAAGACCTATTGTCACATTGTATTTGAGTTTCTATTATTAAACAAGGCTGAATCTTTCAATAATGGATCGGTGTTGGAAGGTCTGTAATAAACAATTGAATAACTTTGGGGTAGAAGGTCTCAATAGAAGTTGACGTACAATAGCAATTGAAATATCTATTGGAGGCGTCCATTGTTGATTGTTGTCAATTTCAATCCGGGTAACTAATACTGACCAATGAGAAAGGTTTCTTTGCTGTTGGTCCCACCAATCTACGTGTAAACACACCTCTTCAAAGCTTTCTATTTAACACGTCTCACAACGTAAAGAAATCGGTCGTCGTTACATATCGAAAAAATCTTCACTCAAAACAGTTATCAAGTTGAAACACATCGTTTCAAAGTGTAGTCAAGTTCAAGCATACCACATGTAAAGTAGTGTTCGAGTCTAGTGTGTACTCAAAGCTGAACAAATTGTTCGTAGTTAGTATTCAGTTAGCACCAAAGTAGAGATATACAGTCGCTACTATTGGTCACCACAACAAGTCGAAACATAACGTTTTTCCGAATCATTCAGTCCTTGTTTACTTTCCCATCTGAATACCATCGAAACTCAACCATTCATAAAATCGTACCATTCATTGTAAATTTGTATATAATAAACTATTAATTTGGACATTAACGTTGTCAGATTAAGATTATTAATATAGTTGAATGTCTACGACAGTCGATGAAATTCAATTAAATTATAATCAAAAACATTGGTCCTTCTGATTTCTTGAACTTTCCAATAGGCACGTTTTTCTATCGACTTAGTATTTTAGATAACCAGGACTCCAGAAGTAAGTTAACTTCGCTGCAGAAGCATCTCCAGCTAGACCTTTTGCTTCTTCGGATTTCGTTTTTGAGATTTCTCCTACCCCTTCCCTAATCGTCCCAGTTGGTTCGTCACCTTGCTTCATCTCTTTATTGAGAGTCTTCCTGTTGTCCCTCCTCAAGGATTCGAGTTTAGCACTCCATCATTGAAGTCTCTTAAACGGAATAGCCTAAAGGGGATACTTTTTTTCGTAGGCACCAACTAATGACTATTTGTCTTGCCTTGTTCGCATTGAGGTGTTCGGGGTATGTAGGCTATACTGAAGCTCTCCTTGTAGGTTACCCAATTAGTGGCCCTTGGATTGCGCCTAAGTGGGAGCTGTTCTACCACCGCATTTAAGCTGACTTGGATCATCCTTTTGTAGTGGTTATTAACACTGAAGGTCAGAGCGGATCGACTTCCGCATTTAAGCTGAATTGGATCTTCCTATGATCTCAGGTCAATATGTGTTCCGTGACTCTCCAGTTCTCAGTAGGAGCAAGTAGGTATCTAGAGGCCAACGTTATATCTATCACTTCCTTCCAGATTCGATTGACGAATATGGGCTCTTTGCTTTTATTTAATATTTCAAGCCGAGGTCCAGTAGGGCTGTACTACGAGCATTTGTTTCAGTACTGCCCCACAGTTGATGGTGTGCATTGGCATACATAATAAATAATGAATGGTGTGCTTTTATCTTTCGCGTATTGATCAACTCAGATTAGTTCCACTGAAGGTGGTAGGTAAACCATGTTCTATGGAAGATAGATGCTACGTATTAATACTTTATCAATCTTGATATTCACCTTGTGTTCCATGACTATTGTCGTTGGCCATCCTAAATCGTGTATTGGTAACACTCTCAGATTCTTGGTTACCATATTACAGGTCCTGGGGGGTATATCTTCATCCACTTTTCCGATAATAATATTGTGGGTCGACTATAAGTCTCTAATTTTGTTCCAACAACAAAACGGTTCTGGATCATTCCCAATTCATCACAGGAATCATGATCGTACTGCATGTTTTTTGGCTTACCTTCACTCCAACTATTGAGGATTGTAGAACAGAGAGGGGCGGATATACTTCCCCCGGAAGACCCGGCAGTCCGTAGCCCAGACGGACCACCACCGGTAGTTCCTCCTTGAGCCGATAATCTCCTAACGGGGATTGTAATCAGCTCATAGAAAAACTCCCAGCGCTGATGCTGCATTCGCGCGACCATCTCTGGACCCATTAGGAAGACGAGAAACCACTCACCAGGTTCTCCCATCGTCTCCACCTCCATTCCTCGACCTCTAGCTCCCGGTTTTGGAGCGACAGGGCCTCCTTCAGTTCTCCGTCTTTGATCTCCTTAGAGCGCAGCCTACACCTGATTCTCCCAATCCAATGCACCTCGCTGGCTTCGGAAGTGACGCCAACGTCCTCATTATTGTCTGGGGACTACTGATTCAGGAGACACTCCATGGATGTCTCGCCCTGAGCGGTTACTAAGAACCACCCTGAGTCATCAAGGCCAGAGTTTATGAACTTTACTGAGGTTCCCGAGGTGTGTTGTCCACCGTATTCATGGTACCTGTCATCTGTCTGCCGATGTACCCTCGGATGGCGTTGGATTCTTCGTAGATCTTACCTCCTTCTGTATTGGAGGTAATCCCTGCTTTTCTCTCCCTAAGGCTGCGCTGTAAGAAGTGAGCTTGGGATTTATGGGGGCTTCCTTCGGTTGCGGCCCCGCCTCGGTTTTCCTCAAAAGAGGAGACGCGTGGCGGTTGCCGCTGTCCGACGAAGCCTCCCTACCCCGGTTCACTCTTCGCTCTGGAGGAGTTTCGCGAAGCCTTTTCAACCCCTTGCATGTTTGGGACGTTTGGGCGTTTCCTGACGTCACCTGGTCTTTTGCTGACTTGGGTGGTCGTTGTACAACTGGGCGGCTTGTTTCAACTCGTTTGCCTACTTCGCTCCTCTTTCCAGGCGCGTCTTTTTGGTATGGGCGGTTCTCTTCCTCAACTTTTGAGCAGCTTTCCTTCGTGCTGCTCTCTCCTCCTAAGTTTCTGTTTAAGAAACCCTGGTGTACCGTGTCTGCTTGTCCTTGGTTTCCGATTCGGTGACCCTGGTGGACTTTTTCGACTCCTCCTTGGTCCTTTCAGTGGCGAACTCTTTCGACTCCGCTTATGGTTGAGCTTATGTCTCTGCTTCCAGCAAGGTGAGATTTGTGAACCCCTCCCTGTAGGAATCAGAGTCAGAGCCCAGTCTCCGTTTGATTTATCTTCCATTCTAGTCCCACGAGTATGGGGGAAGGGGTGGTCCTCATCTACGGTACCCCCAGTGTAGATGTAAGATTAGTAACTCCGGGATGTCGTCGGATGTCCAGGAAGTTCCATTCGCGATACCTGTTTTAGGGCACAGGTACCACACCGTTGGTGAATTTCTTCGGCACGGGTCGCCTAACACTAAGCTCTCTCTGGGGTGTCATTTGATTAGTAAATGAGCATAACCCCAAGAGAAGGTGCCACAAGGAGGCAGACACCCGATGGTAGCATATCTTCACGACATGTACCCGCCCTCAAGCTACAAAGCGCCTAAGCAATACAGCATGCAGTATAGCAACAAGCAATGGCAAAGGCTACAACCAATCCCACCTCATGACGATGATATCGAAAAAATTGTCATATTTTTTCAATATATTGGGGAAACAGCCAGAGCACATTGAAACGAATTATTGTATTTTCAAATAACATCTTGATTTGACTGCTTTCTATATCAAGATACCGTTAAATCCTTTCATTTTTAAAGGACCATCATAAACCTCCGTTTTTTGAATATGGATTTTATCGTACGATAAAAATATTGACAGAGACTTATTCAGTGATATAATCATATTTCCTACGAAGTTTTGTATACTGCGTCCAATCTTAAGTTTGAACTACGCTTGGAAATATACACGAACAAATAAATTGAAGTATCACCTGGAACTTTCCTAACAAAAATAATAACAACTGAAATTAGTTATAATAAAAGTTTGAATTGACGTCCGCCATTTCTAACACACATTCAATGGTACTTTAAACAATATTTCAAGGACTTTTGCGAGATTCCTCTCTCATTCCTTGATTTGAAATTTCGAAACAACTGGAAGGAACGTTTAATTTAAGTCGTAATACGGAAATAAAGAATAAATTTTGAACCTAGTAATGCAACAAACAAACGTGTTACAGAAAACTTTATTCTAAGATAAATTTTTGGGAGAAATATGATAGTCGGTACAAACAATAATTAGCATCCTTGGTTTTCCTCGAAAGGACCAAAAAATACACTCAGAACAAAGGAAATACACTCAACAAAACATATAAAACAGGAGCAAACACAAGCTTCCCACAGTTGAATGGTAATAGGAGCTTTGCCTCTTTCTGGAGGATCATCAACGTTTTCAGCTGAACATAATGTCGCTAAAGTGGACAAAACCGTGACTCCAGTCGAGGTTTGAAACCAAAATTATTTTGAAATTAACTGTCTCGACCCTTACTTCGTGGAATCTACTCATATTATTGTTTTAAATGAAACTCAACGTTTCTAGCTAGCACAAAATATTGTGGAATTAGCTAGAAACGTTGAGTTTCATTTAAAACACCAAAATTATTTTGCTCCACAATTGTTGATAAGGAACTTTTTCCAAGAAGTGTCGTTGGAGATATATTAAGACCATTTTGTCTTGAAATAATATTCACGAAACGCATTTTAACTGATAGAGCTAAATTGTTGAAACATTTATATTCAAAATGTCAACAAATCTCAAAGAACCACCATCTTATTTATCTCAAAAGTCCTTTGGAAAAAGCACCTTTTGTACTGTTGTGCAACACAAAACAAAAACCATATTATTTCCCAGATATGGATCTTGCCAATTATTTTCTTTCTCTAAAACTCAAATTATTCCTACGAAGTACCCGTTTTCTATCGATAGACGACATAAAAGAAAATTGACGAGAACTACCTTGTTCAGTTCCTAAATATGTGTTTGAAAAATGTTTTGAATAACCATGAAGTACACGCGCGGCGTTTTCTTACGTAAACGGTTGCATGGGATACACTTGTATCCCTATAAAATTTGAAGGAACATAGTATTATTTTGTTAGACAGAATAATGAAATCATAATAATATACTCATAACTATATAATGAAAACTTAGTAAACACAAAAATGAAGATAGAATAGGATCTAAGAGAAAAAAAAATTGAATTTTAGGAACAATAAAAATCAGTCCTCTTCAGCACAATTTACGCAAATTAGCGGTAATATTTTTTGGTGCTCTTGACATATCAACTTGTTACACACAGAACAGAAGCTTATCCTTTTTCGGTGGACATAAATAGCATCGCCCATTTCCACTTTTTGTTTTTTTCTGCTGTGGTTCATCGGCATTGTCAGCCGAAGTTGATGATTCTTCAGTGCCAAGAATAAGTCTGCACTTTTGCTTGACTGCAGGGACTTGACTGCAGACAATATCATCTATTTACTTCTGGTTTGAGCAAATCTAGTGCTAGTGTACGTGAAAATTAACGACGTGCAATTGGAATATCACCATTGTTCATCTGATACAGTATTGATACAGTATTGATGCATTTATACCACATATATTCAACATGTTAAAAAAACAGTAAGCGGCCATCTCCTGCTGTTTCTTGCAACGCTATAAGTAGCACTCATCTGATCTACGACATCAACTCCATATTTGATATTATTGTAATCTATTATCAGTATTGGTTTTTATGTTTCAATGTCAATTTTGTCGTCTGCGTGGGTTGTGGACAAAAGTAAAACGTTCTTTTTCTTTTTAGGAATGTAGGAAGCTGAAGTGCAGTCCTTGTGAAATGCAAATTGACAACTTTTTTCTGGTCTATTTGCTACATTTACTATAGTCCGTTTTTAAAAGGCATGGAGTAATAAATGCACATTGGGTATGCAAAACCGATACAGGGTGTATAATAAAATATCTCCGAAGTTTATCTAATTTTGTACTAAAATTTCTCATTTGTTGCGAATTTCAGGTAGACACCCCGTAACTCTGTATTCGGTTGGGTCGCCTATTGTATTGAAAGGGTCGCGCTATTGTATTTGAATGAACAAATAAACAATTTAATCCTCAGAGGCGTGCAATCAGGACAAAACAAACTTGGTATATGAATATGAAGGCACTATGAAATTATAATTACGAAAACTATTCAAAATAGTTCACAATATCGATTCAATAAAAACACATTTTTTTCGTATTCCTATGAATAAACAATAAACATAAAATATATAAAAAATAGCAAATTTTTTTGCAGTAGGTATCAACTTTACTACTAATATACCGTTTACAATAGGAGAGGAAAAAAGAAAAATGCAGGAATAAAGTACGAATTAATGTAATATTTATAAAAAAAAGTATAACAAATATTAGTAATAACTAATACAAAAACTAGTCTATATATCAGAATCAGACGATTCTGTTGAGCTTCCATTATTAACATTGATTATAAATGGTTCAATCATGTGTTCACTTATATGATCCATTTCCCACATATTTAGTTCTTCTTGTATCACGTGTTCAACACATTTCTTCCAGTTTTCTTTGGTTACGTTACCTAACGCGTCTTCGAATAAAACTTTTACGTCACTCATTTTGAATGTCGTATTCTTTCTCGAAACTACCCCTTTCATTTGGGCCCATATTAATTCTATGGGATTGAGTTGACAGTGATAGAAGGAAGCCTCAGCACCGTTATACCACGCGCTGATGCCATTTGATCTACAACGTATCTACTATATTTGTGTTTATGTGAATTGGCCAGTTGCAAGAGCTCATTTTTCAGCGGGTTATCTGGGCATTCAATATTTTTCGAGGTTAGCCAATCGTGGATATCTTGTCTACGCCATGCAGTTGAAGGTAATTTCTCCACTAACCTGGAGTGATAACTTGCGTTATCCATAACAATGACTGAGCCCGTTGGAATTAGATCTAACATTTGTGAGAAATATTCTTCGAAAACGTCTGCATTCATATCTTCATGATAATCTCCCATTTGCTTCGACTCAAAGCACAACAACCCACCTTTAACCAAACCTTCGGCACTTCCGATATGAGTAATGATGAGTCGACGTCCTTTTCCTGCTGGTGGATTGAGGCCTGTTGACCACCCTTCAAGAGCTGCCTGCCTCCGACTTTTGACATTCGTGTCTTGCCAAAACAATGAAACAGTATGACCTTCATTTAACCAAGTCTCATCCAAATAATAAACTCGTTCTTGATCTAGTCTTGCTTTCCGAATATTGCGCAAATAACTCCTCCTCCAAATGACAATGTCGTCACTATCAATCAACATTGCGTTCCGATAATTTTTTTTATATTCAAATCCAAGTTCCTTCAAAATTTTCCATAATGTACTTCGAGACATTTTCGGAAAATCTGAATCTTCTTGAACCGAAGCCATAATTTTGGAGAGAGTTGGGATAGCTTTTCTAAAGAAAAAAGCATGCACCTTACGCCTTATTCCATTCTTCAAGTCATCATCCATTTCAAGTTTGGGTCGGCCTGGGGACTTTGATGGGGCTGTGATGTTTCCATTTTTTTTCTCCTTCATTAAATTATAGATTGTTGTTTTTGAAACACCCATCACTGTTGCAGTAATCTCCACAGTTCCATCAACACTTCCTGTCAAATTCATGATTTTTCTTCTAATTTCTTCGTTCTTCAACGAGGAATAGCAATTTAATATAAGATTTCTCTCGTTCAGCGACAATGGGCCAACTTTAGGTCGCTTAGATGGTGATAAATCCTCCATATCTGGTCGAATTTGGTTGGAACACTATATAGTTGGAAGGTGTAGTTAGGTGTTTGTCTCGTGTGATGAGAAGAGAACTTGTATAGATGAACAAAATTAAACACCAGTTAACAATAACGGTAAAAAATAATAACAAATAACAGTAATAATGGGGAAATCAATCAACACAGTAGTTTCTCCAGAACAGATGAACTGTAAATTGAAAATATTCAACCTTTCCGCTACTTTTATAGTTGAAAAGTTCTAGTAAGTACATTTTATTATGGGGGCATTTTCTTAGAACTGAAAAGACTATATTTCACAATAATAAAACCATTTTTGAGCTACCTGTTTGTCAAGTTTCTTCAATTACCTGCAAATTGGGTGAAATAATCGGCAAATGGGGTTGGTTTGGATATATATGTATATATATATATATATATATATATATATATATATATATGTACTTGTATAAAATTGTTATTAAAATTTATTTTATTATTTATTGTATGTAGGATTATAACTACCTGGAGCTTAGTGGAGGGACTCGACTACGCCCTTTTATACATAATAATAAATTTTCTGTAAAATTGATGTCAGTGATATAATCCACAGTTTATTATATTATTGATGATTTGAAATTTTATTTTAAATTTGGTACGCCTATGGTTCCGGCCAAAATGAGTGATTTATTACTCCATGCCTTTCAAAAACGGAGTATAGTTTACTAGTTTACTTCAGATCAATTGCCAGCTGAAAACTAGAAAACCAATTGTCCATAGTTATGTTGGGATATGTGCCCCTAAGAAATTCTACAAGACGTTTTACGACGTCACCTGGACTATTTGACATACAAAATGGACCCTCCGGTTGCGTTCCAGCATAAATTTTAAAGGTCAGCGTGTACATGTTACTTGAATCAACCAAGGCAAATATTTTAATGCCATACTTGGCAGGTTTTGAAGGTATATATTGCCTAAAAGGGCATCGACCTCTAAACGCAAGAAGCTGTTCATCAACAGTTAATTCAGGTCCAGGAACTACTGACTTCTTACAGTTTTCTACAAACATTTCGTAAACATCTCTTATAGCGGATAGTTTGTCAGCTCGTCTTCTTTCTTCGCTAGTAGTTCCATCCTCAAATCTCAGACGATGCAATAGAAATCTAAATCGGTTATAAGACAGTGTGCAATAAATAACATCCATGCCAGTATAATCTGTTCTCCAGAAATCCGCTAAATTGTGCCTACTGGACTTACAAACTCCTAACATGTATAACATTCCTCACAGATATCAGTCGATTTTGCATTTCTATCGCATTGATATTTTCCTTTCATGCTATCTATATAAATATTTGTTGACTGAGTCACGGCTTGAATAATATTCTCAGTAAAAAATATTTCAAAACATTCTAAAATGGTCTTCGCATTTGCAGCATTATTTACTGGGCCTGGCTTCCTGTCAAACATATTATGTACTTTCATTCTGGTTTTAGGTGGACATATTTTTTTCCATTGGGTTACCTTGACTTTTCCTAAATAATATGGAATTGCATCATCATAATTTGGAGTATATTCATCAGTTTCGTCTTCTACATTAGCATCTTCTTTAGACTCCGAGTTATGATCACTTCTTTCACAGTGGTCACTTTCATCTTCGTCAGGATCAATTTTTCCTAATACCTCTTCTTCCTCTTCGATTTCTCTAAGCCATTCCATTCATTTTTTAGGATCCTTGCTTGCCATGATCAAGGAGCTAAGATACACTGAATGATAAAAGATATAAATAGGAAAAATCAACAAATAACTTACAAAATACAACCAACAAAATCCTAACTTAGGCGGTCGAGTGGGATACACCCGTATCCCTCTAAAAATAAAATCAAAAATTGCAACGAAAAAATAAAAACGAACGAACCGTACTTTGTCACCTAAAGGAGCATACTACTGAGTAGTATTATCTAGAAGGTGGCGAGCGTCAGTGTCCCCACTAAAGAGCAGGCACATATTAAGTTCTAATGGGATACATGTGTATCCCGCACGAGTACTGCAGGGTTAATATACGTTGACTTGAATGTTCGAAACAGTCACTTTGGAGACGATAAAATGAATTTATATAATAAGAGATGTTTGGTGTTCCACTTCATCATTCCCGGTATTAGTTTGATACTGAAGTCCAAAGTAACGTATGCTGTTGTCGTTGTTATTGGTATGACAATTGAAGACACAAGTGAATAAAGGTGTCATGTCAAAAATTCATTTTTTTGAGATAATTAACTTTACACATTTTTTATTGGAACTTTTTTATGTTATTGAATTAAAAATGTTAGTTTCAATATTTTGTTAAGGATTATAATATACAACTTTGAATTATATTTAAATTTTTGGTGAAAACTCATCTTAATGAAAAAATGAAGTTTGAATGTACATGAAATCTTCATCTATTGGAGATTAAAAAAAAATTATTATCTATTAAAAAGCAAAAATGCGTCATGTACAAAAACATGTATTTTATTAAGTTAAACAACTACAAAAAAATTACAAAAATACTCTTATTTCAATGTTATTTGGGTTTTCTCCTTTTCTTAGGATTTTTTTCGTTTTCTTCCAAGATACGTTCATAAAACCATTCATATTCTTCTTTAATAAACACCAGTTGTTCACGCAAGTTCGACAGTTTTTCAGATGTGAGTTCACCCCTTTCTTGCGTAATTCTTTGAACTTTAATATCATCTGCTCTAGTTACCATCCTACTTCCTTTCTTCAATAGGCCAACCTTGTGAAATGGTGACATTTCGTCAAGATTTTCTTTGTACATGTAACTTCAAAACTCATCAACTCTGACCCATTTAACACCATCTCTAAAATTAACTTTTTCATTCAATGCATTGTGTTTTTTATTCCAAATATGTAACTTTGTAGGTAGTTCGTCGAAGGCAAAAAAGTAGTTTTTCATATAACTACATACAGAATTTTTGGCACTTGCAGCCTTAATAATATTGTTCTGGCACGTATTTACCCTCATACTTTCTGAGTTTTTTCTCTATTCGCCCAAAATTTCGATCCGAATCTAAGTAGCTTTGACCCACTTCTGCGTACTTATGGTCAATTACTTTATATATGCCATTTAAAATTAGAAGCTGATAGAGGCAGATTATCGTAAAATTTTTATTTTGTCCGGATCACGAGTCCGACCAAATGATAAGGTGGTCGATTTGTTTATAGTTGTCTTTCAGCAGCTGACAAAATCTAAACAAACAACTTGCTACCTTAAGACCTTGCCGATTGGCCACGTCTTCCGTCCAATTAAAAAAAATGATTTAGGCCCGTCAGGTGTTATACAGTGTATTTCAAAATTGTATAACCACATTTTACGCAAATAAAAAGCTTTACTAGTAGACTGTTTTGGAAAGGGCATGGTCTGCTGTAAATCCATGGTAATAAAGCAGGTATTTCATCAGTTAATGGTTTTTTCCTGTCTCGATTTTGCGCATCAAATGCAACTTTATAATTTTCAGTGTGAATTTCTGTGTTCCGACCAGGATCACAGAATGCTGCACGTATCGCTTCGTGGCTGACCAAATGATAAATTAAATGCATTTGAAAATAAACGGTTTTAAAGATTAAAACTAACCTACCATAGCACCCGTTGTATTGGCTTTAGTGAGCTGAATATCAATAGTGTTCATCTTAACGCTCTGAATAATATTCAATCATAAAACTGATCACTTGTATATACTCCGGAGGCAGTATCGTGCTAACAAACTGAAACTTCTCCAAAAATGACAAAAATATCATACTTAAAGTACTGTAGCACCTGTTGTATTGGCTCTAGTGAGCTGAATCAATAGGGTGCATCAGTGAGATGTCCTTAACAATATTTAATCATAAAATTGTTGACTTGTTGAACTCCGGAGGCTGTATCGTGCTAACCAACTGAAATTTCGCAAAAAATGACAAAATGTCGTACTTCAAGTACCATGGCACCCGTTGTACTACCTCTGGTGAACTGAAAATCAATAGGGTTCATCTGTGACATCTCCTTAAGAATATTCAATCATAAAATTGCTGACTTATTGCACTCCGGAGGCTATATCGTGCTAACAAGAATTGTAAGGGAAAGTGGCAGACGACGACGACGACGACATACACACAGGATTTTTCTTCTAAAAACCGTTTTTTCGGTTTGTTGATGGAAAACGTAAAAATACCTTAAAAAAAATTTCAAAATTGCAACTATTTTTAGGGTAAACCAATACTTTTCTCGCATATTGAAAGGTTGGGCGGAAAAGTAATATATAGACATTCGATGAAAGTTTAACTTTAAAGGAGTCATCAAGATTATTTTCTTCACATTCTTGAAGATACATCTTGTGCATCACACTCATATTAAAAATGGGAGACAACTACTTTTTATGGAAATTTTTGATGCGTGAGTAGTGTGATTATTCCGCAGGATATTTTTTGATGTGGTTAGTGATATAAGTCACTACTTCTTCATTAATCTTATGGGGCCGATTTCCGTGTCGGCCCCTCATATCTGGCGATGGCGCATTCAGTCCCTTTTTTAACTTATTTTGTATTACCTCGATTTTTTTTCGGCTAAACTGACAAAGGGAACACATCTCATCTCGGCATATTACCTCTGTTTTTTCATTAAAGACTATTGAATAAGAAAATGTAAAGCTTTTCTCTTTTTTTTGCACCAGCTCTATGTCTTTTAACAGGATGAATGTTATTACTTCTAAACAACAAAGAATTTTTGGAGTTTACGTCTAGCGAATAATATTTTTTCAAAATCGCTTCTCTGTTTTGAACGTTAAACTTTTCAGTGCATTTTAACCTACACTTTTCTTTACATAGCATTCCTAACTTTATTTTCTTTTCCGGCAAGAGTTTTCCTCTCTGAGAAATACATTCTTCGCCTTTTTGTCTAGCGATGGCAGATTCATTTTTCTTCCAATTATCTGGATTTCTGATACGAACCTTTGCAGTTTTTTCCTCAAGTTGAAATATCTTTTTCTTTACTTTCTCTCTTTTTTCTTCAAAAATTTGGTTTTCATTTAAATCTATCCATGTATTACTATCGCCTGTAACATGACCGCAAAAATAATTTTCTGGAGTAGAGAAACCCTTTTTCAAAGAGTTCTAATTCATTTGAAACGCTTTATTACGAATGTTGGATAATGGTTCATTATCTGAATCATCGCTGGATTCGTCCTCAGGCATGTATTCACTACCAGATGGATCATATTCTTCACTGTAATTAGTTTGTGACAATGTGGAAATATTAAGACCTAAAATTGCATACCAAAAATTATTAAGTATGTTTCAAAACAGTTTAATTTGAAGCATTTTACCTGATGTGACGATCGTATTAGCAGACATTAAGGCTTCAGCTGCAACTACTTCTTTGCTGGTACTAGGTAGGCTAGGAGTATATCTCGGGGTAAGTTCATAATTTTCCGTCGCGACTACTATTTTGCAGGTATTATGTAAATTTTGTCTTCCTCGTTCAGGCTCAACTATCACTTTTTTTGATAGATTCTCGATATGTCCACAGATTTCTGTCACAACAATTGCATTTCCGAAAGGTGCTCTGGTATTATATAGGTTATGGAAGAAATCCGTATGGGTGTCTGAATCAAAATTGAAATACATTAAAATATATTAGATAACAAAAAATCTAGTAATTTCTTACCTTTTGTTGAATGATTTTGTTTCTGTTGCTTCTCGACCAAAGACAATATATGTTTTCCTTGAGACATCACTTTTTTACTGAACCCTTTGAAAGATATTTAAAAAAACTTCCGAGCTCACGTTCACTTTCACACACTTTGTCATGAAATATTGATTTGGTATAACCTCAAAATAATATGTCATGTACACTCTGGTTCCACCGACCTCCAGATAAACTTTAGTGGATAAAGGTGTCATGTTACCTTGACACCTTCATGGAAATTAATTTAAATATCGGAACATAACACTTTTATACATGAAAAATCTGAGCTATTTACAAAACTTTCGAAACAAAAGTACCACAGAATAAAAATATCATATATAATATGTTTAATAAAAAAGAATCGTTTTTTGAAAAAATGTTACATGACACCTTTATTCACTTGTGTCTTCAATTGTATATTTCCATCATAACGTTTTGATATTTTGATTGAAACAAAAACAGAAGCAATCAAGAAACAAAATAAATGGTGTTTCAAGCAAAATGTTCTCAGAAAACTTCATATAACCTCTTTATTATAATAATGTCTGCAAATTATTTTGAAAGTGAAGACCCGGATAATATTAATTTTAATACTTTATAAACGTTAGTTGGGTCCTTGTGCAACTTATTTTCTTATCGTAATCCTCGGTATATTTTAGAGTTGATATTACTCCGAGTAACCGTATTAATGAAATCCTGCATTCTCTCCAATTCTCTGAAGATCGTTCGGTTGGCGGAGGACTTTCTGAGATCTTTGATGTTAGCTCCTTACGCGCTTGTAAACATCCTATCTTGAGGTTTACTCTGTAGATTAAAGATTATAAATAATAAATTTTAGGTTCTCACAAACGTTCGCAGAATACTGAGAGGGAGATCGACCATCGATTGGAACTAAGGACCACCATGTTCTACTTTATTAGTATCCATAATCGGATTGTTTGTGTATTGTAACAATTAGGGTAGGATGCGGGATTAATAAAACCAACTTGACGGAATCAATATTGTTAGTAGATTGTATTCTGGATATTGGATCCTTTTTATATCAGGAATATCGAATAAAACAGCATAATTTACTTGGAGAAGTTTATATTCCAGCAGTGGATATGATCTTATGAAAATATTTGCATATATGAATCAGAATCGACAAGTCAATTTTGTATCCAAGTAAAATTTTGATAAACTAATTTTTCAGATCACAATGCGACATACAAATGACGTGTCTTTCCGTTTATTAATCAATACCTATTTTCTCCTCAAATGTGATACATTTGTGACGGGGCTTCTATAAGCTTGGACGCACTTCTGAAATGATGTTTCCGTATTCCGGATCTTGACAAATCGCGGCTCTTCCATGGACAGTGCCGATAATATGGTAGTTTTTTTGACAAAAAATCACAAATACCCATGAATTTATTCACCACTAACCCAGCGTATTCCTTCATATTGCTCCTTAGAAAGAGGGCATGACGTCTTTATTAATCGTACGACCTAGATTCAATATAGACCAGGGCTGAAGCCTTTAAAAACGCTAAAAAGTGAAAAAAATAATAGTAGGATGAAACCCATTGGAAAAGAAAGGGAATATAACAAAAATTAAAGGGAACATAATTTAGGGGCGGTTTGAGGCCGGGAATTGGAAGTTTTAAGAGTAAAATCTGCGTATCTCGATTTCCGGCAAAACTACATATTTATTTTTTCACCTTATTTTGAATTAATATCGAAAAAGAACCCAAATCCCCAATCGAAAACTCTCGCATCAAAATATCAGCTTTTTCAAAGAAGTCGGTTGGCTTTTTGTTTGTTGAAATCTCTACTTTCTGATGGTTGAAAAAAATATACATTACTATAGTAAATGTTCTCAGAAAATGCAAAGAAGCGAAAAAAACTCGAATCCGAAATTTGTTTTAATCATTATTGTTACGAAATCGCACACTGGTGTAGTGTCTGCATCCGACTCTGCCTGCGCTATGTATAAGAGTTAAAATTTTGGCAAACACGGGGATTTCTTAGAACTGTTTACGATTTTGTGTGACTATTCTTATCTAAACATTGTTTTTGTGAACATTCTTATCTAGAAAATTCCAGGGAGGCGATTGTTTTTGTGTAAGCCGCAATCTAGAAATATCTAGTAGAAAAGGCACTTACATAATGAATAAAGACCAGCGGGAAGAGTCAGTTGATGAATTGATATCGTGAAATAAAAAGTCTAAGTAAATATAAATTAAGTAGTGAAGTGTTTATATGAATTAATGTAGGTAAATATACTGAGTATCTAGTATGAATGAGTGAATAAATAAATTAAGTGAGTACACATACCGTGTGTATGAATTTATCCCACTCGTTGGAATAAAAACTTTTAAATAAGTAAGAAAAACATAACATTGGTGTCAGGTGTGTGGTAATATAGATAAATTGCTACGTAAAAATGCCAAGAGACTATGTGACCTGAAAGTGGCGGAACTAAGAGCAGTATTGGAAAATCCTGAGTTGGAAACGTTCGGTAAGAAAAGTGAATTAAATATTCAAATAGAAATTTATCTTTGACATAGTGATCCTAAGAATTTTACAAATAAATATTAAAATTCGAATGCAAGTGTGTTTCACCTCAAAATACAATATGGTAATAAAACTGAACAATGCCAGCAAAAGGATAAACAGTGCGGCAGTGGCGGAGATTACGATATTAGTTCATTTTGCTTATTCAATTAGATTCGGTCAACATTACAGTTGAAATAAAATTCATTCGTTTAGGCCTATTATCAAGTTACATTTTCATTTTTATTAAATTAAATTAATTAAAGAAAATATAGTTTAATTCTCATAATTCAAATTTATTGACAATGAATTGATGTATATTAAGTAAAGTAAACATACCATTTATAGGAAATATAAAATTCAATCTATAGTATCATCCTCTTCGCTGGCCATACAAGAATCATCCAAAGACTCGTCGAGAGAGATCACTATCGGTTCTATCGTTTGTTCTATGAGGTTATCTAAAACCCACATTTTCTCTTCCTCTTTAATTACATGATTCACAGCATCTCTCCAGTTCTCTACAGTTATTGTTGTCAATGAGTACTTCATGAGCTCACGAACATCTTTCATTTTAAATGTTTTATTATGTCTAGCTACATAACCTTTCATTTGGGCCCATATTAACTCTATCGCATTTAATTCACAATGGTATGGCGGCAAACGAAGCACTGTTATCCCACGATTCTTGGCTATTTCATCAATAACAAACTTTTTGAATTGTAGCTTGTGATCTGAAGCAACCTTTAAAAGTTCTTTTTTCAACATATCATCTTCAAATGGTATATCTTTTACGATTAACCAGTTTCTAACATCAGCTTTTCTCCAAGAGGTAGATGGAAGATTTTCTGTTAATCGCGAATGATAAGTGGCATTGTCCATAACGATTACAGCATTATTTGGATATAATTCGACCATTTGTGTGAAATACATCTGCCGTCATTTGTTTCTTCATGATAGTCTTTGGTTGATGTTGACTGAAACTCCAGTAAACCACCTTTAACGATCCCTTGATTGCATCCATTATGCGTTATTATTAGCCGGCGACCTTTACTGATAGGAGTTTTCAGTCCAGTAGATAAACCTTCTATGAAAGCTTGACGAATGGTTTGAATACTTTTGTCCTGCTATATTTTTTTCACTGAATGTCCTTCATTGAGCCATGTCTCATCTAGATAGTAGATTTGTTTTCCCTCCTGTCTGTATTTTCGGATATCTGGTAAATACTGGCGTCTCCAACATATTATTTCTTCGTTGTCGATTAGCCCTGATTTGCGACTTTACTTCTCCCAAGTAAAATTTAATTTGTGTAATATTTAATATTTTCCACAAAGTTTTTCGCCCTATGTCAGGCAAATTCTCGTCCTCCTTCACCATTTTTAGAATTATGTCAAGGGTTGGGATCTCTTTTTTAAAATATAATTTATGTAGATTTCGTCTTATTGTATTTTGCATATATTCATCAAGGTCAAATGGTTTTTTTCCAGTTGACTTTTTAGGTGGAGATATATTTCCATTTTTTGTCTCTCTTAGAAGCCTGTAAATAGTAGATTCACTAACTCCTGTCATATTGGAACATGTCGAAACTATATTTCCAACAGTAGCAGCCGGCATTTGATGTACAACAGCATCATGCACTTTTAACACTACAGTCTTCGTTTTTAAGCTAATCACGCTCTTACACTTTACTGGGGTTAAACTTGAAGACATTTTTCACAACACAGTTAACACTTATGGAACATAAGCGACTCTAAGCAAAACAAATTATACAAATTTGGGCGAGACCAAGTTTCACCGTATATACCTGCAAAATTTCTAAGTAGTCATTGGGAAAATCCCTAGTAGGACCCTATTGTAATGTTTCTTGGAACTGTTATTATCAACAATTCGAAAATCAGAAAGTAATTATCTGGAGAATGAATTGATAAATGGTTTGTTGATATGTCTCCCAATAATTGACCTGCTTCAAATTCTCAAGATAATTAATGAAATATTCAGTCAGAATGGTTGCGTTACAAGATTATTTCAAAAATAATTTATCGTTTCGACTGTATGTACTCTACAAATGTATGAAGGTCAGTTAGTTGTTTCAACTAACCGAATTTAAATTTATATTACCTTTATACATATATCAGATCGGGTATAAAATTAAATAGTAAATAAATTCCTTAGATGAACTGTGACGCTTATGCTTTACTACCTGACTAGCATCTGTGACCTTCTCGCGTGCTGTCAGTCAATAAGAAACAGGCTATAGTAGAAAGACTTGAAGTAGCATTGGAGAATGACGACTTTGATTCAGAAACGGGTTTATTTAATGACTAGGCTTCCACGAAGAGAAGATTTCAACGAATTTGAAAAGGGATATTTCAACTATAAAGAACAATATTTCTGCTATGAAAAACGACATTTCTGCTAATACGGAAGAGAAGATTTCTGCGATGAAGAAATATTTCTGCCGATATCTTATTATTGAAAATCGAAATTGCCGCTGACGTTGAAAATGAAATTTCGTCTCTAAAATCTGAAATCGAGAATAATATGTCAACGATAGACGAAAAGATTGAGAATCATATGACAACCATGTACGAGAAAATCAAGGAGTTAGAAAGAAAGATGACATATATAAGAATTCAAGACACGCCAGCGGAAGATAAGAAGACCGAGCAAACGAAACCTTGCAAGACAGAAACACACTCCAAGGAAGAAGACAATTGCAGTTTCACCCGACTCTAGGCCTCAACGTTAGTTTTCTCGTTATTCAAAGATAATTTATAACAAATTCACGTACTTGTCTTGACCAATCTTGCATTTGTAACTCAACTTTGAACCACCATTTATGCAAGCGATGATTAACACAACTGTTTACTATTGTTGCCAGTGGCAAAACTTGCTTCGGCAGTACATATACTAATTCTGCCTCTAATTCCGTGACTTTCTTCTCATCTAGAATCTTGGCCATTTTTACGTAGCAATTTATTTATATTACCCCACATCCGACGTCAATGTAATTTTTTTATTATTTATTTAAATAGTTGTTAACACAACTGGTGGGATAAATTTATACACACGTTGCATCTACTTACTTGATTTATTCATTTACTCACACACTATTCACTCATAGTTAATTTATGAACAGACGTGATTATAATTTACATCATATACACTGTTCTCTTTCATTGTTAACTTGCTCTCCTCCGTTGGCTATGAAATCAAACTGTATACTACTCCTCATTCGCAGGTAGTTGCTTATATATTAAAGCGTTTGTCTAGAACCTTTGGATTCCTGAAAGTTCTCGATTGCGACTCCCAACAAACAATCGACTTAATCGGAAAGTCTCTATGAAAACAAAAGAAAAAATACCTAGCCCTTCCCAGAAAACCGTGCGCTTCCGCCAAAATTTCAACTTTAGATATCCAACTCTAACAGAGTCGACTTCAGGGACTACTACAATGTGCAGTTTCGTAACAATAGTGACCATTCTTTTGAAGCGAAGATGTTTATTATTATTTTGTAATAATAATATGTCTCTCAAGTCCTATGTCCAAAAATACATTCAAGTGTCGTGGAGATGGTCACAGTTCAGCAATAATGGAAAACTATTTTTAGATTTTAGCAGTGTATGATTTTTATATATCACACATACATAAAACGTGACGATTTAGGTGACTTCGGTTTCTCCTTGCATGCTACAAACGTGTCTTGTCGATAAATTGTGAAGTCCACAATTTTATGCCAAACAAGCAAGCACAGATTTTGTAGTTTCATCTTAAAAGACGGAGCACGTATTTCGTCGAATGTTATTTTACAGTGAAATATTCAACTTTTTCTGTGAGGATTTTCTAATGTCATTTAAAATTGTCATTGCAATCATGACCCTTCCATTGAGCCCTTCTCAAGTCTTTTTATTTTGCTAGAAACAAAAACATTCACAAAGCAGAATGGATTTTGGGAACTCCGTTTTGTTTCGAGGTAAGACTATATTTGCATAACGCAAAGAAAGTATAATGAAAAACATTCTCAAATTCACAATGAATATTCATTAACTGTGATTGAGAGAAGTAGCAAGAGGAGATAAATTGGATGAAAGTCGTAAACCTGGACGCGGGAGATATGTACAACAATAGAAGAATATAATAGAGATATGATAGCATTAGTACTCAAAAAACAGATCGTCCAATAAATATTGAGATAGGAAGCAAAAAGTGGACGTACTTTAGAATTAAAAACACAATTCTTGAACAAAAAATAGAACGAATGTGGACTATAGCAATTCAAAATTGTTTATTAAAATGACTTCGATGACTCAGATTATACATAGGGCTATGGGGAAAGTACATACCAGAAAAAAAAAATCAATAAATACAAGACGGATGTAATTGAAGACTATGAAGGAAAATGATTACAGAACCTTTAGACAAAAATAAAAAGGGAAATTGACAATAAACATAACAAAAAAGAGGAGAATCAGCTGGTTGCGACGGGGAAAACGTACAAATGTTGTTCATTGTAGAAGATATTTGCAAAAAAACATCATTGTATCTGATAAATAGAGCAGAGATAGTGTCCAAATATTAGTACCAAGGGATTAGGAGGCGGGTATGGCGATTATTTTTTGCAGAAAGGAAGTAGAATAGGCAATGATAAATACAGAGGACAAATTACATTATTGGATGTGTCATCCAAATTCTAGGTCATTGAACAACTAGAAGAAGTAGGTTTGGAGGAATGGTTCAGCGACTTTCAAGTGAAGAAATGCAATTGAATCTGGTGAAGAAGAACTGCAGGGTTCAAATATATATATATATATATATATATATATATATATATATATATATATATATAAATTATTGTGAAAAAATAATGCTACACACTGTACATATATCTAACACGAATCAATTACAACTTGAGATATTACCGAGTATAAAATTATTGAAGGAAAAACTATTCGAGAGTCAAATTTAAGCTAATGAAATTTCTTTAAACTTTATAATGTACCTTGTATACATATACATGACACCAATATAATAGGATTCAAACTATTTAAGAGAAAAATTTAAAAAAACATCACCTGTTATGGAATGAATGAGTCCACTCTTCAATTGAAATCATTAAATGTTTATGCATTATCTTAAATTCCCATTAGATAACATTAAACTATTTAGAAGCCCTAGAAATATTTCTTGTATTATATCCAAAGGTGAAATTCCAAATAAAAACAATAGGGTTATAAAATCTTTGACTTCTGGAAGTATGTGTCAGCTGGGTAGAGTAAAATCCATGACAGCTAAAAAATTTTAAGAATTAATAAAATGCAAAAGATAAATAGATGGATTGTTAGTTTAGAATTGTTAAAAAGTATGTTTTATAATTAAAAAAGTTAATATCTTAAATAATAAAATGAAATCTTCTGACTGAACTACTATGAGTTATTTTGATTGGTTACAGATATTTTTATGATTTCAATAAACAGAGGGCTAATGAAAAATAAGGTTTCTTGTTTAGAAAAAAGTGGTTGCTTAGGGAGATAAGGGGAGGTTGTTGACGAGTAGTATTGAAAAATCAGAAAAAAATACATTGTTCTTTAGAAATAAGATAAGAATTGTTAAAATTAAAGTAAAAATAAGTTTGCAAACAGTGACACTAACCTCCAAAAAGCATTCCTGAAGAGAGGTAATACCATATGTAGAGAATATTGGCTTTAACTATCCTGGAAAGTCTATATATTCCGTATCGTGGGAACAATAATTTCCACGATCTTTGAAGAGAATCTATGCATGGAAAGCCTTCGAAATTAAATTGATTCGAATGGATTCTTGAATCAGTCCAGACATTTTCGAAGCAGCCTACAAAGAGAGAGTAGAATAAATTGACAAATCTATTGATAATCAGTGGATGATAAAAGGTATTTAAAAACTGTTTCATTTTAAATAAAACTTACCGTGTGTATATTGAACATTAGATATTGAAACTGTACTGACGTGTGTTTTATGACTGTCCTCCATTTTATAACGCACCGAATACCACTATTATTCAGTGTCCTAACGAGAATTTATTTATGAATATAAAGCTGTGTTTTTTTTGTATATAACGTATAATAAGTTGCATACATTTAGAATAAATTCATTTGTACGAATGTGTATCGTGTGAAAGATCATTGTAGATAAGTTCATTTTTTTTAATTGATGGTAAAAAAGAATAATGTATTTTTAATATATAAATTAAAAAGTCTTCCCATTTGGAAGAACAAATTATATTGTATGTAGACTGCATTTCTTAGTGTTTGATTTATCAGTTGGCAGGATTGATGGAGCGTATTATAACTCGAGAGAGGGTTTGGAACAAAATTTGCAGGGCCGGTTTGTAAAAATTTATACAATATAAATATTTAGATCACAAATTTTTTTTTCAAAATTCAATATTGAGATTTGGCGCTTATTACTAAAAGAAAAATATTTAACCTTATGAACCCAAGACTCTGAGAAGCTGAGTGCTCATTAAAAAATTTAATAGTAAGAAGAGGTAAAGGTAAGTGCATTGTGTGGCATTATTGAACCTAGATAATTTTCTTAAATATACCGGGCAAAATAAATTCACATAAAATAAAACTACAATAATATATATATATATATATATATATATATATATATATATATATATATATATTTAAGTAATCCTCCAATATATTAAAATAATTAACAAATGTGACCAGATAGAAAGATGATGTATTAATACGTAGGGTGTACCAGTAGGCACAACCAAGTTAAAAACTAAGAGTTTATATAAACGAATTGAGCAAATATATTATCACATATTAAGAAAACAGTTACCTAAATGAATTAAAGGATAATGAATAATAAATTCTAATAATAGCATTGTTTGAATAAGTACAAAATTTTACCTTAACAAATAATCCCAGATCAAGTCAATGTCAACATTTATCAAAATATTCGGAGCACTGCCATTTAAATATCCGGGTAATTATAATGTAGTATCACTTGAAACCTGGAATAAAATAAATTGGTATTCGAGTCAATAATTGGTTATCAATATTTACAGACGATGATAGAAAAGGGTTAAAATTGTAAAAGAGATTGAAATACTTCATAGTTGGTTGACATACGGAACAGAGCCTAGCTATCTGTCAAGGAAGTATTGTAATCATGAAGTTTAATAAACAGGAAGTGATAAAATAATTAGTGAATTTATTGCCAATCTAAATTTGTTAGTTACTAATAGAATACTGAATATTTAAGGCAAATTTGGAAATAACTTATAGTTTATATATGATTAAAATAGCAAAAACTAGAAAATTCAAAATTAGACAGTTGCATATATATATATATATATATATATATATATATATATATATTAATAGATATTTTAGGTTGTAGGTTTTATGTAATTTAATGTAAATAAGAATACCTTAAAAAGGGAAAACTAACAAAATAAGATATTGTTACAAGTGAAAAAGACATTTTATGGAACCTTTAAGACTATACACATATGTACAAATAAGTGTTGATATCCTCCAGGACTGTTAAAAGAACTATTTTATATTTTGAACCAAAAAACACTCAAATCAACAACTATTTTGTAACAGACTGTAAGGAGAAGGCTTTGCATCTTACAATGGACAAAGTTTGTTGATTTGTAAAACATAAGAAGGTCGAGCGTGGGAAGTGAATTGATAGCATCTGAGTGAAAGTCCCCAACAAAATTTTTTTAATAAAATGAAATAAATTTTGATCTTGAAGTTAAAAGCTATAAAATAATAATATTATAAGTCATTAAAACTGTGTGAGAACGGGAGGTGATCAAAAGGAGCATTTCTTTCGCTAAGAAATCTTCAAGAATTGAGAAGACGCCTGCATCAGAAACCTGTATAACTATACTGAAGAACAAATTGAGGTCTGTGCTATTTAAATATTAATTTCGGAATTCCAAACAGTAAATAGTGAACAATAAAATATATTTTCAACATATCAATAAAATTTTTCATTAAAAGGCCTACGCATTTTAAGATGCAAAATATCATATCGCATACATGGATATCCATGAATTTTAATCAATAGATATAAAATTGTACTTACTTGTAATAATTAATTTGTTTCGTCATTGTTCACACTGTATGTAAAATATCATGTATATTCCATTTCTTTTTCCTAATGAATGCTTAATTACTTTTTATGTATCACTATTCTAATTTCACATCACTCATATTTCCTTTTATATATATATGCAATTGTATGGTCAGTTTTGAATAGTATATCGATAATTTCAACGTATATATGAACGTTAAAATCGTATAAATAGCTCGTACATGTATCGTAAACTGTGAATACTGCATTTAGCTTCGCTTTGGACTCGATAGAAGCGCACGTTTCTCATATGCGCCGACGCAATAGTGTTTATGCTCTATAGCATTCAGTGCGCATGACTGTATAGAATACAGTGGCGGCATCAGGAAATTTGGTGTTATAATAATTTTAAATGTTGATCTCAATAATTTTATCAAACTATTTTATGTAAAGCGTTGTGCATTTTTATTTTTATTCAATATCCATAATAGATTTATCAAAAATTGCTCACTTCATTCATTCTGTGGAATAATATCCTGAATCATTACAGTAAGAGGTGTATATTCATAAAATATTTAATTCCCGTATTGAAAAAAATACTTGGATGTGAATACCTGGATAAAGGTATTGGAAAAATAAAATTACTTGGATGTGAATACCTGGATAAAGGTATTGAAAAAAAATACTTGGATGTGAATACCTGGGTAAAGGTATTGGGAAATTACTTGAAATGAAATGAAGAAAAATGAAATGCAATGGAACGGAATGAAATGAAATGAAGGAAAATGAAATGCAATGAAATGGAATGACACGAAATAGAAGAAACTTGGACGAAGAAGAATATACATGGATGAAGAAGAAAAAATTCTTGGATGAAAAAGAAGATACTTGGAAGATACGTGGAAGCTACTTGGATAATATGAACATTTGGGTGATGTTTAGAACAAAACGTCATTCCTCCTACACGTATGTTACTAAAAAAATTACGTTGACGACACTTTGAATTTGAAAAGACTTGACAAATTGAAACATTATATACTAACATATCTTACCCTCCTTTTTCTTGACGAGAACAGAAAATAACTTTACTTCACTTCAATTAAAACATTTTAAAACTAATTCTTGCCCGCAAAAGAGCCGGGCCACCGACTCTTTATTGAAATAAAAACAATAATAATATATAATTATAAACTAAGAGAGCTAACCGAAGGTAAGTCAAGTCGATAACCATAAATTAAAATTAAAATTTAATAATACCGATAATTTATATAATTCAATTAGTTACAATATATATATATATATATATATATATATATATATATATATATATATATATTGAGATGATATGCTCAATAAGGAATAAAATATAAAGATAATAACATATGACAAACAAATTAAGTTTTCTCTAGAACATTAAATCATAAAATGAACAAGAAATGTTCAGAAAGTGGGTCGTAATAGACTACAAAGTATAATTACAAATTCAATTGGATTAGCACAAACTATCAAAGGTATAAAGTCTAGTGTTACATTTTTTTTTTGAAAAGACTAAGTTGAGTTCAAGGTTAAAGTTTCAAGATATATTGACTAGATCATAAAAGTTAATGAAATGAATTTTGAATATGAAAAATTTGTCAGACACATAAAAATCAAAAGAGAGCCATGTTTCTGTCTATAGATTTGTCCGGAAATTGGATAATTGACTTTAAAATTTAAAGAAAAGATGTAAACCTTTATTTAACACATCTATTGAAATGGTTCAGACAGAGATTTTTACACTGTCTAAAAATGTGTTGTGCTGTTTGTTGTTTTACATTTTAATCAACTGACACCAATTTACTTTTGTTCCTGATGGATCCGTTGAATAATGGCGAAATATTGAGCAGATAAGAAAAACATTTTTTGTTTTTGATGACCGCAAACCTGAAATCTTCATTAAAAAAATAAATATTTCCCAGTCGATAAAAGAAAAACTACTTCCTTTATATATATATATATATATTTATATATATATATATATATTTATATATATATATATAAATATATATATATGTATAGTAAAAATCAAATGAAGTTGCATTTATGTCATCATTATGAACATTTGTAGCGTTGTCAGAGTGTTCACGAAATATGGAAATTAACAACAAAAAACGTAAATGTAGAAAATTTCACAATATTCTAAATGAAAACTACAAAATAATCGATAGTTTGATAGTTTTCGTTTAATATAGTGTGGAGTTTTTTCATTTACGTTTTTTGTTAATTAAATTTATGAATAGAGTTCACAAAGTAAGGAGTTCTAGAATAAAAGTGGTAAGGTGATTACTGACTTACCAAATCTTTTATTAAATAAATATAATAAAAATACGAGCAATAAAATAAAATATGTTTAATAATGAACGTATTATCAAAGACAAAAACTAACATTAAACAAATCAACATATTGTGAAATGAAACTAGGCAGATTCAAATTCTTGTTCATTTTCTTCATCTGATTCAACATCAGTGTCACTCTCTTCACTATTAAAATTTATAACTATCGAACTAATTTCTGGACGATCAAATATTCTTTCCCTCTCATAACATTTAAATATCTCCATTTCAGTATGTTGTATAGAATTTTTCCACATATCAGGAGTTATCATGTGCAGTGCCTCGTGCCACATGTTCAGGCAATTATTCGCTCTGTTACCATCCCTACCAGTATGCCTATTGTAGTAATTTTTTGCTATGCCCCAAATTAATTCGCTAGAGTTGAATATGCAATGAGAAGGAGGAAGACGTAAAACTTTGTGTCCATACTGTTCTGCCATACCGTCCTCTATATACTTGATTGGTGGCTTATTTCTAAAACAAAAAACATGTTTAAAATAAATGGCAATAAGTAAGAATATATTTGTATCTTTACTGAGAAACGACTTGCAACAGTTCTGTTTTGAACATCATGTGAGAATAGGGAATGTTTTTTTCTGTCAACCATTACTGAATAGCACATTTTGACCATCCTGTATTGGGAGTTTTATGCAATAACATGCTGTGATAAGGTGCATTATCAAGTATAATTAGAGAAGGATTCTCTAAATTTTGCAGCAACTGATATTCAAACCATTTCAAGAAATTTGCCTGGTTCATTTCCCCATGATAATCATTAAGTTGGGTTTTTGAACAAAATATTGCTTCAGCACCTTCAATAAATCCGTTTTCATTTCCAGCATGGAGTATAATATATCTGTAATAATATTATTTGAATAATGTTCAAGTAACCACTTATGTTTTGCAATACAACAAACATTTTGCCATCCGTTTTAGTGATTTTAACACTCTTGATATTTTCATTTTGCCATGAAGGACCTATGATGCCAGGTTTCATCGATGAACACAAATTGGTATATACCTTCGTCCTTTGCCTCTTTATGATATCTTAAGAGTTCTACTCTTTTCAAAACAACATTAGTTAATTCCATAAGTCCTCGTCGTGGATTATCCTCCATCCACTTAAACCCAAGTTCTTCGAGCAATCTATTTAAAGAAGTGGTACTACTATTAAATAATTCTTTTTCTCTTAGTTGGGACCACAATGATTGAATCTTTATGTGCTGTTCTAAAAGCATACACAAATAAAAATATGTTAAATATACAATTGTCGTAATTATATTAGTGTTTTAAATGAAACTCACGGTTTCTAGTTAATTCCACAATATAATAAAAATTGTTGAAAATTTATTATAATGTGGAGTTAACTAGAAACCGTGAGTTTCATTTAAAACACTAATATGAGTAGATTCCACCAAGTAAGGGTCGAGACAGTTAATTTCGTCGTAATTATACTTACTTCTCTGGTACATGTTGTAAATGGTACCACGAATAGAGCTTGTATTTAAAGTTTCTGTATTTGTTACTCGTTTATGAGCGCAACGTTTTTTCTTTGGTGACTCGAACTCTTCACATTTTTTCTTTGTTTGACAAATTTTGCTTACTGCTCTCACACTGATTTTTAAAGCAGTAGCTACACGCTAAAATAATAGAAATTTTCTTAAAGTAAAGTAAGGATATTTTATTCACGTATTACCTATCTCTTGTACAGCCTTTAAGGGCAACAAAGGATCATTATTATTCCTTTCTTGTTCAAAATAATTTACTAATGAAGCCACAAGTTCTTTGCATCGGCTATTCAGCTTTTTGGGCATTTTAATAATCACAGAAGAAAATGCTTTGTTGTTTTGAAAACAAAAACAGTTTTGATTATAAATATTTCTCACAAGAAAGATTTATAAAGCACGTAACTATAACCTCAAAAATCAATGACAATACACGAGTAGAAAAGTCACAAACAACGCGACAACATGACATTATTTCTGGTAGTGACTATTCTACCGTCAATAATTGGAGGCTTCTTTATGAAAATTTTAACCCAAATGTTTACATCAAGGGACGTCTAAACCCAATAAAGCTATATTGCTTATACATTATTTTGGTACAAAAGTTTTTTTATTGATTGGGTTATCTTTAGAAGCGATTAATTAACAAATTTAAGTATATGCGCCTTTCGATAGACATGTAGCCACACATGCGATAGAAATACGCCCTTGGTGACATAAACGCAACTTTATTTGGTTTTCGCTATATATATATATATATTTATATATATATATATATATATATATAGGGTAACTTTTTTATTGGGGAATGCGGCAATGTGATAAAGAAAACGAAAACTCTGTTTAGTTAATTCTAAGCTTTCGATAATTTATTATTATCATTATCAAAGAATCTACAAAATAAATATTATATAAATTTAAAATAACAAGATAACCAAACACACATTTGTGCCTTCGAATGGAAGATCCCCAGTTTGCAGGACAACAACCAACAGAGACACGGAGGCGATTATAGCTCTCCTCTCTGAACCTTACGACCCTGGAAATGGACATATAATCAATGAAGAGATGGAAGAATAACGCGTGGAGTGTAAAACAAAAACAGAATTAAATGGGTAAATGTCCACGGTTACCACTCATTCTCTGTAACCTATTTTGCGTGATTTACCCATTTAATTCTGTTTTTGTTTTACACTCCACGCGTTATTCTTCCATCTCTTCATTGGTTATTTGTCCATTTCCAGGATCGGAATGTTCAGACAGGAGAGCTATAAACGCCTCCGTGTCTCTATTAGTTGTTGTACTGAAAACTCGTGATCTTCCATTTGAAGGCACAAATGTGTGTTTGGTTATCTTGTTGAAATCCGTTGTTTGTGTTTTCTCATGTTTCAATTAACATCCTTGCTCCCAAGTTATACACCCTTTCTTGGTTATACCGTGCCGATGACGGCTAATGAGCTAGAAACACGCATGTCCACGGTTACCACTCATTCTCTGTAACCTATTTTGCGTGATTTACCCATTTAATTCTGTTTTTGTTTTATATATATATATATATATATATATGTATATATATATATATATATATATATATATATATATATATATATATGTATGGTGTATCTAACAGGCGGTTCGGTCACTAAGCAATAATGAGTATCAAAAAAGGGTATTGGAAACAACATAAATCTAAAAACAGATGAAAGAGCAGCCGAAGGATAGCATGGAATGATGTGATTGTATTAAATATGGAATACATTAATGTAATTGCACAGATAGACAAAAAACAGGAAATTAGAAGCGTATTTTATTGTTAATACTCTAATTTCCATGCATAAATGTACATCAAGATTATACATTATGTCTGTTTATTGACACTCTTCTGCTATGTCTGTTTGTCCTAATTATATTTATCCCAAATTCAGACTAGTTGGTTTTCTATCAACAAGAACATATTTTTTTACAGTATCATTTTCATTTCATATTGGCTTTTGTTGACTTCTAGATTTTTTAAATTCAAATTGCAATCGAGTATATAATAAAGAGTAGAAACGGTTTTATCGATTAAGAACTAAATCCCTTTGGAAGTCGTCTGAAGCTGTATATAGCTCAAATGTTTTTCCATTCTATCGCCTCAGCTAATCAACTTCATAATTGACGTTTTATAATCGCATTCTGCAATTTTACGATATTATTCCAATCAGTCCGCTATTTCCGTTAGTACAATATTAGGTTAAACTAATTATTCTGCTTTTCTCATATTCAAATCATGTTATCTGAATACAAAGTCTATTACTACCAGTTTTGCATCTGAATCCAAAATATGCGATTTAATTCAATTTGTTGTAACCGACACTACCTAAATCACATCCAATTTCAATATGAATGGTCAATTAGTCGATACCGTTTATCATATAAGTGATTTAGGAATAATTTTGATAGTTGCCTTTTTGGTAACCACAACATCACTATTATTTTACAGAAGTTACTCGTGATATAACTACAGTGTCTCATTGTATTTTTCAGTATTTCAAGCGCTTATATCACTCAAAGTAATGGAAAAATACAAGTTTTCACTGGAATATTTCACATGTTTCATATGTATTTGCTGTCGGTTGGTCAGAAGCAAATCAACATTTTTCCATCATTTCTTTGCATGTTTCGAATGGAGCATCCAGTGTTTTCTCTACTGAAACTATCTCATTCCTTTCGGCCACCTTCAGGCATAGCAGTAAGTTTTTTCTAAATCCACGCTGTGGCGACAAAGTATAATTCTTGATAGAAATATTACGAACGGAAATGACATACGTATTTTTGGAATATATGAAAATAATGGTTTGGAGCTGAACTTAAAATTTGATATGCTTGGAAGCCTGGATTGCTCATTTGATAGAGAATTTAAAACTCTTGATTGAGCATCGAAAACAATTTACACATACATTTTCTTCGTATGAACCTTGGATGAGGCCATGGAAAAAATGGAAAAATTGTACTAATTCCTTATTTATCATGAGCTAAATCAGAAGAAGAGGTTTTCGTGAGATTTGATATTTGAAACTGTTTTTCCAGTGGGCTCCTACGCTTATCTGAGTTGAATGGGTGCAAGTACCCGTTTATCATATGAAGAAGATTTTAGACAATGTTAAAGCCTTGGTGGCTAATATGACAGACACGTTCGAAACATTTGGTTGTATGATGAGCCTGATGAGTCTCATGGTTCAACAATTCTACCGTTTTTCCAGCAAAGAGCAGATGGGACGTCGACAGGCAATATCAACATCATGTGTAATTACAGGTGGAGGCATCAGAGATAAAGCTGCACAAAAAATTTCACAGAGAAAATGCAATGAAACTACGAAAAATGAACACCGAAACTACTGATATTGCAATAATTCGTTATCATAGTGCGAAAATTGAGAATTTACTAATATATTATGGATATCTCATTACAGTTGATACCAATTGCGATTCTAACAAAAATTGAATTTTATGACATCTACAACTTCATCAGAAAAATTACCCATTAAATTAAATTAACGTGCCTCAGAGTATACATAATTAAGTTTATTAATAATTATGAATTGAATAATCATCATTGCAAACTAAACTCGTATATCTCATTGAAACGTAACAAAAAAATATATATTATTCAATGGAATTTACTGTTTCGACACTGTGGAATCTACACATATTAGTTTCTTAAAAGAAACTACCTGTTTCTAAATATTACCACAATATATTGAAAGAATGGTAAAAATTTAAAAAAATTGATAATTGTTTCGAAATTACTATCATCATCAGAATAACCGAAGTTACATTTCATGTCATTAGTCGAGGCGATGAAGCATTATGCTAGGAAATCTTTTAGTACAGCACGGATCGGAATGCGGTTTTTTGCATTCACTTTCAAAAATTATGTATACCATTCCTACCCACTTTTTACCTATTACAAACCGGAAGTTGCATTGCTGCAGCCAAAAATGCATTCAAAAAATGCATTTTATGAGAGGCGTTTTGGAAAATTCCATAACTTTGTCAATAAGAGTCAGAATTGGCCCAAGTTGGGTACTCAGGGGTTTTTGAGGTCGCTGATCACGATTATGATTTTCAAATTGACCCTCCGAACACCTGGAGCTCGGGAACGCCGACGAACGTCATCTCCGTCAGACTATCCCAAACTTCATGCGAGAGACGAGAGAAACTCGGCACCCGGGGGTTTTTTAGATCGCTGAATTCAAATATGCCATCTGCGAACACCCCACGGATACCTGGTGCGCCCTTACCTGGAGGCGGACGCCATCTTCTAGAATTTTCCTGGAAATATCGAAGCGAAAATCGTTATGCGGCCGTTTTGTGGGCGCTGAATCTGAATGGCATATGGAAAACGACCCCTCGAGCACCTGGTGCTCCCAAACCTGGCCCTGAACGTCATCCATTAGGGTTTTCCAGACACAATTGAAGAGTACGAACCGAAAACCATTACGGGGGGTTTGTTGGGTCGCTGAATTCAAATATGGCACCGGCGAACACCCCTCGGACACATGGTGCGCTCTAAACTGGACGCGGACGTCATCTTCGAGAATTCTCCTGGAATTATCAACAAAAACGAAGCGAAAATCGTTATGGGGGTCGTTTTCCACATGAAATTCCGATTCAGCGCACACAAAACGGTCCCATAACGATTTTCTCTTCGTTTTGTCGATATTTCCAGGAAAATTCTCTTGTAATGAAGTCAATCATGCAATTAAACACGAGAAAAAGGCATATTTTGAATTTCAACTGAAACGAAAGAAAAATATCTGGAAAGAAATGAAAAAGCATAACATCATTCATAACAAAGAAAGTTCAACAGTTATTCCTGATCACTTACAAGATCCCCACTCAATGAATAATCATTTCATCAATGAAATTGGTGGTGACAATAACCCAGATGCTGCTATTCTAAGCCACTATCTTTCAAGTAAACTACCGAATGTTGATAATTTCAAATTTAGGGAAATTGATGAGTTAAAAGTTTATGAAAAAATACTTTTAATAAATCAGCTGGACCTGATAATATTAATATCACTATGATTCTCTATTGTTGTCCACATATTTTATCATTTATTACTCACATGTATAATTATGGTCTAAAAAATTCCGTTTTTCCTTTAATTTGGAAAGAATCTAAAGTTATACCCATACCTAAGACGGATAATCCTGCTGATTTCAATAAACTTCGTCCCATAAGTATTCAGTGTATCTTTTCTAAAATCCTAGAAAAATGGATGGATGAACAGATTCGTCAACACATCACCAAATTCGACCTTCTACCTGAACACCAGTCGAGGTTTCGTCCAGGATACATCTGCACTACTGCACTCCTCAAAGTTTTGGATGACATTTATTCTTATATTGATTCCAACCATCTATGCATTTTAGTCTTACTAGATTACTCAAAGGCATTCGATAAAATTAATCACCCACTGCTTTTGTCATTATTTAACTATATGTGTTTTGATAAACAAGCGCAAAAAATGATGCAATCCTATTTAGATCATAGATCTCAAAGAGTATTTATAAATAAAAAATGATCTAGGAAAATTTACCTATGGCGAGGAGTTCCGCAAGGTTCCATCTTAGGACCCTTGCTATTTACCCTATACACGTCCCAATTTTCAAATTACTTTAATTATTTGAAGGCTCACTATTATGCCGACGATACACAATTGTACGTGGATTTTAAAGAATCAGAAGTTGTAAATGCTTGTATTAAAATTAATGAAGAATTGGAGACTATTGTAGATATTTCTAATAAATTTTGCCTAAGCATAAATCCTTCAAAATCAAAAGCTATGCTATTTGGACGTAGAATTGAGACAAATAAAGTCAAAAGTAAAATACATTTGGAAATTAATAATGATAATTGAATTTTATCTAATTGTGAAAAAAACCTAGGTCTCGTTTTAGATGATTCCTTAACATTCTCCAATCATATCTCATCAATTATTCAGAATGCATTTTGCAACTTGAAACTTCTATTCTCACATAGACAATTATTTAATAAAGCAACCAAAATTATGCTCTGTGATAGTCTCGTGCTTTCACAGTTTAACTATTGTGATGTAATATATGGACCAGCCTTAACACAACTAGATCAAAATCGACTGCAGCGAATTCAAAATATGTGTGTTCGATTTATTTGTGTTATCAGACGTCGCAATCCAACCTCTGAGCATCTTGCAGACCTTGGCTGGCTGAACATAAAAAATAGACGTATTCTTCATGGATCAGTACTATTTCATAAAATTATGTTTACCAAAATTCATGTTTACCTATCGAAAAAAATTGAAAAGAGATCAGAAGTTCACAATATTAATGTAAGATTTAAAAATAAAATTAGTATGCCGAAACATAAAACCTCGTTATTCCGATCTAGCTTCTCATATAATATTGCAAATCTGTACAACATAATCCCCGAAGATTACAAAACGTTACCCATTTCTTGATTTAATCTTAACATTAAAAAGTCTCTATTTAATAATAGTATAACGTTGAAATTCTAATTTTAAGCAGGTAAAATTGGCCTTATTCATTTTAATATTTACAGAATTGTGTTACATGAGTTTTGTTATCTTAGCATGTAAGATATTGTACAAAAAAAACCCGGGTGCCGGGTTTCTCTCCTTCCTCGCATGAAGTTCGGGATAGTCCCCCTAGATACCCAACTTGGGCCAATTCTGACTCTTATTTACAAAGTTATGAAATTTTTCGAAATGCCACTCAAAAAATGCATTTTTTGAATGCATTTTTGGCTGCAGCAATGCAACTTCTGGTTTGTTATAGTTAGAATGTAGGTAGGAATGGTATGAATAATTTTTGAAAGCGAATGCAAAAAACCGCATTCCGATCCGTGCTGTACTAAAAGATTTCCTATCTTTGGCCTTTTTAGTGCTTCATCGCCTTGTCCACATTCTTACTTGATGTTTAATAATTATTTTTGGTTAGATCAAGAAGTGGCATACTTTGTGATTGTCTTAATGTTATATATATATATATATATATATATATATATATATATATATATATATATATATGTATATATATACATATATATACATTATATTATTGTATACTTTTTAATATATATTTAATTAATTTTGTCATATGTTTTAAACAATTGTTTTTTACTCACCTTCATTTAATCTAACGTATTCTTTACCCTTCAACTAGCTCATTTCATTCCGAACATGAGATTCGATTCTCTCTTTGAGTTCTGGCACCATTAATTACTTTTTTATTATGTCGAAATTTAACAACATTTAAAATATTAACTAATCCAATGTTATTATCTTTATATTTTCGTTTTATATGTTTTCAATGTATGGAAATTTATATAAACAAATAATTTAATTTGAAGAAATTTATTTAAAAATACAAATTTGATACACCTATGCGCTAATTAGCCATAGTCAGAAATTTATTGAAGCGTTGTATCGCACATGAGCATAGGTTAGTTGTATGCTGAAAAGTGATCACCGTTGTTTGATTATTTGATGGATATTATTATTAAAATATTCATGAATAAAATATTCCAATTATCATATATGGTTCATGATTGATATAAAAGGATCTATATACAAAAATTATATATATATATATATATATATATATATATATATATATATTATGTCAGAAAACATTAAAAATAATAATTTAGTTTCATTAATCGTTTACGTTAAATTTTGGGATATTGATACCTATATAAAATAGAACGAAATAGAATTGTTGTTAGTATGTAAGTGTATATAGTAGTATAAGAAACATTCGGAGTGAATATTTGAGATAATCATAAACATTTTGACAAGAGATGTCAAGTGATCTTGACAAGACCAGATTTTTTAGAGAAGAACCATATTGATCAACAAAAAAAGGAGACATTTTGAGAAGAGATGTCAAAAGTGATTTTTGGACAATAGAGGTTTTTTGTCGAGAGGGAATTAAAAAAGGTATTTTCGTTCGGAAAAGACGTATTTAACGGCAAAAATATTAATAATAATAATAAACAGAGGAGACATTTAGCAGACAGTAGCAAAATTTGAACGTGGAGAATAGAAAAGAAAGAAGCCTGATAACAGAAGATTGGATAGTGCGTATGAACATTTAGCCGGTTGTGGATAGAGTGATAAGGTCAGTAACCATTCAATAGTACAATAGAATAAAGAACATTTTCATTATAATTGAGTACTCAAATTTTGACAGACATTCATTGGACTAATTATTAAAACATCAACTGTAAATATAAAAAAACGAAATTTAATTTATATGTACATTTTAGTAGGTATCAATATCGATTTATATTTCACATGCCTTATAGAACAGGGAATAATTAGAATCTTGTTTTATTGATTTATGAGGAATGAAACCTTCACACCCTGAGGTATTATAGAGATAGTGTTCGATTGAGCTGGCAAAAGTATTAAAGATTATTCCTTAGATGTATAATATAACATTACAATATATTAATACACATCCTCTATTTGAAATCTAAAGAACAAGTAAAACATAAGGAAATTTATTCAATTTAGTTGTCATACTCTCGATACACACTGTACTCTACGTAAATTCCTAAATTTTGAAAGATTCTGTAGAAATATCAAACATGACATTTCATAATTTCGATGACATTTGAGTAGAATATATCTAATGATAGATAGAACATAATAGGATTTGGAGAAAATATTTGAAATTGTAAAATATAGAGGTCTCTGCCAGCAAGATTGCAAATGTAATAAAAGAATTTCAAAATCTCACTTGGTTATTGAAAATTATAGATTAGAAACTTTTTCAAAAACAAGAAAAATCGGTAACCAACAAAAAGGAGAATTATTTATTTTGAAAAAATTTAGTCAGTAGCTTTTTATCCTTTGAAGAGACAACATCAAAATAAGAGTTGTTCTCGAATGTTTTTGGTAGATTGCATGAATTGCATATGATACAATCAGATAAATAACCTATATAATAAATTCAGTGCGTACATAATTCGGAAAAGAATTGTATCGTAAAAGTGTATGTGATTCCAGTTTTTCTGAATCGTATATATTTAGAAAGTTGAAGTATTCTAAATACGTTAGAATAAGTACGAGATTTCCTGATCCATTGGGTGAGTCCTCTCCAGTTTTAAACTATTTCTCGAGAAATATCAGGCCTTAAATTCAATACAGTTTAAAGATGCATCTATATATAAGAACATTTGAAATATACCAAATTTATTGATACCTATCATTTACAACATCAAGTGAATAGACCATTTTGAGCAGAAGTTTCGGTATTTGACATTGATACACGTCAAGTGTGAATTATTATTTGAACGTTTGATAATAATTCATTAGGTTAAATTTTAGCATAGTTGTATTCTAATTTTAAGTTTTGTAGAGGTTACGACTGTTGTTCTCTTATCATAATTTCTGGGAATAACAATTTTGGTAATTTTGCGTATCTGATAGTATAATATATAATTTTGATTCTAACTACCTGTATTATTCATTCGGTATCCAATCTCATTGAACTCATCATTTTTTACATTCATAAAATTTTCAATTTAATCAGTGACATTTGGTTGACATTTTTAGTGACAGTAAATTAGTAAATGTCATAAAATAATGAAATGGCCTTTTATTATATTGAATTAACAGTTATTTGAGAGTTTGATAATAGTGAAACATTTAATTTGGAAATATCTTAAAAAAACAAATAAATTTGAAGAACTAATTTTGAACAATTATGATCTCACCCTGAGATAGGAGTAATAAGTTGATTGTAGATAAATTCATCTTTATATTAATATTTATTGGCGCCGGGCATATTTAATTTGACAATTACTGTCAAATTTGAAATTCAATACGTACTTAAGTGGTATGCACAATAATTGTCGCTGCGACAAGATAGTATAATTTATTTACATATCGTAGGGCAATTATATCTTAAGAATTGAAATATTCGTGGGAAATTATATTCAAAGGTTTGAAAATGTAACAGTTGTCACCTAACGCGGGGCAATTACAATTATAAGACTGAATATATAACAATATATATAAATATATATATATATATATATATATATATATATATATATATATATATACATATGCTGAGATTCTGTGAAGATTAAGCAAACAATATATCAGCTGATTGCATTGTTGACCTAACACATGGATGCATATGTTTATGGGAAGTTTGCTCATGTAAATCGATAGAAATGTATTTCTTACAATGATGAAATAATTTGAAATTTCTTATTGATTACTATAATCATATTGAATTTATATATACATATTTCTTGTAGTCACAACGATATTAGAAGAATGGAATTAATTCATGTTTCATTTGGATAAATGGTTATCGTTTTCAAATTATTGTTTTTGCAGTTCTTATTAAACGTCTTTTGGATTCCAGCTGACTACTTTGTCGAGGATAATTTAGCTGATTTAACTTTTCTAGGTAATTTTCATGGGCTCTGTGATATTCTGGAGGTGCAAAACCCGCTACCTGCTATAGTAGAGGTAGGAAAGTGGGTTCCATACAATCGGTGGCTGCTGTATCACTGTCATTTACTCTCGTGGTAACTTGTTTGGATCTACCCCGTATGAAACATTCACAATCTGCTGCTGAAAAACATAGACAGTGTAAAACTTATTCATTCTAATCCTAGTCTTTCAAATTCATTCGATCTAGTTTCCTAGGTTTCAAAATGTTTTCAAGCTGTATTATTCACTTGTTAGCAGTTTACTTGTTGCTCTGTTATTTCCATTACGAATTGAAGCATAATTAAAGTTTTGGCAGGAAAGATAGATTTCTTGTTTTAATGATTCCATCTTTCATTTCGATTTCTTATAAAATGTCTACATTATATATTTAGAAATGGATTTGCAAATTTTACTTTCAGGTATTCTTGATGTGAAAATTATATTTTTGAGTGGAATTAGTGAAACTTCAGATGTTACACATGTAGTTTCACAGTTTTCTCCTTTATGCAAAATGATCGCTTGTAATTGCGTAAAGATCAGAGTAAGAGTGGGTCAGTTGATTGAACTACATTGTTGAACATTCAGGAATGCAACCAGATTATTTGAAGTTTTAAGGAACTTTTGTACAATTTTTGTCATCAAATTTCATTTCAATTCCATATAAGTGAATGCGAAGATTTTGTTGTTGAAAACACGATATTGATGATGTGTTCACGCAAGATTCCAGTAAAACCGTTTTAACTAATATGAATCTTGGTGTTCTAATTAACCCATTTTTACGTGGGCTAATAGATGAAATGGATAGTTCTTTGTTGTTAGCTGATGCTCTCGAAGGACCAAATGATTGTATTCACTGTTGTAGGATGTATGATGAAATGTATGAAGAAATTAAACACTTATTTCACGTTCATTTTTATATATTGCAGGAATTTACAACTTTTTTATTTTTGCGTAGTCAATTAAGAAACTCACTTGATCATACGCGGTACACTGTGATTATTTTGCACATAGTATGAGGGATTAATGGACGATTGGAGATTAAATACACATGTTTGTTACCGGGATAAAAAACGCCGGGTGCTCTTATAACTTGAGTACCGTTATGTACCACGGTTAAATGATGAAGAGGCAAAATGTAAGGTAGATGGCGTATTTATACGTCGGTTGACATAGTTGCGAGGAAGGAGCAAAATATTAGGATCTGGCCAATGTGATAAAAGAGTTTTAAAACGTAACGGTCAGATACAGCGAGTGAAAGTTGGCGGTTAGGGTAATTTTTTTTGGGGCCTGAAATATTTCGTAGAGACAGATAACAGAGTTTTTATGAAGCGATAAAGTGTCGGGTACTTTGAAGTATTCATTGGAATTTCAGAAAACTATATTTATCTGTATTTCTTATGTGGTAGTAAAGTTAAAATGAATTTTTTGTTGATGTAAGGAAATATTAAATGTTTAGGAGCAAGATATATTCAGTTATATGTTTTGAGCAGAATATTCGAATTGTATTATACAGGGAAGTTGAAAATAAAATCAGAGGAGAATTTGGTAATTAAATCAAATTCGAACACTTGGATTTATTCACAATTTAACTTCAGCAAATATGTGAAGATTCAATATTGTAGAACGTATTAGCTGAATTCCACTGCTGTATTCTATCTATTACAAATTATTTATTCATACGTGAATATAATGTATTCCTTTGATTTTGAACTTCGCCGCGCTTAAAGTTGAAATCGTATCGTGCGACTCAGATAGGTAATGTACAGTTGCATTGGAAGAACACTTATGAGAGAGAAAATAGGTTGTGTATTCAAAAAGAGAAACGAAGTAGACAAACAAAATCGGTAAAAGGAAATGACAGGTTGAAGAATAAACTTTAATTGTAGTTTTTTTTGTTCAACAGGTAGAAGTTTCTTGCATAGTGTAGATAGAGAGTAGATAATAAGAAAAAAATCATCCAAGGCGCTTATACATATATTTATCAACAGTAAAAACACAAGAGCTTTTTTTTTATCGGATAAATTTCTCTTTGCAACGAAACAGTTTTGCCAATCACTAATTTTACGAGAAAAACTGACATGATAAAATCGCGACACCGAAGGTGGAGCGATTTTATCTAATGTCAGTTTTTCGAGCAAATTTAGTGATTGGCAAAACTTTGAGTCAAAGAGGAATTTATCTAATAAAACAAAAGCTCGAGTGTTTTTTGGCAAGATAAATTAACGACAGAATATATGGATGAACAACAACAATAATTGCGACTCATTGTCATTGTGTAAAAGTGACGTCCGCTTACTAGATATTGAGGAAGAGAAGTTTTTATCGCGATAAAAAAGGATGCACCTTTTTTATCGATGGCAAAGTGACAATAACATTTCCAGGTATATGACATTTTAACATTGGAGTTAATTTATCGCTAAAAAGCCCAATACTGAATAAAACATGTATACTGTTAATAGGAATTTGGACGTTAAAATATATCCAAATGAATAATTTCTATGAAACAAACTTTTTGGCAATTTTAATTGAGAACACTACATTTTCGATTCATTTGTAAAATCGATGAACATGTATATTTTTAGATCCAATCATTTATCATTAATTGTAAATAATTTTCAACTTTGTTCAAACAATTATTCTGTTGATTGTTCGCTTATTGAACCATAATTTGATGGAATATGTACATATTCCAACAACAAACATTTTGTTAATGATGGTTAACAGTTTGTATCCATCCAAGTACAGTATTTGATATGAATAATAATAATTTTGTACGAGCTTCATTTTTATTCATATACCAAATGACTGAAGTTATAGAAGGAGAACTAGGTCAAAAAATGCTATCAAACGTGTTATTATTACCGTGGTATATGAATTATAATTGCATATAAATAATAGTAATGTCATTCAGTCAATTATCCTAATGAAGATCCGTGTATTACGTGAAATTAATAAATAATAAAAAATAATCACTCAAATAATAGACATTTATCGAAAAGAAACCAAATTTTGTATTTTGGTACAAGAATTCATTATTAGCAGAGCGCTTTCGGCCACCAGCAAGTATGTGAGTTTTCCTTTTGTTGACCACAACTTGTGCAACAAAATAAATCTTTGCATCAAAAAATATTTTCCCGACACTCAAATTTTGTATAATGTTAAAAACAGTTTGAGTGCTGGTCTGGTCAATGCCAAGGACAAATTACAATTATTACAGAGGTGTGGGGTTTACAAGCTCTCTTGCTCTGATTGTCATGCCATCTACATTGGTAGGACTTGTAGATCCCTAAGAACTAGAGTTATTGAACATGAAAAAACTCCGGAAAAATCCATATTTGGACATCACTTGAAATTCAACAAACACTATATCGATCACGAGAGCGGGGTAACACTCTCACACAATATTACAACCAAAAATTTTTCAAAACTTGACTTGTACAACGATTTGGAAATCATGAAGGAGATCGATAACAACAATAAGTGCCTTAATGTACAGACAGAGTTTGACAGAAATTTTACTCCTCTACATAGAAAACTTTTTGATGGTGAGATTCTACTTAATAATGACAATAGTTCAGATCAGTTGGGACCAATACAACACGTGACCACAACACCATAATTCGAGCTACATTTCCAGCTTCCATGGAGGGAATTTTCGTGCTTCTGCGCCTCTCGTCTTCGGGGCCTCTTCCAGGGGATCGGCCGGTTTGTTGCTGGAGAGATATAATTCAATGCCTGTCGGAGCAAATAGTTCGAGCAGTAGTTGTTTTTCCTTTCGAGACTTTCGGGTCACTTCCCTGATTGGGATTCCAGGGTGGGGTGGTGTGCAGGCAGTGAGTCACTTTTTCATTAAAGTTGTTTTTCATTTTTCTTTCGTGGCTATTACTTTATTTTAAAACCTATTTTCAGTTATTCTCACCACCACACATTTGCTTCTCTGAGGAGGTCATAGGAACGTAATTGTTAAAGAAATTTACTAATCTTTCAAGCTTTTGTCAACTTTTGCTTCTTTGATTCTCATGACGTCATCAGAGCACCGGCTCTTGTTAGCCCACCTAACTAATTAACACCTTCAAAAATTGTTCATTTTCAGCTTATCCTTCACAATTATTGTCAAGTGTCAAACAGCTGACTGATAAATGTTGTATTGAGTTAAATTTTATCCCCTATTTTAGGGATTCATCCATTGTACAATGGGTTGGTGTGCTTTTTATTATTATTTTAATTAAATAGTGACTGTGTTTCAAGCACTATATTTTAATTAATTTTATGAATATTCTAATTTGTGAGGATTTGGAGTACACCCTGACCATGTGAGTGAATTGTATCTATTTGGCTTTAGGCCTAAACCTTTTATTTTATATCGAGAATGTAAGATCAATTTTCTTACTTTTACAGGGGGCACTGATGATGGTTTACCATTGAACCGAAAGCGCTCTGCTAATAATAATCACTAGTAGCTGTCCAGTTAACTGGACATCGGGGTATGCACATGGTTTTACCCTCCATGTCCCGCTGTCCAGTTAACTGGACGTGTAAATATTGTCCTAAAAATTACAAAAACTTGTTATTTATTCATTTGCTTTATTCAAAATAAGAAAGGAATTATCTTTGGCCTAAATACTATAATATATCAAGCGATAGAAGATCCTGTATGCCAATTTTTGAAACAGGGGTATACACATAGACCTGGTTCATCTGGACAAACTGGACAGAAATATCTTGTTTTCTTTTGAACTTTTGTAATTGTACACTGACGGCATCTCTTCATTGTGCATTTGTCTATTTCTGTAGGAGGATTTCGCTCTAAAAAGTGGAATTTGCCCTTAGTTTCAACCTCATTCTCTACTTGCAAATTGCCTGGCTGATTGATAAGTTTCATAATCACTCCTCTCCGAAAGATTAGGAGCCTAATATTTTTGTTTGAATGAAAATTATTTAAAAAACAGGAATTCCAGATACACAAATCTATTAAATGAAAAAACATTTTGCGATACCATCTAACAGTCTTACGAGGGGTAGAGTAGTAAGCCATCATTTGATCTGATCGGTCGATTCCCGACATGGGTTTATTATAATCAATAACGCATGCAGGTTTTATTTTATTATTAGCTCTCTTGCCCCGAATTTCGATCATCGAATGTTTGTGAGCCGTACTTATCATCCTAACATACCTCTTATCCCTGCAGTTAGTGAGTAATACTGGTCCCTTTCTTTTCCAAACTGCCTCACCCTTCTTTAGCTTCGCTTTCATAGTTTGCTCATGGTTTCTCTTTCTATTTTCACGTATGGTTCCTACCAAAGGTTTTTTTTATGCAAAAATTCAGCCAAAGAAACACTGGTGTAAAAGTAATCAAGGTATACTGTATGACCCTTTTCTAAATAATCTTTCATCAATTCTTTTACCACAGTTTCAGCATGTGATGATTCTTCTGAAACTAATGTTCCCTTTCCCGTGTAAATAATGATAATGTTATGAACAAAGCCATCGTCAGTTGTTAGTTCATACAGTTTTATGCCATATTTAAGACTCTTGTTTGATATATATTGTCAGAATAATATTCTCCCTTCCCAACCAATCATGGCTTCATCAATCGATATGTTTTGTCCAGGACTAAATATTTTTTTATTGTTTCCCAGTATTTTTTCTAAAATATGTCGAATTTTGAACAACTTGTCATTCTCTGCGATTGCAGAATGATCGACAAATCTAAGGTTCTTTAGAATTATCTGAAAACTATTTCTCGACATAGTTTTTCCAAATACGGGATGAAAGTACATAGGGTGGAGACTCCACTGTTTGGCTAGAAGAGGAAATTTAACGGTACCAGAAAGGCAACACAAACCGATAAATCTTCGCATTTCGTTGGTCGAAATATCTTGCCACTTTTTTTCTCTACTAGACCTTGTTTTTTTGGAGGCCAATACTGTATTTCCCCTTCTTTTGGTTTCTTTTGTAATTTGTTCGATAATATCCTCATCAAATAGAAGCATAAAGTAATCTATGGGATATGGATTAGGCGGCAGGTCACTAACATTTATTTCTTTTACGCCAGTAAACGGAAAAACTGTTGTCTCTTCTTCTATATCCGTCCATTCTTCACCATCAGGATCTTCTGCTAGTTCAGCCTGGTTGGCATCATTAGGTGGATCGTAATTTAGAATATCGTTAATTGGGCTATTTAGTTCTACATCCTCTGTAGAGACAGAACTATAACTACTTGTTTCCTCATCAGGATTAAACGTACGCTCTTTGATATCATCGTCGCTCGAGAAAACAAAATCACTTTCGTCTGAGGCATTCGCATACGTTTCTAATTCACTTTGAGTTAGCGGTCTGATCATCTTAAAATTTCTCTTTCGTTTCCGCAAACCACTGCAACTAAAGAGAAATAGGAAATTATTTTGGAAAATAAAGTGAATCTGGCAACGTCGCATTTCAAAGTATCGTAACTCGGCCATAAAATGAATGATAGATTTTATTTAACTACTACACGACAAGTACCCAAACCGTGATTCAATTTGCAGAAAAAAAAGGAATAACTAAAAATAGTAGATAGGCCTTACCCTGGAGTATCATCATTATCACTCATAGACATCTTGAAAATCAACAATAAGCTTCCACAGATTCAAAACAAACACAAAAATCAAATTTACACACGTGTTTTCATGTCATGCACGCCACTAATGCGTAATACAAGGAGCGCGACCGGAACGAAATTAGTTGTCGATTGAGCTACATGTTGCCATATTGTCTTCAATATTGCTCTCAACATCGCCAAATGTATGTTGGATTCTTTGACTATAACCCGCACTAGACTTATTCAATTCATTCCCGTAGCCCGACAACAAATCAAAGTGTATAAACCCGCTGTTTCAGCTCGTCCAGTTAACTGGACGCGGGCTATATGTAAAGAACTCGCATGTCCAGTATACTGGACGATGGCACTCAACGTGTTAATTTATGGGAAATTATGTATGGCTTACTTATACCAAAAATCATTCGCAGGCAAGAACTTTCAACCTTCTGTATTTTTGTTCTTATACGAGTATTTAAGAGTAAAATTGAGTGTATCTGCATCACTGTAATTAAAAATGGCTAAAACTAATGATACACTCATATATTGTTTGATATCAGGCCACAATATATGGCGATTCCCATAAATGAGCCCAATGTTGCCGTAAGCACGTTGTAGTAATAAATGTACATGCCTTTCAAATCTCTAGGCAAAAACCAGTATTACACCTACCCACTAAACAATAAACATAACAAGTCTTTTTTGTGATGTTCTTTTTAGAGACTTCCCGTGATGCTTATTTAAAACGTTAATAAGATATCTCCTAGATGTCTTAATTTTATTACCAACTCCATTAACATCCATATCATGTAAATAAAACATATTTTTGATGTACACAATAATACTTGAATTCGCAGTTACATACACACCCTATGAACTTCTTTTTAGCAACTTCCTATAGGAAACATTCATACGATGTTAATTTGTATACTTCTCACTAATGTCACATACAGAACGTAACTGTTATATTACAAATTAACACGTTTCTAAGATGATCACATGTGTTGCAGTTACTTTAGAAATAATTTTTAGTAATTTCCTAGGATTACGTCTGTACGATGTTAGTTCATAAACCTCTCAGTGATATCTCATATTAAACATCACAGTAACATTAAAAAAATAAGAAAACAGAAGAGGAACTGACAAACAGTAGTTATCTGTGGAAACAAATGACAAGCATGAAATGGCAGGTGGTTTTCAGTTTTGTGTTATATTTTATTTGCAGGAAGCACATTTTTTGCAAGAAAAAGTACTTGAATAAAGTGGTCTTCATTTTCGTTACTTCCTACTTAGCTACAGTTTCTATACTTAGTTATAATTTTTTTTATAATGGACGAACAACAGGTTTTATCGGTAAGTACCTATCTATTCCAAAATCATAATTATTAAAACTTAATACTCATTCAATACTTTAATCGGCTATTGTACATTGAAATTCCATGTGGCGGAATTGTACATCAACATTATATAATAGAGTTTACAAAATAAAGGTTTGTTCAACTTTTAGAATATTTTAGATAGTAAGTATATTTTAAAAACGATTCACAATATTTCAAATGTTAAATATGCATTATACCCTACAAAAAACTTGATATTGCAATAGGGTAGATATTATTATTAATAATAGAACATGCTCATATGTTGGCAGAAATTTGAATCTAGAAGAAAATATTTTCAATGTTCAAGATGTTTCAGAAGCTACTTACATAAATAAAATAAAAAACAAATAGTTGGTGAATATATAAAGGGGAGTAACTATTTCAGATAGTCTGATACAGACATTGTATTAAACAATACAAAAAATATTGAATAAAGTAGTTCTAGTCCATCAATATAGTTTTGCAGGTTTAGAAATTTTTAACATTATTACTAACAGTTCCTGTAAACAATTAGAGACTGTTTAAGACTTTAAAGAAATTTCTGTTAAAAAGCTCATTTCCATTTGAAAATACGCTGAATACAATAAATAAGCTATACAATGGTACCTATATTAATCTAGTTTAAGAATATGTAACTTATGACACTGAATGCTCCAGTCAACAAACAGAATTCAATTATTTATTATTGTAGAAACACATCTATTGGATACTCAATTAGATACAATTAATTATAAACTCATTCAACTTGATAATGTGTTCATCTCTATTCTTCATAAGTAGTTTTTTTGTTCACAGTGTATTAATAATGATTAGTTTTCAGTAAGTTACAATTGCACGATGTTAATATACAATATGTTCCAGGATGAAAATAACAGGATGAGAATAGTATATTATTTTAGACAGAAAAGAAGTATGAATTTTCATGGCACACCTGAATTTACCTTCCAAACGGAGTGAGGCATGTAATAGACGGTAAATCATGAAAAGTAACTTCTCGAAATAAAGTATGTTATTATTCCTTTGAAGAACCCCGTATGTATCTTATGGAAAATGGGTCCCAGTCAATTGGCTGAAAATCAATTTGATCTAAAGTAATTGTTTTATTAGGTGCTGTTCACCTTTAAATGTTTCACAGATAAGGATTTTGAAGTGTACGTTATGGAATGGTTGAGGCACTCGAAACAGCGATTCTTGCGTGAGAAATAGTGACCGTAAGTAAACGATAGAATTTTCTTTAATCAGATTGAATGTCCGTTGATTTAACATAATGTTTCATAAAATATTTATGATGTAAAATTTTTATTAGTTTTAATATTATTAAAAAACTATTACAATACATTTTTTGTAAACTAGCTGTAATGTATGTGTATCTGTTAAACTTTATTAATTCAGTTTCAAAGTATGTTACGTTATGACAACTACAGATTAATATACCCTTTTTATTTCTTGCTTCCACTGAATGCGTTCAATAGTTTCCACTTTCCACACTTCTTATGTAATATGCTTACACAATTTTATTTTTTTTAGGTTGGATTCCTGGACAAGTTATTTTTTTTTCTAATTTTGTATCTGTTTTTTTCAAATTTACTGTACTGTTCATTAATAGTGAATAAACGTTTTAAATCCTTTATTGCTTTTTTAGCTATCTTATTTTAAATGTACAGGGTGAACAACTAAGAACGACTGTAGGCCACATCTCAGAAAATGTTCATGGTACAACTTTCAAAAAAATAACCTTTAGGCAAGTGATCCTGAAAAATTGCTGGAAAATATTTTGCAGTCTCTAAAATATCCGCTAGAGGTGGAATGAACACTCGAAAACATAATACTCCAAAAAACATACTAGAGGTGTCCTAAAAATACAATTTTTGAAATCTTGATGAGATTATGAAAAAATTTAATTAAGGAGATTTTTTGCCATTATTCTTCAAATAATGGGTGGGAAGGTTCAAACTTATGAACAAATGTATAACTTTTTCGTTTTTTCAACCGATATTGATGATTCCAGGTGCATTTGAAAGAGTTTTTCTGTTTAATAAGATTTATATCAAAATTCGATAATTTTGTATCCACTCGGAAATTTCAAATGTAAATTGAAGTATTGTTTAAATTTTTATATCTGATATCGTTAATCGTATATCTTGGATATTTTTTCAACCCCTTTTCATCAGAATTTAAAAAATGCCTCAATACATTTGAAATTTGCGAGAAAAATGGGAAAATTTTCGACTTTTTCACATAGCATTGACGAAATAGTACAATTTTGTTATTTTCGTTAAGCACATCTTATTAAATAGGAAGAACTCTATTAAATGACGCCAAAAACATTGATATAGATTAAAAAACAAAAAAGTGTTACATTTTTGTTTTTTAGGTTGAACCTTCCCCCGCCCCTTACTTGAAGAATAAAGACAAAGAGTCCATAAATACATTTTTTCATAATTTCATCAATATATAAAAAATTGTATTTCTAGGATGATACTTTTGTCAACTAGAATGTTTGAGGTATATTATTTAGAGGTTTTTAAGTAATGTCCATACAACATCTAAGAGAATACACTGTATTGTTTTTGAAATGTCGCATTTAGATCAATGATAAGATGTTATTTTTTAGACATTGCATTAACATTGACAAGATGTTAAAAGGCATTTCAGAATGTAACAGAAATGTTGTTTTTAGTTCGTTATGAGGAACTTCTAGTAACATCTCAGTAATGTAAAAAGGCAGCGCTTTAACATCGCTGAGAAGTTAAGTTGAAACATCACAAAAGTTAACAGCCACAAGTTGGGCATAAGCGGTTGTATAGATGTGCATGTGATGAAAACAAGAGAAGATGTTAATTCAACAATGTGATGTTGAATTAACATAACTGTAATATTTATTTGCATAATGGGTAGGTTTTCCGCTTCACTATTTTTAGCAAGCTCAAACTATTTTGTCTTCGTAGCTCACTTCAAAGTAGTATTACTTTTGATTTTGAAGAGTTAATAACTAAGCAGTGGCACAATCAATGACGTTTTTCGTGTTACCACTAACAAGGGAATAAGCATGGTCTACTTGAATGGGATTGAAACTATAATATAACAGATTATCATCTGCTTATAAACGACTATTACAGTCTTGAATTCTACATATAACATATATATATATATATATATATGCAAGGTTATACATTCCTTCCGGAACGGCTCTTAGACACTTTTGCTATTGTGGAGAGTCAGTCCACTATGTTTCCCTACTTCTATTCAAAGTTTTCCATGTTTCTTTAACTTTTAACAATCTTCTTCCATTCCTTCCTGTCCTAAGTCTTCTTTCTCCAGCCCATTTTTTCGCTCTCTATTTGGTCCATCCATCTAGCTTTTGGTATGTTTGTAACTGGTGTCCATTCTGTTGTTATTCTCCTCTCATAACTACCCCCTTCTATCCTTTGAATATGTCCAAACCATCTTATTCTAGATGCTGTGAAGTGGAAATTTATATTTTTGTAGGTTGCTGGTACCTAGAGACCTCATTTTTTATTCTTCTCTTATTAGTGACAAATGGAAAATTTATTTATCAAAGTAATTCCACAACTAATACTGCAAGTATATTGCTCTACAATACTCACAATCTCGTTCAAGAACGGGAAACGAGAACTATTCTTTATATGTATCTTAACGGGAGAGAAATTCAAACCAACTTCCTTTCTTTGACAAGCGTCATTCGAATTTTTTCCGCCATCTCCGTTTTTGTTGACAACCAGAAAAGAAACAAAATAAATAGATTTTTTATCCAATTTATAACCCCTCTAAAATAATCTTACTATAATACTTACTAATATGTAACAGATGCTTTTATAATTCTTCCTATGTTTTCAGATTCTAGTATTCTATCTATTTCAAAGTTCGTCAGTCTTTCATACTGCCCCTCATTTAATTACTTTGGTCCATGAATTTTCTTTTCGAATATTTTTAACTTTACCTCAACTCCGGTTGTCATTGCGGTAGTTTCGACTGCATAAGTGACATATTCTAATTTTTGCAGTTCTCTTGATTATTTTGCTCTGTATTAGCGGTTTGTATTTAAGTTATGCCCGATACCCTGCTGTATGCGTTGTACAATTTCTTGTCATTTCGATTGTTAATGTTTTTGACGAGATATTTAAAGTTTTTGACTATTTCAAATTTATATTCCCCAATATCTATTGATTGATTTCCTTTATTGCCCCTGTCTCTTTGTACTTCCAGGTACCTGTTTGGTTTTTCTCCCAATAATTTCTAGACCCTTTTTTCTGGCTTGTTATAATCGTTTGCAGCGTTTCTCGTAAACTTTTCTGGTTTCTTGCAATTATGGCTACGTCATCTGCGTATGGCACTATTTTTGCCGATTTATTGATGACTGTTCCAGGTAAATCACATTATTTTATCATTCCCTCTATCACTGCATTGAAAATCCATCTCATTGTCTCACTCCTGAGTTAATTTGGAACCCTTTCGATATACCTTCATTCGTTAGAACCGCTGCTTTGGAATTTATCATCGTCATTTTCACTAACCTTATAATTCTCTTGGGTACCTGCATTTTGAGTAAATCTGCTCCAATTTCCTTTCGAAATAGGCTATCAAATGCTTGCTACAAGTCGATAAATAATATATTCATCTTCTTGTCCCGTTCATAACATTGTTCCACCGTTTGACTTAGGATCTGGATTGCATCGATAGGTGATCCCCCTCTGTCAAAATCCAAATTGGTACTTCCCTATACTAGTTTCAGTATGTTCTTTAAGTATTTTCTGTATTATACTTGTAAGGATCTTATATGCAGTGTTCAATAATGTAATTCCTCTATAGTTCGAGCATATCCTTGGATGACCCTTCTTTGAAATTGGTACTAATAACCCTTCATTAAATTATCAATCAACGTCTGTCATGTTGCCTTTCCACATAAACTAACTTTTAGTTCGCTTTTGAAACCCAGTTTTTCAGCCGTTTTTCAGGGACAAAACAATCGAAACATCGGGGGTGTCATACTTATATATTCGGGACAAAATTATTCAACCAACCACAACAAATGGGTAATGTTCGTTAACAAGGAACCATGTATTTCTTGAGGGTACACATAGAGGGAACTGAAAGGCCAGAACATCGGTCTTACAATCATTTTGTATTTCAGGCCTTCTATGTAATAGAAAACATAAACTATTGTTAATAAAGACATTTTTACATTAAAAAACAAATTATGACACACTACCATCTACCGAGTCTTATTCATACACTCTGAAAAAATATGTAACAGATCCCGTTGGAATCAATCTTCATCAAATGTTTTAAAGGTTCTATAGGTTAGCCTTGTGGTTTGTAACTAACGAACTAACAAGAAACATGCCCATTAAACCAGTTATTTGAATAGCTTACCAAATATGACACACTTCCATCTACCGAGTCTTAGTCATAAATTCTGAAAAACGATTAAAAAGATCCCGTTTAAATCAATTTTCATCAAATTTTTTACAGGTTCTGTAGGTTATTATTATTGATCGCTTCTGAACGTTTAGATCAGTTTTAAATTCACAAAACACTATTGCATGGTCTGAGATTCCAGGATGAATGATGCCTTTATCGCAATCAAATCAATTTGGATCTATAATATAATCTAAGAGTGTTTCAGAATTAAAAGTAATCCGCATGGGCTCATCTATTACTAGAGTGAGACTGAACGACTTCAACATAAAATCAAACATTTTCACGTTTGTATCTTCAAATTCAAGTATATTTACATTGAAATTACCCATACATATAATTTCATCTATTGTAGGGTAAATGGAGGCAAGGCTATCTACAAACTCCTCTAAAAAACTGTTAGTAATTTGTTCATGGGCTTTATGTATAACACCAACAGCAACTGAGTTTTTATTTTTACTTATATGTATCCATAATCCCTAATTCTATTATGTCTAATATAAATAATTTCGCTCTGCATTCTACCTCTAACAAATATACATAATCCTTTGCTATTACAACTTCTATCGCCATGATATTAACGATAATTCTCAATATTCATAACTGAATCATTAATAGAATATTTCAACAAAGATTCACAAATTCAAATATCTAAATTATTTGTCGATACCTGATTCTTATTAACGCTGATTTGGCTATAACTGCATTCGTAACAAACTCAATTTTAGAGATGAAGTGAGAAAATATACATCATTCACTCTATCAAAATCTCAATACTGAACTTTGGTTGAATTTCATTTATTTTGAATGCATTATAATACTACATTGAGGTGTCTGATCAACTAGTCATAAAATTTGAAAAACCACTGTATCCTCCTAATACATCTCCGGTCGAATTTTTCTTCCCATAACATACCACCCAACGGCAGTCAGTAAAAGACATAAAATGAAATTTGGTGAAGAGTAGTGAAATTTCTGTAAATACATTCAGATATTATGTTTCGTCAAGTTCTCTCTAAAGATATATTTTCATATTATTTCTTCTAATGAACGATGAAAACGACTATTTTGAGGCTGAAACACGAACTTTCTCTCCAACATATCAGTACTTCTCATATGTAACAAATTAAAACTAGGAAAGTGAGAAGAGTAAACATGAAGGATATTTATTAATCCTTTAGTACTTAAAATGTCGAAATCAAATCGCGAAAATATTCACAGATGCGATCGATAGTAACTTCTAGTATCTACTAAAGCGAAAGCTGATGTGAGATTCACTGCAAGACCCTTTTATGATCTTTTAAAGCTGTCCCTTGGGTCGGAAAAATAGGGAAAATTTCTAAATTATGGACTACAATTCATATGTGCGGCCTTACATAGATGAGTTACCTTAATATTTACGAGAAATATAATATCTCTCCGGAAAATATACCTCTCTCGAGTCTTTTTCCAATTGCAGTGCACCGGAGCAAAATGTACATTCAGATGGAGACTTTTAAATTTTTATATTTATATGTAATATACTATTTTTCTCGTTTAAGACTCATATATGAGACGGAAATTTTCATTATATTCAAAATTATCGATCTTCACATTAGCATATCAATACATTTTTTCAATAAGGTTGCTCATCATATAAGACCCAAAGCCATATTTGTTGTTTTACATTTCACTTATTTGGTATTCAATTTTCTTCATTTTGTTAGATGGAGTGGAGACAATTATTTTATCAATAAGATACTTTGAGAGTAAAACTTCTCAAGCGATATGTTACTGGACCATATTTTCTTCGTCTGCAGCCTAATCATAGAATTAGTTATAAGGTGAGAGCTAGTGAGAGCAAGTAGTATTTGAGTTAGTAATGAGTGGAGGCTTGAGAGAGCGAGGGAGAGTACGAATGCGACTATTGTGAGTAAGAGTACGAGTACAATTGAGACTGCACATGCATGTGAGAGCAAGAGAGGGTGCCAGTAAGTTTCTAAGTGTAAGCAAGAGCATGAGTATACGAGTGAGTGTAAGTATAATAGTGTACGGGTTCGAGTTAGAGTATGATTACCAGTCGGAGTAAGTACGACTACGAGTGATAGTAGAGTAAAAGTGAGGTTGAGAATACAAGGTGGTGTATAAGTAAGAGTGCGAGTGAATGTATCGAGTACAATTGAGAGTCAGGAAGCATATGCTAGTGTAAGAGAGTGTCCGTAAGACTTCAAATGCAAGTAAAAGTGCAAGTGCAAGTTTGAGTGTGAGTGCGAGTGCTACGGTGTAAGAGTAAGAATGAGAATAAGAGTGCAATTGTATGCGAGTGCAAGTAAGAGTTCATTTGTAAGTGTGAGTGATCATGAGAGTATGAGTGCAATAATATGTATAATAGTCTTTATCTGACTCTAATGAGGTCGTCTTTGTATATGTTTTGTGATGAATGACGTTTGTCTGAAGGGACCCGGCTCATTCGCGGAACAAGAGAGAGGTTTGAAAAATTTTTTATTTGTTGTATAAGGAAGGGAAAGTCTCGTTAAGAAAAAGTTTATTATTACTATTTTGTTTAAAGTGGAAATATGATATGTATTATTTCTAGTGCTTTTGTGTTCGTCAAGTCTTTTCAAGTTTACAAGTGTCGTCCAAGTATCCACCAAGCTTCTTCCAAGTATCTCCAAATATCTTCCAAGTATCATCAAAGCTTCTTCCAATTATCATCCAAGTGTCGTCCAAGTACCTATCATCTAAGTTTCTCCCAAGTGTCATCCAAGTTTCTCCAAGAATCGTCCAAGTATCTTCATGTATCTTCCAAGTTTTTGAAAGTGTCTTACAAGTATTCAAGTGTCTGAATGTCCAAGTGTCTAGGATTTAGGTTTTTGGGTTAGTTTCTGTCCTCTTCCAGAGGACGAAAGGTTTGGTTTTCTTGACGAGAAAAGACTTGAAATAGTAATAGGGGAGTGCTATGCTGCACTGAAAGAGGGTTGGTTGAGAGTCACTGTTTGCGTTTGGTAAGAATTGATCAGAAAGTGAATGTTGAATTGAATGTTAGTTTGCGAGTCAGTGTTGGTTGTGTGGTATAGTCACACCAGAAGAATGACTACTATGAAGATGATAGAAGTTATCAATTTTAGGATCTTGTGTGAGTAAAGTTTCCAAAACACTACATTATTTTTCTAGATAATCAAAAAATGTATCGCTACTAATTAGGTTTTGATCAGTTTCTTTTTCTTCGAGTGATTTATTTGTGTCATAATCTAATTTAGTTTCTAAAATGTGAATGATTTAAGCATCAAATAAGTTTTTTTTTACTTATGTTCAAATTCAATAAAGATTTTACGAAGGCTCTAGCTTCTGAAGTGAATGTTCTTAATTGCTGTGCCGTTTATTTTGTTACATTATTACAAGAGGTTAAGCGATTGAAATGTGTAATAACAATCTGCTTTGTGTTATTATATTTGGCTTTTAAAAGACCTAATGCTACATCGAAGTAATTTCTATTTATAATTGTGAATAAAATGTAGATATCACACAACTGTTGGGATAATAAAACACGAAATTGATTTTATATAATGTACGAGATTTGTCAATGGTTTTACAATAAATGTCTAGGGCTGCTATCCGACCAAAAACCAAAATATAGGGCTGATATCCGGCTCCGAGGTTGGATCATAAACACTTTCTTTTTGTGTTCTTGTTAATTATTTTTCTTCATGATGTAATACGTTGAGATTTGGGAGTAGTAGTAATTAAAAACGTCAGTACTTCTCACTCATTCATTCAACTTTTATGTGGATTTGTTTAGTGCACTGCAATTACGAACTTTACTTATTTAATTTGGAGTTTTTATTATTTTTGTTTGAAGTGATATGCGGCATTCTGCCTACTATATAAATTTAGGGAGTTGCATTCAATTGCTGAGGAGGATACAATATGATTGCACTGTAAGTTGTGAAGAAAAGGGCGGAATTGTGGTTTGCGTCTTATTTATATGTGAATCGTATGGGAGAGGAAAGGGGTAGAGACTTTAGAAAATTCTAGAACGAGTACTGCGTTGATGGTGACAGGTTTTTACAGAGTTGCCAAGTTGATGATATGTTCGAATGGGAGGTTGCATAATTAGTAATGAGGTATCAATGTACGTATAACTGATTGAATTTCTCAGGTATGATTTTAAATGCTTTATATTTAATAACCCCAACAATTTCCATCATCGTCGACTTCTTTGGAGCCTTTGATACCGTTTGTCACAAACGTTTGTTACAAAAACTTGAATATTATGGCTTTCGAGGCAAAATATGTAATTTATTGAAATTATATTTAGATAATAGGATCCAACATGTATAAACTGATGCAATACGCATTGGACCCAGAATTGTTTCTTATCAAGTAACCCAAGGAACGGTACTCGGGCCGCTATTATTTACTCTATACATTAACAGTTTGCTAAAAATAAATACTAAGGGGAATATTATAAGCTTCGCTGTTGATACTGTAACAACTTGCTCTGTTCTCATCTTATATAAACTATCAACCAAATCTTGAACTAATAAACATAAATTCCATCCAGATCGCAGTATCAATACATGAATGAAGTATCTAGGTATTATTGTAGATCGGCATCTTGGAAAATGTTACAATGGCATTTTATAATTCTGCTTCTTACTATGTGTATGTCGTCGTCCTGATTGGCGTCGGCCACTTGATTGTAAAATGTTTTGTTAGTACGATACCGCGATACGACCTTCGGGAGTGTATGCAACTGACCAATTTTATGATTGGAAATAGTTTAGAGCGTCTTAAAGATAATACCTATTGATTTCCAGTTCACAGGAATCATTGAGTGTGAATTGAACTTCTTCTAAAAGTTAGAAGATAACTGAAGCCAAAACCGCAATCCTCTATATTTAAAGATAAGGGAGATACCCCGAAAAAGTCCCCAGAATGTGATACACTGTACATTTTAAACGTGAACTCAAGTTTATATTATGATATGCTATAATTATCAAAAATGATAAAATACCGCATATTATAGACTGAATTCGTACACGTACTATATTGAGGAGACCAAATTATGTAGTATTCGACACAAAATCTTATCCATAAACATAAAACATTTTATGTGCCTTTTGATTCATGTGAGTCTCGGAAAGTCTTCCAAGAACATGTTTAACCTCGGTTTTATTCAAATCATGCAATTTTTCGTATGCACATTGAGAGCATCAGTCATTCTCAAAACGGCAATTGCACAAAATATTCGATCTGCATATGAATTGCTCAAAGAATGCTCCTATCGCCATTGTGCATATCTGCGGAGAAGAATATCAAATAAAACGATCATGTTAGTTCAGTTTATGAAAGGTATCATTTTTTATTTGGTTTACCCTAATACAAAGAGTATAAAGGATGAATGGAAAATCGCTGCATAGATATGTCAAACATTGTTCTAAAACAATATACCTCTTGATCGATAGTATGTTGTCGATATGAATGTGGAATGTGGAGTAGATAAAAAATTCTACAATATGAATAGGAACAAAGAATAAAAATCAATGAATAATTTGAAGTGTTCATTTGAGGTACGTTTGTTTGAACAAGTTTTTTGTTTGAAAATACATATAATGTGTGACTAACTAATAGGTCATATTTCGAGATAAATATTAATAAGTTTGAAGACCATGTTTAAAAATATATTTTAATTACAATAGTATGTTTATACATCAAAAGCTAGACAGAAACTGAAAACTACTGTGTTAAAATAATAATAAATAAGTAACATAGAGATAAGAATACAATGTTTAACAAGAGGAATCGTACTTCTTAGGTGTTTGCATTTTTGGCTCGTAACTCCTCTATGCCTAGGACGAAAAAATAATGGAACTATTTTTGTGGGATGAATCTGTTGTAATTTCCTCTGAACTGATATCCTTTTCTTCGTTGGGTTTCGATTGACTACGTTTCCTTTTCAATAAGTAGTAAGTTGCTATTGTTGCGAATTAAATTATTGATATTGAAGTTGTCGACATGACTGGTACTTTATAGTTAGTTGTCTGCTCCTCAATAGGTTTCAACTGTTTGGCAATTCTGTTAATTTCATACAAGTCATCGAGTTTTATTTCTGTGAGGATTGAAGCTTGATAATTTTTCTGAATTCTGAATATCTCCGTTTTCAGTCTCGGTAATATTAGTGATTTTCCTTTTTGAATGTCTTGCTTCAATGAATATTTCAGTTTATTAATTGACAGTTCACAATTTTCTGGAATATTTATTAAGGTTGGTGTTTGTACTTGAAATACTCGATGAGTTCTACATTTCGAAACAACATCTTGGGATTGTATAGGGATGCTCATCAGTTCGTTATTTGAAACTGGATTGATTCTTTAGTATTGATTATCTATTTGAGTCGCATAACATCCAGTTAACAACTGGCCGTTTAGGAGTTGCGGCGTACAGTTGTCGGCAGGAATAAACTCTTGAATACAGTAATAGATGTCTTCAAATGTCGGACATTCTTCTTTCTTTGGTTGGGCTTCTTCATTATTAAATGCCAAGGGTAAGTTGGAGTGAATACTATATTCTTTTGAATTACGGGAAATATGTGATAGAATTCTGAGGACTTTGGTTTTAGGCTAAGGACATGAATTGCAAATATCAGTTTAGAGCCAGAGAAAGTCATTTGAGTACCAATAAACTTATAGTATGTTGAGATATCATTGAATTTAGGAATTTGATACTTTTCGTATATTTGATTTTATGATCAATAAAATCTAAGCTTTCGGAACTTGATATTATGGAACTATGAAGAGCATTTAACTTAGAAAATAAGATAGCATCCTCGATATTATCTATGAATGATATTAGATTTTGGCAGATTAATTTGACTTATTGTTCCTCGAAATGTAATATTTCTACCTGAAGAGTTAATTTGATTTATAATAGATGCTTGAAATTTTTCTAAATTGTTATGAAGTTTTTGTTTATTTTGCCAAAGTGTTGTTAGTCATTGATTATACTGATTAATTAATTTTTTGAACATAGAAGTTTGTAAAATCAATTCATCTGTTACATGCTTTTGGTTTTCCTGTAAAAGTTCAATTGCATTGTCATAACGTTCACCGTCATCTCAGTCTAGATTACCAAATAACCATTTATTAGCTTGACCTTATCCATTGATTAAGCTTCTCTTTGAACGCATATGGAGATTCAAGTTTTGAAATTTTCTGTCTAAAGAATGAATTAGAAACTCAGTTCTTTCTATAAGATTCTCACTTAAGCCATGGTATGAAATGGGTTTTGAGCTATTTATTTTTACTACAGTTTTTTGTATAATAGAGAAATGATTTTTTAACGTGTCTATCTTTCTAACTACTTCTTTAATATCTAAATAATGGATAAATGTATGTTTTGTATATATAATCCAAGCTTCACCTATTTCACAATATATTGAAAAGATTTTTAAAATTCTAAGATAATTGACAATTGTTTCGATATTTAGGTAATATCGAAACAATTGTCAATTATCTTAGAGTTTTTAAAATATTTTCAATATATTGTGGAATTAACAAGAAACAGTAAGTTGCATTTAAAACAGTATAATAATTATATTTAAAAAAATATGTTACATATAGTGTTCTTTTGGTTTTGAAATATATGCATTGATTTAAGCAGTATGTACCCATGTAAATATGTGAAACCATTAAATAGGGTCATTTAGTAATTTTACCTATCAAATCGATCAGTACTATGGTTGAGTTCAATGTGGCAATGGTACACATGACAGCAAGCCACAAGGCATATCGTTTCTTATTTCTCAAATTTACGAAATAGCAACGCGTTACGTCTTTTTTGTAGTGTTTGATCGCTTCTCAATGTAAATAATTTTATCTAATTTTGACATATAACAATAAAAACACCTACGTAAAAAACGTTTCTAAAACGTTTTAATGTAATTTCAACGTTACTCGTTGAATTTTCAACGTTAACAAATTGGTTTAATTCGAAACGTTATATTCCAAACGTTTTTTCAAATTTGAAAACAACGACTTAGCTTAACCCACATGCATTTCCGAAAACGGTTTTTATGGCCGTTATTTTAACGTAGTATTTTTTAACATTATTTATACCATTTCGCGAGTTACAGACAGTTATACAGAAATGTTTTTAACACGTTGTATATACAACGCTTTTTTAAATTTGAAAACAACGACTCAATTGAACTCAAATGTATTTACAAAAATGCTTTCTATATACGTTATTTTAACGTAGTATTTCCAACATTATTTATACTATTGCGAGTGATAAATACGGCTATACCGTAATGTTTTTAACATGTTATATATACAACGCTTTTTTTAATCCGAAAACAACGACTTAATTGAACTCATATGGATTTACAAAAACGCTTTCTAATTCCGTTATTTTAACGTTATATTTTCAACATTATTTATACTATTTTCCGTGTAATATTATCCAGTAAATGTTAATAATATGTTGTTTCCACAATGCTTTTTTAAATTTGAAAACCACGACTCGATTGAACTCATATGCATTTACAAAAACGCTTTTTATGCCCGTTATTTCAACGTAGCATTTTTAACATTATTCATACTACTTAGAGTGATATAAATCGTTAAAAAGCAATGTTTTTACCACGTTGTATATACAACGCTTTTTCAAATTTGAAAACAACGAATTAATTGAACTCATATGCATTTACAAAAACGCTTTCAATTCCCGTTATTTTAACGTAGTGTTTTTAACATTATTTATACTATTCCGCGTGACATAAACGGTTATACAGTAATGTTTTCTAACACGTTGTATATACAACGCTTTTTTAAATTTGAAAACAACGACTTAATTGAACTCATATGCATTTACAAAAACGCTTTCTAATCCCGCTATATATATATAAATATATATATATATATATATATATATATATACACGTTGTTTTGTAAAATATTAAAACTAGAAATCTTATATATTTTATGTTATAGTTTTAAGAACATTTTTTATTTTATTATGTGAATTACAAGAATTTTCTTTTTTCATTGTATTCTATTTTTGAGTGGATTTATCAAATAAAATAAATATAACGTTTAACAATCGCCCGTAATTCTCGCAACCTCAAACCACAACGGCCAACACGAGACACCTGAAGAGTTGGTAGTAATCCTATTAACGTCGCTGTGGAGTTCCGGTTCCCGCTCATCGATGTCGCTGTACGAATAGACTAGCTCCTTTTAATCGTAAGCGTAGCTCATCAGTATAAGGGATCCATCGAGGACCACCGAAGACGGTAACAAGTAAAGAATACATAAATGCTTTATTTCTTGTATAATAAATATAATTTGTTATTTTATTAATATGAATAAAGTTTTATTTATCAAATATTACTTGTTTACAAACGTTAATATACGATTCCAGTTTTTGTCAAATATGCCTCCCTCTACTTTTAATTTTAAATGTGAATATAACGTTACGAAAATGATGGTTTAAACCGATTAAATGTAACGCTTAAATCACGTTAAAAGTAAGTGCTGAATATTATTATACAAAAACGTTTATAAATTGCATTATAAAAACGTTTCTATTACATTACAAAAACAATGGGTGAATCACATTGAAAAGGTAACGTTTAAGTGACGTTAGTTAGGTGGGTGCTAAATTTCGTTTCAAAAGACCGTCTATAAGTAGCATAAGAACGTTCATATTACGTTACAAACGCAATGAGTACATCATATCAAATAAGTAACGTTCAAATTACGTTGAAAGTATGTGCTAAATATTATTATACAAAAATGTTTATAAACTGCATTATAAAAACATTTATATTATGTTATAGAAGTACTGGGTAAATCACGTTGAAGTGACGTTAGTAAGATGTGTGCTAACCTTCGTTTCAGAAGACTGTTTTATAAACGTTTATATTGCGTTCAAAAGCAACCGGTAAATCACATTAAAACGGTAACGTTTGAATGACGTTACGAAAATCACGTTGTATTTGACGTTGGTAAAATAGTTATATGTTACATAGAAACGAGCGACATTACTCCGGTAATATAACCAGTTGCCTAAAAACCATTTATAAACGTTAAGTTACATGTTAAATATTTTACGTTTTTAAAACGTTTGTGTGTTCATTGGGAAAGTGACATTTTCCAAAACTGACTTCCGTTAGCAAACGTCACATTTCTCGTAGCCAGTTACATACTGAAAAATATTATATACCTTGTGATGAAATAGTTATTTGTAAAACAAGTGTCACAATGACTCGTTTTGTAGTACGAGTGAAGTTTGCACAGCGAACCACGAAGCGGTGAGTTGTGCAAATCACGAGTACTACAGAGAGTCATTGTGGCACAAGTTTTACACAATATTTTTTATAATTCGCATTTATTTAATTATTTAAATAAAATAGAATTTCATATAATCCCTGTTTTTAAACTAGGAGGAGTGGTTTGAATTTAAGTTGGGAATTCTGTATGTTCCTAATTGGTCAGATCACAGATGGTTTTATTCAGCACTTCTGACTTTTGACATATTATAACCGAATAATTGTGTAAACTGTAAACAAACTTTCATTTAAGCAAAAGGAGGATGATTATTGGTTTAAAAAAGAGCTTTTTCGTATATGCTCTTGCGATCTATTTATATTATATCATGAACAGAAATATTTCTGTAATACATCTTCACATAGATATCTGGTAATTTATCCCAAAAATCGACCGTTTTGTATACCTATTTATTGATCCAATACATATAAAAATAAAGAATTGATAAATCATTGATAAATAAACGTTAGCGTAATTTATTCATTAATATTTTTAATATATAAATCATTCTAATTTACCTTTCATATAATAATAATTTGCTAGCTAGAACAACGCTAGGTTAAAGTCAAATGTCGAATAAAAATATAACTAAATACAATAACCAACTGTATACTAAAAATTACTATAACAGTGTTCAAATAGCTTCATTGTGACACTGTAAACAATGTTATAATGAAGTCTCTTTTATACGCGAATTATAATAAAATAATTTTATCACCAGTTAATAAAAACAAGGGAGAAAAGAAGAAAGTTTAATGTCATATTATAGAAAAATAACAACAACTAGAACTGAAGAGAAATACTAACAATAAGAACAATTTCGTTTTTATTTTATGCAATATGAATATTTATGACACAATTCGAACAGTTTGATAGGTTGAAAAAGTGCTGTTTTCAAATCAGAAAAGTTAATTAAAAATTGTTGAAAAACAAATGAAATAAATTAAATTACCTTGTTGACAAAAGGACAAACATAAAATAAATGAAATTTTCTTTTTGACAAAATTATATAAAATCTTGTATGAAACGTTATGAAATGCTTTATTCATAGGTAAACTAAACTTTCTTCTTGTCAAAATTAGATAAAATCTTGAATAAAAAACACGTTCTGAAATGCTTTTTTGTGTAACTCGTTTCATTTCAGTTATTACACAAAATGATGCATTTCATAACTGGTTACATAAATAGCTAGTATATACTTGTTATTATATATATATATATATATATATATATATATATATATATATATATATATATATATATATATGGTAAAAAACAATGTCCTAAAAATAGAACATAGAAATTGCATCATGTAAAAACATATCTATTTGCGATTATACAAAACAAATACATTACTTGCATAAAAAGGACTTCACTTTCGTGGATAAAAGCGTTCATTACTTGCTTGTGTAATAATATACTATTCCCAATTTGAGTTTGAGATGAGTAAAATAAAAAGAAAGTTTGACGATAACGAAAACTAGATTGTACCTCCAGACATCTTCCAATTAAATATGCCAGACCTTTTCTGCCATAAAATCTAGACAGCCGAACTTTTTCTGAATGTTTATGGAATTTCACATCGAATTAATTAGGATCATCTTGAAAATGTTTAAATTCCAATAATAATATTAATTCACGAATTGGGAATTCATGATACTCAATCTGAGCCACTTATCAAGAGATCATAAAATTTACTGATAAGAGCCGTACACGCCTTCATTTACTCCATGATATAGCATTGTATCAATGAATATTTATCGTTAATATCCCATAAACGAACAATTCCAATTGAGTGTTTTGAGTAATGATGCTTTGTAGTATTTTACAGCTGTAAATTAGATAAGTATATTTCTTATGACAAATGAATAATTTGGTTTTAGTTAAAATAGAATGGCGCACATTGCAAAATCGACTATTTGGCTCAAAAAAACCTCTCCGGAGGAAGAAGTGCAGCACTTTCTCCATCGCTTTGGTTGGCCTTTCCTCGTTCTTCTAAGTCGTTCATTATCAGTTTGGCAAATCTGTATTTATTCATTCTGTGAAATTGCTTACTCCAGAGTCCTCTCTGACTAGTCCACCTTATTACATCTTGGCTCATGAAGTCTTTTTGTCTGATCTTATCATATGGGACTCTTGTTGCATGGTTCTTATTGTCCTTATTTTTGTTGTAACCACGATTTCTTTGGCTTTCTACGTTTTGGGTCTTGTCGCCGATGAGTCGCCTGACTTTTTGTGTATTCTCACTTTGTTTCCAGTGCCTTAGTCTCCATAAGATTTTATTGATACTTAGGTAGATATGTGAATGGGTTGGAGTCGACTAGATCTTCAGCTGAGACAATGCGATTATCTTAGGATTTTCAGTTGACTTCTCTCGCTGGTTGAAAATTCGGGAAAGTATTTCTATATCATCCTCTGGGTATACAATGAGCACAGTATTATCATGTGCGCCCCTAATTTTGTTGTCGTTTGGTATGTAATCAGAAAAAAGGAAGGGTTAAGAGTCTCCTATCTCCTATAAATTGGCAAATTTTAATGTGTCTGGAATATGGTTATCCAAATAACTTTAACCAGATTCAATAAAATAAAGTTCCACCACTTCTTTATGTAACAGCACTGAATTGATATTTTCACAAGTTTTGAAGAGTTTTATCAAATTGTCACGTCAGCAAAAAAAACTTTTATTAAAATAATTTCAGCTGCAAATCTCATTTCCTGATCTTAAGTACTTTTATCAAATTAATTTGACAGTTGATGGCTACTGAAACACCACCAGTTCTCTTTTCAGAAAATTGCCGCTCATCCCTCAGAGACGTTTTTAATGCGGTTCTTGATCAAGAAAACCCTCTGCCTTGTTGATCGCGGGAAGACGTTAATTCTCAAAAAGGGTTTTAGCTTCCTATTTGGAGTTTTCGAAAGTCGCTTGAAATAGAAGGAAGGAGATAAACGCAATTTATTATCAATCATAGCAGAATAATAATGCCGTGATTTGTTGCGTTTATTGAATTCATTGAATTAGAGTGAATCAAACAGTTTTTCAATTAATTTAGGAATTAAAGGCAATTAAAAAGAATTCTATTAACCATGTATAGATTATGCATTTAACGTGAAATCAATAAAAGGAAGAGCTTACTATTTTTAATTGAATTATACAACCTGGAACTAGATATTTCAATATGCCTTAAGTTAATTGTAATTGATTTTAATATTAGTTTTAATATATCTGTTCCTGATTAATTATACTGTCATAAATATAAACTTTATGAAGTTCATTTCAACCTTCTTGTAGCAATTTCTCTGTGAAAAACTAAGGATCTCTTCAAAATGAATTTAATAACTAAATAAAATTCGAAGAAGGTTTAATGAAACAAACCAAACAAAAACGTTGTCATTCAGTATTATTCACTCCATTCTGCACGCCTCTTCTTCCTGCAGAAATGATGTTTACTGAATAAAATTAGCTACAAATAATATTGATTTAGAATACAGGATTGTCAGTTAACCAAGAATTAGTTACCAATTGGATGCCGATGGTTCCTCCACACCGAAAGAGACCACTCGATCGCCCAACATTATAACTGCAGACAAACGCCATATCGATAATGCTGAATCTATAACTCAAAGAACGAAAGCAAAATTAAAAGCATGGGTGAAGACAAAAATTGTTTTTTCTCAATATGTATTCTTCCCTGGAACATTTGAGGCTTATTCACACTCACTGAATGCTTCAAATCTTAACAAAAAAGCAAACCATGCTCACATTAGTAGTCCCGGCTCCACCAAATAAGGAAAAATCGTGAAATCGTGATTTCGATCAAAAATGAGAAAACAGTATAGACTATTAGAATAGTCAAGGTATACAGTATTAGGAATTTTCTTTGGGCACATATGATTAAGCGGCAATGTGTTAGAAAGAAACGAATATATATATATATATATATATATATATATATATATATATATATATAAATTCAGTGTGTTACTCCTTTTCGCTTCAGGATATCATAGATTGGAAAACGTGCAATACGTGTCCATAATCGACGACAAGTGTTACAAGTATAAATTCTTTGTTGGTACTCACAGAATATCAGAAAGAGTGATGTTCTGAAGAAAACTTATGTTACGTTGCAATGTTGCTAACTTTCGTATATTTATATTAATTGTGAAATGCATTGTTCTTACACAAGGACAAGTAATAAAAATCTTTTAATTATGATAATTCGGGAGTTTGTAAGATATCAAGATAATTAATCCGATCTATTTGTTAAACATTTTATTATATATATATATATATATATATATATATATATATATACGGATTCAATTCACAGCCTAGGCCGCCTTTCCGTACCCAGTTTCCAATTTTCTAGGTCGAAGCACGAGTCTTCTTCCAAATCCCCCAATTCCATGGCTTCATCTATCTCGTTCCTCCAGCTTCTTCTCGGTAGTCCTATTTTCTTTTTTTCTCGTGGCACCCATTCCAGTATTCGTCGTGGCCATCTATGTTCTCCCATTCTCTTTGTGTGTCCAAACCATGTGAGCTGTTTTTCTTGAATTTTTTCTATCAGATTTGTGTCTGTTTTCGTCATATTTCTAATTTGCTTCGTTCCTAATTCTATCTACTCTAGATTTCCTGCAGCTCCGTCTTAGTTAATCCATTTTAGCTGATAGGAGTTTACAACGGTTTCTAGTACGAATGTCCCATACTTCTGCTCCATATGTTAGTACAGTTTCAAAAATGGTTTTGTATATTCCTTTATTCGTTTTTATAGTGATGTTCTTGTCCCAAAATATTGAGTTTAGAGATCGTGTGACTTGTTTCCCCTTATTAATTCTTTCTTTAATTTCATGTTGGCTACTTCCTTGTTTGTTAAATATAACTCCCACATACTTACAAGTTCCCACTCCTTTTATAAGGTCCTGGTCCAGTTCTAATTTATTTGTGTCATCGTTTCCGATAATTAAGTATTCGGATTTGTTCGTATTGTTGGTCAGTCCTGCCTCCTGGTAACTTTCTTTCAATTTCTTTATCATTTAATTCAAGTCATCTTGATCCTCAGCTATAACTACTTGGTCGTCGGCAAAATAGAGACTATATAGATTGTTTTCATCAATTTGCAGCCCCATATATTTTATTTTTTTAGTCCAATTCTAAAGAGCTTTGTCTAGGTATATTTAAAAAGCGTAGGTTATAGACAGCATCCCTGCCGTCGACCTTTGGAGGTGGAAAACGCTGATGTGAAGTGTTGTCCGTTTCTTATTCTCGTCGAGTTATTTTTATAGAGGTTTTGAATTGCCCTGATGAGACTTTTATTAATATCGAGTCTTTTTAGAGCGTTCCACATCTCCGATACCGGCACGCTATCATAAGCCTTCTCTAAGTCGATCAACGCAATATGAACTTCTCTATTTCTCTGCATTCTTTTTTCTGAGGCTATTTTAAGAAAGAATATATTACCCATTGTAGATCGTCCTGCTCTAAATCCTGCTTGTTCCTGCGGTTGTTTATGTTCTATTTCTTTTTCCATTAGGTCTCGTAGTATGCGGGAGTAGAGCCTTCCAATGGTACAAATAACAGCAATACCCCTATAGTTTTTTGGGTTGTCTTTCGGTCCTTTTTTGTGTATTGGTGTTATATAAGATGTCAACCATTCTTTTGGAAGAGTTTCGCCGTTAATACATCTTTCAAATAGCTCTCGAAGTTTCTCGAACAGTTCTTTGGGTCCATACTTGATTAGTTCTGGGTAAATTCCTCCAATAACAGGTGCTTTTTTAATCTTTATTTGTTGTATGGCTCTTTCAATACTCGAAATCTCGATGGATATTCTGTTCAGTAACTGCTCTTCTTCGGTTGTTGGATGCGTTGGTAAAAATCGGTCTCTATTCTCCTGTAGTAGTTTTTGAAAGTGTTCCTTTAGGTCGTTATTTGATACACATTTCAATATGTTATTTTTTTTATTAGACTTTCTAAGGTTCCTAACTATTCGCCAAGCTTCCGAGCTCCTTGTTCCTCCTATATGTTGTTCAATGTATTTGCATTTATTCATCCATGTTGAGTTTTTCCTATTTGTTACTTCTCTTTTCACTTCTCTATTCAGTTGTCTGTACTCTTATGCATTTCTACGTTGTTTCTATCTTGTATTCTTTTTATACGTAATTCTTTCTTATTGCGTATTTTGGATTCAATATCTCGGTCCCACCAATATGGTTTTTCATCGGTTTCTTTTGCTTTGTGTCCATTAGCTTCATCAGCGGCTTCCTTTATGCATCTTTCCAGAGTTCGATATTCGTCTTCTGTGGACTTTTGTTCCGTTGTTGATTCCTGTTCGAGTTTTTCTCTAAGTCTTTTGTGGTATAAATATCGGGTACTGTCATGCTCTAGACTTTCCAAATTGTAATTTTCTATTCTAGTGTCATATTCTGACATACTTCTTTCCGTCTGTATATTTTGTTGTAATGGTATAATATATGGAATATATATTTTTGCATGTACTAATATATGGTCAGAACCACAATCTGCCCCCCTCATAGCTCTGACGTCTAATGTTTTTATGCTGGATTCTGGTTTGGTGATGAAGTAATCAATAATCGACTTTTCGCCTTTTATATGTTGGTACCACGTATATTTATGAATGTATTTTATTGTAATGTTGAAAATTGTTCCAGTTTTAAGTTTAAAAGCGGCAACCTGAAAGATGTCGCCGAACACTTGGTTTGGATTTTGTACGTATTAATAAAAACGGTTTTACTGTTTTTACATTTGTTTCCAAATGAGAAACGAACTCTTTGTGTACACAAAGTACAAATTAAAAAACGCTTTCGATAATGAACATTAAAATATAATTCTAATGGAAATACCTATTATTTTTAAATGAAAGTAAATTGAACTTAATTATGTAATGAATTTGATTGAAATAAACCCCCGTTTTGAGCTAAATAATAACCGAGTCGGTTATAAAATTCTTGACGAACATGTGTGAGCATTTGAGGGATTATTTCCATACAGGCTTGTAGAATGTGTTCCCTAAGATCATTCAGAGAACTGACCCTGTTTTCCTGGAATCCATAAATTCTCGATTTCACATGACCCCAGAAAAATAAATCGTTGGGTACCAAATCTGGAGATCTAGCAGTACATCTGATGTTACCATTCGTGGAGATTATCCGTTTGGGAAATTGTGTATTTAAAGAATTTATTGCTAATCGATAATTATGTGATACGGAACCGTCATTTTGGTACCAAATATCATTGAAGTTGACACCAAATTGTATACGGGCAAGAGTAATTTGATTTTGCAGCATATTCAAATTTTTTTGGGAACCAAAACTACTTCAAATTAATAACTTCATTATAAGAAAGTAATATGACATCAAATATTAAACTTAAATTGTTTTGTCATCAATGGTCAACGTCGATATTAGAAACAATATATAAAGATGGAACAAGGTGTCTTCCAACACACTCCCACCTTGTGTCGTCATGACACAATCAATTTCCATATGTCTCAGGAATTTTTATATGTCTTCTAGATCTTGTTGTAGACACGTGCTCTCTAAATGTTAATATCTTTGACAACGTGTCGTCTTCACTTTCTGTCCGAATATTTTTATCCCTTTTTGACGCTGTCGGTTTGAGAAAATCTTTCGAATTCTTCATTTCCAATAAAGTAATTCGTTATACTGGCCTCAGCAACTCACCTGTGGCAGTTTTCAGCTTAACCAATCTGACTATTCCATCACGTCCAGGTGTAGTACCAATCAGACGGCCCGTGGGCTATTCGACTATCCTTTTATTGGTTCAAATCATTTCTGAGTTTAAAACGATACTTTAAACACCTACTTAGATCTTTGGCTTTAACTTAATCAAGATCAATCACTCCAACTTCTTTAATATCTTGTAGGAACAATGCAGGTGTGAGAACACTAAAATCGCAGACATGTATGTGAGTGGACGGGCGTTTAAAAAGGCTTCACAATCACAGAGAACAGTCTGTAATTCTTCGAAATCAAGGCCCGTTTTTCCAAGAGTTTTTCTTAACAATTCTTTCTTCGGCCGTATGAGGCGCTCCCACCAGGCTCCCCACCAATCAGCTGTTGGAGGATTCATTTTCCAGTCTATTTGGTGAATTGTTGGACATCTGTGTGCTACTTATAACCAATTCCAGTCGTTGAAAGCGGTTGCGCATCCAACGAAATTTGTTCCGCAGTCTGCATATATTGTTGAAGGTCGACCTCTGCGTGCAATAATTATACAGTACGATCCAAACCGTTTCATTTGACTTGAGATACAAAGGTCCTGCTGAATCTATGCCTATAATCTCGAACACTGCAGCATCAAAAAGTCTGTTTTCTAAGAGACATATGGCGGGAGTTTCAATCAGATTTCCCTTAAATCTCCGACAAGTCATACATCCACTAATTACTGATTTATTAGTGCGTTTACATTGAAGAATCTAGTAATTTTCTCTAAGGATACTAATCAAACCTTGAAGAACTCCAACATGATTATTCCTTATCTGTTCCTCAAAAATCAAACGTTTAACAACAGGGATAAAAGTTTAGGATCTTGATCCGACTCAAAACTTCATTCTTGGATATAACGAATAATTAATTTTCGTGATGAGTCTAACTCTGTTGCATTAAGGAATTTTTCTTTTTCAACATTGTTTTTTCTGCAGTTATTGATGAATCGTTTGATCCAGGCAATCATGTTAACAAGTTTGCTAAATTTTGAGAAATACTCATAGTACCATGAATAATCATCAGACACAGATAGAACGGAAACAACTGTTTTCCTCCTCTCATAGTTAGTTTGTTTTCGTTACAATCTAAATTTTGACTTGGCCCTTGTGACATTGGCTCCTGTAACCAAATAGGACCCTCCCACCAACTTTCATCATTTAAGGATTTAGCTAAACAGCCTCGAGATGGAAGATCTGCTGCATTAATTTCACCAGAAACATGGTACCAGTCCTGAGGTTTGGAAAAACGTTTTATTTCTTCAACACGAACCCAGATAAGTGGTATCCAATGTTCTTGTCGTTCGATCCATGATAATACAGTCCGACCAAAAAAATACATGAATATTGATTTCGTAGTTAGTCTAGAAATTTCTAAACATTCTCACTCCAATTGTTGCTGCCAAAAGTTCGAGACGCGGTATGGTTAACTTTTTAATAGGTGGGATTTGTTTTCAACTAGTCTCAACAGAACTTCACCATCATCCAATTATGTTCTGAGGTATTTACAAGCTGCATAAGCGTTTGCGCTTACATCACAAAAAATTTGTACAGTTTGAGTTGTCGAAATATTCAAATCTGTTGCTATCCATTGACGAATCTTAACAGAAGCCAAATGATCCAGATCTAGTAACCATCTTTTGTAAATAATGAATTAATGAACAAAGATGCTTTGATCGAGTAGTCCGGTTTGAATTTAACCATAAGTGTCCATCCTAGTAATTTATGAACTACTACCAATCCACAATTCAAATCTAGTTTTCGTCCAGAAAACAGGTTTCCAGCTACGTCGGCTCCCACCAATATATCAATATGTCGTGTATGTCATTTCTATACTCATTTGCTTCAATTAGTTCAACCAGGGTCCTGTTTTCATAGAACTGACGTAGTTACATCAATGGTTGTTCTAATACTACAAAATACCAACATTAATTTTCAGTTAAACTATAAAGACGAATGTTGTAGTAGCAGGTATAAATGACTGTTTCGGTTTGGGTCCCTCCAAAGAGCAAATGAAGTAATTGCTTTTCGTGAATTGGTGTGCAGCCCATTTGTTTTGTGATATACGACTTATGAGAACCAGTGTCAACTAGAAGCCTTACTCGTTGTAATTAATTCTCTCCTTTCAATTCTACAACTATTGTTTGTTGATAAACCTCTGGATAGATGTGTTTAGTCAGATTTTTCTCTTCAGTTCTTGAGTTTTCCCCTTTCGAATTTAAATTATGGGACTTTGATGTCTGGATATGGTTTTAAGGACACATAATGGAACAATTTTTTCCTTGACAAGTAGAAAATTTTCCTCTAAAACGACATCATCGAGCAATATGACCAAATTTTGTGGATAAATGACAACAAGCAGAATCTTACAACGTTTGTCTTCTCTCTGTGGAACTCAGTTTCAGTGCTTCCTTATATTGGCCAGAAGAATGTGAATTTTTACAAAATACACATAGTGGGACTCCTCTACTGAACAGTTCAGATGCGGTAGGAACAGATGAGCTATTAGCTACACTTGTACCTTCAGGTTTTCGTCTGTCTTGGAAAATGGACATAACAAGATTAATTCTATCTTCATTCATCACTTCTTGCCTGAGAAAATTCATGAAACCATCAAGACGTTTCTTCAAACTGGACTCCGATGAGTATAATTGACTACGATGCCAAGCTCGTATCCATTCCTCCCCTGTACAAGAGTCTACTAAATGAACAACATCGCAGCACAGGTATCGGATTTCACACCCAAACTTTCAGGGGCTCTTAATTGTGAATCGATTTTGTCAAAAAATGACCGTTTATTCTTGGCATTAAGATTTGTTAAAACCAACTTTAGAAGCTCTCTTATATAAACCTCTATTAACAAATTCCGCCTTCCAAATCTTTCTTTCAAGCTATCAACTGCTTTTACCTAGTTACCTTCATTTGCAGAGTAACTTTCAACTATTTGTTTTGCTCTAGAATCCAGAGCTGTGGCTTGGATAAGATAGTGTAGTTTATCTTCTTCTTCAATATCAGCAGAGTCTTCATCAATTCTACTGAACTGATTCCTAAAACTGAGCCAACCTTTTATGCCACGTCCAAATTGTCTGAATTCAAGTTTAGGAATCTTTATATTGCTTTTGGTTTCTGATTTCTTAGAGCTATCTCCCTGATTAACCAATGTATCAAAGGAACATTTGACTTTGTGGTATTCAGAATTCATTGTATCCATCAGCTCAACTTCTGCATTCATATATGTTCCATTTTTTATCAATTATATTGGTAATCATTCCCAATGGGATGTTAGTAAACAAAGAGGCCGCATCCAATGAAACCAAAACATAGTTTTCTGGTAATTTACAACCCCTAATAGCAACAATAAAGCAAAACGTGTATTTTGTATTATAGTTGGTTCGATCCTCAAATGAATGTTTTTAAATATCTGCCAAATATTTTGATAATTTATAAGTAGTACAATTAACTGAACTAACTATTGGACGTAACGGTATATCCGGTTTATGTATTTTGGGCAAACAATATAGCTTTGGAAAACTAGAATTGTAAATAAATAATTCTTTAGCAATATCATCGGAGAATTATTTTTTGGTTTTTAATTTTTCAATTATTTCATTATAGTTTCTTGGAACTAACGTAGTAAGATCTTTATTTAGTTTTACGTAAGTTGCCTGATCTTGTAATAAAAGTTCTGTTTTTTTCAATATAATCTGTTTTGTTCATCGCAACAGTACAACCACCTTTATCCGATTGCAAAGTATAGAATTGTGGCTGAGATTTTAAAAATAGTTTGGTTATATTATATATTTTACTAAGAGTAGATTCATTTGAATTGGATTTATGTAAAAAAATGGTTACAACATTAGTAGCACGTTCCCTTAATATATCTTTTGTATCTGTAGGTACACTATCAATGATGCTTTCTACATCAGCCTTAAAAACATCCAATCGAATAATAGTACTATCAGAGGTTTCAAAGAATTTTGGGCCTCGACCAACTTTATGTTTTGCGTTGATGATTTGGTGTAGTAGAATTTCTTGTCTCTGTGATCTTCCTGGAATTAATTTTCCATGTCAACGCGATTTATGTCATTCTTCTATTGTCATTCAGTATATGCAATTGGATGTATCACCTTGATGAGTCACCAAACCTCACTTTACTTTTTAGTTTTTCATATTAACTTATTGGTTTACTTGCTTACAGGTTAGCATTAATGATGACTTAACTGTCGAAACTGTTTGAATCCGATTTTAAGAATTAAAATTTTACACGAAATACAAAACTTCCTATTTTTAAATTTTTTGAAAAAAAGCATAGCCTGGTCCAATTTTTCAAGTAATTAAACCATTAATTGAACAGTGAAATTGAGGGAGTTTCGAACATCTACAGATATTTAAAATACCCACGTTGCTAAATTAATTCTTCAGCTACCAATTTTTTTTTCCAAATTTCAATATTGAGAGAGTATTCATAGTCTTGTACTAGAATATCGGAATTTTTCTCACCTACTCGTAGGTTCAAAGCAGCAAGGATAGGGAATCATCGACTTATTGATTGTTAGAGCGCTTGTTGTTTGAATATTAGATAAGTTGAGACGGAATTTAATCCCGCAGGCATTCCACACGCGTTCTGTGAAATGTGATATTTATATACGGCTTTGGCGGTTTTCATAGATATTTATATTGCTTTTTGTAGGCATTATTCCTGTATGCGGAGGAGCCATCTAGAGAATCGAATATTTAGATCTCATGTTTTGAATTAACATATCGTTACGATGATTTAAAAAAAATTTATGAATTGTGAATTTTCACTGTTTATTACACATTACATACGCTGAAACAAGTTTAATGAAATCCAATGTACTCTCCAGATTAAAAAAAGTATTTTCAACTAAAATACTACTTGCTTTCCCAATAAATGGCTGTTCTTATTTACTCAATCCTTGTGTGTGCATGTCAATGGCTGGATGTATGTTTTCCTATTTCGTGGAAATTTAGTCCCGCCAAGAGAAATGAGATAACGATTCACTTTGATCTTTAATAAGAAAGACTAGACATTACCATAATCAAGTTCATTCTAAAAATGAACCAACAGAAATACCTAATCAAAACTTATGATTGATCAGGTATTACATTTTCATAATCTGCTTTCTACTTAGAAACTTGTATATATATTTCAATTTCCACAGACACCGCGATAGAATTGTATATTTGTTTTGGACGGCAAACGTACCCAATTATATTTTTTTGTAGCATAAATAAGTAGTAGAGTTAATTCGTAAGACTAGTTTGGTTTCTCTTGTAGATTTCTATGAATACTAAGAAGTTAAATTCAAGAATTATTAAAGTGTAATTACAAATAAAATGAGGAATAAAAAGTCAATTAGAAAGACGAAATTGTATAAATAAAAATATGATCTAATATCGAGAACAAAGAGAACTTGATCTTCCCAGTTACCTACTTGACATATAATATATATATATATATATATATATATATATATATATATATATATATATATATATATATATATATTTAGTTTCTCCAACCATTTGTTTATAATATTTTGAAAAGTTGATTTTCTTGGGTTCATAGGTTGTTTGAAATAAATAAAAAACGATTATATTTCACGTTTTTCTATGAAAAATGTATATACATAATGTTAACGTATCGCTTCTTCTTTGGAAGCATTTTCAAAAACAATACTATTGTAAAAATAAGGGACGATTAAAATATTAGCAGATAGATAAAAAACATAACATTAGTAGGTTTCTTAAAAACATCAATAAAAATCATAGCATTAAAATCGATGTAGTCACTTTAGAATATCAACGGAACGATACCATACGAGGTAGGTTGAAATGAAATTAGTTAACCCTAGAGTACTAATACTCGTAAAATTTACGACGCCGAATTATTTTTCCCGAAATTTGGCAACAACGGAAAATCTTGCAGATTTGGGTCTCCCAGTAGCTTCCTCTTTAGTACTCTGCTAAACGTTGGTAAGTCCACGTCAGTCGGATTTTTAGCGGAAGTGCAGAAATTACGCATCGCGTCGTAAATATTACGACGCTTTAGTGTTAGTGATAGTATTAGCGATAAGATTATTGTGAATGTTTTTCTTTGTTTTATGCTGAATACTCGATTTATTGTGTAAGTAGACTAATAATATTTCATAATTTGTAGAAACAAAATGCAAATTTCAAAGTATAAAGCTAAGATTTATTTATTTATTAATTTCAGAAACTGAGAAATGGCAAATAAACCACTTACTGCGTCCCAGTTGCAACAAGAAATGGAAAAGATTATGAATGGAGAAGATGATTATAATGAACCGTACGAGGACAGTGGAAGTGACTGGGAGGAAGATTATTTAGAAGAGGATTCGGTACATTCTGACAGCTCAGAAGAATATAACCAACCAACCAACCATGCCATCGAGAAAAAAAATCCAGAATTAGCAGAGGAACGTCCAGAAGAAGCTCTCTTGTCATATGATCAAGAATCATCGGATGACGATGAACCTTTAGCCAGCCTATGTCGAAGCCAGGGTCGAAGGGATCCAAATATAGTTTTTCCTAAACAAATAAATATAAAAGGTAAGAATGGTCATAAGTGGTCATCTAAACAGCCAGTCTTGTCAAAGAGAGTCAGCTCTAGGAATATTGTTCATTTTATATCTGGTTGCAAAGGAGAATCTCGTAACTGTTCTTCAATAAAGGACCACTTTCTGCACTTCTTTCACGACAATATTCTTGACATAGTTATTCTTCACACCAATGAAGAGATTGTTAGGCAGTCTTCTAAATACGCTGCAAATTCTGCTACGGTATCAAAACTTTGCAAAGATGAGTTATTAGCCTTCCTGGGAATACTAGTTTTTTCTGCCGCCAAAAAAGACAATCATCTAAATGCTAGACATATGTTTGAAGGGACCACATCGGGATCTTTCTATCGCGCCTGTATGAGTAGAGAACGTTTTACGTTTTTAGTAAACTTTCTCAGGTTTGACGATAAAACTTCGAGGGAGGAAAGGAGAAAAACCGACTCATTCGCTCCTATTCGTGACATATGGAATATGCTAATAGATGTATGCAGAAGTTCCTATATTCCATCATCTTATCTCACCATCGATGAACAGCTCTTAGGATTTAGAGGAAGGTGTCCATTTCGTATGTACATACCTAACAAACCGTCGAAGTAAGGTATAAAGATTATTATGTTATGCGACACATCCTCCAAATATATGATAGATGCTAGTCCATATCTAGGAAAGAGCACTGATACTGGAGGACTACCTCTTGCAAATTTTTATGTGAAAGAGTTAACAAAATCGGTTCATGGTAGTAACCGTAACATTACCATGGACAACTGGTTTACGTCAGTTTCTTTGGCGGATGAACTTTTGGAGTTGCCGTACAAACTAACAATTATAGGAACTCTGAGAAAAAATAAAAAAGAAATACCACCAGAACTATTGAAAAATAGGCAACGAGGCACATCAATGTTTTGCTTTGATAGGAAAAAGACATTAGTTTCATATGCACCAAAACCTAATAAAATAGTGTTGTTACTTTCCACTCTGCATGAAGGTGCAAGCATTTCCGAAAATGGAAAACCTGATATAATTATAAATTATAATGAAACCAAGTCAGGTGTAGATACTTTTGATCAACTATGCAGTAATATGACCTGCTCCAGAAAAACCCGGAGATGGCCTATGTGTGTTTTTTATGGAATGATTAACATAGCTACCATCAATTCATTTGTAGTATACTGCCATAATTCTCACAAAGCTAATACGAAGCCTGCTTCCCGCTTCCAGTTCATGTTAAATTTGGGCAAAAGCCTTGCTGAGCCATGGATGCGCCAAAGATTGAACATCCCCAATTTACGTCGCAATATTCGACAGGACATAAACGAAATTCTAAACATACAGCCTGTTCCTGAACCAGATAACCCTATGGCAAAGAAGCGGACAGTGTGCTCCTTCTGCCCTAGCCGTCTGAGAAGAATGACAACAAACTTTTGTGTACAGTGTAAACGAGCAATCTGCGGACAGCACAACAGAAATTGTTGCCCAGAATGTCCATTTTCTTCGGCATAATTCATTTTTTTTCAAACCATATCCATTTATTTGATTAGTTTAAGATGAAAAACCTATTATTTCTGTTGGAAAATATATTTTGATTTTTTTAAAATGTGTTTTAATCCAAAGTCGTAAATTTTACGACGTATTAGTATTACGGAATAATCAAATCATATTAGTACTCTAGGGTTAATCAGCTTATAATAAATTTGTCTATCATTCACAGAAAACTCATCTTGTTTTATGTGTATCATTTCTTTAATTGATAATTTTTGATGATTGGTGAGCTAAAATTTTTGTTTTTTTATAATCAAATTCATGATTCTCAGTGCTTTCATGTTTGTGTAGAGCGGTTGATGCATTTTTTGTGTATTTGTAACCATTAATTCTGCTCTCCAAGTATTGTGTAGTCATCCCTATATAATTCTTTGGACAATTCATGCATGGTATGGAGAATATGATATTTGATATCTCATTATCTTTGGTTTTGTTTTTTACTTTCTTACAACACAAATAATAGTACAAAGCATACGTATACAATACATTTTATTGCCATTTTCCATTCACCACATTTTTAAACATAACATTTCAATAGGTTTCTTCTTTATAGATTTTATTCTCATCATTTGTTATTAATCATTGCGTTTCCCTTTTTTATCGACATTGCATACAGATTTCTATAAATTTTTGTCCCTAACAAATGAATGTTTTCCGTGTCTAATATTACGGCCTACGTCAACTTGATTAGTTGAGCTTGGTTTGTTGTTAAAGTTCTGTATCAGGTTACAGATAGCGTTGAATTATTTATTGATGATCTGCAATGATTATTAACTTGACTTATTTTAATTTTTCTTTTATTTATCCTCATGATTATATTACTATGAAAGTAATTTGATATCATTGTAAATACGTAGAATTGATGAAATTGAAAGAAATATAATTAACAACATGATTATTTCTTTATAGTATATAATAAATTCAATATTATGTATATGCTTGTCTATTCTGCATACGCTATATAGAATTTCATAATTCTATTCCACATATAATTTTCCTTTCATTATCACTAAATTTGGTTGTAAATGATCTTATTTAATTTTGAAATTCTCTTTCAAATTAGAAACTATATGGATTTTTTTAAAAGTCACATTTCTATTGCATAAAATTTTGTTAAACTGAATAAAACCAAGTGTCTTTGTCTGAAACATTTCAACATTTGATTTTATGTATCTGACGATTTTTTTTTTATAATACAATTTATTTCATTGACCTTTATGATCTAGTCAAATATCTTGAAACTTTAAGCTCAAAATCAACTTAGTCTTTCAAAAAAATTTACTACAAGACTTTATACCTTTGATAGTCTGTGCTAAACAAATTGAATTTTGTAATTATAATTTGCACTCTATTATGACCTACCATCTAAACATTTCTTGTACATTTGATGATTGAATGTTCTAGAGAAAACTTAATTTGTTTGTCATATGTTATTTAAAGGTTATTGGTATCTAGCGATATATTTTTTTCATCATTTTTATCTTTATATTTTATTCCTAACTGAGCATATCATGTCAATATATATATATATATATATATATATATATATATATATATATATATATATATATATATATATATATGTATGTGTAAGCACGATAGAGGGCGTATTTTTGGACGGATCGAAACCAAACTCGCTACAAAATTGGGTTAGGCCAAAATCTTGGACGAGTTCGTTAATCAGCCAAATTGGCTATGTAAAAACAAAAGTTAAGCCTGTCAAAGCTGAAAAAAATCGTATTTCCTTTGTTTTTCATTTGACGCAAAAGAGTCACTGCTTTATCATACACAACACGTTCTACAACTTTTGTATTCAAAATTTTTCTCTATATCGTACATTAAAACATTTATTTAAGAAAATTTACAAATTTACCAATTTTTTTTTTATTTCTTTGTTTTTGACTTGATGCCAAAATGTTACTTTAATTTTTGGTACATCTCAAAACATTCTATTACGTTTGTATCTAATTTTTCATTTTGGGTTTTATGAAAAAATGTTACTGAAATAAGCCTGTCCAATTGGTCCTGTGCCATTGGGATTTTTTTAGATGCCACAGAAGAAATTTATGAGTAATTTTTTACATACCTAAATTCTATTCTCGTCAGTTCAAGGTTAATTTCAAGTTCAATTAATTCCAGTAGAAAGTGAAAATACGAGGCTACACCAAATTGGGCTATTCCGCGGCACTAGCGGCCTTGCCTCTGCCATCATTTTGTCGGCTTGAAGCGGCTTTACCCGCGGAACAAAATTTAACTACATCGAACTAGCTTCTGTGACTGGTTTGGATAGTTTACTGATGTCCATTCTCAAAAATGTTTGACGACGACATTCTATTAGTGTTTGGCCCTTGAAATGACTACCGATATTGAGAAACACACGCGCAGATTCTGGGTAGTTTAAACAGAAATGTTTACAGCGGAAGTGATAATGACATGTAATGTTTTTTACTTTCGTTTCAACTTCAGATTTTTACACCCCCAATGTTTTGAAAATTTGTAAAAATTAGTCTAGTCCTTCATTTTTTTAGTAATTATTCCTGAGTTCCCACAAATTTATTGCACATCTATTTATGGGTTATCAATTTCCTCTTGATCCGCCCCATCGATATCTTGACTACACATTATTCCTAAATGTCCTGGCTCTTACCTCGATCTCAGAGCAAGAATTACTAACGTAGAGAATACTCCTCAACCTAACATAGAGAGAGACTTTCTTTATTTTGGTTTTTGATATTTCTGGAATTGTTTTTTGGGTTTTGACATAAAGTCTGTCTGAGATTCTTAGGACTGGAACTCCCCACACATATCAAACTAATTTGAATAAAAGCGTTTCCACATTCAGGAGCCTGCGGTGGTTCCTTTTTATCTTTACCGATAGTTTTGTGAAGCTCCGCCATGAGCCGCATCACGGATTTGTTGATAAATGCATATATTCATTATTTAGCATTCCCTGTTACACAAGTGATTTCTTCATGTGTTTTGTAAAGTCAGCTGAATTGTTTGATTCCAGTGACTAATAGGAGACACCAATTATCTTCCATTTGGTTCCCCAATGCTATGGAGAAAATTTAGTGATCAGGATTTCTTTTAATATTTGACCATTTGCATTTGTATCTTCCACACGAAATTTTTGCCAGTAATTTGATTCAGATTGACAAGGAAAGTTGAATTAATTTTAAGTGATTTCAATGACTTTCCTTTTTGATGCCTTAGGACGACAATATCCGCGGTTAATGTTTCGAAAATTGGCTAACAGATTTAAAAATCAACGAAGAATGAACGTGTGTCCAGAAACTGTCCGCAAGTCACTGAGAAGACAAGGCTACATATTGTAATAGCTCGTCGGTCGTTGTGGATTATTGTTCACCGTTGTTTTTGCAACGATTGCTATCACTATTGCCGTAGGGCACAAGAGAGCAGGAAATCCCTTTTTGAAGAACCTCGAGGGAGGGTAGTTTCCTGGCTCGAGCGGGGGTGTGCCGTGTGTCCCTCGGGCTTAAACGATGTGCCAAGCCTGAGCTCTGAGGTTCGCCGTGTCTTCCAGTGCCTGTACGTCCACGGGGTCCAGTCCACCTGTGTCTAGGAGGGGATTTGTCGGGAGTAAAGGAAACAGGCTAGGTAGATAACATATAAATATTCCAAAAAAAATAAATAATTTAGGGTACACTTTCGCCGCCTATTGTAAACGATGAAAGCATAATACAATGATAATTAGTGTTTTTAAATTAAACTCAAGGTCTCTAGTTAATTCCACAATATAATACAAGTTATTGAAAATTCTAAAAAATTGACAATTGTTTCGATAAATCAATATCATCGTCAGAATGACAGAAGTTACATTTCATTTTATGCCTACCTGATGTTTAGTAGTTAATTTTGGCTAGACCAAGAAGTAACCTAACTTGTGATTGGCTTAATATATGTTTATAGAAAAAAGAAGAAGATGTGATATTACAAATATTGAAGCTAAGATATTATTAGCCCTATGGTGATATCCTGGATATCATTTCTGACCCAAATAGACAGCATTACATTCTGGACATTTGAGTTTATATATACCTGACTTCTTTAATAGTGGTATTTTTGTTTTTACATTTAACAATTTTGTACTAACGTTACTTTCTGTTTTAAAAGAAATTGTTGTATTCGTTGCTGAAGATATTATCTTTGAAATATTATTAGAAATATTTTCTGCATATGTGATGGTTTTATAAGTTTTAATTTCATCAGCTTGTTTAGGATATATTAGTTGTAATGCCACTTTTTTCTCCTTTTTACTAATTAGCCCATTTATCATATCTAATGGATAACCGTTAGATGTTGCTATTTGTCTTATTGTATTAATCTCTCTATCAAAATTACATTTGTTCATAGGAACTGAAAAAGCTCTATGTATCATTGAATTATATGCCGCTAGTCTGTGTGAGACAGGGTGATTAGAATTGAATGGAATTGTCACATCAGTCTGTGTTGGTTTTCGGTAAATTGAATAATCAAGTACATTATTTACTCTTTGAATTTTTAAATCAAGAAAATTGATTGAGCTAATTTCTTCAATTTCTACTGTAAATCAATCCACTTGCAAGATAACTATAAACTCATATCGTTCGATGTAACTAATATGTTTACTAAAATTCCTCCTAAAGAATGTCTAATACTTGTAAGAAAATTACTAGAAGATAAAAATAATAATCCAGGAATAATATCAGATATACTTAATTTATTTGATGTATGCATTAATCAGAATTATTTCACTTTTGACAATAAGATATATATTCAAAATGAAGGTTTACCAATGGGAAGGCCTATATCACCTATTTTAGCAAACATTTTTATGGACAATTTAGAAAGAAAGATCTTTGAAAGTAATATTTCGAAAAATATTTTATTTTGGTATAGATATGTAGATGACATATTAGCTTGTTTTCTGGGTAGTGAACGACAATTAGATGTATTTTTCAACCACATCAATAATTTACACCCGAAAATTAAATTTACATTAGAAATTGAAGAAAATAGCTCAATCAATTTTCTTGATTTAAAAATTCAAAGAGTAAATAATGTACTTGATTATTCAATTAACCGAAAACCAACACAGACTGATGTGACAATTCCATTCAATTCTAATCACCCTGTCTCACACAGACTAGCGGCATATAATTCAATGATACATAGATCTTTTTCAGTTCCTATGAACAAATGTAATTTTGATAAAGAGATTAATACAATTAGACTAATAGCAACATCTAACGGTTATCCATTAGATATGATAAATGGGCTAATTATAAAAAAAGAGAAAAAAGTGGCATTACAACTAATATATCCTAAACAAGCTGATGAAATTAAAACTTATAAAACCATCACATATGCAGAAAATATTTCTAATAATATTTCAAAGATAATATCTTCAGCAACGAATACAACAATTTCTTTTAAAACAGAAAGTAACGTTAGTACAAAATTGTTAAATGTAAAAACAAAAATACCACTATTAAAGAAGTCAGGTATATATAAACTCAAATATCCAGAATGTAATGCTGTCTATTTGGGTCAGACCCTTAGGAATTTTGAAGTACGATACAGTGAGCACTTACGAGCATACAGATTAAAACAACCAGATAAATCCCATTACGCAAAACATCTACTGGACACCAATCATTCATTGACACCTAACACAGAACTAGAAGTACTGCATATTTGTGAAAAGAAACAAGAACTGGATTTCCTTGAAGAACTGGAAATTAGAAGACATTTAAGAAGTCCACAATATGAAGTTGTCAATGAACAGTTAAATCTAGGGAATTCTCCACTAAAAAACTGTCTTCTTAAGTGATAATTGTAAAGATCAGCAGATATAGTTTTCCTGGTTTTCTATATCATTGCACAGTTATACTGATCTTAATTGGAAAAATGATATCCAGGATATCACCATAGGGCTAATAATATCTAAGCTTCAATATTTGTAATATCACATCTTCTTCTTTTTTCTATAAACATATATTAAGCCAATCACAAGTTAGGTTACTTCTTGGTCTAGCCAAAATTAACTACTAAACATCAGGTAGGCATAAAATGAGATGTAACTTCTGTCATTCTGACGATGATATTGATTTATCGAAACAATTGTCAATTTTTTAGAATTTTCAATAACTTGTATTATATTGTGGAATTAACTAGAGACCTTGAGTTTCATTTAAAAACACTAATATGAGCATATTCCACGAAGTAAGGGTCGAGACAGTCAATAACAATGATAATTATTTGTTCGGCGCGTGAAAAAATAGCTAGGATTCCTTAAAATATACACCCTCTCTTCCAGTTAGCGTCCGGTAAGGACAACGAAGTTCATCTCTTCAGAGAAAAGTGGCCGGGGGGAAAAATATCTAGCGTCACCTTACTAAAATATAAAACCGTAACATAGCTAATGGTTAATTCATTGACTTCCATAACATTAAAATTACTTACTGCCTGAAAATGATTTTGTAACCGGACTTTTCTGCTGACATGGGTGACCTTCGGCGCCCGATAAATTAAGACTAAATAATGAAATCTTAATGTTCGAAGCGAATACAATTGAAGCTATAAATATATGGTCATTGGCGTCTTTTATATACCAAAGGTAGAAACAGGTATTGAGTGTACTTCTACCTATTTAAAGTGTGTAAACAGCTGATTCACTAGTCTTGAGAAGAACATACAGTATCCCAAGTCGATAGTAACATAAATAGATATCTCAGGAATAAAACTTTATAATAACTGATACAAAAATTTTTCAGCATGTGATTGGAGTAATCTGTATAGTTCATGTTTAGGGGGGTGTTTTTTGGGACGCGTTGGCTCTGCCATCCAATCAAACGTTGCTGTTTTTCGATGCGTCACCTACTAGTCCTTGTTTTGTATTCTGATTTTTGACGATTATCTTTAATTGCTGTTCTAAATTTCTCTATACGAATTGCATAATTCTTCTGTATTTTTATGATATTCAAAACAACGGTGTTTTGGTTCCACATTCATGCGTGACAACCTTGGATTAATCTGTTGAATTTTCATAATTCCTTATTTAAGTTTTACTGCCCACGATAATAGAAAACTAGGTCGTTTTTTAGACTTTTTGTATCGTATTTTGATTAAAATTATATTTAATTTAAATTTTTTTTATACGAATATATAGGGTGTTCCTAAATTCCCTTGCCATATTTGTGCTTATTACAATATCAAGGCAACCAAAGAAAGTCTCTGCAATGACACCTTTGCAAAGGCAACGAAGAATAGATTTGGTCAATGTTTTCGAGAAGATAACTTTGGTAATGTTTTTTTATCCGACGAAAGTTGTTTCCAGCTTGTTGCAAATCACCTAAGAATTCTATCTAGAGAACAAATTCCTTCTCAAATTTCCCACAAAAATAATGGTTTGGGGAGCACTATCTGTCCATGGTGCTACACCTCTTTGTATCGTTGATGGTACCGTTAATAGTGAAAAATATTGTGACATTATAAATGGGTTTCTTATTGAAACGGATCATACTTTATATCCATACGGTTGACGGTTACAGAAGGATAATGAAAGATGCTATACTTCTGCATATACAGCAGCTGGGATGCAAGAACAAAACTTGACAACAACTCCATGGCCAGCAGCTTCATCAGATCTTAGTCCCATTGAAAACATATGGGAATTAATGAAAATCGAAGTGGAAGGAGTAGCGCCACGAAATAAAGAATATTTGATTCGGTCACTTTTACATGCCTGAACCACCATCACCGAACATTATATTGTTGACCTTTGATGACTTTTACTTTTCCGCCCAGCCTTTCCATATGCGAGGAAAGTATTGGTTTACCCCAAAAAAAGTTGAAATTCTGAAATTTTTTTTGAGTTATTTTTACGTTTTCCATCAACAACAACACGAAAAAACGGTTTTTACAAAAAAAATCCTGTGTGTATGTCGTCGTCGTCGTCGTCGTCGTCGTCGTCGTCGTCGTCGTCGTTGTCGTCGGCCACTTTTCCTTACATGTCTTGTTAGCAGTTAGCACGATACAGTCTCCGTAGTGCAATAAGTCAGTAATTTTATGATTGAATACTGTTGAGGACATGTCACAGATAATCCCTATTGATTTTCAGTTCACCAGAGCCAGTACAACGGGTGTTGTGGTACTTGAAGTACGACATTTTGTAATTTTTTGAGAAATTTCAGTTTGTTAGCACGATACAGCCTCCGGAGTTCAAGTCACCAATTTTATGATTGAATATTATTCAGGGTATCTCACTTATGAACCCTATTGATTTTCAGCTCACCGGAGCCAATACAACAGGTGCTACAGTACTTTAAGTACGATATTTTTGTCATTTTTGGAGAAGTTTCAGTTTGTTAGCACGATACAGCCTCCGGAGTATATACAAGTGACCAATTTTATGATTGGATATTATTCACAGCGATTCAAAGGTGAACCCTATCGATATTCAACTCAGTAAAGCCTGTACAACGGGTGCTATGGTACTTAAAGTACCAAATTTTCGTCGCTTTTGGAGAATTTTCAGTTTGTTAGCACGATACAGCCTCCAGAGAGTATACGATTGATCCATTTTATGATTGAATATTGTTCAATGTGTCTCACAGATGTACCCTATTGATTTTCAGTTGACTAGAGCGAGTACAGCGGGTCCTATAAATCCAGATATACTGAATTTTTGGAGAAATTTCGGTTTGTTAGCACGATACATCCCCCGAAGTGTATACAAGTAGCAATTTTATGATAGAATATCGTTTAGTGCCACAGATGCGGAAAAGTTAGTTTTAATCCTAAAAACCGTTTATTCTTTTTGATGAAATCTCCTACATCCATTTAACCAAGCCGAATTGATTATTGATTCTCTTTATAACAATGGAAATTATTAGGTTCAACAACGAGCGTTACGTTGTCCAGAAATAAGAAAATTGTTTCCTCTGCATTATTCAAGGGAGAGAGGCACTATTGTAATTTCAAACATTTTCCATACTTCTTGTCTAGCTTTGAATTGAAAAGTTTGAATAATTCAATATTACTTCTACAGTCACATCTCAACAAACAGAAATATGGTCGACCAAAATCCTGACTATAATAAAATTTCGTACATTTTTACTGGATGAGTTTATTATACCTACAACAGAATAAGTTACCTTGAGATATATTCTTCTAATAAAAAATAAATATTTCCATATGACTATCTCTATTTACTCAATCTTTGTACATATATTTTGTTCCTCCATAAACTCCTTCCGTGAAAAAGAATATCAAACAAAATATTCTTGCTCTGTGAATCTAAAGAAATCTAAATGGTTTGAAGAAAATATCTTGTCTGAGGCTCAAACCGACGTATCTCGTTTATAAGTAAATATACTTTTCATACAGTTTTCTCTGAAACCGCATTGATGAGGGAGTAGGCTTCCAGATAGCAACATAGAAAGAATCATGTTCATGTTCTATTTTTCCATATACGACGTGATTCATGTAAAATCAGGTATAATGGTGATTGAGTAGGTAATGTCTTCTCAAAGTAAAATCATATATGAAAAACTTTTTTATCAATAATTCTAGGAGGAAACCTTATTTTTACCAGTTTCGCGACAACTGACACTTAAAATACAAACTTCATATATTGAAGTTCCCAGGATATTTGAGAAATTCTTTGAAAAATATGAATTGTTAACTATAGTAATATTATTAACTACAGTTTAACAAATAATGTTTTGAGTGAATTAAACCGACGAGTACTCAATGTGTATGTGTTTATTAATCTCCAGCTAAGCGCTTTCGGCTATAAAGCCATTATCAAAGCTGTCCTAAGAAATTACAAAGTTTGTGAAATTTTGAGAAAAAATTAATTTAATAAGTTGAACTTACGCCATTGAAAAAGAGATCCAAACAGGTGTCAAAAACATCCAGTTGATAAAAAAGAACAATGCACAAAGTTAAAACATTGTTATGATGAAGTCATAAGATTTAAAACATTAAAAATACCCTGTTGAAAGGGTGTACAATTATAATTCACATGATGTAAATTCCCATTCTGAAATGTAAACTGAATGAAAACCGGTGACAAGTTTGACGTTAAAATGACGGTGGCTAATAAGCCAGCGTGCCGTAAAAACAAGTGTATGACAATACAACATATTTGTGTGATGAACATTGAATCAAACGCATGATTGAAAATATGAAAAAATTCATATAGTGAAATGTAAGTTGTGGGAAACCCTGTATATTACTTTCCAAATTTGAAAATGAAGTTAAAGATGTGATAAAACAAAAAATTTAAGAAAATTGAAAAAACTCTATTCAAATTCCAATTCCCAACATTCATCTACTTTAGATGAATAAGAAAATCCCCTTCATCCCTTGGTTGTATACTGAAATTGAATAAGGGGTTGGACCCACTCCCCAGTCAGGAGGATACATACAGTATCCTCAACAAACTTGAAGATATACACCCTTCCATACAGTTTACCTTGGAAATTGAAAACAATGGATCAATAAATTTTTTGGATTTGACTTTATCAAGGAAAGATTTTGGAATTGAATTTTCCATAAACAGAAAATCCACACAGACTGATCATCTTATTCCAATACATTCTAATCACCTCATTCAACACAAAATGTCTGCCATATCTTGTTACGTGTATAGGTTACTTAGGGTCCCTCTTTCTCAACATAATTTCAACGTAGAGCTTAATATCTTAAAACAGTTGGCATTGAACAATGGTTATTCTCCTCAATTTGTTGATAGTATGGTCTCTAAGACAACAAGGAGGTTGAGAAGAAATTTGGCCTACACTGAGGTTCACAACAACGATCAGACTCAGTATAGTGCGTTGACTTATTGTGGTGAAGGTTCAGATTAAATTTCAAAGATTATCACCAACAATCTTGAAGATATTAATATCTCATTTAAATCTAAATGTTCCATTTCCACAATTTTCTCTAAGAACAAAGATCCTATTGATAAACTTAATAGAAGTGGTATCTACAAATTAACTTGTGATTCTTGTCCATCTACTTATGTGGGTAGGACTACTCGTTCTTTGGGTACTAGAATTAAGGAACATCTTAATAAACCCACTTCGTCGAATTTCGGCTTCCACATTAAGTTCAATAACCATAACTTTTCTCCATCACGTAACTCAAAATTCCTACATAACATTCCTAGGAACAACTTTAGAAAGATGGACTTGCTTGAGGATCTAGAAATACTCAGGGAAATGAATGTTAACTCAGAATACTGCCTCAATACACAAGTACATCTTAATTGTGAATTTCAGCCTCTGTTCAAAACATTGTGGTCCTCTAGGGCGTTCGACTTACATTCTCACCGTGGCGATCCGGTCCAAGAATATTTCGCTCAGCACTCGGCTGATTCGTAAAAGGCGAATGAAAGAGTCTTTCCTATCTTCTATTTATTCTTTACCTCTATTTATTCTTTCTTCTAAGTTTGCTCAACCTTTTTTACTTCTCACATTTACACTACATCTTTCACTGCATTATACACTGTGTCTCAGACACCTAGGAAAAAAATATTTTCCTTCCACTCCTATAACTATGCATAGATATGCCTAGTACGGGCCTAGGTTTATTCTTTCGGTTAGTTCTACATCATCTCTTTAACACAGTCACCAAGCTATGTATGGGTCATAGTTTGCCGCACTAGTAGATAACCAAATTTATAATAATAGGAATACAACCTGCCCCCCCCCCCTATGGAGCTTATCTGAGACATTCCTAGTGTGGATCTGAGTTTGTTCTTGGAACTGGTACCAGATTACCACAGTGTACATCTGACACCAGGCTATGTATGGGTCATAGTTTGGTTAAGCATATAAGCTATCTTATAAATTTTAGCAAATCACCCTCCTTTTCACTTTTCCTTATTTTCTTCTTCTCCTACTCATGCCTGGTTCGTGACGGTTCTAGTATGGATCTAGGTTTGTCACAGTCATGGCATGGCTGCCATCCTTTCTTCTCTTTACAATTCCACCTCGTGTCTTCTCTTCTATACATGCCTAGTATGGATCTAGGTTTGTTATAACACACCATCTCTTTCTTCTCTTTACACCCCCACCCCGTTTCTTCCTGTACATGCCTAGTATGGATCTAGATTTGTTATACCTATTTCTTAACCACATTGTTCCCGTGTAACCCAGCTATGTATGGGTCATAGTTGGGTTCATCAACAAGTTATTTATCTTGCAGCTCTTATCAAATTATGTCCTACCCTTTCACTCTTAACATACTCCTATGAATTCTTCTCTTCTTGTACATGCCTAGTATGGGTCTAGGTTTGTAACAACTAACCTAAATTTAATAATCACATTGTGTTCTTGATGTCGGGCTATGTATGGGACATAGTTTGGGACATTAGGTCACAATCACTATACCATTTACATCCAATTCATATGGGAGGCCATCAGTTGTTGGGTTCACCTTTCCAGCGTACTTTTCCACCTTCGTCACTAGATTATGTAAACTCCTCCATGGATGTGTTCACAACTAAGTATTTTTTAATTTATGCTACCTAGCATTTCACACGTTTAGGTTACTACGCTTGTTCCTGACTGGCTGGGGAGTGGATCCAACCCCTAACTCAATTTCAGTATACAACCAAGGGATGAAGAGGATTTTCTTATTCATCTAAAGTAGATGAATGTTGGGAATTGGAATTTGAATAGAGTTTTTTCAATTTTTTTCAATTTTTTGTTTTATCACATCTTTAACTTAATTTTCAAATTCAAAAATAAAAGTAATATACAGGGTTTCCTACAACTTACATTTCACTATATGATTTTTTTCATCTTTTCAATTATGCGTTTGATTCAATGTTCATCACACAAATATGTTGTATTGTCATACACTTGTTTTTACGGCACGCTGGCTTATTAGCCACCGCAATTTTAACGTCAAACTTGTCACCGGTTTTCATTCAGTTTACATTTCAGAATGGGAATTTCCATCATGTATATTATAATTGTACACCCTTTCAACAGGGTATTTTTAATGTTTTTATTCTAATGACTTCGTCATAACAATATTTTAACTTTGTGCATTGTTCTTTTTTATCAACTGGATGGTTTTGACACCTGTTTGGATCTCATTTTTAATAACGTAAGTTCAACTTTTTGAATTGTTTTTTTCTCAAAATTTCACAAACTTTGTAATTTCTTAGGACAGCTTTGATAATGGCTTTATAGCCGAAAGCGCTTAGCTGGAGATTAATAAACACATACACACTGAGTACTCATCGTTTTCATTCACTCAATTTACATATAGTGTGTACACCATATCCACAGACAGTTCTAAATAATGTTTTTCCGACAATGTGGAGAACAGTCGTAGTAAAGGTTTTGCCTAAAAACCTCAGCCAGATAAGTATAAGGACCTTCGTCCTATCAGCATCTTGGCTACATTATCAAAGATACTTGAAAGAGTAATTGAGTGTCAACTTAAGAAACATATTGATTTGAATTCCGTATTACCTATAATCCAGTCATCTGTGATCCAGTCCGGCTTGCATTTTCGGAATTCGCCGACACATTAGCCGCTCGGAACGACTCGGGTAATGCGAATCTCAGACTCGTAAAGTCCCGACGTATTGGACCAATGCGTCGGGGATTTAAATACATGTGCGCATTGCCAAGTAAATACGTGTATATTTTTGTAAGTTTCTAGAACAGTAACAAGCTAACAACTAATATAATGAAATGGATTTAGGGACATTACCAAATGTGCCTTACAAAGATACGTCATCCAATACGATTAGGTTGCAAATAAGTGAGCAAAAAGATTTTGAGGTATGTAGATTTTGGTATTTTAAGGTTAAGTTTGTGTAATATGATATATTTGCCGAACTGTAAAATCAAAAACATAGGAAATATAGATATGTTAATAGGAAAAATAATAATTATGATTTTTTATCTATGAATTTGGAATATAGAATCTTATTACGTTGAAGAATAAACAGAATCTTAAACTAATTGGTTTTTTGTTGTAGAAATAGTTTACTGAATTGGAAAATATTCAAAAAGTAACTTGGAGAGTTTCAAAAACCTTTAAGCTTGGTACTGAAAAGCCACGCATAATATTCAAAAGATTATATCATTGCCATTTTAACGTAAAGCAAAAAAAGAAAAATGAAAATTCTAGAAAAAGGATTTCTAGAAACATAAACTGTCCAGGAAAATTATCGGTAACTATAAAACGATATAATCCAGACACAAAATCAAAAAACAATCATGTTTATATGCCAAAATGGCCATGTGTTGTGGAATTTCGGGATGATCATAAGCATAATGTAAATTCTGCTGCAGCACTTAGAGAACGACCACTTGCACTGGATGTAAAAAATCGTATTATTGAGCTATTTCAGAAAGGTCACTCAGTAGCCTCTGCATATCACTCTTATATTTTATCAATGATGGAGGAACACGGCAACAACTATGAAAATATTGTTATAGATAGACAACTAAAACAGATGTAGAATCTATATGGAAAAGCCATTTCAAAAAAAAACTATGGCGAAAAGACTGGAGAAAATATGTTATCTCATTTAGATAATATGCTTAGGATGTTATGAGAAAAAAATGATACTCTTTTTAAAATAATTCGAAAAGAAGACCATTATGCTGTGGCACTTTGTACACGAATCAAGCAAAGAGTTTCAACACTTTCCCAGTCGTCAGAGATTATCTTTGTTGATTCCACAGGCAACTGTGATACGCAAAATCATAAGGTTTACTATTTTATAACACAATCAGCTATTGGTGGATTACCTTTGGGCTGCATCCTTAGTAGCCGTCAAGAATCAAATGTATTCTTAGAAGCTGTGCGTGCTCTTCATGAAATTTTTCCCATTAAAATAAAACCAAAGGTTATTCTTACGGGTGACGATCTAGCTGAAAGGAATGCTTTAAAAAGGGTTTGGCCTAATTCTTGTTATTTATTGTGTAATTTCCACGTTTTAAAAGCCTGTTGGAAATGGCTCAAATCAGGTAAGAACAAAAATTCTTCAAAGGACGTACAAAACTGCTACAAATATCTTCGAAATAATCCTGTATCCAAAACATATGAAGACCTACAAAATTCTTGATTGGAATTTACTAAAAATTGCAAATATGATAATTTCACAAAATACGTAAGTAATATGATGGAGAGAGCCGACACTTGGTGCCTTTTATATCGGCAACATTTACCACTAAGGGGAACTGACACCAACAATTACATAGAAGTCGTATTTAGACTGCTAAAAGATATACCCTTGGAAAGGACGAAAGCGTTTAATTTACCCCAACTTTGCGACTTTATTACTACCAACTTCGAATTTTAATATAAGCAACAAATTCTGGATATTTTGCTAAAACGAGCATCTAAGACAGTTATTAGTCGTTATTTGCCTGATGAAAAGAACGTGAATGCTGAAAATATAGTTCAACTTAATGACTTTGAATATGAAGTTAAAAGTGAAACCGATAGAAATGTCACCTACATTGTCGATTTACTAATTTTCAAGTGTACGTGTCCACAGGAATTTACCGGTAAACATTGTAAACACCAGGTAGCAGTTGTAAAAAAATTGAATATATATTTAGTTTTTAACACCTTATCATTGAATGTTAAATGTCATCTTCACCATATTGCCACGGGAAAGCAGACAGGTGCACAACTATTTTCGCCAATTGAAAATGTTTCAATGGGCCAAAACACTACTAAAGATGTTCATATAAATTCAGTTTCTTCACAAAATTGTAATTTTGTTATGAGTATTGTTGGTGATAAAGTTGATGACATTAAGTACGAAGATCATGATATTGCCGAAATTAAAAAAAATGGGAACAACATTAAAAAAAAATCAAGGAGTATTTGGATAGAAGTCCCTTAATATTCTATCCTGCGATTAAAGAATTGTAATAAACATGCTAACTCAGAGCAGACTTTATTATCTGGTTTGCATACAGCTTTTAAATACAAAGGCGTAGTCTGTTAAAAGAAACGGCAGCATGCTACACGAAAAAGAGGTAAAAACATAACTGTACAGCCTATATCAGTTGGACGAAGACAGACGAAAATGACAGGAAATGAAGCACTGTGTAGTGGAAGAAACTCTCAACAATTTAAAAAAACAGTTAAAAAAGCACCCCATTCCTTGGCGATATGTGTTGAAAATAATGTGGGTTTAGGGGGAAATAAATCAAAAAAATTAAAATATTATCTTTCATTTTCCAAATTTTTTTTATTAATAAACGTTGAAACAATTTTTTGTGAATATGTACCTATGTACCTACATATAGTGAGTTTTTTAGAATGGTAAATGTAAATAATATCCGCCCTGTGTAATTTACAAAAAAAAAGCTCAGACGCCCTAAATTTTAAATTTAGATTGGCATCTTGTTATAATAGGACGTTGCTGTGACGTCATCACTACATATTTTTTTAATAAGATGGCCATTCAAATTTTAAATTTGACGTGTCCCAGGTTTTTTAATAAAATTAGATAGGCAAATATTATTTACATTTTCCAATCTAATAAATCTCACGTAACATATACGTAGATACCTACGCCTAAAAAATACTGACAAACTGACATTTAACGTTTTGTAAATCCCCGACGCATTAGTCCAATACGTCGGGACTTTTCGAGTCTGAGATTCGCATTACCCGAGTCGTTCCGAGCGGCTAATGTGTCGGCGAATTCCGAATATGCGTCCGGCTTTCGTAAGAATTACAGTTGTTCAATGAGTCATCTTCATATTGTTGTTGACATTATTATATCTCAAGATTCTGAAATGTGTACAATGTTAGTTCTGCTAGATTTCAGTGGGGCGTTTGATACTATTAATCATAATTTATTATTATCAATATTAGGTTTCATTGGCCTCTCCAATAAAGCAGTTTCATTACTGAGTTCTTATTTAAGTAACCGCCAGCAATTGGTTGAAGTGGATGGTATTAGATCCCAATCTTCCCTTCTTAGACGTGGAGTGCCACAGGGCTCCATTTTGGGACCTCTGCTTTTTGCAATATATACGTCAAAATTAATAAATTCACGTGAAAACTGTAATATTCACTTGTATGCCAACGACACTCAAGTTTACTATAGTTCTTACCCTGATATGATTGAAAATGCTTGTACTCTGATAAATAACGATTTGGCAAGATTTGTTGTTGCTGCATCTGATCATTGTTCAAATATTAAATGCACAAAGTCGAAAGTCATTTTATTTGGGACTGAAGTTAAGAGGGAAAATGTAATTAACGCCATTGGTATAAAAGTGAATAATTAATCGCTTGATGTGATTCTGCATACAAAAAGTTTGGGGGGGGGGGGATTCTTGATAGTGACTTGAGGTTCGAAAAACACGTTAATCATTTAAACGTACATACTCAGCTTTAAAATTAATTTATGGAAATAGACATTATCTGACAGCCACTGCCAAAACAACTTTATGTGAACAACTGGAGCTGTCTTACTTTAACTACGCTGACGTTCTTTATGGTCCGTGTTTGACCAGCCGGTTCCGCAACAAAATTCAAAATGTACAAAAATCCTGATTGAAACTGATTTTTGGAATTCGTAGAGGCCACAGAATATCAGGCAATCTACAGGATGTCGGCTGGCTGAACATGGAGTATATGAGAAACTTACACATGGATACATTGTTTCATAAAATAATAAAAAATAAACGGTTTTGAAGATTAAAACTAACGTTTCCGCATCTGTGGCCCTGAACATTATTCTATCATAAAATTGTTACTTGCATACACTTCGGGGGATGTATCGTGCAAACAAACCGAAATTTCTCCAAAAATAACCAAACATTTAGTATATCTGAATTTATAGGATCCGCTGTACTCGCTCCAGTCAACTTAAAATCAACAGGGTACATCTGCGAGTTACCTTGAACAATATTCAATCATAAAATTGATCAATCGTATACCCTCTGGAGGCTGTATCGTGGTAATAAACTGGAAATTCTCCAAAAATGACAAAAATTTGGTACTTCAAGTACCATAGCATCCGTTGTACTGGCTTTGAGACTGTCTGAATAATAGCCAATTATAAAATTGGTCAATTGTATATCTTCCGGAGGCTGTATCGTGCTAACAAACTGAAACTTCTCCAAAAATGACAAAAATATCGTACTTAAAGTACTGTAGCACCTGCTCTGGTGAGCTGAAAATTAATAGGGTTCATCAGTGAGATTTCCTGAATAATTTTCAATCATAAAATTGGTGACTTGTTGAACTCCGGAGGCTGTATCGTGTCAACAAACTGAAATTTCTCAGAAAATGACAAAATGTCGAACTTCAAGTACCATAGCACCCGTTGTACTGGCTCTGGTAAGCTGAAAATCAACAGGGTTCATCTGTGACATGTCCTTAACAATATTCAATCATAAAATTGGTAACTTATTGCACTCCGGAGGCTGTATCGTGCTAACAAGACATGTAAGGAAAAGTGGCCGACGACAACGACGACGACGACGACGACATACACACAGGATTTTTTTTCTAAAAACTGTTTTCTCGCATTGTTGTTGATGGGAAACGTAAAAAATTTAAAAATTCCAATTTTTTTTGAGGTAAACCAATACTTTTCTCGCTTATCGATAGGTTGGGCGGAAAAGTAGTAAATTACCTATTTACCTCTACAAAAAGGTTAGATTTCGAACCGATGTGTATAATATAAATATTCGCTCTAGGGGTCTATTAACCCATCCTGCATTTCGGCATGAAGTATTTCGCCGTAGTTTTAGTACCAGATCACCGCCATATATAACAATATATATCGGAACATTTAAAAGAATTTAGTGTACAACGCTTTAGAATTGAATTTAAAAAGTTTCTCTTGCACCAGCAGCATACAAAGCCTACTTTTTTTACAATGTCTCATTTACTGTGACGAGTCTTGATTTAACCATGTACATTTTACTCGTGCTATATTTATGTTACTATCATTTTTGTTCGTGTAGCGACAGGGTTAAGTGGAAGAGCAGGTCTTCGATAATCTCTTTTTGTTATCGTAGGAACTGAACTTCGCCCTTTAGTTTCACTTAGTTTTATGTATTTCCCTTACTGTATAACTACATGTAGTATTACTTTTCCGCCTAACCTATCTAATATGCGAGAAAAGTATTGGTTTACTCCAAAAAAAGTTGGAATTTTGAAAATTTTTTTTGAGTTATTTTTACGTTTTCCATTAACAACAATACGAAAAAATGGTTTCTAGAAAAAAATCCTGTGTGTATGTCGTCGTCGTCGTTGTCGTCGGTCACTTTTTCTTACATGTCTTGTTAGCACGATACAGCCTCCGGGATGCAATCAGTCATCAATTTTATGATCGACTATTGTTAAGGACATGTCACAGATAAACCATATTGATTTTCAGTTCACCAGAGCCAGTACAACGGGTGCTATGGTACTTGAAGTACGATATTTTGTCAGTTTTTAAGAAATTTCAGTTTGTTAGCATGATACAACCTCCAGAGTTCAAGAAGTCATCAATTTTATGATTGAATATTATTCGAGACATCTCACAGATGAGCCCTATTGATTTTCAGCTCACCACCGCGAATACAACAGGTACTACAGTATTTTAAGTACGATATTTTTGTCATTTTGGAGAAGTTCAGTTTGTTAGCACGATACAGCCTCCGGAGTATATACAAGTGACCAATTTCATGATTGGGTATTATTCAGAGGGTCTCAAAGATTAAGCCTATTGATATTCAGCTCACTAAAGCCAGTACAACGGGTGCTATGGTACTTGAAGTACCAAATTTTTGTCATTATAGAAGAATTTTCAGTTTGTTAGCACGATACAGCCTCCAGAGAGTCTACGATTAATCAATTTTATGATTGAATATTGTTCAAGGTGTCTCACAGATGTACCCTATTGATTTTCAGTTGACTAGAGCGAGTACAGCGGGTCCTATAAATCCAGATATATTACATTTTTGGATAAATTTCGGTTTTTTAGCACTATACATTTCCCGAACTGTATACAAGTAACAATTTTATGATAGAATATTGTTTAGGGCCACAGACGCGGAAAAGTTAGTTTTAATCTTTAAAACCGTTTATTTTGTAATTGGATGAAATTTAATAATGCCGTTTATTTTTATTATTATTATTATATATATAAAAAATGCACTTTTATTCTGATCCACATTTAATTCTATAATTCATTATACAAAATTATATCTTTCATTTGCTCAATGTATGAGAACCTCTCGATTAACAATATTTGCTAACAATTTCGTAACAAAAATAAGCAATTGATCATTTTGCATATAGAAGAATCCATACAAACAACGAATTATAAGCAAATATGACTTTGATGTGTACAAAAACAATTATTAAAAATATTGAATATCCTAATATGCCACTAATGCTTCGACATAGCCACATACTCTTCTTGTTCCATCCTCAAACTCGGGTAATTTTCAAGTATTCTTCAGGAATAATCCTGTCCAAGTTATTAGACGAGGAACCTTATTGACAAACCTCCGATTCAAGCAGTCTCATAAAAAGTAGTAAAGTGTAAGTCAGTATATTTAGGAGACCAAAAAATTTTTGGATATCTGTAAATTTTCTAACAAACGTATTATCAGAATATTTTTTAACAAGTGAAGTACTGAGCGAATATTGGGCATGACTTCTTAATGCAAAGGTTAAAATAATGTCAAACTACTAGCCACAATTTTACCAATGAGTCATTTCCATTAGGAAACATTTCTGCTTAATAGGAAAAATTTCACTTCTTGTCAAACACAAATCTTCTTCTTATAACTCCTTGGTTTAGAGCGAAGCTTAAGTTATCTAACGAGATCTCTGGTTTGCAATTTATGTTCAAAATTGTATGTCTATTCACTGCAGTTTTGTATACTATATTCTCTTTCGTGCAATGATATTTATAGATTTCCTACAATGAAATATCACTAGAAACGCGATTGTCCACTAGTTATCGACGTTGTATGTCGTCGTCGTCGGCCACTTTTCGTTACATATCTGATAAGCACGATACAACCTGTGGAGTGCAACAAGTCACTAATTTTATTATCAAATATTGTTCAGGACATCTCACAGATGAACCCTATCGATTTTTAGCTCCCCGGAGCCCGTACAAAGGGTGCTATGGTACTTGAAGTACGACATTTTTGTAATTTTTTGAGAAATTCCATTTTGTTAACACGATACAGCCTGCAGACTGCAACAAGTCACCAATTTTATGCTTGAATATTATTCAAAACGTCTTACGGATGAACCCTATTGATATTCAGCTCACCAGAGCCAGTACAACATGTGCTATAGTACTTTAAATACGACATTTTTTGTCATTTTTAGAAAAATTACAATTTGTTAGCACGATACAGCTCACGGAGTATATACAAGTGACCAATTTTATGATAGGATATTATTCAGGGCGTCTCAAAGATGGAGCTTAATAATATTCAGTACACTAAAGCAAGTACAACGGGTGCTGTGGTACTTGAAGTACCAAATTATTGTCATTTTTGGAAAAATTTCAGTTTGTTAGCACGATACTGCCTCCAGGCTGTATACAAGTGACCTCTTTTATTATTGAATATAGTTCAGGGCATCTTATAGATGAACATCATTGGTTTTTAGCTCAGTAGAGGTTGTACAGCGGGTGCAATGGTACCTGAAGTGTCACATTTTTGGTCCTTTTTGGAGAAATTTTGGGGTGTTAGCACGATACAGCCTCTGGAGTATATAAAAGTGACCAATTTTATGAATGGATATTTTTTAAGGTGACTCACAGAAGTACCTTAGTGATTGACTGACTAGAGCGAGTACAGCGGGTCCTATAAATCCACATATACTACATTTTTGGTTATTTTTGGAGAAATTTCAGTTTCTTAGCACAATACATCCCTCGAAGTCTGTACAAGTGACAATTTTATAATAGAATATTGTTCAGGGCATCTCACAGATGCGAAAAAGTTAGTTCCAATCTTTAAAACCGTTTATTTACAAACTCATTTAACTAGGAATGTCTGGACATATTTGTTGTTGCTATAGTAACGCTACAAAATAGAGGCTTTAATTTGGATGAAAATCTTGAGTGTGGAGTTTTGTAGGCTATTCATAATACTCATATCAAATATTGTTCTTCAAGTTCGGTTCAAGCAAAGTGTATCGAGTAGATTTTATTATGCAGTACTCTATAAATTAATTTATTCCTCTACAGTAATTTCTACATAACCTTCTACTACAGACACTATACTTCTTTTTGCCAATTGATCTGCTACTTCGTTGTACATAATTCCCATGTGTGTTTTAACCCATACAAATATGTGTTTATTAGACACTTAGCAATTGCGATTTTAATATTTACGATGCATGGATTCTTCAAACCCGATTTTATTTCTAATGGTTACTTCAAGCTGCCTAATTCTGAAAGTGAATCACTAAAAAAAATAATATACTTTCATTTGTTTCTGATGCAATCTCTACAGCTTTCAAAATTTCAAAGTCTTCAGCAGATAAAATGAAAGCAGTTCTATTCAATGATTATGGTCTTAATACGATATAGATGTAGTGTGCATAGGATATGATTTCGGCTCCTTTAGTTATAATTGAAATACTGTTATCATCTATCTTCGTTCCTTAGATGACTTTATGTAAAACAATAACAATTCTGAGCGTTGCTAATCAGTAAACCTGTCGGAAATTTTATTCAACGTCAAGGCTCATTTAACTTCCATAATGACTTGATATGTATATGCTAACATCGCATTTTATAAATATGGAAGAGTTAATCAATACTAAATCTGTCACGTATAAAGCCGGCATGATATTCTTCAATAAGTTCTGCAACATAATATGGTGTTATTCTTGTCCTTATAATATCTGTAAAAATTCTAATATGTCTATGTACTCTATGTATCTTTGTGTGTTTCATATGCTGACAAATAGTTTATGCATTACCCTTGGAAGGTACAACAATTTAAATTCGAAATATCTTATTTTAAAATTCTATCTAATTTGATTAAATTGAAGTTTGCATATTAAATGTATATATTGACCAATTCTACTTCAAAACAACAGCTATAAAACTGAAAAGTGTTTCCGAAAAATTACTTTGATACCAAGGTAAGTTGTCTACACATTTGTCCCTCAAAACTTATATTAATGTTTGAAAGTACCTATGTACAATGAAATATTTCTCGACACTATATTTCATAATAAAATACGAAGTGGAAATAAACAAATAAATAGTAATAATGTGATGAAATTTTCTTTTAAGTTAAGTATATATAATTTTATAACACTGATATCGGTTCTGAATCCACAGTTTCAATGGACTGGGATTTTTTCCATATTATTTCACACCATTTTATTTAAACGTCATACGTTGATCGGTATTCACGTTACGCTTCGACTTTACAAGTTAATCCACTAAACAGAGCTCAGTTTCCGCAAATAGAGCCTCAGGACTTGGCTGAGTCTCCGTAACTCTCTGTCTTCCTAGAAGATCGATTTCTGGATATATCACGATTTCTGACCGCTTCCTTTTGACGCTTGATTTACCGTGGGATACTGACCGTTAAATCGCCAACAGCGTCCTATAAAGATATCGACTTCGTAGAAATCACCTAAGAGAAGAAAAAGAAAGGACTGTGTTATGAACTTAATTTATTTTAAGAAAAGTATTAAAATTTGAGAATAAGTTCATTTTCATATGAAAATTGCAAAAAGGGATGGAAGTCATGCCGTTTTAAAAAATTAATTATCAATTTTTTTATGATACTATGGCGACAGAGCATAGGAAATAACATGTATAGACGCTCAGAATGCGTAGCTATACCTCAAAGATTAAATCATTATGCATAGCACAATTGAGCAATTCTAATTTTTCTCACAACATAACCGGAAATATATTCACTAGTTATATCACAAGAGGTGAATATTTTTTTGAATATTTTTTGACATTTTTGTGTAAAATTTCTGTAAAAATTGCGCGAGACAAAACGAATTTTTGTTGAGGGCTAATTTTACAGAAATTTTGCGGAAAAATGTCAAAAATATTCAAAACGAAATATATACCTCGAGTGGTATATGGTCAGAAAGACTAAAAGGGAGATTTTCAAAATAGTTTATGGAGCTACATAATAATTTATATTTTTATTAGGAAAAACGAGCAAAACGGAACGAAACCTAAACAATTCACAATGCAATAAAACCATTATTATAATAAACAGTAGTGGCTTGGGGGTGTTGCTGGAAACTCTTCGAACTGCAAGAGACTGAGGCTTCGTGTCGGTCCAACCCATTTGTTGGAGGTTGACCTCTTAAACCTTGGATAGAGTTTTCGTGACGAGTTTTGACCATTTGCAAGTATGATTTTATGGATTCAGCACTACCATGTCCAGTAATTTTCATAAGAGTTTGTTCGCTTATACCTGCTTTGCTCAATGTAGACAGCCGTGGCTAGATTGGAATGGTTTGTGACTTTTTCCGTTTCAGTAAATAGTCCAATTTTTTGTGCAGCTTGTTTTGTCCATTTAGAGAGGATATTTTTTCCAATTAGACAGTTTTTATACAAATTTCCGATTCTCCAATTTGAATTTACTTTCATAAATAGTCTATTATTAGTTTAATTTGGCCCCCTTTTTGAAACTAGTTTTTTGTATAGGCGAATTGGACATAATTCGGCATCTTTTGTGTTTGGCACTAACTATTTTGAGTTTGAAAGTTTCTTATGCCCGCCTTGGGAAGTTTTTTGATAAAATTGCGTTATAATCCAATCTACTACTTTCTGTATCATCGCTATATTCTTCTCGGAAATACGTAACTAAGCATGTCTCGCCCTCTCCACCTCTCCAAGCTAAAACCACAGCCGCTATCAGCTAGAACTTTTTCTGTAAATCCTCGGGGTTATTCTCGTCAAAAATTCACAATTTATTCTTGTATTCATTGTAGGTCAGTGCTCTCGCACTTTTCGGGTGATTTTTTGGAACAGCCTGAAGTAGTTTTTTTGGTTTAAACTATGTGTCATAAATAAAAAAGTTAAACCTCTATTAATATATTAAAAGCATAAATTTATTAAGAATCTATAAATATTATCAAGAAAATGATTTTTACAAAAGTATATAAATAAATAGAAGGTGAAACTAAAAAATGTGAGTTAACTTAATTGTGATTCGAAATTTTCAAAATGTAGGAGTATATGGAACTTAAGTCATCAATGTCACTTCTTTTATTCATACAATTATCCATGACTATCAATTAATCAATTACAATTTAATATATATATATATATATATATATATATATATATATATATATATATATATATATATATATATATATATATATATATATATATGAAAAAGAACTTGCAACACTTTAAAAGGAGAATATCATCCATGACTCAAATGTGACTGACAGTAATACTGGTGAATAAAACTCAAGTCAGTGTCACAGCATTTTTTTAATGATTGACAATGGTGTAGCTACTAGTTTCAGCCTACATAAAGGCCATCTTCAGGCTACAAAATTTCATATTGTTACAATTATAGGGAACAACTACAAAAATCTACAACATTACCTGATACGAAAAAGTTTCTCCCGTGGGAAACACACGCTGCTCATAAAAATTATTAAAGGAGATAGGTGCGAAAAGTCGTAAGATTGAATTATAAAAAATTGAGAGTTGGAAAATTTTAAAAATTTTTTCTCTCGTCAATTGAATTGCTAAAGAAATTAAAATGTTATACTATCTTGTATAAAAAAGGATGTGACACACGAAAAAAAATATTTTATTACTATTAATTAATAAATTTGTAAAGGAGTGATAGAGTTGAGCTCAAAAAGAGAGATTAACACATGAAAAAATATTTTATGGGGGGTAAGAGTTGAACTGTTTCCAAATAAATGAATGTGAGATTGAGGAAGGGGACCTCCTGTCTATATAAACATAAATAACCTCGATTCTTAATGGGAAGAGTAGAACATATACAGCATCGGTTCCTAGAAGGAATAGTCCGGGATGGTCATCCTCGATTCTCATAGAGAAGAGTCCATAATGACCATATAAATGGAAGGAAAATGAAGGTGAAAAAATCTGGATAACAGTTAATAATTTTTTTCGTGTGTCACATCCTTTTTTATACAAGGTAGTAAGACTTTTCAATTTCTTTAGCAATTCAATTGACGAGAGAAAAGATTTTTCCAATTTTTCAACTTTTTCTACTTTCAATTTTTTATAATATTTCAATCTTACGACTTTTCTCACCTATCTCGTCTAATAATTTTGATGAGCAAAGTGTGTTTCCCACAGGAGAAGTTTTTTCGTATCAGGTAATGAGATTTTTGTAGTTGTTCCCTATAATTGTAACAATATAAAATTTTGTAGCCTGAAGATGGCCGTTATGTAGGCCGAAACTAGTAGCTACACCATTGTCAATCATTAAAAAATGCTGTAACACTGACTTTGAGTTTTATTCACCAGTATTGCAACACTGTGTATATACTTATATGGGAAAGAACATGCTACACACTGTTTGTAAATATTCAATTTAAATTTTGGTTGCCACTCAAATCATAAGAAATCGCTGATTTATGAAAAAAAAACCATTTAAGAAATAAAACAAATAGTAAATCAAGCCAAAGAAACATAAAGAAATTTTATAATGTACCTTGTACATGCACACATGGTGGAGATAACTTGAATTCCCGCTATTAATAGAAAACTTTTAGAACGTCACCTTATATAAACTGTAAGAATGTATTTTTCAGATAGTAATAGTCAAAAGATCATGATTTGTTTTAAAATATCCTATTATAATCGTAAGAAACTCTTTGGAAAGAATTCTTTTATAACATGTTAAGGGATAAAAGTCAACATAATAAAAACATTAGGGTTATAATTTGTTAAATTATTTGTCATGTTTAGTAGATCAAATGAAAATAAATATATCTGTCAGTTTAAAATATTTTGGAAATTATATAAAAGGAATTAGAATATGTAATTTGATTATTTAGAAATATAAAACGGAATGTTCTAGAATAGATAAATAAATAATTTCAAACGTGAGATAAGATTTACCAACAAAAATTTTTATAACTTATTTGATTGGGGAATTATACTTGTAATGTTTTAATCAGCGGCAAGCTGATTTGGAAATTAGAAAAAATGAAGGGGGAAGGTTGTTGATAATGGACACTTAGAACTAGGTAGAATTTTTCTAACAATGAATGGTGGTGAAGATTCAATTTTTTCGAACAAAAATTGAGTATTAACAAGAAGAACTGTGCATTTTGAATGGTAAATATAAAAAGAAATACATTATTCATTAAAATAATCCAGTAAAATTTGTGAAGGAAATTAATAAATAGAAAAGTGAGAAGAGATTTGTAAAAATATACGAGAAAGTGAAGCTTTGTATCGTGGAAATAATATCTACACGATACATCTCAGAAAGAACTGGACTATGGAAACCCATCAAAAATGTATTGATGTAAATGAAATATGATATCTTCTTTGGTTTATTGCTAAACAAGACGGAACATAAATTGATCGTTTTCAATTTATGGCTTAACATCAATTTATAAAATTTTTGAAAATGCTCCAAATTAGAGAGCGAAACGTCAAATAAAAAAATATAAATTGATACAGAATTTAGAATTAACCTGATGCCCAAGAAAAATGGAAAAAATATATATACAAGGCTAACGAAAAACAAATAATTTATATATATATTGTAATATATTTTATTTAATTAATAATGCACCCGCGTTGGGAGCCAAGTTATTATATAATTATTTAATATTATATAATTTAATTGCCCACACGTTGGGTTAGTCAAGTTATAATTAATTATTTTGGCTCTCCGTTGGGCGAACCAGTTTAGATATATTTATTTACATACAATACAATATATTATTTATTATTTGAATTATGGGCGCCAGAATTAGTCCGCTTACCACGAATTCCAATTCAAATTAACATGTAAATCTGATAAAATTGTAATTTTATTCTATATTATTATTACATTATCTCAGGGATGGATTCGGCACTTGGCGCTCGCCAGTAACAGGAAGCTATAGGTAGAGATTCAGAAAAAATACAAGACAAACATAGACAAACGATTTAATAAATGGTGAAGAAACGAAATAATGGTTCTTTGTTAATTAACAAATTAAACAATACATATTTTATAAATTTAATATAAATATTTGCGAAATTCTTCTCACAAAAATGATACATACCAGTTACATATGAATTTATTTGAAATTAAACTCATCAAGTAAATTGCGCTCAAAAACTATCTATTATGTGCGTAGAATGTACATTCGGTGCGCTTCAACCCCAACTGTTATTATTTCAAATATAGCCGTCGCGTGGTGTTTGTATTCTGTGGTATAATTTAGTTAGCAAAGATAAAGGAAGGTGTGGCGTGTTTAGGATTCTATTATTGTTAATGATATGAATTTGGTAAGTGATTATTTGAAAAAGTAGTTAGTGTATAAGGTCCGTGATGTTAGTGGAGATTGAATTATTTAAATCTAATATTTATTTAAGAAATTAATATCAATGATAACGGTCAACCTAACATCTAAATATACTTGTGAATGTTTTTTTTATAGGAAAAGTTTAATATACACACGAGAAATAGAGTTCATATTTGGTTTCTTCTTGACTCTGGAGGTGATGTAATTGAAAAGATCGTGGCTACGATCGAATAAACCGGAACTCAGGATGTGAAAATGATGAATTGTGAATTATTTCACCAGTTGAGTACCACAGTTAATGGCAAGATGTATCAACGGTCATCAAAACTATGATAATAAGATAATGTTATTCAGTCTTACCATGTTCTGGTCGATTGCACAAATTATATTCACTTATTGTTTAAAATACGAGGTATGTTTTCAATTATTTTACTTTAAATACTTTATTGATTGCTTTGGTTAACTTTTTATACGATTTTTGTTTAAATTACATTTACTTTTCAATTAATTTGGAGAAGAAAAATTTTACACTTCTCTCCATTTATAAAATCACGACGCTTCTCCTCAAGCTTGAAATCAACAACTTGCAACTGTTTTATTTTTTTTTATTTTTCATTGTTCATTGTTGCTAAGTAAATAATTGTTCTTTATTGAATCAAAACATCCATTCCTGTGTTATTGTAGATAAACTCACTTATTAAATGGAAACTTTATTCTTTCTAGAGTCACTTGAGATGTGTACATGGCGCAAAGTTTCACTGACATCCGTAGATGGCAGTTTTGGTAGTATTTTATATTACCATTTTCATGCTATCACCTTCTAAGAAACGTAAATTATGTTTGCTTAAACATATTATCAACAATTTTTCATTTTAATTATAATCATTTTCTCTAAATGCCATGCGATTTGATTAAACCATGGATGTCGGTTTTGGTAAAAGTAAGTTGACAGGGGCTGTGTGTATTAGAACTGTCAATCACTAAAATTTTATTAGGTAGTGTCACAGAACACGTCAAAAGTATTAGTCGATGTTGAAGATTAATTTCTACTGATTTACTACTTTGGAAACCGAGTCAATTCTGAGAAGGTAAGAAGTATTTATTTTTAATAAGTTTGCTTACTTAATAATTTCAAATGGTATTTGCAGTTTATGTCTGTTACATAATCGATATGGATCCCCCAAATACTTCAAACAGTGCACAAAAGACCACTGAAAATTTAGTACCAGAAAAACCTACATATATTTATGAACAAAAATACAATGATGGAATGGAGCAAGAAGAATAAACTGACAAAATATACGGAAAACAGAATTTTGGCGTATTTGTCGGATGAATTAAACTCTTTCAAACCTTGGACCCTGTGGTCGATTTATTATATGCTTAAGAGCACCTTAAAATATAGAAACAACGTTGATATTTCGGAATTCAACAAGTTAATAGCGAAAATCTAATTAATTTTCTGTTGAAAGTTCCAGACGGCAGCCTGAGAGGCAGAGCAGAATCACTATCGAACGGACGATGACTGGCGTATATCGCGACATATCGTTGACGTGTACAGACTAAGGTGGGCCATCTCAAGCTTCTCCACCTTTAAATCTCCAAGAACGGTTGGTATTTATCCAGCTCTACTTCAGTGGGGCCTGAATGCTTCAATGCCGTACTTGGTGAGAATCCTTAGATCCTTATTGGCACTGAGGTATATTCCCAAAGGTTGGAGAGAAGTTGAAGTTGTGTTCATACCAAAACCAGGGAGAATAGACCATTACATTCCAAAAGTATATCGACCCATTAGCCTCACATCGTTTTCAACGAATACCTTGGAGAGGCTGTGTGAACGATATATGAGAGACGTAGTCATAACACCAAATCGACAGCATCCATATCAACATGCATACACCCCAGGGATATCTACCTATTCGCCTCTTCATCTCGTGGCGGGCCACATCGAGAGATCGCTGGAAGATAAAGAGTTCAACCTGGGTGTATTCAGAAATAGAAGGTGCGTTTGAGAATACTACTTTTCCTAAAATAACAAACGCACTTGCTAACAAGAATATTCCCAAAACCAGAAATGGCTGGATATATGACATGCTCTCAAAAAGAGCAATAAAAATCAGCGTAGGCGATGTAACCATCAGAGGCTTGAATGTAAAAGATTGTATACAGGAAAGGGTACTTAGACTTCTTGGTTAGCCGCCTCAACGACTTCTACATAATAGCTTATGCAGATGACCTAGTGATTCTGCTAACAGGGAGATTCGAGGAGATACTCTCCGCTCTAATGCTAGTGGCTCTCAGTATCAAAGAACAATGGTGCAAAGACCATTTACTGTCAATAAACCCGAAAAAGTCGGAAATGGTCCTTTTCACAAAAAAAGAAAGCTATAACATCCAGCTCCAAAGCTCCTAAATACCAAACTTAATTTTTGTTTAGAGCAGAAAATGAAAAACTTAGGGGTCACCTTCAACAGTAAGTTACCGTGGAACTCTCATCTAGAAAACAGAATAAAAAAAGCATATATTTTTTATGTAGTGTCACAGAACCATCGGCCGTACCTGGGGAATGTCGTCTAAGGTCACTATCTGGATCTACATTGCCATCATTAGAACTATGTTAAAGCACACCAGCTGACAGTTATCCCTAAACAGGATCAAATCCAGAGAACATCATACCTCAACACAATAGGACACATGAAAACCAATCCAGCTAGAGACATGGTTTCACTCCCCTTGACATACACATCAAGGATGCTGTTTTGATGACCATGATACGTGTACGCTCTACCGGTATTCAATCGGGTGTAGGATTCGGGTAATTGAAACGTAACTTGTGGCTTGATGCCCTCAAAGTGGTTCCAATACCGCAGGCCAATACGGACACTCGATTCCTCCGCGATATGACCTTCACAGGCCCTACAAGGTAATCATTAAATGAACGGTTTCAAAGACTAAAACTAACTTTTCCGCATCTGTGAGATACCCTGATCAATATTCTATCATGGAATTGTCACTTGTATACCCTTCGGAGGATGTATCGTGTTAACAAACCAAAATTTCTCCAAAAGTAACCAAAAATGTAGTATATCTGGATTTATAGGACTCGCTGTACTCGCTATAGTCGGCTGAAAATCAATAGGGTACATCTGTGAAACACCTTGAATGAGACACCTTCAAAAATATCCAATTATAAAATTGGCCACTTGTATACACTCCGGAGGCTGTATCGTACTAAACCGCAAATTCCTCCAAAAAGGACAAAAATATGGCACTTCAGGTACCATAGCACTCGTTGTACTAGCTCTGGTGAGCTAAAAGTCCATAAAGTTCCTCTATAAGACGCCCTGAATAATATTCTATCATGAAATGGGTCACTTGTATACACGCTGGAGGCTGTGTCGTGCTAACACACTGAAAATTCTCCAAAAATGAAAAAAATTTGGTACCTTAAGTACCATAGCACTCGTTGTACTGGCTTTAGTAAGCTGCATCTCAATTGAAGTTCATCTTTGAGACACCCTGAATAATATCCAATCATAAAATTGGTCACTGGTATATACTCCGGAGGCTGTATCGTGCTAACAAACTGAAATTTCTCCAAAAATGTCGTACTTAAAGTACTATAGCATTCGTTGTTCTAAACAATATTCAATCATAAAATTGGGACCTTATTGCACTCTGGAGGCTGTATCATGCTAACAAGATATGTAAGAAAAAGTGGCCGACGACAACGACGACGACGACATACACACATGTTTTTTTTCTAAAAACCATTTTTTCGTGTTGTTCTTGATGAAAAACGTCAAAATACTTCAAAATTTCAACTTTTTTGTGGGTAAACCGATACTTTTCTCGCATATTAGATAGGCTTGCCAATGAACTGTTACAGTATCTGGACAGCAAAGTAGCCGAAAAATGCGTGATTGTGAACAGGCAGAACCTACGAACAGTCACGGGTATTCGGACTGGTCACTGCCACCTACGAGAATACCTCAACAGATTGGGTCTTTCTGACACTCCAACTTTGTAGAGGATGTGAACCAGAAGATGAAATTGTCGAACACATTCTTTGCGAAGGTCCGACAGTCACAAACATTAGATTTTATTTATTCGGCGAGCGCTGGCAAACACGACGGTATGAGGGAGCTTAATTCAGGCGATGTTATCGCCTACTTCGAACGAATAGGTTGGATGACGAGCAAAAAAGAAGTCTGAACCTCAGAAGACTGCACAATTGGCCAATTGTGGTCACACTTCAAATTCTTACAGATGCAGGTACAGAGGATAGAACATTACTATGGTTACTAACATTATACCACTCGAAAAAATGGACAGTTAATGTTATGTCCGTAAGTTTGAATTTAACCAGACCAATCAATTTTGGAATCCCACACTGTCATTTGAAAATAATAAAATAATTCAAATCACAGTAGCAATTTTTCGTACAAAAATTATTTGGGTGACGTCGTATTTTCAAACTAAATATAGTTCTGTTTCATCAGTGTAGCGAACTATTCACAGTATCGTAAAACTATTATTTTTATACCTATATATAAAACATAATGATTATACTATAATCCATATAGAGTATAAAAATGATATATTTTCACAGTGTTATAAATCAAAACAAAATTGTTAAGATTCGTTTTTCACTTTTTATATTAGCGAAAACTTGGACTATGTTTGATTTGGATTGACGTCAAATTCTCAGATGACTGGAATAGTTAGGAGTTATCAAATAGATTCGATATAACTCTAGATTAATCTTATAGGTGGGTTGTATATCAGTGGGATGAGATTTACGTTAACCACTGGTTATACCCTCTTAAGTTGTTGTATCGACATTTAACAAGAGTTCATTTTGTTAGGAGGTTTAGTAACTACTCAATATCGGCTGGTTAACCGAGTGTTGTGTCTTGGAACGGTAGATCGTAGTGGAATGTATTGACATTTACTGGTGATGTTAATATTGTTGGAATTTGAAACACGAACTGAAGATAAATAGAAGTGGATATAGAAAGTGAATAATTTGAGTATAAGATGAATATTCAAAAGGTTAAAATTAAAACAGGCTCAAGATGAATAATTTTTGAAGTCATTTCAATATTTGATATTTCTAAAAGCTTTCAAGAAATTTGGGTTGACTATTAATCTTTTTCGAATTCTGTGTACCAACATTTTATTGAATATACTATGAAACAATTTTTGGTAATATGGTGAGGAAATAATATTCTCAATTTCGTTTTTTCAATGTAGGATGACAGACCATTAAGGTACAGTTTATTTCAATTATTTTATGGTATAACTTATTTTAGCATTAAGCTTAAAGAATATATATTGAACTAGTCTGCTAGTTTATTAAACTAATTCTTACGGAAGGTATGTCAGTAGACACAACCACATTATAAAAGTCACAGAAAAATCATGTCTAAATTCAATAGGTAGAATGAAATAAACAAAATATGGTCAGATAGTGATAAAATTCGTTGATAAAAGAATGGTGAATAAAAATTATAAACATAACATTGGTGATATAAGTATAAAATTTTACCTTAATAATTAATTCCAGGATTACGTCAATGTCAATAAGTTCCAAATTACTCTTAACTCTGTCATATAAGTTTCAGTATAAATGAAAATTAGTATAATGTGAAACCTGAAATAACACAAATTAATATTCATATCAATAATTGATTATCAATATTTACAGGTGTTTACAGTAAAAGGTGAAAATTTAAAGAAAGGGTTAAAAGCTTTCTGATAAATGATATATGGAACATAGCCTATTAATATGACAAAGAAATACGTTTCATAGACCGGAAGTGGTGATTTTCTTGCCAACTTAAATTTATTGATTATTTATTTTATGAAGAACAATAACAATTAATTTGAAAATAATCAATAGTTTATGTATGAAAAAAATAGTAATAATTCAAGAATTTGAAAACAATCAATTACATATGTATCAATCAATAATTTAGGTTGTAGATTTTGTGAAAAACAAATGTAAATAAGAATACCTTAAAAAGGTAATTGTGATGAAAATTCCAATGGGAATACAAGAAAAAGACATTTAATAGAATACCAAAGACAATATTCAAAGACAGAAATAAGTGTGTTAATCCTCCAGGACAGATAAGTTAAATATTTCCATTTAGTAACTAAAAGACATGACAATCAACAATTTGTGTAACAAAAACAAAGATAAGCAAGCTATGAATTTTCCAAGGAAAAAGTTTGTTGAATTTGAAAACAAAAAGGAGTGTAGTTGGTGGTATGGAAGAGGAAGCGTCTGTATGAATCCCTTCTATTAAAAAATTTGAGAAAATTATTGTTAAAAAGGAAAATGTTAATACAAAAAGGTTAAGAAATAATTATATAAGTGTTGGTTAAACAGTGATAAACGAGAAGTGATCAGAAAGGGGCATCTCTCCGATGAGAGATTTTCAAGAGTTTAGAGACGCTGGCTGCATTCAAGGTACCGAAGATTTGAACTAAGGTCTGTGCTTTTTAATTATAAAATTTGGAATTCCATATACAGGGTGTCCCGGGACTAATGGGAAAAAAGTCAGGAGCGTATAATCTGAGCCAAAATAATGTTGTTACTTCATATAAACTTTTTCTATGCAGGCCCTCGTTTTCGAGTTATAGGCCCCAAAAGTTTTAATTTTGAATTGGGTTTTAAGAGTTTAGAGACGCTGGCTGCATTCAAGGTACCGAAGATTTGAACTAAGGTCTGTGCTTTTCAATTATAAAATTTGGAATTCCATATACAGGGTGTCCCGGGACTAATGGGAAAAAAGTCAGGAGCGTATAATCTGAGCCAAAATAATGTTGTTACTTCATATAAACTTTTTCTATGCAGGCCCTCGTTTTCGAGTTATAGGCCCCCAAAGTTTTAATTTTGAATTGGGTTTTAATTTTCATTTTTTGTACTAGTTATTTGATCTTTATAAAATTTACGGCAAAGCTATAATGTACGTGTACGTTTATTTTGGAAAGGTAAACAGATTTACAGTTGTGTCTTGAAGCCAGGGACGGATTACCCGCAATGGCAAGTGATCCAAAACTTTTGCAGGGATGGCACACCCTGTATGTATATATCGGAATTGACTTCCTCACACATTACGCTAACGAAAAAGTCTCTTGTTGGAATTCGGTAAAATAAGCCGTTTGGCTAATATTTACAGTTTTATTAATGCACTAACTACCAATTTACCTAACTAACTTATTAATAGGATGTCCAAGATTTGCCTACAGTACTACGAAAAAATAATTTGATGATAGCATATGATAGAAACATTAAGAACTCATTTAATGGGAATTAAATAGGAACGGAAACAACGTAATTAGTTGCGTTTAATCAAAATTACGAACACAACATTATTAAGCCATTAAGAAAACCTCTAAAAAGACAAGTTCAAGAACATTTGACAAAAACTAATTCCTAAACAACAACAAAAACTAACGTTATTGTAATAAGTGTTCAATATCAGCTCCTCCCACTTCCACGCACATTCTAAGTCTACGAAGGTTGTGTCTTTGCACTTGAAAGAGCAATCCCATATTATTTCTAATAACATTACAGTGTAACATAATTCTGTCTATTAAATCTTGCCTTGTTTGCACAGGTGTTGCGTATACCTTACTTTTGAGATAACCCCAGAGAAAGAAATGTATAGGATTAACGTCTCCTGATCGCGGTGGCCATTGAAAAGGGCCTCCACGACCAATCCATCTATTAGGAAACCTTGTAGGTAAATGCTGGCGTAAATCTAAACTGAAATGAGGAGTGGCCCCATCATGCATGAACCATAAATTCCTACGAGTTTGTAGAGGCACATCATCAAACAGGTTCCATAACTCGTTTTGCAAAAACTCCAAATATCTCTGACCGGTCAAAGTACCGTCAATAAAGTACGGTCCTATCAAATGATTGCCCAAACATTAACCATGAATCTATGCTGGTTCCTAGTTTGGATAATGCTATGTGGATTCACATCATCCCATAAATGCATATTGTGAGAATTAATGACTCCATCTCTGGTGAAACCGGCTCCGTTCGTAAAGAGAACGTTACTAATAATTGTATTGTCTGCTTGTTGTTGTCGCAGAAACCACTGGCTATACTCAATTCGTGCAGGATAATCAGCGACTGTGTACTTTTTTCATGTGAAAAGGATATAAAAGCTGTTCTGTTAAGACGCGATGAACAACTGATTTCGAGACGTTATGTTCTCTCGATAATTTTCGTAAACTCGATGATGGTTCATTATCAACTGCATTTAACAAGTCCTGTTCAACTGCCACAGTACGTACGCCTTGTACTGGACCTTCTCCACTGTTGTTGGCACTAAATTTTGTTTTGTATACATGGAAAATTACATTCAATTATTCATACCTGTATCTCGTAACCTGAGATCAATACGCTCAAACATTCGTCTGTCTGGCAATGCTCTGTTCGCAAAATGCTCTGCATAAAGCCTTCTGGCTTCTAAACAGTTTCGAGAAGCCTGTCCATACATTAAATGCAATTCTGCGCACTCAATAAAAGTGAATTCTGCCATAGTAATTGTTAAATTAAGGACTTATGAATTATTGACTACGAACTATTCTACACAACGTTTGACCAAATTATCCTATGGTTACTTCATAAACGGTGAAAACACTTTTAAAAAGTTTCTACCAACTTTAACTTTCGAATTAATAAGTCGTTAATTTTTTTCATCTTCTGCTATCGTTAAATTATTTTGTTGTAGTACTGTAGGTGTAAATCTTGGACATCGTATTAATAAGTTAGTTAGGTAAATTGGTACGTAGTGCATTAATAAAACTGTAAATACTAGCCAAACGGCTCATTTTATCGAGTTCCAACAAGAGTACCTTTTCGTTAGCTTAATGTGTGGGGAAGTCAATTTCGATAATTTAATACAGGGTATGCCATCCTTGCAAAATTTTTGGATCCCTAACCATTGCGGGTAGTCCGTCCCTGGCTTCAAGGCACAACTGTAAATCTATTTACCTTTCCAAAATAAGCATACACGTACATTATAGCTTTGCCGTAAATTTTATGAAGATCAAACAACTAGTACAAAAAATAAAAATTAAAACCAAATTCAAAATTCAAACTTTGGAGGCCTATAACTCGAAAACGAGGGCCTGCATAGAAAAAGTTTATATGAAGTACTAACATTATTTTGGCTCATATTATACGCTCCTGACTTTTTTCCCATTAGTCCCGGGACACCCTGTATATAAACAGTGAACTATAAAAGATAATTAGAACGTTCAAAGAATAAAATCATAAAAAGGCCAAGAACAATATAATATCATGCAAATCATATAATATCCATGGATATCCATGCATTGTGTTTTATCATAATTATTAGAGTACTTACTTGTTCGATTAAATTATTCCATTAAATGTTAACGTGCTTCATGAATGATCATGAAATTTCCAATTCTTATTTCACTCTGATGCATGTTTAACCTTTCTATCTATCACTTTCCACATCTCACATCTCTCACAATTTTGTAGGTATGTAATTGTATTGTTATAATTCTGATATTATATATAAAAATTTTCAACGACTATTAGAACGCTAAAGTGTATAAACAGTTCACACATACAGCATTGATTGTGAATAACATGTTGGTGTAGCTTGGAACTCTAGAAGCGCATGCGTTGTGCCGATGCGCCGACGCAATCTACTGAAATCTTCTGTATGAAGGATTGCATAGAATGCAGGAGTATGAGAGAATTTTGATGTCATAAGAATACAATTTTTTTTATCGTAACAATTTATTAAAACAATTTTTCTAGAAGTGTTGGCATTTTTATTTGTATTCATGTCCTTAATAATTTTATTATAACTTGAGTATTTCATTCTGTTTATCTGATATTCATCTGAATTTAAATTTTAATGGTATATATTAAAGTGCAGATTTAAAGTAAAGAATTGAAATTTAGCTTACATATAGATTTATATACATCCAGAACTTAAAGTGAGGAGTTTTCATGCTTCCGACTGTATTTAAAAAAGCTGAGATAATAATACAATCTATTCAATCCGAGCTAGCCGAAGGTAATTTAGTTCAATTCAAGTCAAGTATAGATTAATTCAATTTAAAACAACATTTATATATAAAGAAATTATAAATTATGGGAATAAATAATTATAATATATATATATATATATATATATATATAAAAGGACAAATACTATTGAGATTAGCAGCAATATATATATATATATATATATATATATATATACATTGTCGTCGTCTCGTTTTTCGCGTCTGTGTAATGATGTGCTTTGTAATGGTTGTTAATCATATGTTTTTTATTTATATGTATGTTTACTACATGAGTGTACATATGGCGAGTATACCTATATGTCCTTCCTGTATATTATTAAACACATATTCAATATTCTCACTTTACATTAGGTAGGGCTTAAAAATTAACGAGAACGTGACAAAATTTATAGAAAAATAAACTTTTACTCATAGTATATTTATTTCAAAGAATTCTGTGGGTGGGCGTCGTAGATAGGGTTGCCTACCTTCGTGCAGATTTTTACATCCGCAGTAAATAAAACATTTGTTTCCTTATCAACATCTGAAAAATGGAGAAATAATCGACACACTAGTAGTAAATTTATACAAATAAGTATATTTCATTCATTGAACATTTGAAACAGTAAAATTCTTTTTTTATTCAGACCAGCGTGCGATATGTTAGTGGATGTATAGCTTATATAATCTGAAACCCGTTCTTGATATTAAATTATTTAGTAAGGTTAATCTTATGAAAGTTTTCAAAAGAAACGAATATTATTATTTGAATGATTGATTTTAATATGGGAAGATTGGGATACTTTCAGATTATGAAGATAATCGTTTATATGAGCTCATATTGTTGGTAGGTAAGTTGATTAAATTATTTCTTACTAGTTACAATTTAATATTACAAAATTCATGAAAAAAACTCTTTCTTATCACTAATAACTCAATTTCTGTCTCTTTACAGTTGTATGGCTTCGATACTTTATTGAATTGAATGTTGGTAAGTACGGAAAATGTTCTAATGATATGCACTTCCAAGATGGGATGTTTAGTATGTAAATAAATGACTCACACTTTAATCCTGGTTAAATTGAGATAAGTTCTGCATCTGTTGTTGCTTTTTTATCTGTTTTATTGCTCGTATTCAAGTTTCCATCTCCCGTCTACCTTAAATTTCAATATGTCTTCCTTATTTCAGTTTCTTTCTCCTTATTTTCCTTAGCCTTCTTTTTAGTAGATCATTATGACACCAAATTTTTGTACATCTCCCCTTGACGATTCAAATATAATAGGCCATCTGTTAAATGCAACACAGGTTTATATAGACCTTTCAAAAAAGCTCACTTGATTTCATGAAATTAATTAAATTTTCTGTCAATCGCTATCTACAAGGATGATCAGAAAGTTACATATGAACTATTGAATTAAATAAAAATATCTCAATCATGAGTAAATTCACTGTAGAGTTCATCATGAATATAGATTATCACCACATTCAGAATTTCTCCAACACTATTATACAATAACTCTTTTAAAATTTATTTTTGTTCGGTCCGTTTCAAACAATTACACTCTGATAATTAAATATTAACGTTTACAAATAAAGTTTGATGATTGTGATTGAGTCTCTGAATGTTTGGAATATTAATGATTTATATTTATTTGTGAATTATATATATATATATATAAAATCATAATCGTTAGCATGTTATTCTTCAAGGGATTCATGAGAATAGTGTTAAAACATGTACATGCCATCAATTTTATTTACCGAGAATTAATCATTGGGAAGACCCGCATCGGAATTCTTTTCAATGCTATGTTGGCACACCTGCCCTGTACAATCACACAAAGTTTGTGCGTAATCTTATTTAATTTGTTAACGGATTTACGTTTTGTCCGATCATCTCAATTGTGCGAACAAAGTATCTGTCTTAAATTTTTAATCGCAAACGAATTTCCATGTCCGAAAGAAGTGAAGGAATTGGTTTTATTGATAAGAGTGTATTTAAACGACCGATATGTGGTAAAAAATGTATTTCGATAAGCACAGCGAATCATGTTAACATCACTGAAGTAGGGAAAATATAAATAAAAAATAAGCGTCAAGGATCACTCCTTATTATAAAAAGAGATATTGAGAAATATCAATGTGAAATTAACAATAATCTTAATGCCTTTCAGGCCCAGCGTTGGTGCTAACGTTAGTTTTTTTATTGAGCTACGAATTAAATAAAGTGTTAATTTCAAAAAAGCGCACTGTAGAACTTTCCAAAAATAGAGAAAATTTCTTAAGACATCATAACAATATATTACATGGTCCAAGATTAGTCAATACGGGTATTCCGCAGGTGTTTATTTTAATATATACACGGCAGAATTGCATGATATTTTTGACGAAAGTATAAAAATTATTTAATACGCTGATGATATTTGTATTTACGTATTTCATAGTATTTATGGGGAGTGTTTGAAATATCTAAAATATGTTGTTTACTGCGTCGAGGAATGGCTACACGATCTTGGTTTTAGTCTCGTATCTAAGATGTCGGCGGTCATGTGCTTCACAAGGCATCGGCTTCATCTGGAGGACTCAATTTCCATTAAAGATATAACGCTTCCAATCGTCGATAATTATAAATATCTTGGAATTATCCTTGATAACAAATTACTTTGGTCTAGCCATATTAAACAAATCAAAGAAATATGGGAGAAAGGTTTAAACATTTTTAGCGCTGCAACAAAAACTAAGTGGAGAGCTGATCCAAATATATCTCGCATCTTCTACAGATCTCACATACGCTCACACATAGACTATGGATGCACCCTATATGGTTCCGCTTCACATAGTAATTTGCTAATTCTCGACAGAATACAATATAAGGATATCCGCATCTCATTGGGAGTTATGACATCGTCACCATGTCATTTAATTCTGACGGAAGCTCAACAACCGCCATTAAATCTACGACGGAAATATTTAGCAAAGAAACAAATTATTGAATATCGATCATTTAACGCGTTGTTAGAGCAAAAAGAAGCTACCTTGAGTGTGCAAGATATAGTTAATCCTTTTTGGGCAATAAGTAGTTACCCTCCGTTAGCGAGCGCTTGTATAGATACAAATAAAATAGTGAAAATCAAACCTTATCCAAATTATCCTATCTATATGTGTCTATATAAAACTTTTATTATCAAACCTTGCATCATTCATCCCCCATATACCGACTATCTTACCCTCAGTAACACAATCTTGAAATCCATACTACAGAATCATAACAAAGATACGATTATTTATACGGATGGTTCTAATGATGCATACGGAGCAGGTTCCGCATTTTTTGTCGCTAATAATAATAGAGTCAACCATTACCGGAACAAAAACTTGTGCTCAGTATTCACTGCAGAAGCAACGTCAATTGAAAAGGCACTCATTTGGTGCCTGGAGAGGTCAGTGCCAGGTGACTCCAAGTCTGTTCTAGAGGCTTTGAATAGCTCACCAACAATACAATATGAAAATGAAATAATTTTTAGTATAAAAAAACGACTTTTCCATCTCTATACCAAAAATTTGAAAATTTATTTTAATTGGCCAAAGACACATGTTGGCGTCATAGGCAATGAATGGGTAGATAACGAAGCTAAAAAATCTTGCAGAGTTGACAATGTCAATGTACCTTTACTCCACGATGTTACTAACGAATGTAATAAACTCCTTCGGAATGAATGGAAAACGGTCTATACAAAAGCGGCATCAGAATCTAATAATAATTACTTTAAAATCCATCAGTCGTTACCTAATAATATCTCACATTACTATTTCCCTTATGTCAGCAAAGCCCTTACATCCCGATCAAAATTGAACCATGGCCGCTCCCCGGCTCTTCTTCATGAAATTAGTGTGGTTGTAAAAATAACAAACACGTATCAGACCTTTTCTTACGAGATCTACATCAATACAATATACAACTACCAACTTGCATCACATCTCTGTTAGATAGAGGAAATAATAATATTTTAGATTTAATAGTGAAATTGGTCAAAACAACTAATATTGATATATAATTAATGTATTTACCCGTATCAGATAGTATGTGGCAAATATCTAGAGCAGATGCCATTACTACCAACACACACACACACACGAACAATTTGAAAAATATAGCTGCTAATTTAAGTATGGATGTACCTGGGACGACGGCAGGTGAACCTTACCTACAGAAGAGCTACGTTATTCCCAAAGGCGACGGCGTCATATAAATCTTCTGGATGGAAATAATAAGGCTTTGATTGAGAGCTGGATTGTAGAAGGCTCCAGTGGATACGAAGTAGATGAGATCGGAGACGATTTTATACCTGAAATTAATTATGGGGTGTATAGTAGATCATGGCAGGATCGGCATGTGATGTAAGGATGTGGGATGAGTTGTTAAGAACGAAAAAGCCATAACTTTCACGATGATTCCATAAATTAATGAAAATGCGCATTTACCCCAATCTGGATTAGAGGGTGAAAATAAACCATCACAACAAGTATCACTGGTTTTTATTCACACACTAAATAACACTTAAAATATACTGATATATGACCTATAAATTACTAGGAACGGTCAAGTTCAACTCGTACCAATAATATACATTGCGGTTTATTAGTTACGATATACAGAATAGAATATAATGTTATAGTCTAGATGTTTACAATTCTTACTTATAATAAAAATTGTTCATATATTGTTTTTAAATACGTTTCACGAGTAGTTGAATTCTGCCTTACTAAGACGTGTTCTGGTTATGAATAATATTATAAGAGTGTATGAACATCGACAAGGTCTAAGTTCGTATCAGTTCGTAAGAACCTTTCTGACCTTCGGGGTTAATAACCATCATACCCTGTTTATGAATTAATTTGTTATAGTAAATGTTTTTTGTTTTTAGGATATTAGATATTATTGATTTTTCATAGATATAACCCTTGGATTTGAGAAAAAGTTTGATAAATATGAATATTTTTATTACATTTTCTCTTTCATTCATAAATCCCAATTTAACAATAAAACCTACAGTTTAATATACGTTGTATATGCGGTCTCTCAAGCCTCCCGTCAGTAGCATATTGTTATAACAAGTTGTTATATAAAAAATAATTTTACCCTCACCCTCTGTGGAATATACGTATATTACCCCTTCTGGTGTACAATTGGAAATTGTTGTTTGGATAAAGAGGAAGAAAGAACAAATAGGTCTGACATTGATAAGATATGATAAGAAATTCACCTAGATAAAAACTCACCATAGATGAAGTCTGGCATGTGGGAGGCTTCGATGGATCTATAAGTTTTATTGTTAAATCCTTCTAAAGTGTAACCATGCAATGAATTCAGATTCAAGAAGTAAACTCAAACTATGAAATTCTCCACATAGCTTCTAATAAAAGCTGATAGTTTTAACTTATTGTAGAACTCGTTTATAATATATTTGGAAAATTTTGATAGAAATTAATTTTATTTATCTCAATAAAATTATTATTTTTGAAAGTGACATTTGGTTAATTATTGGTGACAGATAATTTATTGAAATATAGTGAATGTCAGAAAACAATTAAATAGCCTGTATAATCTAGAGTAAACAGTCACACGATACAACTGGGTAGATAATCAGGAACAAGAATTTATTTTGGACAATACTTTAAAATTTGAAAAAAAATATTTTGATAACGAATTGAACCCATCCTGAGATAAGAGTAATAATAATTCATAATAAATAAAGTCATCTTTCGATATAATTGTATTGTAAACAAGTCTGTCTATGTCGTATAGTTATACTGGTCAATTTTTAGTATTTAATGTAGCAAACACAGGGCATTTGGCCATTCAAGATCATTGTACAATTCTGTACCAATCATAATGTAAGTAACATCGTGTATTACTTAAGTGTGATTTAGTATGTTGTTAATAGTAGTGCAAATAAAACCCAGTGATGTAATTAGCACAGTGATTTGATTCCTCCTCCAGTCCAAACTTTAGTGAGTCAAACTCACCCTCCTTTTCACTGTTGCTCAGATATCACACTTTCTAATTTCCATATTATATTTCAAATAACGTTTAAAATTATAATATTTTTAATAGCTTCACTTCGATAGTTGAAATTACATCCTAGGTGCTTTGAAAAAAATGTATCCACTCCGCGCCAGAAGGTTATTATATACCTCTCGCATAAAAGTGTTCGATAAATAATAGCTCATCAATCAACTCGAGTCTATTTTGTCAATAAACTGTGAACTTATTAATCAAGCGATTTGTATATATAAATATTCCTATTCAGCATCGAACGAGTCCAAGTTAGTTAAATTTGTTTTTGCAACATTACTCTTGGTATCTCTCACATTTAATGCTACTCTTAAAAGCAAACCTAGACAGTTTAACAAATCGTCGAAATACGTGTCGACTGTTAGTTACTCCCACACTCCAAACATTCTCAAGTCAACGTTATTGACTTGGAAGAACTTGGTACTGTCATTTGAGTTTTATTACCGTAACAGGAAAGCGAAACATTTATTTCTTCGAACCCAGCGGCGGTGTTGATTCAGGAAGGATGTTATAAACACTGTTAAGTTAGATTTCTTTCGATATGTTGTGGATATAAGACGTAGATATAAATTGCGTTCTTCTCATAATAATTTCTTTGTTTTATTATATGATATTTCATGTACTTTCGTTCATCCATACTATGTTATTTGGATAATTTCATCGTTCCAAGTTTCGCTTAGATTCCTATTTTTTCAGTCCAACAATCCCGTTATATTATATTTGTTCCTCTCTACATTTTCGACATTTCTGAACCATCCTAGTTGGTCATATCTAAAGTTTAAATGTTCAATCTTTGCAGTAGGTATATATGTATGTAGTATCTTTTTTCTAAATCGGTCTTTTGTTTTCAATGATATATAAAGCTCTGATTTGAAATGTATTCATAATTTCAATAGCCGTGACCTTTTTTACGTGTCTCCTGGATTCGAATACTCGTCTCTCATGTAGAATCCTGTGCATGTGTTAATACCATCGTTAGATGCTTAATTTCTTAAGTTATAAGTTTGTTATCAAGGGTTATTAGGAAGAACCATGCATCGTTTCCGTATGTTAGACTTGTGACAACTACCAAACTTAATTTTATTTTATGCTTCATATCTGTAACGTATTGCTTTGTCAACCGTGTTACTTGTTCGTAATATTTTCTCTTATCTGAACAACAGAGAGGTACGCCACTGATCGAAATAAATTTGCAGTTAAAATAAGTTTTCCATTTCTCTCTCTATCTCTCCTGTTTTGTAGCTGAGTCTGTGTGTTCTGTATTTTATAGTGATGAATGAAGAATATAATTTTACTCTCACAGAGAAAACGATAGCTCTGTGTTTTACTGCAATTGTTCCAAGGGCGTATTGTACTGCGATTTATCAACTCATCTGTGAAGGAGCAAATACCCAATTCTCCACCATTGTAGTTTTCTTGATGACTACTTTACAGTACCAGTAGTTTTAATGACCTTTGTATGCACTCAAAAAATTAGTCAGGTGCCCTGTCTGGATTTTCCAAGTCGTATCAAATGTATTTTGTCAATTTTTCAGGGATTTATGAAATCACCGAGACTGCTATCTATGGATGTCAGTGAAACTTTGCGATATGTACACATCTCAAGTGACTATAGAAAGAATAAAGTTTTTATTTAAAGTAATGAAATCTAAATCACAGAAATTTATGAAATCCCATAAAATACCATGTCGTTTATTAAATTCAACCCACTTTTTCTATTTTCAATTAATACTTAGAAATAAGCATTCATCCAAATAATTCAATATTTATTGACTGAAATTTATTCAGATAAAATTATTACAGATAGGGTAAATGCGTATAAGAGTGCGCAATGCATGTATTCATAGTAATATCGCATCTCTGCAATACCGTAATAATGCCTATTACGGAACAGATCCTGAAGTATAGCACTGGCAACAATGCGTTCTTCTATATTTGGCGCCAATTTTTCCAGAATGACAAATGAATTGTTTGCAGCCGGCCGATGTAATTTTCGCTCATGCTAGTTTTAGTGATTGCGCAGGTATGTACGACCATAATTATATCTCCTGAGGTTTTTTCGCATGCTTTAGAGGCTATGAAATGTTGACAACATTGAAATTTCCTCAAAACAGTGCCTATAAAAACAGAATAATTGGAAATAATCTTGAACGTAACAATGCACAAGAGTGCGCATTTAGTTTTGCACAAGAGTGTGCAGTGCGTAATCTTGTGCAAAGCTTTTCAAGCATTGTACAAGGTAATTCAGATAATCCTTTAAATAAAAATATCTCTATTATTTTTTAAATTAGAAACAAATATTTCGAATAAAAGTTGTTTAAAATCATTTGCTGCTACACACACTTTTTTTTAATGTATACATGGTGTCTTAAACAAGCAAACTGATTGCCAATTTTGTTTTTCAAATGGAACACACTATTATTTCCTTTTTGAATTTTGCATGAAATATTTCCAAATTCAACTGCTTCCGACAAATATTGACGAATCAGAGACAATTTTAAAAAAGAGAATCCAAACGGCTGAACTTAGGGTAAAACGAATTGAAGTTTCCGGAATTTTTTCTTGGCTTTAGCAAACAATCAGAAATGTATAGCTGTATTTTTAAAGCATTCGATACGGCATGGAGGCCTACATAGTAAAAACCTAGCAAGAATGTAATATAGATGGAAACATGCTGGCTTTTATTTACAATTTTCTAAATAATAGAAGTTTCCAAGTTAGGATAAACGGCTCGATCTCCGATCTAAAAACACAACAACATGAAACACCGCAGGGATCAGTAATCAGCCCAACTTTATTCCTTATAGCTATAAATAACATCACCACTAATGTACAGAAACCAATAAAAGTCCGACTGTATGCGGATGATCTGGTAATGTACATAAAAAGTAAAAATCTAACAACAATGAAGTCGATTCTACAATCACACATAAACATACTTGAAAAATAGTCTAAGGACTCCGGTTTTCATTTCCTAACCAAATGTATAATGTTCTCCAGGAGAGAAGTAGGCCAAAAGCCACTACTTGAACTAAATGGTAGTCCCCTCGGGTATGTGTCAAAAATCACATTTCTGGGAATGATCTTTGACTCGCAATAAAATTGGGATGAACATATTAAGAATCTAGTCGTTAGATGTCAGAATGGACTAAATCTATTAAAAGTCCTCACAAACAGAGAGTGGGGATCTGATCACAACAGCGATATATTTCCGGCTTAGGGCTATTTCTGGTATAATCAGAAATTGGTGTCAAACGATAGATAATTAGAAACTAAGATAGAAATTGCAGTTCTAATAACTGCGTTCTTTTTCAGAATGAGTAGATATAAAAGAAAAACTAACAGGAAGTTGATCTTTACGGTAGAAAACCTCACCGAAGCAAAACGTAGAATTGCTGAAGGAGTTAGTAAAAGATGGGTAGCTGCCGAGATGGGAATTGGTGAATCTACTCTTAGAAAACGCATCAAATGTGGGAATATTCCTGTATCGTTAGGACGATTTTCCAACGTATTCCCCGCCGAAATGGAAATTGAATTAGCGAAACAGTTGCGCGATCTAGACGACCGTTTTTATGGGCTCACAAAAAAGAATTTGCAAATGGTAGCGTACAAATTTGCGGACTCGAACAGCATCCAACACTATTTTAACAAGGATAAACAAATTGCTGGAGAATCCTGGATCAGTGGTTTTTGTAAACGACATAATATCAGCCTACCACAACCAGAAAAATGTTCGATGGGTAGGGTTATGGGCTTTAATAAAGCTCAAGAGAAACGATTTTTCCAAAATTTGATAAGTTTGTACGAAAAATAGCATTATTCTCCAGATTCAATTTTCAATATGGATGGAAACAGGTCTCTCAACAGTACCTAACACATTACTAAAGGTTTTGACCACCAAAGGTGAAAAAGTCGTGGGTAAAGTAGCAAGTGCCTAACGTGGACAACTTATTACTGCCGTGTGCTGTATGAGCGCCTCCGAAATGTATATTCCACCCGCGTTAATATTCCCAAGGAAGCGGATGAAGGAGGAACTTTTTATGCGAGCACCCCCTGGAACACTTAAGAAGGTTTCCGAATCTGTATTTATGAATATTGATCTATTCCACCAATGGATTTTAAGAATTATAGTAAGCCAAGTCCTGACCACTCAGTGCTTTTGATTATGGATAATCATAGCTCGCATCGAGATTTAGACGTCATCAAATACTGCAAGGGTAATAATATTGACCTATTGACTTTACCACCATACGCGAGCCACAAGTTGCAACCACTGGACATCGGCTTCTTTGGTCCATTGGAAAGGGCATTCAGTAGAGTATGCGACAACTGGATGATAAGCAATCCTGGAAAAGTAATTACGCAAATGCAGATCTCGGGATTGTTTAATGCTGCCTACGCTAGTGTTGCAAATATTGAAAAGGCTCAAACTTCGTTTCGTGCTGCTGGAATTTTTCCATACAATCCTAAACAATTTGTCGAAACAGACTTTGCTCCTTCGCTAGTATCTGATGTACCCATTAGCGACACTGAAAGACCAGCAAACTTGCTTGTAATCCCAGGTGGATCACAGGATGTAGAAAATGATATATTAAAACAAACATTTTCATCGCATCAAACACCACCGTCTCAAACACCACTACATCAAAAGCCACCGCCTCAAACGTCACTGGCTTAAACACCATCGCCTGGAGTACCATGGCCTCAAAAATCACCGCAGCAAGCATCCTCTTCTCAAACGCAATTGCAAAACATTAGATTTATGAACTTGGATATTGAATGCGAAGACGGTATACTCATACCGAATTGTTTCCAAGAACCTACAGAGACACAAAGTTGTTCAAATCAATTCGTTCATATAGGCGAACTTTTACCACTCCCAATTATAAAAGAACAACAATTGCGGCGTAAAATCAAGTCTCAGTCGTCTGAAATCCTTTCAAACACACCATTTGCAAACGAGTTAGAAGAAAATGTTCGGGTGAAGCAGAGAAATGAGGAATCTAAGAAAATAAAAGTAGCAGCAAGGAAGCTGAAAATGCCAGACAAGTAAAGAAAAGGAAGGAAAAAGAAGCGAAGTGTGACAAAAACGTGAACTGTCCAGGATGCGGCGAGAATTATAAAGATCCCCCAATTGAGGACTGGATAATGTGTTCTGAGTGCAATAACTGGTGGCACGAGTCGTGTACTACATACGTGATTGGCACATTTACATGCTCACTGTGTGAATGAAGTGGAGCAAAAATTAACATGCCTACCTAATGATTAGGTACGCGTTTATTTTTTCAAGTTCAAATTAAAGTTATTCGTTAAATAATAGAATAACATATGTTTATTTTGATATTTTTAAGACTATAATGTTTTATTTTGTTAATTAAAGAATAAATGTAGATTTTAAAAATTCTGTCTTGATTATATTTCATCATTTTTTACCGCTATCGCTAGAATTACAATACATAAGTCGTTGCGCACTCTTGTGCATTAATACGCGTACTCTTGTGCACATCTGTGTTTAAGAGTGCGCAATTGCACTGGCACCGAAAAATATGAATTTTGTCTCTTATTTTTCCATTAATCAAGCATAATTACTTTCATCAATCGTCAATACATATGTACGCATGTGAAAAACTTTTTTTCTGGAAAAAATATTAATTTCACTGTCAATATTGTACTAAGTGCGCACTCTTATATGCATTTACCCTACATAGCTATTTTCAAATTAATTTTAAGCTGATCTAAAAAGTTATTTGGCAAGAAAAAAAATTAATGAGACTCGGCCATATATATATATATATATATATATATATATATATATATATATATATATATATAATAACCAATGAAAAGATGAAAGAATGCCTCGAAGACCATGTGTCTTTAGTGAACCACTCTGTTCTTATACCATTATTTATATGATATAAGGTAGTGCCCAAAAAAATTATTTTGTTGTTTTCTTCTATTTCTATTGTAAATTGCCATTTTTTATTAAAACTGTTAAATTGTTTTAAAATATTATCTTTTTCTACTTTAGGAATTGCTGTTACGCAATCATCTACATATCTATAAAAAATGGAATTTCATATTTAAGTTTTTTAATTGTTTGCTCTTCGAGTTCTTCCATAACTATTTGTGCTATGATATTGGAGATTGATGATCCCATGGCACGTCCTTCTATTTGTTTATAAATCTGATTTTCATATAAAAAATAAGTCGAATTAAGTGTTATATAGTTGTCAGGAATTTGTATATTTTTTATTTTTTTTTAAAATGGAAAGAATCTTTTATATAATGATTGTTTTTATTAGCAATGTTTTTTAAAATGCTGGATAAATATTTTGAGAGGGGGGTGAAAGGTGATTGGATACATGAGACTATTGGTCTGAGAGGTACATTTTCCTTATGCAGTTTTGGTAAACCATAAATGTTTGGTGGCAATGCATTACGGATTTTTAGTTTTTTTGCAATGTCTCCCATGAATCTATTAGTTCATTATTCTTTTTTTGATGTTGATTTGTTGGATCTAATTTTATTTGTTTGTACGTTTTTTATCATTAAGGAGGTTCTTCATTTTTTGGTCATACTCTCCAGCTTGCATCAAAACAGTCTTATTTGTTTTATCAGCTTTTGAAACTTTAATCTGGTCGTTTTGTTTTAAGAATTTTCTTGTTTTTCTGGAGTTACGTTCAGTAGTAGTAATTTTCTTATTATTTTGAGACTTAATTTTATTTTTGAAATTTTGTAAAATATTGCTAGTTTTATGACGTATATTATTTTTTTCCTCGATTCTCAAATCTCTGATGCCATTTTCAATGTTACATAGAATGTCGTGAACAGGAATGTCTGTTTCTTTCTCTATATTCACTGCAAAATTTGAAAATTAGCTTATATTGACCAAACGTCACAATACTTAGAAAACCGAATGAAGAGCCATAAATATGACAAAAAAACTGCCACAGCACTAACTAACCACGAAAGGAATAAAAACCATAAGTTCAATTATACAGAGACTAAAATTCTAAAAACAGAGAATAATTTTAAGAAACGAGAGTTCTATGAAATGGTAGCTATTCAAAAATCCTTCTACTGTATAAACGACAAAAAAGATATAGACAAACTGAATACAACTTACATTCCAATCCTATGATAAATTTAATTAGTCTCACATTAAAACGGAACAATGCCACCAAGTGATATGTATAACGATATATACGTTCTGTTATTGTCTTTTTAGAGTATATGTTTTTAAATAAAGGCTTAGCAAAAATATTTTAAAATTTGTGTTGTGGATGTTAATGATACAATATGGGATAAATGTTAATAATGTTTCGGAATACTACACGTCGAGGTGAGTTTTTTTGTAATTTCAATTGTTTTTGTCCATCACAATTCAGATTGTTTTAGTTTGAAAAAACATTCAGACCGAAACGTCACAATTGCTGTACCAGTTTTATTAAAATGGCTTTTTAATCAGTTCAATACTGTTTTCATTTGACTAAAATCCAAGACATATTCTTGAAATATATATATATATATATATATATATATATATATATATATATACGAGTATATATATATATATATATATATATATATATATATATACGAGTATATATATATATATATATATATATATATATATATATACGAGTATATATATATATATATATATATATATATATATATTTGAAACGTAATGTATTCCTGACCATTTAAATTTATTTATATGGGAATAAAGGTCCTTACTTTTCAATAATTTTTTTATTATTTGCCAAAAGATGCGTTTCGACTTTTTAAGTCATCTTCTGTTTCGGCTAAAAGGTTACATTTTGATTGATATATAACACATAAGTTGAAAAGACGTTACAAAATTTTGTATATAAAATAATAGAACAATTACCTCAATAACACTGTCAAAAACATGAAAACACCGAAGGTTAAAAATTAAAATTAAAATTCTGTATTCATTTTTAGATTGTCAAAATCAAATTTTATGCCCTGTATTGTTAGAGTGATTGAATCAATTTTTGAATACTTATCAGCTTGTATTCTTTTCTGGAAGTATTGTTTGATTTGACCAATATATGTTTTATTGCAATCTCCACAAGGAATCTGGTATACTATGTATGTTTGTTTATTTTTTGGAATTTTTGGTTTCATTGTTGAAAAAAATGTTTGGTTGGTGTTTTTTAATTTGTGGGAAACAGTTAATTTTTTTTTCTGAAGACTTTATTCTTTTTTTTCTGATAAACCGTGTAGATATGGTAATGATATAAATGATGTTGGTTTTTTTTGTGGTTTTTGATTTGAACTGTAGATTGCATGAATTCTTTTTTTAATAGTTTTGTTCACATACGGTAATGGGTAGTTATTTTCTTTAAGGATATTTCGGATTTTATTTAGATTGTTCTTTCTGAATTTAGGGTAGATAATTTAATTGCTCTGTCAGTTAAATTTTTAATTACATTTTTCTTATAAGATAGGGGAGCATTTGAATAATAACTCGTGTACCTATGAAAAGCTGTTGGTTTTGAATACTAGTTGGTATTGATTTTACCTTCTTCATCGTATGAGATTGTGACGCTCAGGAAATGTATCGATTTTTCTCTTTCGCGTTCGATGGTAAATTTTAACCTTGGAATAAAATTGTTAAATTTGTTCAAAATCTCATCGGTTCTATCCACTGGTACACATGCTATTATATCATCTACATATCTCCTAAAGAATACCGGTTCAAAAGTAAGTGACTTTATTATTGTTTCTTCGACATATTCGATAACAAGATATGCAATTGTAGCTGCCATGCCACGTATTTGAGAATAAAAGTTAGATTCATATTGAAAAAATGTCGAAGATAAACATAATTCGGCCCCAGTGAGAGATTCTGTTGAATTTAATGTTGTACTGTTTTGGATATGGTTCCATTTTTCTTTTATAATGTTTAACGCTAATGTTGTGTCTATATTTGTGTATAATGTTGTCACATCAAGAGATATTAACATATGATATTTAGGTATTCTATTGGTTCCTATGAATTTTGTGTAATAATAATGTTTTCCGACTATATTTATAAGTATGTTGGATAAGTATTTAGACAAGTTGTATGTAGCTGCTTGAATATTGCTTACAATAGGTGTTAAAGGAACTCCATTTTTATGTGTTTTGGGTAAACCATATATTGAAGGTGGTTGGGCACTGTATTTCGTTAATTTATTTTTGGTTATCTTATCTATTAATTTTCATTGAAACCAATTATTTATTAATTCTTTTACATTGTTATTGAATCTTTTCAGTGGGATCAAATCTTTCTTTTTTGTATGTTGTTGTGTCAATAAGTAGATTTAACATATTTTCCCTATATTCTGTTTTTTCATGATCACTGTTTTATGTGTTTTGTCTGCATCTGTTATTAACAGAGAAGTATTCGCAAATAGAGCGTTCATAAGCTTGCGTATCGTGACGTTGCGAACGATGTCAAGAATAGCGCTTCGGTTTGAGATTCAGGGTGGACGAAACTGAATTACCGATCACCACATCCACAAGAAATGAATCACCGGTGCGACGGTGGTTTTGTTTATCGACATATAGAAACAAACAACACAAGCCAAACGTTCAACTTTAGAAATATTTGCAGAAAAAAAAATATATATATATATATATATATATATATATTTAATAAATACATGAAAAATCATTAATAATGCTGCAAATGGAGGATCATATATAAATTATATGGCAAATGAATGCATTACTTGCTCGTAAATGATATACTTTTTAAGTAAATTAAAAAATTGAATTGCGGGGTGGGGAAAAGAACGAAATTTTCGATAGTAGCTGCCTTCCAGCGCATAATTACTAAATTAGGAAGAGAGAATAGGGCAAAGTCGAGAAGTAACATGGCGCGAGTGACGTGCAGCCACTCTTGACAAAACGTTATATTTTGTTGCTATGTACAATTTTTGACAATTTTTTTTCACTGGTGCGTAAAGTTTTTCTTTGCGCATTAGTGCAAAATAGTAAATCTTTGCACACTGGAAGCGTGCGTAAAGTACGTAGAAAAACAAATAGAAATAAGTTGATGAAAATAAATAGCAATTAACAAATAAATATTTTTCACATTAGCTCTACCCACTCCTACTCTACCGGAACTGAATGGCATTATATGAGCTAGCTCAATCAGGGGTGATAAAACGATTATGCGACCTAAATAATGAAAACTAGTGAGTTGACTGGTTAACTTTTCTTATCGATATAATAGCAAACTCTAAATTTAATACAAAGAATGAATTATTCTTGAGAAGCTGGGTAGTAACAGAATTTTCTCGTGTTTTTCCATAGTGACGCGACGCCCGTTTAGGGGCTGTATTTTATAGATGCCAGATAAAATATATTGCCAGAAGTATATCAAGCTGTCTAGCCTATATATATTTTCCCATTACGTAACGCTGAAGATTGGTTCGATATTAAAATGTATTTTATTGATATCATGGTGACAGTAACATATGTAGGTAAAGGGAACGACAGCTTAAAGTAAATAAAAACATGATGGGATATGGATGCAGGCTCTCCGGCTTCAGGTTAGGCGACTTTTAGGGATAAAGTGTCTTGTCGTTTCCATTTGATAACGTTTGCCGTAGTAACCTTATAAACTTTTTATGTCACTGTTTTTTTCTTACGCCGAATAACATATAAAAAACACGCCATAAAATGACTGCATGGATATATTATACGAGGTTATTTCACCACATATAACGCTGACAAACCCAATTAGAATAGAGAGGAACATTTGTTATAGAAGGTGATTGACTAAATTTGTCAATTAGATAATGAATCAAAATGGAGAGTGAAGAATCAATTGATGCAAATGGGGAATGGTAATTGTGTATAAAAGAATCTAATCAACAAGAACTTTTCGAGTTTATCGATTAACATTATGGTAAATATCAAATATAGGACATATTTTACTGCGGTCACTATATAGTTCTCATTCATTTTTAGTTTCGTTATGATATATTTCAAGTGAAAAAGATAATAATGACACTTTTCTATTTATACTGATGTGTGCTTTAGTAGTTCAGAAGTATTAGAATTGAAATCGGAAATAAATCCTACAAAAGGTTTTATTGTTTCCAGGTTTCTTTTATTGCCCAATATAACTATTCTAGGTCCTACCCATCCCCCGGTAAAGTTGTCATTAAGTAGGGTCTGGTAAAAATGTACCCCAAAAGGGGTATTTGAGACGGTTTTACGGTTATATCTCAATAAGGACTCAAAATAAAAGTTGTAAGGCATTTAATCCTGTATAGAATGAGACCAGGTTCATGTTTTTCGAACTACCCGTTCTCCTGCTAATGCTAATCGAAATTTTACGAAAGTATGTGTGTGTCATCTGGGTGTGTTAATCCAGGTTATAAACTATTTGTATTAGAATCCGTTCAGATTGTTTTGCTTGATTGGGAAACATGTCGAATTGAAACTTGTCTAAAGTATCTCCTGCCATACCTTCGTAGAGAGTTGTTAACAAGCGTTGGCCAACTTCGGTAACAGCTGCAGTTTGAGTGTCATGATCGAAGAATCGTTCTATGTCTTCCATAAGAGTTTCAGTTTTGACCACTTTATTTTTACCCTGCCTGAAGAGGAATGGAATGCTGTTACATCCACTTATGGGGTGGAGAAATAAAAGTGGCAATCTGATGTCCGCCAGATAGAAGTTGCTGGAAACAAATACTTTTCATGGGGCCGTTTCTTTTCTAAGTTTTGAGAAATACATGTTTACCGATGGTGAGGTTAGGACATTGAGAATAATGAGGTCCGCATCCTCACTAACCACCACAATCTTCCCATGATCCTGTGACACCTCAAAGGCTGTAGCAATAAGTAGGTGATTTGCGTCTTCATTGGCTTACTTTCCATAGCCTTCACCTTCAAGCCTACCTGTAAACAAACTAATCAGGCTTGCTTTATTCTTATCGTTGGAGAAGAATTTGATATTCTATAACGTCTGTGAGAATCATTTTATTGATAGATGGGTTGATTTAGTTTATTACCAATAACCAGAAGTTATAACGGTTTTTTTCAAAAATATGTAGAATTTGTCCAAGTTTGATGGGCATTAGCAGGGAACGGGTAGTCCAAAAAACATAAACTTATTCTATGCCGGATTAAATGCTTTACAGCTGCTATGATAAGCAGTTTTCGATATTTTATGTCCTTAACGAGATATCACCGGAAAACCACAACAAATATCCCTTTTGGGGTATATTTTTCTACTTCCCCAATTAATCACAACTCCGCCGAGGGGGGAGGGGGGAGGGGGAGCTAGGGTAATCATACTGGGCAAGACATGAAGCCAATAAAACAATAAAATCCTTTGTAGAATTTATTAACGATTTGTTTTTCGTCCTGTTGAATTCTACCGGCCTATAGTAATCAGTTGTCGATACAGACCATGCCACCAGCGGAAAGGTACTCCATACTTCATTTGTGTGGTGTTTTTGATGAAGAAATACTCTTTATTTATTTATTATTAATGATTTGAACAAAAAAATCACATTTTTCTCAATTTTTCATCTTTGACAAATAGTCTTTATTTTCCGTTCCAGTTTTTCTTTATTATTTGCAATGTTGACACCCATAAGTATCATAGTTTCATCTTGTGAATTCTTCAAGTTTTGTTGGTTTTCTCCAATTCTTTACATTTTATTACCACTTCTCTCTCTGCTTCTGATCTGTTATTCTCTAATCCCATCTTCCCCCTGCTCCTTCATATCTCTTATATTCTGTTGAATTATTCTTTTCATTGACAGCATATCTTTATTTGTTTCCATTCCCATCTTGGCACTTATCTCTTCTATATTCCTTTCTACATTTATTTGTACCCCTTCCTTAATATTCTTTTGTAGTGTATCAATTTTTTTCTTTTTGCCTTTCCACTTCCATTTCTAAGTTGTTTTGATTTTCCTCTAACTCTCCTATCTCTAATTACATCACATCTTGTTTTTTTTTAATCTTCAATATTCGCAGGACGTACATTTTATAAGATTTATCAGTTACTTATATCACAAATTTAGATCAAAATAATACAATTTTCGCTAAGTATCATCGAAAGCTACATTCTCCGAATATTTATTTCTGAAGTGTCATCCAACCTTCAAAATCTGACAAATCTTAACAGCCTGAAACTTTTTTTAAGGCAATCTTCGTAAATATGAATTATCAATTTTTACTGTCAAAATTAAATCTGTCACAAACAATCTTGATGTAGAGGGTGGTATTAGATTAAGATTTGTTTATTTTGAACGATTTTTCTGTTTATGAAATTTTGTACATAATAATATATTAAAACGTCATCAGAACACGAAACAACCAAAACAACTTAAACCTAAATATAAAACCTTTCTATCTTGCATTAAGCTAAATAGATAGTATCGTTCTATTAATGCAAGATAGAAGAAACTTTAATTACATAATATTCAGACCAACCATATGATACTTTTAAAATTTAAAAATTCACCAATACATATATATATATATATATATATATATATATATTCAACTTATCGTAATAATCATTGAAGAGATAAAGACGAGTATACAAGAAATGTACATGTTTGTAAAGGAACAAGGAGCTTAGATTTCCCTCAAGTATATAGTTTTTCATATTAAATGGTATACCTATGATATCGTTTATCTTGTATGTTTGTTGAGACACAAAAGTAATATTTAAACTATTAACCTTGAATTCCAAAGTGTAATCAGTAACACTAACAAATTTTAGTTCCTATCTCAAGTAAGTTATAAATCCTTCTTTTTTGTTAAACAGCATAGATAATAAATTGTGTATTATATATAGCATACAAGAAAGAATCTAAAAGAATACAAAAATATAATAAGATAATAATATAATATGATATTTGATAATGATTTAGGAACGAAATAACCATGTTCACATTAATAGAATAACAGAGAAGTGTCAATGAAACTTAATGTCAGTTGATCACGGAACGCAGATAGCAGAGATTTTGGTCATGGAATTATATATGCTTCTGAAGTATTGATTAATTGTAGAGTTGTTAAAATATTGATAAATAGTATGAGAAAAAGAAATATTAGGCCAATGATTCAATTGAAAGGCATTACAAATAATTTCAAAGCATTTTATATTGTAGATTTGTTTATATTATAACTTAAAAGTAGGATATATTTGGTAATTGTTTGTGAAAAATAGGAAAATTTCAGGAGAAACTGATTTGTAAATAAGTATATTAAATTATTTTGAAATTTTGAGGGAACATTCATATAATAAAGGTAAATACGTTAAATAGAATAAAAACCATGATTTAGGACAAATTGTATTGAATCTAGTTAGTTGATAGTGTTTTGTTACATAACAACGGGGAGACAAAGGAGTTTGTTGATTTTGAAAACAAAAGGAGTCGGTGGTGTGATCTTAACAAGAAAGGACGCATGTAAGAATATTTTATCAAATTTATTAAATTATTAGAAATTCTTTGGATTATATGGTAGAAATACATTAAGAAATGTGAAATAAAATATAGGAAGTATTTTGAAAAGAATTTAATGTCAATTTAAAAGAAATTATAAGAATTACATGCAATTGTAGTAAGGAGAGAGGAAGTTTAGTACTTTGAGAAGAATATTCATGGTATAACTTAAAATAATTCCTCAAACACATTACTAAAACAAGATAAAGTATTAAAAGTAAACTAAACAAAGTAATTAAATCAAATTTAAAAACTTACCTGCCGTACCAGCTACAAAGTAGTATCTGCAAGTGGATGAAGATCAAGCGTCATAGCAAGAATTGGATGTAGGAGATTGTTGAAGTAAGAACTTCCCGATGTATAGTGAGCAGGTGCGAATAATTTATTGGTTAACCAATTTAAAAATAAACAGAACATTTTCTGATTTGGCCAAATTTTCATATATCATTCTCATTTTTATAAAAAACATATCAATGCAACAATTATTTTAGATCGTAGTAATTTGTTTTAAAATAAAATTATGTCTATTTTGTAATGTTTTTCAATTTTATTTCTATTGCTAATCATATTCAACTAGCATTCGATTCATTGTGTTTCATTTTGACTGTCAATTGCTTAATACAGGAATCAGCTTGATACCATAGGCGTCGCATTTATTTAATGAGAGATAAATTTCACATTTTTACATCAATTCAGGAAGATAATTATGTAGTATATTTATGAAAATGCAAATTCAATATTTCTTGTTTAAATTAATCCGGAACTCAACGAGAGTATAGACTTCTCATGCTCTCCTTTGAATAACTATTTACCCTGAGCTAGCTAACAAAATCATCAAAAATAAAACTAAATAAAGACCACATAACAATTATATTATTATAAAACAAAACACTTATATATATATATATATATATATATATATATATATATATATATATAACGGGAAATACAAGATATCGGAAACAAAATACGAGAAGAAGGAAGAGAACAGATGGAAAAAGTACAATGGAGCATTAGGTAAACCAATGAAAGAATAGAAGATGTAGAGAAAGGAATACAATTGAATTTATCGGTAGCAGAAGAAATGAGTCTGAAACTGCAGAGAAAATTATTAAGGGAGATGAATACAAAGTTACAACGGATTAAAGAAAATAAGAACACGCGGAATTTTCAGACTTTAGAGAAGGAAATAAGAGCAGATTTCAAGAAGATAATGATGGAGTTAGAAAAAGAGATTGCATAGGTGAAAAATAGTAGGTACACAACAAAATGATAATATACAAGGGGTAAACTACATTTTTAATCATGAGGAAACCAACCTGAAATTCGACGGAAGAACATGCACCCAAGGATTTTCATTATGCCTGTCAAATATAAATTAAAAGGTATGATAAACATTGACGACTTGAAGGAGACCTTATACATAATAATTATAGATATATGTTTAAATACTCGTATAACTAATCAAAAAATTGAGAACATTCCACTTACAAGATGACTCTAAACTCATTTCATTTTATGTTACTAATATGTTCTCTACAATTCCTCATAAATAATGCGTACTAATAGTAAGAAAATAACTAGAAGATGAAAATATTTATCCAGTTATGATATCAAATATACTCAATTTATTTGATGTATGTTTTATTAAGAATTATTGCACTTTTGACAATAATATATCACTGATTATCAAAATTCCTAATTTAACGAAAAATTAACTTATGAAAAAAAATAACAACATTAATATTCCGTGTGACTGCCTGTGTTCTCGTTACATTGATTGACTCGCCATGGCAATGAGCGAATAAGATTATCGATCTGTTGATGAATATTGTTCTACTCTTCCAGTACCGCCACAATCAACTACTGAAGGGGTATTTGTGAGTTTATTCCCCTTAATATGGCTTCTGAAAGCATATCCCACATGTGCTCAATCGGATTCATGTCCAGCGATTGTGCTAGCCAGCTCATTCGCTGGATATTTGTTTCAGCTAACACATTTCGGATCCTTCTATTGCCATGTGGACGGGCGTTGTCATCCATAAAAATGAAATTTGGTCCTAATTCTTCTCTTCGATGCAGAAAAATTGGCCTTGCAACATTTTCCAAGTAGAACTATCCCGTCAGCGGCTCTGGCATGTGAATAAGAGGAGTGCGTTAACTATGCATAACGCCCCTCCTTGGTAAGAAACCACTTCTTGAGGAAATGCTGGACGTGCTGCACCTCCTGGCTCTCTCCATACCCTTATACGACGACTGTCACTTGTCGATACAAATCGAGACTCATCTGAAAAATGGACATTTCTCCATTAAGGTAAAAGCCAGTTTCTGTGAATACGGCGCCATGCTAAGCGCCCAGCTCTATGTGGTCTAGTAAGCCACGGCACTCCTAAAGGTCATCTGGATCGCAAATTGGCACCAGTCAGCCTTCGTCGAATTGTAGGCCTAGAAATAAATATTCCGTACGTTCTTCCGAAATGCGCTCTTACTGCTGTGACTGTGATATTCCGATTGCATCGAACAAAATTGGTTTAATGTCAATCCTCTCTTTCGTTTGTAACACGATCACGCCCATTACCAAGTCACCTATTCAGACCTCCAGTTGCTTGAAACAGTTGCACTATTCTGATAACAGACTCCTAGGAATGACAAGACCTGAAATTTGATGGCCAGACATTTATGAACAATTGGTAACGAATTATACTTTTAGAGGATTATACGAAACTGACAATTTTCAACAAATGCTATAGTTAAAGAAAGTGTTAGAGACTTGTGACGTTTTTAATTCATGATAGAAAACAACAATTAGAATAAATAAAATATTATTTCTACATCAACAAAATTTTGATAAAGGTTTCTCTAAATGTGTTACTTATAGCTATGCCACTACTTTTTGATAACAATACCTAATACCAATATCAAACATAAAGTATGTGAGTACCTGTTGGCATTAAACTGAAATAAACTCGTAGATTCTGCGCTTTTCCTAGAGAATATCAGAAACTTAGTTTGAAAAATACCGATACTGTCATTTCCAATAAACACATCTCAACAAAATTTCTTAAATAAATAAATGGAGTAGGAATATGGTGTCATCACTGTATCGAATTTCTACCTTCCACCTTTCAATACTGAAACCATCTTTCCATCTATCTTAGTATTTCTACTGAATCGTAATAATTGATTTTCGAATCATTATAATTCTAATTAAAAACCAATTTGTTCCCTCTCAAGAAATTAGTAGCTACCTACGTCTTTGCAGTTTGTCTATCTCTCAGACCGAAAACGTGGATAAAATCCAGTATAGCGTGGGAATACTTCTTGTGGGAATACTTCTTGTGCCTGCCGGTGTACAATTCGAGCCATTACCGGACTTGGCAGTGCGAGGAAATTACCCAGACGATAGTCCAATCCAATTTATGGCGACTTTATTTGCTGGTTCTCTTTACTGGGTCGATACACAAAGATACGTTACAGAAATTGTATAAGACAAATTCGTTGGAAAATGTACCGTATCACATATAAAAATGAGGTTCACGTTGGTATAGAATCTTTTCTGCAAAATTTAATCTAAGAAGATTACAAAAATCGATATTACAAATTAGCGCATCAGTGCAATACTAAATGAATTATAAGCCAGTGAACCTCAAACTAATTCGTTTATATTAACTTATTTATTTATACAGACATTTTCAAGATGTATTGATATCAAATAGTTTGGTGTTAACAGATACATAAAGACGCCCTAGATAGTTTCACTGGTTACTATTTTATAGGTACAGAACGCCAGATTACAAGTGATTGTTGTTTTGTGGAATAATCTTCTATTATCCTCAAAATATGTCCGCTGGTTTCAAATTCTGCGAATAAGAAGGAAGCTCTAACTTAGTTGTTATATTACCAGAGTACTTAAAGATAAATTAAACAACTTCATTCCTCGTTGCTCTATGTTATTGTTCATTCAAGGGTGGACGGCAAGGGGATATTTGGTTCAAGGGATTTTTGTCGCGACATCCTAAAGTATCTATTCGATTATCTGAAAATTTAACTGCATCCAGAGCTCATGTCATAGAATCCTCGTTGAAAAGTTGGTTTGCAGAAGTTGAATGCAAGTTGGTAACCAACAATTTATTGCATATATTGAATGATCCTAGGAGACTTTTAAACTGCGATGGAAGCGCTTTTTTTAACCCTAAAGAGGACAAAGTTCTTGCGAAGAAAGGAGAACGAAGTATATATAATATTATAGGAAACCATGAAGAAAGTGTCTTCCGGCATTGGTTACATGTGATGCTGCGGGAGAAATTGCTCGTCCTATGGTAATCTATGCCTATGTACGGTTACCTAAAAAAATTGTTGATAAAGTGCCCGAAGGGTGGGCCATAGACAGAACAGATAGTGGTTGGACGACAGGGCCATTTTTTTTTAATATATCGCAAGCAGGAGGAATCGGCGCATGAGTACCGAAAACTATTCCACCTCAATTTTTTTATGCGATCCTCTTTGAATTGCCCTACTGATGTTATGAATGCATGTTGCCATGGGGCAACCTAGTGCCATATTGTTTAAATCGAAATTGTTTAAACAATTGGAAGAAATTGTTATTTTTCAACCGGACAAATTTTTTTATATTCTTTATTGAAATACAAATAAAAAAGGTTCTATGACTTTTCACGATAAAGTTAATATTTTTAGAGATATGAATTTTTAAAAGTTCGAAAATCTCAAATTTGGGTACTTTTGACCCATGAAAAATATATTAAAAAAATACAATAAAATATGAATAATAATTTTTTTAAATTCTTTATACAATAGTTAATAATATTCTCAATAGTGATTCAAGAAAATTTCATTGTTTATACCTGTGTTTTAATTGTTAATTTCGCGCGCTCACAAGTATGCGTCGCTACCTTTAAGTATCGCCGTCTCTCTCTGACTCATGCGCTGCATACGTGTGTCCTGAATCATTATTAATCATTTATCTAGGAAACCATTGACTTTATCAAGATTGGTAAAGAGAGCAATGTTATTAATAATTAAATTGTCTACAATTTGTTTTTAACAAAAGTAATTTAAGTATGAATCGGAACATGTAATTAAAATTACTTTTTGGTTATTATCATAGTGATTTATGCATTTTTATCAACAATAATAAGATATAATAGTATTTGAAAAATTTTTGGAATCACAATTATATATAAATAATAAGCTTTTGCTTAAACATACATTTGGAAAATTGCATTGAATCCGGAATATAAAACATTAGATTTTGATTAGTTGGAAATGGGGTTTTGTTTATATATAAAGGTATTAGCAAAGTATCATTCTGTAGTTTGTATGCGAAATTCGTAAAATCTAATGTTTTATATTCCGGATTCAATGCATTTATCCAAATGTATATTTTGAGCAAAAGTTTATTATTTATATATAATTGTGATTCCAAAAATTTTTCAAATACCATTATATCTTATTATTGCTGATAAAAATGCATAAAGTACTCTGATATTAACAAAAAAGTAATTTTAATTACATGTTCCGATTCATACTTAAATTACTTTTGTTAAAAACAAATTGTAGACAATTTAATTATTAATAACATTGCTCTCTTTACCAATCTTGATGAAGTTAATGGTTTCTTAGATAAATGATAAATAATGATTCAGGACACAGAGAGGTCGATGCTGAACATGAGTCAGAGAGAGACGGCGATACTTAAAGGTAGCGACGCATACTTGTGAGCGCGCGAAATTAACAATTTAAAAACAGGTATAATCAAAGAAATTATCTTAAATTTCTATTAAGAATATTATTAACTATTGTATAAAGAATTTAAAAAATTATTATTTATATTTTATTTTATTTTTTTAATATATTTTTCATGGGTCAAAATTACTCAAATTTGAGATTTTTGGAACCTTTAAAAATTCATATCTCCAAAAATATTAACTTTATCGTGAAAAGTCATAGGACCTTTTTTATTTGTATTTCAATAAAGAATATAAAAAAATTTGTTCGGTTTAAACAATATGGCACTAGCTTGCCCCATGGCAACATGCATTTATATCATCAGTATGGCAATTCAAAGAGGATCGCATAAAAAAATTGAGGTGGAATAGTTTTCGGTACTCATGCGCCGATTCCTCCTGGACTAATAGAAAAGGCGTTGAGACCGGATAAGCTTGAACGTTTTCAGACAAATGGTGATGTTTGGAAAGGACACATGGAGAATACAAGTTTATTTTATCTCTGGAAAGGTTTGAAGTTAAAATGTTAGGACCAGTTGGTAAAAAACGAACAACAAATTCAAGAAAATTACTATCAACAAAATAAACAAAATGATAATCATGAAAAAATTGTAACGTTATCAGTTCAACAAAAAGATGATCCCGATTCATATGAAGTAACTAACCGTCAAGCAGGCGGTTGAGCTTCGATTAATAATTTATCAGCATTGCCTTCTGGTATTAATATATGCATTATTGCAGTGTTAGATAATTTTAACGATTCACTGCCAATTCTGAACATTGATTTACTAGAAAAATCAGATATTATAATACCTTCAGTGGAACATGAATATCAAGCTCTTGTCCAAAAATCCCTAGAAAAAACCCGTTGCAGTCAGTTGAAAGGATCCAAACAATAAAAGCTGATTAAGAGTTTCAAGAAAACACACCACCAAACCTAAAATCACCTATCCAAGGTATTAAAGACAACCCGCTTAAGTCAGTTGAGAACATCCAAATAATCGAAGTTGAAAGTTCAGAAAAAGATAACATTGAGGCTTTTGAATACAAGTTGCAAGAAAAGACACCACCGAACCAGACAGTGCGAAGCGTAGATGAATCAATAAGTGAAAGAAAAGAAAACATTTCCCAAGAAAGTATTATTTTGGCCTGATGTGAGTGAAATTAAAACTATTAAACGAAAGCTCCAAGAAAAAATTTCCACCGTAGCATCATCTTTGGAATGGCAACATTACCACTGAAGGAAGGAAGAGACAAAAGTATTACTAGAAAAGTCGGAAGAAGAAAGGAAACAAAAAAGAATTAAAAAAGTTAGTTCGAAGGCAGAAACTACTAAAAGATCAAAACAAGAATTGAAATCAGATAGTATTGTGGAAGTAGGAGAGTACTGCATTCTGAACTATAATGGTTCTCAGTTTCCAGGCGAAGTATTAGATAAAAAGCAAAGGAAAATAAAAGTTAAGGCTATGACACCCAGCGGAAAACTGAAAATGGCCAGAGCGTGATGATGTTTTGTGCCATGACTTAACCAAAGACTTTGTCAGAAAAATTCAGAATCAAAAACCAGTTAATAATCGGGGAATTTATGAAATATGTGATATTAATTAAATAAACATATTTTCTAGCCAAATTTCAAATTGGTTTAATTGTTTTTCTTAATTTTCTTATTTATTTCGTACCCCAATATGTTTTTTTATCATTTTACTTTTCTCACAATTTTGGCCCAAACTTTATTTCTACCAAAGAAACTGTTCTATTTTGTTTAAAGAAAGGTTTGTGTTTTATTTTATGTAAATATACATTTTTAGGAAGTGAAAAGTGTTAAAATTTCATTTTCTATCACTCAAAATATATTTTCGTTCATTATCAACTTGAAACCTCGAAAAAGTAGAAATAAAACATTTTTTTAAAACAAAATGGAACGGACAAATAATAATATTTCTTGAATAGTTATCATTTTATTTGAACACTTGCAGTTTTAATGTCAAAAACTAGATAACTTTGGTCAACTAATGTATTATTTGATATATCATCAAATAAGAGACAATAATTGTTACTTTATTGTTTGGAACTGATATGTTTCTCTCAACTACCTAACCTAATACATAATCTCTGTTACCACACATCTTGACTGTTGACAGTCCAAGACAACAACCTTACTAATGCCAACTGTAACATAATAATTAACTATGCTACATCTCCCTCTGTTTCAAAGCAATCATTAAAGGATATACGATTTGAGATATTCAGGTTGCTTTCTTGTGCGTGTGCTACGAACTACATTTTCAGGCTTATTTTCTACATCTCTCTTTTCGTGTTCTACTGTAACATTAGTCTATTTTTCATCAATATTGTCCACTTTTATCTCATCCTGAATGTATATTTTCTGATTTAAAAAGTACATAGACTCTTTTTTGCATCTGAATACTTATTATTTTGATTATTTTTAGATAAATTACAAGTTCCTTTAATATCTATGCTATTTCTGCGTTTGACTTTATTGTTGATATCAAAAAATAAAATTGTCCTAGGTGATCACCATACTTTATAAATTCCCCAGGTAACCATATTTTACACATATTATCCTTCCTGTAATATATTTTTTGACCTTCAATAAAGTTAAGTTTTCTAATTTTTTAATACTATACTCTTTTGAGAATTTACCAATTCCAGTAAATACATCTTTATACGTTTCCAAAATATTTTATTTAGTTAAATATTTGTTAGAACATTCTTGAATTTTGCATGACTTTTAGTTAAATCAAGTTCTATACAGCTTTCAAGACATAAAATTGGTGTTAATTTGTTTTCTACGATAACAAATTTTATTTTATATTTTTTATCTTTACTATTTATATTTAAGTTAGTTTCACTGAGTACATTAATTTTACTTCCATTATACGCTTCTAACTTCACAATGGTATTGTGATTTATTATTATTTGATTTTTTGAATATTTGCTTATTAATTCAAACAAGTTTAAAGGAATTAAATTTACATCTGATCCTGTATCAAGTTTAAAATCTATTACACAATTTTCAACTTTTATTTTTTGATACCAAGAAATAGCATTTACAATTTTATTACTTACTGAATCACAATAATAGTCTTCATCTTGTTCCTCGGACTCTTCTGCAGTTATTTCTTGTACTTGCCTTCTTCCAATTCTTGTTTTGCATACATTTGCGAAATGATTTTCTATTCCACATTTCTTACATCTTTTTCCTTTTGCTGGCAACATTTCCTTGTCACGTTCATGTGTTTCACCACACCATCCACAATCAACTACATTCTGAGTGTTTCTGTTACCATATTTCTTTTTGTATGTAGTATTTTTCTTGACCTTAGACATTTTTATTTTGTCCACATTTGAACTGAAGCTGTTACTCAACTGGCATACACTTTAAGCTTGGGCTTTTTCTATTTCTGCTATTTTGAACATCTTAATAGCTTCTTCCAAGGTAACCTTTTCCATTGTAATAATTTTTTGTTTAGTTAGTTATCAGCTGATCCAAAAACAAGTCTATCTCTTAGAATTTCGTTTACATCAGTGAATTCACAATCTCTCACTAATGTCTGAGCATTCATTAAAAATGACTCAAAAGGTTCATTTGCATTCTGTAAACGTTCATAAAACAGATGCCTACAATAAAGAATATTCTTTTTAGGATTACAAACTTCTTCGAACTTGTTCAATACATCATGGAAGGTTTCATTTTGGAACTTAAAATTGACCATCATCTCCTATACAGTTGAGAAGAATTGCTATTTTTGTATCATCATTTTTTGCCATCTGACCAGAAGCTCGTAGGTATATATTTAATGATTGGTTAAAACATTTCCAATTTTCATTTATATTACCAGACATTTTGAGTGGTTTTGGCAAATTAAAGCCAGACATGGTTATGGCAAGCTTTTTCATGTGATGCCAACAATAAACTTTTTATTATACTTCACTTTCTACTTTCCGGAACGTTTAGTACATAACTGATTGCGCTATTTATTATTTGATATATCATCAAATAAGAGACAATAGTTGTTACTAAGAAACTTTATTGTTTGGAACTGACATGTTTCTCTGAACTACCTAACCTAATATATAATCTCTGTTACCACACATCTTGACTGTTGACAGTCCAAGACAACAACCTTACTAATGCCAACTGTAACATAATAATTAACTATGCTACAACTAATATAATGAAAGTGGTCAAACTTTTACTATTCCGCCCAACCTATCTAATATGCGAGAAAAGTATTAGTTTACCCCAAAAAAGTTGGAATTTTGAAAAAAATTTTTTAGTTATTTTTACGTTTTCCATAAACATCAACACGAAAAAATGTTTCTAGAAAAAAAACCCTGTGTGTATGTCGTCGTCGTTGTCGTCGGCCACTTTTTCTTACATGTCCTATTAGCACGATACAGCCTCCGGAGTGCAATAATTCACCAATTTTTTGATTGAATAATATCACACATGTCCCAGATGAACCCTATTGTTTTTCAGCTCCCCAGAGCCAGTACAATGGGTGCTATGGTACTGGAAGTACGACAGTTTGTCATTTTTTGAGAAATTTCAGTTTGTTAGCACGATACAGCCGCCAGAGCTTAACAAGTCACCAATTTTATGATTGAATATTATTCAGGTCAGCTCACTGATGAACCCTATTGATTTTCAGCTCACCAGAACTAATACAACAGGTGCTACAGTACTTTAAGTACGATATTTTTGTCATTTTTGGAGAAGTTACAGTTTGTGAGCACGATACAGCCTGCGGACTAAACACAAGTGACCAATTTTATAATTGGATATTAATCAGAGCGTCTTAAAGATGTACCCTATTGATATTTAGCTCACTAAAGCCAGTACAACAGGTGCTATGGTACTTGAAGTACCACACTTTTGTCATTTTAGGAGAATTTTCAGTTTGTTAGCACGATACAGCCTCCAGAGAGTATACGATTGATCAATTTTATGATTCAATATTGTTCAAAGTGTCTTACAGATGTACCCTATTGATTTTCAGTTGTCTACGGCGAGCGCAGGGGGTCCTATAAATCCAGATATACTGCATTTTTGGTTATTTTTAGAGAAATTTTGGTTTGTTAGCACGATACATCCCCCGAAGTGTGTACAAGTAACAATTTTATGATAGAATATTGTTCAGGGCCACAGCTGCGGAAAAGTTAGTTTTAATCTTTGAAACCATTCATTATTTTTTATTATTTGAAAATTCAACTTCATTATGGTATATTAATTATGTGGGGTAACTTTCAGAAGAATGACATGTATGTTTTAACACATTTTTGATTATTGTATTTAAATGTATAATTGTCTACAATAATATTACTATGGCTCGGTCAAACACTGGCGTTACAAAATCCTTAAATGGTCAATTACTGGCGTTTTACCCTACCGACACACTATCTTAAATGAAGTACATGTATCTCAGCTTTGAGTACAACTAGAAGACTTAGGATTGTACTGTAGCATCATCACAATATCCCTAGTCAACTGACAATATTCCATCGTGATCGGTGAACGTGTTCCGATTTTTTTGGCCATTTGAAAATTGACATTTTTTATTAAAAATAAATAACTACCGTTACCTGTAATAAGGCGTTTCATGGAACAAAATTGTTTTTTCACTTTTCCGTCCAACCTAACTGATATGCGAGAAATTTTTTTCGAGTTATTTTTACGTTTTCTATCAACAACAACCCAAAAAAACGGTTTTTAGAAAAAAAATTCTGTGTGTATGTCGTCGTCGTCGTTGTCGGCCACTTTTCGTTACATGTCTTGTTAGCACGATACAGCCTCCGGAGTGCAACAAGTCACCAATTTTATGATTCAATATTATTCAGGATACTTCACAGATGAACCCTATTGATTTTAAGCTCACTAGTACCAGTACAACAGGTGCTATAGTAGTTTAAGTACGATATTTTTGTCATTTTTGCATGAATTTAAGTTTATTAGCACGATACAGCCTCCGGAGTGCGAACAGTCACCAATTTAATGATTGGATATTATTCAGAGCGTCTCAAAGATGAATCCTATTGATATTCAGCTCACTAAAGCCAGTACACTGGGTTCTATGGTACTTAAAGTACCAAATTTTCGTCATTTTTGGAGAATTTTCAGTTTGTTAGCAATATATAGCCTCCAGAGTGTATACAAGTGACCAATTTTATGATTGAATACTGTTCAAAATATCTCACAGATATACCCTATTGATTTTCAGCTGCCTAGAGCGAGTACAGCGGGTCGCATAAATCAAGATATATTACATTTTAGGTTATTTTTGCACATATTTCGGTTTGTTAGCACGATACATCCCCCAAAGTGTATACAAGTGTCAATTTTATGATAGAATATTATTCAGGGCCACAAATGCGGAAAAGTTAGTTTTAATCTTTAAAACTGTTTATTTTCATTTGCAGCTATAATTTTTGAACTTGTTTGATTCAAAGCTCATTGAATAACTAGCAGCTATATTTCCTTCAATAAGATATTTTAAAGGGTTTTGTATCTCAGACGCATATTACTTTTCCGCCAACCTATCTAATATGCGAGAAAAGTATTGGTTTACCCACCAAAAAGTTGGAAATTTGAAATTTTTTTGAGTTGTTTTTACGTTATCCATCAACAACAACACGAAAAAACGGTTTTTAGAAAAAAAATCCTGTGTGTATGTCGTCGTCGTCGTTGTCGTCGGCCACTTTTCCTTGCAAGTCTTGTTAGCACGATACAGCCTCCGGAGTGCAATAAGTCAGCAATTTTATGATTGAATATTGTTAAGGACATTTCACAGATGAACCTTATTGATTTTCAGCTCACCAGAGCCAGTACAACGGGTGCTATGGTACTTGAAGTATGACATTTTATCGTTTTTCGAGAAATTTCAGTTTGTTACCATGATACAGCCTCCGGAGTTCAACAAGTCACCAATTTTATGATTGATTATTATTCAGGGTATCTCACTGATGAACCCTATTCATTTTCAGCTCACCAGATCCAATACAACCGGTGCTACAGTACTTTAAGTACGATATTTTTGTCATTTTTGGAGAAGTTTCAGTTTGTTAGCACAATACAGCCTCCGAAGTATATACAAGTGATGAATTTTATGATTGGATAATATTCAGAGCGTCTTAAAGATGAACCCTGTTGATATTGAGCTCACTGAAGCCAGTACAACGGGTGCTGTGGTACTTGAAGTACCAAATTTTTGTCATTTTTGGAGAATTTTCAGTTTGTTAGCACGATACAGCCTCCAGAGAGTATACGATTGATCAACTTTATGAATAAGTATTGTTCAAGGTGTCTCACAGATGTACCCTATTGATTTTCAGTTTACTAGAGCGAGTACAGCGGGTCCTATAAAACTAGATATACTAAATTTTTTGTTATTTTTGGAGAAATTTCGATTTGTTAGCACGATACATCCCCCGAAGTGTATACAAGTAACAATTTTATGATAGAATATTGTTCAGGGCCACAGATGCGGAAAGGTTAGTTTTTATCTTTAAAACCGTTTATTTTATTTACAGTATTAAATAAGCATTCAAATCATATTTTCTCCATCTTAATCCTTGACTTGACGTCGGGAAGTACGAGATGTTTAGAAATTCATTATCTGTCGAGTAATTGTGAGAAAGTCATAATTCATGATGTAAATTTATTCAATAATACGTTTCAATAAGAATTCAATTCGTAAATTTCGTAATATTCAAACGTAACTCGTTGTTCAAGATTTGACACAGTTTGAATATAAAATTAAAGGTCTTACTGTTCAAATTTTCATAATAGCTTCTTAACAGAATACTATAGTAGAGCCGTCGCCTACATAATTCATATCTTAGAAAGACTAAAGTATGAAGCTCCAAGCCCGCATCATATTGAACCACCCCACTTGGAAAGATGGGAATAATCTTTGTGCTATTTAATTTTAGTCAAGTCAGTCGAGTAGCAAGGTTTGTCGTACGTTTTCTCCCGAGAAATTCAACTTATCTCTACTCCGAACACTAAATTATTTCCGCCTGATGTTGCAGATTGGTTACGCATGGAAAATAGGGCATTCTATGTCGTATTTTCACCGTTTCATATGAAACTAGTCGAACAATACCAGAAGACGGCGAGAAAACTGCAGCGTTACTAAAATTCTTTATAAGAAAAAGTTTGCTTCGTGTTCTTAGTTTATTACTATAAAATAGAGATAAGTGAGGGAAATGCTCAATTCTGTGATTTTCATCAATATATGAGTGAAGTTGTTATATTTTGAATTAAAAAGTATTATATGGGAATAAGGTGTGACTATAGTAAATCAGTTGAACTAAATAATTATTCGCAAGAGTAATATCGACAGATAAGTCTCATAATACTTGAATTCATCACACAAATGATGATTGCAAAAGAACAAAAATTAAATTAAAATGTGACATGTATTTTTTTTTGAAATTTTGTAGTTCATAAAATTGAAGTCTCAATGACCTTAGACAGGGTGACACTCAGGTTGGAAAATAAGACGTGAAAGATTTGAAAAGAGATCATAATATTACAAGCTAGCTCAAATTACTATGTCGAGCATAATGACAGTTGAATGAATTAAAAGTTTTTTTTCCATACAATGTTTTAGGTCTTCCTTCTAAAAATTCTAATAGAAAAGTATCTCTCCCCAGCAAACACAAATGTATATGTTACATAAAAATATATATTAGGGGAGGAACGATTTTTATATAAAACGTTTATATATTTTTTATGTAGTATTTATGAAACAAAATCTTCATAAATTTTGTTATATATTCTCAATATTTATAATATAAAATGTTTTATATATTGGATATATCTAATTCCATATGTATTCAAGATATGAATTCTGATACATAAAGATGAATTTTCTTTTATATATATTTATTACGTAAAATTTGTTACATAAAATATTTTATATGTATTTTTTACGAACCTCGTCTAGTATCTTTCTAAAGAGAAAGATGAGAGCTCTTCAATATTCTAACCTTTAAATTGTCACGAGTCGATAAACGCCATATACCTGCAAGTATATTAACGTCTTAAAAGGTTTTTCGGTAGTTTTGTCTGTGTGTTTGTTTTCAGTTTTGTTTGTAGAGGAGTGGGGAACACATCATGTAAGTGTTATTATTATTTTCAACAGGCAAGGGGCATCGCCAATGAAGCCGTTCATTCAAATGTCGTTAACAAAAGCTTATTTAACAAACGTATCAAAAAGGTTACCTATATTAAAATATACGATGAAGTAAACAACATAGATAAGAGAATATTATGTAAACAATTAAAAATCACATTATACCTATCTCACTAAAGTACTTTTCAAGATAATATTTTCGTTTTAACTTACAACTTAGACATGGTCTAACAATAATTCCCGGTGTAGGGAGTCGTTATTTCGAAACAAATACCGCCGCCCAGGTATGCACTTAGGGCTCAAGTAGATTTTGTAATAATTTCAAATAAAATACACATCTTTAATCCTCTGACCACAGGTAGTAACTCAAGACAAAATATCTTGAAATGGATCAATTTTAACACTTATCTGTTGGAAGTTATTTATATTCGAATACTTAGATTAATGTAAATTATGAATTTTAGGCAAAATAACTGTTTAAAACGAAAAAAAAATGGAAGACTTCTGTGATTTATTGATAAGAGAGGAAAACGATACATAGTACAATCTTACAATGGTGACGGTGAATCAGAAATACATAATATAGAGACATCTCACTCATGGTTAGGACATATAAATAACTACAAAATGAGGAACTTAAAATCAATTAAGTTATTTCAAGGTATTGTTACTATATGATTTATTTATTTAATATAATTAATATATACCTACATTTTTAGAAACATTGCTGAAATAGTTTAATATGACATGCACTGATTTTGATCAAATCACCTTGGTGTGGATGAGGCTAAATAAAGAGACTCCAGAGGGAAAAGAAGGGCGAAACTGTAACCCTTCAAAACAATGGATAATATCCCTTAATATTCCCCACACGCTTACAAGTGGAACTCGAGAAGTCCTCTAAGAGAATATTTTTCATGGTTAATTATTGTTTTGTTTTTAAATACTTTTAGTTTTGCAATATTTTTTTTCATTAGGTGTTTTGTTTTTAGTTTCTCTTTTTTATGTTAATAAAATAAATGTACTTATATGCATCTATTTGCTGTTTTTTTAGTAACTAAGTACCAGCTACTAAATTCCAAAGATAGATAAATACCATCTACAATATCCAAATATTAAATTGTATTAAGTTGCTTTATGTTTGAAATATTCATAAGGTAGGTATTGAATAATATAGTAACAATAGTTCCTTAATCTTTTGGCCATCAACACTACTAAAAATATTGTATTTCATTTCATCTATGAAAAATAATGTTTTAACAGATTTTTCTGAATTTATTATAAATTAAGAATTTCGCTAAATTTTTTCATAGATTCAATGAAATAGTATATTTTGGGTAAGGGGTGAGGCAAAAGAAAAATTAGGTAACATCTATATTATGTAATATTTAATACATAAATAATCTCTAGATATTTTCTCATTTTTACATATATATTACATAGTAATTTGAAAATATTTGAGATAAAATTTATATTATGTATTTCTTATATCATTATTGTTCTCTAGCTGTGCCATCCTTTGTCAGTATTCAATACATAAATATTATCTAGTTGTGACTTCAGTTTTATATAACTGTGACTTTTATATTTCAAAAAATATGTAACATATATGTATTCAATATGTTTTTGTGTTTGCTGGGTCTCTACTATAATCAAGAATAATTTAAAAACTTTTGAAAATATAGATCATCATTTAAATTTCTCTGATCAGCAAAACACAAATTCCTCAGTTCGAAAAAACATAAATTTATCAGAAAATAGTGAAATTAAAAATGTCATTAATAAAGTTTCTGACGGCGACTTGACATCCGCAATCAAAATCTTAGCTTCAGATGACTGTTTTGCTGATGTCAGTGCAACCACTTTAACAGAATTTAAATCGAAAAATCCTTTAGAGAAACTTAATAGTACGTTCCCTACTCTAAGTTCGGAACCTATTCCTTTTATTATAACAGAATAATTTGTGAGTAACGCAATAAACTCTTTTAAAACAAGTTCTGCTGGCGGTTTAGACTCTTTAAGACCTTCACATCTACAAGATTTATTAAGTTGCACTGCTCGCCCTTCAGGAAAAAATCTCTTATCATCTTTGTGTAAATTATGTAATTTTATTTTAAATGACAGTCAACATCAATATTCGTCCTATTTTAATCGGAGCGTCACTATTAGCTTTAACTAAAAAAGCAGGAGGTATCAGACCAATTGCTATTGGTACAGTTTACCGTCGTTTAGTAGCGAAAATAATTTGTTCAAACATCAGAGACAAATTAGGATATTTACTTCATCCATTACAATTTGTTTTCGGGTCAAAAGGTGGTTGTGAAGCAGTTGCACATGCAGCAAGACGTTTCGTCTCCAATCATCCAGACATTAATAATAAAGTTTTTCTGAAAATTGATTTTAAAAATGCTTTCAATGCAATTCATCGCGATCATTTATTAAAACATGTAGCAGATATTCTACCTGAAATTTTTCCTTTCATCAATCAATGTTATCGATTCCCTTCATATTTTTTATTTGGCGAAAACATCATTTATTCGGAAAGAGGCGTCCAACAAGGAGACCCTTTGGCACCTCTCCTTTTTTGCATATCGATACACAAACTTATAAGCAACATTGACACAGAATTCAATGATTGGTACCTTGATGATCGTTCTTTAGGTGGTAATACGAATTCCGTGTTCAAGTCTCTAGTCTATATTATAAACAATTCCGAGGATATTGGTCTTGAACTCAATTTCAGCAAATGCGAGTTATTTTTCTTAGAATCACCAAATAATCTAACCATTGATAAATTTAATTATGTAGCACTGGGCATAACAATTACCAACAGACAAAATTTATTTCTATTAGGTACTCCTTCATTAAACAAATCCTATCTATCAGCTTTCAATGAAAAACTAATCTTTTTCAAAAAATGTCGTTTATCCTGGTTACCGACACATATTGCTTATTACCTTATCAAGAATTGCCTATTAATTCCAAAATTAACATATATCTTAAGATGTCGTCCGACCTGGTTTTATAATGATATCTTAATAGATTTTGACAATACCATTCGTCATTCAAAAGAGTCATTAATTAACATTAAATTAGAGGACCTTTCTTGGAAACAAGCCTCACTACCTGTTTCATATGGTGGTTTAGGAATTCGCTCAATCGTTTCAGTAACTGTTCCTTCTTTTTTGTCATCATTAAATAGTTCAGAAAAATTTCATTAATTACATTCTGCCTATATTTTTCCACACACAAGTCCTTTTATTAATGGAGGCAGAAACTATTTGTTCATTAAGGTCTAACAAAGTTTTATCCGATGAATATAAATCCTTTCAAAAATCCTGGGATATACCTTCATTGAACATGGAAAAAGAAAATCTGCTTCAGAAAGCTATCAATTTACCAGACAAGGCTCGTTTGAATGCAGCATTTTCAAAGGAATCAGGAGCATGGTTGAACGCTATACTGTCGGCCCCATTAGGTACGCTTTTAGATGACGAAAATTTCCGTATTTCTCGTGGTCTCCGTTTAGGTTGTCAAATTTGTGTAAAACATCGCTGTCGTTGCGGAGCTGATGTTGATTAGTATGGTAGACACGGCCTAAGCTGCAAATTCAGTGCCGGCCGTTTTTCACGAAATTCTGCAGTAAATGACCTAATCAAACGAGGCCTGTCATCTCCAAAGATTCTCTATTCGTTGGAACCGTTAGGTACTTGCCGCGACGACGGTGAACGTCCAGATGGTATGGCATTGCTCTTGCACTGACACTTGGGCTCCGTCCCATGTCCGATGCACATCTACTTCCGCAGGCGCTGCAGCTTTACAAGGCGAAACTTTTAAAATCAATGAATACAAAAATTTGGAGAACATTTACATTTTTATTTCTGTAGCAAATGAAACCTCTGGTGTTTTCGGCCATAAAGCTTTAAAATTCATCAAAGAAATCGGTAAAAAAATATCAGTAGAAACCAATGATTCAAGAGCAACTTTGTTCTTTATACAACAAATAAGTATTGCAATTCAAACAGGAAACGCTTCATCTTTTCTCGGTACGTTTCCCCATTCTAAGCCTCTAGAAGAGCTTTTTATGAAACCTAATCATAAAAAACCTAATTCTTCTACCACTTTCAAACTTTCTCACATTACCGACCTTAAAACATGTGATCTTTCCTTTTCCGAAATTCTTATATAACATCTTCATTCTCTTCTTCAGAATGTGCGCCTTCTGATAATACATGCGTTAAAATTTTTATAAGTTATGCCTACAACAATTTTTTGGGTCTCAGTGTACTGAAAAATATAGATAACCGCCATCCAGATGATGTCCCATTCATAGGAATACTGAAGAAGATGACTATGCTAGCGAATGATGCGATTCCTATAAGCAATAAATTATCTTTGTCCAAAACAAATTATAAAACTGGTTCACCCCCAATAGAGTTGAAGACATCAGATAAAAAGATAAACGACCAAATGAAAGGTATTTATACTAACAGTGTGGCATACTCTAACAATACTTATACAGACAATTTGTCTGATGAAGATGATAACGAAAATCACGCATCAGTAGCCGATTTGAGTAAAAATTATAATGACAAACTCTTCAGAACAGTAAAAAATGGTACTAACCTCGCCAATGAGACAACTGAGGTTAGATCCAAAATATCTGATGTGACCAATGAAGTGAAACCGATAAGTACAAAATCAATATCAACCAGAGTTAAAAAAAATTGTAATAATTTTTCGGTGACCAAAAAAATTACATTGTCTCCAACAAGTGTCTAAATAACTCCGATGTTTTGCAGTCAAATTCAAAATTGGAAGTGAATGAAGACGTAGAAAAAAATAATGGGTCAGAAGTCGATAGGGTCGTAGGAACAGAGGAATCAATGAACATCAATTCCGTTACTAAAAATAACCCTAGAGTTAACAACTTTTCTTCATATACTCGTATTTCATTTTCGATTACATATTTTCAGAAAGGGGATGATACTCGACAAGAACAAAAGGACACGTCTAAAATGGTATAGATAACAAGGAATATATTAACAAAGTGAACCAGACCAATGATCTATCGACATCAACTAGACTTTCCGAAACCGCAATATCTACATCCAAATCAATAGCAAACAACATCAATTCAAATTCCTTATCACGCCGATCAAGTGAGAAAGACCATAATAGAATCCGAGATTATTCGGACAATCATAGTAGTTGCGAAAGAGATCTCCACAATCAGATCCATAAAGGGTATTCCCCAAAAATCGTTGGGTCTCAAAGGGCTCAAAAGTATTGGTAACACATGTTTCATGAATAGTATTATACAATGCCTATCAAACACAAGGTGGCTATTAGAATATCTAAAGAAAGACGCATACATAAGAGATTAACATAAGCATATCTAGCATGAAAGGAGTACTAATTAAAGCATTTGCTGAAGTTATTCAAGAGCTTTGGTCTGAAGACGGTTCGGACAGAGTGGTTAATACAGTATCATTCAAAAGTCTGATTCAGCGATTTACTTCAAGGTTCATGCGAGACACTCAACATGATGCACAGGATTTTCTTCGTTACCTATTAGCAGGACTTCACGAAGATGTCAACAAGGTATATGAAAAACCAAAGCCCATATTAACAGAAATTGATGATAAACTCAGTGACATTGAGAAAGCACAAGAATCTTGGTTGATATATCCGAGAATGGACAACTCCAAGATTGTAGATAACTTTGTCGATCAATTCAAATCAACAATCAAGTGCACACACTGTGGGCACTGTTCAGTTATATACGATCCCTTCTGGGATGTATCCCTTTCGATACCCCAAAGAATAGGTCAATTACGACTTCCACAATATTTAGATTTGTTTACAAGAGAAGAAACACTCGACGGTGATAAAAAACCAACATGTTCGAAATGTAAGGAACGAAAACGATGCACTAAATCATTCTCAATTCAAAAATTCCCGAAAATATTGGTTATACCTGAAGTGCTTCTCGCAAATAGAAAGATTTAGTGAAAAACTTAATGTTGCAATATATTTTCCAATAGAAGGGCTTGATATAAGCCATTACGCGGCTGATAATGTGGCACCTTGTATGTACAACCTCTACGCTATATCAAATCACTGTGAAAGTACTTACAATGGTCACTACACAGCATATTGCCGACATCCCTACACGGGACAGTGGCATGAATATAACGACTCAAGGGTGCTATCGATATAGTGAAAATCTTTAGTCAGATGACACATAGTCCCACCTTGAAGTTTAATAATTTTTTTATTAGTTTTTAATTTGTATATTTTCATTGTAAACCAATGTCTTATTTGGCTTTTTCTGCAAAATTTAATATATATATATATACATGGTATTCTTAAATAAACTTTATCGAATTCATTCATAATTATCATCCGGTTTAGAAAACCTAGAATCTTCTTTTGTTGTTAAATATATATTCAGACACCGTATTTACACTTTATTCAATACGTATGTACAACTGTTCTTTATAATGATCATAATTATTATTTCTTATATTACCTGATGTTGAAAATATTTTGTAGAACATCATGGTACAGCCTTGCAAGTGACAAGTTACACCTGACACATGTCATTGAATTAGCACAGAATATAACAGAGATAGGGTGTGCATTAGGTCATTTCATAACACCCTCCCTTAATGCACTTCCTGATATTTAATATATTTCTCAATAAAAAATAAAACCTCGATGGCTTTAAACAATTCACTTCTTTTTCTATAGTCCATTACATGTTTACATTTTACTATTTACATTGAATATTTATTCTTATGACTACCAAATACTGCTATATTTACATTTCACATCTCTATTCCTTAAACCTAATCTCTGAGAAATTTCATAGAACTGAATTCTAGTTAAAGCTTAGATTAAGAGACATCGCTTGTCATGGTATAGATCATCAGTGTCAATCCATGCATTTGTGTGCCTCTTGTGGTTAAAAATATTTCATTATTTGTCTTATTATTATTATAAAACCATCTAAATAATCCTAAATTCTAATGGAATTCGGGTAATTTGCATTAAAAATTGAAGAAATTCACAATCAAACATTTTTGCCAAACTTTTCTCAACACAACTTTTCGTTCTGATTATTCCAACGGTAATGCATTCTCCTATTTAACCATGGCTGGTTAAAGGGGACAATGACTTGTCACTTCTGTGCCAGATACCCCTACTTCCCAATTATTTCGAAGTAATCGATTTAAAAATGAAGTCTTCCAGTATAATTCAGTGCAAAAATCACTTTCCATTCAACCATCTCCTAATCCCTGCCACCATTCAATGAAGCAATATTATGCGTTACAAATTGAGACAGTGTGTATTCATTGAAATTTTCATAAAATTTTGGAAATTACCGTAACTTCGTAGCCAAAATACTTAGAAATGCTTGAAATTTTTTTTAACTATGAAGCATTTAATTTTTATACAAATTTTTTCTATTATTCATTTGTTGAAATGTATTTTTCTCTTCCAGGTGAGTTCCTGTAGATACAAAGTCACTTCTAAATAGGTAAGAAATTCAATTCAGTAGCGGATTGAGTGTCTACTTCAAATAAATCTACAAAAAGCGTTAATTACAAGAGCAAATCGAGACCTGTGATGAAGTTGGGAAGAAAAAAAGAAGTAACTGTTGAATGTGTAAGTAGTGGTCAACGAAACTTACATTTTAGTTCTCTAATTAAACGTCAGAATGAAAGCACGGTTTATAGACAACAACGATTAAAGAAAATTGCGCAAACATTTTTAATGAAAAACGCAGAAATCTTATCATATAGGCAACATAGACGCAATACAGGCAAATGCCATAATTATTAATAATATTTTATTATATAAAGCGAATTAATTTAACAGCACAATATAAATAAATTATTTTGGTTTTATAATTAAAAATTGTATGATTGATAGCTACAACTAGGTGCTTTCCTATATTTTCGGTTTTAAAGCTCTGCCTTCTATCACTTAAAATTAATTTGTACATGGAAAATGATCGCACTGCATCGACAGATTTAATTGGAGCATTACAATAATGAAATTAACTTAATAAACAATTTGAATATCAAGAGATATACATTTTATCCAGTAGTTAATAAAGTAGTAGACTCTAGAAGTGCATAACACTTGTATCGAGCCAAACAGAAAATTAAAATAACAATTACACAACTAATAAAATATTCAAATACAATATTAGAACACAATACTAAAATACATCATCTTATGTGATTAGATCAGAACTAGACAATACCAACCACATATTTTACATATACTAAGATGAAGAAGTCAATAAAATCGCCATAAAGGTGCGAATAATTGAATAAATCGAAATTGCAGATGTTTTTGATTCCACCATATCATGAATTTTCGTTCTGGGTAAACTTAGAATAAATTAAATTGACTGTCTCGACCCTTACTTCGTGGAATATGCTCATATTAGTGTTTTTAAATGAAACTCAAGGTCTCTAGTTAATTCCACAATATAATACAAGTTATTGAAAATTCTAAAAAATTGACAATTGTTTCGATAAATCAATATCATCGTCAGAATGACAGAAGTTACATTTCATTTTATGCCTACCTGATGTTAAGTAGTTATTTTTGGCTAGACCAAGTAGTAACCTAACTGGTGATTGGCTTAATATATGTTTATAGAAAAAAAAGAACATGTGATATTACAAATATTGAAGCTTAGATATTATTAGCCCTATGGTGATATCCGGGATATCATTTTTCCAATTAAGATCAGTATAACTGTGCAATGATATAGAAAACCAGGAAAACTATATCTGCTGATCTTTGCAATTATCACTTGAGAAGACAGTTTATTAGTGGAGAATTCCCTAGATTTAACTGTTCATTGACAACTTCATATTGTGGGTTTCTTAAATGTCTTCTAATTTCCAGTTCTTCAAGGAAATCCAGTTATTGTTTCTTTTCACAAATATGCAGTACTTCTAGTTCTGTGTTAGGTGTCAATGAATGATTGGTGTCAAGTAGATGTTTTGCGTGGTGGGATTTATCTGGTTGTTTTAATCTGTATGCTCGTAAGTGCTCACTGTATCGTATTTCAAAATTCCTAAGGGTCTGACCCAAATAGACAGCATTACATTCTGGACATTTGAGTTTATATATACCTGACTTCTTTAATAGTGGTATTTTTGTTTTTACATTTAACAATTTTGTAGTAACGTTACTTTCTGTTTTAAAAGAAATTGTTGTATTCGTTGCTGAAGATATTATCTTTGGAATATTATTAGAAATATTTCCTGCATATGTGATGGTTTTATAAGTTTTAATTTCATCAGCTTGTTTAAGATATATTAGTTGTAATGCCACTTTTTCCTCTTTTTCACTAATTAGCTTATTTATCATATCTAATGGATAACCGTTAGATGTTGCTATTTGTCTAATTGTATTAATCTCTCTATCAAAATTACATTTGTTCATAGGAACTGAAAAAGCTCTATGTATCATTGAATTATATGCTGCTAGTCTGTGTGACACAGGGTGGTTAGAATTGAATGGAATTGTTACATCAGTTTGTGTTGGTTTTCGGTAAATTGAATAATCAAGTACATTATTAACTCTTTGAATTTTTAAATCAAGAAAATTGATTGAGCTATTTTCTTCAATTTCTAATGTACTTTTAATTTTCGGGTGTAAATTATTGATGTGGTTGAAAAATACATCTAATTGTCGTTCACTACCCATAAAACAAGCTAATATGTCATCTACATGTGGACCTTTAGTTTCATTTAAAAACACTAATTAGAATAAATTGTTTCAGCTGAAGTTTATGAAAAGGTGTTTTTTTATTTTTTAATTATAATCGGAATTAGGTTGTACAATGTTGGAGCCAGGAATAGGTATGACTTCTGCGTAAGCATCATCTGCATACGTGACGGTGTTAAATTTTTATTTTGTCGTGTATCATAATTGATAATAATCAAATAATGATATTTTATACCAATGTTATAATAATATATTCGTCTTATATCTGATGCTTTGGATTCTGTAAATAACTCATCGGTTGGATATTTTAACGTTTTTTCAATTATTATCTTTAGAATTCTTTTTTGTGAGCTCTCGAGTGGTTGTATGTGTGACTTTAAAGCAGCACCCCAATTGATAGGTCCATAGCATAAGTGACTCTCAACCAGAAAATAATATAATATGAATGAATGATCCCTACATAGTATCTTCGAGGTACCTGAACTTATACAATATGAATTATAATTTTCTAATTAGGTATTTTATATGTCCAATCCATTTAAGATTGTAGTCTAATATAATTCCTAGATATTTGATTGCTTTTATTATATATTTCCGTCCCCATGGACAATAATGAGGTCGACAGCTGGACATCCAGTAGTTGAGGTGCTTTTTGGTAGTAGTGAGCTTAACTTAGGTTAATAGTAATTTATGATTCATCCTGTTTATGATGTTGAAATAGTCATGTTCAGCTTTTGGCTATACCAATCCATTGCTTCGTAGAATATCACTGTATCATCAGCGAATTTTGATTTAATTAGTAAACAATAATAATAAATTTCTGTATGATTACTGATAAGAAGATAAGCAAATTAGTTATTCTACACTCCTGGTTCAGTTTTCGACAAACAATTTAACACAATGGTGTATTTTGGTTTGCTGACGAATAAAACAAAAAATTTCTACCACTAGCGTAACACAAGAAGCTGCCTTTGACTACAAGGGCAGCAACAATAACAACTTCCACGTCGGAAACAAACCAACATTGACTGAAAATAACTCTAACGTTCCTCAAATTTCCACTTCATATATAGCAGCCGCAAAATCTGCTCCAAAAACAACGTTTTACAAGAAAGGACCAGCCATACTTTTCCACTGCGCTGATAATTTGAAATCATTCGAATACGTTGAAGCAGTTGGTGATATTATAGGCCCAAGAAATATATCTTTCGCATCAAGAATTTTCAATAACAGAATATACATTAATCTAAACAAAATAGAATTAGTAGACCTACTGATTACCAACTATTTGACTTTTGAAGTTGAAGACAAGAAATTGAATGTAAGAAGATTAGTTACCCCCGAAAAACGCTTCGTTCTTTCAAATGTGTGCCCATCCATTCCTCATGAACTAATTGAAATAGCATTAATAGATCTTGGACTCTAGTTAGCATCACCAATATCTTTTCTGATAGCTGGCATTCCCGGAGATGAGTACAATCATATATTATCCTTCCGCAGACAAGTTTATATTGTACCATCCTCCGAAAATTTCGAGCTTAAGACTTCCTTATTAATTTCTTCTGAAGATAATGGTTATAGAATCTTTCTTTCAACCGATAAAATGGAGTGTTTCATATACAAGCAAACCGGCCATATTGCAACCAACTGCCCTAATACCCAAATTGGTTTCCAGCCATCAGCATTACACATGCAAGCATCAAACACGAACAGTCCTAGTAGTCAATCTTTCATCATCAGCTTCCCAGAAATCAGAGATACAGCTCTCTCAATCCACCAACAGTACACCTATCACTTCAGACAAAATTAAAGTTCCTCTGTCTACTACAGATCACTCAAATATACAGGTATCACCCACATAAAAAGAACCTTGCCAAGTTCCACAGATCTGTTTCTTCTAGTACTATCAACACAGCCCCCACTTTCGATATTCCAAAAGCTATCAAGAAAAAGGCTAAAAAAGAAAATAAGATACCTGAAAGTTCCAGGAGAATAATCTCCGACATATATAATAAATCTCTTGACGCATTCACACTGCCTTTAGAATACGTTATAGCTTTTCTGGAAAACAAATATGGATGTAAGGATCCGCCATCAGAAGCTCAAGAATTTACCAAAGATATTAAATCGTTACTTGCTGACATGCATACTATATACTGTGCCCTTACCGATAGATCCCTAAGAATCACAAAAAAATCAAGCAGGCTCTTGATATAGACAATACAGATTATCATACTAAACATTTAATATTGTACAATGGAACAGCAGCGGGTTTTATCCCCGTCTTGAACGTATGCAGCAAATAGTGTCCAATAGCCAAGCTGATATTGTCTGTCTCCAGGTGACGAACTTTAAGGAAAGTCACAAACGGGAATTAAAAAGCTTTGTCGGTTACTACTATCTTAGATTCAACTTTCTTAGAGCTAGCGGTGGAACTTCGATATCCATGTTAATGTTAAGTTTTTCTAATTTGTTTCTTGTGATATTTATTCTGTAGATGTACCATTATTCACTCCACGAGACGTTGTCGCTATCACATTTTGGGGCCCCCAAAAAATTACAATTTGTAGCATTTAGATCTACATTACAATCTAAGTGAATCCGATCATGCTGATTTTGTAAGGCAATTGAAACCTTCATACATCCTAGTTGGTGACTTTAATGCACACAATGTCATTTGGGGATCAAAACTTACTTTTGGAAGGGGGAAAATAATTGAAAATTTCCTAAATCACAATAATGTTCGTTTACTGTACTCAGGTGCAGAAATTCACTTAAATATTGCTACAGGAAATCTATCTTCTATTGATCTTAGTCTTTGTGACCCTAAAACTACATCGTTACTTTCCCGGAAAACGCTTGACAGTCTCTATGATAGCAATCATTTTCCAATCTTCATCTCTGACAAATCAAAAACCACATTAATCTGTAAAACAAGATGTAAAATTTCGAAGGATGACTGGAATGCATTTAAAGAATTCACTGAATAACAAATATCTTAGCTACAATTTCCTGAAAATATCGAAACTGTATAATCCAGAAATATACGTTGGAAAATGTTTAATTACCAGCATCTCGAAAACTCGTTCCTTGGTGGAATGACTCTTATGCAACTGCAGTCCAGGGAAGTGAAACTACATTAAATTGATATAGGAAGACTAGAAATATAGAAAATTATATAAATTTCAAAAAACCTAAAGCCATACCAAGATGGGTAGTAAAGCAGAGAAGGAAATCTTCTTGGAATAAATATTTTTCATCCCTACCTTTGACATACCCCCGGTACAAGTCTGAACAAAAATACGACAAATAAAAGGCAATAGAACTCAGACTGAAATATTTACGGTCATAATTGATGATCACATAAAAAATTTAAATAATGATACAATGTCGTCTACAATCTTTCGCTAGTTTATACACAGGGGAGTTATAAGCAATGCTTCAGGCTCTAAATCCTTTATCACCTGATAACAAAAAATCAGTTATATGCACTGATTCTCTTGTATCAATAAACTCCATTAGACAAATATATTCCGTTCATCCTATTGTCCAAGATATTCATGATTGTATCGGCCGCCTTGCGAGCTCTAGTGTAACCGTTACATTCATCTGGGTACCATCTCATGTCGGAATAACCGGGAATGAACTTGTGGATCAAACTTCAGAGGAAGCTTGGACAGCTAATGTCCAGACCGATTCAATGCAAACTCACAATGACCTGATAACTAGGATAAGGCGTTCCAAACGTGACCGCTGGGCAAATCACTGGACAAATTGCAATACCAAACTACACGAAATTCAGCGGTTTCTCGACTTCAAATAGCTTCCATCTATGTCTTGAAGAGATAGTCGTTGTACGCGGGCTACATAGTGGGCATACTCGACTGACTCATGGATGTCTAATGGCCGACTCCGACCCACCCAAATGTCAGCACTGCAAAATTCCACTTACTGTTAAACACATACTGACAAGCTATCTGAAATTTTCAAATAAACGCCGTGACCACTAGCTACGAACTTCATTTCAAGAAATTTCAAATATTCCAGACCAGTTATCTCTCCTAATCAATTTTTTAAAGGACATTAATTTATATTATGAAATCTAAACAGTTTGTTAATGTTCAGTTCTTGTAGTTATAGTTATTGTTATGTCAATGAAAACTAACTTGACTCATGTAATCTAAACAGTTTTTCAATGTTAATTTTCAGTTTTTGTATTTGTACCATGTTTGTAAACTAAATAGTTCGTTAATGTTTATTTCTTATAGTTAATAATTGTACCATGTGTCAATGATCTCAGTTACAGTGACACGCTAATGTAAATAAAAAAACGGGACTTGATTCTTTTTTCAAATATCTCACTTAAATTAGTAATGAGAGCGATGGGTCTGTAGTTTTTAACACACAAGGTGCTACCTTTTTTCATAAGAGGAGTAACAAAGGCTTCTTTAAACTCTGCAGGCCACACTCTCTCACTTATGCACTCATTAAATAAGTATTCAAGGGGAAGAATAATATGTCCGGATATCTCCTCGAGTCATCCCGTTCGAATACTATCGCTGCCGGGAGTTTTTTTGTTTTTCAAGTTTTGTATAATTTTTCTTCTTTCTGTGGAGTGGAAAATGAATTCTAAGTGTTTCTTCTGGGAATTACAGAAGAATGGTCCTTCTTAATTTTGCTGGCTATTTATTTACCTAATGTTTTTGTTGAATTCGTTTTCAATTTTATAATGGTCCTCTATATCTGTACAATATTTTCGTCGAATCAAATTTATATCACGGTTTTTTGGTTTGGTTTCAGTTATGTCACGAACCGTTTTCCAGAATTCGGTCAAATCACTGGAATTTCGTATTTGGTTTCCATAGTATTCCCTTTTAGTCCTCTCTATTAGAAAGCGTATGCTATTTTTATATAAATAATATTTTTTTTCCAAATCATTGTTTGGTTTTTAGTAACATTAAAAACATGGAGTGGTCCTTATTTATAGATTGCATCCAAGAAGTTAGTTTTCTAGATATGTCGTTGTAGTACTACATTTTAATATTTATTGTTGTAGTATATTAAGAAATTCTGTTATTGATGCGTCGATATTGTTATTTTTCAAAACTTCAATACATGAAAGTGAGTTTAAGATATATTTTAACCATTTATACTTCATATAACTTTCCTGTTTTTCTGGGTTGTATTTGAGATTTCCATTAGAAAAAATAATTTGTAACATCGTAGAATAATGATCTGTAACGGAGGATTGTATAATAATTGGTATTGCGTTATCAATTGTGTAGGTATCACTTTTAAAGAAAATATGGTAACCACAAATGTTTGTGTTTGCCCCTGTTCTCTGGTTGGGTTATTAATGGTGAAAACCTACCTGGATTTGTTCAGAATATTGAGATATTCAATGAAATGTTCGTCTATCTGTTCATTGTCTGAAATATCTATGTTAATATCGCCCAAGAAGATACTATGGTCAGATGGAGGTACACGATTCTCAACATAATCCTGGAGTGCTACATTAAAGTCGCTAATGTTAGTTGTAGAAGATCTAAAAATCGCTACAAATTTATTTTATTGCGGTGATCGTATTGATCTATTAAATTGATCAACTTGTAATGGAAAAAAGTTCAATCTTGTAGTTATATGTTAGAATTGAATCTAGATAGAAAAAAACCCTGTCATTATGATTGTAGCGACCCTCGTTGTATATCAGATTATAACCAGATAATTCAATCAGGGATCAAGTGCAGATAATAAATCTAGCTCAATTTGTAATTCTTCTGAAAATGTCCTATCCAAAAGTTTAGCAACGTCAGATAAAAACGAGAAACCTTCGTTCTTGTCAAAAACATTTTTTTACAAAATAATTGACCGTTACTTCCAGGTGCTGATTCAATTTTCGACTTTTAATTATCTATTCATTTAACTGACTTACATAAATTGATGCCTTGTCTTTGTAATAATCTAATTATGCTAACTATTAATTTATAATTGATAGGGCAAGTGCAAGAATGTGCTATGTGACAACAACATTATTTTGCACACATTAGATTTTAAGTAAACACTCTCTGATTTTTGTCTTCATGAGTCTATGTATATCGCTTGTTTTTATTGAACTCCCAGCGGATTATTGTTTTTTACTGATTTATCTTGACATCTAATTTTTTAGCTGTTTTTGCATAAAAAAATAATTCGTTTTTCCGCTGAGAGAGATATTGGAAAGGTTATATAAATTAATGGAATAACATGTCATGATAGCAATAAAATTTATTAAAAAACATACAATAAATGACATGAAAAAAACAACTAGAAACTGACATAATTGAAATTAAAAGAAAACCATAAAATATGTTTAAGCACTGTTGAGTTTTCCTTTTTTTAGTTTTTGACATATTTTGTTTCTCACTTTCGTCGTGCTCAGATAAAAGATTTTCGTAAAACCAACGATGTTCTACATCCACAAACTGTAGCTGGGTACGGAGGTTAATAATTTTTTCCTGGGATATCTTCCCGGTTTTCGACCGAACTCTAATCAATTCAGTTAGGATTACTTCGCGATTTAGTGTTCTTCAATAAGCAGACATTCTTGAATAGAGTATATTCATCATAAGTTTCTTTGTATAGGTATTAACCGAATTCTTCAACAAGGATCCATTTGATTGATCTAAATAGTACTGTTTTATTCAGCAAGTTTCTCTTTTTGTGCAGTAGTCTCAGTTGACCTACCAAACGTTCCACTTCGCGAAACTTATGTTCCATGTCGATCACTGTGGCATTTTTATAACAAGCACTTCTAAAAATGTCCCGATATTGCTGAGGGGTGCATATTTTGTCATGATGTCGCAAGACTTTCTCTATGCGACCGAAGTCTATATCTGAATATAAATAACTGTGGCCGACTTCAGGAAACTTATGGTCAATTATTTTAAGAAGTTCTCTTATCATTATTGGTGGAGGCAAACCATATTTAAGTTTTTATTTTACTCAGCGCATGAATCTGACCACACGATCATATGTTGTTTGTCTTTTACTCCGTTACAGCTGATGACAAAACAGCTGGCAATTTCTGAACTTCCTCTACCAGGAACATCCTCTATCCAGGTTTGCATGATGCCAAGTTATAGAACCACAACTGTCGGAAATAAAATGTCTTGGATGTCGATAATTTTGGCAGCGGCATGGTTTGCTGCAGGTCCATAGTTATATAAAAGTAATTAGAATCTTTTCGTGCCAAATCTCTATTTTTTTTTTGACACTGAAATGCAATTGTGGCATTATATTCTTCGTTAGAGTTTCCTGAATAACATCCACTGCAAGTGTCACTCTTAGATTTAGCGGACAAATTAAATTTGCTTGTAAATGCTTCAATATAGGACAATTTTTTTTCCAAAAAAATCTTCTAGACTGTTTTTAGTTTTGCAATCTTCTAAATGGAGTTTGTACATAATAGCCATATTCAAGGTTGGTGACAAATACTGTTTATGGGGGTTATTATTCTTGGAATAATTATATGATTCTGAGGGAAATTCCTTGATATGACTCACTATAGCTACCGTTACCTGTTCATTTAGCTTATGTGGTCTGTTGAATGGCGTCCCCTCATATCTAATGCAGAAACTAAACTGCCACTCTTCAATTTTTCTTTTATAACCTGCAGTTTCCCTCTGCCGATCTTGTAAAGTTTACAAAATGCAGTTTTAGAAACTACGATATCTTTGTTATTTATTGCGACTGTATATTTATTGGAGCATGATTTATGAGACGTAAAGTAATTAAACTTTCAATTACTGAACTTCCGACTACATTTAGTCTGCGTGTATTCCACATAGCAGCATCTACAACCTTAGCTGACATTTTCTTACCCTTATATAAAATGTAGCTCTTACTTTTTGCCCTAGCTATAGCTTGCTTTTAATTTTTCCAAGCATTTTCATTTTCTTGTCTCTTCCTACAAACATTTTATTTCAGTGTGAACATTTTTAATTTCTTTGCTTCACTATGTTCACCTTAGTAGCCACAAGTGTATTGATGACTACTGGACTGACGTTTTCTTTTCCATCGCCCAATTCCTGGTCTAGGTTTGATATGTGCTGTGTATCTTTGTGTTTTTCTTTTCTATTACGGATACTGGAAATACTTTTCTTTATTGAACTTGGTGGACACTGCTCTTCATCCTGATTGCTTTCATCGTCTCCATTTAAACTTGGCTCATACACATTATCACTGGAATCCTGATCGGAATATTTACTTTTTTCATTAGATGAACAGTAGCTGCCAATTATGCCTACGAAAGTACAATTTCTATGTTATCATCTCTAAGAGAATATATGTATCATAGTATGATTCTTATTATGTGGGGTATGGGCGGGTTCATTAATACAAGTTGTGGAGGGTAGCGGATCATCCGAGAAACTCAAATTCTTAAAAATGCATATTCTTTCTTTTTATGTGGTAGTAAAGTATGTACATTTATACCAATTGTAGAGGGTAGTTGGAAATTTGCGAAATTTACAGTAGCAGTTCGTATAGTCCCTCGATTCGTATGGTTCTAAAATAGATAAAGTGGGTTTATAACCCACGCAAATAGGAGATTGATGTACAGCACATACCTGTTGATAATTCCACATCCACATTACTCATCACTGCAGCTTTGGGTGGTGATGCACTATATATTGTGTTATTTGAATTAAGAATCATGTTGGTGTTCAATATTTTTAACATCTTTGTTCCTCTTGATGCCATATTTGAAGTAACAATAATAGGACAAATCAAATCACAAGTTACAGAATATTTCACAACCGAATTTGAGGTTAATTATTTCAATATTCGCATGCTCAAAATGAACATAGTACATTCTTCCATTCCGACTTGATAAAATTTTGGACCTTTTATAGTGAATGAATGGGTTATGTGCATAAAAAACACATAGCATGGATCTTTGTGATAAGTTACATTAACACATAACATATTCATTCACGCAAAAAGCTCATTTAAAACAAAAATGTATCTTGGCACGTTCTTCCACTTGCCCCTTCAATTGCTATTGATATATATGAGAGTGGCTGTTTTAATTTCGGATTTTTTATTACATTTTTTGCTTCTCGAATTGCTACGGGAATATCATCATCAAATTCTGGCATTACTAATTATATTTTATTACAGTGTGCTAAGTAATAGAAAACTGCTTCGAGCCACGTTTACCATCTTGAAATTACACGTTTAGTTGGCAAAGGGACACTGGGAAGTATTTCTTTTTACATCTGCAACCTCAACGGAGCTTAAAGAAACATACAATTTATTGAATCATTCACCAACGGAAACTGATTTCTGATTTGCTCTGCAATTTGATTTACCCCGTGGACGACACAAGTGCAATGAATTAGGTTGGAATAAAAAATATTCAAATTAACATCTTAACCTATATGTGGCGGCATCTGAAAGCATTAGAACTATTTATTGACTAGTATAGCATTGTGTGAGAAGAGATTTGTTGAACTATCTTGTATAAATCTATTTATAGGTAAATTATTTGTTTTTCAATCATTTTTAACGACACATAAATAAGGTTTGCTTCGAAACTTCTTGTTCAAAGTTCCAATCATCAAATTAGCTGTATCTGCCACATACATTTGTCGTTGCATCCACGATAATATACAGGATATTACCGTCTAACTCACATTTGATTTTTGAAATATTTTCCACATAGCATTTGTCTATAGTTGGTTTTCTTAACGGCCTCTTCTCCGGTGAAGATTTATTGAATTGTTTTTCAAAAAATAACTTAAAACTAAGATGATTCTATAGAAGAATGTTGGATGCAGCCATCATCAGGCATAAATCAAATTTAAATGTGTTCTCTTTCTCTTTTTTTGAACTTCTTTAACTATCCCGCAGCTTTAACTTATGGGATATTAATTTTTTTAAATTCCGTTTGTAGAGTAAAGTTCCACAATGCTGATCAATAAAGTACTTTCTAGTACTTGAAATGTGAGAATTTAAAAAAATAACAGTAATTAGAATTTTAATACCACTCTGGAACTTAGTTATTGAGTGAGTGCGTGAGACTGAAAAAATAAGACCGATTTACCGCAGGGTTTACAAAATGCTCCATCTACTTCTAGATGAAAGTTCCGGATATGGTCGGATCTATGCACTTAATTTATTATTTCTGAAGAAACTCACAAAACGTCTAAAATTTTTTTTGTAGTTTCTTCGCTGTTCAGCATACGCAAGAAAACTAAACTCTGGTACTAACCTCTGTACAAATGACAATGAAATAATTGGTGATCAGACAGTTACATTTTTATAGAAAGTCGTTAACAGAGAAACCATTAATATTCCATTGCTATCCTAAAGTTTTGTTATAGAAAAGTTTGTGTATAATAAATCTTTATTACAATAATTTTCACATTCCCTATTTACATTTGAATCTAAGAATATAAGAACAATAAAAGTTGATGGTCAGGCAATTCTTCATCCACTTTTTCTACTGGTAAATTCCTGAAAAGCAACTTTAAAATAGGGTTTCGGAGAGGTTCAGTAATAGTATTGTAATGTCTTTCTTATTTATTTGAGAGTTTTTATTGCGACGGTGGGATAAATTTATACACACGGTATGTCTACTAACTTAAGTTATTTTCACATTAAACCATTCACTAATTTATACTAGATACACAGTATATTCATTCACACAAATTTATATAAACACTTCACTACTGTTTATTTACTTAGACTATTTACTTTTTCACTGTTCATCTTACGAGATCAAATTATTGTTACGAAACAGCACATTGGTATAGTCCCTAAATCCGACTCTGTCTAAGCCAGGTATGAAAGTTAAAATTATGGCGGACGCGCAGGGTTTCTTATAATTGTTTACGAATTGTGACTATCTTATCTTATCATTGTTTTTGTGACCAGGCTTCTCTAGAAAATGCCAGAAAGCCAATTGTTTTTGAGTAAGCCGCAATCTAAAATTATCTAGTGAGAAAAGCACTAATATATAAGGGACCAAGCAGGAAGAGTTGAGTGGAGTTGATGAAGTGATCGCGACAAATAAACAACAATACACCGAAATAGCGAACAGTGAAGCGTTGATATAAATTAATAATTAAGTTTGTGTGCATATAAATTAAATTTAAGTGATTAGTTAAGTATATATAAATTAAGTATTAGTGAGTGGTTTAGTGTTTAATTAAATTAGTAAGTAGCCATACCGTGTATTTAAAATTTATCCCACCCGTTTACTGTTTACATAAATAAGAAAAATATTACATTATAAACTAACTTTGTTGGTAGGAAGCCTCTCTTATAAATTAAGTGCCTTTTTTCTGGATCCTACTAGCTTGCAGCTCCCAAAAACAATGGACCTTTCTGGAAATTTCTAGATTAGAATAACGTATGCATCTAAAGTTTTGGGAAAAAATTGAAAGCCGAAAAAACAACTTCGTAAAATATATTAAGGTGAACAACTTGTAACATTGTAATAATCTAACCTCAGTTAATGAACTGCCAAAGGTTCATTCGCTTCAATTTGGCGAAGCTTTGTTCGAACTTGTCGGATGCTATATCTATTTCTCGCATTTTCTGAAAAATTCTTCGACGCAGCATTTATTCGTCTGCGTTTTCCCAACCATCGTTCTATACCTACCTGTTCAGTAAGGACCAAAAATCTTCAATTGGGCGAGCTTGAGGTATGTTTGGAGAATTGTCTTCCTTAGGCATAAAAGGTATGTTATGTGCCCCTAACCAATTTCTGATAATTCAAGCATAATAAGATGATGCCAAGTCAGACATTTTCGTCATTTATGATATTTTAATTTTCGTCTTTTAAGTGTTCTTTGTACAGTGGCACTTGATACATGAAATCTCCTCGCTAGTTTTCGATGAGATGTACCTACTTTATGTCTTACGCTATCAACCACTCTATTTTCATGAATTTCACTTAGAACCGTGGGTCGTTCACTTTTTGGTAAGTTTAAACAAGGTATTCCTTGTTCACATTCAGCCATTGTCCGATAGATCGTTGTTTCGAAAAATATTTGGAATTTCACGTTTCGGTAGCTATCCAACAAGGTTGTAGACAGTTATTCAAATTTACAATTTATATGAAATGTTTTCAAGAAATTTGAAACTAATGTGATTTGACACATAAAGGTTGCTTAGCAACCAATAATTGTGAGCAGTGGTAACTTGCTTAGTACTCATCATAAAGCTGTAATTCATGTATGAAGAAATTCCCTAAACTTGTGGTTTATTAAAATATCCAACTAAGCGCTTTCAGACATAAACTTGTCATCAATTTTGACAGAATATCATTTAGTTGATAATCTGAAATTAAACAATTATAACATGTACAATATAATTGTATATATTTATTATAGGGTAATTTCAACTTATTTGTTTTAATTGATTGCAAGTAATGTAACTTCAAACAGTTTTAACTAGTTATGAATAACAAGTGCAAGGATTTATGTTTTTTAGATATCAGTTGTATGCTTTTATGATGACAGCTTCGATAACGGCCTAGTAGCTGGAAGCGCTTAGCATTATTTTTTAATAAACTACACACTCAAAATGCGTCGTTTCATTCACTAAATTCATTGCTTTTAACTTTTACAACTTTTGCCGGCCTCTATTGTCCAGTTAATCGTTTGTTTTAGATTCCATGTCGAATCAAATGAGACCAAAAGTATTATTTTCGATGGTTCAATCTATGTTTATGATGAATTGGCACTTGTAAACTAGACTATATTATACAATTTCAGTGATTGATTAGATACTTATATTCTAGTGCCGTGATTGACGGTATAAATTAATGTACATTACACATAAATCCAGAGGCGATAATAACAATCCGTAATTGCAACAAGAACAACCTGTATAATATCTAATTTATAAAAATAACCTATTGAATTAATTTACTACAGAAAACGGATTAGGAGATATTTGAATTGTTATTTCGGTGTGTGCGTTGAAGTCGCATTCGCCATATTTTAAAAAAACGGAGGTATTGGTGGAAACTGGAGCATGGTCAGACTTTGAACGCGTGATCTAAACCTAAAGCTAATGTTATTGTTTTATTGCGTCTTAATACTATGTCGAAAGATTTCCAATAAGTAGGTGACAATTAATGACAGTTTTCTCCAGATTGTCTGTTTTTACAGAATATGACGAAGGCGCTTTTAAATATGCATGTGTGTAGAAAAGCTCCTTCGGCATATTCGGTAAAAACTGACAATCTTCAATTGTCACTACTTACTGAAAATCCATTTAGATAGATAAAACGCAATAAAAATATTACAATACAATTTAGTTCAAGCGTACAATATCTGATTATGCCCCAATTTTCTCCAGAATCTCTGTTTTTACAGAATATGCAGATAGCATTTTGACATACCAGGTACATCTTATGGACATACTTTCTATGAATATGTATATACCTAATTATCATTGTGGACATTCGGAAGATATACATGGTATGTGTACCTTATTCCCCTTTTTGGAATTCCAGGGATGTGTATATGCACATGTAAATGTACAGGGTTATTGGTTATAATTTGATCACCCCTTTATTTCTCTTAAGTGTACCGTTACAAAAAAAAGTTTTAAATAAAAGTTGTAGGAGTATAAATGAATTTTAATAAAATGTACTTTGCACACCAATAGCGTTTTTGAATTACGGGGTATAATATAAAAAAATATATTTTTAAATAGAACGCCCTGTATATTATGACATATTCGAATAGGGCCTTTTTTTCTCATAACAAAAATATATACTTTTACTTTCCAAAGTACTGGACGGTAAATTCCTAAAGTATTTAAGTTAGTATTTAGCTAAAAAAAGTAGTTGGCTATACATGGCTCACTGCACTTGTTGATATTATCTGTCAAAACTAAGAAACTTCTAAAGTAATAGACAGTAAACGTTTAAAAAATAGGCGACTGGGTGTTACATTTACAAAGAACATAAAAAACAATACAGTGTTTATTACGAAATACAATACAATAGCAAACAACATAAAAAGCAATACAGTGTTTATTACGAAATAGAAACCGATTTGATATTTTCATAAATTGTACGCAAACTAAAGTAAGTGCTCAAAATGACCGCCGTTAGTTTCAATACAAAGTTCATACCTCCTCCTTAAATTTTCTATACAGTTTAAGATTTTATTACCATTTCGATAGTTAAGAAGTTCAATTTCAGCTTCAATTTTCTCTCTAATTATTGCAATACTGTTACTGGTATCGGAATAAACTTTTTTCTTTTAAATAGCCCCATAAAAAGCCATCTACATGCGTTGAATCAGGACTATTTGGCGGCCATTGAATCGTGCCACCATTACCTATCCAAGTTGCGAACTCATTATTTAAGTGTTCTGGCAATTTTCTTACATTATGTGGAGGTGCTCCGTCTTGTTGCCATGTTTTACATTTTATATATATTTTATCATTCACACTTTTACCCATATCAAAATTGTTGTTGTAACCGACTAACATTCCAATTTATCTATAGTATTATATGTTCTCTGTGTGTTAAATATGAGTATGCCTCAAGAAATATTGTTATTTTATTACATTTTCACATTTTATATATATTTTATCTTTCACACTTTTACCCATATCAAAATTGTTGTAACCGACTAACATTCCGATTTATCTGTAGTATTATATGTCCTAGAATGGTTAATAAATATTATTTTTATAACATTCTATTTTGTGATACTTAGTACTGTAGTTCGTTCATGTTGTTTGTAGTTTATAACATTATTGTATTGACTTCACTGCAATGAATTATATGCATAGTTCTACTGTATTTAGGCCTAATTATAATTCAAAATTTCTTGTGTCGTTGATTCAGTTTTGTACATATAATTTATAGTGTTTTTATTTATATTGATTCCAAATAGTTTATAATTAGTAATGTTGTATGTGACCATTGTATAAGATTAAATTGTATTTATTGCGATAACACTTATCGCCAACCTACTTTATTCACTTCATGTAATGTTCTTGTAAAACCATATTTTTGAATAAAGTTATTATTATTATTATTATGACATTAAGCGCATCTTCTGGAAATTCCTGAAGTAAATCGTCAACTTGTGGCAGAATGTCATCGAAATTTAATTCACCCGATAAAGTGAAATTATAAAATATCGGCCCAACTACTTTACCCCGAAATATTCCACACCAGACATGAATACATTTTCGACCTGATTTATTGATTTGTTTAATTTTGGATTTCCTAAAACTTTTTGGTTCCGCCGAACATCTATTTTCTCTGTTAAACAGACCTGATGTAGAGAAACTTAATTCATCCGTCCAAATAATTTGTTTAAAGTAATTTTCGTTGTAGTCTAAATTTCTTATCGTTTGTTGACAGAATTCCAATCGTTTTAGCTTATGTTCTTCACATAGTTCCCGTACTGGTAAAATTCTGTAAGGACGATAGTTATTATTTTTTGAACTTTATACAGACAAGTTACGTCTGTAAATCGCAGGAAGCTTTCTCTGGAATAAAAATAATTTATATTGTGATGTGTCTTATTCTAAGAATATATTTTTAGGTAATTTAATATTAATTGAATAAAAGTATTATTTTACCTTCAAAGTGTAACAGTATATTCAACTGTTCTTCTTCATTTACTATGGCAATTCGTTTCTTTCTCAAAAAGTTATGATAGACATTGACGTGATGATAAATGTTTACAAATGTGGATAGAGTAGGACATCGTCGATTTGGATACAACTGTAGATATTCTCGTCTTGCAACACGTTTATTATTGTTATTTTTGACATATACAGAAAATATTTCTACTTTTTCAAAAGCCGTATAATCCATTTTTAAAAAATAGAGCTAGCAATAAGTTGTATTTGTTACGTTAGTTACTTTATAATTTTGACACATAACATCAACAATATTGCAGTAAGACATGCATACGTTTTTTAGCTAGATACTAACTTAAATGCTTTCGGAATTTACTGCCCATTATTTTGGAAATTATAAAAGCTACATCTATAAAAGTATGGATTTTTGTTATGAAAGAAGAAAGCCCTCTCCGAATATATCATAATATACAGGGTGTTCTATTAAAAATATATATTCTTATTTCATACCCCCTAATGCAAAAACGCTACTGGTGTACAAAGTATATTTTATTTATATTCATTTATAATACCACGACTTATATTTGTAACTTTTTTTTGTATCTGTATGCATAAGAGAAATAAAGGGGTGGTCAAATTATAACCTGTACATACACGATATGTATATCTAACTACATTCATTCAATGTACCTACATTCCATGCATATAACTGTTATATGCAGTGTATACTATGTATCTATAAAATACATCCTAGGTATATTCAAGGTAAATTCCTTTGCTATGTACATACATTTTTCTGTTATTATGTATATTCTTACCTGTATAAGGTGTTCCAATTTCGAGCCGTACCATTGAGATATCCGGAACGGTTAGAGGTAGAAAACCAGTTAAATGGAGGCAATGTTGTCCAATTATAACGTATTGGCATAAAGTTTGGGATATCTAGTCTAGTTTCCAATATGTTTGCGAAAAACTAAATACGTCAATTCCGTTTATTGTATTTGATACCCTTGTTAGCAAAAGATATGATAAATGCTTCGCTTATGTGGATAATTTCTCAATCCAACGTTTCGTTTATTATGAATTGCTACCATCTAACTTCCGTACTTAAACAAAATTGATCATAGTAAACTTTATACACGAAACGTTGGATTGAAAAACTATATACATAAACATTGCCTCTATTTAAAATGATTCAAAAAAAGGTGGGAAAATAAAGGAATAGACATATTTAGATTTTGGCAAATACATATTGTAATGTTTTTCATATTTATTTAAACGTTTTTATTACGGGTAGGATAAATTTTAAACACTCGGTATGGCTACTTACTAATTTATTTAAACACTAACTCACTAACACTTAATTTATATGTACTTAACTAATCACTTAATTATTAATTTATAATAATCGTATATTCACTCAAACTAATTTATATGAACACTATGTGTTCACTTATTTACTTGTTCATTTCACGATGTCAAATTATCAACTAACTGGTCCGCTGATATGTCCTTTTTATATACTAGTGCCTTTTTTACTAGAGAATTCTGGGCTGCGGCTTACACAAAACAAATGCCTTTCGCGATATTTCTCGATTGCCGGCTCAATCCTTAAAAGACCTTCCAAGAACATGTCTATAAAAACATAATTTGGCGCGCTCGCCAATTTTCAACTCCGTTAACATAAGGTTACCGTACTAAGTATCTGCTTCGGTGTGCGAGTTCGTAACAATATATTTGAAACCGGACCTGATATCCCAAACTTAACACCAATAAGTTGCCCTTATAATTGGGCAACATTGCATCCATTTAACCGTTTTTTTATATCTTACCGTTTCCGAGATCCAAATGGTAAAGCTCGAATTTGAGACACCTTGTACATTGCATACCATATATTATTATAACGAGAAAACCTACCAACCTTCTCAGTGCTCGTTATAGATATGCGGGTTGTCTCACGTGCTCGCCAGTCGACTAGCTTCGAGTCGAAGAAGGGGTGGATTCTTCAAAAAAAATTATTAAGTTTACAAAAAGGGCGCCAGAGAAGTTTTGGCAAGCACCCAAGACTTCTTTAATTAGCCCACAACTCCTCAGTGGGTTAACAACACTCACTACACACTCCAAAGGTTGAACGGATAGGTAAGTTATCATAAGAAAATAGAAGTCAGTAAGTATCCCCTGATTGAAGTTTTAGTCAGTCACTTTGGACCAAAGGTCTCTTTTCAAAATATTTATTACAATTTTACTACAATAATGTTCCAAATAATGTCTGAACTCAGCTGAAGGCTGTAGACTCAGAATGTCGATAGGCTGAAGGCCCAAATCTACATAAATCCAAAAGTTGCTAACTAATTTATCAGTTACAGCTTAAGTAAATGACTGTCAGGCAGGTTCTATAAACTCTGAGCAGAGCTAAAAGCTTCAGACTCAGGGTGCAGAAGAGCTGAGGGTCTCAAACTACACCGATGTCTCAATTCTATAATTATAGAGAAACGACCAAATGGTTCATGTACAATATCTCAAAAATACAACGATGATATATATATATATATATATATATATATATATATATATAAAGATTCACAATGTACAGTTACAAGGGTTCACACTTCCGCAATTTATTCCAATATCAATATAAATACAAATAATTGCATAAGCATAAAATTTAAATAGCAAACGAGCTTAGCGTTGCTAAAGAAAATATAATTCGAAATAATTGTACGGCGCAAAATTATATATATAAAATCGTCAGAGTTTGAAAAAGCCACTAAATAACGCAGAACCCAGGTACGTACCGTAGTATCTTAGCATATTTTAAACTATAAGCAAAGATTACAAATTCTAAATACAAAATACAAAGTGTAAAGCGAAATTATAGTGATTGCCGCAAAAATAAAAATAAAACTTTACATAAAAAACTGTGAAATGTGACGCATAAAAGTGAATTTACAAATGAATGAGAAATAAAAAGGAAAACTGTTCACTTATCCTTTTTCCGGAACCAGAACAGGAACTGAAGCCGATCCAGAATATTCCAACTCTCCTGGAACTGGTCTCACTGACTCATTAATCTCCAATCAAAGATTTAATATCCATAAAAAAAACCTAAAATAGAGAAACGAATTAGCCTCTACATAGGGTTTACATTTTACCACGGTCAAATTTTCGACGTACCCTCCTAATATCCCATTATACTGACTATATTAACAACACCCGAAATTCGCAAATAATCATACATCCTGACTTTTAACTGTATAAAAACCATTTACACTGAGAATAAAAACTATATGACTGGTTTTTTTCCGCTTAGCAAAATAAACTACGATACCAAAAAAACCATAATATAAAAACTATGTCGTTAGACACATCCCTGAATATTTATACAGCCCCCGTGATATATTCTTATTTCAAAAACACTATAGAGCAATGACGAATATGAACTAATAAGAATTTATGAAATGCATCGAAACTATCTCGTGAAATCCAGATTACATACTCCAATAAACTACGATTCAAAGCTAACATTTCTACGGTAATATACCTATAGAACTGTTAATTCCGAGAAAGTATTTTCAACCATTTACCTTTATAATGAATCCCTCTAACCCACTAATTTCTACTGGTATCCTCAGTCATCGGCCGTTTCTGGACCAGAAGCCTAACGGGTCAGAGCTGCCAGCTGTTGGTTTCAGCCGTATTTTCTTCCCCTACGTAGGAATTGTCGGGTTTTTAGCGAAATACTTTATGGCTTCCAGAGCACATGCAAAATTTTCACGTTTGGAAGTGTGTGTTTACACCTTAACGGCAAATGAAAGACTGACCACTTCGCGCATACAGTGCTTTGGATTCTCTCCGTCAACAAGCTTGCCAATCGTTAAATTAACGACAGCTCGGCGAATTTTTCGCGTTACATTATGTATATAACGTTATGATAAAGTAATGCACAGAATTAACAAATTGTTTTGTTTATTTTTGACAAAATGTAAACCATATAAAATGGTTTTTTTAATTATGCATCATTTCATATTTACGTTTTGCTCCAGAAAAATGTAGCGACTAACATTGTCAAATTTTTAAACAGAATATTACCTATATTTCTCTATTTTCAGAATCTTCTCAATGGACAAATTCCAATGATATATTATCCTACTTACTATCTGACGCGAATAGTAAATTATTTATATATCCTGGAATAATCACATTTCTCAAATGATTTCTATCCTAGTCGATTTGTGATCTCCCTGTATCAAATAATTTTTCCTACCACTGAATAGCCCCTTATATGTTAAGCTGTTTTTCTGGCTACTATAGGTACCGGAATTTGTCAAAATGTGATTTTACCAGTAGGCTCTTTTTACTATTGACGTCAGATAGGAAGTGTGATGTATGATTGGAATCTGTCATTGAAGAGATTCTGAAAATCCAACTACTTGGGTCGCTACACAGTTCCAGATCACCCTGTATACGTTCTAGTAATGTGAAAAGATTAACTATTGAAAAAACTGTTTGACTTGTTTTTGCATTTTGTCCAAGAATAAACACTGTATGTTTTATTGAATTTTATGCTTTACTTTTATCATAACACTGTATAACTTCTATCCATTGTAATGTTCCCATCACCATCCCTGTACAATAAAAGATATCATTTAGAGATACCTGAATAATGTATGTTAAACTTTATGTTATGATGACGGAACATAAGAATGAGTTCAACATTTTAGATAAGTGAACATATCAAACTCAAATATATCCACTTAGTTATTATGAAATGTACACATTACACAAAAATATGATGTTAAATATATACCTATATTGTATAGCACTTACTAAAGGAATCCACCCTAAAGCAAACACATATGTATACTTCATATAAATGTAATTTTAACATAAAAGGTTTTCCAAAATTTACAAACTGATAATGATCTAAATTAAGTATAATATAGATATCAGGTATCAGGATAAAAAGGACATTTCAAACATATATGTAGAGTGCCATTAGAAGAATATGCTTTTTTATTAATACCAGTTTAAATATCGGTCAAAACATTCCATATTTTTCTTAACGTTCTGCAGTCTCGACATCCTAAAAATGAAAAATAGAATTAAACAAGTTTTCACAGATTAAAACTATTGTAATGTTTTTCTTATTTATTTAAACAGCAAACGGATGGGATAAACACTCGGTAGGTTCACTTACTTAATTTATCTATTCACTACACTATTCACTAATTATCAACACAGTATATTCACTTAAACTAATTTATATAAACAGCTCACTAATTCATATTCACTTGTTTATCTCACGATGTCAAATTATCAACTAACTCTTCCTGGTCGGTCCCTTATATATTAATGCCTTTTTCACTAGATAAGTCTAGATTGCGGCTTACTCAAAAACAATTGGCTTCCTGGCATTTTCTAGATAAGACTGGTCACAAAAACAATGGTAAAATAATCACAATCGTAAACAGTTATAAAAAAGCCTGCGTATCCGCCATAATTTTAACTTTCATACCTGGCAGACAGAGTTGGATTTAGGGACTATACCAGTGTCCTGTTTCGTAACAATACCCCCTCCTTAAATGGAAGTTCCCACTGGAACTTTTGTGTAGCCGAGACTGGATGTTTGAATCGGCAACTGGCCCCATTTCTACACTTTCCGATCTTATAGAAATAGCAGGGCACTGTCTTCATCGGATACTGATAACGGGGGATGTAGCTGCAAATTAATATTTGGACACCAGTATCTCGAAAGATAACCTCTACCGTGTTCCTGATAACTCGCCCATCCAACTGGTTACTCGCTGTCTTAGGCAAAGCCAGTTTCTTCACGCTGGATTCTAACATATGGTCTCGGAGGTTTCGAAGTGCTTCCCACACATCGTGGTAGGTGGATCGATCTTGAAATTCATTTTTAGTTACCACGTGGAAGACGTACCGAGAATTATGTTTTAGTTTCAGTATCTTACCAGGGGCTGGAATCTGGTTTTCAAGTTTTTCTTATTGCCCCAACTTTTTTCGAAAGACGGATGCCAACCCTCGTACGTTCGTGGGACGGGCGGGGATGTTGTATGCCAGTGGATAATCTTCCTGGAGAGTTAACAAATCTTGTTGTTATTCTGAAGTGACTCCATAACTAACTTTCCCGGTGCCTCCATACGCGCCCAAAAATTCATCTAAGGTAGGGTCAGATACATCTCGAATATGGTTTACTCCTTTCTCTAGGTCATTGTCTCCTTTGAATGGCGCTAGTCGATTTTGGTGAACTACTTTTGGTTTTCCGTTGGGGATCTTGCTTGTGCGATATATAACATCATTGATCCCTTTCTTGGCTAAGTATGGACCTGCCCAGGATTTTTGTTATTTTGGAGAAAATCCTTTTCTCCTCGTCAGGTTGTGTAACCATACTCCTTTCCCCTTCTTCAAAACCGCTTTCTGTGGCCTGCGTGTCGTACCGACTTTTCATTCTGTCGCTGGCAACTTGAAGGATATGTTCGAACTAATTCATGAATATCGTCCAGCCTTCTTCTCAATTGGATCACGTAGTCTTCTCCTGCTGAATCTTCTCCAGGCCGACAGCCAAATTCCATGTGACAAGGAAGCCTCATTTCACGTCCAAACAGGATTTTCGCAGGTGTTTCACCCGTTGACTCATTGACGGCAGATCAATAAGCCAATGCGAATACAGAAACATGCTGGTCTCACTCCCTCTGATGGCTGGATACTACTGTGGGCAGGTATTTTCCTATAGTTATGTTCATTCTATCTGACTGTGGATGTAATGCTGTTGTCCTGGTCTTTTTCATTGCTAGATTCTCGCAAATCTCCTGGAATAGATGACTTTCGAAATTTCTTCCCTGGTCGCTGTGGACTTCCAAGGGCACTCCATATCGGCTAATAAATTCTTTCACCAATACATATGCGACAGTTGTGGCGTCTTGGTTCGGGATAGCGTAAATTTCCACCCGCTTTGTGAAATAATCCATTACAACCAGGATGTATTTACCACCATTTTCTGTCGTCGGAAATGGTCCAGTGATGTCTAAAGCAATCCTTTCGAAAGGGCTTCCAACATTATACTGTTTCATAGGTGCCTTTATCTTGCGATGTGGTTCACTACTCGTAGCACAAGTCGTACATTTCTTACACCAGTCCTTCACATCGTCGGAGCTGTTCATCCAATAAAACCTCTCACGGATTCGCTGGAGGGGTTTCTTCACTCCCAGATGACCTCCCGATGGACTGTCGTGTAACTTCTTTAGTACTTCAGCTACTCTTGTTCTCGGGATAACTAGCTGTCCCCTCATCTCGGAACCATCATCGTTTTCAAGGACTCTTTTCAACATCCCTTCTTCCAGGACAAGGGAGTCCCACTGAACCCAATATGCCTTGACTGTCGGTGAAAATTTTAACACTTCTTGCCATGTAGGTCGCCGATTTGCTTCCTTCCATTGCCGAATCTTCTTCAGGTGAGGATCATTCTCCTGATCTTCTCTGATCCTGGTGGGTGACCATTCTTCATTGACTACTGTAGTTCTTGAAACTGCAACTTCCTTAGATTTCGACTTGTTGCATTGTGAGTAGTCTGCAGGGAATGGCCGTCTAGGCAAGGAGTTAGCTTTTGGGTGATTCACATCAGCTGGATGTTCACCCCTGTCTGATTTCCCCTGTGACTGGAGTTCTTGGGTTGCAGGAATCTTGCGGTGCTTAGACGGACTGCGTACGTGCTCTAGCTCGCCATACTTTCGGCATTTGATCTTCTTAGGTTTCATGTGTGCCATACCTTTCAACAAGTTGATGATCTGGTCAAGTTTGTAATCGTCATCTTCTTCCTGAATGGTCCTACCTTTGTTTTACCGCGAGCCCTTCGTGGCTGTTTGCGTTTAAGAGGTTCTAGGTTTGCAAGAGTCGTAGAACGCTTACACGAACTGCGTGCATGCTCTAGCTCGCCACAATTACAGCACCTGATTTTCTTCGGCCTCTTGTCTACCATACCTTTCAACAAGTTGACGATATGGTCAAGTCTGTCATCGTCACCTTCTTCCTGTATGGGTCTGCCTTTGTTGTATCCCGAAGCCATCGTAGCTGCCTCATATTCAAGAGCAACAGTCAATGCATCGACCAATGTTTTAGTATAGGCTAATCGGAGCTTCTTCTCCATATCGTGGTCACATAAGCCGTCAATAAAGGCCTGGATGCCTAAATATTCCATCATGTTATCTGGTGCTGATGGATAAGCAAATCGAACTACTCGGGCAATATCTAGGTCATACTCTTGAAGGGTTTCGTCACGTTTCCGCATTCGGTTCTTCAGCTGGAATCTGTTCGTGGCCGTATCGCATGTCCAGCTTCTTTTTCAGCTGCTCAAAGTCATCCGTTTCTTCAAGAGGTGTCGTCTGAAGTACATCTAAGTCATCTCCCCGAAGCGCGATGGGTAAGTTCACTGCCTTCCTCATATCGGACCAATTATTCACTCTAGCGACTGCTTCAAACTGTTTTACGTAATTGGTCCATGACGTCTTTCCGTCGAACGTTGGAGCCTTGACTCGGGCAAAACTGCCAATGTCTTTTAACTTAGGGTGTGTTTCTGGCTTGCAAGGTTTTGTTGCTCGGTCTTCTTTTTTTCCTCTGGTGTGCATTGAGTTCTTATATCTGTCACCTTTCTTTCCAACTCCTTGATTACCTTGTCCATAGTTGTCATCTTATTCTCAATTCTCTCGTCTATCGTTCACATCTTATTCTCTATTCCAGATTTAAGAGACAAAATTTCATTTTCAACGTCAGCGGCAATGTCGTTTTCCATTAACAAGATATCGGTAGATATATCGTTCTTCATAGTAGAAATCTTCTCGTCCATATTAGCAGGAATGTCGTTTTTCATAGCAGATTCGTTGAAATCTTCTCTTCCATGGCAGAAATGCCGTTATTCACATTCGTTGAAAGTTCCTCTTCCATGGCAGGTCGTGCCCAACAGACTGGTTTCACTGCAACAAGGCGGAATCTAGGGAAGCTGAAGTTTCAAGAACTACTGTAGTCAACGAGGAATGGTCACCCACCAGGATCAGAGATCAGGAGAATGATCCTCACCTGAAGATGATCCGGCAATGGAAGGAAGAAAATCGGCGACCTACATGGCAAGAAGTGTTAAGATTTTCACCGACACTCAAGGCATATTGGGCTCAGTGGGACTCCCTTGTCCTGGAAAAAGGGCTGTTGAAAAGAGTCCTTGAAAAGGATGATGGTTGTCCCTAGAACGAGACTAGCTGATGTACTGAAGAAGTTACACGACAGTCCATCGGAGGTCATCTGGGAGTAAAGAAACCCTTTCAGCGAGTCCATGAAAGGTTTTATTGGATGAACAACTCCGACGATGTGAGGGCTGGTGTAAGAAATGTACGACTTATGCTACGAGGAATGGACTACATCGCAAAAGAAAGGCACCTATGAAACAGTATAATGTTGGAATCCCTTTCGAAAGGTTTCCTTTAGACATCGCTGGACCATTTCCGACAACAGAAAATGGTGGTAAATACATCCTGGTTGTAATGGATTATTTCATAAAGTGGGTGGAAATTTACGCGATCCCGAATTAAGAGGCCACAACTGTCGCGGATGTATTGGTTAAAGAATTTATCAGCCGATAGGGAGTGCCCTTGGAAGTCCATAGCGACCAGGGAAGAAATTTCGAAAGCCATCTATTCCAGGAGATTTGTGACAAGCTGGGAATGAAGAAGACCAGAACAACATAATTACATCCACCATCAGATGGAATGGTCGAGAGAATGAACAGAACTATTGGAAAATACCTGTCCAAAGTGGTTTCCAGCCATCAGAGAGATTGGGACCAGTATCTTTCCCTATTCGCATTGTCTTATCGATCTGCCGTCAATGAGTCCACGGGTGAAGAACCTGCGAAAATCCTGTTTGGACGTGAACGGAGGCTTCCTTGTGTCCTGGAATTTGGCTGTTGGCCTGGAGAAGATCTAGCAGGAGAAGACTACGTGATCCAATTGAGAAGAAGGCTGGACGATTCGTGAATTGGTTTGAACAAATCTTCAAGTTGCCAGCGACAGAATGAAAAGTTGGTACGACACGCATGTCACAGTAGGTGGTTTCAAAGAAGGAGACAAAGTTTGGTTACACAACCCGACGAGGAGAAAAGGATTCTCGCCCAAGTTACAGAAATCCTGAGAAGGTCCATACTTAATCAAGAAAGGGATCAATGATATTATATATCGCATAAGCAAGATACCCAACGGAAAATCAAAAGTAGTTCACCATAACCGACTAGCGCCATTAGAAGGAGACCATGACCTAGAGAAAGGAGTAAACCATATTCGAGATGTGTCAGACCCTACCTTCGATGAATTTATGGGCGTGTATGGAGATGCCGGGAAAGCTAGATATGGAGTCAATTCAGAACAACGACAAGATTTGTTCACTCTCCCGGAAGATTATTCCCTGGCATACAACATCCCCACCCGTCTCAAGATCGCACGAGGGTTGACATCCGTCTTTCGAAAGAAGATCGGGCAATTAGAAAAACTTGAAAACCAAAATCCAGCCCCTGGCAAAACACTGAAACTGAAACATAATTCGTGGTACGTCTTCTACGATGTAACTAAAAATGAATTTCAAGATCGATCTTCCTACCGCGATGTGTGGGAAGCACTTCGAAGCCTCCGAGACTATGTGTTAGAAACCAGCGTGAAGAAACTGGCTATGCCTAAGATAGCGAGTAACCAGTTGGATTGGCGAGTCATCAGGAGCATGGTAGATGTTATCTTCCAAGATACCGGTGTCCAGATATTAATTTGCAGCGACAACCCCCGTTATCAGTATCCGATGAAGACGGTGCCCTGTTATTTCAATAAGATCGGGAAGTGTAGAAACGGGGCCAGTTGCCGATTTAAACATTCAGTCTCGGCTACACAAAAGTTCCAGAATGAACTTCCATTTAAGGAGAGGGTAATGTTACGGAATAACACACTAGTGTAGAACCTGAAAGTTAAAATTATGGCGGATGCGCAGGGAATTCTTAGAACTGTTTCTGGTTTTTTGTGACTATCTTATCTTGACATTGTTTTTGTGACCAGTCTTATCTAGGAAATGCCAGAGACCCAATTATTTTTGTTGAAGCCGCAATCTAGAATCATCTAGTAAAAAAGGCACTAATACATAAAGGACCGATAAGCGAGGGAAATGGAGTTCATAAAATGATCTCGTGATATAAACAGCGAACAAGTAAATAGTCTAAGTAGTGAAGTGTTTAAGTGAATATACTGTGTATATAATTAGTGAAGAGTGTAGTGAATAAATAAATCGTAAGTGAACCTACCGTGTGTATGAATTTATACCACCCGTAATAAAAACGTTCAAATTAATAAGAGAAACAATATCAATGTCAAATCATCCTCACTATCGCTACCCATTTTCAATTATTAATTTTTTTTATAAACGAAAATATAAACTCTTCTCGTGATGAGTGGGCCAATTCAAAATGATCTACACAATATAAACCGTTACCAATTATTTCTATCAAATGGTATGTGATGAATAAGGAAAAAAATATCCTACGAAAGAATTCTGCTTTTAGTGATGGCGTTTCTTTTTCTACCCTAGGGTACACAATCTCAATATTTACAATTATTGTTACGAAACAGCAAACTGGTATAGTCCCTGAATCCGATTCTGTCTAAGCCATGTATGAAAGGCAAAAATATGGCGGATGCGCAGGGATTTCTTAGAATTGTTTACGATTGTGACTATATTATCTAGGCATTGTTTTTGTGACCAGTTTTATCTAGAAAATGCGAGAGCCATTTGTTTTTGTGTAAGCCGGAATCTAGAATTATCTAGTACAAAAGGCACTATATATATATATATATATATATATATATATATAAAGGATTGACCAGCGGAGAAGTTCAGTTCAGTTGATACGTGAAATAAACAAGATTACACCGAAATAACGAACAGTGAAGTGTTGATATAAATTAGTAAGTAAGTTTGTGTGTATATGAATTAAGTGTTAGTGAGTAGTTTAGTGTTTAAATACATTCGTAAGTAACCATATCATGTGTTTAAAGTTTATTCCACCCGTTTACTGTTTAGATTAATAAGAAAAACATCACAATAAGATTAAAGTGCCCTCTCCATTGCACAAAAAATGGCTCACCAATGTCAATTTGCAGCTTTTTTATAAGAAAAAGAATGAAAAAATCTGTAAGAATATTCGTAAACGGTATATTATTTGGATATACACAAAACGTATCTTACGGAATCTTCATAAGTTACATAATTGAAGGATATAAGCAAACTGCATGTTTTCAAATATTCACAAGAGGTGTGTTTTTAGAATGTACATAATCTGTATATTCCGGAATAGCGATAAGATGTATATTTGCAGGCTTGTACACAAAATCAATATTTCGGAATATTCGTAAAATATATATTTTTTAGATGGACACAAAACGTATCTTATGGAATCTTCATAAGTTACATATTTATAGGATATAAGTAAACATTATGTTTTGGAATATTCACAAGAGGTATGTTTTTACGATATACATAATCTGTATATTGCGGAATACTCAAAAAATGTTTATTTCTAGGATGTACACGAAATGTATATTCCGGAATATTTAGAAATGGTATATTCCTAGGAAGTACACAAAACCTATGTACCTCTAAGTAGGTACATAATGAGTCTGCTTCAGGTATATTCATTAATGTATATGTTATGTACATCCTAAGTACATACACCAGGATATGTACACCAGCAGAACCTCTGATATATATATACATAGGATATCAAATAATATCTGGGTATGACAAAGACGCTTCAAAATGTAAAAATTGGAATTTCTCCTAAACCGTTGATTTTATCGAATTCAAATAAGAGTACGTTTCCATTAGTGAATGGATTGGAAAAATAAGTTTTGGAAGTTAATTAATATACAGCTTGCTATATTTAGAGGACGCTTCTAGGTATGTGTTATTAAGTTTTTTTCGAAGGATCTAAGGGAACTTATTTCCATGGCAACGTTCTCAAATTCATTTTTGTTGAATTGACGATTCAGATACTTAGTTGAACTAATTTCCCGTTTAATGGAGGTAGAGATATTCGAATATTTTTGAGAATTTCCCGTTACCTCAGTTGTCACATTCAGACCTATATCAGTTAGAATGATTAGAGAAACATTTAGAATGTAGTAGCTTTTATTAAATTACTGTCCGAACTATAGAAAAAAACAGGAGGCACATAAACTTTGAATATAAAATCAAATCAAATTTGTTACGTTTTTCATGTCGGAATTAAAGCAGTGGAAATGGTTCGAATATAATATAATCCCATTCAAATCGTGGAAGTTATGTAAAATAAACTTTAAACCACAAACCTCATAAAACTTCTTAATCGAAAGCGGTGAAAAGGGAAAGTAATTTATCAACAGGAAACATTCGTTGGTTCATGTATACTATAAACCACTAGACCTTTTCATTTCGGAAAATATATTTAATGTGAAATATACCCAAATGACCGCGAAAATTGTAGACTTTGTTACATTATTCTGAATCTACGTAAAAACTCATAAACCATTCGAATTATATAAGCAGTAACCTTGAATATCAAACTTTGATAATGTAGCACCAACTAATGAATGGGTTGGGCTAACTTCCCAATCAGACATTAGAGAACTTAAATTATAGGCACTTGCATACCAATCCTTAAATATACATGGACGTAGACAATCAGCACTGGAACTGAAGTAATCCTTCCCAAATTCCTCAAGGTATTGGAAATAAATGGTTGATGAATATTTTTTATAAATATATTCCAACAATTACAATAAAATAACGTATGCTTCTGGTTGCTTTAACCCGTATTATCTCTCTTAATATAGAAAGAATTATTACCTTAATGGAACAGGTGACAATTCACTGAATTACTTGCATTTCTTAACTTTTTTTAATCGGCAAAGGAATTCTTTTTAAAAAGGATGACAGTGACTGTTACTTTTGTTACCGAACTGACATATTCTTTGAGCACACGATTTACGATAAAAAGAACACAGACACTACTGATAGAGATGAATGCGTTTAACTGGTAGTGGTAATTGAATGAACTAAAATGTTATAAATTGTTTTATAACATACTCCCCGCGTTGAAGCAACTGACTTCAATGAATTATAAAAAAACTCAAATTCAATACTGTGGTTAGGTGTATTACCTGGAGCAAGTTACAGAAGCAGCGATTATCCAATCATGAAGGTACTTTACATTATAGAAGAAAGTGCATGGACAAAAACCATAAGCAAATGTAGACTGTAAATAGTACTAACGTGAAACAAATTCTATACAGCAAAAACAGAAATCATGACTCTGAAGTAGATCATACATGATGCACGAAGATTAACAAACATAGTTAGATTTAATCCATACTCGAATGATTAATCGGCAGAGGACAAATTTTTGTTATTGGTCTGCTGATGATTGAGTCAGATGTTCTGACTTCCACAGATCTCACCTTGTTATTTGAACCAAAGAAAATTTCTAATATTCGAGCACAAGGCCACTTAAATGGTGGAATATTATCTTCTTTAAGAAGAACTAGTTCATTAATTTGTAAGTTTTTACAAGGACTTAACCCTTTTGGCCGATTTTGGAGCCTGTTTAAATACTCCACATGCCATCTTTTCCAAAAATTTTGCTGGATTTCGGCACACTTTTGCCAACATGAGTCTATTTTCTGGTATGTCGGTCACATTGACTTCAGGATAGGCAGTCATACTGGTACCTATGAGAAAGTGACCTGGAGTGAGACAGTTCACGTCTAAAGGATCATTAGACAGAGAGGCCTGGAATTTAAGACTGCCTTAATTTGGGCAATAATAGTGCTTAATTCTTCATATGTTAACGTAGAATCTCCAATAACACGTCGAAAATGGGCCTTTGTGCTTTTTAAAGCTGCCTCCCATAATCCTCCCCAATGAGGGCTATGCGGAGGTATAAATTTCCACTGAATGCGGGCTAAAACAGCAAAAGTAGAAATGTTTTTCTGAACATCGGGCTTTTGAAAAAAATTATATAATTATTTTGAATGGTTGCTGGCCCCAATAAAATTAGTTACTTGGTCACTGTATATCACACTGGGATTGCCTCTTCTAGCAATAAACCGTTTAAGGGTAAGAAGAAATGCCTTGGCCGCCAAGGCAGAAACTAATTCAATGTTTACGGCTTTTGTAGCCATGCACACAAATACAGCAATCCAGCACTTTGTTGTTGGGGCGTTTTTCAATCGAGAAGATTTAATTAAGTAGGGACCTCCGAAATCGATTCCTACCTTTTCGGAAGGTCGTGACTGAGAAAATCTGTCTCGTGGAAGGTTAGCCATTATCTGCTGTGCAGAGTTGCCATTAAACCTGTGGCATATTATACAATTGTGTATCAATCTTTTGACTTGCTGTAAGCCATCAAAAGGCCAATATTTCAATCGAAAATTTGACAAAACTGTGTGAGCTCCAGCATGACCAAGTCTTATGTGTTCATGTCGAAGCATTATAGTTACCACATGATTCTTGGATGGAAGCAAAATTGGATGTTTCTGAGAATCAGGAATAGGTGCATTTTGCAATCTTCCTCCTACGCATAGGATACCCTTTTCATTTAATATTGGATTTAACCGAAGAATGTTTTTGTCAGAAACTGTGCCTTTCATCTCAATTTCAGAAATGTATTTGGAAAATACGGAAAGCTGGGTCTGTTTTGAAATGAATTCAAAAGCAGCTTCATTCTCTAGAACGCTCGAAGGACCAATGGAAACTACAGAACGATTTTTTGAATTTGTAATGAATTTGAACATGTAACATATAGAATTAATTAATCGATTAATGTTAGAAAATCTTTGAAAATAAGTTTGTCAAAACTGAATTTTGGGCATTAGAAATAAATGATGTATACATCACATTTTTTCTTTGTTCTGGGGCATCAACCACAATAGTCCTTGATGTATTTATGTAATTCCAATTACCTTTGAGCAAGAAAGTTGGTCCATGCCACCAGAGTTTGGTGTCGATTAATTCTGAAGCAAGAACTCCGCGAGATCAAATGTCAGCGGAAGTTTCACTCGATTTTACATATCTCCATTTCCAATTAGAAGATAGTGATTGAATTTGTGACACTCTATTGCTTACAAATGTTGGATGGATGGGATTGAATCCAATACAAAGCTATCTGGGAGTTGGTCCAAAGATTTACGGAAGAAAACTTTAATTTGTGTTGAAAAATGTCTAATATCTTTTTAGTTAAAGTAGCTAATAACACCATGGCTTATAACTCTAATCTTGGAAGAATTATGGTTTTAATTGGGGCTACTCTTGACTTCGAAGTAACAAGGTTGCTAGAAACAGAGTTGTCTGAATATACAGCGCGGAAGTATATAGAGGCAGCATATGCCTTGATACTGCTGTCTGCAAATCCATGAAGTTGGACTAGAACAATTTGTTTATCTATAAACAATGAACGTGGAATTTTCATCAACTGTTCCATACGATGAAATAAAACAATATAGTTTGTTTAAATCTTCATATATTTGAACTAATGTTCAATTTAAACTTGTTGACGCGTTTCACTAACACAGTAGCTTTGTCAGAACGAATGAAGGTAAAATATAAAAATGTCTTAATATATACAGTGCTAAATCTATTTACTAAGGTTACCAATGGTATTAAACTGTTCCATAGTAAATGGAAAAATATTTCTAATGAGGTAAAATTCTGAAAATGAATGAACTCAAAGGATTGACGCTTGTCTATCCGGAAACAAAATATTTTTTGTTAATTTTACACGTACTACATACAATAATGAAACTGAATTAAATTTGTCAATTCCTTAAATTAACACACTCTCGCAGAAAAATGATGAGAGATAATGATTTGAACTAATAAATTACCTTAACGGCTGCAAACCAGACGAAACCCATTAAAAAATATGAAAATTTCAATCCAAATCTAAATAGTGCACATAGGAAAGTCAATGTATTTTTATAAAAGGCAGAAATAATATCAAAAACTGGATCTATTCTTCTTTCTGGGATACTTTCTGCGGATAATCTCTTGTAACTAACTGCTGACTGGTAGTTTTATTCAACTTGAAATAGGATGTTGTGAAGGATACGTCTGGCTCGATAGGATCAAATATGAACGGGTTGGGCTAACTTCCCAATCCAAGACATTAGAGAACTTAAATCATAAGCACTTGCATACCAATCCTTCAATATACATGGACGTAGACAACCAGCACTGGAACTGGAGTAATCCTCTCCAAATTCCTCAAGGTAGTGGAAATAAATTGTTGATGAATATTTTTCATAATTATATTTCAACAATAACAATAAAATAACGTATGCGTCGGGTTGCTTTAACCCGCATTATCTCTCTTAATATAGAAAAAATTATTAGCTTAATGGAACAGGTGACAATTACTTGCATTTCTTAACTTTTTTTAATCGGCAAATGAATTCTTTTTAAAAAGGATGACAGTGACTGTTTTTACCGAACTGGCATATTCCTTAAGCACACTACCTACGATCAGAAGAACACAGACACTACTGATAGAGATGAATGCGTTTAACTGGTAGTGGTAATTGAATGAACTAAAATGTTATAAACTGTTTTATAACAACCAAAAGAAAATGATCAATGACAAAAACAAGAGGTCAATATATTTTGAGAAAATAAACATATTTTTGCAACGAAGAGAATAATTATGCTAGTGTTTTAAATGAAGCTTACTGTTTCTAATTAACTCCACAGTATATTGAAAAATGTTAAGAATTCTACAAAAATTGACAATTGTTTCGATAGTATCTAAATATCACCGTCAGAATGACAGAAGTTACATTTCATTTGATGCCTACCTGATGTTCAATTATTTTTGGCTAGTCCAGGAAGTGACCTATATTTGAACTTCTATGGTTAACAGAGATGGGATCTTTGAATAATATATCTGAATCGGAATGCCTGTAATAGAACCTTTTGCACCTTTGGATAAGCAATTCATCCTTTGAAATGTTTTCAATAAGACGGTCTTACCTTTGAAATATTTTTCAATAGTAAATGGAAGATCTAATGGATGTGTCCATTGTTGATTCTTGTCAATGGTTCCCGCCGAGTCGACTATAAGCACCAATCGGCAAGGTGGATTTCATTTATTCCCACCAACATTCGTGTGAACAGACCCCTCGAAGTTTTTCTATTTAACACGCCTTACAACGTTAAAAAGTCAGTTAACAGTCAGTTACGAACCAGTTACGAAGTTAGTTCAACTCAATCATCACTGAGTTACCCTTAGTTACGAAGTAGTCGCACTTAGTTAAGCAGTTATCACATAGTTACGCAGTCAGTTAGTTTCTATGTCAGCTTAAGTTACTAAGTCAAACATACCGTTTCTTAGTTAGTCAACTCATCAAGGCGAAACATAACGTTTTTCCGAATCATTAAGTTCTCGTTTACTTTCCGATCTTAATACCATCGAAGTTCAAACATTGATCCATTTATACAATTCAGTTATAAATTTGTATATAATAAACTAATAATTTTGGCATTGATGTTGTCAGATTAAGATTAATAATATAGTTGAATGTGTACTACATTCGACAAACTTCAATTAAATAATGATCAAAAACAACAAGGAATCAATAATAGAAACATTTATTTCACATATCTGTTAAAAACCTGCTAACCAAAGACATTAAACAAGAACCGTCAACGATAGAACACCTACCACCTTTCGTTCAACACTACAACCTACAACAACGTAGTAACCATGAGCTCGAGTAATAGCACACATGCGGCGTACGTACACGAACTTAGCCGATCGTGTAACGGTTTTTTCAATCAATGATCCGATCCCCTGGCTTCTGCTTATGCTTTTATATTCTGGAATCGAATTTGAATAAAATAGAAATATCACTTTCTCGACTGATATAATTGATATAACATGAAAGAGAAAAATTGTAAGTTCTTTCATTAAAAATTTATATTTATTTATATCTTTGCAAATGTGTGATACCGATTCAGATGTCATTATATGGAAATCTTCCCCAGTGGAGCTGGAAGTCAAATGTGCTCCCATGTTGATTAGAGCTCACCAATAGTACTTGTTTATTTTAATGAAATCAACAAAATTGGGAGAACGTTGTTGTTGAAAGTTGGTAGTGAATTGGATTATTACTTGGCAACAACGCTTTGCGGTCGGTGAGTTTATGCAATTTCGCAAAGCATAAAATTAATTTCAGTTGGACGGTGTTAGTGCATTAGGAGAGACCAGCATGTTAAAATTAAAGATCGGATAATAAAATTCCAAAAAAACTGAAAGATATATACATTTCCTACAATACAAAAGAAATTGAATATACAGAGTTGATTCTAAAATATATATTTTACATTCGGTACCGACTTTATATACATCGGTGATTCCAAATGTTGTATTGTCGATGGTGTCAAATTAACTATATTTCCAAGATATAGTGACATCTGTTCCACCTTTTAATTATGCTGTTGCTGATCGATATAAGCGATAATTATTAGATAAATGTGTTGCTGAGCACAAAACTTGACAACGGCTGGTTTTCTTCTAAATATTTCTAAGTGTTCAAGGTATGTTCTGATGAGGGGAAATATTTGAAAAATTGCCCATGAGAACGTAAAGATCCCACTATACTTTCTCTAATATATGCAGAAAAAACAAAGATCACATTTGAATTGGATTTGCTGCAACTTTACTGGTTGTAATATATGAATCGTAGAGTTCATAAACCACCGATGAGTAATTATGCGCATAATATATTTGCCAAAAATCGTCCAACGAATGTGCGATACAAGATAGATATTTTTCCATCGGTCTTTGTATTAATTTTAATAGACGACGTTCAAGACAGAGTTCTTTGTTAAATTTAGGTGCACTTCATGATTATTAATTTTGATCTGTTATTATACTTTTTCACAAATTTGACTGTGATTCGAGTACTTACTCTACTTTTATTTACTTCAAAGGGGACAATATAGGAAATCTTTATACACAAATAGATAGTCAACTCAATAATAAAATTATTATACTGATTCCAGTGCGTGGATGTAGGAAAAACTCACAGAACTGCCAACATTTAAAATCCCACACGAAAAGTATTTTAATAACCTAATTTTGGCGTTCTCAAAATTATTCGATACAAAACGAATAGTTGTAAAATAATCGATTACAATTTTTTTTCCAAAGTGGAAGAGTTGATATTTGGCTTTCTTATTTATTTGAACATAACAGTACAACTTAATTGAACTTTTCAGAGAAATTCTACATTAACACTAGAACACTTACCATCGTAAATTTTACGACGGGCATCTAGTTTGACCACGTGTTTATCGTCGCGAAGTATCTATTAAAGTTGAGCGCCCGTCTATGCCTTAGTAGACTTGAGTTCGACCTATCACGTATTTAGTATGGTGCAAAGTGCCAAGGAAGTGGGTTATTTCAACGGCAGTGTCGTATTTTTTACGAAGGTAATTATTAACGTTATTATTAAAAATTTGGGATCGGGACCGATTTTTCATATTTTTTTCACAGTAAATAAATATGTATAAAAAGAAATTAGATATGTTAAGACCACTAAACCCACAAGAATTGGAATTTGAAATGGAGAAGTGTTTACAAGATCTTTTTCCTGGTGAAAGTGATGAAAATGCCTGCGAATCGGATAGCGGCTCCGAATTGGATGACGACGTTGAAGTATTTGTTCCATCGGGGTCAGAATATATCCCTTCAAGTGACTCCGATTCTGATTATGATAAACCATCAACTAGCAAAAATAAAAATCAAACATGACGAAAAGGGAAAAAACAAATTCCTAAAGAGCGGGGATCAGTATAACGTTGGAACAAATATTACTAAAAGCGAAATATGCAAGAGTGTTCAGTTATAGATGACGAGAACAATAAAACAGTTCCTACAAATCTGAACAGAGCGGAATGCCAGCTGCCTGTAGGTCTTACTGGAAGCGATGATATCATGCAAGAGTCTCCATTTACAAATGAAGAGAATAATACTACAGTTTCTAAAAATCTTAAAGTCAAGGAATACCAGCTACCTGTAAGTCTTAAGGAAAAAAACCGCCTTAGGTGGTCCTCGGTGGCAAAGGCGGTAACTGAAATACCATCGCGGAATATTTTGGATATCGTACAAGGTCCTACAAATGATGCTAAAGCGGCAGAAACCCCTCTGGATGTTTTTCTTTGTCTACTAGATCCAAGTGTCCTAGAAAAAATAGTGGAGTACACAAATCACGAAATTTCAATCCGTTCGCAGAAATACACTACCCAAAAATTGACTACCTCACAAGTGAATTTGGAGGAACTTCATGCTTTACTTGGACTATTGATATTTGCTGGTTGTCAAAAAGATAATCATTTGTCTACAAGGGAGATGTTTGATGACAAAATTTACGGGTTCATATACAAAGCTACTATGAGTCGCGAATGATTCGAGTTTCTAGTAGAATGCTTACGTTTTGACAACAAGGAAACTAGACCTGAAAGAAAAATAGACGATCCATTAGCAACAATTTGAGAAATATAGGACCAACTTATAAGCACCTGTCGAAGATCATATAATCCAGGGTCATACGTTACAATAGACAAGCAGCTCTTAGCTTTCAGGGGTAGATGTCCCTTTAGGATGTACATACCCAATAAACCTTCAAAGTATGGCTTGAAAATTGTTATGGTGTGTGATGTTGGCACAAAGTATATGTTCGATGCTGAAGTATATTTGGGAAGGGGAACCAAAACCGATGGACAACCATTAGGACAATATTACGTAAAAAAATTAACCCAAGCAATTTATGGAAGCAACAGAAACGTGACCATGGATAATTGGTTCAAAAGTATACCACTGGCTAAGGAAATATTAAAGCCTCCATATAACTTGACCCTGGTAGGCACTCTAAGAAGCAAGAAAAAAGAGACACCGCCACAAATGTTGGATAGAAAAAATCGACCTATTGGAAGCTCACTACATTGCTTTGATAACGAGACCACAATGATATCCTATAAAACTAAGGTGTCAAATATTCATTTTACTATCTACTATGCATGATAGTTCGGAGGTACAAAACATGACATCAGGAAAACCAGGTTTAGTTAAGTTTTATAACAAAATTAAATACGGCGTCGATACGTTTGATCAAATGTGTGGGAGCAGAAGTACTTCACGAAAAACAAGAAGATGGTCACTCTGCCTTTTTTATGGTATGATCAATATTTCCTGCATAAACGCCTGAATAATTTATAATCATAATCAAAGAGGAAAGGGATGTAAAATTGTTTCAAGGAAAGAGTTTACGGCTATTCTCTCAGAACAGCTCACGAAACAGTGGTTAAAGCAGCGCGTAAAATGGCAAACTTTAAACCGTCCAGTAAGGCTGTTGATAGAAAATATTTTAAACTTGAAGCTAGGACAGGAAACACCAATAGAAAATGTAAAGAAACGAGCAATGTGTCAATTTTGTTCAGCCAAAAAACGCCGCCACCATTACCAACACTGCCATCGGCCTTTTTGCGGGGAACATAGCGCCCTTCTTTGTGTGTCCTACAGTCAAAATATATCCTGTTTTATTAGATTTAGTGCGGTAATACCCTGTTCTATGTTACAATATTTTTACGAATTTATTGAAGCTTAGGAACATTTTCTTTAGAGTTGTTTCTTTTTATCGTCGTAAATCTTACGATGGTTAGTATTAAAAGGTGATTTAGTATGGTAAGTATTCTAGGGTTAAATACCTGTTCGTTTAGTATCGAATTATTTTGAGAAATCTTCTATTTCTCCCGTCGTAGGCTGGCGATCCAATTGGCAATCATTCTGGATGTAGCGGCTCTGAAGATGTCAATTGAGGTACATCCAAACCATCTTCTTAAGTCTTTCAGCCAGGAGTTCTGTCTACTTCCCACTGACTTTTTCCTTGTGTTTTCCCTTCAATGATCAGTCTCAAGAGTTCATACCTTTTGCCTCTCATTATGTGGACTATATATCTCGTCTTTCTCTCCTTAACAATCTGCATCAGTTCTTTTCATTTTTTCATTCGCGCAATGACTTCCGTGTTGGTGATTTCCTGCACCCACGATATTCTCAACATACGATGGTAAAGGTACATCTCAAACGCGTCCAACTCTTTTTCTCTGTAGACGCATCGAGACTCCACCCTTCACTGCAATATAACAAGGTTAGAAATATATAACATCTGATCATGCGCATTCGAAGTTCTAAGTTCAGTTCGTGTCTCGTGAAAAATTGCTACATGTTGATAAAAGTTTTTCTGGCCTGTTCAATTCGTGCTTTTATTTCGATCTTGGGGACGCACTGATTATTAATGAGAGTCCACAGGTATCTGAATCAGTTTACTTGTTCTACCTGTACATCGTCAATGAACAAATTGGCCATTATACTTGTCTTTGAGAAAACAAGAAGCTTAGTTTTAGACACATTCATGAGTAGTCCATGTCGTTCACTATGGCTTACTATACTGTTCATTCAGTCTTGTAAATCGGCCAGATTATCTGCCAGCGCAACACAGACGTCGGCGTACCTTAGATTGTTAACAACGACTCCATTGATTTTGATTCATCTTTGCACCCCTTGCAGCGCTTCTCTAAATATAAACTCAGAATACAAATTAAACAAAAGTGGTGACAGGATACAACCTTGCCTTACTCCCCTTTTTATTGTAATAACCTCTTATGTTGATTGCTCAATTTCGACGGCTGCGGTTTGGTGCCAGTACAAATGTGAAATGATTATGAACTCTTCTTTATCTATTCCCGTGGCTTGAAGAATTTCCAATAGTTTGTGATGCTTAACGCAATCAAACGCTTTTTTGTGATCTATGAAACATGAAAATACGTTCATATCTCTGCATCTTTGAGTTAAGACGTTTGGAGAAAACAGTGCTTCCCGTGTACCCATACCATTCCGAAACCCAAACTGACAGCCATCTACCTGACTTTCGCATTTTTTGTAGATCATATAAACGTTGACTTCGACCAGCCTGAGGGTATAGTACCTGTTCTATAAATAGCGTTAAGTAGTGAGGTAATATGTTCAGTACGGCTCCTTCTTCGTCTGCTATAAGTTTAAGTACTTCTGCGAGTGTCTTATCTGGGCCAGTTGCTTTTTTGTTTTTTTTTTGGTTTTCATAGCATGTATGACTTTCCATTCCGTCATGTCGGGTCCCTTTTCATTTATTTTATCGTCGGTTGTTGGTGGCAATTCTGGTGTATTGTCATTGAACAGGTCTTCGACATATTCTTTCCATCTTTTAAGTTTGGCTCCAGTTTCTGTTATTATTTCAATGCTATCGACCCTTAGTATTGAAACTGGTGTATTTTATGTTTCCATTTGTCATTTCTTTGACTTTCTCATGTAAGTTGAAAGAGTCGGGTTTTCTTTAGAGGTTTTCGATTTTAGACATTTCTCTGATAGCCACTTTTCTTTTGCTTCTTCGCATTTGTTCTTAACTGCCCTATCCAATTTTTTGTATTCCACTGGATTTTGTTTTTGTGTCCTCCTTCCTGACATTGGATCTAATATTTCAGAAGTCATCCATACCTGCTTCTTATTATATGTCACGTAACCAATTCCGGGCGTTGAATACTAGTTAAAAACTTTTCCAGGAATAGAGACCGAAGTGGCGAATACTTAACTATTAGAGATGGGACAAATCTTCTAAATAGAAGCGCCTGGGAAAATTAATTCATACAAATTTGTCGATAATGAGGGAGGGGGCGGCAAATTGGTTCATAACGTTGAGAGACGAAATGAAATATAAATTAAAACCTATCATTTGTCGTGTAATTAAATGTTCTAAATTGTCTAATTATTAATAATGTTTTATAGTTTCTTGTTTAACACTTCACTATGTTCACTTCTTTACAAAATTTTCAAAATTCGTCATTTTGTATTGTATTAACCTTTAAATACCATGCCTCAAAAAGTTATATTTATGACATGGATGGGTCAAATTTGACCCTCAGTTTTTTTTCAAATAAAAAATTGGTGTATTTTCAATGTATTCGTACCTAGTTCATGTTTACACCTTTGCTTTCGTATAACAAAAAAGAAATAACCCAAAAAGTCTGGGGGTTACACGTTTAATAAACATAAAACTAAACATCCAGTCAAATAAACATAGTAATAATTTTTTGAAATTCTCTCAAAAAAAAATTGTCCATTGGCAGGAATGGGAGGTTGAAGTACAGCCTCATAACCCCTCTCTGAAACAAAAGATACCATTTTAAAGCTTTTATGTAAAATATAACAAACAGGTTTTACACCTTACCTCTGAATGCAAATTTCGCACAATACCTTCTTACTGCAATGATGCTTACAAAAAAATTTTGTGCATTTGTCGCAGGTCATACTCTCCTTTTTCTGATTTTTTGAATGGGGGCATAACGGACACCTTCCTCTCTTTTTACCTTGTCATGGCTCTTGATTTGGTACTGGTAATACTTCCTGAATTCCGGAAAATTTTAAAATCATATTGCGAAGCTCTCTCGGCAAACAACTTTCTTGAGCTCTGCGTTTCATGTGGCTTTCAATAAGTTCTAGCCCTAAATTGGTAAGAAAGAGCCTTCTTGCCATCGTTTCATTTCGAACCACACTATTAAATATAACGTTAGCATTTACTCCAGGAATGTCCAAAATACGAAACCATATTGTTTGAGTCCATCTTCGAGTCCTTCTGCCAGTTTTATTGCAAGCACATTTTTGGTCTAATGAGTCCACCCCCCCTTTTTATTCATTATAAAAGTTTATAATTTCGGGCTTTTCATTTACCATTGTATCAGAGTGGTGCATGGTTGATACTAATATTACTGCACGATTCCTTTTTGGGACAGAAGATACAAGAGTCTCATTGTTTGTAAATCCAAATATCGCAGATTTAACTGGCCTATCTTTGTGAGGTTAAAACTCCAAAGGGATCTCCCTTTTATTTTTTTTTAAAGTTCCAACATATGTAATGTTGTGTTTCTTTAGTTCCTATAGACGAGAACCAATTATCAACTGTAAGGTTCCTATTTGTTCCCGATATCGGTGGGATAAGTTTCAAAACATCCAGTGTGGGGATAGCTAACTTTCTTGGGTTCATATAATGAGTATCTTTGCCAGTGTATATAAAAGCATTTAACAGATAGTGTGTTTTAGCATCCACTAAACATTGCATTGTTATACCGTACTTATCGGGCTTATTTTTTAGGTACATACGGAATCTACACCTTCCTCTAAACGCTATAAGCATTTCATCGATAGTGAGATATTCCCCGCAGCTGTAATTAGACTGACAGTTAGTGATAAACATATTAAAAATATTGGAAATAGCTGCTAGTTTGTCTCCATTTATAATACGTCCTGGTCGTGTTCCTAAATCATCCAAACAAAGACATGGAAGTAAAAAATAAAAGCGGTTCAAAGGCATTGTCGCACGGAATATATCACGACCGGTACCATTGGTAGCAAATAACGATCTCAAATATTCATTATTCGATTTGAAAACCCCTGCTAAATTTAATAAACCCATGAAGGCTTTGAATTCAACAATATTCAAATGACTGGTATATTGACATGACAGATTGTGCAAGTTATACCTAGTGGCCATGTTAATTATTCTTTCATTAGTTGTTTCGAGTATTTCCTGCAAGATGTCATAACTAATAATACATTCCCAAGCTTGAATTGGTTTTTCAGGCATTGTATCTCGTGCTTTTCCAATAATCCCAGACAGGTGGCTAATTAAATTATGCTTGCGAGTACGAGAAGATGCAGGAGGATTTTTTGCCCACTTGAATATGTTTTTACCATAGAAGTAATTTCTGGAACCAGAAGTATCCTCTTGATCATCCGATGCTTCACTATCAGTGCCTCTTCCTGTATGTACATATATTTCGTCACTATCATCGCATTCTTCTTCCGTATCGGTTTGGTGGTCACTGTGTTCACTACCATTATCCGAAAACGCATTGTCACTATCTAGACCATGCGACATTATATTTTGCGCCTCATCTGCAAGTTCACTTTGTTTCAAAGGACGCTTATCGTTACTGCATCCCGCCATTTTCAATCGCTCGTAAACTAACCTTGCTTCCGGAAATAAATAAATGACTTGTCGGTCGAAGATTACCTGGAAGCGCACGAACCGCCTACTATGTCTTAGTAGCAAAATATGCCGTCAAAAATGTGTAGGGTCAAATTTGACCCCTCCATGGTATTTACGGGTTAATACCTTTTTTCTTAATTTGAAGTTTTCTTAAAGGTATAATTTAAATCTATATTAACAATAATTCTACAACCTGAATAAATACCACATATGTAATTATATTCTATTTTTAATTCTAATCATCTAAATTGTCAATAACATAAAATTTTGTTATTTGCATTTTCATCAATTTTAACTCAAAGCTGTGTTGTAAATGATTTAATTTTGTGATATCATATCCTCTCGTGCGGAATTCTATGTTCGAGTACGGATATGTCATTATACAATGTGACGTTTCCGTTTTATCAATGAATCAATGTCTTCTTATATAGGTTAAAATATATTACTTAAATTGTAGTATTCAAAATAATAATGATCAATAACTAATTATAATATTAATATTAATTTCTTTTCAGAGGTAGGACTTTTAAATAACACCAATTATTAATTCAAACTATTTTTATGATTGAAATGATGATTTAATTCTATGTCTTATAATATTTAACAAGAATACAGCTAATTTCTCATATTCTTCAGTTCAATTTATCTGTTCATATATCAATAAGTCTACTATTCCGTCTTGAGTGACGTTAACTTAATTTCAAAACTTATGATATCAGTTAAATAAAAAATATACGATTTAGTAGTGACCAAAATGTATATCAATAATGTAAGATTTGATGATAGCTAAAATGCGTAACAGTCACAAAAAAAATAATAATGGCCAAAGAAATATATATGGCGCATCGCCAAGGTACGTACCGTGGTATACCAGAATGCACCTACCTATGTATAATACGTCATAAACCAGAAATTACTTTACTAAATATATTACATCCAGAATTACAAAGTGACTTTTATGTAAAAAATAAAGCTACTTCAAGTATGAAGAGCAGAAACAGAGTTTGTTAAATATGTTGTCTATCAAATGTATACTAATTGCAGCAAAAAATGAACATAGATAATGAAAAAAGAAATTTTGGCAAAGATTGACAATAAAAAAATGACATTTACCAATAATTTCCTGTATACAGTAGTCGAATCCATCGATGACGATGCTTCAAAAAAATTTCAGTTCTCCAGGCTTTGATCCAGTTGAGTGGACTGGTAAAACTTCTACAAAATTTCAATTACAGAAGTAGACAAAACTTCACAACCAATATGAAATTGTCAACTATTTTATACAATTTATGAGTTTGCTGGATTTGCCTCGACTATCATCTCACAATTTGCAACAAAGTATTATCAAAATATATTATTCAACAACCTGTATTTCCGTCAATATGACGTGATCAATAGTTGTTCTGTCCAAACACAAAGTACCCATTATAATCGCTTAAAAGTATATACCACAGCAAAATTCATTTTTATACCGTTTCAGATGTTTTCTTTGTAAGTATTAAATAACGCGAGGGTTGGTGTCACATAGTGGATAAAATGTAATGTTTTAGGTGTTAGGGAAGCCATTTAAGTGAGTCTAGACTATCGTATTCAGTTACTACACTAATGAAAAAATTGAATTAGAAGTACATATTTACTCCTCAACCTGGACAGTTAAGTTTGTTGTAAAGATAATTCCGACATTTTTTAAGATTATAATAGTAATTTTGTTTTAATTTAGTTTAACGGGCTCGATAACTATGGCCATTTACATAATTAAAGTGGAATACATGGTTAAAGATAAAAGTTAAACCATAACAATTAGTTATAAAAAAATTACATTAAAATTATTGTGATCATAATAAATGGCGAGTTCATATTTTGTTGTCAAGTTGAATGTCTTCTAATAGTTTGATAACAGCAATGATTTTATGCGTATCTTTCAAGTTGATTTTATTGTTATTGTCGATATTTAGTTGCCATCTTCTCTTAGTATACTCATGGCATTCGATCAGGATGTGTTTGACAGTCAAGATGGATGGGCAGAATTAACATATTGGTCCAGCACTTGATGCCATTGTGTAGTTGCCATGGGCTATTTGTAGATTTTTTCTGCATAACTATCACCGAGTTCATTGCCTTTTATGCCAATTTGCGAACCAATCCAATTGATAATGACTATTACATCCTTGGAGATAAGATTTGATAGGTATCATTGATCTTTTGAACGAGAGCATGGTCAGCGAATGTGTTACGTATGGAGTGAATTACTGCCAAAGAATCGATGCAAATGGCGAAATACTTATTTGATAGAGTGATGCTGTTGAATTCTAGAATTATGCCGAATAATTCGCCAGTGCGGACACTGCATGGGGAAGGGATACGTAAGGAGTTTATGAGGTAATGAGTAGCTGGTGATGCATATGGACCCAACAAACTATCTCCAAAGATACCGCACCATACATTTACCTTAAATTCGTGCTGGAATTGTGATTATCGGAATACGTGGGTATTTGCAATATCCCAATTGTCATGTTTCTCCAGATAAACATTCCTCAACGTGTAAAAAAATGAATGGATGTACAACTATAGCGAAGACAGTTTCATATCTGCAAATACTTTATACATTTCTACAAATACCGTAATATATACAAATCGAGAATTCCCAGTCTTGAACAGTTGTTATCAAAAACGAAAACCAGCAACATCACTGCCATACATAAAATTTATGCAAAACAATAACGAGAAATTCACTTTCGAATGTTTATGATATACTGTTAAACAAAAGAGGTGATACACTGAAATAATACTTGTCTCTTCCTAACACATTGTCGCTTATGGTCCGTGTTTAAGAATCTTCGCACGGTGTAGGTAGGACTTTCGTTCGTTAAAGACGATAACTTGGTTATCGAAACGCACGTCTGTTAAATTTTGAGTGTTGGATTAGTGGTAATAAATACTGTGTTCAGTATGAATATTATTAACGGTTCAAAAAATGCCAAATTAAAACGACTTGTACATTAATTAATTAGCTTTATCCACTTTTCGTTAAATTGTGAATATTTCGTAACATGAAGATATACTTTTCCCACATTTTCAAAGTATAATTACTCGATGAAAGGGTATCATCGACAAAATTCCTCCAATTTCAAAGATGTAATTGTAATCAATGTATACAAATGAATATTTTTATTACTCTGTATAAGCATTTTATATTTAATTCAGCAAGGTACATTTCTTATCAGTTTTGGAACTAAACAAAAAATGATTCTATTATTTTGAATATGTGTTCTATTGTACCTATCTGTAATTTAAGGAGTAGTAATATAAATCTCATGAAATGAGAAATTCGTCGTATTTATTTCTTTCCTAAAATATCAACGTGTTATAATATAAAATCTACCCATCATATTGTGGACAATATATTACAAGTGGCGACGAGGATGGGATTAGGAACTTATGATAAAGGGGTTATATCAATTAAATTAAAGTCGAACTTGTTATGTACACCAAAATTTTTTCGCGCACGTTCTCTGCTGTTTGCTATGAGAGAAAAGGTAGAAACATAATTAGAGCGGTTGAGTAATCTTGAAGTTATTGAACCTATTGATAATAGTGAATGGGGTACTCCAAAAGTACCAGTTTTAAAAAAAGACCGTTCAAGGTAACTTTAAATTCGTTCATTGAAATTGATCAGTTTCCATTGCCTAAAATTGTGGATTTGTGTTAAACCCAAGGTGGAGTACAATTTTCTAAGCTCGATTTATCTAATGCCTATCAACAAATTTGTTTAGCTCAAGAATCTAAGAAGCTAATGACTATTTCAACTCATAAAGGGTTATATCAGTATACACGTGCTCCATTTGGGATAGCAAGTATTCCCGCAAAGTTTCAGAAAATGATTGAAACTTTATTGCAGGGTTTAACTGGAGTTGTCTGTTTCTTGGACGACATTCTGATAACAGGTCAAGGTCGCCAAGAACACTTAGCACGTTTAGAGTTGGTACTAGGTAGATTACAAGATGCAGGACTCAAGCTTTCATTGGAAAAATGTAGTTTTTTTAAGTCAAAAATTACCTACTTGGGTCATGAGATAGATAAAGAAGACCACACACTTCAAATGATAAAATTTCAGCTATTGAAATTGCACCAATTCCGACGGATGTTACTTCTTTACGTTCATTTTTAGGTCTTATCAATTATTACGGAACATTTATAAATAATTTGGCGACGGTTTTATATCCATTGTACAATTTATTAAAAAAAAGTGTCAAATGGAAGTGGACGGAAAACTGCCATTTGACAATATAAAGAAATTATTAATGAAATTAACTGTCTCGACCCTTACTTCATGGAATCTGCTCATATTAGTGTTTTAAATGAATCTCACGGTTTCTAGTTAATTCCACAATATAATAAAAGTTATTGAAAATTCTAAAAATTGTCAATTTTTCAGAATTCTCAATAACTTTCATTATATTGTGGAATTAACTAGAAACCGTGAGTTTCATTTAAAACACTAATAATAAATTATTAGTCGAAGCTCCAATTTTTGTGCATTACAATCCAGAACTTCCCATTCGGTTAATTACTGATGCCAGTGATTATGGAGTGGGTCCTTTAATTTCACACATATTGCCAAATGGCAGCTATAAAGTTATCAGGTATGCTTCACAAATGCTTTTTAATGCTGAGCAGCGTTAATATTGTACGATGGAAAAAGAAGCATTGGGAGTAATTTTTGGTTTATGTAAATTTCATAACTATTTATTTTTGAAGCATTTTACATTAGTGATAGACAATAAACGTTTATCGTATATTTTTCAACCTCACAAACATATTCCTCGTTAATCGGCAAATGGCTTGAAAAGATGGGCGTTAATTATTTCAAGTTATCAATATGATATTGAAGTAATAAAAACTGATAAATATCCAGCGGATGCTTTGTCAAGGTTACCTTTAGTTTTGGAAAAAGATGCATTATTAGATGTGGAAATGAATTACGTAAATTACTTAAGTAATAAAGAATTTCCATTGAATTTCAATCACGTAAAAGAAGCTATAGCAAAAGACGAAAATTTAGGTTAAATATTGAAATTTGTTGAAAACGGCTGGGCTCAAAATATATCATTTAATACAATTTCTAGTTTACAAAAGTTTTATCGGATTAGACATGAATTAACTATTGAATCAAATTGTTTAATGTGGAATAATAGAATAATAATACCATGTAGTTTACAAAAAAGTTTACAAAAAACAATATTACAAAGCTTACATTCTTCTCACATGGGGGCGGTGAAAATGAAAAATTTAGCTCCCTCTTATTTTTGGTGGCCCAATTTGAACAAGCAAATTGAAGAAATCTGTAAAGCTTGTAGTGATTGTTTATTGAAAAAGAAATCTCGAGATAAACTGTTTTGCATACGTGGCCTTATCCAGAACAGCCGTGGTTTAGACTTCATCATTTAGATTTCATGGGACCATTTTTAAATAAATAATTTTTCATTTGACTATCGTTGTACACCTCATTCTACGACCAATGAATCTCCCCCAAAGTTACTGATGAGTCGTGAGTTACGAACTCGGTTTAATGAGTTGTTGCCTAGTTCAAATAATAAAGTTAAGGAACGTGTGATAATAATGCACAATAAACAAAAATTTTATCATAAAGATACACGTTTTTTGCGTTTTGGAACAGGTGATAGTGTTACTGTGCGTGAGTATCGCAACACAAGTACAAAAACTTGGATTAAGGGAATTATTGATACAAAAATTGGTAAAGTTACTTATATTGTCAAAATACCCGAATTGAATGTGAAATGACGTAATTTTAGATTAGTCAAAGGACAATCAGGAAGGTGATAACAATGTTAGAACCATTCCTACAGGTACGGACTGATTAGCTAGACCTAAAAGAAATTTTAAACCTCCTGAACGTCTGGTTAATGAAAATTCATTTTCATTTTGGTTTCATTTTGTTTTGTGTTATCAAGATTTATTTTTTTATAAGTTATTACCAAGAAAAAATGTATTTGTATTTATTTAATAATTTTTTTTTGTAAGAATGAATGTTTTTTTAAGGGGGAAGTGTGATGTATGTATACAAATGGATATTTGTATTACCCTGTATAAGCATTTTATATTTAATTCAGCAAGGTATATAGCTTATCAGTTTTGGAAAAAAGTGGTTCTATTATTTTTAATATGTGTTCTATTGTACCTGTCGGTAATTTAAGGAGGAGTAATATAAATCTTATGAAATGAGGAATTCATCGTATTTATTTCATTCCTAAAATATCAACGTGTTGTAATATAATATCTACCCATCATATTATGGTCAATATATTCTCATTCATTATTTCAAAAACTAGATGCTTCACTCATTAATTCAGTTTATTGCAATACTAGATTATGTAATTAAATTTTTATAAAAAGAAATGAGCTGTTCAAAGTATATCCTTCGGCATTCAATTAAGATGTTCGAATCCAAGATCCAGGCAAATTTAGCGTAAAAAGTTTTACCGGAAATTTTATAAACTACAGAACGCCTCGGTTTCTATTTTGCTTTCTCTAAATATGCTATTTTCGGAAAATGGGAGGTGATCATCATGTTTAAATTGAATCAAGGAACACGAAATATCATGATAGTAGAGAGGGTAGAACGGTAACGATACACGCTAATTGATGCTAGCAGTTGACGAATATGACACAAATATCCCTCACTTCAGTATTTAATAGTCTAATAAAAATACAGACAGAACATATTTATTATACACCTCGGCATTCGAATCGAATGATAAGAAATCAAAAAAGAGTCAGTTCAAAATCAATACGACCGTTTCATAAACTGAAAGGTGAGAACAACAAAACAGTATCGCTGGAACTACGTTACAACTTATAGATGTCAAACTCTTAGAGCTATATGAAAAGATTTGGAAACTGAACTTTTACTGCATGATAACCGAAAAGTACAAAACAAATGACAAGCATTTCAAATATTCGATATAACTGAGATTTTGATAATTATATGAGCTTTGTAAATTTAGGTTGAGAGTTAACTTTGTTCGGTTACCTTTGTTATTGCAATATTATTGGAGTGGTCTTATTTGTTATTGTTTTCATAACAATCTGAGCAAAGCGGAACTATAAATTATATTGGGCTCGACAGGATTTTTATTTATAATTTTGAGAGTTGAATTTTTGCATTTTTAATTTCTTAAAAAATGTGAATAAAGCTAATTGTCACATAATTCTAGTTCCCAGTTGAGAAATAGATTTATTGTATTGTGAAAGTTATAGTATTTTCTGTGTTAATTGAAGTACACTTTCCCCCTAATTAAGGACGACCCAAGCCTTACTTTCGGTATGCGTTCGGTTTATAATAATGATATTTTTCACCAACGAAGAGAATATTTTCAATCAATCTGGGTCAAAATTGCTTTAGGAATTTCTCCACCAAAGTAACAGGGCATCTTGTAAGTCCCTATGTTAGGTATGAATCATTTGTCTGACGTCAGTTTTCTCGATGTGTTGAATTTTGAGAACAATAGTTATAGTTTCGATCTCAACATTCCAGCTTGTTTCATCTATATTCCTCATGTGTATATGGAAGCTTAACGGATTCCACAAAATAAACTAACTTTTTTATGTTTGCTTCTAAAAAATTTATATTGAATTCCATTGTTAACAAAACACGTTACTTGTTCCTTACATTGATGCTGAGTTTAGTTTTTGAGTAGTTTTAAAAGAAATTACTACCTGTTGAGAAAACTTATGAAAGCCATTCAGATTGAATTTGCCATGTTTAAAACATTATACCTAATACTGATTTGGAACTTCGTGGAGCATAGTTAAACTTTTTAATTCATTGTGTTGAAGCTATTTTCATGTCCAATAATCCTTTATTAAGAATATTCCTGTTCACCAATATAAATTTCGAAAGTAGCATTTTACAATTCAATTGCTATACAGATTTCATAAGGAAAGTTCACTTACTTAGAAAATATTCGGTTTTAAGATAGAAGCATTATTGCCAATGATATTACAACTTATTCTTATTACCAAATTTAATTTAAATACATTCAGTAAAACTTTGAATGAAATTATTCAATATATGGTATACTACACACGAGCAGAATTCCAATCGACTATCGGAGGTAGGTTTTCCATTTTCCTGAAAGAAACAAAGAAAAAACTTGTCACAGATGAAAGACACTACGTTAACAAATCGTCTAAGGGTTTAAAAGGACCTAATTTATATCATGTGGGTAATTCTTAGTCTGTCTAGCTAAAGGGGTTGAGTGGACCGGTCAGGAAATAGAAAAACGACTCCCTTGGTAGTATTAACTTACTGCAAGGTTTGTTTTTTGTTTGGATTAAACCGATAAATACAATTTTCCAGAGCAATTCTCTTGATTGGTGATAACATTTTTTTGATGTTTGTTTGTTTTATCAATGTCCTATATAATATATTATATTATATTACTTTATATTATATTATATTGTTTATAAATGCGAATACTAAAAAGGAAAAATCCCATCAGTAACTTTCATAACACACAGTAAAATATATATTTTATTTCAAATAACAAAAACTAGAACTCGACATACTTTTTGTTTAACAAATATGAGGCAGGATCATAACATTGCAATAATGTAAATAACGAATCTAGGTTAAATATAAACTATTGTTGTTTACACAAAATCTCCAAAAATTTGGGGGAATGATAAAAAGTCAGTTCAGAGCAGACAGAGCACAGAGTCGGGCGAAAAACGCGAATGGAAAAGGTACTTTTCCCACCACGGTGACAGGTGCTAGTTCATTTTCAGTGTTCGCAGGTTTACCGAGATAATTTCTCTCTCCTCTGTGTTCAGAGCATCAAAGTGATACTCAGGTATCCTTGACAGTGAAAACTGTCCCTCTGGAACAAAAACACGGAGTAAACTCTCCCCAGCCGTTAACCAACATACCCCGAAACCGTGTGTTAGAAACCTGGCTTCGCCGTAATTCTAGCTAATTTTCCCGAGAACGTTATATCGAAATCAGCCAGCAGCAGGACACGGGAGGAAGGAAGATTCACGCCGTAAGTTTTTAATACGTTCAATATTGTAACCTCACCTTATATCCTTAAGTATACTTACCTATAGTATTTTAAATCTAAAAATAAATGTCAGAATTAAAGAAAAATATTTATCTACTCGGTTATACAAGTGTCAGTTGCTCCGGATGGCCACCTTAGGCCTTCGACGTCGCTCAGACGGAGATGGGGGTGGTTCCCTCTGCTTGATCTTCCGGATAAAGTTTTAAGAATCTCTTGTAAATGGGCGCCAACTGAGTCTTCCACCTAGGCCAATCACGATAAGTAACCCCCTCCCCTCAAAACCCACTAGAACAAGGGGTATAAATAAATAAAGCAAACATCAACTTATGCCCGATTATGATGTCACAAATGTGGAAAAAAAACATCCAATGATAATTTTAATTAAAATCTCGAAAAGTATTTACTGCCCCCCCCCCCCATAAGATCAAATCAAGCCGGAAACTAATATAAAATAATAACTAAAAGGAGAATATATCACTTACTTGAACAAGTGATTACCTACGATATAAAAAAAAACTATTTTAAACACTGTAAAAAACAACCTAGTTAGTAGGAAATTAATATGGCTGTCTTTACTCTAAGACTGTCTTATAAAAAATTGTATGAGCTGAATACATGTGAATTTGATGAAATACACAAACCTGGAACAATGTATGCCACAATAAGTGACACTACAGGACTGGGCGTTGGTACCAATGCGCAGGGAGTAGAATAAAATTAAAAATTATCCATCGTAAAATGCTACTTACCACATGATATTAATATCCACCATTACAATAATTAAAAAAACACATGAAAAAGAAGGTATAAATTTTGTTTGAAACCAAAAATGTGAGGAAAACTCAACTTAGCTCTACATGTAACCAGCCCAGTCTCGGAGGGTTACAATACTCTACTAGTTGTGATTATATATAAAAAAAAGGAAACTAATGAAATTAACTGTCTCGACCCTTACTTCGTGGAATTTGCTCATATTAGTGTTTTAATTAACTAGAAACCGTGAGTTTCATTTAAAACACTAATAAAGTTTACGAAAAAATAAAAATAAACTAAGTCCGGAAGGCCGGGTTACCAATGACCTCAGGTCTTCATCCATGATGTGGGATTCAGCCAGTGGAAAACCAAAAGGTGATGAATCCATAGATTCAGGACAATTTTTGTCCTGGCAACTGTATGAACACGAAGCCAAGACGTAGTTCCACAAATCGAACCAACAGCGTCCAACTCCAGAAGGTAAATGAACTGCTATTCTTATACCAGTGACAAAGCTCAAGCTTAACTCGATAATAAAACCCAATTTAAGATCCGTAACTAAAAACCCTAAAAAAAATACAAATGTATCAACCGAAAGTTGGCTTAAGCCACTAGACTATATTTACAATGTTTATCCCTAAAAATATTTCCCCCACTATAGACAAATAATTGTACTTACCCTGTAACTAACTTATCGAAAAAATTTGTCTAAGCAAACTTTAGTTGAATATGTTCAAGCAACATCAAAGTGCAACTGATTTACAATGATTTTAGTTTGAATAAACTATTCAATATGCCTTATTAAGATCAAAGTGTAACCTAATTTACAATAATCTCATAGCCCTAAAATACAACTTACTGAAGTAAGAGGAACTATACAGCTACTACATAAGCAAGTAGACCTACCTTTGACAAGGATTTTAGTTTCTTGGCTCCTTCCTCGGATCGTTGGACGTGAATTTGGGGCCACAAAGGCATAAACTTCTTTGAAAACTCCAAATACTGTGCTTGGCGTGGGTGTAATAAATCCCTCTACAAGGTGTGGTGTGGGCCTCATTCCAACAGTAGAATATTTCCCAAAAACCGCTATGCTAAAGAAAATAACCACAGCCCACAACTCCACTATTATCAACAGACAAGAATCATAAAAACCCGCCAGGGGATGGCTACAAATGGCCATTAGAAAACTACGATTCTCCTCAATCACCCATTAGCACTACTGCCTTACTTTTTCCAGCAACCCACAAAAAAAGTCCGTCCACAGAACACAGGACCCTGTCACGATACCAACCAACCGAACAGTCACCACTAACATGAAACGCACTCTGAACTACACCAACGTCAACACGGAGCAAACTCCAAACAGGTACATCCAAACTCTACTCAAAATATCAATAACCCTACCTAAGAATATACGATCGAAAACCGACGTTAGCAGCTCGTAGCAGTCATCGATTACGATATACAATTAACCTCTAACTACAGATATCAACGTTACACGGAAAACCCACCATAAACACTATAAAACGCCCGCAACTTACAATACGACAGAAATTGACATAATCCACAATCGACTAACGTCTGTGTTTCCAAGTATGACAAATCGGCTATCAAAGCAAAGACTTGTTGATTTCAATAATAAATAATGAGAAAAAGTAAGCAATGAGAGGCAGATATTTACAAGGAATTACGAGAAATCGAAATATATATTTAGTGCAGTTATACCACTTATACCTAGTAGAAGAGACCACTGTACTTGTAAGTGGAATCTCTATAAAGTACAGTTATACTACCCATATGAAACTGAAAGAACCACTGCACATCACCTTTTGGAAAGAGATAAAGGGAAACGGAGAAAAAGGTATTCAAAGATATCTACCAACAGAAAGGATCTCTGTAATATGGTAGTTTATTTTCTTAATTTTAGGTGGAAAAAAGCACAAAATAGGTAAGCCTAGCTGGTAGACTAAACGAGGGACAACAGGACTAATCATAATTCATCAGGACAACCATGAGGGAACCAAAAGACAGCAACCATACATTCCAAACAGGTAACCTAAGTATTTTAATAAAAATCAGGGAAAGTATAACCGAGAGCTGAATTTACTCGTTACAATATTAATTGGGAAATTTTATGTTTTTGTGTGCGCTGTATGTATAGATGTTTATATTGATAGAATATATAATTGTTTTCATTTTGTTATTGGATAATTTACACTCGCCCAGGAAAAGGGGACTGGGAAAGTGCAAACCGGAGGAAACGATTTCATAAGTTCAGTTTAATCTCTAGGTGCTGGCTCAGATTTTGTGCACCGATCATATATATATATATATATATATATATATATATATATATATATATATATATATTTATTTTGAGTGATATTATAGTAAGATTTAACACACGATTAGTGAGAACGTTTTTTTGTATATGTAATTAAACAGGATTTAAATAATTTTTTTCCACACAGTTCTCGCCCACCCCGTAGACAGATGGCAGTTGAAATTTGAAGCGAGGCCAGTTGTTAATTTATAGCAGTTACCGGGAACGTATGATTCGGTGTCCGTAATCCGGTTATCGTTCAATTTTCACAGAATTTAAGTAAATTTTCTTGTAGATACGGCCGTATCATTTAATCCTCGCTAACAACTAAAAATATTGTTTTTTTCTCGCGGACGTAAAATTGCAACACTGAATTTGTAGTACGTACAGTGCTTATCGCTAAGATATATCAAATCAGCAGCATTATATTATTTTCCCAATTTTACTTAAATAGAGTAAAATGACATACGACAATGAAATAAATTGGCACCGGTCGAATAGACACGTTTCCTTATATTGTGGCGGGTCACACAAGCCGTAGACGTTATACATTTCAACGAAAATAGCAGGAGACGGAATCATAGGGGTCCATTCAAATATTGAACATTATGGATATAAGTGTATAGGGATTTTTGTCGTATTCATATAGTGAAATATATATATTTTTTCTCTATCATTAGTTGGTACCGAAATTTATTCAGTTCCCTACCTCGACTTTCCCTTTAGAGTGAGCAGTTCATTTCATACAAGGCTGGACAAAAACATCAACCCTGTCCTGGCAAAGGAATTACCCGCTTTAAGACCAGGAGATCCCCACCTAACTCGGACTTTCTTTTCTTTCACGCTCGGTTATATAATTTTTTTTGGTGACAGCGGATTCTTTTTTTATTTTAAGAAACAACTCATACGGTCGGACTAAAGTTGTACATCTGGCGATAGTGTTACTGGGTCGATTTATTACACTGGTGACAGGATTTATCACAGTGGTGACAGCGGTGTCCCAAATTAATACGAAGTTATAGTTCAGGTACTAAAATTGTTACCCTGGTGACAACGGTTATTACAATATTATATTATATTATATTATATTATATTATATTATATTATATTATATTATATTATATTATATTATATTATATTATATTATATTATATTATATTATATTATATTATATTATATTATATTATATTATATTATATTATATTATATTATATTATATTATATTATATTATATTGTATCACGATTGACTGCTCGTCACACGCGCCATGTCACGTCTCGACTCCGTCCTCTTCTATATATTTTTGCGCTAGACGGCAGACACCCTAATACCAAGAATTAAGTCTTTTCTCTCTCCCCGCAATTCTATTTTTTCTAATTAATGAAAAAGCATATTATCTACAGGCAAATTATGCATACATTTGCCATATGATTCATTTATGATCTTCCATTTGCGGCATCAATTATAATTTCACGAGTATTTATTAAAAAGATATTCAGATCCAAAAAATAAAAGTTGTAACCTTTGTAAAAATATTTCTAAAGTTGAAGGATTGGCAGGTTTGATTACGACATTTCGGTAAGAAAATCACTGTCACCCCCGGTGATTCATTTCTTGCAGGTTTGGTGGTCGATGACTGAGTTTCATCCGCCCTGAATCTCGAACCGGGGCGCTATTCGTGACATCGTGCCGAACGTCATGTATACTCAAGCCTGTGAATGCTCTATTTGCGAATAGTCCCTAAAAATGATATTCTCGAGTACCGTTCCTTAAATCATCGAATTGAATCGCCCTCACCACTGCGTCAGTTAACGTTACAATACAAATGTCATTTGTCATTTTGTTATGTAAAATGTAAAGCAATTCAAATATGTTTATCAGTTATCTTCTATAAAAATGAATTCTACAATCAGTATTAATCCCAAATTGAAGAGGCACATGAATATTAATAATTTATTCATTTGAATCATGAAAGGTGTATTTAGCCCAACAGCAAAAGAAGTTCAAAATTAGGTTCATTACCGATACACAATTCAGCAGGTAAGGTCAGAGTAGTTACATTTCTTTTAGTATTTGAACATACAAAAAATAGAAGTATTAGGTCATGCGCTTTGGCGTACCCAATGATGCCCTATTTTTACCACTATTTGAAGATTAACTGCGGTGACACCAATTTCCATTACCTAATGAAGCGGTTGAGGCTATCAAAATGCATATTTTCGAGCTATGCTGACAAGACAAAGTAATTTGAAAGGTGGTCTAATCGCATATTAAGGCAAACACTTCTGAGGAAATGCATTCGTTTATTCTCAATATATAAATATCAACCGGTATATTTCCCCATTTGCTGTGAGAGTATATACCTACTACAAATTGTAAAAACTGGAAATAACAATGAACACAGCCGTAACCACAAAATTTTAACTTAAAATGAGGATTACTAACTTACCTATATGCGAACAGGATTTTAATTTTTAAGATTGAGTAATTCATTACTACAGGGTACAGGATATGTGTATTATTTGATATGAGTGTGTTTTGTATGTTTGAAGAACAACATGTATACGCTAGTTGCGACGTATTGAATTTTATGGAGAATTAAATCATGCAGCTAACAATAAAGACCACTCATTTTGTACAATGCCCCATTCCATGTTGAACATGAAATCCGACAAATTGCTCCATAAATAATGGGAAATATTTCTGTATAAATTGAAATTGAGATGTTATGTGAGCATCGGGATTTAGTCTATCGTAGTTATTGCTCGTTCCAGGGATACATCTGCGGATATCGCGTTGGTTAACAATGTGTCGGACCGATCCGTAAACCTTAAATTTGAGGAAAATACCAGTTTTGGGTTAATGTATATTTATTATCTATTTAGGTCAAACACAAAAATATTTCATGATGAAAATCAAAAACATGAAATATTGATGATAGATAGTGTGGAATAAACTTTATAAAACTTCATGATTGACTCAACTGTCTGTATTCCGACACCTTTCCTTCTAGTGATTGCGTCTTTTCATGCGGTTTCCGATCAAAATCTGGGAGAAGGTTCATTATGTAAGGAAGGCGTCTGGATTCAAACAAATCGAGACAATAGGGAAAATATATACATAGCAATAACTCAACCCTATCCTATTACTTCGCAAATTTCGTTTTGTTTGTGTTTACAATAGACATTTCTACATAGTGTTAAAAATGCAAGGATTCAAACACTTCGCTATTATTCTTGGGTAGATTGAAGTGATTATTATGAAATGATGATGTTCTCGGTTCATAACATGGATATTCTCACTGAATCAAATATCATGAATAATAATTTCAATAGGTTCACCAACAAGTAATAGGCGGTCAGATGATCAGGGATAGGATTTAGAAAGATAAGAATTATTTCGGTCACACACATCATTTTCTGGAACCGTTACAGTATCTGCATATAAAACCACGTAACTGTGTACTCTTTTTCTAGGAGTAACTGCTGAATTTGTTAGAGTTGTTGCTTGTGCGATTTAAGCAAATTTTGTGTGATTATCTTTATATAAACTATACTTCTTCTACTGCGAATCAAAAATCACTTATTACTATATTTAAGAGTTTTTGGCAATGAAGTCCACATTGATTTTGCAACTATTCTCGATTATGTAGTTTTTCACTCAAAGATATTGGGGCATCAATTATTGCTGCTTGCCAGAGCTTGCAGCCAGAGGAGCATTTATATGTCCAATAAATCTCATAATAAGTGCTACTATTATTGTTGAAAACACCATAAACAAATGTGTACATTGTTTCAAGTTTCGTGCTTAGAGAGCACAGCAATTAATGGCTTCCTTACCTCAAGATAGGGTTGTACAAGATAGAGTTTTTAACAAAGTAGGTATAGACTACTGTGGACCTTTCAATGTGAAGCAATCAAGTATGAGACGTTCTGTAATCTCAGAAGGATATGTCTGCCTTTTTGTGTGTTTTATTACAAAATGTATTCATTTGGAGCTAGTGTCGGATATGACAACAGAATGCTTTCTTGCAGACTTTAAAATCTTTTATTCGCGAAGAGGCCTTCCTCATACTGTACACTGCAATAATGCTGCTACCTTCTAGAGAGCCAAGAACCAATTAAAACAATTGTATGACTTATGTAAATCTCAGATTCACCAGATGGCTGTTACAGATTACTATAATACACACTCTGTGGAGTTCAAATTTATTCTTAGCATTAGCCCATCCTGGCCAGGGCTCTGGGAGGCTAGTGTGAAATCAGCAAAATTTCATTTTTGAAGAATAATTGGAAACCACAATTTAACATATGAACTATTTAATACAGTTATTATTCAGATAGAAGGGATTTTAAATTTAAAGCCCATCACACCCTTTACTAGTTATGTCACAGATTTTACATTTTTAACGCTTGATCGTTTTTTAATTAATCAGGCAATAACCGCTATTCCTGAACATGAAATATCTAATAAAAATATAAATTATTCCAAGTATTGGCAAAAATGAACAAGAATCAGGCAAGATTTCTGGCGAACTTGGTATACGTTTAGCCAAACTAACTTTATATTAGCATAAGTAGCCCTCAAAAAATTCTAAAAAGCTTATTATTATCCATATAACATTAGAGGAAAACTGGGAATAGCAATAATAAACTGATTTTGTATATTACTGAAGAAGTGGTTGGAATTTAACCTATAAAATATTAGTGTTTTTAAATGAAACTCAAGGTCTCTAGTTAATTCCACAATATAATACAAGTTATTGAAAATTCTAAAAAATTGACAATTGTTTCGATAAATCAATATCATCTGACGATGATATTCCACGAAGTAAGGGTCGAGACAGTCAATTTCTATAAAATATTTCCTGCTTCATAATACCAAAACACATAAACAAGTTTTCCTAGAAATAAAGGTGACCATACACGACAAAATTATGAGTGATCATGAAGACACTCCGCAAATAACGTTAGAAATTCTATATCAAGAAATAATAAATACTAAGCAGGAGCTCAAAGATTGTATCGCAGCTAGTGAAACTAGGAGTTTGTTAAAAACAGAAGAACTAAGAATCAGAGTTGAAAAAATCGAGGAAGAAAATGATGAATTACAATCACGAATAGAAAAGCTAGAACGTGAAGTAAAGAAAAAGAATTTAATGGTTTTTGGCTTGAATATACCCCGAACCGAGGTCTGTGCAACTGTTTTGTGTGAAAAAATCAAAAAATTATTAGATGCACAGATATCTGCAACGGATATTGATAACTTTTACCATCTGGGACAGGCGCCAAACAGTCCCCTCAAGATTGAATGCCACTCCCAAATTACTGAGTTATTCCTACTTAAAAAAGGAAGACGGCTAAAGGGTACTAAAATATCAATTTCGCCGGATTTAACAAGATATCAGCAAGAAGAGAAAAAAATATTACTGGAACATTTAAAAAAGGCGAGAGAGATTACCACTAATAACTGCTATATAAGAGGATCTAAGCTATATATCAATCAAATTCCCCATACTATCGAGGAATTGAATGGTAGTCAGGCAGTGAAATTTACTAAACCAAGTAGTGCCCCATCAACCCCAAGTACGTCAACTAATATCATCAACAGTCATAAGTCGGACTCACCAATAGAGAATAAAAGTAAGGGACTGCAAGGTACAGGTGCTTCAAAGTCAAATAAGGAAAAGGCGGACAGTAAGGTTATTAAGGAAGGCATATCGAGTGTGAATACCAAACACAGTTCAACTTCGCAAGCAACTAGAACTCGCCTAGAATCTAGAACAAATAGATAACGTATCCCTGACTGCTGTCTTTGGTTAGTATGTTTGTTTATTGTTGTTTCGTTTCCATATGGGTGTGGTGCTGGTTGTTTCGATTTATTTGTTTAATTTGAAATTAAATATTACTACTATATTTTAAACGCAAAAATAATGGATCAATATATACGATATTTTGAGGTTGAAACAATCGAAACATATAGGCTAAATAACGGATATGAGTGTAATGAAATATTACAAGTAAACAATGAGAATATAAATTTCAAAATACTACACAATAACATTCGAAGCATTGATAAAAACATAGATGGATAAAAGATGTTCATAGAAGGAACAGAATTAGAATTTGACTTAATAAGACTAATAGAGACTTGGCAGCTACATAATCCAGACTTATATAATCTACCTGGATATTCAATCCTATATAATCATGGGGATTATAATCAAAATAACGGTACGGTCATGTTTATTAAAGAGAAGTATTATTTCAAACACAAAATAGTACAAATAGATGAATTTAAGTTTCTGAAAATGAATATAAAATTCAATAAAAGTAGTATCAATGTAACTGCATGCTATAGGCTACCTTCTACAGTCATTTATAAATTTGTACAAAACCTTCAAACTTACTTTGAATCTGAATCCGATGATAACACATATGACCTTTATATATGCCTATGGTCAACATAGCTACAAGAGGAAAAGCATGCTTAGATCACATATACATATCAAATCTAAAATTCCTGAAATACTAGAAATGGTCATACCTATAGTTGTTGATACAAATATAACAGATCATTCGACATTGATTTGACAAATAGTACATAATAACAGAGAAAAAGAACAAGACTACAAAACGTGCAAAAAGTTCATTGCTTATATCCGACTATCTACCATTTTGGGAGAAATTAATTGGAATCCTTTATACTCGCAAAGTGACCCAGATGCTGCCACAGATATGCTACTCAAAATAATCAACAATATAATCCAAAACTGTACTAGATATAAAAAAATAGAAAGAAATCTACGAAAATTGCACCATTGATGACAGATTCCCTATTAAGTGAAGTCCTTAAAAAAATCAACTTTTCAAACAAGCTTTGCAAAATCCTAATAACTTAGAGATGAAACATCGATATCATATTTCGAGGAATCGGCTGGCAAATTTGATTGCAAAAACCAAACAAAACTATTACAAAAACTGTATTGAAACTGGTGCAAATGATTCTATAACATTATGGGCTATTGTTGAAGAAATAACTGGCAAAAAGCAGAAAAAAGCGAAAATAGATATAATAAAAAACGATGAGGGAGAAAATTTGACTGACGTTAAGGATATAGCAAATTAATTTAACAATCAATTTGTGAACATGGGTCCGAGATTAGCACAAAAAATAAATAAAAATCCAAACTCCACTCCTCGTACATATAGTTTACCTAACTATATACAGTTAACTCATACTGATACAACTGAGATTGTAGACATTATTAAACAACTAAAAAATAAGAAATCGGTTAGTAGCGATGGAATAGGTGTAGATTTTATAAAGTATATTGCCGAACATATTTCTAATCCGTTGAAATATATTGTAAATATGAGTATTGACACTGGATATTGGCCAAAGCAATTTAAAGAAGCAGTGGTCTGTCCAATTTATAAAAAAGGAAATAAAGCAATAATAGCCAATTATAGATCCATATCTCTAATATCTCATTTAACTAAAATATTTGAGAAAATTATTAGGAAGAGATTGAACAATTTTATTGATAAGTACAAATGTATCTCAATGAAACAATTTGGATTCAGAGAAAATACAACTACTGAGGATGCGATATTGGAATTAACTAAGAAAGTACACAATTCACTCGAAACAGGTACCCCTTGTCTTTGTGTTTTTATCGACCTTAGTAAAGCCTTTGACACGGTTGACCGTTCGCTCCTGCTCAAAACGTTAGAAGCAAACGGGATAAGAGGTAATTGTCTAAAACTTTTCAATAGTTATCTTACTAATCGAAAACAACTAGTCAAAGTCGAGAACGAATTAAGTACCAAGAAAACAATGAAATGTGGAGTCCCACAGGGTACCGCCTTGGGACCAGTTTTATTTAATCTTTATATAAATGAATTATTTAGTCCAAACACGATAGGAGATATTATAAGTTATGCAGATAACACCGTAATATTTTATGAGGCGGAAACCTGGGAACAACTAAAAACGAAGTTGAAACCGACTTAATTATTGTAATTTAATTATTAGCATTTAATTTGCTGTCTATGTGTGTGCATGTTCGAGTTCTGGTTAAGATTCATATATTTATATTTTACTTCTGTATTTGCATTTATTTATATATATTTATATTTTGTACATTCGTATTTGCATCTGTTTATGTATATTTATATTTTGCGCTTTTATATTTGCATTTATTTAGAGGTGTTTATCTTTTTTGCTTTTGTATTTATATGTATTCATCTGTATTTATATTTTGTGCATTTGTGTTTACATTTATTTTTGTGTATTTATATTTTTTACTTTTGTATTTGCATTTGTTTGTGTGTATCTATATTTTGAACTTTCGTATTTACATCTATTTATGTATATTATATTTTGTACTTTCGTATTCACATCTATTTATGTGTATTTACGTTTTGTGCTTTTGTGTTTGCATTTATTTGGGTGTATATATGTATTTTGTGCTTTTGTATTTATATTTATTTATGAGTATTAATAATCTGTGCATTTGTATTTAAATTTATTTTTGTGAATCTATATTTTGTGTTTGCATTTATTTGTGTATATTTTGTACTTCCGTATTTACATTTATTTATGTGTATTTATATTTTGTGCTTTTTTATTTATATTTATTCATATGTATTTATATTTTGTGCATTTGTATTTACATTTATTTATATGTATCTATGTTTTGTACTTGTATTTAAGTTTATTCATATATTTATATTTTTATGAGCATATTGTTATCACGAAACAAGTACTCACGTACTTATCGTTCATTTTTACTTCATTGGCTCTTTATAATTGTAACCATTATACTTATTTATTGTGAATGAAGTTATTATTATTATAAGTAGGTAAATGTTAGCCATATAGAGGTTTACTCAATTAACTTATGTTTTCTTTCTATGTTTTCCCGGGGGGCAATTTTATGTTTAAAGAAATATAAAAATGTCAAGCAATATTAGCTGTTAAGAAAAAAATGTAATCGTCAAATAACTTCTCTCTCAATCACAGTAAATTGTGCAAGCGATAAACCTTTCTTAATTGAAATTAATAGTTTTTTTATGTTCTTTGCAACAGAAACAGAAATAGCAAATGGATCGTTAGAGCAAAACAGAACAACTATAAAACAATTTCAATTTTCCAGTATGTAGTACATTTACTAGGAAGAGATCAAAATGACAACACCATCAAATTGGCAAACCTCGAATTTCCATACCAATCAACAGTAAATTATTATCTCGCTATTCTTTTAGACAAAAAACTGAACTAGAAAGTTAGAATATCACAGATAATCAAAAAATGTGAGATGACAATAAATATTATCAAAGTTTTCAGTCACCATAAATGGGGTGCGTATCTGAATATATCTTTATTATTTTACAAATCATTTATAAGATCAGTCTCGATTATGATAGTACTCCATATGGATATACAGCCAAATATCACACACAAAATATAGAAAATATTAAAAATCGTTCCTTACAGCTATGTACAGGGGCACACACAACAGAGTACACATATAAATGTAGTGGAAGCAAAATGTTCAGAACCACCATTACTAATTAGAAAAGAAATGTTAACGCACCGACTAATGTTAAAATAAGTGAAAAGAAAATCGATAGTAAGGAAAGTCTAAACAACTTATTCGTATCTTGCCAAACAACTAAATATTGGGAAAAGAGGAAGTTAACTAACTTAATAGAAAGCTACAACTGAGTGAGCAACCATGAAAAGACATTTTTTGAACATGAAATCTCCCCTCGCTACACAATTTCTTATGAATGTTATTTAAATCGACCAAAAGGTACGTACACAAATTATATAAAAGAACATGCTGCAAATAAGGCGCTATTTCTGAAAGACATCGCAGAAAACTAGGAATGACTCTGAACTTACTATTACGAACGGTTCATGCTTAAATAACAAAGTAGGGTTTGCCTTGTATCATGAAACTAATCATAAATATTACAAAAAACCTCCTCTAACATCAATATACACAGCAAAACTGGGAATTGAACGAACTTTAGAATTGGAATACAACAATAAATTTGTAATCTTCACTGACAGCAGAAGTGCAGATTTGCATTATATTGTAATTAAAATTTGGGAGCTTGTTGATTTTTTAGGAAACCAAAATGAGGAGGTTATAATAGTATGAATAAGAGGACATAATGACATACCACAATACGAAATCGTGATTAAATTAGCAAAAACTACAGTCAGGCAAGGAGAAGCTAATTCCAAAATACCCATATCAGATATAGAGAATCAAATCAAAATACAATGAAAAAGGGATTGGCAAAAGCAGTACTCAGAACACCCTGAGGGATAAACATATAAATATTGAACCCAAAATTAAACACAACTATTCCACAAGGAAAGCCATAGATCATTTATAAGAACTCTCACTGGAATAAGGTCAGGGTATTCTCTCACACCACAACATATGAAGGCATTCAAATTAACAGAAAACGAGAAATGCAGATGTGGAGAGAACGGATCAATGGAACATTGTCTTTTTAAATGTATATCAACGCAGCGTCAAAACAAATTTACAGTAAACTGCCCAAATTTATAGTGTTACCAGCTAATCTTTTATAGTTATTCATCGAACAAGTGTATTAATAAGGGCGATTAAGAATTGAGAAAATTTAACGAGCGAGCGGAGCAAGCTCGTTGATATTCGGAATGGTTAATCGCCATTTTTATTCACCAGTTCGTTACAAAACAAGAGGCAAACTGAAGATTCATGAAGGAAATTTTCAATACACTTATGTGAGGTATATAACATGATTTCTAGCCTTTGAGAGAGAATTTTGAACGTTACATTACATTATAACAATCTATTTCTCACACAATAAAAGTCAAAATACTCTGATTTGTTTTCAAAAATAATAATTAGATATTGAAAGAAATTTTCTGATAACATTGTGTGATTATTTAATATTTGTCAAGGTAGAAAGTAAAAATAATAACATTAAGTTTATAAAGTATAACATTTGTGAAATGATTTGTCATTCCAAATAGATCTAATTGAAATAAAAAGAGCTGTCATTTCTAAATATTTTGGAATACAATTTAAAGGAAGTAATATATAAGATTTAATCATTTAAAGACTTTAAACAGAATGTCCTAGAAGTATAGATGAGCAATTTATAACTTGAAATGAAATTTATCAACAATAATTTCTATAGCCAATTTTGATTATTAAAGTAGATTTGAAATATTTTGATTAGCGACAAGCGTATTGAAAACTGAAAAAATTGAATAGCAAAATTTGTTGATAATGGACACTACTGACTAAGTAGAATCTTTTTTGGTAGAAATGAATGGGTGAGAAGCTAAATTTTTAGAAAAATAATTCAAAACTATTCAAAAAGCAGCACATTGGAGTGGTAATTATAAAAGAAATGCATTATTCTTAAATGTAACTCAAGAAATTTATAAATCAAGTAAATAAACCTTGATTTGACAGGTAATTGATAAAAATTATAGAGTACTGACCGTAAAATTTCATCTATATAACCAAGTAAAATATCGTATCGTGGGAATGGTATCTCCACGATACATTTCAGAAAGGACTGGACTATGGAATTCCATTTAAAATGTTTTGATGTGGATGAAATGTAATATCAACTTTAGCTGTTATCCAAGCACGACAGGCTGTTTGGCTTTCCAGGAGGTAATCTGAAAACAATCAATGAGGTGTATTAAAATGGAAGAGTGAACATGTATTTAAAACTATTTCATTCATATAAAAAAGGTTAAATAAACTTACTTGTGTTGTGCAAATATTTGAACTTTGATATTTCATATACTCTGGCCATCATTATTTTCCCCATATTTATTTCATAGACAATTTTGTAACAAGATTCGCTTTTAAATATGTATATAATGTTGCCTATTTTGTAATCACATATAATAATAATTCATTTGAGTGTATGTTTTGTTGAATGAATAATCATCATAGATAGTTTGTTATCATGAGTTTTTTTGTAAATGAATAATGTATTTGTTTTCAAAATATTAAATAACGTTTTTCACATGAAAAACTTGAAATTATATTGTTGAGGAGTTTCAATTTTTTTTGATGATTGCTCCATCTATATTCAACAGTTGGTAGTATTGACCAAACGTTTCTGAATCGTAGAGAGGTTTGAAATCGAGCATACAGGACCGTCTCTAGGATTTATAAAGAAATTAAAGCATGTATTTTTTTTTGATTAAAGTGTTTTCTTTATTTTAAATGCAGGGATTTTACTTTTTTGGCACTCATAATTGAAATTAAAATAGTTTTGTTTTAACATATGAACCCTACTTTGAGATCATAGAGTTTTTCATGCAAGGTATAATTAATTTATGACCTATTTTAAAATTTTCCAATATACCGGGCAAACCAAAACTAATAATTTATATCAACTAAACATTAACAATAATAATTAGATTTCTCACACATACCAATCCAGTATAATATATATATATATATATATATATATATATATATATATATATATTTATATATATATATATATATATATATATACATATATATACATATATATATATATATATATTACCAAAAAAAATTCAATGATAAAAGTATGAAAAAATGAATATAAAAACGAAAATTTAAAAATAGTTATATCAAAAAAAGCAAAGAAAACGACCATCTACACATACACCCTCAGGCATACATATTTGTAAAGTTACAAGAGTTTTTCTAGAACAAAACCAAAAAAAATATATTATATGTATTTAATATTTTCAGGTAACGTTATTAAGGGCATTTATAGTGGATGCAGAAGAGACGAACATGTAAAGATGCGCTTAACTGATATTCGGGATGTTGGCGCATATATAATCGTAAAAAATTACAAGGCTAGAAGCTTCATGTTCATTGAAGAAGATGACATATCCCCACTGAAATTGATTCGTCAATATATAATATATCTCTAAGGCCTGAGGGTGTGTCAGACGACAGGTTTCTTATATTATACTGAAGTTTTTTAAATTCACTACACTTTGATTAATGATATACATACTATTATAAAATATTCAAATTCAGAACATTTTTCTTCAAATTCATGGAATCAAAGCGAACTCATCCGCCCTCAACTTCGATATAAATACGGTTCTTTTTTCGACTCAATTTCTATGTATTTTTGTTGGTGAAATTAATTCTGCATTTTGCACTCACCAAACTTCTTGAAACTATAGAATGAAAAAAATAATTATGAAACTCTCCAAAATGTAAAATCCCATGTCCATATTCTCTTTAGCACGCATGGGTGTGAGAAACAATTAAAGCGAGATTCATCACCTTCACAAACAAATGACTGCTTGAAACCAAAAACAACCTCTACAAAGGTGCTACAATTATGCAGCTTGACGAGTCTCAGAGCCATGCATATAATAGCATCGTGACGAAGATATACACTTAGCTGACTTGACAATGTTTATCTTGAAAATAAGGTCGGTGAAGAAGGAGTCTTTTTTCTTTCTCGGTGTCAGGATTTATGTTCATAAAAATAAAGTTTGTGTAGTTATTACAGGGGACGATGTGACACAGTTGAACGAAAATTAGAGAGAGTCGCAGAGTTTTTCCTGTATCAATTAACACTATCTAATAGTTCATAAATTCAAGAAACAGAATATCTGCAGAATAAAGAGTCTTCAATAACAGTTGTACATTCTACAATAGATCAGTAGCAAAGTATAACTGATGTAGTAAATACGAGGGAGAGTTATTTCCTAAAAATTTTGATGATATAACTCAAGCTATTGTCGGACTATAGCACGACATATCATCTCAATAAACTTGATTTCATTGCAACTGCCTTATTCTGCCTTTGAATGCATCAGAGAAGAATTATTTCAAGAGATAGCAGGATATAATGCCGGGTGTAGCAAAGCAGCTATATTGAAATTCAATAAATTCTTATCAATACACTACTGTTTGAAATTAGTTCAAACATTATTTAATATTTTTGACAATTATTCCTTTCAATTTTATTTTTATTAAACAAGCAGTGAAGAAAAAAGTGGAGTTTGTTTATCTGAGTTTGTTGAAAGAGATGTCATTGTCCATTGTGTATGATGTGCGCCAATTAAGAAGATTACTATTCCAATTATTGTAATAATTTGTTATTTGTGGATTAAAAACCCACTGTTCCTTCGAAAAAGATTTTAGAATGCAGTTCCCACTAAACAAGAAACATAACAAGTCTTTTTTGTGATGATCTTTTTGGAGACTTTTCGTGATGTTTATTTGAAACGTTAATAAGATATCTCCTAGATGTCTTAATTTTATTACCAACTTTATTAACATCTATGTCATGTATATAAAACATATTTTTGATGTACACAATAATACTAGAATTCGCAGTTACATACACTTCCTATGAACTTCTTTTTAGCAACTTCCTATAGGAGACATTCATACGATGTTAATTTGTATACTTCTCACTAATGTCACATACAGAACGTTACTGTAATATTACAAATCAACATGTTTCTATAATGATCACATGTTGCAGTTACTTTTACATCTTTCGAAATAATTTTTAGTAACTTCCTACGATTACGTCTGTACGATGTTAGTTCATAAAACTCTCAGTAATATCTCATATTGAACATCACAGTAACATAAAAAAAGAAGAGAACAGAAGAGGAACTGACGAATGAAACAAACAGTAGTTATCTGTGGAAACAAATGACAAGCATGGTATCACAGACCACTAACTCCTCTGGCATGAAATGGCGGTTGGTTTTCAGTTTGGTGCTATATTTCATTTGCGGGAAGCACATTTTTTGCAAGAAGTACTTGGTCTTCGTTTTCGTTAGTTCCTACTTAACTACAGTTTCTATACTTAGTTATAATTCTGTGTATATAATCTTTGGTAATATTTCTTGTTATAATGGACGAACAACAGTTGTTATCGGTAAGTACCTATTCCAAAATCGTAATTATTAAAACTTAATACTCATTCAATACTTTAATCGGTTATTGTACATTGAAATTCCAGGTGGCGGAATTGTACACTAACATTATATAATAGAATTTACAAAATAAGGGTTTCTTCAACTTTTAAAATATTTTAGTTAGTAAGTATGTTTTAAAAACGGTTCACAATATTTCAAATCCTAGATATGCCTCATACCCTACAAAAAACTTAATATTGCAACCAAACATGCTCATATGTTGGCAGAGATTTGAATCTAGAAGAAAATATTTTCAATGTTCAAGATATTTCAGAAGCTACTTACATAAATAAAATTAAAATAAATAGTTGGTAATTATGTAAAGAAAAGGGTGTAACTATTTCAGATAGTCTGATACAGACATCGTATTACACAGTTCCAAAAATATTGAATCATGTATCTCTAGTTCTAGTTTTTGTAGTAGTAGTGGTCATAGCCATCAATATAGTTTAGCGGGTTTAGAAAATTTTAACATTAATACTAATAATTCATGTGAACAATTAGAGACTGTTTAAGATTTTAAAAACATAAATTTCTGTTGAAAAGCTCATTTCCATTTGAAAATACACTGAATACATGAATACAATAAATAAGCTGTAGACGTCGCTTACAATAGTACCTATATTAATCTAGTTGAAGAATATGTAACTTATGACACTGAAAGCTCCAGTCAACAACACACATAATTCAATTATTGAAGTAACGCAGCTATTGGATACAATTAATTATAAACTCATTTAACTTGATAATGTGTTCATATCTTTCTTCATAAGTAGTTTTTTTTGTATACAGTATTTACAGTATACATTATTAATAATGCTTAGTTTTTATTAAGTTACAATCCTACGATGTTAATATACAATATGTTCCAGTATGAAAAGAACAAGATGAGAATAGTATATTATTTAGGACAGAAAAGAAGTATGAATTTTCATGGCACATCTGAATATATCTGCCAAACGGAGTGAGGCATGTAATAGAAGGTAAATCATGAAAAGTCACTCGAAATAAAATATGTTATTATTCCTTTGAAGAACCCCGAATGTATCTTATGGAAAATGGGTCCAAGTCAATTGGCTGAAAATCAAGTTTGATGTAGTTTATGATGATCGATCAAAGGTCTCCATGGGCACAATTTGATCTAAAGTATTTGATTTATTGGCTGCTGTTCAGAACACCTTCGAATGTTTCACAGATAAAGATTTTGAAGTGTACGTTATGGAATGGTTGAGGCACTCGAAATAGCGAATCTCGCGTGAGAAAAAGTAACCGTAAGTAAACGATAGAATTTTCTTCAATCAGATTGGATTTCTGTTGATTTAACATAATGTTTCATAAAATCTTTATGGTGTAAAATTTTTATTAGTTTTGATATTATTAAAAAACTATTCTAATAGTTTTTTTGTGAACTAGCTGTAATGGATGTGTATACGTTGAACTTTATTAATTCAGTTTCAAAGTTACGTTATGGTAACTACGGATTAATATACCCTTTTCATTTCTCGCTTTCAGTGAATGAGTTCAATAGTTTCCACTTCCACACTTGTTATGTAATATGATTACACAATTATTTTTTGGTTGGATTCCTGGACACGATATTTTTAGGCTTATTTCAAAATGAAATAGGGCTATTGTAGAGAGTAGCATGACGCGACTTCAGAAAAATTTCAATGCAGTTTTTCGTTTTGGTGTTCCTAGATGCCAAAATCACCCCCTGTTCAAAAGGTTATATATATATATATATATATATATATATATATATATATATATATATATATATATATTGAACTAGTCATCTAGTTTTGTAAATATATTGAAACAAATAAACATAATAAAAAGGTCTTATTATAACGGAAGGAGTGTCAGTAGACACAACCATTAGAATAAACTCAATAACAAGTCAAATATTAAAATATAAAAAGATTGAAATATGAATAAATCGGGTGAAATATTGATGTGAATGTTTTAAAAAGGGATCAAGAATAAAAATTCCAACACTATATTAGTTAAATAGATAGTAAATATTACCTGTACCAGTAATTCTGATTGGTTGTCAAAGTCACGGAATTCCGTATTACACTGAACGCAGCCATAGCAATTTCTGCGGGACGAAACGTCATATAATAGCTTGAAACCTAAATTAAGAGAAAAGAATAATCAGTTTAACAATAACTTAACATTGTTTACATAATTTTTTTAGTAGTAGCAAAGGTTTAGAATACCATGTAATAATTCATTCATTTCAAAGGGTTGAAACTAGACGGAAAAGATAGTTGGAACACAGCCCAAACGTATAATAAGGAAATGAATATTTACAAGAAGTAATGCATGCTAGGGAATTTTCATTACCAACTTAAAATCATTGCTTTTTGATTATATATGAAATTTAATTACAAAAACAAAAATAATCAGGAGTTTATGTATAATAAATGATAAAACGGGACTCAAATTAAAATAGAATCAATTACATATAGGTTAATTAATAATATAGGTTGTAATATTTGTAAAAATAAACATTTCTTATATAAGCTAAATAACATGAATATAAGAAAATTGACTATTGTACGAGGAAAAGAGGACTTAATTAAAATTCCTTAATACAATAGGAATCTAAGTGTATCAGTGTTATTACCCTCCAGGACAATAAATTTATGTTTTTTTAAAATAGTAACTAAAAGACTGAAGGATAACAATTTTAGTGATAAAAAAACAAATAAGTGAGCTATGGACTAGGGAAGCCAAAAGACTTGTTGATTTTAAAAACAAAAGAAGGTGGATTAATGGTGGTGATAGAGGATGGGTCGTTAAATGATTGCTCTCTGTATAAAATTGTATAAAGGTGTTTAAAAGTTGAAATTATAAAAATAAGTTGAATAAAACTAATCATAGGAGTATTCTATAAAGTGTAAGGAGTGAATAGTGTAGCAGGAGCGTATCTCTTATGAGATATCTTCAAAATATGAAGATGCGAGTGCAGCCAGCAGTGATAGCAGAAATAAGGTCTGTGTAATTTGCTTAAACTTATTTGGAATTCCAATTAACATTTTAAAGTGTACACTCAAATTTTTAGTTGAACAATTGAATCACATAACACATAAAAAGGCCAAAAACATTGAAATATGATGCATCATAAATTTATATATATAGAGAATTAGATCTTTAATATCTATAAAATTAATGTACTCACCTTGTGTAAATTTATCCACTTGAAATATCACGTGTATCATGTATGTTACATTAAATCTTATAACTTCCTTCCAGCTATTGCATGTATAACTTTAAACTATCTTTTTCTTGACCTTTAAACACACACATATATAGTTTAGAAATTATCACTTATATGTAATTGATTGTAGAAACTTGAAATTTTAACAAAATATTTTATCACAAGCACGCTAGCGTCGTGTTGACTGTGAAATGTTGTTTATGGAAGGGAAACCTCCTTCTTTCATGTACATTGTAGTAGCGCATGCGTTTGGAGATTTAGCGCCGACTCAGTAGTGGGAACATTTTGTTATAGACAATACATGTATGATATAGGGTGGCACAATTCCATAAGAATAAATGTACTAAACAAATTAATAGTTTCAAAATTATTTTATTATATTCCAAACAGGTTAAAAATTTTCAAATTATTTTATTAAATTGCTTTACATTTATGTGTTGGTTTTTCTTTATTCTCACATCCATGATTAAATTCTCAATATCTTTGTTGTCGTATTTCAATCATTTTATTTAACAGATATTGTTTCTTTCAGAGGTTGTAAGTTAAAGGTAAGATTAAGAATATATTTCCTCAATCTTTGATTAGTATCTCCAGAACTCAAAGGGAGGATTCTCATGCTTCCGACTAATTAAACATTATAAATAAATAATTAATTAAAAAAAATCTGAGCTAGTCAACCAAAGGAATAATTATTAAATGGCGCCCATAAATAAATAAAAACTTAAATATCCAAAACTAAATTAAAATAATTAAAAAATATATAAAAATAATAATATATATATATATATATGTATATATATACATATATATATATATATATAATATATATAATATATAATATATATATTATACATATTTACGTGTGTTATAACGGAATTTGTAAGCACGATAGAGGGCGTTTTCTTTGACGGATCCAAACCAAACTCGCTACAACAATCGGTTAGGTCAAAATCTTGGACGAGTTCGTTAATGAGCTAAATCGGCCCAGTAAAAACAAAATGGCGGCCTGTCAAAGTTGAAAAAGAATCGTATTTTCTTTGTTTTTCATTTGTCGCAAAAAAGTTACTGAGCTTTTTCATCGACCTTAACACGCTCAACAACTTTTTATTTATTTAAGAAACTTCACATTCACCCGATTTTTTTTATTTTTTTGTTCTTGATTTGATGCCAAAATATTACTTTGGTTTTTTGTACATCTCAAAACATTCTACTAATTTTGTATATAGTTTTTTATTTTGTGTTTTATGCAAAAATGTTACTGAAATAAGCCTGGCCAATCGGTCCTGTGCCATTGGGATTTTTTTTTCTAATTTTGTACCTTCTTTTTCAAATTTACTGTACTGTTCATTAATAGTCAATAAAGGTTTCAAATCCTTCATTGCTTTATTCGCTATTTTCTTTTAAATGTACAGGGTGAACAACTAAAAAGACTGTGAGCCACATCTCAGAAAAGAATCATGGTACAACTTTCAAAAAAATTACCTTTAGGTAAGTGATCCTGAAAAATTGCTGGAAAATATTATGCAGTCTCTAAAATATCCGCTAGAGGTGGAATCAACAGTCGAAAACATAATACTCCAAAAAACATACTAAAGGTGTCCTAAAAATACAATTTTTGAAATCTTGATGAGATTATGAAAAAATTCAATTAAGGAGATTTTTTGCCATTATTCTTCAAATAATGGGTGGGGAAGGTTCAAACTTATGAACCAATGTATGAATTTTCCGTTTTTCAACCGATATTAATGATTTTAGCTGCATTTAAAAGAGTTTTTCTGTTTAATAAGATTCATAACAAAATCAGATAATTTTGTATTCACTAGGAAATTTCAAATGTAAATTGAAGCATTTTTTTAATTTTTATATCTGATATCGTGAATCTTATATCTTGGAATGAATTCCTATTTTTTTAACCCCTTTTCATCAGAATTTAGAAAATGCCCCATTATATTTGAAATTTCCGAGAAAAATGGAAAAATTGTTGACCTTTTCTCATAGCGTTGACAAAATTAGTCAATTTTGTTATTTTTGTCAAGCATATCTCATTAAAGAGGAAAAACTCATTTAAATGACGCCAAAAATATTGATATCGATTGAAAAACAAAAAAGTGTTACGACATTTGTTTTTAAGGTTGAACCTTCCCCCCCCCCCCCTTACTTAAAGAATAAGGACAATAAGTCCCTAAGTACATTTTTTCATAATCTCATCAATATATCAAAAATTTTATTTCTAGGATACCTTTAGTACGTCTTTTTTGGAGATAATAACAGTATTATGTTTTTAAGTGTTCATTCCACCCCATAGCAGATATTTTAGAAACTCTAAAAATATTTTCCATCGATTTTTCAGGATCATTTTCCTTAAGGAATTTTTTTGAAGTTGTACCATGACTATTTTTTGAAATATGGCCGAAAGCCGGTGTTCTTAGTTGTTCACCCTGTATTTGCTGATTAGGCACAGAAACATCTATAGGATGTGATCTTGGATGTTTGAGGTATATTACTTAGAGGTTTAAGTAATGTCCATACAACATCTAAGAGAATACACTGTATTGTTAATGAAATGTCGCATTTAGATGATTGATAAGATGTTTTTTTTAGACATTGCATTAACATCGACAAGATGTTAAAAGGCATTTCAGAATGTAACATAAATGTTGTTTTTAGTTCGTTATAAAGACTTCCTTTTGAGGAAGTTCTAGTAACATCTCAGTGATGTAAAAAGACAGCGCTTCAACATCGCTGAGAAGTTAAGTTGAAACATCACAAAAGTTAACAACCACAAGCTGGGCATAAACGGTTGTATAGATGTGCATGTGATGAAAACAAGAGGATAAGAAGGAAGAACATTATCTAAATGTGATGTTGAATTAACATAACTCTAATATTTATGTGCATAGTGGGTTGTCTTTAGAAATTACATTGGATTTTATTTCACGACCTATGGAAATTATTTCTGAGGTATAAATAAGCAAATATACCTCTTTGACTGTTAAAAATCAATCAACTACGATCATCTACTTCCGAAGTTTCGTTCAACTCTTTCCAGCATATCGACAGGTATGATAGCTATGACTTGTCGAATATTATTGTTGAGGTGATTCACGATCATTTAAGAAAATAACAAACGTGGTCAGGCATCACAAGAAGGGCTTTTCGTCAACAACAAAATCACGTGGATTAAGCCATTACACTACAACAAATTGGTACGGATGGAATTTCAATTCTTTATGGACGATACGCATCCAGCTGTAAAAAAAAGCCCACTAGCAGTAGCACGTTTTGAGCAGAGCGGCATACCAAATCGATGTTTTACATTATTCTCAGTGGTTGTGGAAGTCCAGGTTCCTTCTTTTTCGTATCACTGAACACAACACAGAATCGAACACCATCATGGACACGGTATGCATGTCTTTAGATTGTATTTACTACTATCCTACTTCCGTGCGCATAATAGTAAACAGAGATTCACAGGCTTGGCTTGGTTTTAGAAAGCTTGGCTTGAGCTAGATAATCTACTTAATGTTCTCTACGGAAGTTCTTAGGATGTGTGTTGAAAAAAAGGTGTGATGCTCAATTACCAATTTTCTTGTCGGTTATCTCCCAAAAAAGTTCTATAGGGAAACTCTTAGGATATGCGTTGAATAGAAGGAGATCTACATTTATTTCTATCCTATCATATATTTCTGTATCAGTACAAGAAATATACACAACATGCTCAACACTTGCATGTATGAGAACTATTATATTCACGATAATCATAAAAACTAATTATAATAGATTATTATAACTCCAATAAATAATATTTACATAACTCAAAACACCCAATTTTCGTAATAAGACATACATTGTTTTATCTAAGTATTGAACTGGTTTCTTACATGGTTTGCAATGATATATTAAATAAATAATAATGAAATCTTTATTGCGTCTTCTTAATACGATAATTCGGTAAAGGAAAAATAAAATCAAAAATAAGAACAAGTTTTTTTACACAACTTATATAATGAACATGAATGTGAGAAACAATATATTATTATAAAAATACAGCATGACTTTAGAATTAAAAGCAGAAAAATAAAAATAAAAAACAAGAAAATAAATAATAATTCTAAAAACTAAACAAAACATATATAATGAATAACTTAAAGATGAAAAAGAGTTTTTTCTAATTCTAATTACTTGAAGGAACAAAGACGGTTTTTCCCAACATCTAAAATAGTTCTTGTCTTACCCAACTATTTAGGCACATCAAGCACCTTGTGGATTCGTCATTTAATCTGTTACGTAGTTTGGTAACTGTGAGGGAGATTCGGGAAAAATATCTTTCGATAGCTGCAGAGGTTGCAGGAATGAAGAAAAAATCTTTTGTCATTTTAGCTAAATTTGGGAAAGCATTCTCGTGGCATCGCCACCAATTAAGCATCTCTTCAGAGCCTTTAATCCGTGGTGTCTCTAGATATTTATCAATTTCATATCGCCAAGCTATAATATTATTAATATTCCTAGTTGTCGATATTTTGTACAAAATTAAAAAATCTATATCAAATTCATTGTTTTCGGCGTCAATGCCGTCAGTGTCAGTCATTCATCATCATCATCATACAGCCCATTTCACGTCCATTGTTGGACATAGGCCTCATCCAAACGTCTCCAGTTCTCTCTGTCTCTGGCTGTTGCAATACAATTTGTCGCTATCCTCTTTAGGTCATCCGTCCATTGAGTGGGAGGTCTGCCTCGGCTACGTTTATCAGCTCTTGGCCTCCATTCCAACAGTTTTTTGGTCCATCGCCCGTCATCCGTTCTAGCAATGTGCCCAGCCCATTTCATTTTCCGTGTAGTGATTCGTTGTATAATATCATCTACTCCAGTACGTCGGCGTATCTCTTCATTTCTCACTCGATCCCTCGGGGTCAGGCCAAGCATCGATCTCTCCATTCGCCTTTGTGTTACTCTTAGTTTTTCTGCGGTTTTCTTCGTTAAAGTTAGTGTCTCTGCGCCATAGGTCAGAACCGGTAATATGCATTTGCTGAATGCTTTTCGTTTCAAAGGAATTGGGATATTCCCTTTAAGGATGTCCTTCATTTTTCCGTACGCCGCCCATCCCAGGGTAATTCGCCTGTTTAGTTCGCAGGTTTGGTTGTCTCTGGTTGTTTCAATCTCATGATCCAAATACATATATATATATATATATATATATATATATATATATATATATATATATATATTGTCGACCAATTCTACTTTGTTGTTATTAATTTGTACTTGGTCACTGGGAACCATGTTAGTCATTATTTTGGTCTTTGCAAAATTTATTGTCAGCCCAATCTCTTGTATGGTATCGTTGAATTCTTGGAGCATGTCTTTGGCCTCTCCCAGACAGTCCGACAAAATAACGATGTCATCCGCGAAGCGTAGGTGATTGAGTCTCTCTCCATCGATGATTATTCCTTTTTGTTGCCATGCCAATCTTTTAAATGCATATTCGAGCACAGTAATAAACATCTTTGGTGATATAGTGTCGCCTTGCCTAACTCCTCTTCCCATTTTTATCTTGTTGGTTGTAGAGTGTAGATTTACAGATGTTGTGGCATTTTTATATATATTTTTAATTATGTCGCAATACCGGTGGTCGACTCTACAATCTTGCAATGCTCTTAATATGGCTGCTAATTCTACTGTATCAAAAGTTTTTTTAAAATCGACAAATATCAATGCTAGATGGCGGTTATATTCGATGGTTTTTTCTATCAAGGTTTTCAAGCACTGTAGGTGGTCGTTTGTACCGTACTTCGAGCGGAAACCAGCTTGCTCCCGTGGCTGATAGAAATCCAGCTTTGCCTCCAATCTACTTGTTATAATTCTGGTGTAGAGTGGTTTGTTGAGCGTATAAAATGCCATAAAAAGATTCCACAATTTGTAGCAAATATTCTCTGTTCGACGTGATATTTCCATCCTTGTTCTTGAGTTTGACAATTTCTCTCTTCCCACTTGTTAGTTTGCGTCTCATTACCTTCATGCTTTTATTCTCCTCGATAGTTTCAACGATTTTCTCTTTTTTGTACTTTCTTAAGTCTTTCCTAATTGCCTTTGCTACTTCCTTGTTCAGTCTATTTATTTCGTCTTTGCTAGCGTCAGTGTCAGTACAACTATTAAATTCATTGTTTTCCAATTCTTCGTTATTTACACAGTAGTAAGTACTTTTATATATTTGCTCAAACTGTTCAACGGCCTCCGTTTCTAAACTTTTTACCCAATTAGTTGCTGAGAAAGTTTCAACTTTGTGTCGCGGATCCAATATTAAAATTACGCAATATATCCAGTTTGTTTCATTATAATGCTTTTATCGCAAGCTGCTTGAAGTGATAATATTAACGCTTCGTCAACGTTGTACCTATCAACTTTTTGATCTAAGTCTAATGCCCACTTTTCTAATTTATCTAATGATAAATTAATTCATATTATATCCATTGGTAGAGTAATTTTTTTTTCTGATTCCAAATTTGTTGAAAGTTTACTGTAACCTGTTAGATAATTGCAAACATTTTGAATAAGAGGCCACTCATTATTAGTGACTCGAAATGTCTTTAGATCGTCCACATTGTCGCAAAGCACGTTAATGGTATTTTTCAAGCTTAGGGCCCAAGGCAGCATTTGAAACGTGGAGTTCCATCTTGTAGTCACATCTAATTTTGGCATTTTCATTTTCAGTTTTAAAGTATTGCAAAATTTTTCAAAATTTATTTTATTTTGTTTTTTAGCAATAGCTTTGATTTTCTTGACAGGGGAATCACAGTGAATTTCGACTTCTAAAGTTTCCTCGTCAGATTCAGTATCATTTTCTTCGGTCGTATCATCCATATTAACTTGAAGAATTTGCATGAACTCACCCGCCTCTAAATTTAAAATATGCGCGAAACAGACAAAATGCATATCTCGTGAATGGAAATTTTCATTAAGCTTTTCTAACTCTGAGGCAAAAGTAAAGTTACTGTTGGTATTGTCTGTTGTTACACCCTGAATACTCTTTTCTAAATGATAGAATTTTAAATAATTATCAAAAATTTGAGCAATAGAGTGACCTGTATGTGATCCCTTGGCAGAAATGAGATCTAATAAAATTGCATGTAGTTTCCAATTATCATCAATAAAATGGGCAGTGATGCCATAAAATCCACTAGTTGAATTAGTTGACCAACCATCAATTGTATAAGATATCCTGGATTTATTCAACAGCAAAATTTTTGAAACAGAACATTGAGATTCAGTAAATTTTCTCAGAGTAAGCGATCTCATTTGGTTCCTACCAGGCAAACGTATGGCTAGATTTATGTAGGAAAATAAGATACGGCTTGCCTCGTCCTCAAAAAAATTGAAAGGTAAATATTTCTTACAAATGTATTGACCTAATATATCATTGAGTTTTTCAACTTCTACAGTTCCCGTACCTGGAATTGACAATTACCTTATCAAGTACAATATACAAGAAGTAATTAATCTATTTCTTGTATTTCTTTCTGGAAAATTATATTAGTACCTATTATAGACATGTGTTACAAAAAGTTTTATACAGATAAAAGAAAAGTTCATATTCCACTAAAAAAATCAACATTCTGCAGAATCTCTGTATCGTCATAATTGAATGTATGGCCCGTCTTTATAAAATGATCAACCACTACACAGTTATTCTTGCCTACTCGACAATCACTTCTATGTTGGGTAATACGGTTTTTTAACCATTGAGACGTTTGACCAACGTAGCATCCCGGACACTGCGAGCAATTTATTTTGTAAATCGCGTTGGTTTGTAATAATAAAGGTGTTTTATCTTTAACTTTCGATAAAAGGAGAGAAATAGTTGTCAAATTGTATTTAGCAACTCTGAAATTGGTGAACTGTTTGAACAGTGGTAAAATCAATTGAGTTAAATTATTGATGTAAGGAAGTCTTTTGTACAGAGTAGCTTGTTGATTGAAATTGTCAACCTGACCATCGTAGAAGTCTGTGTTATAAATTATTTTTTTTAAAATGTGTTTAGGATAACCGTTGTTAACAAAAATATCAAATAACGATCTTAAGTTCTTATTAACAAATTTTTCCTCACTGACGTGTAGAATTCTATTTTTCATTGTTAATACTAAGTTGTACTTCTGACTCTTAGGATGGTCAGAGTAGAAATTTAAAAACCTTCCAGATGATGTTGGCTTTTGATACCAATCTAACAAGATAATGTTATTGTCGGATCTCATTACTCTAGTGTCCAAGAATGGTAAGCTGGCCCCACTCTCCAATTCCATAGTGAATTGTAAATGATTATCAAATGAATTGAAAACATTAAGTGTAAAATCAGTCTTATCAAACGGAACAACACAAATTATGTCATCGACATATTTATACAAAAAAGGTAATTTGAAGGGCAATTTAGGGATTACATTGTCAAGTAGCTCGTCAAGGACAAGAGTGGCTAGAACAGGACTGATGGGGGATCCCATCGGTGTGCCAAAAATTTGGCGATAAAATACGTTGTTGAAACTGAAAAAAGTGTTATCAAAAATAAATGTAACCAATGATAAAAAACTATCCTTGGATAATGTAGTGAAGGGTTCCAATAGAAACCATTTTTCATCAATAATATTGGTAATTAAGTTTAATGGGATGTTGGTAAATAAAGATACTACATCTAAAGTAATAAGTATGTAATCCTTTGGTATATATATAAAATGAATATAATTTCATAAAATACGAGGTGTCTATATGAAACATGAATTTCGATTTTCTACTACACCTGTTTTAGTCGAAATTTCAATAATTTCGACGTATTGGCCTGACCGTTCTTCGAAGGGAAAAACAAATACATTCCTGGCTAATACCACGCAGAATATTGTATTACATCCCCTTTGAAAACTGTGACGCCGATCGACCATTTTGCCGATACGTACATCTGTGGTGATTCGCAACTGATAGCGGAATGACATAGTACACTGACGCGTTTCGACCTTCTTGAGTATCTTCAAGAGTGCCGTGATGCCTTCCAGTTCAGAGTCTCTAATCCGAACTGAAGATTCCGTCCTTCGACAACTTCTACTTGGCTCGTGTAGTTACACACAAACGAGAAGTAGTCAGCTGGCCCCCTCTTCACTTCCGGTTGCGAACCAACACCTCAGATAAATTCGACCGTATTAGTCGTATAAAATAAAATGAATATAGTTTTATATTTCATATAGACACCTCGTAATTAACTTGTGAAAAAATTCAAACACTCCAGATTTACCAGTGAAGATTAAGATTATCACATATAATATGTTCTCATCTTCCCCCAAATTTAATTTCATACAAATCAAATTTTATTGGATTTTTGTCCATGATATTTAGAGCTCAAAATATATAAAAATGTAGAATGAATGAATTATTTTGAACATGAGAGACTGGCAAAATGCGATTAGTAGGTAAACAAACAGCTGGAAGCTCGTGAAGGGGGAAATTAAACCATATGACAGATTTTCAATGACAAGGGAAAATTAACGCTGTAGAAAAGGGTTTCAAATGTGTTATAAAGTTTCACGTATTGCCTCTTTGATGCCTCTTTTTCACAGTAAGTGTTTTGAATGAGTGTTGAAAGGGCCATTATTAATTCATATTTTTTGCTTATTATTTCGTAACACATTTTCAGGTCCTGAAGTCAATTAAAGCAGACGGAAGCAAATATTTCTTTCTCTCTTTAATCGGCCAAGCTATAGAGATTTGGAGTGAGCATTTTGTGTTAGAAGAAAACCTGCGCCATTGTTTCGAGACTAGTTTCATATGATATAGTGAGATTTTTCATTCGACTTTATTACTGTCTATTTAGGTGTTGGTATAAGGGCGCAAAACCAAAAATTGGGACAAGACTTATAATTTTTATCTTAACAATTGATTTTTTAGATCATCTTAAAATTATATAATAAACGCGATTACCAGGTAGAAAAATTAGTAACTTTCAGAACACACGGTAAAACATATTTTATTTCAAATATAATTAAAAAGTGGAATGCGACCCACTTTTTGTTTAGAAATATGATACAGAACCATAACAGCTTTGAAACAAGTAAAACGTTTTACTAGGTCAAAATAAAATAATTGTTTTGTATACCACTAGTGAATTTTTGCAATTCAACAAAAAAAGCCCAAACCTAATTCGGGGGGATAGTAAAAACCAAGTACAGAGCAGTCAGAGAGACAGACAGTGTCGGGCGAAAAACGCGAAGGGAAAAATCCTTTCTCTGTCACGGTAAAGGGTATTAGTTTTCTTGGTGTCAGCGGCTTCAGAGGAAGAAGTTTTTCTCCGTTGTGTCAGGGTGTAAAAGGGATACTTAGATATCCTTGACGGTGAACACTGTCCCCCGTCGGTGACACAAAACGAGAAAACTCGCCCTCTACTCGAAGTTCAACATAGATCGATACCGGTTACTAGCGTTACCCGCGGTTTCTAGAAATATAGTGAAAACAGGCAGTAACGAAGACCGGAGAAAGGGAGTTTCCAACGCAGTAAGTTTTTAAATAAGTTGAGATTTAAGTTTTTTTGACTTGAGGGGATATTTATTCGTTTTATTATTGTACGCTGGTTGTAAACTTGGTATTTATAACATAACTATATACATAGGTCGAAGCTATAACAGTATATTTATTTTATTATTCATTCTTTCACGGGGATTGGACAAGTTGGCAGGTTCCAATTAAGTACTGCGGGTCCAGGCTCACAATTTGGGCACCACTCGTTATATAAGATATGAGTTTATCGTGTGTGATGACAGAGTAAGGTTTTCTCCAAAATTGTGGGAACATTTCGCTTCCTTTAGAGTGCATATAACCGACAGGAGTTATGCACTATTTATTTGATTATTGTTTTACGCCACATAATTCGCTTCCGCCTTGTAGATGGAAAATAAACAAGGGTTAAACCGAGATTTATTTGTACTTAGTAACACGGACCCAGTGAAATTTCGCTACGATAGATAAAAGATAATTATTTCAGACGTGGTTAGGTAATTTCATCATATTAGGAAAAATAAATAAACATTATAGGTTATTCAAAGACCTGAAAATTGCAACTCGGAACTTACGCACTGAACGGGATTGTCGATAAACATTTATTACTCATAGATCAGCAGAATTTTTTTAACGACTCTGCTTTCACTTTCTGTTGATACAAAGTGCAATGACTCGAAACCACAGTCGTTTTGTATAGTATTGTTTTAAGAACAAAATAAGTATTTTTCGCAACGAGGCAGGGGCACTTCGAAATAAGGGTTAAATCATACGCCCCTCGCACACGTTGAACATATTAAATGATAAGTGGGTAATATTTTTCTTCTATTTCATGGTGAGGGACCTTATATTTGTTTTGTTGGTAGTCATATGTTATACAGCGAAAGATTTAGTATGTACAATTTATAGATAGTGGGGAAATTTAATATTTGTTTGGATATTGGATTTTTTTTATATATACAGAAAAAGTTTCATTATATTTTTTTGATACAACTTTGAGGTTTCCCGATACTTTATTTAGAAACCTACCCCGAATTTTCCCCTAGAGTGTGTATCGTTATTGGGTACGAGGCCGAACTGAGAGAACAATCCTGTCCTGGCATAGGAGATCAAACCGTTTTAAGCCCAGGCGCTCCCCGTCGCAGTCGGACTGGAATTGCCTTTTTCACGCTCGGTTGCATATTTAAGAAAAGAATTGGTGACAGCAGGTATTAGAGTTGGTGACAGCGGACCCGGTATAGAAGGGATCAAATTTATCACGTTTGAGGGCCAAAGTATTACAATAGGGTCACCATAAGAGTGTATAACAAGGTCAAGCAATTATTACACTAGAAGGCCACATTTATTACATTGGTGACAGCTTTTTTTGTTAATAAACAACTCGGTAACAAAGGGTAGAGTTGTACATCTGGTGACAGCATTTGTTAGAATTAGTTGACAAATAACTACCTATATAAAAAATTTATCTGAATAAATTTCAGCCAATAAGAAAGAATGTTACTTTGTAAGTATCAATTAAGATATAAAAACTTAGATACATGTAATAAACGACATGGTATTTTACGTGAACTGAAAAATTTGTGTGATTTAAATTTCATTACTTTAATTGTTTATTAAATGGAAATGTCATTCTTTCTAGAGTCACTTGAGATGTGTACATGGCGTAAAGTCTTACTGATATCCATAGATAACGGTTATGGTAGTATTCCAATTATTTTTGCTGTTTTATATTTCAATTCAATCATTGTTCATTCAGTGATTCATTTTTTCACACGTGACATTTATATACTCCTTAATCGAAAGGAGTAGTAGATATTATAAAACCAATATTCAAAAAGGGATGGGAATCTAATCAGGGGCGGATCTAGGATTTAATAAAGGGGGGGGGGGCTTGAATAATTTTTTTTCAAGTTTTTTAATTTGACAAAAAAATGTATTATAATATAGTATATACATATACAACTTATATTAACGATAATCTAAGTAGATCAATTACAAGTTTCAATTCTTCTGGCCTTCATTTGACAAAAATACTATATCATTTATATTAAGTTCTCTAGATTTATTAATGTATGCCAAAGCTAGCCCATTGAGTCTCTCCTGTCCCATCGTTGATCTCAAATAGGATTTTAGTCGTTTTAGCGATGAAAAACTTCTATCGCCCGTAGCACTTGTTACAGGGATTGTGGCAAACATTTTTAGTAGTATCTGTATATTGGGAAAGCATTCTTTGGACATACGTTTTAAGGTTTCTGTTGATGATTTTGGTAGATCAACACTGACAGTGTCACTCCACTTATGTCTCCATATCGCTAATTCCGCCTGTAATTCCAGCATGGATCCTGGCATATCATTTTTATATATTCTCGCAGCCTCAACAATTTTGGCATCAGTATATTTTTCAAGGTGTATTGGAATAATACCTTCTATGGGTATAACAGTAGAAAGTTGATTAAATCGGTCTTTCATTTGAATTATAATATGATCCAGGAAATGTATGAATATCACCCTTCTGTAATATTCTTCTTCGTTATTTGCCTTTATATTGCTCCTGTTTGTTTGTTTGTTGCAAAGTCAAGGCATAGTAATAGTCGTACCAATTCTCTGAAGAGCGTGATGGGCCTCCAAGAAAATTGGTTTAAATTGTAGTTCTTCATTTTGCCTTATATTTTCTAGTTTGCTTGTAATATCGTTTATGTATGAAAAGGCAGTGGAAAGATCAATTTCAACACTCTGTAAATACTTGCTTAAATTTACAGTGTACGTCATTAAAAACGAGGCGACTTCTAAAGATATAACAAAATCACTTCTTCTAATGGCGGCATTAAAAGCCATTGCCTTACTTGAAGTATCTGTATCGTTGTCATGTTCCAAACTAGCAAGAGCATTGCAAATTGCTTCATATAGTTCTTTAAAAGTTATTACGCTATTATGACGCTCAACCCAGCGCGTAGCACGCAGAGGTTTTAACTTCTTTTTTTTAATTTCGGTTATTTCTAAGAGCAACTGAAAAAAGAACATACCCTACCCAAAATACCCATCATGTTCCTTATTTCAGAAACTTCACAACTTTTGGAAATAGCTAAGTTGAGGCAGTGACTTAAACAGTGTAAATACATAGCCAAGGGCTGTTCTTGTCTTATTAAGGCTTGGACTCCATTGAACCTTCCAGCCATATTACTGCCTCCATCATATCCTTGTCCACAAAGATTATCAATAGAAAGTCCAAGTTGCTTAATTTAATTTTTTATGGCCACTTTGATGCATTGGCCAGTTGTAGAGTGCAGTTCAATGAAACCCAAAAAAACTTCCTTTATATCATACGTACTATCCAAATACCTCACACAGAATGTAATTTGTTCTTTGGTACTTATATCGGTTGTTTCGTCGCAAATTATTGTAAAAAATTTTGATTGTTTCATACCGTTAACAATTTCAGTAGTTATAACCTTCACGATGCAAAATATTATTTCATTTTGGATTGTTTTACTAATCATTGTACATTTCTTTGGTGCTGTTAGTATATGATTTTTAAGGTTTAAATCTCCAGAATCTATACGAAAAGTTTTTAAGTTCCTAAAAATGCCATCATTACTTTCTGAAAGATTTTGGTTCAAGCTATCTTCAATATCTATATTACCATCATCTCTATGCGCTCTAAGTGGTAATTTGTTATGCGCACAAAATAGAATTGTTTTAATAATCGGCACTAACCGCTGTCGATTAGCTTCAATTATTTCTGCTTTTTATTTATCTAATTGCACAGAAATACTGACAAACTTTTCAGATATTTGTATGTTTAAAAAATCATTTGCTTTTTTAACTGAAAATTTATGGTAGTTGGTGTTTTCATGCTGCGTAAGCATTTCCCGGGCTTTTTTGAACTTAGTTAGCGATTCCCTTACAAGCATTTTAAGAATCTGAAAAATAATAAGCTTAGGTTACGATATAGTTTAGTTAGTTTCAGTTAGTTTTTTAAAACCTTATTTCATTAAAACAATAGGCTCATTTGCCAATTTTTTTTATTGTAAATTCTGAAATAACATAATAAATTTAGTAAGTATGCAAAATATCAAATTTTTTTAATGATTTTTAACCACCTAAAAAAATTATTAAAGTTTATAAAATTAATTAAAACTATGACGTCAGACCATCTTTTTTCACCAGGTAATTCGTTGCCATAACGCATTACCTTTGCTTTGCTTCTGTCAGCCTGACGGAAAAATATCAACACTTTTTGTGACAAATGTCAGAAAAAGGTAACGAAGCAGGTAGCGCAGGTATCCAAGATCGCTATTTGTATGTAAAAAAGATTGTATGACGTCACATTTTAAAATAGCTTTAGATTATTCTAGCTCTAAAATTTTTTGGTCATTTTCGTCCAATTGGGCTAATTCTTTGTTAAAAGCTTAAAATAAAAGGTAAACTACAATAATCGTATAAGAAGAGTAACTTTGGAAATATTACTAAATGAGCCTATTATATAACTATTTTATTCTTACTTGGCTACCCGTTCCTCCGCCATCTGGTGCAAATAGCACACAAAATTTACAAAATCCTCCAGTTTCACTTTCGCTATACGCAAGCCAGTTATACTGTTGTAGCCAATGAACACCGAATTTACGCATTTGCTGTTTCCCTACTTGTTGCAATGGGAAAACATATTTTTAGTCAGGGATCCAAGTATTGCTTATAAAATTTAAAGATTGTCCGACTGCATTCCCAATATCATATAGCTGGCTGTCATTCTTAAAAAAAATGAAGAAATTTAATTTCATAGTTGTATTGTAAATTTTTTTTATTTTTATACGATATTTTTGACGTATTGTATTGACGTTACAATATTTAAAAGCAAATTTCTTTGACTTTTGGTTGATCTATACATTATTTAACAAATAAAGCAGGTCGTAGGTATTAAATTCAAAAAAGTATATTATTTATAATTTTATTTAAATTAAGTTAGAATTATATACCAAATTTGAACTTTACAAATATGACATAAAAAATAGAACGAATAGTACGAATTCAATAAAATCCCTTTTTTGTCTATGTAATTAAGATTTTAAACTCGAACGCAAAGACAAAATACCATTACCATTACCATCTTATAAAATGCCTTAATAAACCAAAATCAATATAAATTCCTTTTTTTCGTTCTAAGAAGCTACTAACCCAAATCAATACAGTTTTCACATATTTGAAAATAACGGTAAAGTAAAACTAAAATACAAAATGTTAAAATATTTTTTTTAGATCTAACTGTACGTTACATCCTGTAATTCTTTGAACATACAAAAAAATATTGCTTATTTTTATCCCTTTTTCCTTTTTATCATTTATTACGAAATATGAAAAGGCATATTATAACTATATACTTACGCTTTGCTGTGAGGGCTCCTCAGGAAAATGGCTAGGTTGACTACTACTACTTGCCTCAAATTCTTGCGAGCCACTGCCAGTACTGCTACTACTTGTTGATGCTACTATAACGATGTTTTCTTCTATAACACTACTACCACAATGTCCCACCTCCACAACCGTATTATTTTTTGGCTTTTTTGTAAAAAAATATGTTAATGTCGTTTGTGATCGCTTCATTTTACGCAGGTCCAAATGAGACAAAAAATAACTTGTATTCGCTATGAACGTCAAACACAATCTGAATAATAAAATAAATTTCTTCTTATCTTCCAGAAATATAGATTTATTATTTAAAGTAATTTCACAGAGAAAAAATGCATAAAAACACGTTTTATTTCAATGTTCTGCAAACCAAAGACGCGGCCTGCGATTGTCTTTATCTTCAATCGGGAAACGCCGCGTTTGAGCATTTTGTCGACTACCTAAATTCAGACGCACTCGGCGAGGCTGGTTTTGTGGACGTAAAATTAATAAAATTAAATGATTATTTTAGCAAAATGATATTTATTTACTTATTTATATTCTCAAATAAAGCTTTTGGTGAACATAATATATAATTACTGTATTTATTATTAGTATTTATAGCGATGTTTGACTCTCTATGGCATAACAAGTCTTTTTAAAAGGGGGGGCTTGAGCCCCCAAAGCTCTCCTCCCGTGGATCCGCTGTTGAATCTAATATAATATATACTCTATATAAACCGATAGAAATACGTAAAAATTATGATTTTATCTGATTTATCCTATATGGTATTTTTCTTTTGTGACAAATTCCTGAAAAATTTATTTTCAAATCTTTTCGTATTACAGGGTGATTTCCTCTGATAATAATGCTATTTGGAGATTTTCACAATTTTATTGTTTTATAGAGTGAAAATTCGAAATAAGGAACTTCTGCGAATGTAACAAGTATAATATGACTTCTGAGAAACACTAAGCATGAAAAAATAACAATGGGGAAATGTACAGATCTTAGTTTTTTTCACAAAGTGTTCGCATTGTATATGAAAATCACGTCATAGGATTCCGCTAAACATTTTGAACGATATGAATGTAAGTATTTCGATTTCTCCTATGAAAAAATATCGCTACCTTTTCGGACTCACTTATGAGATATAGGGTGATGAAAAAAATCAAGGTTTTTACTGAATAAAGTATACGTAATTTTTCAAATTGACATCACTCGACTCTGTATTCGATGAAACACATCATTTAGCATATTTCACGAGAATTTTGTCATTTTCGGTGGGTTTATTACTACAAGGTGTCCGAAGAACCATATTCTATATTCGTGAATCACCTTGTATGAATTGTATCCACTGTGAAGAAAGATGGAAAGAATTTATAATATTTTGTGATAATTTACCCTTTTTTCGCATTTTCTCTTTAAAAAACAACAAAATTATGAAAGTCTCAAAATAGCATTATTATCAAGTGAAATCGCCCTATAATACGAAGTGAATTTCTCATGAATTTGTCATGCAAGGATTTGATGATAGTACCACCAAAGATAAATCAGAACTAAATCATAACTTGGGAGATACGGAGTGATGAATAGTGAATATTACTCATATTCAATATCTTGTATCTCGAAAGCTGGTCATAGGATCGTGTTGCGCTCATTGGAACATTTCTTCAAAATGATCAATTCTTTTAGAAACATCTAGTTTCATTCAAAAAAGTACTATGAGTCGATTCTACACAGTTAGGATCGAAACAGTAAATAATTCATTAGAACTTGACGCATTGTCTCCACGTTGGTATAAATGTAATGTGGATAATCTTCTAATTTTTGCTGTATAACTTCTAATGTCGCAACCCTGTTCTTCTTATATAAATTTTAAATAGCTCATCGTATAAACTCTGGTGTAGTTCTGTCAATATGAAAAAAAATTCTAACAAGTTTCTCTATTTTTACTAGGATCTACAACTACTCCTTTTGTGAAAACTCGATAAATGGAAGATTTATTTAATTATTATTGTTAATTCTGCAATTCTTACTATGATTTAAAATAACCTGTTGGCTTTGTTTGTTCATGTCTTTATAGTTAAATTTATTTGTAATCATATTCTCACTTAGCTGTACAATTTCATTTTCCCATAGTCGAAGACGCCATATTTTCCAATAAAACATAACAAAAATAATAAGAATATAATAAAATAATAAATTCAATTGGCACACAGACGCTACGGAACACATGCCACAGTCTGTGGCCCTAGATGTTTTCAACGATAAATTGATGACTTGCTACTCCGCAGGCTTGATACGGCCCTCGGCCAATACACTGCGCTTAACCTTTTTTCAGATTAGTTGAACACTGATATTTTCACATTTAGATGCACGTCAATCAATTCCACGTGGACTATCGCTTCCCTTGAATGTATACGGGTAGTAAACATCATTTTTCTACAACTACTATGCAAAACACGCTTTTCTACACAAATTTTTATGCTCAAAGCAAGCCTTTTTCTAATTAGTTTGATATCCGTTGAGAAAGTAATAATGTAGAGTGTGGGAAAAGTACACGTTATGGTATTTTTCCGCACGGAAATGTCACTTCGCCCACGGAATGTCAATGTCAAATTTTTTGACAATACTTCATAGTGGATTTCTGGGTGTTCAAATTTTAAATTCAAACTAAAAATTCTGTAAGTAAACTATTTTTTAGATTATGTATTTCAGTTTATTGATTATAGATTATAAACAAATTCATTTATTACCCATTATTTTAGGAACTATGAACCGAGATCATAATTTATCTTTGGAGTTGTCGAATTCCGATATTGAGAATACTCCTCCAGATATTCTCGAGAAGGCTCAAAATGCAATCGAAAATTTGTTACCTGGAGTTTCAAAAAACAAATATCAAAAACAATACAGCACATTTATGAACTGGAGGGAAATAAACAATATTAAATCTTTCTCAGAAAATGTTTTGTTGGTTTATTTTCAAGAAATTTCTGCAAACTTTGAACCGTCTACACTGTGGTTTATATATTCAATGATTAGGAGCCTCATAAGTATCAAACATAACATAGATATTTCAAAGTATACAAAACTTCCAGCATATTTAAAAAAGCAAAACGAAAAAAGTTGTGACACAAAAAATCCCTTACATTGACATCTGCTGAAATCCATAAATTTTTAGAAGAAGCGCCAGACAATATTTATCTACTCGTCAAAGTAAGTCATCATTTTAAAGATTATATTAAGTTATTCAATCTATTATTATTTAGTAACCAATGTACTTCATAATATAGAAAAATCTAAATAAAAAACTTAAAATGAAATAAAGCAGCGGAAAGACCTAAATACAGTATTTGATAATTGTTGCCGCGATAGCTTAGTGGAAAACACATCAGCATTGGAACGTAGAGGCCCGGGTTCAAATCCTGTCTACTTTTTTATATATTTGCAATTTATTTAATATTTTTACTTTAATTTCGGAGCTAAATTAAAATTTTAATTTCAATCACAAATTTACTTGTAGGTTGTCATGGCGTTTGAATTAGCCGGTGCATGTCAAAGGGAAGAATTATGGAAATTAACTTATGATAACGTAAAAGATTTACAAGACGCCTTATTGGTTACTGTTCCAATAACTAAGACAAAAATACCACGTACATTTACTGTAGTTGGAAAATTCTATGATTTATACAAAAAATATGCACGTCTGCATCCACAAAATACAAATGAGAAGAGGTTATTTCTTAATTACCAACACGGAAAATGCACGCGGCAAGTAGTGGGCGTAAATAAATTCGGAAATATGCCTAAACAAATTGCAGAATATTTAAAATTACCTAACTCTAAATTGTACACGGGTCATTGTTTTAGACGATATTCAGCTACAATTTTAGCAAATTCAGGCGGAGACTTATGAACATTGAAGCGACATGGTGGATGGCGCTCAAATACAGTGGCGGAAGGATATATTGACGACTCGATATCAAACAAATTTTATATTGCCAACAAAATTGAAAAATCTATTATACCTGGGGCTTCGACTTCATATAATATTATTCCTAATGATAAACAAGCATCAACATCTTCGTTGACAAACATTAACGATAACTTATGATCAAAAATAGATAATATACCAGGCATAACAATTCGAAATTGTTCCAATTTTACTATCAACTTTTAACTTTCATGGGACAGTCATCAAAATTTTAAGAAAAGGACTAACTGGGGTCCGAGATGACCCCATGCGTAAAATTGCAGAAATGCTGTATTTTTCTTTAAATTAAATATATAGTCTATTAGTCTATTAGTCTCAAATCATCATGAAAAAATACAAAATACAAACTATCTCCGATTTTGAATGTTCTAGACACACAAAGTTATTACACCTAATACATATTTTTCTGGATTTTCTGTCTTTTCCTCTTTGACACATATGGCAGCGCCCCCTGGTAATGTTTTGTTGTTCAACTGTATGTTCTGTTTGCATCCAGTAGTTCGGGAAAAACGACTGTCATATGCCGTTTTCTATTCGTCTGAATGTATTTATTATTATATCGCCGGAAAACGTTTTTCTTTATGAGTTCTTTTCCTAGTCCGAAAATATACATTTTACGTTTATCCAAACTGTTTTTTCGCCAATCCGGGTTTTGCAGTAACCACAATTTATAAGCATTTATTCCTGCGATATCTATAAGATGCGAAAATATTGCCATTGGCCAGCGGTTTGACTTTCTCTGCACTGTATATTCTTTGGCCAACTTATCTGAAGTGTCGACAGCACCTTTTGTTTTTTGTAATGAAGAATAATTTTTGGTTTATAGTGCTGTTCTTCTCCAGCTACTTTACTATCAGTATGCTCACTTGAAAGTAAGATGACAGCATGTTTTTGTTTTGGAATATAGGATACTAGCGTTCTTTGATTTCTAAAAGCAAACATACTTGAAAACTCTTCCTTGTACGATGCCGGTAGAAGTTCCCTGTGAATAAATGTTTAATTTTTCCGGAGGGTTCCACATAAAGTAATATTTTTTTTCCACAACTTGTCAGCAAGTTCTAAACTTGTAAAAAAGTTATCGGTCGTTATTCCAAATCCGCGTTCCAAATGGTTTGTCAAATCTAGGACAACCCTTTGACCTTGACCCTTTTCCGCTTTGTTACCTTGTTTTCCTAAAAATTAATAGATCCATAGAAATATAAAGTTTGCCTATATTGCTTTTCAAATAACTTACCCAAATAAACTTGCATGTTTGCAATATAAGAAGTGGTGCAGTCCACAAGAGCCCATATTTTGATTCCATACTTATCAGGTTTACTCTTCATATAGATTCGGAATGGTGCCTGACCCCTAAATGGTACAAGCTGCTCATCTACACATAGATGGTCGCCAGGATGAAGTGATTTTTTACAATTAGAAGTGAAAATATCGAATATATCTTTTATCGGAGCTAATTTATGTACTAATTTTCGTTCTTGTCTTGTTTGAATATTATCAAAGCGAAAAAATGAAGTAATTTGTTCGAATCTGTGTCTTGATATTGCAGCAGGAATTATAGGACGACAGTAAGGAATATCTTGACACCAGAGCATATCGATAGCCTCTTTCGATCCGTGAAGTGCGCCAAGAATAAGCAACAGTCCAATATAAGCTTCAATCTCTGTAGAATCAACAGGTACAAAAACTTTAATTTCATTCGGATTTGGTATATTCCATTTACCATAATATGTTTGTGCCTTTCTGTTTGTTTCGGTGACTATTATGCTCAGAATATCCGGAGTTAAGAAAAGAAGAAAAGCGTCTTTTATACTTGAGATATCAGAACTGTAATTTGTAAGGCCTAGAGCATGTCTCCGAATATTAGCTTTTGAACGTCTAACTTTTGTGTTTCTTGGAATTTTTGACCACTCAGTTCCATCTTTAGATTTATATACTGGAATGCCCTGGCTGTTACTAACTGTTGGTTCCTCTGGGTTCGTTTTCTCTATACTTTGATCAACAACTATTACATCATTTTCTTCCTCTACTTCTGTGACAATGTCTTCATCTTCTAAGTCACTCGATGTTTCCTCATTGATAACACTATCAAACTCTGGATCATCACTTCCAAGTATACGTAACATCTCATCGTCAGTAAGCCCCTTGCGATTGTTTGTAAATAAAAACTGACTCATTTTCAAAACGATGTACCCTACTCGCAATATCACAAGAGACTAACCCAAATATTCGAGTCTAAAAATTATATCGCAGTGCGGGGAATCCCCCATTTGAACTGGTAATTTACATTTTACAATTATATGGGTAAATTCCCTGTGAGTAAACAAACGTTAAATGTATGGGATTCCCCATTTTACTAACAGTTACCGGGATTATTTCATCGGACGTAAAAGACTGACCGGGGTCTGAAGAGACCCCTGGAATATAAAACTATTTTTTGTTTATACCAGCCAATAAAAACTACTAAATACATCATATTTCATCAAAATAATTCATAAACTGCAGCGAGATGAAAGATCAATGTTGAAAAATTTGCGTTCGCTAAGATACAGCAAAAACATACGTCATTGGGTACATACGGACCCCGGCCAGTCCTATGAAGGTTAACTAATTTTTCTATATTCTGTGTTCATGTCTTAAATTTGTTCTGTTTAAGTTAATTAAAATACATATATAAGTTATTTTTTTTTAAATTAATAAACGTAGTTGTAGAAAAAAGATAGTGTACAACTCGTACGCGAAGCACTTTTCCCACTCGCTGGATTTGCGCTCGTGGCAAAAGTAACGCTTTGCGCACTTGTTGTACAAACTACTATTTTCGTTCCGTTACTTCGCATATACGCTCGTGTTAACGAAGTGAGTTTTTGATTGCTCCTTGTAAAAGCAGATTCTGCCATTGAAAATTGATATACTAAACATTTTGCAATCAACTCAGCAATCGAAATCTGCAAATTGAAAAAAGCAGCTGTTTCGTTTGAAAAAACTGTTGTTGGCGTCATTACAGAAAAGTTATTCATCTTGTATCATAGATTATTCCTTAATAGAATAAGAAATCCAACTGTTTCGGGATTCTTTCATTTTATTGTTTACTCAGCTAATAATGAATTTATTCGTTACTTTATGGACGCACTGTATACAAGTATAAATATTTTCAAAGTAATTTTAGCCATATTTTGAGTGAAATTCACCTGTATATCTGTTTTTTAACGAATACAAAATATATTCAGATTTCAACAACTAATTTAAATATAAACAGCAAACAAGAAGGATAAAAAATGTTTAGTATTTGAGTTGAAGCCATTTGTACATAAAATGGGAGTATAATACTAAAAAAGCAATCAATACTCTATATTTTACTGTGCAGATTATTAATGCGTGACTGACTACATATTGGTAAATTGAAAATTATATTTGAAATTAAAATATGCGTGCAAAAAACTCAATCTCCATACTTTTTGAAATCACAGACTCGACGCCAACGCATTATATATCAGCCGCAACTTACCTACGCTACCTTTGCTCGATTTGGTACATATAAAAGTGTGAGAAAACCGTCTTGTAGTGCCTGCTAAGAAAATTCTCCTTTGGCGCTTTGTGTCCCGGCTTTTCTTATACCCTTTTCTCTACTCTCTTCTACAATCCAATCAATTTTTCAGTTGCTTTCGATTACAATAGTCGTGGAAATTCATTTGACTGACTGTTCCTCCCCACGTTAGGTCTTTATACAAACGGAAAAAAAGGAAAGCAAGCAAATATATTCCTCGCTGGAAGTTGAAGGTAGGTATTGAAGTTTTTTTTTTGTGTTTGTGTGACTAACGCGCTTTTATGCATGTGAGGATCCATTATGATAAATATGTTCTGTTTGAACGTTAGCGTTATAGAATTTGTCGATTGCCATAGTACAGTGGCGTATTGTGCACAGTTTTATTCAATATGGTAGAACGAAACACAATTTAAATAGGCTTACAAATCAGCATACCGGGTGAGGTAGAGCAACTTGTTTATTCTAAAATTTAATAGTAGAAGGAGTAATACAGATCTGGAGTTAAGGGGCAGAACACTTGGTCACTAACTCCACGGGAGTAGCAGAAGAGGCGAGGCCAACCTCTCGAAGAAGCTATTACCAAGACCAGTCGAGAGTAATGAAGAATCGCTACCTGAATATGGGTAAATCTAATTAGCGAGAACTAAACACGATGAATCTAAACTAGGAATTCGATAAAATACCCTAAGTCAAGGTGTGAGATTTCCGTGCAGGGGACTGAATTGTTGTAGGTTACGCTGCCTTAAATGGAGCCTCTGGGACACCGAGTTCAATCTCGGAGTATAAATACCTTAATACAGTATATTAGGCTCTACTGTAGCGAACCAAACCTTCCCATGCTACTCGTTGGAACATTATTGACCCATCAAATAATAATGAAAACACCAAAAGGGCAGAATTGACCACACCCTGCCGAAGAAAAAAGGCAGATAAGCCTGGTGCTACGGCCACAGCAAGGCAAGTACCAAAACCAAAAATAAGATTCTAGTATCTTCCTTAGAAGAACTAGAAAAACTCTCGGACGATGAGATTAAACCAGCCCATCTCAAGGAGGAGCCTCAAGATTGAAGCTTAAACGCAATCTAGTAACCATTGAAAGGATAGTAATCAAGGACAACGTCATGAAAAACAAGGATTCCAGAGAGCCTCCTATGCCGGTAGTTTCAACAAAGACTGAAAAAGTCAACAATCTGTGAAATATTCACGCGATACCAGCGTAACACCATCGCAAACAGGCCAACAGAGATCAAAATGAGCCCAGAGAGATTAACGAAAGTCCAAAACGTGATGTCGGGGGCTTACGACCAAATTTCCATTTCCATTTCCACAAGTGCTATTTGTGAGATGAACGCACAAACTAGGTTACCAGGTTGTGATATGTGCGGATCTTACTAGCGCAGAATGGCTGAGGTATATCACCCCAACCATAATGCCCTAGGAAGGAGCAACCCCGAAGGTGGTGGAAGGAGAGTATTTACCAGGCACCTACGCCTGCACCACCTACATACCCGATGAAAGAGGGAAAACATTAGGAGCAGAGAAAATTCTGCTTAGGCTAAAAGTCCAAATCGCGGGTTGGATATACACATCTGGTCAGTTTGGGGTGAAACCCCAACGAACAAAGATGAAACTTGGGTCTTCTCTGTGGTCAAAGAGTCACTAGAGAAGCTCAAAACACTGAAAATGTCTCCTTTCTACAATATGGGAAGATTTGAAGTCCGTGTCAAGGGGAGACAGGAACCGGCCACAAAGAGCGGGGAAGTGGAAGCTGAACCGAATCTAGAGACCGAAAACGTACAGGGGAGGAAGTAGCAGGATCTTTTCAAAGTGAAAATAATCATCTCATGTGATATGTAGTCCAGGGGAGGACAACAATTATTGAAGAGGAAGCCTCTGAATAGGTGGCAGACGAGCTCTCATCTCAGCAATAAACCAGAAGAACAGGGTTCTTCAGTTGAATGTCCATCATGTCAAGGTGTCAAGCGTTGTGGTATGTAGAAGATTCGACAAAGAAGGTCTGGACCGGGCCCTCTCAAAATATCCCCGACTACATGGCGGAACAATAGCAGGTCTAAACCCCAACCAAGATAAGGTTATATACCTACAAAGAAGGTGAAAGTATACCTCGAGCGTGTATCTTATATAGCAATAGGGTAAAATGTACACTAATACCGGTGCCTCCTACCGGTGATGTTGTTACATGTATCTTGACTACAGCGACAAAGGAAGGAGTCAGAAGCTGGATAATAGGCACTGCATATTTCACAGCTAAAGAGGTGTGCTACTCGTAATATTGGGAGAAGTATTCGCAAACGCGGGTAAGGCATGCCTACAACTGATCATCGGATGTGATTAAAATGCACACCACACCTTATGGGGAAGAAAGGATACCAACTTAAGAGGTGAGGCACTACTTCAGTTCATTATAACAGATAGGTAAATGATCTAACAAGGGTAGTGAGCCAACTTTCGTAACAACAATGAGAAGAGAAGTGTTAGACACTTTCTGGGTGGAAAATGCATGTGACGATAGTGTTAACGACTTCATGTTCCGACCATAAACCGATCAGGTTTGATCTACTCATCTGCCTGCGTATTCCAATCAAATATAGAAATCCAAAATACATAAATTCAATATCACTCAGAGAATTCTTAGAAAGGGTGTTGACAGCAAGACAAGACAGAGAAAGTCTTGAGAGATCAGCAGATCGATTAAGCAAAGCAATTGTTGCAGCTTATGAGGAAAACTGCCCGAATGTAAGTGACAACAAGAAAGTAGATGCAAAGGTTATTTAATAAAACAAAAGTGAATCTAGACTGGACCACATACAAGGTTAAACTCATACAGTACAACAAAGAAATCAGAAAAGCAAACAGGCAATCAACCGTGGAGAAAATTCTGTGAGGAGGTAGATGATTTCCCTACATGCTCATGAAACAAGTAGGTTTTCTGAAAAAGGATTACATTACCTATTCAGCAACTTTCGAGGAAAATTTCAACATGCTCTTCCAAGCACACTTTCCAGCCTCAACGATATTGCAGGACTCGATAATGAAAGATAGCATAGTAAATACTACTGATTGGAGGATGTAACAGGAGGGTTATATATATATATATATATATATATATATATATTGGTTACTTTCTTGGATTAAAGGTCAAATATACTTAAAAAAACATTTAATAACGACGTACGTTTCGACTTATGAAGAGACAACTCTTATTATGATGTTGTCTCATGGGGATTTCAAATTCAACTAACTAAAATGTTTCAATAAATAATTCTCTTCTCCTTTGGTTACCTAGCATTCTTTTTTTTTTTAAAATTACAAATTCACGTTTTCATATACCAAGAGAGATTTTCATCATTTTATTTATAAGTGCCATTTGCTAATAGAGACATCTGTATTCTGGTTTTTCAAATCGTTTTAAAATCTAACTGTCATTAAGTCTATTCTGCAGTAATGTTATATGAAATTGAAATGTCAAATTTTATTGGTATGTTGAACCTTTCAAATTATTGATAATACAGTGTGTATTACTAGTATTACATCTAAATATGTATATTTTCTTTATTTCAATGTTTTCTATAGAATTTAGATAGAGGATATGTATTAATATATATATATATATATATATATATATATATATATATATATATATATATATATATATATATATATATATACCCCATACTGTATCAAAAGGGACAGGAAATAATAATTCCACATCTGTATCGCCTGTTCAAGGCTTGTATAGAATCACGACATATAACCAAAACGTGGAAAAAGGGTAAGGTCATTTACCTTTATAAAGTGGGGAAGGTAACTGATATGAGGCTTAAGTCATACAGACCAATACGTCTGATGTATTTTCTGATTAAAACACTAGTAAGGCTGATAAACAAATATATTAGAGATGAGGTACTTAAAAGTAGCCCGCTCAACGAACGCCAATATGCGTATCTGCCAGACAAGTCCACATATTTAGCCCTAGATGATCTTAATATGCTACTTATAAAGTCCATAGAGGAAAATGAGAGGATGCTTTTAGCAATGCATGCACAATATATATAATAAATGATCTTACAAGAAAGGAAGTCCCACTCCCGTTGTGCCAGCGAGAAAATACTGACAGTAAGAGCTGAAACAGGCTGCTCACAGGGGGGAGAGCTATCGCCCCTATTATGGGCAGTCTTAATCGACGAAATAATAGCAATATTAACGTCCCGAGACATCTACTGCTCAGTATACACTGATGATCTCGCAATTATTGCAAAAGGCAAAGGACCCCGCAAACCTTATATGGGGAAATGGCTCTCCGTCAAATTTCTTGAATCTTACATTGTTGTAGATTTGAACATTCTGGCGAATTGTTTCAATAGGCGCAACACTATCCTATGACTAGTTTTCGACATACAGGGTGTTGAATATGAGAATTATAACAGGAATAAGTATATTTGTAAGTGGTGCTATGTAGGTATTCGAAGATGATTCAGATAACGTTTCAAATACAAGAAAAAGAAAGAGAAAAGTTCTCGAAAAGGTGGGAATATACAAACATATATACGATTCGAAGATACAAAAACATAACTGAAAAATAAAACGTTAGCGCATAGCCCTGAGTATGAAGATTTATATATAATCAAGGTGCATAGGGAAACACATAATAGGTTGTATTACCAAGTCAATGTTTTGCGATGTCCTTACTATTCGTGGAAGTCCGGGTTTCTTCTTTTTCAGATCACCAGTTTCTCTGAAGTTGTTTACACATAAAACGATATTATTGTGATCGTTGAGGTAGTATCTATTCTCAAGCTGACCCATCGCACTACATTCTCTTAAGTACTAATAATTTTTTTATTGCATATTAATCATAGTTTCTTAGACTCAATAATACTTGAGAATGCCATTTCCAATCGCCACATTCGCTTGTTGGATTGTTTCTTCATTTCCTGTTAATCATATCTCACATAAAATGAAACCGTTGTTTGCTCCGTGAAGTTCGCCAATAATTTTGTTTCTTACGAGTTTTCTGTGATGGATTTCTGATCTATACGACACTCCGTGCTGTATCTCTTCAGACGTTTTTTCATTGTTATGGAGCAAGTCTCCATTACTCGTTCGTGTAACTTGAAATAATTTTTTGTTACAGTCCTTACCAAAAATGTTTTATGTTTGAAGGGGTCTCAATAATGATGTCTTATTTTTACGTCCAATTATTTTCAGAGTAGCGTTATCGCTCTTTCATTATTTGATGTTTTCCTCGGAATTAGTTTAGTTTGAGGTTGGAAGTTATGTGATAAAGTTGTGATAGTATTGGCAGATGATGAGTTTGGGATATGGGGATATATGTTTGTTAGTTTTGGATTGATTTTATTAATTTGAATAGTTTGTTCAGTGCAAAGTTTGAGAAAAAGTGGCTTAACTAAATTAAGATTAATTTTGACCATAGTCTAACGAAGTAAAAAGGAAATTAGTGAGCTACATTATCGGTACATAAATCATTCGAATTTAGGTGCCAGCGGCGGGGGGATCGCAACTATTAGTGTGTGATATACTACGAATAATAGGTAATATTTTTACGATTAAATGGTATTTTGATAATTTTTTGAGTTCTTATTTTTCCGCCCAACCTATCTAATATGCGAGAAAGGTATTGGTTTACCCAAAAAGAAGTTGTAAATTTGGAATTTTTTTTGAGTTATTTTTACATTTTCCACCAAGAACAACACGAAAAACCAGTCTTTGGGAAAAAAATTCTGTGTGTATGTCATCGTCGGCTACTTTTCGTAACATGGTCTTGTTAGCACGATACTGCAGGTCACCAATTTTATGATTGAATATTGTTAAGTATCTCTAACGGATGAACCTTATCGATTTTAAGCTCACCAGATCCAGTACAACGGGTGCTATGGTAATAGAAGAACGACATTTTTGTCATTTTTGGAGAAATTTAAGTTTGTTAGCACGATACAGCCTCCGGAGTGCAACAAATCATCAATTTTATGATTGAATATTATCCAGGACATCTCACTGATGAACTGTATTGATATTCAGCTCACCTGAGCCAGTAAAACAGGTGCTATAGTACTTTAAGTACGACATTTTTGTCATTTTTGGAGAAATTTCAGTTTGTTAGCACGATACAGCTTCCGGAGTATTTACAAGTGACCAATTTTATGATTGGATATTATTCAGGGTGTCTCAAAGATGAACCCTATTGATATTCAGTACACTGAAGCAAGTACAACGGGTGCAACGGTACTTGAAGTACCAAATGTTTGTCATTTTTGGAGAATTTTCAGTTTGTTAGCACGATACAGCCTCCAGGCTGTATACAAGTGAACAATTTCATGACTGAATATTGTTCAGGACGTCTTATAGATGAACCTTATTGATTTTTAGCTCAGCAGAGCTAGTACAACGGGCGTTATGGTACCTGAAGTATCACATTTTTGGTCCTTTTTGGAAAAATTTCGGGTTGTTAGTACGATGCAGCCTCCGGAGTGTATATACTTGACAATTTTATGATAGAATGTGGTTCAGGGCATCTCACAGATGCGGAAAAGTTAGTTTTAATCTTCAAAACCGTTTATGTTAGTTTATGTTTTGTTTAAATATTGGAGGAATAAGGACAATAATTATTAGTGTTCTTAAATGAAACTCAAGGTCTCTAGTTAATTCCACAATATAATACAAGTTATTGAAAATTCTAAAAAATTGACAATTGTTTCGATAAATCAATATCAAAACAATTGTCAATTTTTTATAATTTTCAATAACTTGTATTATATTGTGGAATTAACTAGAGACCTTGAGTTTCATTTAAAAACACTAATATGAGCATATTCCACGAAGTAAGGGTCGAGACAGTCAATTTCATGACAATAATTATATTTTCATTTTATTATTGGGAGTATGAAGATAGTAAATACTTAACAAACATTACCATCAGTAAAAGGATTATATGGGTAGAAGTGTTATTTCATTCTAAGACGATGTTTCACCATCAGGTTTTCCTAAGCAGCCGGAATCCCTTAAGTAGACATTTCTGGGCATCCTTTCGGTGGATCGAGTCTTGTCGTAGGTGTTGTGAACCTGCGAGTAATTATAGATCCAAATCAATGAATTCATCACACCCATAACCCATATATTGTTCGGTATTCGGGATGCGAAGGCAATACTGTCAGAGTTGACTATCATTCCAATTCAGTACAAATGATATTTTAATAAGTATACATTCAGTCAAGTATACGAAATCTTTGTTCTCTACTCACAGTTTTTGTTGAGCGAGAAGTTGGAGTATTATTGTTCGTTTACATGCATGTACTGTCATTTCATCGACAGTACCTTCCATTTTACGTAATATTAGAAAAGTGAATATTGTTACTGATTACAACATATTTGTAATAAATCGAATGATATTATGGAATTTTATATCTAGAGTATAACGAATATTGTAGCATTTGCATGAAATTAAAATGAACATAAATATTTGACTCCAAGCCAATGAATACGTTTCAATAGCCACATTCACTATCAGCTGAGCTGGTCCGTCATAACTTTCTCCGATAAGTTTTAGAATAACTGGAACTGAATGTATACACTTCGAAGTCGCTCTCTATCATTCACTACTCATTATAGGGTTTGATTTCACCCAAATTGATGAAAATTATAGCTTTCAATTTAACTGATCTGACCGATGCTATTTGTTTGCTTTGTTCAGTTTTCGATCATTCGGGTCCGAATTAAATACTTGAATTTAGATAAAATGTATTTACTTAGGCTAAAAGTTTGAACTGACGTTGACAAATTTCAAATCACGCACACTTTGTAATCGATATGTACAAGAATGATGGAAATATATTTTTCGTGTGAAAAAATGGGTGTAGGTGACTTTAGTAATTTATTGAAAGCAAGGAGTTGCATCGAATATGCAGAAGTAATGATATAATGTTATTCCTATACCTTTTCTGAGTTTGTTATTGAATGAATATTATCCGATTTTCAACAACGAAAAGTACCTAACTAAAAGTTGATTCAAATTGGTACAGAATGGACAAGAAGGCTAAATGCCAATTTCGTATTCACTAAATAATTGATAAAGACTAAAAGTAGGTACACTCTAACAAAACCCAAACAAAGAAAATGTTCGTATTGTTCCCCATTGACCTCACCGTAGCATTGCGTGTTTTATGTTCTTCATTTTCTACCTGATTAGGGCTTTCGAGTCAGGGATATTGTCAGGTCTATTAATGTAGGCTTTACATTTCAAATAACCCCATAAGTAGAAAGACTAATGGGATAAGATCGGGTGATCTAGCATATCATTCAATTGTTCTCCTTCTTTCGATCCATCAATTTGGGAAAGTTCTATCTAAAAACTGGCACACAGCTTAAGCGAAATGTGGCTAAGCGCCATCGTACTGAAACCATATTCTTCAGTATATATTATTGGCAACTTGGATATTAGGAAAAATCTGAGTGGAATCAGAAATTAATGTATTCTGCAGAAAATCTAGATAGGTAAAGTTCTCCTGTTGAATTTACATCCAAAAAATATGGACCAATAATTGTATTTCTCACAATACCAGCCCATGCGTTCGTTTTTTTGTCTTAGCGTATGAAATTTTTACCTCCTTTTTGGATTTGTATCAGACCAATGTCGGGTGATTTTCCAAATAATATGACCGTTCAAATACAATGAACCTCATTCGAAAATATATCAACGAGAATATTATTTAAATTATTATTGTTAGATTCATCACGTACTCTCAGAATTCTGCTGCTACAGTCATCTTCATACAACTCATTTGAAAAGACGTACTCAATATGGATGGTATTTTGCTATTTGAAATAAACGTTTTTAAAGATAAAAACTAACTTTTCTGCATATGCAACACGCCCTCAACAATATCTTATCATAAAATTGGTCACTTGTATATCGTGATAACGAACCGAAATTTCTCCAAAAATGACTAAAAAGGTAGTATATATGGATTTATAGGACACTTTGAATAATACCAATGAACCTTGGTACTGCCGAAACAGTGCCTCCATCGGGACACGGAGATTGACACTGTTAACCAGACGATCACCAAGTTTGCTAAGTCATGAACAGCGACTCCTAGAACATGTGAATGCTGATGCCATCCAGCTCCTCGACAAAACCAACCAGATGAGAAGACTCAAGAGGACAAAGCCCTTTGAGTTAGTTCAATAGATAAGTGTCAGTGTAAAGCAAAGTACAGTGCAGTGTTTACACACAAATGTTAGTGACTATTTGTATTAGAGTCTAAGGAACTTCTGTTGAGTAAGACCTTTAGTTTTAGGAATATTGCTGGCATTAATGCTCAGATAATCAATGTTGCAAATAACATTGATTCATTCAAAAGAAGATCCTCAGAGATCTCTCATTTGCCTAGACGGCGCATCATCTAAGATATCGTGCACAATTAACCAACTTACCAAAAGAAGTGCGACAAAGAAGGCAAGAAGCAACAGGAACTAGTCCTACAGAAGCAGAAAACGTTCAGGTTCCAACTGGATCAAAAAGAAGGTGTTACTTTTGGAAAAAAGACAGTAGAACGCGATATTTTGTAAAAAATGTAACAAATTCGTATGTCTTACTCATGCCCAAATATTATGTCCAGATTGCATAAGTCTGGAACCTTGATGATAAAAAATAATTAAAATATTAATTGTTATGTGCCTTTCAAAAAATAAAAAATGCAATACCTACATTATTGACTATCATGTTTTTTTATACTATGTGCCAAAAATGAGTTCAAATTGATTAAAAAATCAATTTACATAATTGATAAAAAAATAGTTCAATATCCAAAAAGCAACGGCACAAAAATATCGGGTTTATGAGACCTGCCGCGAGTTCTAACGTCACGAAGGGAGGCGCTAGTGCTGGAAGGTTAATTACCATTAAAATGTTCTCGTCAAGTCATAGGCATTGAAAAAATTGGACTGGAACCTTTTGACGAAATTTTTAAAACTGTCTGATCCAAAGCAGTACACAGGTCACTGAATTAGACGGTCCTCTGCCTCCCTACTGGTGGAAACTGAGGCAGATTTATTAACGCTCAAACAGCACGGAGGCTCTGTTGCGGAGGTATATAGAGAACACCTTGAAAAATAAAAATCACTCAACTTAACAAAATTTTGTCCATCAACAATTCAAACAACGGTACTGTTGTGAATAATAATAATAATAATAATAAAAACCCTCTTATAGATGGCTTACATAAGGAAGACTTTTCCCTGAAACAGAAGGCTTTCTCATCGCAATACAAGATCAGGTCATATCTACACGTAATTATCGAAAATATATAATGAGAGATCCAAACATACAGACCGATAAATGCAGAAAATGTCACCAATTTAACGAAACCATAGACCATATAACCAGTGGATGCAAAGTCTTAGCAGGCACAGAATATACCGAAAGACACAACATGGCAGGAAAAATTATTCATCAAGCCCTTGCAAAGACATATGGACCCATAACAGAGGAAATACCCTACTACAAATACACCCCAACCACAATTATAGACACCAACGAATACAAACTATACTAGGATGTAGAAATCCGTACTGACAAAACAATAAAATGCAACAGAACGAACATCGTTTTCCAAAAAAAAAAGCAAATCACCTATCTCATAGACATATCCATTCCTAACGACCCCAACATCCAAGTAAAATACAGAGAAAAAATAGCAAAATACACTGAACTAGCCATAGAGGTTCAGACACTTTGGAAACAGAAAAGAGTAGAAACCATACCATTCATTATTTCAACCACAGCTATCACCCCACACGCCTTTAACTCACACCTTGAACAACTAGGTCTTCACCCAAATACCCATACAAACATACAAAAGTCTGTCATCCTGAAAACATGTGATATTGTGCGATCTTTCCTCAATTCAAGCAATAGACTCTAAGACGACCTGGTACAACCTGTCATCCCAGAAAAGAAACACCACTTGATCAAGTGAGAAGAAAGAAGATAATAATAATAATAATATTACCAATTACTAAAAGATTAAATAACATTTTGTTTATACAGATAGGGCGAGATTCAGTTTGTATGTAATAATAAATAAAGAACAATATGTAATATATATTTAGCATTTAACATACATCTGCTCTTCCACCTAACCCCAAAAAGAAGCCACAGACAGCAAATAGAACAAAACATAAGTAAATTACCTTGATAGACAAAGAATATTAGTTTTGCAATTAAATAACAAAGGAAAGATAATATTTTAATATGAAAAACTTGATTATTGTTGAGAAAAATAATAGTCAAAAAGAACTCGTTTGAGTTTATGTAGTGACGAGTAACTGAAATAGTGATATAGGTTATTAAGACGCTTAGAAATACAATAAGAAAACGATCGTTTGAAAAACTCAGTATGGTGACGAGGTATAGTCAGAATATTTCTATGTCTTAAGTTTAGAGTATGTAGATCAGTTCTGTATTTTATTTTATGATACAGGTATGGTGGAGAGCCTTCCCTTATGAGCCTAAGATAAAACATGGTAGAATGCAATTGACGACGAATTTTCATGTTTAACCATTATGTCATTTTGAATGTATGACTGATATGCTCAAATTTGGGAATACCAAATATAAGTCTAAGGCATGAATTTTGCAATTTCAGTATTCTATTTATATCAAATGAGTTTAAGCAAGAATCATATAAAATGTCACAGAAATTTAGTTTAGATAATACTAATGACTCACATAGAAGGATTTTAACAGATCTATCTAACACGTGGCGAGATTGGAATATAAGTTTTAGAGCTGCATAAGCTTTTTGTAAACAGTTACTTATATGGTGCGAAAATCTTAAGTTTTCATTAAACCACACTCACAAGTTTTTTACTTTATCGCTAAATTGTATAGTATGACCATTAATTTTAATATCCGAATACCCTTGCTTGAACTTCTGCGAATCAACTTTATTTCCAAAAATGATTGCATTAGCCATAGATGCATTTATCTGTAAACAGTGATTGATTGAAAATGTACAAAGATTATGTAAGTCATAATTAATAGCACTTACCGCTTGATTATCTTCATCCAAGGAAAAAGACATATATAACTGAGTATCGTCAGCGTAGTAATGTTGTATACAAGAAAGGAAAATATCTGGAAAATTCGATATGTAAATAGAGAAGAGTAATGGCCCAATATTGATCCTTGGAGCACTCCGGTACTGACAGATAAAAAACTTGACACTTTCTCGATTTTTTACAACTTGACTTCTCATGGACAAATAAGATTTGAATATATCTACAGTTTTAATGTTCAAACCACTATATGATAGGATCGAAAGAAGTAGATTATGATTGAGAGTAGTCAAATAAGAACAACTCGGTTAATTTACTCCTATCATCAGATATTTTTAATCGTGCTGTCACCAGTTTTAGATCCAGACTGAACTGAGGGTATTACTGAATTTTTAATGAAATTATTATATAGTTGAATATTGATAACTTTTTCTAAAATCTTTGATAGAGTCGGCAATACACTGATCGGTCGTAGTTGTTGCAACATTTGTGGAGCTTCATCATCTGAAGCCGCTGACGTGAGATTCGAGCATCTCATAAATTGTAGCATTACTATAAATGTTTATTATTATAATAAAGAAAATTCAATAGTTTATTTCAATCGATTTTTGTATTTTAAATTTGCTTATTCGTACGGTCGTAGAAAAAGTATAGTGTGCAACAATTGCGTTGAGACTTTTTTACACTCGCGTGGCTGCTCCATGATTTAATTTGTGATATACTTTTGGAATCAGCTTAGTAAGGGAAATCTGAAAATGGGGAAAAATCAGTTGTTTCCATTAGAAAACTGTTGCTGACGTCATCACGCAAAAGTTATTCACACAATATTATAGATTATTCTGTGGCCCTGAACAATAGTCTATCATAAAATTGTTACTTGTATACACTTTGGGGGATGTATCGTGCTTACAAACCGAAATTTCTCCAAAAATAACCAAAAATTCAGTATATCTGGATTTATACTCGTAGGACCCGATGTACTAGCTCTAGTCAACTGAAAATCGATAGGGTACATCTGTGAGAAACCTTGAACAATATTCAATCATAAAATTGATCAATCGTATACTCTCTGGAGGCTGTATCGTACTAACAAACTGAAAATTCTCCAAAAATGACAAAAATTTGGTACTGCAAGTACCGTAACACCCGTTGTAAGAGCTTTAGTTAGCTGAATATCCATAAGGTTCATCTTTGAGACGCTCTGAATAATATCCAATCATAAAATTGGTCACTTGTATATACTCCGGAGGCTGTATCGTGCTAACAAACTGAGACTTCTCCATAAATTACAAAAATATCGTACTTAAAGTACTGTAGCACCTATTGTATTGGTTCTGGTGAGCAGAAAGTTAATATGGTTCATCAGTGAGATGTCCTGAATAATATTCAATGATAAAATTGGTGACTTTTTGAACTCGGGAGGTTGTATCGTGCTAGCAAACTGAAATTTCTCAAAAAAAGACAAAATGTCGTACTTCAAGTACCATAGCACCCGTTGTACTGGCTCTGGTGAGTTCAAAATCAATAGGGTTCATCAGTGAGATGTCCTCAGTAATATTCAATCATAAAATTGGTGACTTATTGCACTCCGGAGGCTGTATCGTGCTAACAAGACATGTAAGGAAAAGTGTCCGACGACAACGACGACGACATACACACAGGATTTTTTTTCTAAAAACGGTTTTTTAGTGTTGTTGTTGATGGAAAACGTAAAAATAACCCAAAAATTTTTTTCAAAATTCCAACTTTTTTTGGGGTAAACCAATACTTTTCTCGCATTTAGATAGGTTGGGAGGAAAAGTAAAATCAACTTGTATCAGGAGTTTTCCTCATCATTATAATGAATGTATGCTTTCCTTTATAACAATTATATTGATATAGATTATAGAATATGTTAAATGAAATAATCATCATTATTATGATTAGTCAATAGACACACCCCTCATTGATGAAATTTTTAATTTTCCTTTATTAAAATAGTATATCCAAGGAACTTTCACTTATATTTTATTTGCTTCGGCTAAGAACAGGAAAAAAGAAGAAGGAAAGACCCTTTTTAACTTCTACCAACGCCTTCCATTATTATGAAACGATCTCTGGGGTGTAATCGAAATATTTGAATTTGATTTAAGTTTGATAAACTTTGAAGATATAAATAAGGTATTTGGCAGGAAGGTAGTTAAAAGTTACTCCACACACTCGGTTTTAGAAGTTGTTAGAATCGTTTCTTTGAATGGAACTGTAACCATGTTGTCATGAAATAAATATCTATGGTGTGATTATTTTTGATTCAAAAATAAAATTATAATATCCAATCGTCTGGATGTGAGCGTGAAACAAATAAACATTTGTTGTACGTTCACATCCATAGCTCTGTATTTACATCGCGTAGAAGAATGTACAGAAGCTATTCCTTCATTCTCAAGAGAAATAGTAGGGTCGTGATATTCAATTGATTTTTATTCTTGATGGGATTACCGAAATCTGAATGAGTATCTCGAATAAGAGAAATGGTAGATCGTGAAGAAATATACAAAATACCTAAATAGAGTCTTCCTCTTAACGTTGTATTTTGTGAGATAGGGGCTGATGAAAGGTGCAGAAGGAATGCACATTTCTGTGTATACCTCATCGGTGAATAAAAATACAAATTTAAAATGCTTTACACCTTTCAAAACAATATCAGTTTTGTCAAATTCTAATAAACCAGTAATGTGGTACCATATTCTTGAAACATCAATACGCACGACATTTCAAAAAAGGGATGATAAAAATATTGTTAAGACTGACCAACGTTAAAAGATGGACTTAGAAAGCATATTGAATCGATACAAACATTGGAGTTCCACAATTTGAGAAAGCAGACAGAACGGCAGGGTTTATTGGAGGAAGCTCGACTCTTGCAACGTTAAACCGCGATTACAAGGAAGTATGCGAAGGGAATTTGCTAAGAGCGGCATTTACGACAAATTTTCAATTATAAATACAACGTTGGGTGGCACCAATCAATGAAAAACTAGCGCAACGCTTGCGCTAAACAGAAAATTTACACACAGGAAGAGAAACAAGTATTTCAAGCCTTATATACGGAAGTGAAAGATTTGTCGGGAGAAGAGAAGGTAAAATATGATGAAGAGACGGAAAAGAATGTAAGTAAAATTGTAGCTGTCTATATTTATAAGCGTTTCAATCTACATCGGCATCTGAGGTGTAAGATGTTTATTATAAGAGTAAATTGCCTACTTCCAATTAAACTATATTTAATGTTCTGGGCAAGGAAGGGTTCTGCCATATTTGATCATAAAGTATTGCAAAACGCTGAGCCATAAAGTCTTACTGTGTAGGAAAATGTATTACGTTCTATTCTGACACCTGTAGAGAACTAAATAAAAACAAATATTTTACCTCCTTGTAATTATATGCAATTTACAATTGCATGTGTCCAGCACACAAGTTTTTCGTAACTGGAAATACACAGAATAACTCAATGCATTCCTGTAAAGAAAAATAGCAAAAAGGATTTTAAAAGGTGTTTCTCTATTTATTACCGCACATTGGATATCAAGGAGCAAAACAGAGGGGACAGACTTATAAAATGAAGGAAATGGATAGAGTCGAAATATACAACCTTCAGAAATTGAGCGCTGATGTCGGAAAAAACTTCGCTCAGGACAAGGAGAAGAGCAAAGTAAAGTGGGCGGTTATTAAAATATTGCAAGTCAAAACACCTAGTGAGAATCAGGACCCAAAATCAAATTATTATAACTACGATTATAGTTCTGAAGTACCCCATAAAAAGGCTTGGTGCTTGTGTAGGTCGTCCTAAAGCACTCCTTCTAAAACAGGCCTACCAAGAAGAACTAAAAATTCCTATAAAATAGGAAGCTTTTATCACTTGGTGTAATAAGAATCTCATTGAGGAGCCTCATCACAAATTTTATCTTAATTGAGGTAACGAGTTATAATATTGTAACTGTTATCTCTGATGTATCAATGTACTGTAGTTGTGACAATTACGCAGTTAGCGAATCGTCAACATATACAGCAAACTTTAATTTAAATGGACTTACCAAAGATACCGGTGTCTGCAACTCACTATCAATTTCAACAATCAATAATTTTAACATCTGGTGGAAAGTCCTGGCATTTGTGACACTAAATAAAGTTGATTGCAATGTCTATATTTGCGAAAAATACATTGATAAATACAAATAGACACACATCACGGTTTTAACTCAATTTTGCGGTTTAACAATGATAGATTGATTGAAAGAATATTTTTAAACGAATTGTTCATCAACGAAAGCGTTAATGACCAAAATCAAAACTAGTCCTTTATAAAAATGTACAAAAACCCAGTATTGAAATTTAATGAAAATAATCCATGAGCGGCGCGCTGAATTTCATGGGAAATAAGAGAGGGACGCGAACATACCGCCCACCAAAATTGGAATGGTTCTACAATTTTAGCACTAGGGGATAAGCGAAACTTTTAGAAAATAGAGGAACTAATAAAGAAAGTTACCCAGTGTGGTAACAAAATAACATACAAAAAAATAAAACTAACGAATAAAATAAAATAAAGAGAAAGTTATTCCGGAAGGGGAATGAGCTTGTTAACAGGAAGTGTAAGAATGCCAGTACGACCACGCGTGAAACACCGTCTTGACCCTACTTCAATTCAGCAATGCGAGCCAAGGGCCAAGATAAGGGAGAGGTGCTCAGACCATTCAATATTACAACGTCACCCGTTTTGCGCGGATGAGACGATGAAGTTCACTTAGTACGTTTAATCAAGGGATCAAGGTATTTCCGAGACCAACGACGCCATAATGATTGTGAAATCTGTAAGATGGTCTTCCAACGGGAGGTTTAAGAAATGTCTTCCGAGAACGAGATTTCAGGTCTTGATAAGAGAGGGACGTCAATAAGAAAATGACGTGGACTGAGATACATGGATGCTTCATAGAGGTCTGAAGACGATGAGCATAGAGGTCGACTATTGAGAATAGCTTCGATTCATGCAAAAAGAGTGGCATACTCCTCCGCGGTTAAGGTTATTTCAGCACACAAGCGATATAACAAATGCTTGACAGATTTGACAGCTGCTTCCCACAGCCCGCTAAAGTTAGCAGATGGAGGATTAAAAATCCACTTAATTTCGCGCTGAGACAAATTACTCACGATCTCGTCATGCTGAGTGGGGAGAAAATGATAAACTTCCTGAATGTGCCTGTTGGCACCAATAAAATTCCGACCTTGATCGAATAAGATGGAATGAGGGCGACAAATCTATAGAGCGCTGCTAAGAAGACGTCAGTAGAAAGTTCGGGAACAAACTCCAGATGTACAGCCTTAGTCGCGGTACAAACAAAAACGCATAGGTAGCCTTTGGTAATGGTGGTTTTACGGAGACGAGAAGCACGAAGTTGAAATGGTCCGGCATAATCAACACCTGTGTTAAGAAAGGGTCTACCTGGCTGACCTCGACAAGGGGGTAAATCGGCCATGATTGGCTGACTAGTGGAAGCTCGAAAGCGATGACAAGGCATTGGTGAATCACTTCACGTATAAGCTGGCGTAATGAAAGAATCCAATACTGAACGTGCATTAAAGCTTGACACGTGGTGGGTCCAGCGTGCAAGGTGGTTAAACGATAGTGCTTGTATATGAGCATAGAGAGGTGAGCTGATCGTGCAATAATATTGGATGTTGGATTTAGGTGAATCTAACGCCCACCATGAGCCCCATGGTCATCTAGAGAGGGGGTCAATTTGCAAGGAAAATTAACTGTCTTAGTAACTCGTACTTCCTGCAGAACATCGGCAAAATGTTGTGACTGCGTACGCAAGATGATTGTACGTTATGCATTTTGTAAGTCACTAACGCTCAAAGGACCTGCGGAGGGAGGTTTAGAATAATTACGGGCTCTACAATTGAAAACGAAGCGTCGCATCCAAGCTACAACTAGTTGCATACCTGTAAATGAAGAGAATCGTAGAAAGAATTCTTCAAATGGGGGATCGGGTTGAATAGTGATGAGTGCTAGGGGACTCCGTTTAAATTCTAATGAAGAGTTCAAATTGGTACTGCGAAAGGCAATAGGCCATTGCTGGTGGTAATCGGTCAATGGCGGTGGACCTCCAGTCCATAAGTGAAATATCTCATCTTGAAGAAAATTAGAAGCAGATAACCCACGTGAAGCCATGCCAGCGGGATTGAGAGCAGAAGGACAGTGGTATCACGTTAAATTATGAGGTAAGTGACCTACAATATGAGCAATTCTATGTGAAACAAAAGTTTTGAGAGTATGAGGGGGAGTGTGTAACCATGTAAGTACTATTTCAGAATCCATAAAAAGTCTGATGTCGTTCAACGGTTTCGGATACCGGATATGCAAACCGAATTGATTAGATCTGTTCAAGATTGTAAAATCTTGAAAGTTACTTGTTAAGATACCTTTAAAATATGTGAGACATTTGTATACCTCCCTTTTTTTATTGTATATGTTTAAGGCGTGAATTCATTTTAGTTAATAGCTTTGTAGAAATGTGTTGCAGAATTGATAACATCTTTATATTGTTGTAAATTCAAAGGATAATTTCATTGTATTTTCAAAATACTTTGAAATATCACGTTTTCCAACAATGATTGTAAATTGTTTTGTATGGGCATATGCATAGCACCTTTTTTGAAAGTCGACATCTTGATGCATTGTCCTATAGTTAAGAAGTGAGAAAAAAGCACGTTTCACCCTATTATATATTGTATTGTGAAAACCCTAAATTTAGTGTCAATTCTGCATGAATTTCATGGTAGAGGTTCGGAAGACATGAAAGACATTTTTGAATTACCTTTCTAAGTAAGAAGGTTACAATTGCTATTGTAGTATTCCATAGAAACTTAACTTACTATTGGCGGCACCCATAGTTGATTCTTGTCTGGGAACCCGACAAGTCAAGTGATGCTGGCCAATAGGAAATATTTATTTTCGGTTGGTCAACCCAATCCACGTGTAAACACGCCCCTCGCAGATTTCTACTTAACACGTCTCACAACGTGAAGAAATCAGTTACTTCTCACTCATCGAATCGAGCGCAACGCTCAACAGCAAAATTAGTTTTTTCACACTCATCGAATCGAGCGCGATGCTCAGCAACGAAGTTAGTTTTTAACTCATCGAAACGAGCGCAAGGCTCAACAACAAAGTTAGTTTTTCACTCGTCAGTTCTACACTTCTAGACGCGAGTTTTACATTCATCGACGCGAGTTTTACACACTCATCGAATCGAGCTCAACGCTCAATAACAAAGTTAGTTTAAAATTCATCAAATCGAAACATAAAGTGTCTTCCGATCTGAAACCACAGAAATTCAGCGTTCACAACTCAACTTTGTACCATTTTGTAAATTTGTACATTTATTAATTTCGACATTAACTTTGTCAAATTAAGATTATTTATTTAGTTGGATGTCCACGCCAGTTGACGAAGTTCAACTAGAAATATAATCAAAAACAAGATCAATTAAGCGTACTGCGGGGTAAAGTTCAAGTCTAGGGATAGAGAGTGTTCTAAATGGGGCAACACGAGTTTTGGCATTCCACAGAAAGGAATGACGCGAGTTGGCGGATTCGAAACATATGTACACTACCGCAGCATTCGCAAGAGACGAGGCATCCGCGAAGCCTATCAGGTGTATTTGATCAAACTACCTGTTAGGAATCACCCATCTAGGAAGACTAAACGTGGCGATGCAATCAAGATTATTGATAAGCTGGTTCCAATGTAATGCAATTTCAGATGTAACTGGTTGGTCCCAATCAAGTTTAGCGGGTCATATCTTCTGGATAATAATTTTGAAGGAAATGACGAGAGAAGACAAAAAAACATTCGGGTCAAAAATTTTACCTAAAATGGAAGCATGTTACGCTTAGAACAAGCTGCTTGAATAGGTTGAACTCTGAATACAAAGCAGTCTCGAGATGGTTCGCAATTCAAACCTAAAACATTTAACGTATTGTTCTCATCATTAAACTGTAGAGAAGCTTCTAAATGGCTAGAAGGCAAGTCTCTAAGAAGCTGAGGGTGATTAGATGACCAACTGCGTAGTTCAAACCCCCCAGACGAAAGTAACTGTTTTAATTGCATTTGCTAATCCAATGCGGATGCAATGTCGTCCGCACCGGAAATGACATCGTCAAAATAAGTTTGGTTTAATAAGGCTTGTGAAGCTGAACGAAAGCGATGTCCTTCGTCTTGAACGAGTTGCTGGAGAACGCGCATGGCAAGGAAAGCGGAGGGATCCAAGCCATAAGTTACGGTGTTGAGCTCAGCTTCTTCTTCAGGACGATTGGCTTTGGGTTTCCAGAGGATATGCTGCATGTGAAGATTTTGTTCATGTATCAAGATTGGTCGATACATTTGTCGAATATCGCAGTGGGTTGCAGAGACTTGGACATGTGTCCCAGTTCTAAGTATTCTTGTAAAAATTGTTCGTATTCCAATTTGAGTGATTGAGTCTTATCAAGACGTTTGATAAGTTGAACAAGTGAATAACGAGCAACCTTCTGATTACTAGTTGAGGGGACCACGTTTGTTTTAATTGGCAGAGGAACTGAATATCTACCGTCTTAATTTCGTTTATTAGTGGCGATGAAATGTTGCTATACATAAATGTCAAGAAGATGTGTGAGATTCAAAACATAAGTTTGCTGAGGTAGTGGGAAATCTGACGAGTAGATATCAATGAAGTAGTTATTTGATTCCTAGGGGTTGACGTCAGCACCCAAAAGTAAGTCTATTTTGTCTGAGCGGTGAAATTCAGGATCGGCCAAAGTTAAATATCGAAAAGCACGAGGAACTTCTGTACTAATGTTAGAAGGGGGTAAATAATCAGTAATATGAGAGACCACTGATGGGTTTATGTCAATATGATTTGGAGAAAGTCTGGAGAAAAGTTAGCATTGGATAGTACCTGGAGGTACAGAAGCATCCGCCAATGCCTGATACGGAAACTAGCAGATCGTGTATCTTTTGACTCAACTGGTTATATAAACGCTTTGAGATAAAGGAGAGTTGTTATCCAGGGTCAATAACTCCCCTTCCGGGATGTAACTTTTGCGCTCATCTAGAATGCGTGCACGAAAGGTGCCTAAAAGTGACGCCACAGGCGTTGTAGTCATACAACTAAACGAGAGCGAAGAAGCATATGCGGATGTCCGACAGAGGAGGTAGATGCAATATTGGATTTATGATTAACATGATCTGAGATGTGATTGGACGCGGAACTGTGACCTGAATTGTCTAATTGAAAAGGATACAAGAGAGTATGAGGATTACGAGAATTATATTTACGGCAGCCATATGTAGATTTACATTGTGATTTCAGGTGGGCACCTAAACAGTTGAAACAGCGTTTTTGTTGCTTGATGAAATCGATCTTTTCATCGAGAAAGAGGAAAAAATGCGGAACAGGGGGACAATGAGTGTGTCTTGTGACAAAATACATAAAAGAGGATTTTTGATTCGGAATGAACAGAACGATGTGAATTTGAATCTGCAGAATTTGAATTGCGACTGGCAATGAATGAATTTGATGTAGAAGTGGCAGTGGAACGAGTAATGGGCTTATAACTTGCGGAGGTAGAGATTATTTCCAATTAATTTGATCTGATGTACTATGAATTCCAAGAAATCATCAAACCGCGGAACTCCTTCTGAAGACTGTTGATATTCGAAGGCTTTAGCGGTACGTGCATCAAGATTGTTCAATGATAAAGTCAACAAAACGAAGTTGGCTAGATCATCGATGGATAATACTTTAATAGCCTGTACGGAATTTTTATGCGTCTCGTGAAAATGTTTCAAATTGCTGATTGAATTAGAAGAAATTGGTTTGAATTTGAGAATTTCATTTAAATAGGCTTGAGCTATTCTGCGGGGAGATTGATATCTGTTGACCAGGACCGTATACGCTAATTCGTAATTTTAGCTGTAAGCTAGAACAACTGAGAGAGCAGTTCTGCTCAAGTTAAAGCGTAAGAAATGGAACTTATCGATAGGGGAGAGAGACATGCTATTGTGTATAAGGTGTATAAGGCAATTACTCAATGTCACCAGAATAAGTCGGTGAATGAATTTTAGGTAATAAAACATTACTTCGAGAGCTCTGACTAACGCTGGTGATAGGAGTAGTAGTTGGAGTCGGTTTATCACTATTAAGATGCACAAACTTGGCTCTTATTTTAAAAAGGATGGTGAGAAAATCATTGGAAGGTGCTTCTGTATCGACGTTATCCGCTGGGGGTAGGAGATAGTTGATATCACTGATATTATCATTGATAAGTTCAAACTCATCTTACAATCGCGCGGTATCATCATGATATACCTGAGCAACAGCAATTTGCTCATAAGTGCATTCTTCAACTGCATCCCAGCTGCTAGTAGTATCGGAGAAAATCGTTTGTCGCCTTGCTACGTATTGCATCATTAATTTACGATTCTTTTCAACTGCGGCCATATTTATTAACTTACAATGAACAGGAAACAGTTAATAAAAGAATAAGAAATGCAAGATATGAACAACTAAATAAATTTAATAGTTTGAGAATGTATAGTCCCGGCCCGGTAAACGTAAAATGTTTTGAAAGCGAATGATTACTAATTAATTGACTCAAGATCTAGCAGATAAAAGATAATTTTTTTTATTTAATAACAAAAATATAAATTTCATACGTATATTATATTAGGTAGATTAGATTAGATTTTAACAGGGTTACAGTGCACTGAAACCAAAGGTTTATTGTGCCCTCCCTTATCAGAGCTGTTCTCGCTACAACTACAGCTTGCCTTCCAGTTCCAAGGTTCTAATGAACTCTAGTATTTGGGACGGCTTCAACTAGGTTAGGTCCTCACTCTTACAAGTTTCTTGTCCGAAGCATTTCTTGCGTTGACTTGCAATGGCGAGGCATTCTAGAACTAGGTGACCTGGAGTTTCATCCTCCTCCACACAGAATTTACACTCGTCAATATCTGCTAGACCTATTCTCATTAAGTGCTTCCTAAGGCGGCAGTGTCCTGTAAGAAAGCCCGTGAGGAGATGTAGCTTATCTTTACTGAGGTCCAAATATTTATTGGATCTAGCAGTGTCAAAGTTCCCCAGGAACTTTTTGTAATGCTCCAACCCTCTAAAAAAGAGGGACAGGGAACTATCATCACGATTGTGGCGATCACCAATCTGGGGAGGCTCTGAAGGCAGGAGGCTACGCGCTAAACCCCCTCGGGGCTGGGATAAAAGAAGAATCCCGCGGAGGATCCAAAGGACATGGAGATACCCTCCACATCCGGAACCTCTGGAAAGGGGGAATAAGGCGAAAGCTTGACCTTGGGTCAGCCCGAGATCTCCTCCGACTCTGCTGAGATGACTGGGAATGCAGAGACTGCCTCTGCATCCCGGGAAGCTGGGCAGAGCAGCCTGGGGGTCGAGAGTCTGACTCGAGATCTAGAAACCTGTTCGATCACCGAAGGAGATACTGCCATGGTGATCGAGGAGGGTCAGGGAGAGAGAAAGGAGGGGGGTGGATAGAGGCTGAGTAATTCGGCCTCTCTCATCTATAATAATTCACCTTCACGTTCACGAATGTAGCTCAGATTAACCTGCATCACGCGAAGGGAGCTTCAGCCGTGATCGCAAGGTTGTTCGCTTGACTACAACTGGATATTGTACTGATCCAAGAACCATGGATCAACAAAGAAGGCCAAATCAAAGGTTTGGTATGTAAAGATTCTAAATTGATTTATGATCAAAGGCAAGTATCTCCGCGTGCCTGTGTAATCATAAGAGATAACATAAAATATATTTGTGTTTCAGAATACGTGTCACGGGACCTTGTTCCAATCATGGTTCACCTCAACATTGGGGACCGAGACATCGTTATTGCCTCTGCCTACGTCACTGGAGACGGGCCGATGACACCGCCAGAAGAGGTATAAGAGCTAGTGAGACACTGCAATAGCAGACGGCTGCCAATTATAGTTGGTTGAGATGCCAACGCACACAATACCGTGTGGGGAAGCACCAATAACAACGGAACAATGGAGTTCCCTCCGGTGCTCCAAGGTCGAAACTAGTAAGAACTATTCTTCTATATAGCCACGCATTCTTCGGCCTGGTTTCCCACCTTGACTTTAGGTTTTTAATGAGGTTGTCTTCTACTGGCTCGCGAGACTTGACCACAGACAGCCAGGAGACATTGGTATAACAGGTGATTTCGAGGAAAGCTCGAAATTTCACCCGGCATCGTAGCCCCATGTGCAATCCCTTAGCAACGACACTACAGCTGGGACAGGTAAAGTTGGTCCGCGGCAGGGTATTTGAGGGCTGCCAGTTGAGGTTTTAGACACAACGAGCCCCAGGTATTTCCCCGCAGACCTCCTCCTCATATTAAATCATCTCAGAGGCCCTCCTCCTATCCGCCACCTGGAGACGCGCCGGGTTGGTACTTCACCCCCTCCATCCCTCCACGTCAATGAATACCCCGACGAACAGAGACGAACTACGTACATATCTACTGATGTGGACCCGGTATATTAGGTAACTACCGACGAATTTATTTTTATATTTGGTGATAGGTTCATGTATTTCCCTTTTCATAATCAAATTTTCTTTGTTACTATACTTATTATAGATTACTTATCAAATTTAACCAATATATGTGGCAACGTCGACCCACGCAGACAGTACAAAAATGGAAGGTATGAATTTAAAAACTGACTGCATGATTTTTGTAGAATTATAGTTCGTCAGTGCCAACTAACCGTTATTATCGGTTATCATTATCGAATAGTAGTAATACAATGATCACAGACCGATTACTAATGTAATTGCAGCTTTTCAAAAAAAATTGCTATTGGCAGATAATAAAATAATAAGTTGAAAATCTTAGGTACATACTTGTATAAACTGAATTTTCTCAGTGTAGATATCATAGTCAAATCCCCTAGCCTAATAGATATCAGACGTTACGTCTAAGTCCAAATATTCTCCGGTTATAGATTAAGGGACGTTTCAATGTTCATTCTTCGAAGTGATTATATTTTATTCATGTTCATCAACTTTGCCTCAATTCTGAGTCTAGTTTCGAAGTTGCTCTCATAGGGAATTGTCATGAGTTGATCATTATGTTAAAATTGTCGAAATTTGCAATTATTTTCATGTTGAACATACTGTGTGTGTATGTGAAATTTTGGCAGTAGAAAACATAGTTCTTAGCCACAAAAATCATTTAATTTTAATGTTCAACTTTATATTGAAATTTGTGCGCTTTTAAATAGCTCAACTAAGGCGTCTAAAATAGGTTTTAGGTTTAAACTTAATAGGTGAGTTAAATTTGTCGGTAAAGAAATATTGTGAATAATGAGAAAATTTAAAAAATTTATGTATTTGATATTGATGATTTCTACAGGAAAAAATTAAATGGTTAAGATCAGCTATTGAACTATTGTCACATGAAAATATAGAAGAGCCTATAATTCCTATTTGAGCAAGGTGCGCCGGAAAGATACCATGATGTAGTTTCATTCTAGTTACTATCGTAGTGTAGTATTTATTCGTATTGTATTTTTGAATATGTGGTATTGTTTTGGGTATTTCTGGATGTATAAGTGTGTATGAGTTTTTAGATTCTTTCACGTATTCCTGCCATACACTATTCCAACTGTAAGTGATTTGTCCTTTAAGTGACGGCAATAGGTCAATTGTGTTATAAAAATCAAAAAACTTGTTTTCCAAAACTGCCATTTTGGCAAGGCTATCTACAATTTCATTCCCTTTAATGCCAGCATGTCCTTTTACCCAGATAAACGTTATTTTGGTATCAGAATTACTTAATAGGTATAGATAGTTTCTAATATTCCATAAAAGGAAATTTTTCACCTGGATTATATAATTTTTTAGTTCCTATAGTTTCAAATGCTGCTTTTGAAACGGTTATTATAAGACTATTGCCAATTTTGTTCTCAAATAGATAAGTGAGGGATTGTCATATTGCATACATCTCCGCTGTGTAAATTGGACATGAATCATGTAAACGCATTTTTTCGAATGATCAAAGGGACATCCAGTTCCATTATTGGTTTTTTAGCCATCCGTGTAAATAGTTGAAGAATTTGTATGGTTTGAATGAATAGATATCATAATGTCTTTGTTAACTATGTCTGAAACTGAATATAGGGGGAATATGGTGTTAGGTTCAAACATACAAGAGTCATAGCTGAATCTAAACATTGGATATTTGTCGACAGTATGAATTAACTTCTGAAATTTATTAGTGAACATAAAAGCAGCGACCAACGGTGGATTATTTTTAATCTTCCAGTATTTGTTTGCTAAACATTGTGTTGTGAGATAAGCAAGATTATTGCAGCAATATTTTCCTCTAATTTTGATTGAATATTTATTTGTCAAATATTTGCATCTAATTGCAAATGGAGGATCAAGAGATTCAACTAAGATTGCATCAGTTGGGGATGATCTCATTGCTCCTATACATATCCGTAGAGATTTAAACTGAATGCGATCTACCATTTGTAGATTTGTTTTGCAAGCAGAACCGTACAAATTCGATCCATAATCCAGAATTGAGCGGATGTATGCTCTATAAAACAATAATGAAATGGCCACACCAACACCAAACTTTAACCTAGAAATACATCTTAACATGTTTATCCCTTTTTCACATCTACATTTGATATACTCAATATGTTTCGTCCACAACAAGTTACTTGTAAGTTCAGAGAGAACCACTGTTGCGGGTGACTGATATCGATGTCTCGTGAAAAAAAGCACATCGCATTTTTCAGGCGATATGTTAAAAACTAAGTCATATAAGGATTGTCTAATCATGTTCTCTAGAACACACAAGCACTCTTGGTGTGAATTTTGGATCGTGTAATAGGCAAAATTATCAGCATACTGAACTTCATAACAAGAACCATCTCCTACCTGATGCAATTCTGTTGTATATAACTTAAAAAGAAAAGGGCTCAAAATAGATCCTTGCGGTAGACCTTGAGACAATACCCTTGGCACATGAAGTTCATTCTTATGATCTCTGAGGTAGATTTTCCGATTTGTGTACAAATTAAAAATATTGGTCGCCACTTTATTACCAATACCGAATTCTATAAGTTTTTTGTTAGTATGTTTAAATCTACAGCGTCATAGGCGCCTTTTATGTCGATAAATACACAAGCAAGATATTTGTTCTCAGAAAAACTTACTTGTACGTGATTAACTAATTGTGTTATAGCATCTATCGTGCCGTAACTCTTCTTCTTCTTCTTTTAGTGCCGTGCAGATTCCTACGTAGGCGTTCATCTTCTCTATTCCTATCACATGTTTCTATTAATTGCAGCATACTGCAGTGTTTGGAAGTCCTTTATCCCTGTCCATTGACGAATATTTCTAAGCCATGATAATTTTTTCCTGCCTATTCCTCTTCCCCCTTCCTCTATTTTACCTTGAAGAATGAGGCGTTGAAAATGGTAGCGTTCTCCGCGCAGTATGTGTCCGTAACTCTTGCGATACCCATATTGTGTTGCCGGAAGAAGTTGATTGTTTTCTGTAAACCATTCTAATCGCGCTTTGATCATTCGCTCAAACGTTTTTATAATGGTGGAGAATAAAGAAATTGGCCGAAATGATGTCGCAATGTCCTTTAAAGGTTTGGGTAATAAGGTAATAATTACGTCTTTTATGGTTTCTATGTAATCATTTTGTAACCACCAGCCGTTAGAAATATCTAAAAGATTTGTTTTTGCTATTTTGGGAAGGTTTTCTATCATTTTATATGTTAAATTGTCTTAACCAGGCGCAGTATTTCTGGAAGTTTTGACATATTTGCATGTTAAATGGAATTTCTAAATAAAGATTTGATTCTAAGATGTGTGAGGGATGAGATTCGAGTTTATTTTGAACAGTTGCAGGACAAATTAAATCAAATATTTCTTCAAGCAATTGTGGTGGTAGAGGAGTACGATTATTCTGAAAATGTTTATTTGAAATTATTTTCATGAAATTCCAAATTTTAGTTTGGGGAGTATTCCTATTAATAGAATTCATTAAGGAGAACCAGCTATCTTGATTAGCTTTTTTAAAATTTAATTTGGCAATTGCTACACTTCTTTTATATTTAATAAAATTTTGGAAATTAGATATTCTCTTATATTTAAGAAGAGCTTGTTTCCTTTTTTCTACAGTTTCTGTACATTCTATGTTCCACCAAATAGGTTTTTTAGTAATTGGAATGAAAGGTTTTTTGATAGGCATAGACAAATCTGCGGCTTTTGACATGGCTGTAATTAACAAGTCAGCCTTATCTGAGAGATTAGTATTAGTATCATTTTCAGTTAATATTTGATCAATATAGTCCTGATATGTTATCCAATTTGCTCTCGAGTTATTCTATCTATTAGAAGTTAAAATGTTTGCGCGATTACCTGACAAATGGAGTGAAATGCTTATTATAAAATGATCAGAACCTAGAGTTTCTTCCATGATTTGCCAATCTAGATATGAAACTAGGTTAGAAGTAGCAAAAGTAATATCAACCCTAGAAGGATTTTCATTAGGCCTGTGTATTCGATTTGGTTTACCATTATTGACACAGATTAAATTGCAGTGATCTAAAGCATCTATAAGTCTTTTACCTTGTACATCATCCTCGTGGGATCTCCATAAATTATGGTGACAATTAAAATCACCACAGATAATAACCTTACCTGAAAATTGTGAGAAAATATTTATCCAATCAATGACATTAACATTATTTGCGTTACGTGGTTCATATATGTTTACTAAGGTTATTTTCAAGTCACTGATTTCTATTGCACAAATTTCAATGCAAGCGTTAACATTTTTTATTATTTCAATTTCACTAAAGTTAATATCTTTTTTGACATAAATGCCTACACCTCCGTAACAATCATCCCTTTTTTGTATGGGATAATAACCTCGAAGAGGAAAAATATCTTCCTTTTTAGTTTGTAACTCTTGTAGTATTAAAATACCGAATGAATAGCTTTCTAAAAATTGTAAAAAGTTGTATTTTTATTAGTAATTGAACGACAATTTCATTGAAACAAATGTAATTCACCAAAAGTCCTCATCATATATACTCTCTAAATCACTGACTGGATTATTTATAATTGAGCTAAATTGATTTCTAATACTATTATGGATTCCTCCTAAATTTTTGTATTCACTTTGAAAATATGTAGGATCAGTAAGTGCTTTATTTATTAACCAATTAACTTCAAATATTATTTTTCTTTATGAGCCATGAAATCATCACGGTGAGGGTTTGGAATGACAGGTTGTGATTGTGGGAGTGGTGGAACTTTTTTTGTAGTTTGAGATACTCTAATAGGAGATACACTTTTACGTTTAGTCGGTTGTGTCTGGGTGTGTGATTGAGTAGCAACATGTGAGTCTTTTGGGCCAGGTGTGAATCCTGGAAAATTATTAAGATTATTAAGTGCCCAAAATCTATTATTTGTGGTAATTTTAGCATAAGATCGATTATTAACTATTTTTCCTGCTTCCTTAAAAGGTATATTATGGTATGCCATTGTTTTTTTTTATATTAGATTGAAACGTTACAATTATGATTTTCTTCCATTTTATCACCTCAATTTTCTACACTTCTAAACTCCTTTGCATAATTTTGTCGTATGTCCGTATCTCATGCATTTGAAACATTGGACAACCGGATATATAAACGGTTCAACCTCAAAATTACATAAATTAATTTGCACTCTAGATGGGAGGTTACTACCTAGAAATGATACAATTATCATTGGTCTTGGTATTAATTTTGTTGTACCATCTTAATTTTCAAATTTCCTCATCATTCTTTTCACACTCATAACTTTTTTATCCGATTTAATATTGTTAAGGCAGAGGCTGCGTGTCCGAGTTCGGACACTTAATTATTCTTACTAAATGTCCGGTATCGGACATTTAATTTCAATTGCTATATGTCCGATTATGAAATCCTACGAAAATGTGTTCGGACATGTAATTATTCTTACTAAATGTCCGACATCGGACATTTAATTTGAATTGCTATATGTGCGAGGTTGGAGTCATGAACGTTGATCCTAAACATCCGATGTGGGATACTGAAAAAGATAGTTATACTGAATGTATAATCCGGTAGCCGAATTAATTGATAAGCAACACTCGCGAGTCCTAATTTGTTTATTTTGAAAATAAGTAATGTAGAAAAATAGAATAAAGAACACAATATAAATATGTACTCATAATTACATTTTGGTATTGCTAATGAGTACCTAAATACTAATCTTAAGTAAGTTTCTAAGTTCACTTAGTTTTAAACTTTTTTTTTGGAAGACCAATGGCTGTTAATAAATGTCTTTTTGGACGCCCCCTTCCTCTTTTTATTCGAAGAGGCATTTTCATGTTTGCTACTCTTTCTCTATCATCTGAATTGCTTACAATTTGTAAGTCATTTAAATCAATATTTGTAAGATTTGTTTCTGGATGCTCTGTTGTAAGTTTTTTTGTTTTTCCTTCGGTGTCGACTTTCGATGACTAAATTAAGAGTTTCATTTGTATTTAAATTATTATTATCTTCTTGATTTGTTTCACTTATTTCTTCTTCAACGACAATGTCTTGAAAGAGCAAATGATTCTTATCTTCTTGATTTGTTTCACTTATTTCTTCTTCAACGACAATGTCTTGAGAGAGCAAATGATTCTTATCTTCTTGATTTGTTCCACTGATTTCTTCTTCAACGATATTGTCTTGAGAGAGCAAATTAATATTATCTTCTTAATTAGTTTCACTGATTTATTCTTCAATGACAATGTCTTGAGAGAGCAAATGATTATCATCTTCTTGATTTGTTTCACTGATTTCTTCTTCAACGACAATGTCTTGAGGGAGCAAATTGATTTCCTTATAGGAAGATATCGAAGCAATAACATTTTCAGACTGATCCATATTTAAAGAATTATCATACACTACGTTTTCGACAAGAATAATCTTCTTACCCAATTTCCAATAATTTGTTAAATCTTTGAGAATTTTTAATTTATTCTCAAATTCCAGAGTTCCTTTTTCCGATGCTACTTGTGCTAACTCTTGTATTGTATTTAGCGCCAAATATTTTTTTTGATTCTGACTCAAAGTCGCTTTTCTTTTAAAAGTTGTTACGCTTGACAGAGATGCATCAATTTCAACATTATTGAAATTATTATCCCTGGGATTTTCTACTTTATCTTGGAATAGATTATGGTGTGCAACATAATATTCTTTAGTCCACCTTTCTCCACAAAGTGACCTTTCGAATAACTCTGTGTTTTCAAAACTTCTAAATGCTAGTATATGGCAGCAAGGCAATTTCATTTGTTTTATGAATTTACAGTCACAACGATTGTTTGTTGTTGTGTAAGTGCGACTTAGGGAGTCAGACACACTCACTAGGCCATCGGCATCTTTTTTGATAACTACTTTCTTAGATTTATAATGCTGTGTTTTGATAAAATTGTATGCATAGGGTGTTAATAGTTCCTTATATTCTTTTAAATTATTTTCAAACGGATTTAAGGTTGTTCCTTTTTGTAACATAGTAAATATTCCAAAATTGTGTTTTTCACGAAGACTATTAAGAATACAAAAAAAATGGTCGATGAATACTCCCAAAGAGGCATAACGTTGAATAACTGATTTCAGTTCCTGATTGATACATTTTAACCTATTATTAGTTGTATTAGAAAATGAGCATTCAGCTTCACATAGAGCTGGTACCCATTCTTCTTTAATAGAAGTCCAATTTTTTTCCAAGTAGTCGACAACAGACCTAGGAACTTGATCTTTCATTTCATCGAAAATTTTATTATATTCGTTTAAATTTTTACCATATAATAATTGTTCCACCTAAATTAATGAAATATTTCTTTCCCTAGATGTTATTCCAAGTTTTGAGTTAATTTGCCTTTGAAACGTTTTTAAGACATGGAACTTGCATATAAGTATTGTCGCTTCTGAAAAACATTCTTTCAGAACAAATCTTTCTTTTATGTCTTTATCGGTCATTATTGTTTTTATGTTTGACCATTGCTGGTTATTAGATTTGAATGTTTCACACATCCACTTTAGGCATTTAGACTGTTTGAGTCTTCATACATTAACAAAGTAATGCATATAATGTCACTACCTCCATTAGAATCTTCCACTAAGAAAATATACACTGGACCTCTGATGTCCAGTAGTTTATAGGTGGCATCAATACACATAAACACAGGATAAGCTGCCGCGAGCATTTTCATCTCTTTCGATTGAAATTGTAGTCCTCTAAATTCCCCGTTCTGCTCCAATACAACTGATTCACAATCTGAAAAATAATAATAGTATCCATTATGTATATGACTTAAAGATTGTTTTTCAATTAACTTACTATATGTATTCTTCAGCAGCTCGATGCAACTTGAAAGATCGGATGCCGCAGCTGCATCAGGCTTAATTCTGGTTTGAATATTGTGAAGATCTTTTAAAGTAATTTTTTTATTGCTGGTTGTCATAACATGAGATTGAATCAATTTTTTAATTGCTCTCATTTTAATCATATTTTTGGTTTCCTCTAGTACTTTCCCTTCTAATTTTCGTACTGGTGCATAGTACTGATACAATTCCTTTAAAATTACGAGTATATTACAATAAAATAAAATATCACAAAGAAATTATACTAACTATGATAACTGACTTGACTATACCTACAACTCACTTTTGAAACAGTGTGATTGTTTTCGTTATTTAACTGGGTGAGTTTTAGCTTTTTCGTCTTACTCTGGAAATTAATTGTTATATATGCACCGCAGTTAGTAGTGCGATGAGATCTGCAATAAAGTTAGTAATGTTAAGAAATTAAACAATATGTACTATATTTGCTGGTTTACCTAGTATTTGGTCTTTTGCCATTAGAATTGCTCCTAAACAACTTTCCACCTTGCTTACAAGTGAATTTCAGATATTCGTGAATGCAGTTCTTGTCCTTTCGGTCTCCTTTTAGAATTTTACTATCACGTTCGTAAAATTTTACAAAGTTTCCTTTTTCATAAGCACTGAGGGCTTTCATGTAATCACTGTAGCTGTTAAATGTTTAACCAACCTCCATTGTATTGGTTAACTGAACCACCCGCAGGCAGCGCTAAGTGAAAACCGAGGCTAAAACTCGAACAGACTTAACCTCAAAAAACACATTTTAGTAGTATTTCATACTAGGACATATAGCAATTGAAATTAAATGCCCGATGTCGGACATTTAGTAAGAATAATTAAGTGTCCGAACTCGGACACGCAGCCACTGCCTATTGTTAACTAAATAAGTCTCATCAAAAAATGTATCTTCCATTCTTATAACTCCTTTTTTGGGTGAAAAATGTAGGTACATAAGCTATAAGATCATTTTTGATCAGTGTTTTTAAATGAATCTCCAGGTCTCTAGTTAATTCCACAATATAATACAAGTTACTGAAAATTCTAAAAAATTGACAATGGTTTCGATAAATCAATATCATCGTCAGAATGACAGAAGTTACATTTCATTTTATGCCTACCTGATGTTTAGTAGTTATTTTTGGCTAGACCAAGAAGTAACCTAACTTGTGATTGGCTTAATATATGTTTATAGAAAAAAGAAGAAGATGTGATATTACAAATATTGAAGCTTAGATATTATTAGCCCTATGGTGATATCCTGGATATCATTTTTCAATTATGATCAGTATAACTGTGCAATGATATAGAAAACCAAGAAAACTATATTTGCTGATCTTTACAATTCTCACTTATGAAGACAGTTTATTAGTGGAGAAGTCCCTAGATTTAACTGTTCATTGACAACTTCATATTGTGGGTTTCTTAAATGTCTTCTAATTTCCAGTTCTTCAAGGAAATCCAGTTCCTGTTTCTTTTCACAAATATGCAGTACTTCTAGTTCTGTGTTAGGTGTCCATGAATGATTGGTGTCAAGTAGATGTTTTGCGTAGTGGGATTTATCTGGTTGTTTTAATCTGTATGCTCGTAAGTGCTCACTGTATCGTATTCCAAAATTCCTAAGGGTCTGACCCAAATAGACAGCATTACATTCTGGACATTTGAGTTTATATATACCTGACTTCTTTAATAGTGGTATTTTTGTTTTTACATTTAACAATTTTGTACTGACGTTTCTTTCTGTTTCAAAAAAAAATTGTTGTATTAAAACAACCAGATAAATCCCACTACGCAAAACATCCACTTGACACCAATCATTCATTGACACCTAACACAGAACTAGAAGTACTGCATATTTGTGAAAAGAAACAAGAACTGGATTTCCTTGAAGAACTGGAAATTAGAAGACATTTAAGAAACCCACAATATGAAGTTGTCAATGAACAGTTAAATCTAGAGAATTCTCCACTAATAAACTGTCTTCTTAAGTGATAATTATAAAGATCAGCAGATATAGTTTTCCTGGTTTTCTATATCATTGCACAATTATACTGATCTTAATTGGAAAAATGATATCCAGGATATCACCATAGGGCTAATAATATCTAAGCTTCAATATTTGTAATATCACATCTTCTTCTTTTTTCTATAAACATATATTAAGCCAATTACAGGTTACTTCTTGGTCTAGCCAAAAATAACTACTAAACATCAGGTAGGCATAAAATGAAATGTAACTTCTGTCACTCTGACGATGATATTGATTTATCGAAACAATTGTCAATTTTTTAGAATTTTCAATAGCTTGTATTATATTGTGGAATTAACTAGAGACCTTGAGTTTCATTTAAAAACACTAATATGAGCATATTCCACGAAGTAAGGGTCGAGACAGTCAATTTCATCATTTTTGATAATTATTTCATGATTAATTAAACTATTTGCAGTAGAATATGTTTTAAAAATTACTTTAACTCGATTTCTTCCTACTGGTATAATATCTGATACGTTTTCCTTAAATTCAATCATTTGAAAAAGGTAATGTCCAATACGAATGGGAAATAATCTACCTAGCTCTTTATTTTTATGTTTAGCATATACAAAATAAGGACCGTTATCAGTCGATCGGTATTTATTATTCAAATCATAAACTGGTAGATTATCACTAGTCGTACCTGTTTTTTCTTTGTCGTCACCCCCCGGAGTCTCCTGAATCATAATCCATATTGTTACTAACTGTTTTTTATCTGTGTTGTACCTAAACTAAAATTAATATTATTCAAAATTCTGAAATAGTTTCTACTTAAATAAATAACTTAGCACTCAATTCGTGGGCGATGTGTACACTATCACTGCATGAATTGAACGAACGTTGAACACACTATTTACTACCAGTCCACCAACACTCGCAATTATATTGTCTGACGCGCCTTTCGACAACCAAGTTATCATCTTCTGAGAACGAAAGGCCGAAACGCGTGTTAATGTAGCGGTAGTAGTTTAATTTATTCTGAAATTTTATGATGTTTTACCTAATATTTCATAGATCATAGGAAACTTTTTCTCAACTCTTGGCCAATTATTTAGATTCTATCTCATAAATCAGTTTAAAGAAGTTTAACAAATCCTTCAGTATTTATGATTGTTTTGGAAATTTACTGATATGCTCAATGACTACTACTATACAAATTAATGAATTTATTAGTAATGGTCGCTAACAAAATGGAATCCCTTTACCCAATCTATTAGAGAATTAGACAATCTATTAAGGCGGAGCACGTATCAAAGATATTTATCCGATTCATATGGAGTTGGGTCGGTCCCAAGAGCATTCCTCATATCTTTCTTGTTAATAGTGACAGTAGTGGTGAGATACCCGAAGGGTCACTATCAAATATCTAGGAATAGGGAAAGGCAAAAGGACATTGTGTAAAATGCGATAACATATTAGTTAGAATTTCGACTTGTTGGCAAATAGTACTAGTTTTGTAAATATTCACGACCAGCAGGAGATTCTTGAAATTATGAGCTGGATTATTTTATCTTAATTCATAGCTTTTCATCAATCCGTACATTAAATTGTAACTAGGACATAAGTAATTTTTGTTGAATAACAATGATATGATGATTTTGTTCAATTTACATAGTTTACTTGTAGACCGCGTCTAGCCGATATCTAGAAGTCGCTTCTATTTTCTCCAAAAATGAGAAAACCAAATATAATTGGTTCCTAATTCCTAATGATTTGGAAGTTATGGACGTTTCTTGATCTTATGGTGAAATTAATTTCGAACAGATGTACGAGGATAAAAATTCATAGATTTCAGAATCTTTTTCGATACTTCAGGAAGATTCCAAATACATTTGCAGGAGCAGAAAAATATTGTTCAAATATAGAAGAATTTCCAATAGATCTGAATATTATTGGAAATGACATTGGTTCCTTTATTTGTCATTTCCCTTTCCCCCCTTTCCTATACACAGGGGCTATATAGAGCAAGTGATCCATAAGAGACTCTTATCAACTCTTCATAATTAAGACATATTTGTTTTTTAGATGTGTTGCTGTAATATTAACGTATCCTTTGTGCATAAACGAGCGTTATTAATAGATGTTTTCTGGTAATAGCTCTTTTTTTAATAGGCTAAAGTGAAGATGTCTTTGACGTGTTCATTGATGCTAAAGTTATACCTGGCATTCAAAAACGAGCTTACAGAAGAAAATCGTAGAAAACAGAATTTTTCGAAAATCGGCGCTTTCTTTTCAAGAAAAAAGAGAGTCATCTTTTCAATACTGTTATGAAATCGCACAATGAAGCCGACCCTGTTCTAGTTGGATATCTATAGTTAAAATTTTGGCGGGTGCACACTTATTTCTTAGAAGGGGTATTTTTTGAGATTGTCTTGATAGAGAAATTTCTAAGGTCAATTGTTTTTTGGGATCCGCAATCGAAATTTTACAGGAATCAGAATGTTCCAGAAAGGTTTAAGTATACAGGGTGTTCCATCTCAGACGAGCTACCCAGTATATTTCTTATCCCATAGTGATTGGAAAAATTTCCCGAAACACGTCGGATAATTTTCTTTGGGGGACATCTTTTGACGTATATATGAGGCTTGAACAAGCGACTCCAACTCCTCAAAATTGAATAGGGAAGAGGGGTTGAGCGAAACTTCATTTGTAAGGTTCAGGAAGCTACTTTACAACAAAAATAAATTGTTTTATCATGCTTACAATCAAAAAAATCAAAATTGCGTTTTTAAATCAAATTTCCAAATTGTCCTCCATTGACTTCCACACAATAATGCATTCTCTTGAACTAATTAATAAAAAAAAAACATTTTCTTATCTTGCCTTAATTTTTTGTTCCTAAAAGGTGTTTATCGCGTTTGTTCGATCATTTCATGTATTAAAAATCAATCTGTTGAGTTACTACTTTGCTGATTTGCTTACAATTTCAAAAATAATTATGGTGTACAAATTGCAAGAACGTATTGAGCTGGTTAGCCTGTATTACCAAAATCAAAATGGTGCCCGTGCGGTTGCAAGGATATTTAACCATCCTGATCGTAGCGTTCGCCATAAGTACGTAATGGAATTAATTTCAAAATTTGTTGAGACGGGTTCAGTAATGGATAAAAAAGGGTACCCATTGGAATTGTGAATGATGAAGGAGCAGCTGTGGCGGTATTGGGCCATGTCCAACTTATGCCAAACACGCAATCTGTCCGACAACTTTCTCCAGTTTCCGCTATTAGCCAATCTAACGTTTTCAGAATTTTACATAAACACAAGTTCCATCTGTACAAAATTAAATTAATTCATGAAATAAACGATGATGATTTCGATCGAAGGCAAGAGTTTTGTGAAATTGTGGCCGAGCGCATCAACAATAACCCAAATTTCTTGTACAACGTTTGCCGTTCGGACGAATGCACTACTTAATGGAGAGATTAACCGGCGTAACTGTAGAATTTGGAGCGATACAAATCCTCATGTATTTCGAGAATCTCACACTCAATATCCGGAAAAGGCAAACGTTTGGGTAGGAATTTTGGGAGGCCACCTAATTGAACCTCTGTTTATTCCTGGTAATTTAAATGGAGAAATTTATCTTGAAATGCTGGAAAATTTGATTGATCCGTTAATAACAGAAAAATTAGAATACGATCCTCTACTAATTGAACAACAATCGCATTTCCAACAAAATGGAGCTCCTCCTCACTACGCCGCACCAGTTCGCCAATACCTCAATTTACAATATCCTGGTCGTTGGATTGGAAGAAGAGGTCCTGTACAGTGGCCTGCCCGATCTCCTGACCTGAACCCTCTGGACTTCTTCTTGTGGAGACATCTTAAGTCCAAGATTTTTGTGACTCAGCCTGGAAATTTGGTCGAACGACGCCAACGAATTGTAAATGAGTGTCGTCAAATAACTCCAATTATGCTGGACCATATTAGAGACGGTTTTCAGTCAACATTGTATTATTGTATGGAAGTCAATGGAGGACAATTTGAACATTTGATTCAAAAACGGAGTTTGGATTTTTTTGATTTAAAGCATGATAATACAATTAATTCCTTTAAGGAATGTGAATTTTTTAATACACCGTTGTAAGGAGGCTTCCAAGACCTTACAAATGAAGCATCACTCAACCCTTAATCCCTATTCAATTGTGAGGGGTTGAAGCGCCCCCTCTTAGGGGGTTGCTTGTTCAAGCCTCAAATATGCGTCAAAGGATGTCCGCCAAAGAAAATCATCCGACGTATTTCGGGAAATATTACCAATCGCTATGGGTTAAGAAATATGCGGGGTGGCTCGTCTGAGATGGAACACCCTATATATGCAAATTAAGAGTTCAGTCTACATTTTAATGAAATCGTAAGCAGAACAGTGAACTGTGTTCAATTGTGAACAGTGTATTTATATAAATTAGAAATTAAGTGTGTACATAGATTAAGTATAGGTGAATAGTTAAATGTATAAATAAATTACATAAATAGAAATAGCGTGTGTATAAATTTATCCCGCCCGTTTTGTTAAAAAATCTTTGAATAAATGAGAAAAACATTACATTGTTGTCAGGTTGAGGTAATATAAATAAATAGTTATGTAGAAATGGCTAGGATACTAAGTGACCTAAAAGTGACAGAACTAAAAGCAGAATTTGAAAATCGTGAGTTTAAAACCTCCGGAAAAAAGAGCGATTTAGTAAAAAAAACTCAAAATAACACTGGAAAGTGACGGTTTGGATGCAGAAACATTTTTATTCGACGAGGGTTCAACCTTTATATCATCAATTTTTGCCACGGTAGAGGAGATTTCAACTAATGTGAAGAATGACATTTCTACTTTGAAGAACGGTTTCTGCTAACATGGGCGAGAAGATTTCAAGTATGAAGAACGATATTCTGCTAATAAGATTTCTGTCTGTAACTTGTTAATGAAAAATGACATTGCTGCTGACGTTAAAAAAAATTTCGTCTCTAAAATCGGATATTGAGAATAAGATGAGATCGATGGAAAATCAGGGAGCTAGAGAGAAATATGGCAGTCTTTAGAATACAAGACACGCCAGCAGGAGAAAAGGGCTTTGAACATATAAAACCCTGCAAGCCATAAATAAATCCTAAGTTAGAAGATATAGGCACTTTTCTCCGGGTCAACACCTCAATGTTCGTCGAAAAGACGTCGTGAACCAATTATATAAAACAATTTAAAGCAGCCGCTATGGTGAATAATTCGTCCGATAGGGAGAAGGCAGACATGACCATCACGCTTCAGGAAGTAGCCTTAGATGTACTTCAGACTATACCACTTAAAGAAACATGTGACTTCGAGTAGCTGAATACATAATGGAATATTTGGGTATCCAGGCCATTATTGATTGCATATTCCATCCGAAGACCATGGTAGATGTATTGACAGTTACAGAAAGTTAGAACCATCCAAAAAGAAGGCGACGAAGACCGTCCAGATCGTCAGCTTAATAAAAATTATCATCGGCAAGAATCATAAAAAGATCAAATGTTGAAAGTGTGGCAAGCTAGGGCATGTACGCAGATCTTGGAAGCGCCCCAAGGCTGCGGCAACCGAAGTACTCCAGTCATAGGAAAAGTAAACAGAGACGAGCATGTAGCTGTGGTTTCAAGAACTACAGAAGTGAACTAAGAATGATCCCCCAACAGGATCAGAGAAGATCAGGAGAATTATCCTCACCTAAAGATTATGCGGCAATGGAAGGAAAAAGTCTGCGATCTACATGGCTAGAATTTTAATGATTTTCATCGACATATTGGGCTCAATGGAACTCCTTGGTCCTGGTAGAAGGCCTTTCGAGTAGATTCCATGAAAACGATGATGGTTTAGAGAAGAGACGGTGGCTAGATATTCCAAGAACGAGAGTAGCTGAAGTACTGCGAAAGTTACACGACAGTCCATCAGGAGGTCATCTGGGAATGAACAACCTCCTTCAGCGAGTCCGTAAAAGGTTTTATTGGATGAACAGTACCGATGATAAGAAGGCTGGTGTGAGAAATGTACGACTTGTTGTACTAGTAATGAACTACGTCGCCAGAGGAAGGCTCCCATGAAAACATATAATGTTGGAAGCTCTTTCGATATGATTGCTGTAGATATCGCTGGAACATTTTCGACGACAGAAAATGGTGGTAAATACGTTATAGTTGTAATGAACTAGTTCACAAAATGAATGGAAGTTTACACGATCCCTAATTAAGAGGCCACAACTGTCGCGGATGTATTGGCGAAAGAACTCATCAGACGATATGGAGTGCCTCTGGAAGTCCACAGCGATCAGGTACGAAATTTCTAGAGGCGTATATTCCAGGAAACTTGTGAAAAGCTGCGAATGAAGTAGGCCAGGATAACAGCACTGCATACATAGGAACATGGAATGGTCGAGGAATGAACAGGACCACTAGGGCTATCTGGTAACCTAGAATTTGGTTGTGAGCAGGCCAAAAACATAGCGGGAGAAGATTACGTGATCCATTGGAGAAGAAAGATGGACGATTTGCACGAATTGGTTCGAATGAATCTTCAAGTTGCCGTCGACAGAATGAAGAAACGGTACGACACACAGGCTACAGAAGGCAATTTCAAAGAAGGGGACAAAGAATGGTTACACAACTCGACGAGGAGAAGGGAGATTCGTACATAATCAAGAAGATGATCAATGGCGCCATCTATCGCATAAGCAAGATCCCCAATGGAATACTGGGAGTAGTCCATCAAAACCGACTAGCGCTATTCGAAGGAGACGATGACAAAGAGGGCAGAGTGAACCACATACAACAAAAGTCTGACCCTTCCTTCGAAGAATTTATGGGCGCATATGAAGATACCGCGAAAGCTAGATATGGAGTCAAAACAGATCGACAAGAGTTGTTCACGCTCCCAGAAGAGTATTCACTGGCGTACAACATCTCCTCCAGTAACAAATACGCTCGAGCGTTGGCCATCGTCTTTCGAAGGAAGTTTGAGCAATTAGAAAAACTTGAACACCATATTCCATTCCATGGCAAGGTTTAGGTTTTAGGTTTGTAACGAGTGGGTCAATAAGGCCCTCCACTGCGACTCGTAAGAGTCTATTGTGGCTATCCCATGGTAAGACACTGAGATTCAAACACAATTCGCAATACCATAAACGACTTTCAAGATCGATCCACTTACCGCGATATGTGGGAAGCGCTTCGAAGCCTTCGAGACCATCTGTTGGAATATAACGTGAAGAAACTGGCTATCTAAGATAGTGAGCAACCAGTTGGATTGGCGAGTCATCAGGTACATGATAGAGGTAATCTTCCAATATACTGGTGTCCACATTATTAACTTGTAGCTATACTCCTCGTGATCAGTACCCGATGAAGAAACTGCCCTGTTATTTCCATTTGACCGGAAAGTGGAGAAATGGGTCCAGTTGCTGATTTCGAACTTTCTTTTAAGGAGGGGATATTGTTACGAAATCGCACACTAGAGCGACCCTGATCTAGTTCAATATCTAAAGTTAAAATTTTGGTGGGAGCCCACGGATTTCTGGGAAATACTATTTTTGGTGATTGTTTTTATAGATGCATTTCTAAGAAGGACGATTGTTTTTTTGAGAGCTACAATCGAGAAATTTCAGGAATCCGAATGTTCCAGAAAGGGTTTTAGTATATAAGTGAACCATGAGTTCAGACTACATTTTAATCAAGTCGTAAGCAGAATAGTGAACTGTGCATTTACATAAATGAGAAATTAAGTACATAATTGAAGTATCAGTTAATAATTAAGTGCTTAAATGAATTGCGTAAGTAGATATACCGTGTTTATAAAGTTATACCACCCGTTGTATTAAAAACCATTTAAATAAATAAGAAGAACATTAGGTACAACACATATCATAAATTCAAGTTTCAATGATTTTCTGTCCATTATAACTTTTAGTGATTGAGTTTTAGTTATGAACTATAGATTTTGGAAGCAAATATAACGAAAACTTAGAAAATCATAACATACTATTCTGAAATAGTGAATGAATGTATTGTAGCATGATAAAAATACAATGCTTTTTTTGTATTGTATTATGAGTAACTCACGGAGGTACGTTAATTCAATTAAGCCACCCACTGAGTATGCAACTTTATTCACATTTCTGTATAGTTGGTTGCATAACGGAATTAACTATGGGTTTTAAAATTATTTAAGCATATCCTGGAATAACGGGACGTAAATAATTAAATGGGTGTTTAGAGTAATATTTTTATTAATATTCTTCATGTGATTTAACCAATCCATAAGTATTTTATTATTTAATGTGGGGATTTTATTTGACTGCCGTTGGTAACAATGTTTGCTGATGTCAATTGTAACGTGAAGGGAAGCTGTTGAAAGCACTTGTCTGATACTTGTCGAACGATTAAGTCGGGGTATCGATGAGGACAAGTCGTAAGTATATAAAATGGCCGGTGGCACATGGTTTAATCCATATATTTTGGGAACTATAGTGGTGAAAAACCCTTGGTAACAAGGTAAGCTTTCATCTTGTATATATTTTCACGGCTATAACCCCCAATTTCTTTTTAGGGTTTTTTTTCTATACTGCATAGTTTTTACAAGCAGTTTTTACAATATTTTTTTCCAATTGATGGTTTGATAGTTTTTATGGGTGATGGTTATCAATGATAGGATAATCAAGAACAGATTTTAAGAAGCTTCGGATGATACCTGTATGGTATATATTCTCGTAGGGATAGCTGACAGACCAAAATTCTCCGTCCAGGGTTGTTGAGATGTTTCGTACATCGGATTACGATTAACGTTATAGAGCGACAAGAGCTTCTAACAGCGTTTCCAGTTCAAAGGACGAAGCTGGACTTATGTTTGTTGGTGACGACTGCCGAATAATTTCATCGATTATTAACCGCATGGCTGAATCTTGTTCCATAAGTCAGATGTTGCTTGTCAATTAAGCCAATTGACGTCTAATAATTTGGACACTAACCGCAAGTAACATTTAAAGTTTTATTTGTTTTTATCTGAACTTTGAGCACATTATTCATTTTTATAACTTCATTTTTTAACGTTGAATCACACATTAACTGTTATATTCTACTGTTTAGTAATTTCACACTTTATTAAGACGTCTATCAAATTCACAATTTCAACATTACATTCTTTCAATTCTTTTGAGTTGAAATATCAACTTTGTTATTGTATATCGCACTGAAATTATATTTCAGTTTAATCTTATTATATTAGAGATACTTTTGACCTACTTGTATGTATATGGTTAATTATTACAGTTGTGAAGCGGTAACTGGTATACCATTTACGGGTTGCTAAAGATTTAGTGTATTGTATATTTTGATCTCAGTTAGTTGATAACATTAGAAATTGTTATACATTTTAAATTAACTAATCATTGATAACTGATTATCAGTTCATAAATAGAGTTGATCACCTCATATTTTTGAGACAGGTTATTACAACATATGTTCAAGGTACCATCCATTTAATTAAACTGTTTCATTGGCAACAAAGTGTTTTATTTGATTCACAAACTTAAAAGCAAAACGACATAAATAACATATTTGAAAGTTACAATAGCTAATTGTTTTCATTATTGGTTTCTTGGTTAATCAGTAAATTTCTTGAATGTCCTACTAATCAAGTGGCGCCTTAAAAAATAATAAAGGACAAGCTTTCAAATATTCCTCACTAACTCATGACCTTATGCTCTCCAGCGAAAAGCGAACCTTTGGCAATGTAACCTCACTTCTTGGAATAACAACAACAAGGTAAGGTTAGAATATAAATAAACGGTTTTAATGATTAAAACTAAATTTTCCGCGTATATAACACGCCCTGAACAATATTCTACCATGAATGGTCACTTGTATATACTTCGGAGGCTGTATCGTACTAACGAACCGAAATTTCTCCAAAAATAACCAAAAATGTAGTACATCTGGATTTATAGGACACGTTGTACTGGCTCTGGTAAACTGAAATTCAATAGATTTCATCTGAAAAATATCCAATCATAAAATTGTCCTCTCCGGAGACTGCATCGTGCTAACAACCCAAAATTTCTCCAAATATGACCAAAAATGTGATACAAGTACCATAGAACCCACTGTACTGACTCTAGGGAGCTGAAAATCAATAGGGTTCATGTATTAGACGCCCTGAATAATAACCAATCATAAAATTGGTTACTTGTATACACTCCTGAGGCTGTATTGTGCTAGCAACGCGAATTTTTTCCAAAAATTACAAAAATGTGGTACTTTAAGTACCATAGCAACCGTTCTACTGGCTCTAGTGAGCTTAAAATCAATATGGTTCATCTATTAGATGCCCTGAACAATATCCAATAATAAAATTGGTCGCGTATATAATCTGGAGGATGTATAATGCTAAGAAACCTCATTCTTTCCAAAAATGACAAAAATTTAGTACTTTCAATACCATAGCACCCGTAATACTGACACTGGTGAGCTGTAAATAAATAGGGTTCATCTGTGAGATGTCCTGAACAATCTTCAATCATAAAATTGATGACCTGTTGCTGTATCGTGCTAACAAGACATGTTACGAAAAGTGGCCGACGACAACGACGACGACATATGTATATATATATATATATATATATATATATATATATATATATATATATATATATATATATATATATATATATATGAATATATATATAATATTGAAATGTTTATTTTCTTGGGTTCCTAGGTTGTTTGAAATAATTAAAAACGATTATGTTTCACATTTTTCTATGAAAAATGGATATATATATATATATATATATATATATATATATATATTATAATGGATTGTTATAGTTATATAGTTTGCCGACAATACCACAATAATTGTTATATTATCAATTTAATATATTCAACTCTAGTATAGCTAGCTCAGTAATGAAGTAAAGAAAATTTTTTATGTATTTATATATTTATGTGGAGAGCATGAGAAACTCTTACTACTCTTTGGGATCTGGAAGTGATTTTAACTCTATATCTACAATATTTTACATATATATGAATCATTCAAATAACTGATATTATATTTTTTATATTAATTGGTGAGCCTATGTATAGAAACTTTCAATGTAGCAATCGATTTTGTCTCACAATTAAAATAGATGGAAATTATCAGTAGAATAATCGACTCCAACTGTCACTCATATCAGCAGTTGAAGTAATATTTATCTGAACATAAACAATAGTTTCAAGAATACCTTTAATACAACAACTATATTATATTGATCAAGAATTATGTATTATAAATTTAATGTAAGTGATGAACTATCTTAAATACTAATATAATATTGAAATGTCAAACAATAAAATATTTGTTAAATATAAATGGTAAGTACTCAAGTCTATGTTATTACCTTTCTTTTTTTTTATTATAAATGTACATCTCTAACCCGAATGTTGGTACCAACAAAGATAAAAAGAAACACTAACCTCTCAACCACTAATATTCCTTTCTTGAAATTCTGTCTGTTAAAAAAACCATGTCATGCATACATATGTCGTCCAGATGGAGATGTTTTTTTTTTAGATTTCTTGTTACAGGTAACACGTGTTTGTAATTTCTATTATTCCCCAGCTTCGAATTCCCAACCAATGCTTAATATCCTATTCAGGAACTTTACATTACGATTCCGTACCACATCAACTGATTATTCAATTTCAAATGACTCTTTCATTTGTACCATAGCCTCCAATAACATGTATTTTTTTTATATATTGTATATATCTTCGTAGAAATTATTATTTTAATAGCCTTATACTAGCTATTTCGAATTAATATATGGAATAACTCACTTCTTTGTACAATAACTTAATTCTCTCTTTTTAAATTCTTCAACCATATCAGTTTTCTAATCTCCCACTTCCATCATTATTCAAAAAAAATCAACAACCAACCCGCCTTTTTTTTATTTTTCGTTGCTATCCGAAATCTTGATTTCAGATTCATTTTCTAATTCCTAATATATAATTACAAACCATAAAATTCACATCTTTCTTGACTCAATAAATATAGATTTCTATGGTTCTGCTTCTTTTTCAATGTATAACCTTATTCCAGTCAATTGATAAAATGATTTTATGACATTTCTGACATTATTTGATATATATAACCAAAACTCTCTAAATGTTAAATAATTAAGTTATTACATGTTTATTTATTGTAACTATTATTAATGTTCAATGAATATTTTTAGAATATGGATTACATGTTTCTTTTAATTAAGGAATTTGGATTTATTACTTACAATGGATTTTTGATATGCTTCTTAAATGAACTACTGTATTTAAAGGTAAATCTTATCTTTTTTATTCAAATTTCTTATTACTATTGCTCATATATTGTATTCCATTATGAATAGCTTATTTCATCAATAAATTCTTTTGGTATCATATTAAAGATATTCAATCAAATATTCCAAACTTCAATATATTTGTGAGAGTGAGAATTTCAATTATACTTCCATCTAAGTAGTGAAGAAATCTCTTCTATATATATATTTTTTTACTTTTATAAGGTAATAGATATTATGTATCATGATCAAAATAGGTGCTAATAATTCTCTAACACTTAACAGATGATATATATATGCTCCAGAATATTTTGTACATGTAAGACATATACAGTTTTTTTTAAATACTGCATTAAATCTTCTGTATATTGGAAATATTCTCATTAACCGATACTGGTTTATATAATTCTGTGTAGTATGCTGATATGAGTTATATTATTTTAGTTTCTGTGTTCTTGAATTATGTTCATTATATATATATATATATATATATATATATATATATATATATATATATATATATATATATATATATATATATATTTTAACGTTTCGCTTCTTCTTTGGAAGCATTTTCACAAACAATACCATTATAAAAATAAGAGACGATTAAAATATCAGCAGATAGATAAAAACATAACATTAGTAGGTTTCTTAAAAACATAAAAACATAGCATTAAAATTGATGTACTCACCTTAGAATTTCAACGGAACGATACTATACGAGGTAGGTTGAAAATGAAATTGATTAGCTCATAATAAATTTGACTTAAGTTTTTAATATCTTGTCTATCATTCACAGAAAACTTATCTTGTTTTATGTGTATCATCTCTTTAATTGACAATTTTTGATGATTGGTGTCTTGAGCTAAAATTTTTGTTTTTTATAATCAAATTCATGATTCTCAGTGCTTTCATGTTTGTGTAACGCGGTTGATGCATTTTTTGTATATTTGTGACCATTAATTCTACTCTCCAAGTATTGCGTAGTCATTCGTATATAATTCTTTGGACAATTCATGCATGGTATGGAGTATATAATATTTGATTTCTTGTTATCTTTGGTTTTGTTTTTTAGTTTAGTGAAAAGTGGCGATAATGTGTTATGGGATTTATGGCTTCCATTGATGTTATGCTTTGATAAAATGTATTTAAGTTTTTCTGATAACTGATTTGTGTAAGGTAGGGCTATATATGTATCTTTTTCTTGGCTTGATTTTATTTGTATATTTGGTTTTATGTTGGTATTGTATAATTTATATGTACGTTGTTTAATGATTCTATTAATTTGGTTTTCTGGATATTGATTATTTTTCAGAACATTTTTGAGTTTTTTCATTACTTCAGGACGATATTCAGGTGAAGTTAATTTTATAGCTCTATCCGTTAATCTTATAATAACACTGTTTTTTTGTGATTAGGAACCCAAGAAAATGAACATTTCAATATTATAAATAAATGGTTGAAGAAATTAAATGAATTTATATATATATATATATATATATATATATAGGATTTTTTTCTAAATAAAGTTTTTCCGTGTTCTTGCTGAAAAACAAAAAAATATCAAAACTTTTTAAGAGAAAAACCAATACTTTCCTCCCATATTAGTTACGGTAGGGCGGAAAAGTTATATAAAACAGGAGACTGGAGGGTAGATGGCGATTAGAAATACACAAAATCGTTCAAATAAACCCAAAATAAGTGTGAGAAATACAAATTAATTGTATTTCCTTGAAAATGATACATTTAGGTCAAGAAAAATTCCATTCCCCAATAAATAATTGGGAAGCATTTTCAGGAATCGACTTCAGTGTTTGCAGCGTGCTTTCTCTCTCTCTCTCTCATGTATTCTATCGCCTGGAAAAATCTGATTAGGTGTAGTAATTTTAGCTTCGATAGAGGAAAACTGTCAGGGAAATATAATGATAGTCCACTGAGGTTAGTTGAGTTTTTGGCTAGAAATTTGTTAATCTGTTAATGACCGACCAGAGGAAGGTTAATATTCCACCGAATTTTAATTCAGTGTACTACTCATATTTAAGTGTAAAAATTACCAATTTCAGTTATAAATTCGCAGTAACTGACTGACTCACCGTTATCTCAAATCCATCTAAACATAGTAAGTATTTTCCATTTATTCACAATAACATATTTTCTAGTACGAATATTTCTCAGAAGCCTTTGAAAAAGATCAAAATAACTCACTTCTCTCCATACCTTCGGAGAAAAAACCTTCTCTAGTATACGGCTATTCAAACAAATTCAAGTTACCTCCTTATAAAAAATTTTATCGTCAAAGAATCGTATCGTTCTCTCTGTTATAGCTCCATAAACATGACAATGCCAGCAACTCCAAATAAGAATACACAATACGTAGTGAATAGTAAACACAATCTCATCTCATTTATAGGAAGTGACCAAAGAGGGGATCTCTTAACTGTCCTTCACATCTCTGTATAGTGTCCCCGAGGCCGCAGGGGTTCCGGGACCGCCGGACTCCAGCCAGCGCGTAACAGCCGGTGATTTCCCCGGAGTGTAGTCGGCATAGTGGGTATCGCTCATCGTATTTCCTCCAATCGATATGCCTACTCATTCGTTTACTTGAAGAATGTTCTTACCGACAAAATGTTCTTGGCTGGATGCATAATGCACAAAGCTCGTATTTTCAGATAATCGAATGTTGAGCACCAGCCACTACAAAATCACGTAGGTAGGTAAATTCAATCGAAATCGGACGTTGATGACTCTCGAGAAAAGCGAATAATTCAAATAAACTGCATTGCAGTATTTTTTGTACGTTTTTCCAATAGTTGATTTCGTTTCATGTCATTAAAAATAATCTTGATAATGTCCTACCAGTTTGAACTAAATAATTCTAATCAGGATGGTGCTGTGCGTTTAAAATCTTTGAATTTCTTCTCCGTTTTTTGTCTATCGCTTCAATGATAACATAATTTTTTGCCGTAATAGATCTACTATTGTCTTTTTCCAAATAATTATGGCTGTGCGGAATTAGAGTGGATATAGTACATTCCGACTACATGACCGGAGAATGTCGTGATTTTCTCCGCCATCACAATACTCAGTCCATTCTTTATTCTGAGTAGGTCCAGAAGGAATTGATTTGTTATTTTCTCAGTCCAGTACATTCTACGCCAGCAGAACATTTTGAATGCGTCGATTTTCATTTTGTCTGTTTTCTTCAAGAACTAGCATTCCGATCTATGTGGAGAACTAATACACTGTCCTCTATATATTATAATGTTGATGCCCTCGAATTCTTCTCTTATTATAGTATTTTCATTACAGATCTTTTATTTGTCTTAAATCGTCACTGCTTCAATTTTGCATATTTTCTCTAATTTTATACGCAAAATTTATAGTTATCAAGGAGATCGTTTGTCAATCCTCCTGTCAATTTCTACATACTTTGTTAAACTTCCTTTCCATCGATACTTTCGAGAATTGGATTGATTTCACTTGCTCAATGTTTGTATTCTCTCCCATTATTGATATTTGTATTCTTGGTTTGATCACCAATTTCAATGTTGCAATCCTTTGATGTTTCAATTCATATATAAAAATCATTTTATAGTTTTTTTCATGCAAATATACCATCATTTAATTTTTTTATCGTTCTATTCAAAATTTCGTCCTTTATAGCAATAAAGGGAATTGAGCTTGCAAAAGTTTCAGAATCCTCATTAAGCATATGATAGTATATTTTCAAATTTTGAAGAAACTAGGAGAGTGAAAAATAGTTGCAAGATTTTGATGACTGTGTAGTCAGAAATATCATTTCTCATTAAATATGTCAAAAAGTTTTATTCCCTGGAGTTTAGTTTGTTCTAATTCTCCTCCAGGTTCATTCATTCATTCGTTTGGCTTGTGTCAACTGCCTAGCCACTGCCTGATTTGCAGACGTATTTCTACCAAGTCTGAAAAACATTCTCTTCCTAGGTCCATTTATACTAGCCCCAATGCTGTGGTTCGTTTTAGAGCCATCGATGAACCAGGTTTTCCCTAGTGGATCACCTGTTGCCTATATGGAATACTGATATTCCCTCGCCAGTCAATATATCCTCTGGTATCATACTATCCAGACCCAGTTGAATGTTGGGTTCATCTAGTATTGTTGTATCAGTTTTTTCTCCACGAACATTATTACAGGTTCACATGACTCCCGATTTGAGGTTGAGGAACGCCATCATTGCCTCTGCCCTAACAAAAAGTTGCAGAGGAATGTCAATATAGGTTTCCATTGATGACGTCCCCGTGCTGTGCATTGCACCGGTAATCCCGAGGAGAGCTTTTCTCTCGATTGTAGATAATTTATTTTCTACTGTGTACACCTCTGTCCTTCTCCACCAGACTATCGGTCCATAGGGGATCGTTGATCCAATCTCTGTTGTGTAAAGCCAGTGTACCACCTCCGGTGGTTGCCCTAGTAGTAGTTTTTTTTTCAGGGGTGTTCCCCAGTTCAGTTTAATATCGAGTGTCTCACAGATATTTCTCCTCTTCAGATATTTCTAGTTTTTCTCCGAACAGTTGTACTCTGCCCTGCGGAAGAGCTCTTCTATTCAAAAAAGCAACTAGTTTGTAGTAGTACTTCTCGTAAGACATTCTCGACTGTCTTGTAAGACATTCTCGACTGTCTTCGGGAATTCCCCCCTGGTGACAATCACTAGGTCGTTCGCGAAGCACTGCGTCCATATGCCTTGATCATTAAGCATGCAGATCAACATAACCACGATAGTGGTGAGAGTGCTACACCTTGAGGACGCCCTTCCGTTGTCCTCTCAGTGTACGTGATATCATGTATGTGTGTCGATATTCTCCTATATTCTAGCATGGATCTTATCCAGCTACATGTGGTATTGTTTGTCCCTCTTTCTTGGGGGGATTTGTTTATTAATGATATCGATGAGTAATAAAAAGCACTTCGATGTCTAAAAATGCTGCAAGGACTACTTCATTTTTGTTCCGATTCCTTTCGAGGTCCGAGACCAAATTATGTAGGGCAGCTTCTCCTGATTTCCCTGCCTGATAGGCCCATTATAGTCTGTGTAGAGGGATGCTCTTAACACTCCTTCTTACACATGCATTTGTATCACTTTTTCTGGGTTTTCATCATGAATGATGTCAGACTGATTGGTCTGTAGGATTGAGCCTGGGTGTACGTTTCCTTCCCTGGTTTGGGAACAAACACCACGTTTGACTCTTTCCATGCAATTGGTATATACTCATAGCATGGCTACTGCGTATTATCAGAACTAAAGGACCCATTATGGTGTCAATTCCCTCTTTCAAACGCTTCAGAAATACGCCATCTGGTCCTGAAGTCTTGTAAGAGCCGAATGAATTTACTATCTAATGAGATGGGGTCTGAAGATCACATTTGATAGTTTCCAGTCCTCTTTGGTAGCCCTTGTTGAATCTATCTTTGCCGAGTCTGGAAAGTGCACACTAAGGATGTGCTCTAAAGCTTCCTCCTCAGTATTTGGTAACTTTCTGCTCGGCAACTGGATAGAGACTAGTTTACTACAAGTATCCCTTTTGGAAATCATGTTAATTCTGACCCTGTCAGGGATACCTTATTTGTCCTCACAGAATTCCCTCCTTTTATTTTTCCATTATAAGCACCTAATTTAGCCTCATAGTCTCCCGTATGTTACGCTTTGTTAATAAGACTTCTTGTTTCATTCCTCAATGTTGTCAGCTCTTTGTTTCACCAGACTTGTCTGGGAGAGCGACTCTCCCTTATCTGACAGTTATTGTGATATGATGTGACTATGATCTGTTGCATCCCTGTATATTGTAATAGCCGATGTTTCTACATGTATTTCGAAGTATATATGGGTATGGTCAGACAGAGACGGTTTATCCGATACATGCCAATATCTTCTCATATCCCCGACTCGTAGAGTGCAGAGAGTTACATTTATTGATAATTCCCCTCTCGATATTATAAATGTTGGCGTATTGCCCACATTCGCAATATCAAGTTCAGTAGTACATGAATAGTCAAATAATTTTTCACCTCTAGTTTTCTTTTCCTTGCTGTCCCAGCTGAAGTGGTGTGTGTCGATATCAGCCCATACAAAAACATCAAGTTTGTGTCGTCTGGCGGATTTCATGAGGTTCCCCATATTAGCCACCGTTAATGTTTCTTCTGAATCGATGGAAATATATAGAGACACTATTATTGTCTCTATTACCTCCCCATCTTTTTCGAGTTCAATCTTTGCTGCTACCATGTCACCTGAAGAAAGTTCTATGAGTGACATCAAGTTATATTTGGATCTGTAACAGACACAAGTTTTTACTTTAGTACCATTAGTTCCCATTATCATGTCCATTTCACTAATATTTAGCCCCAGTATCTCATCTTTGTTTATCCAAGGTTATTGGATCAGAACAATGTTGATTTTATCGGCCACAACTCTTTGATATTCTAGTAGCAGATGAAAAAGAGAGGTTAGATTTAATAAATTTAAGATGTAATTTTCAGTGTGTAACAATGGAGTTAACATGTTTCAAGAAAGTTAATTCTGAATTAGAAAAACGCATTATTGACTTAGAAACTGAAATAAGTCCATTAGTAATGCAAAAATCAAGTGAACAAAACCAAAATTCATGCAAAGTAAAAAGCAACGTTGCCGTAGTGAATAATTTGGATGAAATATCTCATGCTAATTCATTTAATCAGATTGTACTGAATAAACCTAATGGAGTCAAAGTTAATAACGCTAAAAGGAATTTTCTGAACTCGAGTGGTCAAAACATTATAACGGCTACTCAAGTTAAAGAGGGTATTAGTTATGCTAATACTTCTAAAAACGCTGAATCATCATCTGATGGAAATAGGTGGGACAGGGTCACCCACAAGCGTCCTATGCCTAAAGTCAATGACCTGGTTGGCACACAGTCGCAGAATTCCAATGCTGGCAAATGCTTAAAAGGTGTTCCTAAATATGCTACATTACATGTTTATCGTGTTGAATTGGGTACCAGTGTACATGATTTGGTTTCTTTTCTAGAACCTAATTTTCTGAAGTGTTTTGTGAGGCTCTTGAATCTAAGTATCCTAATGAATATAATTCTTTTAATGTTATGATTTTTCCGACAATTTTAGAAAGGCTATGGATGCAAGCTTATGGTCTGTCAATTATTGTGTTCGTCGTTTTTTATTCCCAATTTTTTTTATATTAAGTATCCAAGCTTTGACTATTGACACACTGAATAATAATCTGCTAGAATTAGAATTTGGCTACTAGTATTAGTTTAATTTGTCTCTCTGAGACGTGGGCTTTGTCGCATTCTATTGAATCTTTTCATATTCAACGTTTTACTTTGGCCCCTAATTATTATAGAACTAATAATTAATGCGGATGTGTGGCTATTTTGGATAAGAGATAATTTAGGATGTCAAGTTCTTGATTTGACTAAATTTTGTGCTGAGAAGGACTTTGAGGTTTGTGGAATTTGTTATAAGAATTCATTGGCTAAGGTTTTTATTATTTTGTCTCTTTATAGATCTCCATCAGGAAATATTAACGTGTTTTTCGAAAAAATCGAAGACCTAATTAATCATTTATACAAACCAAATGTAAATTTGATTGTCACTAGAGATTTTAATATTAATATTCCAATGATGATTTCGGTAACTTGAGTAGAATTTTCTCCGCATTAAACTTGATTAATATAGTACACTAGAGTTCAAAATAATTCATTGTCGACTATTGTTAATATATTTGTTGGTGATAACCTATTTGATACAGTATGAGCTATTCTTACTCACAACGAGATTCTTCGGATAGTTTCTACAATCAAATGGATTCTGAAGAATTTAATTGATTATATACGATGAATAATATTGATGAGGCGTGTGGTTACTTTTTCAGTATTTTCTCCCATTATTTCGATTTAACATTTCGTACGTTTAAATGTAAAGTGCGCAATGATAGCAGCAAAGATTGAATAAAAATGGAAAATAAAGACTCCAGTATTTACTTTACAACGGGAAGCGCCAGGTGCCCCGAGGTTAGTGTTCTAGGGACTGACTGACCCTCGACCCCGATCCTTTCGGCGACTACTCGTCCGCAGTATTTGGGAGGTTTTTTATAGTTGTCCTCATCCACGTAGATCGGGCGATTAAGCTGAGCTTTCCGATCTGCATAGCTCGGCATACCCCTTACGGGCCTTACCCTAGTACGGAGGCCCTTGCTCTACCAAGCGACTTGCGGTTTGTGTCGCGAGCTTGTCAGCGAGTGGATATTTGGAATGTCCCCTGTTGGGCGTTTATAGCCTTCATCCCCCTTTTTTCCAATGGACCAGTTCTTTCCTTTATAGACGTACGGACCGTCTCCGGCCGTCCCCTATTGGCAACCCTCCCGATACCTAGCTCAACCCATTACCCTCCGATACCGAAGGCATTACTCTCCGGTATTGAAGGGTAATGCTCACTTAATGAGCACGGGTTTCTCTACCTAGTCTTTTCCCGCGTTGGCCTTTATATATTATATATCACCTCATACTTCTGTCACTGGCTGCCACTTTCTCTTCAATTATGCTTTTCGTGGTTTTCCTCTAGGCTTTTTCTTTAATCTTTTAGCTTGAAATAAATGCCTCCAGTTCTCAGATATTTTGCCTCTAAGTATTATATTTATAAGTACCGTTAAATACCGCACTGCCTTTTCTGGTAGTGCTATTTGCGTCACAGCGGTTATTTGGTTATATATGTATGGTTTTTTCACTGCAAGTTTTTATTAAGCTCCTGCAACTTCTTTTATTGCATTTTTTCATTGGAATCTTCTTGTTTCGCGAGTAAATCTTCAATTTCCCCATTTTATTTCAGTTTGTCCGTTTTAGAATTCCTTCCAAGTACTCTCCCCATATTTCCATGATTTTGTTTTCATCACTTAGTAGTTTTCAATGCTTGAGGGCCGAGTTTCAAATTTTTCTTATCTGCCTCGAACATTTTCTCAACTGGCTCCCTCTTCACTCGATAGTCCTCTCAGTGCTATTATTCTTTCGTTTCTAAGCATCTTTCTCTACTTTTTCTTCTCATTTGTCACTGCCTCCGTCATCTGTTTTGCTGCTTAGTAATGTAGTCACCTGGTTTTATTATTATGAAAAATTTCGAAGTTTTCGTAAGAATATCATTTTTTTTAATGTTTTTCCTCTCAAATTACGGACCTTTTTGTTACATTATTCCAATATACTAATTTTCGAATGAGATTATATCTTCTATGTATACCTTTAACGAATATTAATGAAGAACTCATGTCATATATCCACCTGAAGGCATTCGCTAACGAGTGTTCGGTATAAGCAGCAAAAGAAATGACTCCATCTAGAAGTTGAATATCAAATCAAGTGATAAGTATATGCTGATCTAAAAATGTCCCCGTACCCCGTATGCATAGATAGCCTTTAGGGTCAAAAAGACGTGCTGCTCTTACTAGCGAAAATTCTCCAGAGAGACTCTTAGCTATCTTGCCACTATTTCCATCTTTTTGCAACAATGCCGTACATAATTATTTCCAAGAGGACTGGTAATACAATCATTTGAAAATAATTATCTGAATATAATAGTGCGTATTCAAGTAATAATCTTTGAGATTTCTTAAAAAAATTCTAGGTCAAAAAGTTGAGAAATGATAGTTTTTTTTTAAAAATGTTCTGATCTTTGTTCTCTATATTAACTAGAGCTTTTTAAAAAACTTTTAGAATATTTTATTTAGACTAGTGACTTCCAGATAACTTTATTCAAGTCTTTGTAATCAAATCTTAGTTGATTGGGGTTGATTACGTTATGTTAAATACTACTTCAAATCACACCAATGAACTAAGTCTCACACCTAAAGTCTCAAACTCTCTGTGTTTTGCAATATTTTCAATTTTTGAATAACACCTCCTTTCTTCCACTCTTTACATGCTTCATCATTTTCTATTTGTTTGTTTTCAGTATTAATAAAAAAAATAACGTTTGGGCTTCATATTCGTGATATATGATAGACAATACGTATCGCATTAGGAGAATTTGGTCATGCTAGCATCACAGAATCGTGTTATTTTTTCTCCATTGGCATCTCAATGTCTTTTTCAGCTAGTTTGCTTTCGTCCAATCCTCTGACATACTTTAACAAAACCTCTTTCTGTTTCATATTCGTTGGTTTTCAATTGTTATATTGGATCCTGGACTTTTATTGGTTTTTATATTGCCGATAATTTCTTATATTTCTATTTGTCACCTTTTATTTCGTTTTCCTACGAAATGACTGCGTTACCTTTGTCTTCATTGGTCCAATCGTCTGGCCAGAAACTGAAAGACCAAATATTCTGACAAATACGATTTAAAAAGTCTGGGCCATCATCATCTAAGCAGTTCAAAGATTCGGCTGAAAGCGCTTCAATGCCTGTAGCTCAACCGGTTTTTAGTTTTTTAATGGTCTGTTCCACTTCCGAACAAAGGTTATCAGGCTCGTGATTTGAACAAGAAGCTTGAATGTGAACTTCGGAATATAGGTTTACGCTATATGTGCGCCATACCTCAATTATCCCGTCTAAGCTGGTGATGAGATGTCCATCGGTGTTCTCCAACTGACCAAGTTTTGAGTTTGAAGTCCCGATTGAGACATTTTATCTCTAGGAACATATCTCTTGGATTGTTTGTATTGTCGTGGGCTTGTATTTCCCTGCAGAGTTCTTGGAGAGAGGAGTTCTTATCTTAGCGGCAGAGTCTTTCGATTTCACGTGAGAATTTTCAATATCGATCTTGCTTTGCGTCAGAATCCAGACCCGAGATATTAAGGTCTCTACGTTCCATGACGGATTATGTTTCGGTGATAATCCAGGGTTGTTTAGGTTGTGTGCTGCGTTTTGGTTAAGTTGTTTGGGCATCCTCTGTAAGAATATTTTTAAATTTTATCTACATATTATTGGAAGAATATGCATCCATCACCGAAATGCTCTGAAAAATCTGAGAGCATTTTGACCTAAAAGAGGCAGGATCAAGAATTTACGTTGAAAGTTTCTGTTTAGAACGTGGATATACCTTCAGCTTAAGCTAGAGTTCACAACGGAGAGCGAAGCCTTTCATCCGAGGCCTCGCTGTTGTTACCTGTACTCATTTCAAGACTTTCTCTTGGGATATCAATACATATATTCAATGCAGTAGTCTCCCATTTGCTTTCTGCATCCTCATGCCGTTGACCAGATAGCAATACATCCGCCTTTAGGGAAAAATTTCTCATCCCAAGATCAAGAGAGTGTCCTGGCTCTTGATAACTCCTCCTCCCGAAGCTGTTGGTTGAGAAAAGGGTAACTGTTAATAGCGACAGTTTTCGGTACCCATTAGTAGCCTTTTACGACACGCAGGATATACGTTGGGAGATATTCTAGCCCGCCCCCACAGAGGCCAATACGGTACGAAATATAGAGTAGTTTTATAGAACGTAGTGTAAGAAATAAATGCAATGAAAAGTTAAGAAAAGTTGTTCTGTTCAGAACAGAAAACTCAAGAATAGACATTTTCTCTATAACGCAAACACATTGACTTTGATACAATAAATGCAATTTTTATTGACTTTAAAGATATTCATCACACCTGAAAATAGTTTGAATATTAATCTACAAAACTGATTTGATTATTTAAAACCAGTATCCAGTTTAAAATCGATATAAACGTGGAAATGGTTGGTTCGAAACTTTGTTGAATTCTTGAGGAAAATATTGACACATAATTAATCTTCTTGAAGGTATTTCACGATACGACTATGACTCCTTGTCAGTTTATCACGTTCCAACTTAGCATATAGGACGTGCTCCTCATACAGTATCAATTGTAGCATTTTCTTAGAAATCTGCTCCGATTCTAATATTCTTTTTGTATGTCGGCCATGTTCTTATTATGTCGGACGAGATACATAGACGCAGATGGGGTTTACTAAACCATACTCTCCTGGGATTTGGTTTTTCGGTTTTTATTTTGCGGTTATGTGAATGAATACAACGCAAAACGAGCATTTCCTGCTATATTTTGTTCCGGAGATACATATCTGCTGGTTATAATCTATTACGGACATTTTTCAGTTAAACTTTGAATTATCATGCTAGGCATTTTATAATTGAACGAACTCGAGTCAAAATTAAATTCGAACAAACGTGGATTATTAAAAGAATAGTATCTGCTTTTGTATAAATAAATACAAGCGGCTTAACATTTGAGAGTAGTTAAATAAGAAGAAATACGTAATTACTCGAAATCTGAAAGATAAGATTGTGAGGAAAAAAGAAAATATATATTGAATATAAATACAAATCGATTCGTTAGGATTGTGTTTGCTTTTTATTGTTTCGACTAAGGATTAAAATCATGTTCGTTCGTTCGTTCCTAATAGTACAGATATGGAACTTTGAATTATTAAAGTGATTAAAGTGTGACAAAAAATGTATTTACTAAATAAAGTTTAAACAGAAATTACCTATTAATTTCTCATCCGTTCCTTCACCCCCAATCACGGGTACTCCGTACGCCACAGATAATACCCGAATATTAAGAGGGAAAATTCATAAACTGAATACCATCAAATCTGAACTATTTGCTAGTGAAAACCTGTTGATTCAAACAATTTTAAAAACAATCTAAAACCCGCAGTGAAAGTTAAAACATCCTCAAGAAGGGCCATAGAGAAAGGTACGTTCATATCCAAAAGTTTTAAACGAAATAAATCGAAACATTCAGTAAAAAATTCAACTGCACAAAAACTTATCTCACAAACAGGTGTCTGGTAAGTAATTCAAAATTCCAAGTCGCCAAATGCCAAATGTTGATGAAAAACTACGTCAACAGGCAGTATATATAGATTCCCATAATGACTCCAAATATTCTAACGAAATAAATAGGATTAAGAACAAATCACTAGAATTAAGAAATAAAAACCTGAACTAACTTAAATAGGAAAATATCGAGAATCAAATAACTCTATCATTTCTCAGTTAAACACAGAAACATTAGAGGTTAATATTCTAGGAAACAAAAATTGTTTACAACACAATAAAAATACACACGAATCAACGATTAACAAGTGTATAGAAAATTCTGTACTGTCCCAGTATTCGTCTCGCTAATATATCAATTTATTCGTGTTAAAATCTTTCTAATGATAAGTGAGGTAAGTTATCTATTATGTGTTTTAGACAAATACGCTTTATTTTAACTTTAAATGTTATTTTATTCAAATTCAGAATTAACGTTTCCATGTACCATTATTCGTCATGCAAAAAAGGGGCTGTCCCAGTTATCGTCAGTTAACCTCCTAGTATTCGTCACATAGTTTAATGCAAGAAGACTCAAATACTTAAACTATTATTATTTTTAGTTTTTTATTTAGAGAAGTTGGGTACATCACAAATTTGGCAAATACATTTTTTAGCCTTTTTTGAAGCATACGCACACCTCTCATGCATCCATTGCAAACATTTTTGACACTTAATCCTATCCTCTTCACGGTCTTCTTCACAAATATTACACAACCAACTTTTTTTCTGTGTTTTCTCAGTTTCACATATCCATTCTTCTGCTTTTGTGATTTTGGTTTATGTTCTTTATTCTCTTTCACAATCTTTTCCCCTGCAATTTTTTTTCTTGCCTTCAAGTCGTTTTCTTTTCCTTTTCTTGAATTACTTGTTCTTTTTCCAACTTCTTTTTCTTTTTCTTTTTCAAAATATCCTTTAGACGTTGCCACTGAGGGTATTTTTTCTTTTAGTTCCTTAGTCACCTTTGGTCTATCTGACCAAAACAAATGCTTTTTGAAAGGAGACGGTATGTCCGCCAAGATATCTCTCTTTCTATTAATTTCTGCTACTTGTGCTGTGGCTGTTGAAGGAATATTCACTGGAATATTTATCTCTGTTGTTTGTGCCGCAGATGGCGAAACTTGGTCTACTTCAATAACTGTGTCAAGAACCTCTATTTCCGTTGTAGGTAAACTGGGTTCATCTGTTCCAGTAATCGATATATTGTCTGACAAATTATCTGAAAATCATATATAACTATATAATATGGATTGTACCTTGAATTAAACATTCCTAGAATACCTATTACCTACCTTTTTGGATAATATTACTAGGAGCCTACTGAATGGTAATACTATTTACTGATAGTTCACTTGAAGTTTCGCAAGAAACTGGGCATAAAATTCACTAAGTATTTGGAAGAATGTTTGGTTCATCTGATTTTGAGTTTATTGGAGTACTTAGATCACCTGCGAATAACGAATACGAAATTCAGGATACTTGAGTACTCGCAATATCTGATATTATGCTACTCAACTTTTTTGGGAGATTCTGCTCCGCTGACTTATGATGCGTTTAATTCAGGAGACATATCTAGAAGCAAGAAAATTGATTAGTTAACGAGTATAGAAGTAAACTTGACTTTAGCAGTACCGTACCTATATTAGTGACTTTCTGCAGTGTACCTTCTTCTCCCACAACCAAGTCAATTGTTTCGTTTTCAGGCAATAGGTCTATTAAAATATCGTCAAATATTTCATTATCTAGAGAACTCGTAAGGTCTTCTTGGTTTCCCAATGCAGTCTTTGTACCTTCTCCACTAATGCTTCTGTTAATTTGTAGCCAAATTTTAAACAATTCTGTGAATTCCACCTCATGTAACCATGTCGGCCCAAACTCTTTGAATAATTTAAGCTTATCCTGCGCGATAAGACTCTCAATATACTTTAAATGATTCATGATATCCTCTACATTCTTTGATGATTTCGATATTGAGGCGTTATCTTCCTTGTTTTTTATCTTAAAGTAGTCTAACGCATCTGGATCTAGAGGAACTAATCGTCAAGCCCTGAATCCATTCTTCAACATCTTGGGTTTGAGTGTATTTTTTAGTACTTTGTGGAGAAGTACAGAAGAATTATCTCGTTTTAAACGCACTCCTGCGTTTTCTATTCTCCATTTATAAACTTCTTTTTTCCAAGAAGACTTTAAGGGATGGAACACTGCTACATCCATTGGTTGTAGAAAGTGTATAGAATTTGGATAGAGCGCAACAATTTCTATTGCTAAATCTTTACAAAACTCACTTAATGGTAATGTCAAGTGAGAGGAATGTCCATCTAGATAAAGAATTACTGGTAGTTTAATATTTTTTTCTACTAACCAAGGATAGAAAACGTTGGTAACGCATTCAAATAATGTCTGTCCAGTCATATAACGGTTGTCAGATCTACCAATAGCCCAAGATTGTGGCATGGAAGCGGCCAATGATTTAGGCACCCTTTTTAAATTGACTACAACCATAGGAGGAGCCAATTCCCCTTCTGCGTTTTCCATGACGAGTGTTGTGATATTATCTTCTTCATCTGAATTGATTGCACTATGAACCATTTTTTGTCCTTTTCTAACCAGAACACGATCGTTGCCAGGATGCGGTTTCGTCGCAATTGAATACTCGAAATGGGTCATTGCATACATCTAATATATTATTCTGCTTAAAGTACTCGGTGATATCTTCAAACCACCGACGTATATTCGTTTCTGAAACAGACGCCCAACTTTTGGGACACTCTAATAGCTATCTCAGGATGACTTCTTTGAAAAGCCTCCAGCCAGTGTCGCCCTGGTCGATCGTTAGCAAATGGGTTAGGTTTCTTTTGAGATTTGAGTAATATTTGGACACTATCAAGAAGATGACAAATTGTTACCGGAAAACCCCTGCTACCTCAGTGACAAATCCATCTATCTAAATTTTGTTCTCCAATTTCGGACAATATGGAAGGGGGCCCCATTTTCCTCTGCATCGGAGATTTTCCTTTACAGTTATCCGAGAGTGCCATTCGGGTAACTTTAAAAGTTTTGGCTGCTATGGCAATTGGCGAACCTTTTTTAATTGCTTCAATCGCTTTTTTCATATCTTCGTCATCATAATTGGAACGACTCATCTATAATAAAAATACCCAGTTATCGTCACTTATTGACCCATTATTCGTCTCTACATTTTATAGCACCGTAAATATTATCTCCAGCCTATATTGATATGACGAATACTGGTACGAAGATTTTTTGACAAAAGTTTAATGCCTTTGTTCCTCTATAGTTATGAAAGCAACTTCAAAAAAAGAAAAATATGGAATTCTATTGTAATGACCGATGACCCAGTGATCGTCATACCTGACGAATATTGGAGCAGACAACTGTTTTCCTATACCAGTATTCGTAACCACAAAAATTAATTTCTAACGGACTTAGTTTATATGTATCTAATTCATCAAAACGATATTCCTTGCCAATAACACCCTCTACGTGCATGCTATAGAAAGTTTACAATAACAACTCACCTTAACATTTACCTTAACAAGTTTAACAACCCCAGATTCAATCAATACACCAGCACTTTCAACACACCGCCCGCATTACAAATGTCACTCGATTGAAAATAATTTTTACCAGTTATTCCGTCAGATGTCGCTACATATTATTGAAATTATTTTATAGGGGAATTTTGCTATTGGATGCTTAATTTGTAAGGAATCTTAATCGCACTGACGATAACTCGGACAATGACGATTATTGGGACACCTACCTTACAATTCAGTCAAATATCGAAGTCAAAGCATAGATCTAGATATACCCACGTGTCTTGGAAACAATTCAAATAGAACTTCAACGCCAGACAGATCAGAAATAGCTAAAAGGAAACGTATTCATAGGAATATGGAATAAGATACAACTGGGTATGAGACAAGTGAATCCACCTCAGAGGAGCCAAACAGTTCACAAACAAAAAAATTACCCATAAAAATGACAATTACTAAGGCCCAAGTACATAAATAAACGAACCTATCCTGGGCTCAGAAAGTAGAAGACCAAATTGAAAATATCGTCGATAAACCAACTACCGATAAATTTAAGCCACAGTACGCGACCATGATTAATAGAAGTAAACCAATTACAGTCAGAACACTAGACATGACGCCCAAGGTAGTAGAGGATCTAAACGATATCACAACTGTTTCGGAAAGTGAACAAATGGAAGTTTCGGAAGTGATGCCCGCAGTATAGAAAATTCACCGACATTATAAAACAATAATCCCAGAGTCAACAAATCACAGTTACTCTTAACAAATATGACTTGTTGTCAGAAGTATCTGATGATGCCCTACACGAATCCAACACCACGCAAAAGAAACGTAAAAAACTCAGGTTTAGAAAAGTCAGCGGTTCATCCAGCAGCTCGGAAGATAAAGTAAATGAACAACATAGCAAGCGAATTAAAGATAAAGTAACTACCAGCACCACCAACAAAAAAAGCTAGACAAGTGGTTAGGATATTAAAAGAAGAAATCAAAAACCATTTCAAAATTAAACCCACTAACAATTCTACCATAATATTTACAAAAGAAGTATCTGACTTCGATGGGCTAAATAAAACACTACGGAAAGAGAAGGTGCCATTTCACGCATATTCCAGACGTGAGGAAAATACTCATGCCTTCGCATTGCGAGGATTAGCAGAGGGATTCCAACTCGATAACATAAAGGACGGACTTACCAAAACATATAAAATCATAGTTGAAGACATTTATAGGATATCCACTAAGGGTAAGCCACTATACCTAGTGATAACTGATTGTAAAGTCCCTCTGGACTTTCTCAACAAAAACGCAAGAGTAATCGAGCACACACGTGTCCAATAGGAGCACAGACGTCAAACAAAACCTATCATACAATGTCACACCTGCCAGCTCTAGGGTCATGCCACATCAAATTGCGTCAGAGCCTCTAGATGTCTTAAATGTGCTACCTCACATTTAACATCTGAATGCCCGAAGGACAAGAGCAAAGCTGCAAAATGTGCAAATTGTTAAGGTGGCCATCCTGCCAATGCTGTAATCTGTCCAGAATACATGAAACGAAGAGAAAGGTTAGAACTTAAAAGTACATATAACAATCCAGCAGCTGCAACATTTATTTCCGCACCCACTCCTACTGTTAATCCATGGAAACAGAAAACACGTTCTGCAACCCAAGAATTCCCGAGTCCAAAGCAGTATCTAGAGCAGCCCCTAAAAGCTCTACCTCTAATCTTCGCAGTCAAACCGTTTACAAGGAAGCCACTACAGATATACATCAATTCACACATCTGAATGATTTATTGAAATAAATCCAAGAAATTGTTAACTTGAACGCACTGACCAGGGCTGTCGCTAACTTATTGCACGAAATGTAATCTGCCCCCAAAAAATTGGAGAAATTCACTATCTATAACAACTTTGCCGCTAGAATAGTTAAATATAACACTAGACTGGTAGGTGATAAAACATGAATTCAAAAATGAAATCATCTCTAAATAATTTTCTGTAATGTACGTGGAGTTTTTGATACCCCTTATCTCATCAGACAATTTCTCGACACTCATAAAACAGACAAATTATTCTTAGTCGAGACGCTCCTTAAAGCTAACAAAACTGTAAACTGTAGAAACCCTGAATATAGTGTTTTTAGACAAGACCGCCCCGCTAATATCGGCGGAGGTGGTATCGCAGTATTAATCAAAAAGGGCATATTGCTATATTGTTAGACAATAAAATTAGAATCGTCGGAGCATACAATCCTTCCAATAATAAGCTAAAAGAGATCGATTTGTTCAACATTATTAAAACACACCACAGAGTCATCATAGTGAGTGGCTCAAATTGTAGGCATCCGCTATGGGACTCCTATGCTAAATATCCTAACATAAACGGAAATACTTCTCTCCGATTTTGAGATAACGGTGACTGTCCCATTTTCAATACAGACGGTTCCATCTATTTTCCTTATTCTAACTACACACCCAGTACAATAGATCTAGCCATATGGCGTAGTATAAACAATATTTTCAAAATTAAAACCTTACCCGACTTCAACTCCGATCATGACCCCATCCTTATAGAATTAAAAACTACATATAAGATACAGACGCCAACTAAAAAAGTCTATGACTATAGCACTACAAGCTGGATAAAATTCAGAACAAGTATTAATGAAAATTTAATAATAACTGATAAATAGAAAATACAACGCAGTTAACAAACATAATTAAAAATATGCAAAATATCATCATAACTGCCAGAAATAACGCAACTTCCCTTAAACCCAAATTCTAAATCAACAATACCTTATCCGATCATATAACCAAAATCATACATGAAAAAAATTGATTTCGTAAAAAAACCCTCTTGGAAGATCTTCTTTGAGAAATTAAAACCAGTTGATAACTCTATTTGTAAAATCGCTAGATGCCTAAAAAACAAGAATAACGAAATGATCAGAACTTTTGTTAATGGACAAGCTGTCACTAATAAATCTGAAATAGCAGAAAACTTTGGAGAGTATTTCCAAAATAATTTCACAAATAACACACATAACAACATAATATTACACAATTTGTTGAAAACTACCTACACGCAAATCACACACCAAACGCAAAAGATCTGGCCACATATAATGACACCAGACAATCGTTGAAAAATAAAACAATGGAAGAGATTGCATTCCAAACATTCTATTTAAAAATCTTCCTACGATAGCTCTTGTACCACTCCCATATGTAACCAACTATATATTTAAAACAGGCAACCATTCCGATTTACTCCGATAGCTACAGAGCTATTTTCTTATTGAATAACAATGCAATGGTCATAGACAAAATAATTTTTGAAAGAATACAAAATTTCATAGACAAAAACCACATTATACCACACGAACAATACGCTTTCAGGGAAGGGCACAGTACAATTGTACAAATCATTAGAGTATTTAACCACGTCAGAGAGGAATTTCGAGAAAATAACAAATCAGTTTTGGTGACTATTGATATAGAAAAAGCATTTGATTCTGTAAGACTCGAGGGATTAATTTATGAATTTACCTAAATACGTAATTATTATAGTGCACTCATAAGTTACTATGTTTTATGTAAGCATCTATCAAGGCTTGGCTGGACCTTTCCCCATAAAAGCAGGAGTTCCTCAGGGCTCAGTTCTATCACTTTTGTTATATTCAATTTTTACCCTCGACGTACAAACCACACCACAAATTTTGACAGCTATGTATGCAGATGACACCTGTTTTCTAGCATCAGCAAAAGTCTCAGATACCACACTACAAAACGTAGAGGCACACATAAACACAAAAATAATATTATAATAGTGGCGTTCGATTTGCAGGTTCGAGCAGTCCACAATGCTCAGGCTGATTACTCGATAGTGACACAAAAAATGTAATTAGAACGCTTGCGTGTGCACCATATAACTTTATTGAATAGTTTCTATGGTTTGTCTTATGTAATTGGTGATTTTTGGTTTCTTATGGCTCTGACATGAATAAAATTATTGAGAAATGGTAATCAATACTGCTATAATAACACAAATCACAAACGAAGTATAACCTCAATGTGCATATGTGCATGAAACACGAATAAAATTGTTGGTGCTTCAGGTGAAAGAAAAGAAAATTTGTGTGTCTGGGCGCGAGCGTTACACTTTAGTTCGCTCGAGCGAGTAAATCAAACGCCACTATTATGTAAATAAACTGATGAGCTAACCTCAAAAATAAACTTATGATAAAACTTTGAAAATGGCTTGTGTGATTTAAATTTCACTTAGCGCTAAAGATTAATAATAATTTACTTACAAGGAAATTCAGACGAGCAAAAGTCTTTATTTGACGCAAGAAACTTTCCCAATATCAACAAATCAATTGTGGCGAAATTAGAGCTATTTGCTTTAACCTTGTTCCATCGTTGATGATTCTTGGATTTTTCATTTTAATCACAAAACACGAATACAGAAGAAATTAACTTATAAAATGGTGTAGGAATCGATCGAAATGAGTAATCACAACAAAAATTCAAACAGCACTCACGGAGCTATTTAATATTTACTAATGCGTGACGTCATGCACTGTTTCAGTTAAGATGGTCAATTGCAGTTTTTTATACTTTATTTTCCTGAAGATCTTATTAATCTAAATGTTTTAATGAAAACTAGGTCATTTTTCGAAAATCCATTTATTTTTTGACTCCTTAGTACTGCCATCATGCTTATTGAAGGTCATTGCTACCAACTATTGAAATTAATATCAAAACTCAAAATTGTAACCGGTGAAAGCTGGATATCGGAGAAATATTAACCAACAAAATATAACTCGAGTATGAATAAGAGTTGTTATATGCTTTATAAAGAAACGAAGAAGAAAACCGTTTATGATGTGTCTCACTGGAGAATAAGGATAGACAGTTGATATAAAGTAACAATATGAATCTAAAAATTATTAAAAATGAATATTGAAATTCCGTTATATTGACCAACACAAATATAACCGGAATGTGTTTGAGAGTTAGGTTGCTGTTAATAAAGTGGTGTCGTTTTAAAAATTTTGTTATTTTTGTTGTCCAATGACAGTAAAAAGGAATAAATTACAATGAAATGATTAACATTTTTTCTTTTATTATTGCAATTGTTTGATTGGGAAAGGAAGCCCATTTCCAAGAAGTTTCTCTTAGATTTGTGTGGCTCAGTCGCCAACACCCTCATTGCCTCAAAATACATCTAATGGTCCAAAACAAATACATGTTCTAGTTTCTGGATGCTGTCTACAGTCACTCTTATGTGAGACGATTCGATTAGAAAGTGGTCACATAGTCTGACCTATGTATTGTTTGTTACAATCATGACAAGGAATAAGTGAGGCTAGAGAATTTTTATCTTTGACCCTAGTGAATACTGATCTGTTTGTCAAAACAGTTTTATTTGCAATTTCGAAATTATTCAAGTAATTGAATAATCGAGAAAGCTTAGGAGTGATGTCTCTTATGTAATACATCGATAGACGGTGAACTGATGTGTCCTCGATCCAACCTAATCTCACTTTTTTGCCTTATTTCGGTAATTATCTAATTGTCAAGTCAACCAAAACTTTCCTAAGAGTTGTATGACACGCGTTTTTCTCCAGTGATACTCTAACTAATATGTCTATTTTATCGAAGTAGTAGCGTGAGGAATAGCTATGACGTTATTTTATCTGTAATATATAAACAAAATCCTTCGATGTTTCGATATTAATTATATATGTGATGGTATCTACTTTAATGCTTATCTTCCCGACGATCTTAATCTGAACATAGTCCACTGGCGATGTTCCTTCAAAACTTGACATGCAATACCGTAATTTATTATTGTTTCTTCATTATTTTACATGTTTCGTGTAAATGTCCTGTGTGGTTCGTAATGGAATCAGTGGCTTCACATGAAGGGGATTGTAACGAATCGGGTATTGAAAATACTGCGAGCCGTGCGGTGGTAAAAAAAACGATATCAATTATATAGAGACTCGGTGTGTCATCTTCAATTGGACAATTTCGTTTACTATACACTAGTTATATTGATTCGCAATAATACTGTATGGGAGTGTTTATAAATTCACGCTTATAGGAAAATGTCTATAAAGATTTTTTTGTCACATTACTTAGAGCTTAGCATGTGAAGCTTGTTTTATTTTTGTAAAAATTGTCAATTATGTTTGTTGAATACATATGTTAAGGTTTCTACTTTTTCGAAACCCTATATAAGTGCTTTTTCTCCATTTTTGATGCCTATGAATCCAAACGTCAATCATTATATACTGAACGAAATACATATTGACTCATGAAAATCTCTTAACTGCATTTATTACTATATCTGGCAAGGATCGTTTTCATCTAAGAAAATCCACATGCATATCGAGGAGAGCTTCGCATGCCGTAATCTCTATCCTTTCCCATCGAAAGGATTCTCGTATCTCGACGGATAGAAAGCGGATATCAACGGATTCCGATTGCCTAATCAGTCGTGAATATCAGATCTGACTGAGCCAGCTTTTAGCAAAGCTGTTATTAGAAAGAAACTGCAACCGATAGAAAATTGGGAATGATTTCATATAGAATAATATTTTAGAATTTAATTGAATGATCACAAATTCGTGGAAACTATTAGATCTTATTATTTCATCATATTCGAAAATAACAGCATTTTACTCAGATAATTCTATGAAATTATATATGTGTACATTAAATATACTTCATCTATTACCTAGAATAAACATAATTTTGGAAAAAATTTGTTTATAAATCAATTTTTTTCACAAAATTGCAAATAGTAGAGGGTCGTAAGGTTTATGGTCGAAATCCCGGGGTCCACTGAATGGATTTTTGTGAATATTAGAGTGTCTTCCAAAGACCCCCATCAATTGCAAAGTTCGCTAGAGCTTGTTAAGGCGTTTAGCGATGCTATTAAAATGGAAATGGGGCTAGAAAAATGTGCAGTGGTTCATGTGGATAGAGGAAAGGTCACACAGTTCCAAAATGTGACACTGATGGATAACATAACAACAATCCCATCCCTAGGCCCAGAGGACAGATAGAAATACCTAGGATTTCAGCAAGGATTAAGCCTCGACAAGAAAGTTAATCAAGAAGGAATAACAGCACAATTTTATTTGTCGATTTATTATAGTTTTTGAAACACAATTGAACTCTAAAAACAAAATAAAGGCAATCAATGGAGGGACAGTACCCGGGTTGGCGTACTCATTAAGCATAATAGATTGAACACACCCAGAAATACAGAAAATAGACAGACAAGTGCGTACAACGTTCACTAAATTTCACCTACATCATCCAAAATATGCGATGAAACGATTGTATAGATCTAGGAAAGAAGGTGACCACGGACTGACTAACCTCGAGAGCATGCTACTTCACGAAACCTAAAAACTAAGAGGATATTTCAAAAATAAGAACTTACTATTACTATTACTATTACTATTACTATTACTATTACTATTACTATTACTATTACTATTACTATTACTATTACTATTACTATTACTATTACTATTACTATTACTATTACTATTACTATTACTATTACTATTACTATTACTATTTCTATTTCTATTACTATTACTATTACTATTACTATTACTATTACTATTACTATTACTATTACTATTACTATTACTATTACTATTACTATTACTATTACTATTACTATTACTATTACTATTACTGTTACTATTACTATTACTATTACTATTACTATTACTATTACTATTACTATTACTATTACTATTACTATTACTATTACTATTACTATTACTATTACTATTACTATTACTATTACTATTACTATTACTATTACTATTACTATTACTATTACTATTACTATTACTATTACTATTACTATTACTATTACTATTACTATTACTATTACTATTACTATTACTATTACTATTACTATTACTATTACTATTACTATTACTATTACTATTACTATTACTATTACTATTACTATTACTAAGAAGAGTGCTTGTACGAATAGAATCTTAAAATCCGATAATAAGAGTAAAACGATTTGGGGTACTATAAATCAACTAAGGCATGAAAGTAAATCCCGTTCAAATAGCGTTAATATTAATGCCGACGATTTAAATAATTTTTTCACTACCGTTTCTGAAAAACTTTTTGAATCACTTAATGATCCATACACGCACTATATTTCCTTCCTGAATAAAATGCAAAACCTCCATCTTCATTTGTCATGCTACCATTTTTAGAATCTGATGTACTTGAGGCCATTCATTCCCTCAAAAACAAATTAAGTACCGATTACTATGGCTTAAATGCACAAATGATTAAGGCCTCCAGCACTTCTTTACTTGCACCCCTAACAGTTGCTCTAAACAAGTGCACTATCGAAGGCATTTGGCCCAACTCTTTAAAAATATCAAAAATTGTGCCCGTTCATAAGGGGGGAGATGTGGATGAACTGGATAATTACAGACCAATAGCGATCGTTCCCATATTATCTAAAATATTTGAGATCCTGATAAGGGATAGGATTATATCTTATTTGGAAAAACAAAGTATTCTCTCGGCGTCACAGTTCGGATTCCAAAAGATTAAGTTCACTGTCTCTGCATTGGTTACAATTGTAGATGACATAGTGGACAGCCTCGATAGGGGACATGAAGTTCGTGCTACTTTATGTGATTTGTCTAAGGCGTTTGATTGCGTTAATACTCAAATTCTTCTGGATAAAATGAAATTTTACGGGTTCAGAGATAAGCAATATGACCTTATGTTTTCTTATCTCAATAATAGACGGCAATACGTTTACTTGAACAACGTACATTCACACGAACTTGAAATGAATAACGGAGTACCTCAGGGTTCCGTTCAGGGCCCTTTATTATTTTTAATTTACGTCAATGATTTACCCCAATCTTTGGAACAGCAAAGCAGAGTGGTTCTATATGCTGATGATGCTACCTTAATTTCAAACGAGGGAGTTGCTGCGAGGAATGGAAGTCTTGATATGGCAAAAAATTGGTTTCAAGGAAATAAACTCAAACTAAATGAATCAAAAACTCAACATATTCTTTTCAGTGTTGACAAATTTGCAGAAAAGTCGGAGCCTGTTAAATTGTTGGGAATTGTATTCGATACTTCGTTGACTTGGTCGAGCCAGATTGATCGATTATGCTCAAAAATATCTTCTCAAATATTCGTATTGAGACAGTTACGTAAAAATATTAGTGACAATAATGTAATGAAAGTCGCCTACTGTGCCTTGATTCACAGTCATCTGTCTTATGGCATATCGCTATGGGGTAACTCAAGCAGGCTCCATAAGGTTTTTTCGCTCCAAAAGGCAGCAATCCGAATTGTGGACGGATCAGCATACCGAGCGCATTGTATAGAAATTTTTAAGAAATATAAGATTCTGTGTCTACCCTGCCAATATATCTTTGACCAACTTCTAAGAATACATCGGGACCTAAATTCTATTTCGAGTCATAGCGATTTACACGGTTACAGTACTAAAAATGCAAATGATCTAGTAAATATCTTTTCACGTCTGTCAACGGCTAAACGGAACCGACTTGATTTCAATTTGTTTAATAAATTAGATAAACTATACCCGGAGGAAAAAATGAAGGAAATGAGCGATGCGAAATTTTATAAATTTGTCAGAATTTATCTGATAGAACACTGTTTTTACAGTATTGATGAGTACATGAGCTATTCCTTTGAGAGTGCATTATACTTGAATACCTGATAAAATATGGTTAACCTACGATAATTGTTTATTTTTTCTATACAGTTCTATACTTTTATATGTTTTTATATAGTTTTCATCCTTTTATAATATGTCTTGGTGTACTTTTAGATTTTTATTCTATTGTAGATATTTTGTAACTATTTGTACTTTTTATTGTGTGATTGTTCTCTTTTTTTTTGTTTTTTCTCATAATGTAATCAATTATCTATTAATCGTTTGTAATTATAATAATATTTTATACGAGATGACTATAAACGTGCCCTGTATGTAAAATGGTCAATAAACGAATATATATATACTATTACCATTACTATTACCATTACTATTACTATTACTATTACTATTACTATTACTATTACTATTACTATTACTATTACTATTACTATTACTATTACTATTACTATTACTATTACTATTACTATTACTATTACTATTACTATTACTATTACTATTACTATTACTATTACTATTACTATTACTATTACTATTACTATTACTATTACTATTACTATTACTATTACTATTACTATTACTATTACTATTACTATTACTATTACTATTACTATTACTATTACTATTACTATTACTATTACTATTACTATTACTATTACTATTACTATTACTATTACTATTACTATTACTATTACTATTACTATTACTATTACTATTACTATTACTATTACTATTACTATTACTATTACTATTACTATTACTATTACTATTACTATTACTATTACTATTACTATTACTATTACTATTACTATTACTATTACTATTACTATTACTATTACTATTACTATTACTATTTTGAAGAAATCATTAAACAGAGAGACATTGTTATCAGGCATAATGAAAATACTATTAATCAAAAGAATATGCTAATTAAACAGCAAGAGGAAATGATTCGAAATCTACTTGATCATATTAACCTATTAAGTCATAACAAATTAGACGATAGAACGACTTCTGCCGGCTTGGTTAATTCTACTGGATCCCGTGGTTCCTTCATCAATAAAAAACAACAACCCTCGGTAACTTCATCACCCCCTTCCTCATCTAAGGATGAACCTATTGTTTCAAGAAGGGAAGTTGCAGGAGCCATACATCAGGTTGAGACTGAGAGGTTATGCCAAAAGTATTATAGCAGTGAGAAAGCTGCTACATCGCATTCTTACAATGCCTTTAATGCCAAACCTGCTAATCCTAAACGTAAACAAGCCACTATTCTGGTTGGCAACGGAGCTAAAAGTAATGGATATCCTTTTCAAGCAGCTAAGCCTAGGAATGATGATTTTAAACACTTTCATGCTACCAACCTGGAGCATAACCTAAATGAAGTTGACTTGAAGAATTACCTTATACAGTTTTCTCCTGGTGTAGAAGTTTTCAAGCTAAACCGTTCCGATTCTGCCTCTTACTCGTCTTTCAAGATATCAGTTCCCGCTAGTGAGTGCGATGCTATTCTAGTTAGTGATATTTGGCCCTCGGGGGTTTCAATCAATCATTTTTTTCCGCCAAGAAAATTTCATAGTAGAAACCAGTGATTGTGAAGTTCCTATTGTACCATATTTTAGTCAGGTATCCTCAGCATGCTCTGTTTTCCATATTAATGTTCAAAGTATTTCAAATAAAGCCGATGACTTATCTGTTTTTCTTGAAGAAACATCAAAGTTTAAAATTTTATGTATATCGGAGCATTGGCTAAATGCTAATACTTTATCCTTTTTCAAGTTAAAAAACTATAATCTTGTATCTTCATTTTGCCGTGGAGATAAATCTCACGGAGGTGTAGCTATTTTTTCACGTTTTGATTTTTACCTTAAATCAGTTGATATTTCTGCATTTTGTCGACCTGTTCACGCAGAGTTTTGTTGTGCTTGCATTCCTGGTGCTAGTACTTGCATTGTTACGGTCTACCGGTCGTCGTGTGCTGGTAATGTTGATATTTTCAAAACCCAGATTAATGGTTTGATTGATTTTCTTAATCTTAAATTTAAAGTTCTTGTCTTTCTTGGCGATTTCAATATTGACCTAAATGGAGATACAGGGCATGCTCGTGACTTGAACAATATTTTTAATTTATACGGCCTGAGGCATTACATTGACGTACCAACACGTGTTACGTTCAACACTGGCTCATGTCTGGATAACATTGTTACAAATATTTGCCCTGAGTTGTTTGAAACAGGTGTGTGCGAACCATTGGTATCTGATCATTTGGGGATTTTCATATCTATTTTAAAGGTTCCCAACTTGGTCTCGGGGAATCAACGGGTGATTCAGGTGTTGAATGGTGTCACATTGAACAGTTTTGCCCAGGGTTTGGCTGCGGTCGACTGGACTAGTCTTAATGCTGCGTCTATGGATTCTAATCAAATCGCTCAAACATTGTTGGGCATTCTATGTGTACAAAAAGATATACTCATACCTACCAAGTTACACTCTCGTAGACAAACGCGAGCAAGGTGGTTTGGTCGTGAGCTTAAGATGCGCAGAACAGAAGTGTTTAGATGTAGACGCGCTTTCCAGTCTTCTGGAGGTCTGGAGGATTGGCGTTTGTACTGCCGCATCAGAAAAGTTTACAAGCAAGAGATTAGATCCGCCAGAAGGATTTCGTATTCTGAGGCTATTTTGACGTCAGATAATCAGAATAAAATGATCTGGAACATAGTAAACCAGGAGAGAGAGAACAATAAATGTCGTAATAAAGTTTCTGCGTTAACATCTTCGGAATTTAACAGCTTTTTTGCTAACATTGCAGAAAAAATTTCTAGCTCTTTGCCGGCAGCAGTTTCTGATCCCCTTAACTTTGTCAGTGTTTTACCTAGCCCTTCTGCCTCTTTCTTCTTACCTCCTGTCGTTGAATGTGAGGTTCAAGCTGCTATACTACAGCTGAAAAACTCAACATGCACTGATTGTTATGGTCTGAATAGCCGTTTAATAAAGGCTGCTCTTGAACACGTTACTGGTCCTTTAACAGTTTTATTTAATGCTTGCTTGACCGAGGGTAACTGGCCTGGTGAGTTGAAGATTGCTAAGGTTTTGCCGTTGCATAAAAAAGGCGACTTGAACTGTGCCAATAATTTTAGACCGATTTCCATTGTTCCCATTATATCCAAAATTTTTGAAATTATCATCAACCACCGGCTTCTAGAATTTCTTGAGCTTCATTCCATCATTTCTCCTCATCAATTCGGTTTTAGAAAGAATGTCTCAACAATCGATGCTCTTGCAAAGGTGATTGGGACCGTGGTCGATGGCCTTGTACTTGTATTTTATATGCTGACGACACGACACTACTTTATGATGAAGCTGAGTCTGATGAATCTGAACATCTTTCATTAGCAAAAAATTGGTTTGTGGCTAATAGACTTCAATTGAATGAAAGCAAGACCGTCAAAATCACTTTCACCTCGGACAAGCTTGCTCATAAGTCACAACCAGTTAAGCTTCTTGGGTTAACACTTGACTCGAGTCTTACCTGGTCTGCTCAAATTGAAGCCTTGTGCTCTGCGGTGTCTTCGCAAATTTATGCACTGCGACAGCTTCGGCATTGCTTGCAAACCAAGGCCCTTCGTACTGTGTATTTTGGCACCATTCACTCACTTCTCACTTACGGCATTAGATTTTGGGGAAACTCGAGTGGGGCTTATAAAGTTTTCGCTCTTCAGAAATCCGCCGTGAGGATTGTCGGGAATACTCCTTGTGGTTCGCACTGCCTTGCACTGTTTCGGGGGTGCAGGATTTTACCGGTTCCTTGTCTGTACATTTATGAAACATTAGTATTGATTCACAAAAATAGATCCAATTATAATTCGCACTATAATATTCATACCTACGGCACGAGGAATGCGGTGGATCTTGTGGCCCCTTTCTCTAGGCTTAGGACTACCCAGGCGAATAAACTAAATGTTGAGTATTACAATGTTTTTAATAGTTTTTATAGAGGTCTCGATCTCCAAAATAGGAGTCTTCGTGAATTTTGTAAATTCGCTAAGATGTTTTTATTGGAACATTGTTTTTATTCTATCGAAGATTTTTTAAAATTTGCTTCCAGAGACCGCCGTTGTTAATTTTATTTTTTAGTTGATGTTTTATTACCTTTAACCCAGTTTTAAATTATTGTTACTTTTCTTTTATTAATTGTTTCAAATATTGTTTTATTCCTCTCATGATGACTGACTTCAAACATAATACATATGTACATGTTGTCAATAAACGTATATCTATCTATCTATTACTATTACTATTACTAATACTATTACTATTACTATTACTATTACTATTACTATTACTATTACTATTACTATTACTATTACTATTACTATTACTATTACTATTACTATTACTATTACTATTACTATTACTATTACTATTACTATTACTATTACTATTACTATTACTATTACTATTACTATTACTATTACTATTACTATTACTATTACTATTACTATTACTATTACTATTACTATTACTATTACTATTACTATTACTATTACTATTACTATTACTATTACTATTACTATTACTATTACTATTACTATTACTATTACTATTACTATTACTATTACTATTACTATTACTATTACTATTACTATTACTATTACTATTACTATTACTATTACTATTACTATTACTATTACTATTACTATTACTATTACTATTACTATTACTATTACTGTTACTATTACTATTACTATTACTATTACTATTACTATTACTATTACTATTCAGATGCCTAGTCACAGTTGATCATGGATACTAAACCTCGCCGACGGGGAACCTGATAGGAAAAATGACTACATTAAAGAATTAAAGAAACTTGGCAGGTGAAAGTGTTACATGGCAGCTACTATAACTCACTGTACCAAGAAGATGCAGATTTCAGAGCATCGAATACTTACCTTATGACGGGGTAAACTCCAATGCAATCCAGGACCAAGTGGTGGCAACCCGTTGCTACCAGAAATATATCATTGAAATGGACATTCAAAACATCCGCTGTAGACTCTGTAATAAGGAACAGAGCACGATTCAACACATAATTTCAGCCTGCACCCAATTAGCCCCCACCGCTTACCTGAACAGACACAATATGAAAAAGGGACTATATATCGCTGTGACTCAAAGATTAAATCAAAAAACAAGAAAAATATCAGGGTATAAACATCAACCATTGAATCTACTAGAAAATGAGCACAATAAAATCTGTTGGGAAACTCTGATAAAAACAAACCGATAAGTTCAACATAACAAACCGGATATGATCGTACTAGATAAAAACAGCAAATCAGCGATCATAATTGATTTTTCTGTACCACTGGACAAAAATATGGAAAAATCTTACATAATAATGCGATATCGTCCGCTAGCAGATGAGGTGAAAGATTTGTAGAATTTAAGAAGGGTGGATATCAAACCATTCATAATCTCTGCAAATGGCTTAGTGCACGCTAAAGTAACTAAACACCTAGTAGAGCTAAACATACCTCGACATATCTGTGGTTTTATGCAAAAAGCAGTAATTCTGGGAACAACTACAATTGTCCGAAGAACACTAACCTCCTAATTAAGTAGGTTTATACCTTGATGCAACAGCGTCCGGTAGAAACCGCTATCACCAACCACCTGACGAAAGGATAAGCGGCCCCTAAACAATACTTCGCTTCCGTCAACACACACATTTTCTCCTGGTAAAAGGGCCTACTGGAATCTGTCCCTCAGCATATTTATTAGTAGTCTAATTTTTAGTAATCTGTCAGTGGACTGAACAGTTGCTTGGTTGTTACTAAAATGGACTACTCGAAGTACTTGTTTATAGAACATGTACTTGTTTATAGAAGTACTGTATATATTCTTGGTACTCCAATAATCAGACAACTTTGGTAAACGGCATAATCCCATCCAAAGCAACACAGCTATGAAGAGCTCAATTTCTATTCGATTTGTGTGAGAACAATCGGGATTTTTGGTGCGTTGTATCTTGCTGCAATTAATAAGTATACCTGTTTGTTTCGATCACTACCATATCGATGATTTCGTCCGTTACAAACAATTTGTAAGTCATAAGGTTCTTCTCCCACATACATCTCATACAGTTTAGTTTTGATTCCTTCGTCATTCCTTGTAACAGTATACATGATATTTTTCAGTGGAGTACCATCCACTTCTCTTCACGTGTTTTCAACCTGCACTTCTTCATTTTCAGTCGTAATCTGAGTTATGACGTATACTAATATTTCAGAAATTGTATCCACATAACGGACTTTTGAATCTTATTGCATCGCGGGCAAAATGTTTGCGTTAGAAGGCAAATCAATTTGTTCTTGCCGCATAAAATATATATCGTTGTATACAAATGTATGTGTTATGAACATTATTGACCGACCAAGTGTATTTTCTTTGTCTGACTAGGAATTGAAATTTTTGTCGTTTTGAAGATGTGCTTGGTTCATTCTCTTCATGTTAAGATATCTCCGGCAAACTATATGCTTTAGTTTCTTGCTGTAAAATAATTTCATGTAAAAACATACTGAATATACTGAAATATCAGGTATGCAGGAATTTTCGGAATCAAGAAAAATATTAACATAGCAATTATCTCATAACCGAAGATTTTTGTAATACCTAACTGAAATAAAACGGCCAAGATAATTACTTACTAAAACAGTCCGTTTTGTATTCTTCAATGCACTTTTTTGCATAATAGGAGTATCGCTGTCTGAACTACTGCATTCACTTTCCTGATCTTTGTTAGGATTGTATTCGTCCGAAGAACTAGCTCATAAGACATAAAATCTGCCCAAAGCTCTTGCAATATTTCTTGCTCTTTCTCGATACTCATAAATAATTATTTCAGATTAGCCTTACAACCTCTCGTTTCGACAACTGACACACAACTGAGTAAATATGCGTAGCGTGAAGCGACATGATTCAACAAGTTCAGTGGTACACGTTGAGTACCACGTGGCCTGAACGGCAAAATTAATGCGTTCAGGGTGAGTGATAGAGACGTTCTACCATTGGCGAAAATTGTCATAAATGATTAAAAATAAATATTTTTCTAATGTTTGAATATATAGAAAATCGGTATGAACCGTTTGAAATATTATATGAGAAAATTGAAAATGGGCCCCAGAGGACCGATTTATTTTATACCATAGGGCAGTTAACGTGTTAATTTCTTTGATATCCGTTGGAAAAGTAATAATTCAGAATGTGGGAAAAGTACACGTTATGGCTCTTTTTTGCACAAATTTGTCACTTATTCCCACGGAAATGTTAATGACAAAATTTTTTTGACATTACCTTACAGTGGATTTCTGGGTGTTCAAATTTGAAATTTAAACTAAAAATTCTGTAAGTAAAATATTTATTAGATTATTTATTTCAATTTATGGATTAATAATTATGAACAAATTAATTTATTACCTATTATTTTAGGAAATATGGACCGAGTTCATGATTGATCTTTCCAGTTGTCGAATTCTGACATTGAAAATTTTCCTCCAGATATTATCGAAAAGGCTCAAAATGCAATCGAAAATATGTTACCTGACCTGGAGGAAAATAAACAACATTAATTCATATTACTGTTTCAAATGAAACTCACTGTTTCTAGATAATTCCACAATATATTGAAAAAATGTTTTAAAAATTCTAAGATATTGACCATTGTTTCGATCAGAATGGCAGAAGTTACATTTCATTTGATGCCTACCTGATGTTTAATAATTATTTTTGGATAGACCAAGAAGTGACCTACCTTGTGATTGACTTAATATATGTTAATAGAAAAAAGAAGAAGTATGATATTAGAAATATTAGAGTTTAGATATTATTATCCTCATGGGGATATCCTGGATATCTTCTTCCCTATTAAGATCAGTACAACTGTGCAATGATATAGTAAACCAAGAAAACTATATCTGCTGATCTTTACAATTATCACTTAAGAGGATAGTTTAAAAGTGGAGAATTCCCTAGATTTATCTGTTCATTGACTACTTGATAATGTGGGTTCTTAAATGTCTTCTAATTTCTAATTCTTCAAAATAAAAATATAACACGTAAAATAATAAAATACCAAAAACCAATAAAATGTATGTCTCGGATTGTACTTTCGAAGTGAACACGACAAGAGTTGCGAGAAAAATTATTTTACGTACAGCGGATTTTGCTACTGGGCACAAGGCCTTCGCCCGCCAAGCTACTTCTGTTGTACTGTATGTCCATGTACGCTGTTGCTACGTTTGATCATATTAGTCATAAATTCCTCATTGAAGGGCATACGCAAAATGAGTGTGAGAGTGTCTGTGTCATTGAAAGAAGCACTCACAAAACTTTAAAATCTGTCCTAATCTACACACCGGATGAGTACATTATAATTATTCGTACCGCCAAAAAGAAAGGCTCCCCTTACAAAGTACATGAAATGGACCACAAAAGTTTTTATGATTTGAAGTACCTCGCTAGTGATGTAGGCAAAAATTCACTTTTAAAATGAGCGATATAAACATTTTAATAAAAGTTGATTCTGAGCATAAAGGGTTCTTTTTTTATAAAAACAGCTACAGTCAAAATGATTTTGAAAGTGTGAAAGTTGTCAGTCGAACCTCGAAGTCTTTCGACCAGAAATACAAAAAATTACAAAATGCTTATAAGATATATAAGTTATGGAATCTCGGAGAAGAAGAAGAAATGACTGCAAGCTTTAGTGGACAAAATTATAATTCCTAACTATTATGATCAATTTTATGAATAATTGTAAATTCTTTCATCTATATTCTAGAATCCATGTTTAAGATTTTGAATAGTTGGGATTATTTTTTGTTTTGAAGCTACAGTGTTTTGTTTTCATTCATTTTCGAGAATCGATTTAACTTTTTTGTAATTAATACTGTTTAAGTAGTGTTACATTCCTTCTGTTTTTTAATTTTTGCTAAGGCTTGTGAAAAAAGGTTGATTTTTATGGCTTAATCCTGTTTTCGAAGACTTCTTTAGTGGGTTTTGTTTTGGAAATATAATTTGGTATTGTTATTTGATTGAAATACGCCTGTAGATTACGAAAAAACAATATTGTATGTTTTATTTGGTTTATTGCGAGGCTCAATCATTTTAAAGTTAGATAAAGATGACATAAAAAGATTATTTACATTGGTGTTTTAAATGAAACTCAATGATTATAGCTAATTCCACAATATAATGAAAAATATTGATAATTCAAAAAAAATTACAATTGTTTCTATAACTGAATATCATGGTCAGAATGACAGAAGTTACATTTCAATTGATGCCTACCTGATATTTAGTAGTCATTTTTGGCTAGACCAAGAAGTGACCTAATTTGTGATTGACTTAATATATGTTAATAGAAAAAAGAAGAATATGTGATATTACAAATATTGAAGCTTAGATATTATTAGCCCAATGGTGATATCCTGGATATCATTATTCCAATTAAGATCAGTATAACTGTGCAATTATATAGAAAACCAGGAAAACTATATCTACTGCAATTATCACTTAAGAAGACAGTTTATTAGTGGAGAACTCCCTAGATTTAACTGTTCATTGACAACTTCATATTGTGGGTTTCTTAAATGTCTTCTAATTCCCAATTCTTCAAGGAAATCCAGTTCTTGTTTCTTTTCACAAATATGCAGCACTTCTAGTTTTGTGTTAGGTGTCAATGAGTTTGGTGTCAAGTAGATGTTTTGCGTAGTGGGATTTATCTGGCTGTTTTAATCTGTGTTCACTGTATCTGATTTCAAAATTTCTGAGGGTTTGACCCAAAGAGATAGAATTTAAGTTTATAGATACCAGACTTCTTCAATGGGGTTATTTTTGTTTTTACATTCAACAATTTTGTGCTCACATTACTTTCTGTTTTAAAAGAAATTGTTGAATTTGTAGCTAAAGATATTATCTTTGAAATATTGTTAGAAATATCACCTGCATATGTGATGGTTTTATAATTTTTTATTTCGTTACTTTGTTGTAATGCCACTTTTTCCTCTTTTTTATCGATTAATTTATATATCATATGTAATGGATAACCGTTGGATGTTGCCATTTGTTTAATTGTATTAATTTCTCTACTAAAATTACATTTGATCATAGGAACTAAAAAAGCTGTCTGTATCATTGAATTATATGCTGCTAATTTATGTGACAGGGGATGATTAGAATTATACGGAATAGTCACATCAGTGTATGTTGGATTTCTGTAAATCGAATTATCAAGTACATTATTACCTCTTTGAATTCTTAAATCAAGAAAATTGATTGAGTTATTTTCTTCTACTTCTAGTGTAAATTTAATATTTGGGTGTAAGTTAATACCTAATATGGTTGAAAAATACATCTAATTCACTAGCTATAAAACAAGCTAATTCGTCATTTACATATCCATACCAAAATAAAACATATTATGAAATATTACTATTAAAAGACCCAAACTATTGAAAGCTGCTAATTTATGAATAAATTGGTGGACTGAACTATTATGAATTGTAATGTCTGTAAGTGATGGTTTTTGAAATATGGAATATCATGTTCATTATTTATATTTGTAATTGTAAGGTCTAAAAAGTTTATAGACTTATTTTGTTCAAGTTCTACGGTAAATTTGATATTATTATGAATTGACTTGGTGTAAGTAATGAAGCTCTCTAATTGTCTAGTTGTACCGGTGAAGCTAGCGTATTTTAAACCATTATCATTTTCAACCCAACTATCTACAAATTCATAATTCCAATACTGTTTTTCATTCAAAATTTCAATATATAGTTGTACACCTTTTGAAACTCAATAAATTTGACAATTTGTTCATCCTTTCTATATTTCTACCGATACGGTCTTGTCTAAGACGAATCTCGGTTCTGATGACAGGATATCACTTTCTTTTGTCAGCGATTGTTCTTTTCCATCGATTGGTCTTGCCACGCTGACCTTAAGGGTCGATATCGTTTCAAAAAGGATTCGTTGTACTTAAGGAAAAAATCTGGAGGATTATGGGATGTGGAGAGGTCGAAATAACTGTTGTTTTTTGCCTTTTGAACAAGGAGTTGTTACGATAGGTTACAAATAATAATTTGTTTGAGATAGTGTGTTGGTAAATCTTATCCTGGTTTTGACGGTAATGCGATTGTCTTTATTATAAAAATATATTTTTTACCGCACTGTAGAATGGTATTTTATATCCAAGTTTGTTTGAATGGACAGAAATAGTACGGAAAAAATCGCTGGAATGTGCTAAACACAAATAACGTCTATTGCATCCATTATAATGTATTCCACGACTTCAATGACAAGAGCTCAACTTCATTAAAAAAAAATGAGATCTCTCTACATATCAAAATTCTCCATGTTATAGTTTTCAATGAATTGGTCGAATTCAATACACCTCTTTCAAATGTGAATTGTAATATCGTAAATACCATAATAATGCATTTCTATTTCATATGAGTTGAAGTCGTTACATACCATAAAATACTAGACAGAGCCTTTTTTTGGAAACAACATATATTGCAGAAAAAAATTATGTAATAAATAAAAAAACAGATTTAAATAACCTTAGTGTTATCTATGCATATCTTTTAGATTATGAAAAAAGAACAGAAGATTCATAACAATCTTTAATTTTATGATAAAAAAATAAAAATTGTAGTAGTTCAAGATCAAATATTTTGTTTATTGTCATATTGTTTTTTGAGTTTTTCATTGATTTATGTTTAAAAGAATTTATTATAGAAATTTACAACTATTCCAAAATTCGCTATAGATTTTATGTAAGTATTTATTATTTCATTTAATTATTAACAATGATAACATTGGCCAATTATTTATAGCCCTTGATAATGAATGAAAATCATTCGAAAGCTCGGGAATAAATATCTGAAAGAATTTACTCTGGAGTCTTATTGCCACATCCCCACAAAAATATCCATTACAAATAAAATGGCAAATATCTTTCTTCAAATTATATATATATATATATATATATATATATATATATATACAGTGTCACCCATTTTTAATGGAAACACCCCCCTAAAATTTGAAGTTGTAAACCGATTTTAATAATTTTTTTGAAATGTGAAGTACTAAAAGGTCTACCTTGGGACAAAATTTGAAATGTTCATTCCAATTTTCAGGGCATACTACGATATTTTTTCTTAGTCGAAAATCGGGATTTTTTATTAGCAATTTTTTTATTAAAAAAATCACTACGCCACTGGATTCAGAGTGCCTCTAAACAGGTATGACCAAAATTTCATGAAAAAATATTGATTATTAACAAAGTTATGGCAACTCAAAAATTCGAAAACTCGCACAGCTAACAGTCACAAAAACACCCTATATCAACAGATATAGCCATGAGAATATATTTTTTCATGATTTCAACAATAAAGTGCCACCAGATGAAAAAAAAACAAATAGCGTGAATATTTTTAATGAAAATAACGGAATTACATTCAAGTTTTCACGCAAATTAACTAAAACTAAGACCTGATAAATTTTTCAATTTAAATCTTAGTTGCCGTGGAAATGATATTACAGTTTGACACTTGTGAAAGATTTAAGTGTACTATTGTCAACAATATTCACCTTACAGTTCTTCGGATTATTTTGTGTCATGGCTGCAAGATTGAACGTAAGAGAGAAAATTGGAATTGTACGCCTTTCGGGAGAAGACGTTAGAAGTGCTAGAGAGGTTTGTGAAGTATTTAATGAGAGTCATACAGATCGTCCACGTATTAGCTGCGGTACGGTAAATAAAATAAATAAAATATTCAATGAAACTGGTGTAGTATCAAAAATGATGTTAATAAGTACAAATACGAAACAGGAATGACAGGAATGATCAAATAATTTTAGATTATTTCGGAAATAATCCTAATGCCAGTATAAGGAATGCCACTTTAGATTTGAATATTCCACGAGAAACTATTCGGAGATGTCTAAAGGCGAAAAATATTAAACCTTTCAAGTCAAAATTTTCACACACACTGCAAGAAGGCGACGAAGCAAGACGTATGGAATATTGTTTATGGGCCCAAGGGGAATAATTAAACAATAGAAATTTCCTACAAAATATTTTATATACCGACGAAGCCACTTTCACTACAAATGGAGTAGTGTCATTACAGTATTGTCGCTATTGGGCAGCGGATAATCCTAACTGGGTAATAGATTGTAAAAGCCAGTATTCCCAAAAAATCAACGTCTGTTGTGGGATATCGAACGAACGAATTATTGGTCCTTTCTTTTTGAGGAAAACATTAATGCGCAGAGGTTGCTAGAATTTTTAAACACAGAGTTTTGGGATTCTATTTACGAGCTGCCAATCAATGAACGATCAAATTTATTTGTACAGTTAGATGAGTGTTCAGTTGATTATGCCAGAGCTGTCAGGCAATGGCTTAACGAACATTTTCCAAACCAATGGATAGGCCGTAATAGTCCGTTTCTAGATTGGCCACCCAGATCTCCAGACCTCAGAGTTTTGGACTTTTTTCTCTGGGGACTAATCACACAAAAGGTTTACAAAAACCGCTCAAGAGATAGAAATGAACTTTGTGCAAGAATTCGACAGGTATGTGCAGATATTACCTCTCAAGAACTAAGGAACGTAATCAGAAACATTCGTAAGCGCTATGACAAATGTATCGAAATACATGGTGGATTAGTAGAGGCTACTAGAATATGAGTTAGAATTAATCGTTGCACTGACTCGAAACATTTCAATGATTAGTTATCATAGTTACGTTTATTAAAAATGTTTGCTTCATTATTAGTTGAATTGTGTGAATGTAATCCCGTTATTTTCATCAAAAAAATTTACGCCATCAATTTTTTTTCATCTGGTGGCACTTTATTGTTGAAATAATGAAAAAATATTCTCATGGCTATATCTGTTGATATAGGATGTTTTTGTGACTGTTAGCTGTATGAGTTTTCGAATTGCCATAACTTTGTTATTAAAGAATATTTTTTTCATGAAATTTTGTTGACACCTGTTTAGAGGCACTCTGAATCCAGTGGCGTAGTGATTTTTTCAATGAAAAAATCGCTAATAAAAAATATCGATTTTCGACTAAGAAAAAATATCGTAGTATGCCCTGAAAATTGGAATAAACATTTCATATTTGGTCCCAATGTAGACCTTTTAATACTTGACATTTCAAAAAAAATTATTAAAATCGGTTTACAACTCCAAATTTTAGGGGGGTGTTTCCATTAAAAATGGGTCACACTGTATATATATATATATATATATATATATATATATATATATATATATATATATATATATTGTAATATTTTCAAACCTTTGAATATAATTGCCCTACGATATGGAAATAAATTATACTACCTTGTCGCAGCGACAATTATTGTGCATACCACTTAAGTACGTATTGAATCTCAAATTTGACAGTAATTGTCAAATTAAACATGCCCGGCGCCAATAAATATCAATATAAAAATGAATTTATGTACAATCAACTTATTACTCCTATCTCAGGGTGAGATCAAAATTGTTCAAAATTAATTCTTCAAATTTATTTGTTTTTTTAAGATATTTCCAAATTAAATGTTTCACTATTATCAAACTCTCAAATAACTGTTAATTCAATATAATAAAATGCCCTTTAATTATTTTATGACATTTACTAATTTACTGTCACTAAAAATTTCAACCAAATGTCACTGATTAAATTGAAAATTTTATGAATGTAAAATGATAAGTTCAATGAGATTGGATACTGAATGAATACTACAGGTAGTTAGAATCAAAATTATATATTATACTATCAGATACGCAAAATTAACAAAATTGTTATTCCCAAAAATTATGATAAAAGAACAACAGTCGTAACCTCTACAAAAATATTAAAATTAGAATACAACTATGCTAAAATTTAACCTAATGAATTTTTATCAAACGTTCAAATAATAATTTACACTTGACGTGTATCAATGTCAAATACCGAAACTTCTGTTCAAAATGGTCTATTCACTTGATGTTGTAAATGATATGTATCAATAAATTTGGTATGTTTCAAAATTTTTTATATAGATGCATCTTTTAACTGTATTGAATTTAGGGCCTGATATTTCTCGAGAAATAAATTTAAAACTGGAGAGGACTCACCCAATGGATCAGGAAATCTCGTACTTATTCTAACGTATTTAGAATATTGCAACTTTCTAAAAATATACGATTTAGAAAAACTGGAACCACATACACTTTTACGATATAATTCTTATCCGAATTATGTACGCACTGAATTTATTATATGGGTTATTTATCTAATTGTATGATATGCAATTTATGCAATCTACCAAAAAAATTCGAGACAACTCTTATTCTGATGTTGTCTCTTCAAAGGATAAAAAGGTACTGACTAAATTTTTACAAAATAAATAATTCTCCTTTCTGTTGGTTACCGATCTTTCTTGTTTTTAAAAAAATTACTAATCTATAATTTTCAATAACAAAGTGAGATTTTGAAATTCTTTTATTACATTTGTAATCTTGCTAGCAGAGACCTCTATATTTTACAATTTCAAATATTTTCTCCAAATCCTATTATGTTCTATCTATCATTAGATATATTCTACTCAAATGTCATCAAAATTATGAAATGTCATGTTTGATATTTCTACTGAATCTTTCAAAATTTAGGAATTTACGTAGAGTACAGTGTGTATCGAGAGTATGACAACTGAAATTAAATAAATTTCCTTATGTTTTACTTATTCTTTAAATTTCAAATAGAGGATGTGTATTAATATATCCTCTGAATACGTAAAGAATCAATAATGTTCAAACATGTACCATATAAATATCACACAGCATTAGTTTTGACTTTTGGTCCAATATAAGCCGATGGAGATAAAGAGTTTTTAAGTTGGTATATGCTCGTTTCATACATTTGTTAACTTCTGCTTTGAATTTTAAATCAGTGTCCAGCTCTAGACCTAGGTTTCTAGCTACCTCCACGGACTGGATAAACGCACCTTCAATAGATAATGAAGTATGTTCCTGTAATTTATTTTTACTTTTTCCAAAAAGCAAAATTTGTGTTTTGCGTGGATTTATTTTTAACTGGTGTCTATCTGCAATTGATAAAATCTCGGATAATTCCGTATTGATTATATTTGAAACATTTTCATCGAATAATTGTATCAAAAGCACTTGAATAGTCCAGCAACAATAAAGCAATCGTTTCCTGTCCCTTATCAATATCGTGGAAAATATCATCCGTAACCTCCAGTAAGGCAGTTGTACAGCTAAAGCCTTGCCGAAAACATGATTGGCTAATGGGCAAAATGTCATAACGATTTAAATGTTCTTCAATTTGCTATTTAATTGCTTTCTCCAAAATCTTCGACATAACTGGTCAGATAGAGATAGGTCGAAGATCACTGATGATATGTACATTTGCTTTTTTTGGAATAGGAGAAACTTCCGAAACCTTCCAAATATCTGGAATTGTTGACAGGATAATGCTAGTATTAATTATATGTGTGACATAGGGCAATATGTAAGGACAACATAAAAGTAACATATCAACCTGGATATCTTCCATCACTTCTGGACGTGGAACACACAATAGTTTTTATCCTAAACATAAAATGATTAGATTCTAAAATGACAAAAAGAAAGGTGGGAAATATTTTGAGTGTACCGATTAACCCTTAACTGGTCCGACGTCGTCTAGCAGACTACGCGATTTAAATATCTGTAATAATGAAAAAAGTGGAACAGTAGCATTATACACTCAATAATGTTTTTGACTAGTATACGTGATAATCACATTCCTGCACAGACAAACAAATACATATACACATATTACATTAAATATACAACTATAATACCCATTTACAAATTAACGTACATAATACAATCAAGATTGAAGAATGACACAGTGTAGTGCCAAATATAAATCATGGCAATTATAATAGTCAACAGTGCTTGAGTAATAAATGAGGTTAAAGGAACATAAAAACAATATAAGGAATATGAATATGAACTCGTTTTCTCTATGTCAGTATAGTAAACAACTAAATAATGTTATCTCTATTACATAGTATGTTTCATGAGATCGAGGAGTCAATTAATCGATGTATAGAGACTCTATCTGTCTCTGAAATGAAACATTTGACAACTTTTTTGAATGAAAAAATTGTCGTTGCGAGTCTGATTTCTATAGGTAAGCAATTGTAGAGCCGGTTTGAAAGATGATTATATGTCCTCTGAACGCATATTGTGCTCAGTTGTGCATTGGCTAGGTCTTGTATTATGCCTATAATTTACATAATTCAATTTTGTTCGGTTTTTATGTTGTTCCACAACAGTTCTTAAGAAGTAAAGATGCCTGAGATCTAGCAATTTTGATTCTTTGAAAAGTGCTTCCGATAAGTATTGTGATGGTTTTCCAAGGAGAATTTTTAGAAATTTTTTCTGTAATACGTCTAATTTTTTCAAATGCGATATTGCTACTCCACCCCAGCCCACTATCCCATGTGCAAGACGAGACTCCACAATTGCACAATAGATTGTTTTCATTCGCTAGGTATCTAATATATTTCGTAAATACCTGAATCTGTGAAGAATGCTCCTCAATGTTCTAGTTACTTGGTCAATATGATAGTTCCATCTCAGGTGTCTATCTCTCACTACTCCTAAATACTTGATTTTTTCCACTGATCGAATTGATATATTGTTCCCAATACTCAATGTATCATATTGGGGTAGTGAGTTGGCATATTAAGATAATGGTAAAAATAATGTTTTTTCGTAATTTATTGATAGTATTTTATCTGCGAAACATTCAAATAGTTTACCCATGTCATCCTCTGCTCTAGTTTTGAGGTCATTCTAGCTATCAGCACATTACAATATCGTCAGTATAGCAAACAATACTGCCACAAGTATCGTGACGCAATATATTATTGATATATATATATATATATATATATATATATATATATATATATATATATATATATTGTAAAGAGAATTGGCCCCAAAACTGTTTCTTGCGGTACTCCGCACTCTACAATGCTTTTTTCACTAACGACGTCATCAATTTTCACGTATTGCTCTCTGTTTTTAAGGTAACTCTCCATGAGATTCAATGTGCTTCCCCTGAAACTCATATTTTGCAAGGTCATCAACAGCTGTAAGTGGTTCACGGTGTCGAAGGCCTTAGCAAGATCTCAGCAAACACATAGACTTGGTTTACTTTTTTCTAGATTTTCTGATATTTTGGAGGTGAGAACAATAATAGCATCTTGGGTAGAAATCCCTTCTTTGAATCCATATTGATTATTTGAAATTTATTTTTCTTATTTACAAGCAAGTCGCATCTACCACTGGGGTAATTAGCGACACAAATATGGGTTGCTTATAGTTTAGTTAATATGTTGATGTCACTTAGATATTTAAAAAGGTTCTGTGTATTACAGTTTTCGCCAAGAACTTGGTCTAAATTGTTGCTGAGGTTGTTATCTTGTCTTGATTGTTGGAATTTTGGGCAATCGGTTATTAAATGTTTGACAGTAAGCTGGATCTTGCATAATTCACATTTTGGGGGTTCACTTTTAGTAATTAAGTAACTATGAGTAAGTTTGGTGTGGTCTATTCGTAACCTAGTCAGTTTAACTTGAAGCGATCTTTTGTTTGTTGGCTGCGCTCGAGGTTTCACTTCCGGTTTCACGTCGCGTAGTTTCGATTGGGACGATTGCCACTCGATTTGCCACAATTTTAGCACTTTTGATTTAAGTAGCGGTTTTATGTCGTTATACACTACCGTTTGCACTTCACTCACGGTTTCACTAATTGCTGCTTGTCGTGATTTGCGGTCGGCTTCATCATTTCCTTGAAGGCCAGTATGAGAAGGAACCCAAAGTATTTCCACAAAGTTATTGGAATGTTGCAACTGCGATAATTCGACTTTAATTTGGAAGAATATTGGATGTGTGGGATAAAGTTGATTGATAATATGGATTGGGTTAAGAGAGTCTGTTATTATGAAGGATCTTGAAGTATTTTTTGTTTTAATGTGAATAAGTGCTTGAAGAATGGCGTATAGTTCTCCAGTGCAGACGCTGCTTATTTCGGGTAACTTGAATTGTAGTGTACTGTTTTGCATGATCACTGCCGCGCCTACGCCATCAGAGGTTTTGGATTATTATTATTATTTGAAATGAAATTATGCTTGTTAAGGTAAGTGACCATTCTTTTTTTGATTATTTTTTCTAATGTTTTAGTCATGTTTAAAATGAACGTATTTGGTCTGTAGTTTTAGAATTTCATATCTGTCTCCTTTTTTGAAGATTGATTTAATAACCCCTGTTTTAAGTTCTGTAGGAAATTTTCCTGTTTCTATTATTCTATTAAAAATGTTGTTCAGAGGAAAAGATATCTCTGTTTTTACCTCTTTCAAGGTTTCAGCTCTAATTTCATCGATACCGGAAGTTTTGTTCATTTTGAGAGATGATATTGTTTCAATAATCTCCCCCTCTGTTGTAGGTTCCAAAAATATAGAGTGCACGCAAGATGCTTTTCGCAGGGAAGAATTCACAGGTTTCTGAATTTTTTTTGCTAGTTTTTGCCCAATAGAGAAATAGTGATTATTGAAGCAATCTCTTTATTATCAGAGGTAAGACCACCTGTTTCTCTTTTTATTGTTTGAATTTTGATAGTTTTATTTTTCCGAGAAATATCCTTCACCGTTTCCCATAGCGCCTTGGTGTCAGTTTGTGATGTATCCAGACAACTCTTATAGAAATTGATTTTTGATTTCTTGAACAGACTATTCAATGTGTTTCGATAATTTCTGTAATGTTTTGTCAAAATTAGATTGTTTGGCTCTTTTCGAACTTTTTGAATAAGCTATCTCGGGTATTTATGGAATTTACCAATTCTCGCGTGATCCATTGTTTTCGTTTGATGTTTCTGTGTTTAACCTTTGATGTTTTTGTGTGTTTTGCGATGAGATTCTTCAGCAATTCTAGGAAACGTGTGAAACTTTTGTCGATATTTAGTGAGATAATATTAGACCAATCGTAGAGAACTAATTCTGTTTTCAAGGATGAATAATCAGTGTATTTACAGTATTTTGTATCTGAAATCTCATATTCCTCGTCATTTTTGGAGAAGAGTTTAACGATTGTAGTGTAATGATCTCTAATTGCACTTTTTAGTTCAATAGGTAAAATTTCGTTCGATTTTTTCTTAACAAAAATGTGATCAATGCATGTATTACTTTGCTGTCTAGTTACAGTATTTATGATGGAATGATAATCAAACTCATAAAAGCTATATAGATATTCAGTAATTATGTCTTCTTCATCTAGGATGTTCAAGTTGATATCTTCCAAAAATACGTGATAGTCACCATCGACTTTCGAAACATTAGAGAAGTATTCCTGAAGATTTTTAACGAATATTTGTTTATCTGTTGAAGGCGGACGATATAAACCCGTTAGATGTATGATTTTTTCGTCTACTTTTAGTGTGATTTGAATCGATTTGCATACACATATATCAATGATATCATTATTATAGCATATATTTTCTCTTACATAGATAACAACGCCATCGCATTTATTGATGTGACATATATTGTTATTTTTGTGAAATTGTTTTCCCTGCGTAGCCATTTTTTACCTTTTTCCTCCCCTAGCCGTGCAAATACCTACTTTTCCGTCCCGATAGAGTCACGTAACTTGGGTTTTCGAGAAGTGTAGGATAAAGAAGTATATTTTGTGAAGAAACGGTATTTTTTTAGTTTTCAAAAATTCACCACTAGATTGCTTATAAATTGGGAGTTTTATATTTCATATTCTTTCTTCTTCAAAAACGTGTGGGTGATAGGGAGATACCGAGTGGATATTAGAATTCAATAGAACACAGTAGAAGCAAAACACCCTTAAAATTTTCGGAGAGCGACAAAACGTTTCAAAATGTAGAACAGTGTTATTGCGGTAATCTAGCCTAGGCCTTATAATAGGACTGATTTCACAACAAACCTGCGACAGATGCAAAGAATAAATTAAGTTAATCTAACTCATACCTTGAGGATAAACCTAGTCATAAGATCACATCCTGGCGCCGTTTTGGATAAATATTATTTGTTCGTATTTTAGTTTTTACTAGTCTTTGTGTTTTACAATTGAAGAGTGGAAGTAACAAAGGGGGTAAGTGCCAAAAATTTTCATTTTGCGTTAGTCCCATAGAACGGTGTTACATGCCACTGTTTATGTCCTCACAAAGGTGATAGGTGCCAATTTTCATAATACACTTTATATATTCATTCATGGATGGAGCCACCGTTAAGTACATGATCTATTTCCTAACAAAGGAGACAAGTGCCATTCGCCTTTCTGCTGTCAGTTCACAATAATTCGCGCTTTAGTGTTATTATTGTTGTTTGTTGTTTTTTTAAATATAATAATGAGCGATCTTGATGTAAAAACTCGAAGAAGTAGAGATAGTGGACGTTTTGGTGAAAAACAGAGGGTACTGAAAAAATCTGGCAAAGCCTACAAATCAAGGAAACTTAAGCAAATTCAGGAGAAAGTGGCGCCAAGTCAACAGGTTAGGTTAGAATAAACTGTTTATTAAAATCTTTATTAAATAAAATGTTTGTTATTAGGTTTGTTGTAAATGCCAGTTTTCCTGTAAAAGCCTCAGTCTCTTCTGGCGGAAGCCCTTATACGAAAAATTTTATAAAGAAACTTCAAAAGTTCAGGGTACGTATCTATTAAATCTTATACATCTAACACCTGTTAAAAGACGTCGACATGGTAGTTATGAAAATCCTCAAGACAGCAAGCGTCAAACAACAGTGAGCTACACTATTCCAGACGAAAGAGGAAATTTCGTTCAAGTGTGCAAAAAAACTATTATGGACACTTTTGCTGTATCAAGAAAAAAAATCGATGGCTTAATTTCTAAAAATAAAGCTGGTTATTCTTTTTTTATTGATTTGAGAACATGCCATAAAAAATCTAAATTTTCTAAAAATGATCGCAAAGCTATAAGAGCTCACATTAACTTAATACCTCGAGATATTGGACATTATACTCGCGCGATGTCCGATAAGGAATATCTGAGCCCCGACCTAAATATAAACATACTTTTCAAAGTATTTAAAACACGCCATCCAGAAAGTGAGGTAACCTATAAGTTTTATTCATCAGTTTTCAAGAAAGACTTTCCTAAAATTTCATTTCGAAGGCCCAGAATGGACACATGTCATACCTGCGATAGGCTTCAATGTGAAATTCGTGAGAATACTGCGACAAGTAAAGAAGCACAAATTAAATTAGATGTCCACCATACTAAAGCTGAGAGTGCTAGAGCTATTTTGAAAGAAAATACCATTCGCTCTCAACAACTAGGTAGTGATGTGTGTTGCTTATCTATGGATCTTGAGCAGGTGATATTTGTGCCAACACTGGTACATTCTGACATGTTCTATCCACCCCAACTTTCCTGTTTTAACTTTGGAATTGAAGGCGGGGATACAAATCATGCCAGCATGTTTCTCTGGCACGAAGGATTTTCTGGAAGAGGGGCAAACGAGATCGCTTTTTGTCTTCTTCGTTTTTTAAATAGCGGTTTCACAAACAAAAAGTCGTTAATTCTTTAGTGCGACAACTGTGGCGGCCAAAATAGAAATAAATTTGTTCTGTTTACATTAATATTTTTGGTTTCCATTGGCTTGTTTGATTCAATAGAACAGCGATTCCTTGTGAGCGGCCATAGCTTCATGCCTTGCGATAGGGATTTTGCCTTAATCGAGAAGAGACAAATATTAATGAAAGCATAGATACCAGAATATCTGATTGAAGTTATTCATTCAGCAAGGTACAACCCACCGTTCGAGGTAATAGATATGACCCAATTTTGTTTTTGGAATATTAAGGAAGCAGCTGATTTTTATATTAATACTACTAAACTGCAAATCAGCCAAGCAATACGCATTGATGGAACAAACCCGGCGATTGTGGAAACCAAGACCTCCATTGCAGATTTTATTCCATAGAACGAAGTCAATGTTTTAAAAAAAGGAAAAACTCTGGATGACATTAGAAAAGCCGAGCTCTATGTAATTTCGCCAGAAAACAAAATTTCTGAAAACAAAAGAAAAAGTCCTATGTCTATGATACCTTATTTAACAAATCCATCGCACAAAAACTTTTACAATAACCTACTGGGAGTAAAAGAAGTGGCTCAAAATGAGGCTGGAAGTAGCAAATAAGTAAATTAGTATTTTCGTATGTTATTTTGTATTGGCACTTATCACGTTTCTATTTTTTGGGAAAAAGTCACTATTTGTTCAAAATGTTCTTATATAACTGTTTTTTTTGTTGTAAACTAGTTTTTTGTGTTGCTCTTAAGCTAAATTTTTAACAAATAAAAAATGAATCATTTATTTGTTGTTTTATTATAATTTTTCTTGATTATCTCAAAATATAAATTTTGGCACATGTCACCTTTGTTACTTCCACTCTTCAATTGTTGAATACACAAATGTTTCACACTGTAGAGATAGTTTTTTTAATACGAAAAACTTTCTTACACCTCAAATAGAGGCTTTGTTCTTTATATGTATTTAGAAAATCTAAGGGGCGTTATATCATATTATGAATCACGCTATATATCATCTTATTTTGTTCCCATTCTCCATAATGCTATGACTTTTTTATTCGGTTCTGCGGAGTAAAAATATAACAGAGAAGCTTTTATTGACCGTTGGGCATATAATTGGAAGCTGCAAGTCGAATAACCGTTTTGAAATATAAAAGAAAATGCTATTGGCTTAAAAGGTTTAATGTCCATATCGACGTATATACATTTTTCCTTTTTGATGCATCAGCGATTTCTATTTATAGTGAATTTGCCCTTCTCTCTTGAAGCGCACCCTTCTCAGAAATATAAAGTACAATTATTTATTGACAGTAAATCTTTTTTATCACCTAACTGTGCTGACACATTTGTTAAGACAAAAGTAATTCAGTTAAGGAAACAAAGACAAAGATTCTCCAAAAAATAATGGAATTCTCGAATTATCTTCGTTTTAGCGAACAGATAATTAAAGTGAGATTGTGTTTTAAAGCTGGCATCGGAGAACCCTAATCTAGATCTTAAAGAAAACGAGAAAGTGAAATACGTTCATATCAATTATATAAAAACGAAAAACAGATCTGGACCACTTTCAATTTTCCAGGATAATTCATAATATGAAATAAATAATATGTTCTCCAAATGTGGATAAATACGGATGGAGATTCATGTTAACACCAGCTCAAAATATCAAATCAATTTTTTATAAAATATTATCAACTGCTTCTTTACATCAGAGAAACAAGAAATTTCATTACGTATTTTCGATTGGTTGTTCTACCCTTGGCGTTTTATGTAACCGCTAGAGGATGCGTCCTCAGGAAACGGATACCCTCACCGATCTATGCCCTGTTTATTCCGAGGAGTATGAGGAAAATAATATCCAGCCGACCAACTAACGGTTGGGGTAGATGGTCACCTCACCGTAGAGAAGGCAACTTATCTAAGAGAAGGTCATTCTGAAATCAAACCTTCCAGGATGGATTTCAAGTTGTTAGGGTAAGAATTAACGCTTACGGATTACTTGAATGCTCAAAACTCCAAGGGATGGAATACTGGTAACCGAAGACAGCTAATGGAGTTAGAAAAAATTCAAATGAACTGATTAATAACTGAAAAAATTGAAAGGACACAACTAGCTTGGCATTGTTTGTACAAGAGCTGTGAAAAAATCCATGGAAGATGGACTTTATGTCTATAGTTAAAACTTTTTTCTTCGAGGAACTGTGGAACTGCTAACTTTCTTACTGCGCTGCCCAATAATCAACTGCATCATTACCTACATCAGAAAGATTCTGTTTCGGGAGAGGTTGAAGTGAGTAAGAAACTTAATAACATTGTTCCAGTCAATTATTTGTATGAACGTGGCTGAGTAGCTTAAGGGCCTCAAAGTAGGGCCCAATATTTTGAAAAAAAATAGTTTCTCTGCAACTTTAATTTAAACATGCCAAATTTAGTACACTGTATTAAACTGATAAGGATATTAAGTAATGGTAAGTAGAATGCGATCGAACTATTCTGAGAGGTTAATTAATGATGACCTAACCTTAAAATTTCAGAGAAGTTATTTATCTGTCAGTTGATTTGAAAAATCTGATTTCAATCCCATGGATAATTTAATTCTAAAAGTATACACCTACATTTGATTCGAGATATTATTATTTTCGAAATTATCAGATATATCATATATAAAATTAACTGTCTCGACCATTACTCCGTGGAATCTACTCATATTAGTGTTTTAAAAGAAACTCACTGTTTCTATCTAAAACCACAATATAATGAAAATTGTTGAAAATTCTAAAAAATTGACAATTGTTTTGATAAATCAATATCATCGTCAGAATGACAGAAGTTACATTTTATTTGATGCCTACCTGATGTTTGGTAGTTATTTTTGGCTAGACCAAGAAGTGACCTAACTTGTGATTGACTTAATATATATTAATAGAAAAAAGAAGAAGATGTGATATTACAAATATTAAAACTTAGGTATTATTAGCCCTATGGTCATATCCTGGATATTATTTTTACAATTAAGATCAGTATAACTGTGCAATGATATAGAAAACCAGGAAAACTATATCTGCTGATCTTTACAATTATCACTTAAGGAGACAGTTTATTAGTAGAGAGCTCCCTAGATTTATCTATTCATTGACAACTTCATATTGTGGGTTTCTTAAATGTTTTCTAATTTCCAATTCTTCAAGGAAACTCAGTTCTTGTTTCTTTTAACAAATATGCAGCACTTCAAGTTCTGTGTTAGGTGTCAATGAATGATTGGTGTCAAGTAGATGTTTTGCGTAGTGGGATTTATCTGGTTGTTTTAATCTGTATGCTCGTAAGTGTTCACTGTATCGGATTTCAAAATTTCTAAGGGTTTGACCCAAATAGACAACATTACATTCTGGACATTTGAGTTTATATATACCCGATTTCTTTAATATTGGTATTTTTGTTTTTACATTTAACAATTTTGTACTAACGTGACTTTCTGTTTAAAAAGAAATTGTTGTATTCGTTGCTAAAGATGTTATCTTTGAAATTTCATTAGAAATATTTCCTGCATATGTGATGGTTTTATAAGTTTTTATTTCATCAGTTTGTTTAGGAAATATTAGTTGTAATGCCACTTTTTCCTCTTTTTTATTAATTAGCTTATATATCATATGTGATGGATAACCGTTGGATGTTGCTATTTGTCTAATTGTATCAATCTCTCTATCAAAATTACATCTGTTCATAGGAACTGAAAAACCTCTATGTATCATTGAATTATATGCCGCTAGTTTATGACATGGGGTGATTGGAACTATATGAAATTGTCACATATGATAAATAAGCTAATTAATGAAAAAGAGGAAAAATGGCATTACAACTAATATTTCCTAAACAAACTGATGCAATAAAAACTAATAAAACCATCACATATGCAGGAAATATTTCTAATAATATTTTAAAGATAATATCTTTAGCAACGAATACAACAATTTCTTTTAAAACAGAAAGTAACGTTAGTACAAAATTGTTAAATGTTAAAACAAAAATACCAATATTAAAGAAATCAGGTATATATAAACTCAAATGTCCAGAATGTAATGCTGTCTATTTGGGTCAGACCCTTAGAAATTTTGAAATCCGATACAGTCAACACTTACGAGCATACAGATTAAAACAACCAGATAAATCCTACTACGCAAAACATCTACTTGACGCCAATCATTCATTTACACCTAACACAGAACTTGAAGTGCTGCATATCTGTGAAAAGAAACAAGAACTGGATTTCCTTGAAGAATTGGAAATTAGAAGACATTTGAGAAACCCACAATATGAAGTTGTCAATGAACAGATGAATCTAGGGAGCTCTCCTTTAATAAACTGTCTTCTTCAGTGATAATTGTAAAGATCAGCAGATATACTTTTCCTGGTTTTCTATATCATTGCACAGTTATACTGATCTTAATTGGAAAAATGATATCCAGGATATCACCATAGGGCATATAATATCTACCTAAGCTTCAATATTCGTGATATCACATCTTCTTCTTACTTCTATTAACATATATTAAGTCAATCACAAGTTAGGTCACTTCTTGGTCTAGCAAAAAATAACTACTGAACATCGGGGAGGCATCAAATGAAATGTAACTTCTGTCATTCTGACGATGATATTGATTTATCGAAACCATTGTCCATTTTTTAGAATTTTCAACAATTTTCATTATATTGTGGAAACAGTGAGTTTCATTTAAAACACTAATATCATATATAGATTATTCTGATTAAAATCTGTAACTCCAATAAATAAAATAAAACACAAAATTCGCACCACTGCCGATCTGTTTATTTCACACCTCTTCAGTTTCTCTCAATACACAAATTTATGAAGTGGGCATCATTCAAAAATACAGAGTTCGGAATATAGAGATACTCTTAAATAAGTAAAATCGAAAATTAGCGCATTTCATTATTGAATTGATATACTGTTTTTCAAATAAAGAACAAGCCTAAATTAATACCTCTCAAATAATTGAATTGTTTGTACAATGGATTCTTAATTGTTGTTTTGACGGGCAGCAGATAAATATCGCCATACTTATTCTAAAACTAATATTGGAGTACGTCGAGAAAAAGTAAACATGATTCCATTATTATCTTTATTTTTTTACGGAGAATATAGGTTCCTAATCTAAAAATCACATCTTCCAACCAATGTTGGGCTTACAATATTCTTATTCCCCATTATTTGAAGTTCATTTCAATAGTTACAAGGTGAATAAAATAAAAAATTACAATAATCTACGAAAGAAGCAATTTAATGCCATCAAACATATGGATTCATTTGAAAGAGATCAAATGAATATAAAAATAATCGTATTAATACTTCGGCTGGGGACGGGTCCACTTAGTAGAATACTCCCAGGGTTAACCCTGCCTGTCGTAAAAGGCAACTAGAACGAAAGATCCCCAGGGATCTTGAGAAGTAAACCTCGAAAAAAAATCCGAAATCATACAGTGTAATACTATCATGCCTGCCTGTTAGCAGGTAGCAAACGGTGACCTTGAGTCCCCGGTGATCCTCATTGTAAATAACCTTACTGCGGTAAAGAAGCTCTGCCACGGTGAACTTATAGTTCTTCACTACTCGTGGGATTTATACGAGTTCTTCCCATAAAAATTTGAAATTGTTGTGGTTAGTGTTTCCGGATCTACAACTGCAAATACAAAAGGAATCGAAAGCAATAATCAGTAGACGGTGGCCCAGCCCTAGATCCTGATCGTGAAAAGGAACGAAGGGATTTCGCATGAATCCCTTTTTATCACATTGATTTATTTATGGAAAAGTCGGTTAAGTGAAAAATGTGCAAACATTATGTGGGAAACTGCATCAGCCGCCCATTCAAGACAAACATGTAGTCTTACAAACGTATTAGAATACTGAACTGAACTGAATACCGAACTGAACTGAAAAGTAAAGGGGAAGTTGGTGTAAGAGGAATTAAATCAAAGCGAAATATTTTATTAGTTAGAATTAAATCAAAGCGAAATATTTTATTAGTTAATACTATTTTCAATACCGCTAAAATTTCCCAAAATATCAAAGTAGCTTTTTATTCATAGAACTTTTGTCCATATTCCCGCCTCCCCTCAGGTGCTTCCGTTGTCAGCTTTTTGGCCATATTGCAGGAAAATTTAATAATGACCAAGTGCGGGTATGTGGTAAACCTCTACATACTGGAAAATCATGAGAATTTCCAATCTCGTGTGTAAACTGTATTGATCATAACAATTCCCGATATTTATTATTATTTTTTATTATTATCCTTATGGCATTTAAGACATTTACAAAATCTTATTGCAAGGGTTCTAACCACAAACAAAATTAATAAGTAAGTTTTAGAGCATTACTAATAAAATAAGCTACATTTGTCAATTGCCTGGTCCCAGTGTCAAGGATCTTAACCAGAGAGTCAATATTTGCAATATCTGTCAGATAGATAGTTCTGTACGGTTGGTATAGAGGGCACTCAAAAAATATGTGGTAGCCGGACTCTGGTGCTTTTTGATTACATATTGTGCAGATTTCTTCGCTGTTTGTTATGTATGCTGAACCTTTATAAGTAAACTTTTAATCATTTTTTTGCTACCCGTTCTAATTTGTGCTATAATTTCAAGGACATGTGATGGTAGGTTTCGTTTTAAGTAAGAGTTATTATTTAAAAATTTAAATAACCAGAGAGATTCAGAAGAGGCCAGGCTATTAAGATCATCTGATCTTAGCTTATTTTCATATAAGGCAAGTATTTCATTACAGATTTTTGAAAATTTAGTTCTGTCATTTACAAAAAGATTCCAAAGATCAATTCTGCTTAACAATGTGAAGACAGATTTTACTTGTGCCACCCAGTTATAAGTATTATCACAACGATCATCGTCCGATAGTTGAGGTAGACGTAGAAAACAAATTTTTGTGTTCCAGTCTTTCATCTGCACTAACACTGGTCTTATCTTATTTGCTTTCTGGTATCCAATTCTCCTAATTTCTTCGATATGGATTGAGTCGTCCATATCTACTTCAAGATTTGTTAAAACTTCTTTGATTTTTATTTTCATGGATGCAGCATTTTCATCTTTATCTTCATACAGACCGTATATTATGATGTTCTTTCTTCTGATTTCTTTCTCTAATTCCTCCAATCTTCTTTCTTGCTGTTTAACTTCTTTCCTCAGCGCTTATTCTCAGATTTCAGGAATGAATTTACTTTTTGAATTTGCTTTATTTCCTCCTGGATATCATCCAATTTTTGTTCTACCCTCGTATCTCTCTCTTCCATTTTGGTGAGTTTATTCATGATTTCTGTTAGCATATTTTCTATATTGTTTTCCTCAACTTTCACTTTTTTTTACAGTAAAATATTTGTGTTCTACCTATGGAAGTACAATTACAGTTGATAAAGCACACCAGCCAGTTTTGAATTGTTGACTATCTTATCAGGCTTTCTTATAAGCTTATTAAATATGGTTACTGTGGCTGCAAATTAATTTTTAATATAGCCAGCAAACTAACTATTTTTTATTTTTCTCGTTATTCAAAAATAATTTATAACAAATTTACGTACTTGTCTTGACCAATCTTGCATTTGTAACTCAACTTTGAACCACTATTTATGCACTTTTTGTGAAGAGCGATTATTAACACAACTGTTTACTATTGTTGCCAGTGGCGGAACCAATTCCCGACATATAAACAGGAAGCAGATAATCAAGAGATAATGGTAAAAGAAAAAAATCCATATTTGGAAGCCAAGAAAAAAGGAATAATTCCTACTCATAAACCAAATATTTTTTCACACAAACAGCACTCGTCAAGTCTGACATACCCCATTACAAATTAACGCTCAAGCTCTTGTACCAAAACTAGTACCTTTACTGGTCAAAGCACTTCAAAAAAGTTTTATCCCAGCTTTTTATCCAAGTGTTGCATGAGAGTTATTTGAAATCCAATCTATTTCATATGTTCTAAACGTGACCGACCATCCACATCGGATGAGAAATCCATTTCTAGCGAAATCAGTTCACTAAAAAAAGGAAAGAGGCAGAGAGGATGGCCAAAGGGTCATCCAGGAAAAAGTCTAGAAAACAGGGATATCTTAGATTCACCTATAGTTCTATACTACTTTTATATATTGTTTTTGTCCATTATAATTTACTTACTATTAATTTTATTTTCCAGTGTTATATCTATATATTTTTAGAGAACATGTTCATTGATAGTGTCAAGTATCTTTGTTCAGATAGTTTCTGTAAATGTTCAAAAACGCAGAAGCATTTATTAAACTGACAAAGTAATAAATTACAAATTTCTACTAATCGCTTAGCAAAAACTTTACATAAATCAATTTTGATAATCATTTTGTAATTAATTCAAAATTCATCAACAAATTGATTATCCTCTCTCGTTCGCTTTTGTAAAAGGAAAAAATCTTAATAAATCACCAGAGGAGGCGATGGCGGCGCCTGCACTCAACAACAAAACAATATCCGGCCGCCCGAATTACATCAAACATCATTCTAACCGCCCGTCTCATTTTTCTTATTTTTCGTTGTCATTTGGATCTTTTTCATTCTACGATAAAAGTCCATGCATTAGCCTTAGTCTAGGGTGTCTCCAATTTGTTTCTTCGCTACAAGCAATAATATTCTCATCTCCAGCTTTTTTCGGGTATGAATGATATATATATATATATATATATATATATATATAGGCATGCGGCATCCACCCATGATAAAAACGTCTCCCATTTTATCAGTATTATTTATGAAGAGAAACTGTGGTCGTTGTTTTAATTTGTGTATTATAAAATAACTGTACCTAATTAATTTAACCCTCCGCTACTCGCGCGGGGTATTTTAGTACCCCACGGGCATATCCTATGTCAATATCTTGGTGGGGGAATCGCGAAATTCCACGTCGCCTCGTGTATTCTTCAAGCATAGTGTGTAGATATCTGTGCTAGGGAGTGGTCGCTATCGAGTCACTAACTTTTACGAAATACGCTATTGAACCTCGTTGGGGTATTTAAATACCCCACGTGAGTGGTCGTGTCATATTTTTGGTAAGTGTACTATATACTATAAATCTGCTATTACTTGAACATAGGTTATTATATATAGGTTAAAACATGACAAATCAATCCAAGGATCCAGAACAGTGGTTGAAATGGTATGAGGAACTTGACGAGGAGCCGGAGGTATATGGCGAAGAAGATCCCAACGAGTTCGAAGTTGACGCGATTGAAGTACAGGATGAACGCACAGATAGTGAGCAAGACGCAGATCCTGATTATATGGAAGATCCTCTAGCACAAGATGTTGCTGACGAATCTGCGAGTGCGTTCGAAGATCCGCTTACACAGGCTGATGATTCTGGTGAATCTACGGGTCCATACTTCATAGGAAAGGATAAACAGAGTAAGTGGAATAAAATGAAACCACCTTCTTCAAGAACAAAATCTCATAACATAGTTTTGAAAGTTCCTGGTCCAGTGGGCAATGCAAAAAATGACAAGTCTTATATGGAATGTTTTTATAATTTCATTGACGACACTATGTTTGCTATAATTGTGGATTGTAACAACATATATATATCGCACATTCAACAAAATTTTGCTCGAGAAAGAGACGCACAGAAAACTGATGTTTGTGAAATTAAAGCTTTTGTAGGGATTTTGTATCTTGCCGGCGTCTTGAAATCTGGTAGACAAAATGTTTTATCTTTATGGAACACGAATGGTACAGGCATTGAACATATATTTATTACAATGACATATAACCGTTTTAGATTTCTTTGTCGATGTATCAGATTTGATGATATTTCTACCAGGCAGGAGAGGCGCAATTTGGACAAGTTGGCACCTATTAGAGACATATTCGAACGTTTTGTCTCAAAGTGTCAATCTTCAGTCACACCAAGTGCGTATCTAACAATAGACGAGCAGCTTGTGGCATTCAGAGGAAGATGCCCGTTTAAACAATATATACCGAGTAAACCAAGTAAATACGGGCTAAAGGTATATGCACTCGTGGATGTAAAGACCATGTATACGTATAAGTTAGAAATGTACGCTGGAGTGCAACCCGATGGCCCATACTTCCTTAGTAATAAGCCCGCCGACGTCGTCATGCGCCTCGTGGAGGATCTAAAAGGAACCGGACGCAATATTACTATGGATAACTGGTTCTCCAGTATCCCCCTGGCTTTCGAATTGCTCAGAAATAAGCTGACAATGATTGGAACTATCCGCAAAAATAAACAGGAAATTCCTCTCGAATTTACCAATACGCGTTCTAGACCTGTACAGAGCAGCATGTTTGCGTTTAAAGACCATTGCACATTGGTTTCTTATGTACCAAAGAAATATAAGAATATCCTATTGATTTCCACAATGCATCACGATAATGAAGTGGGTGAAGCTTCTTTGAAACCAGAGATTATACTTGAATATAATCGTACAAAGTCTGGAGTGGACGTTGTAGATAAGATGTGCGCTCATTATGATGTGGCTAGGAATACCAAGCGTTGGCCACTTACAGGTTTTTTCAATATCCTCAATATTGCAGGAATTAATGCCATATGTTTATATGCACTGAACAATGGATTCCAAAAACCCACTAGAGAATGTTTTTTGAGGAGTATCGCTGAAGGATTAGTTCGTCCACAAATTCTGAAAAGAATATATGCCAAAAATATTCCAAGAAATATAAAGAAGCGGGGATTCCTTCTTCTAAATATCGAAGAACCATCAACAACTGCAAGAGCTCAAGATCCTGAAATACATATGCCAAAGAGGCCAAGAACGGGTAAAGGAAGGTGTTATTTCTGTCCCAGAAGTCTTGACAGAAAAACCCCAGTAAGTTGCCTCAAATGCACCAAGTGGATATGTAAGAACCACCAACAAATTGTTTGCAACAGTTGCCTGAAACATGGAGCGGATGACGATTCTGAATCGGAAAACTCAGTCAATTAATGTTTTGTTGCAATTTTTTTGAATTTTTACCTTGTGCTTCTAAATGTTTATAATTATAAATTTTTGTGATTATGAAGTTTGGTTTATTTTGTAAAGCATACAAGTAGGTGTTTCTACGTAATTTGCCATATAATGAATAACCCAAAGAACTCTTTTTTTAATGTTTCCCATTAAAATAAAATTGGGGTATCAAAATACCCCACGCGAGTACTCAAGTAAAAAATGTAGGCGCGAGTAGCGAAGGGTTAATAATAGTTATTAGTAATTTTGAAAAGGTGGAAATAAAGCAAATTGGATAAAAATATACAAAAAATAAACACAAGATTTTCACTACTCCACTACAAAAATCATCACTATCTTCATCGTCACTGTCAAAATTAATAATAAGCGGAGGCACATCCTGTCTATCAAATACTACTTCTCTCTATCCCACCCATCTTGTATGATTTTTTCAGTGTGCTCTACTGTCTTTGACCAAATATCAGGAGTCACTTTTTCTAGACTTTTTCCATAGGTACACCTATTGCTTGTTCAGTTGAATAACCATCAGTTCCCACATGATCTCTATAAAAAATTTTGCCTATGCCCCAAATATGTTGAATTGGGTTGAACATACAGTGGTAAGGGGGAAGTCGAAGCACTTTGTGACCATATTTTTCAGATAAAATGTCAGCTTCATATACTGTTGGTGATTTATTCCTACAAAAATGCATATATTTAAACAAAATAAGTTATCTGAATATTACCATAATATATTGAAAAATGTTGATATCAACTCACCATTGTACTAAATTCAATAATTGGGTTTTGAGGGAAGTATTTTCAAAAGGAATATCATTTTGTATCAACCAGTTCTGTATATCAGCTATTTTGGTAGCTGTTGTTGGTACTTTATTGATCACTGTACTGTGATAACTTGCATTATCCATTCCAATTGGGGCAGATTCTTCCACTAAAAGCTGGAATTCAAACCAATGCAAAAATTTTTCTCGGTTCATTTCACCGTGGTAATCACCATCTTGTTTTTTGGAGGAAAAAACCAGCCCTGCTCCAGGAATAAATCCAGAAGAGGAGCCAGCATACAATACTATATACCTACAATAAGGAAATAACAAATTACTACTAGGTTTCCTAGATAGACTGCATAGCTCAAAACAACTATTAATAATTATATAGATTTAAATAAAATAGTGTGACTAGTGAATATTTGAAAAGGTCTTAAAATGGCAGGAATGTTAGTATATCATAAATTAATTACTAAATTTTATTATTCAATTACCTTGGACCACCAATTTTGGTATTATTCACGCTTCTATGATTAGAATATTGCCAAGAACGTCCTACAGTACCGTCTTTAAATATCCAGGTCTCATCCAAAAACATAAATTGATATAAACCTTCCCTTTTTATCTTGACATATTCATGTAGAAAATGTTTTAATGCAATATGTGGCAAATCCATTAAACCACGACGAGGATCATCTTTCTGGTATTTGAATCCAATATTTTTCACTATCTTCCAGAGTGATGTTAAGCAACCATTAAAGAGTTCACGCTCCTGGAGTTTGTCTCTTAAAGTTTTCAAAGTTATGTGCTTCTCTGAAAAAATATTGTGTTAATTAATTGTGAATAAAATAAAACAGTAAATTCAATATACTCGCTGTTTCCATACATTTCGTATATAACATTTTGGTAAGCATTTTGATCAAAGTAATTAATTTCAACAGTAGGTTTTATGCGTTGTCTCTTTTTAGGTGGGCTTTTAGGCTTTTCAACTCTATTATGCTTGGCGGCAATACGGTTAACAGTGGTAACGGTAAGTTGGAAAGCTTCTGCAACTCCACAATATAATTACTTTAATTTAATTTAATTAACCTAACCTAACAATAAAAATATTTGATCATTTTCATTTAAATATGTAACAATAATATTAATAATGATGAATACAAATAGCGAATACTATTACTTACGTCTCTTACAGCAGTAAGCGGGAGAAGCGGGTTCCCATTTTGGCATTCTAGTTCAAAATAGCTCAACAAAGATGTTACCAAATCTTGACATTTTCTGTTCAGCTGCTTCGGCATTTTATTAACCACACTCTGCAGATTTGCCTAAACAATTAGTTATGAAAATAAACAAGCAATGAATTTAAAAGCACCAAAAAAACTTGTATTTATGAGACGATGATCGAATGTCAATAAACGTCAAAACAAACTGAGGAATAACCAGTTGATTTGACAACGTCTTGAAGTTTTGCCAACCCGTTAGCTGTAAATTGCCCTGGCTGTTGAGGATAAATTGTATTCACGGTTGGTAAATAAATATTTATCCTGATAAGCTGGAAAGTAACCAAAAATGACATCATCGTCTTTTTATCGTAAATAAACTATAGCAGCACCATGTCTTTGAGTAGAGCGCCTTGGGGATAACAAAACAGACTGTTTCACAATGTCATTGTCTTGCGGTATCTTTACTGTTCGTATATGACCAGGTTTCTTCTTACTTTTTCACTCAACCTTATCAACCCTATGCGAGAAATGTATTGGTTTACACTAAAAAAAAATTTTTCGGCACAACTACTATGCAAAACACGCTTTTCTATACAAATTTTTATGCGCAAAGCAAGCCTTTTCTTAATTAGTTTGATATCCGTTAGAAAAGTAATAATGTAGAGTGTGGGAAAAGTACACGTTATGGTACTTTTCCGCACGAAAATGTCACTTTGCCCACGGAAATGTCAATGTCAATTTTTTTTGACAATACTTTATAGTGGATTTCTGGGTGTTCAAATTTTAAATTTAAACTGAAAATTCTGTAAGTAAACTATTTTTTAGATTATATATTTCAGTTTATTGATTATAGATTATAAACAAATTCATTTATTACCCATTATTTTAGGAACTATGAACCGTTCTGTTTAAGTTAAATAAAATACATAGATAAGTTACTTTTTTCTTTAATTAATAAACGTAGTTGTAGAAAAAATATTGTGTACAACTCGTACGCAAAGCACTTTTCCCACTCGCTGGATTTGCAGCACTCGCCTTACGGCTCGTGCCACAAACTTCTGCTCTCGTGGGAAAAATAACGCTTCGCGTACTTGTTGTACAAACTACTATTTCTTGCAATATTTTTACAATTTTTCAGCGAAAAAGTTAGCACAATACATTCTCCGGAGTGAAACAGGTCACCAATTTTAACCAATTTTATGATAGAGTATTGTTCAGGACATATCAACGACGAACCCTATTGATTTTCAGAAAACCAGAGTAAGTACAACGTGTGCTATGGTATTTAAAGTGTCACATTTTTAGTCTTATTGGAGTACTTTTGCTTTGTTAGCGCCCAGGCAATACCTTACTTGGTGTTTATTCATTATTGGAAGAATATAGTATATTGTTGTATTGACGTTTTGTTCTTTATTTATATTGTTATTTATTATTAACATTAAATTGATTATGTAATATCATTCTTCCTCGATTTAAGTATCTTTGACGACTCAATTTCCTGTTTTAATTAACGCAAAGTTTAGAAAGAAACAGATCCATCACTCTCATTTATTAACTGTGCATTATGTTGATTATATTGAATGCATTCTGTACTTTTCTCTTTTTTTATTTTTGTATTTTATATTTTGTGTTTCATATTTTGGGTTTTATATTTCACATTTTATATTTTATGTCTGATATTGTATGCTTTGTATTTTATACATTGTATTTCATATTTTTGTATTCATGTCTTATATCATAATATATATTGGATTGTTAATTTTCGATATCTACCACGTACAAGCTGTTTACGACAGCTTCTGTGTAGTTACTATGTTTATTCGCATTTGTTAAAATATGTATTGTATTTACTACTTCTTTCGTGAATAAACATTATATTATTATTATACAGTCTCCGGACTGTATGCAAGTGACCAATTTAATGATTGGATATTGTTCAGGATATCGTACAGATATACTTGATTTTTAGTTCGCCAGAGCCAGTACAGCGGGACTTATACATCCATATATATTATATTTTTGGTCATTTTTGAGGAAATTTCAGTTGGTTAGCACGATATAGCCCCCAAAGTGTATACAAATGACTAATTTTATAATAGGATATTGTTCAGAGGGTCTCACAGATGAATACTGCTACAGTTTTAGGAGTGCATATGTGCGGAAAAGTCAATTGTAATAATTAGAACTGTTAATTTTTCAACATCGCCAGTTTGCCTGAAGTTGTCTACTCTTGAAACAATTGACTTCCGACCTGCAACATATGGCAATTTTGGATATTGACACAAAATGCATGGCGACGATCGAGCTGCCATTACTGAAATACACCTCGTCAGTGAACATGCATTGCACCTTTGGCAACTCCATTATTCTAACCGAAACAAGCGGAATAAAATTTTACCACCGATTCTTGCAATTGTGACTCCCCTGACCCTTCTCTGAAAGACCAAGCGCAAATTAGCAAGCTGCTCTGCCTCACCCTGTAGTTTGACTCATTAAGAATTGACAGTTTTTGTTAAGATGTTTTTATCTGATTTTCTTGTCTTACTATTACCAGAATTCCCCTATAAGTTTTCATAAATCAATTCCAATAATCAATAGGCATTATGCCAATCACAGCCCCAAATTAAAACTGCTACGATCATTGCCATCCTTGATCCCCCATGAATTATTTCATTAATCTCTCCAGCTCGTATCTCGTTTTTTGTTAAAATCCATCCTCGTTGTGCCGTGATGATGATGATGTTTCTCTCGTGAAAATGGTTTGGGTGATGGGTTTTGGTAAATTTTGATCTCGTTATAATTGTTTGTTTTTATAATTTGACGAGTTTTGAGTGCAATGTATGTGTCTATATTCATGCAAACGCATCGTGTGAAAATATTGATTATGAATAGTTAAGTTGAAATCCAAATTGAACAGTAGTTGTTATTTTGTAATGGAATATAAGCTAAACAATTAGCAATAATAAAAATTGTGGTCTAACGTGAGAGTTTTGGGACAAGAAAGTAATTACAAAAAGCGGTTGTACTTTGAGATGACTCACATTTTTGATAACAAACAATCAATCAATTTTAAAACGGATACAAATTAACTTAATAACATTTATTGGAATATTTTGAATTTCAGTAATCTGTAGCTTTTGGTACAGGCTTTTATATTTAATGTGATATTTTGTTGTTAGCATGTGACTAGTTTTTATTGCCTTGTTGGTTTTTCCATAGAAAAGCTCATCTCATATCGTTTGTTGCATCCGTCGAGTTTGGATTGTTTTCTATTCAAGTTTAAGCAATTTTATTGTTATGATTAGTTCGATTGATTAGCTCAGGTGTTGTATTTAAACATGTTTTAAAATAATTGTATTTTTTGCTATTGTTTCGTTTCCTTCTTTTGTAGAAACTCCTCCTGAAGAGGTAGTTAATAAATGATGGATGAACTGATTTAGAAAGTTGGATAAATTATATTAAAATTTGTTGTTGCTATGCTGATGACTTTATAGTATTAGGAGACTCGGAAATTCAGATGAATAGATCAATGAAAATATTAGAAAGTTATTGCGACACTAATAAATTACAAATTAATGTAGATAAAACAAATGTAGTTATATTCAGAAAAAGCCCAAATATCGAACATAAACCTCAATTTTGGTATAAAAATGCACTAATAGAACAGGTAAACAGCTATAATTACTTAGGAGTGATATTCTCGTTTAACGGCACGTTCTCAGAAAATTCAAAATCACGTATAAAGAAAACTAAAATAACACAAAACGCAACACAAAATTTTTTTAAATCCTCACATATGACCGATATGGAAAGTGTTAAATCGCTTTATTATAGCATTGTAGTTCCAACCTACACATATGCCAGTGGAATATGGGGACTTCGGTACATAAATGAGGGAGAAATAGTTCAAAATCAATTTTGGAAAAATTTTCTCTATTTACAGAAAACAACTCCCAGTTACATCTTGAGAGCGGAAACAAGACTAGTGAAAATTGGATTTTTTATTATAAAACAAGCTCTAGAATATTCACTAAAGATTAAAAAATTGTCCTCAAAAAGATTTCCTAAGATAGCGCTAGATAGAACTTACCAACTATACCAACAAAATAAAACTGTATCAAAATACAATTGGATAAGTCAAATAAATAATATTTTAACTGAAATTGGAGCTCCAGAGTTTGATATGCATAGTTTCGATGGGGATAAAATCAACATTATTTTAGAAAAATACGAACAATATAGTCATATAGAGGATTGGAATAAAATATTACTAAGTACATATTGTCCAATGTATAAACACATACTACAAGACAAGCATCCCTTTCAAAGCACAAACCACTTAGATCTTTCAATCCCTTTGCATATTAAACGCTTCATCTCACAACTACGCACTACTAACACTAAAATACTGTATATGTATGTTAATAACAATGCATATACCATAAAAACAAATGAAATATGCACAATTTGCAACTGTCTAGTTCCAGAATCCCTACAACATTTATTATTTGTATGTCCAATGTATGAACAAATTAGATATTTCTTCTCTAAAACCTATCAGTCCCTAACGGACTTTAAAACAGTAATTAATGAAGCTGAACGACAATTATTATATCAAATATATAATGAGACAAAGAATATTTTAAAAATCAGATCATTCATTATAAACGAGTAGTAAGTATCCTCTCACTCCCGTCAAGGCATCATCTAAGCATATCTATAAAATTATAATTCATTTCTTTTTTTTAGTTATTATTTTTTACATTTATATTGGAAATATTGTCACCTCCTTGTTCATGTATTCTGTACGAAAGAACAATAAATTTTCTATCTATCTATCTATCTATATTCATATTTGTTGATAATCTCGCAACTAATTTTCAAAATAAAAACATGAATGGTTTTTCTTCATTAGTAATATTCAAAATCAAACTGTTGGAAATGGGGTTACTAAATAATCAAACTATTATTAAAGTTATCGAAAACTTTATATAATTTAATGAACACTTCTGGAAGGTATATCGTATAGATGATCTCTCTAAGGGAATCTACAGAAAACTTATGGATAATAATTATTTTCAAAGTATTTACACAAACTGATCATGGCTATGGTAAAACTATGTGTGGTCTCCAGATGTTGAAAGGATACAATCCATTTCTTTGTAAATTTATTCCATCTTATAATAGTTGGCAAGGTCATAAATTGTTTATTTTATTAAAATTTTATAGATACTCAAATGTACAATTATTAGAGGTGTCAAAAAGGGATAAGAGTCTAGGCCACACGAATATCTTCAGCAGATTCATTTTATTATAATATGATACAAACAATTTCAGAGTGTGAAATTTGATAAACTTGTTTTTATTATACTCTTATCAAACGTTTCAATTAAATATCTTGTTGCAAAAGTTTCCTAAGATCTTAACGAATTTTAACGAATAAGCAGGTCGGGTGTTAGTTATATTCACGTATAGCAAACACAGACACAGCTAAGTTCCGTATAATAATAACAATCACCACACGTGCTAGCGAGAATCACCTGAGTATCGAAAACGTTCATATAATATATAATTTGAGGTCCCTAGAAAGTTATGGGAGCAATCCCAAATAATCAGAAAGACCGAAAACTAGATATTTATTCAGATAGCAAGCAAAATTTACTGTTTCAACACTTACTTGGTGGAATCTATTAATTTATTGTTATGTATGAAATCATAGAAATTCTAACAAAGTTGACAATTGTTGAAAATTCTGACGATGATATCGAAACAATTGTCAAATTTTTAGAATGTTTATCATTTCCCTATTAATTATTGGAATGATTTATAAACACTTGGTTTCATTTGGGTATCAAAATATTTACTAAGCATTTCCACAAGACAAAAATTACAGATCTTTTGTACTCAATTTTTGAATTAAATATCTCCGTTTCTCATAGTAATTAAGAAAAAAACGTGGAGCAAATAATTCAAAAAATGAACCTCCGTCCTTTTTGCCGTGACCAGGATTCGAACCTGGGTTACCACGGCCACAACGTGGGGTCCTAACCACTAGACGATCACGGCTACTGGAGATTATATTTTATTTTCACTTTATTGCAGTAGTCCTACTTTTTGCATCGATAATTCTAATAAACCAGTTTGGCGTAACGAGTTGCGGTTTATAAATATAATATAATTGTGTATACTTAAATATTTATATATATATATATATATATATATATATATATATATATATATATATATATACAGGGTGCGGCATTAGTGCGAGGAAGTTCAATTACCCAGTTGTCATACGAGATACTAAAAAAATTATGGAGATAAAAATCAAAACACACATAGAAGCATATTTTCAATATATTTTGAAATATACGTGGTTACCCATATTGACACAGGCAACGAAAGTTATAATTTTTCAAACAGAACACCCTATATATTTTAACTTTTTTAGACTCTTCTCGTTATTATCGTTTCTATAATACAGGATTTTGCAATGCTATACAAGGTAGTTTATAAGATTCAGCCGTTTTATATTAATTTCGCAGCAATTTCAACATCCTGCAACATCGTATAGACATTTCGCTGATGTTTTGCGGGAATAACGGCGCAATAAAAAATCATTTATTTTACAATATGGCGTTTTAAAATTTAGTTGTAAATACTATGTCGCATATGTCAAAAAGAAATGAATTTTATGTAAAACTACCTTTACTGATTATAACCCTAACAACACAGGGATGTCCTAGGTATGTCCCTTTTATGTACCGCGGTACAAGGACATGATTGGGACATCCAGGGGATGTCCTGCAGAGATTGTCCAGAGGACATCCCATCTGGTATATCCATAGGTTGTCCCATTTATGTTCCTGGTATTTCATCAATTCACATAAGAATCATTGAAACTTATCAAAATGTCCAATGAGATTTCAAACTTGATATTACCTTCATTTGAAAATTTTTGTTTTACTACTGGAAAATAATGTATATATAGGAATTTGATCCTCAAAGTGCGCATGTCACATGAACAGATTTTTTTCAACTCAGTAACGGTATCGCTAACAATTTTGTATGATTATTCTGTCTAGTAAGGTAAGTCAGGTCAAGTAAGGGGTTGGCTAAAAATTTGGGAGTTTTCAAACTTCAAGCTATGTTAGCTTGCTCGAGATTAGGTAATCAAATTCAAATCTGTTCATGCAACATGCGCACTTGGGAGATCGTATTCCTTTGTCTAAATGCCAGTCATATACGCACGTTTCTAACCTAACTTTTCTTTGTTTGATTGGATGTAAAAAGCAGTAAAAAGTTTGTGATTAATGTGATGTGTACTTTTGTTTTGTAAAAATTGTGAATTAAAGTTGAATATTTCCTAGTTGAGGAGGTATAATGAGTTGAGTTCAAAAGTTGGTGTAAAAATTCTGAAAAATTGACAATTGTTTCGTTATTACCTAAATATCATCGTCATGCGACGAAAGAAAAATTATGTTTTAAGGAGACAAAGATGTCACAAATGATACCTCGTGAGTATTTAGTAAACTTCATAATTCAATTTCACCTGTAATAATTTTTTTGTTACAGGATCTTCTGAAGCCATTGGTAACCAAAAACAAATTGAGGAGGCTTCACAGAAGTTCTTCAGGGGAGCAAAGGAAAGAAGCCTCAGAGAAAAAGATGAGGCAATGCCTACAACAAATGAAACACTTAGCTAATATATATCTGTACAATTTTTAATTCTTTCGTCAATGTTTCTATTGTTTATTACCATATGAATATATGTTTTTGTTCAGTTTATTATCACATCAATTCATGTATAGAATGAGTTTTAGTTATTACCATATGAATATATGTTTTTGTTCAGTTTATTATCACATCAATTCATGTATAGAATGAGTTTTACTTTGTCGATTTTTTTTAAACATTTTATTTAATTATGTGATACTTGTTATTTTTCATTAAAGTGGTTTTGTGTTGAAAATCTTTGGATTTTATTTATTTCTTCATATTTTGTATGAAATATATCGAATTAAATAAATGAAAAAAGGACATTTGAGGACGTCCAGGGGATGTACTTTATATATCCCAGGAATGTCCCTTGGATGATCCCTAAGGTAGCCCTTTGATGTCCTTCGTCGGGATTTGGTACATCCCTGGGACGTACCAAAAGGACATCCCTTGTGTGTCCTTTTTGGTGGAAAGTAGATGTCCCTAGGACGTCCCTAGTATGTACCATGTCCTGATAAAGGATATCCCAGAGACGTCCTAGTAACAAATGAAGGACGTCCCTAGGATGTACAGCGGATGTACTTGTGTTGTTTGGGAATATAATATAGAATAATATTAAAACACAAAAAAATGTGAAACTTAATAAAATAATATAAATAATCATTACACAAAGGACCCTTAGGGACTTCGGTCATTATTCCCGAGATTCTAAATTGTAAATAATCTAATTAACTGTCTCGACCCTTACTTCGTGGAATCTACTCATATTAGTGTTTTAAATGAAACTTAATGGTTCTAGCTAATTCCACAATATAATGAAAAATGTTGGAAATTATAAATTACTGACAATTGTTTCGATAACTGAATATCATCGTCAGAATGACAGAAGTAACATTTCATTTGATGCCTATCTGATGTTTAGTAGTCGTAGTAGGCTAGACCAAGAATAAGTACATAGTACATAAAATAACGAAACCAATTAGACCTGTAGTTTCTTATAATAATACTCCTAATAATATATTGGCAAAGAAGCTTAACAATATACTTAATAGTTACGGATATGCATCTAAATACTCAATAGAACTAATCAAAAAATTAAAAGCATTCAACATACAAGCTTATTTCATTTGACGTTACTAATATGTTCACTAAAATTCCTCCTAAACAATGTCTTATACTTGTAAAAAAATTACTAGAAGATAAAAATATTAATCCAGGAATAACATCAGATATACTTAATTTAATTGATGTATGTAATAATCAGAATTATTTCACTTTTGACAATAACATATATATTCAAAATGAAGGTTTACCAATGGTAAGCCCTATATCTCCTATTTTCGCAAACATTTTTATGGACAGTTTAGAAAGAAAAATATTTGAAGATAATATTTAAATTTTTTTTATTTTGGTATAGATATGTAGATGACATATTAGATTGTTTTATATGTAGTGAACGACAATTAGATATATTTTTCAACCCCATTAATAATTAACACCCAAAAATTAAATTTACATTAGAATTTGAAGAAAATAACTCAATCAATTTTCTCGATTTAAAAATTCAAAGAGTTAATAATGTATTTGATTATTCAATTTACCGAAAACCAACACACACTGATGTGACAATTCCATATAGTTCCAATCACCCCATGTTACATAAACTAGCGGCATATAATTCAATGATACATAGAGCATTTCCAGTTCCTATGACCAAATGTGATTTTGATAGAGAGATTAATACAATTAGATAAATAGCAACATCCAACGGTTATCCATTACATATGATAAATAAGGTAATTAATCAAAAAGAGGAAAAAATGGCATTACAACTAATATTTCCTATTATCGAAAAGAAACCAAATTTTGTATTTCGGTACAGGAATTTATTATAAGCAGAGCGCTTTCGGTTCAATGATAAACCATCATCAGTGCCCCATGGTCAGGGTGTACTCCAAATCCTCACAAATTAGAAGATACATAAAATGAATTAAAATATAGTGCTTGAAACACAGTCACTATTTAATTAAAATAATAATAAAAAGCACACACAACCCATTGTACAATGAATGAATCCCTAAAATAGGGGATAAAATATAACTCAATACATTATTTGTCAGTCAGCTGTTTGACATTTGACAACAATTCATTTAATATTTCCTAAACAAACTGAAGAAATAAAAATTCATAAAACGATTACATATGCAGGAAATATTTCTAATAATATTTCAAAGATAATATTTTTAGCAACGAATACAACAATTTCTTTTAAAACAGAAAGTAACGTAAGTACAAAATTTTTAAATGTAAAAACAAAAATACCACCATTAAAGGAATCTGGTATATATGAACTTAAATGTCCAGAATGTAAGTTGTCTATTTGGGTCAAACCCTTAGAAATTTTGAAATCCGATACAGTGAACACTTACGAGCATACAGATTAAAATCATCAGATAAATCCCATTACGCAAAATATCTACTTGACACCAATCATTCATTGACACCTAACACAGAACTAGAAGTACTAGATATTTGTGATAAGAAACATGAACTGGATTTACTTGAAGAGTTGGAAATTAGAAGACACTTAAGAAACCCACAATATGAAGTCGTCAATGAACAGATAAATCTAGGGAGTTCTCCGCTATTAAACTGTTTTCTTAAGTGATAATTGTGAAGATCAGCAGATATAGTTTTCCTGGTTTTCTATATCCTTGCACAGTTATACTGGAAAAATGATATCCAGGATATTACCATAGAGCTAATAATATCTAAGCTTCAATATTTGTAATATCACATCTTCTTCTTTTTTCTATTACCATATATTAAGGCAATCACAAGGTAGGTCACTTCCTGGTCTAGCCAAAAATGACTACTAAATATCAGGTAGGCATCAAATGAAATGTAACTTCTGTCATTCTGACGATGATATTCAGTTATAGAAACAATTGTCAATTTTTTTAAATTTCCAATTTTTTTCATTATATTGTGGAATTAGCTAGAAAGATTGAGTTTCATTTAAAACACTGATGTAAATAATCTGTTTGTCATCTTTATCTAACATTAAAATGATTGAGCCTCGCAATAAACCAAATAAAAACATAAGATATTGTTTTTTTTATAATCTACAGGCGTATTTCAATCAAATAACAATACCAAATAATATTTCTAAACAAAACCCACTAAAGAAGTCTTCGAAAACAGGATTAAACCATAAGAATTAACCTTTTTCACAAGCCTTCGCAAAAATTAATAAAAATAGGTAAAAAAACTTTTTAAGTTAAACGGTTTTATGTTAAACATACATTGCAATGTTTAAGATAAATGTACTAAAAACCAAAAAATTATAAAATAGATACAGTCGTGGGAATTATAAACATATGCATAGACTAGACTAAAATAAAACCGTGGGGCACGTCAATTGTCTACAATCGTTGATTAAAATTTTTGTTTTGTAATGTTACACTATAATTATGCAGTTGTTCAACCGACAACGATGGACGTGTGATAAGTAGGGCTAGAATGTGGAAACAAGCTAGCAAGCTCGATTATAAGCGAGTTTTAGGGTTTCATAGTGGTGAGCGAGTAGTACTTTTATCATATGTTTTGTCGATTAAAGACAAACTACGAGCAGTGAAACGATTCCTCGCCAGCCAGCAGTGTGAATGTCCAACGATAAACTAGTTGAAACATCTCTTTTATTTACATGGAGTGTATAGCTATTGGAATTTCCATGAGCAAGAAAATAGTAAGTAATTTCCTCACTGTCTGCGGGCCAACTGCCTAACGACGAATTAAACGATTCTTCTATCGCACATTAAGTCGATAATTTGTAGACAATTGACATGCCCCACGGTTTTATTTTAGTCTAGTCTATGCATATGTTTATAATTCCCACGACTGTATCTATTTTATTATTTTTTGGTTTTTAGTACATTTATCTTAAACATTGCAATGTATGTTTAACATAAAACCGTTTAACTTAAAAAGTTTTTTTACCTATTTTTATTTATATTTTTTTTTACCATTTTGTTCCCACGAGTAATGGACATTTAAACGGTCGACCCCCCCCCCGAGGTCCAATAAAGGGGCAAGGTTATGTACAACAAGATGCGCCTGAGTCTTGAGGGGAAAACGCTAACGACATATCATTTTTATCCACCCTAATGCCATACAGTTCTCGGCGCGTTTTAACCTTTCACCTTAACTTGGGTGGTGTACCGCTAACGACGTATCATTTTTAGCCACCCTAACGCCAAACAGTCCTCAACACGATACAAAATCTTGACTTGGGTGGTGGATTCAAGCTGGATTAATCAGATACCTAAATTACAGATTCAATTTCTAAATTTAAATCTTATTGTTATACGCCATTTAGTGGCTGCGCCCAACTTAAATATTGAGGTTGTATAGTGCACTGTATTCTTCTTGTCAAGCCCTTTTATTTGTTGATACCCATATTGGTGGGATTGATAAAAAATTGTTATCAGCCATTTGGTAGCGGCGGCCATCTTAGATTTCAATTTTGCATAGTAAATTGTATTCTACTTGTTGAGACCTTTCATTTGATACCCATGTAGATGGGATTGATAAAACCTACGTTATCCGCCATTTTGTAGACGCCGTTATCTTGGATTTTAATTTTATATAGTATATTGTATTCTACTGTTTGAGCACTTTCATTTGATACCCATATTGATGGGATTGATAAAACTTACGTTATCCGCCATTTTGTAGCGGCCGTCATCTTGGATTTCAATTTTTTATAGTATATTGTATTCTGCTTGTTGAGCCCTTTCATTTGATACCCATATTGATGGGATTAATAAAACATAAATTATCCGCCATTTTGTAGCGGCGGCCATCTTGAATTTATAATGATAATGAATAAACATAATTGTATTGTCACCAAAATCCAAAGTGTATACAAAATTTCAGATTAATCGGTTGACAGGAAGAGGGTGAAATTTGAATTACTAAATTTGACCCAAGAATAAATAATAAAACAAACGGGGTGAGCTAAATAAAACCGTTTAAAAAACAGAAGTAATGTACCGCTATTTAAACTGTATTACTTACAAAAAAGTAAAATCTATTCTGGAAAATGAATTAAATAAAAACACTGTAGTTTCAAAACAAAAAATTAAAAAACAGAAGGAATGTAACACTACTTGAACAGTATTAATTACAAAAAAGTAAAATCGATTCTCGAAAATGAATGAAATCAAAACACTGTAGCTCCAAAACAAAAAATAATCCCCAACTATTCAAAATCTTAAACATGGATTCTAGAATATAGATGAAATAATTTACAATCCTTCATAAAATTGGCCATAATAGTTCGGAATTATATTTTTGTCCACTAAAGCTTGCAGTCACTTCTTCTTCTCCGAGATTACGTTACTATTATTATAAGCATTTTGTAATTTTTTCTATTGCGGGTCGAAAGACTTCGAGGTTTGACTGACAGCTTTCACACTCTCAAAATCATTTTGACTGTAGCTGTTTTTATAAAAAAAGAACCCTTTATGCTCAGAATCAACTTTTATTAAAATGTTTATATCGGTCATTTTAACAGTGTCATTATTAGTATTTAGTACTTTGAATTATAAAAACTTCTGTGGTCCATTTCATGTACTCTGTAAGGGGAGCCTTTCTTTTTGGCGGTACATGTACATACAGTACAACAGAAGTAGCTTGGCGGGCGATGGCCGTGTGCGCAGTAGCAAAATCGGCTGTACGTACGTTTTAAGTCATTTTTCTCGCAACTCTTGCCGTGTTCAATGCGAAAGTACAATCCAAGACATACATTCTAATGATTTTTGATATTTTATTATTTTACGTTTAATATTTTTCTTTCAATTACAGTTTATAGTTTGTGACCTTCGACCGCCAAGCTACTTCTGTTGCACTGTACTAATGATGAGTTTATTCTTTTGCTGTCAGAATATAAAAGTACGTCAATTTCTTTGGCACCTGCTGCTAGACCTTGGCCAAGATTTTCTAAATATTTAAAAACGCAGATGTCTATTTCTGTTGGTCCTCTGTTTGCTTCCCCTTTATGCCACACGTAGCAGAGCACATGTTTAGTATTCATTTCAACAATTATAAAGTTTAACGTATTGAATTTGGAAACATAATAAAAATTAGAAACATCTCCCCTAGGACATGACATCACAGCCTGTAAGTCATAAACCGCTACAATGGTCGAGTCTTCATTTTCTGCTTCTCTATTATCCTTTGCCTTTTCTGTTCTTGATAGCTCTTCTTCTTTTAGATGGTCGTCATATTTAGGACTGAGTTAATTTTTAGCTTCCTCAGTCGCATTACTATAAGCAACATAGTCCTTGCACCAATCTTTCTTGGGTTGGTAAAATGCTATATCAAATTCGGCATTAAATATTCTATTATTCATGATATAATTATTGCTTGATTCTCTTTTTTCCTCGCATTTATTTACGTAGTCTCTATGGATTTCTGCTATAGTTATACTACCGTTTATGTATTCTTTCTGTGTGTCGGCTCGACAATATTGACTTTCGGAATAGATTTAATAAAATGTCTGACCCCATCTTTTAAATGATTGTCCACACTACTATGATTGCCATGGTTGTCACGCCAATCGGCCGTGATAATGCCTCCTATATTATTTTTTGTTTTTTATGTAACTGTTCTGATACATCTGTCAGTTATATCTAGCGTGGACATGGGATGGGGTGAACAATCGATATTAAATTGGACGCCACCAGTTTTTTAAGCGATACATTAATTAAACAAAAAACTAAAAAGGTTAAAAACTGGAAAACCTCATATTTACTTTAACTCATTAAAACGAAATACTGAGAATAATTTAACGCGATGGTCCAAGTTAATATAAATTGCTGAAAATCAAATATCAAATGTGCAGCAAATTATATTTATTCATAACTCAATAGATAATTCACATTACCTGCATATCCATAAAACAAGATGATAACTTTTCAAGTGAGTAAAAGTTCATTTAATATGGATAGAATTATTATCAATGTTTTCTAGCAGTTTATAGTAAGCTTTTAAATTTAGAGGCCTTTCACTAAGTTTTTTTAAGAATTATTTAAAATGATCATTTTTCACGAAAAGTTTTACTTCGGGACCCAAACCAATGAAATCACTGACCTTTTTGTCCTATTTTCAAGATGTCCACACTGACGCTGATGTGAAGCTCCTACAAATTTTCATTATTTCTCTTTAAACAAGGCGTAGAAAACTCGTTCACACTGACTTAACACTTTTTTTGTCGATTTATGAAACAGATTTTATTTAAATGACGAACTTAACTATAATTTTTGATAAATTTCATCAGACTCCAGCAACAAGCTGTTCTCTCTCTCTTCAAAAAACCGATACATGATTCCTTTTGGTTTTCGAATCAACAAGCTTTTTCAAACAGGAAGTTCAATAATAATCTTTTGACAATAATTTACTGTTTATATATAAATTGTTTAAAAACGGCAAATAGTTCTTCAAAATGTCTTGGAGGATACTTTTTACACTGCACTTAGTTTATTCTCATTCCAAATTCCCATAATTCGTCCTTTTATACTGCGATAATCTCTTATTTTATTAATTTTCACCTGTTTAAAGGTGTTGTTATACTTTTGATTTACATAACTTCTATAATCTAAATAATGGAATAACATATATGTAATTGTTTATTTTTAATTTTAATATCTCATCATCTACTTATTTTCAATAAACTCTTGATTATTTTAAATATTTAGTTTTTACATTTCACGTTTTTTAATTACTATGAATTTTATGTTGACAATTAATTCCATTATTTACGTCACATCCTATTGTAAATGTTTATCAATCTAATAACAACAACAAAGAGATTCTTGGGTAATTCGCGAAAAAAAATGGCTACTGAAACAGAGTGGTAACCGCAGACATGCATGTTTCTGGCTTATTAGCAGTCCTCAATACGGTATAACCATATAAGGGTGTAAAGCTTGGGAGAAAAGCTGTGGATCGAAACATGGGAAAACACAAAACAACAGTATTACCGACATTGATAATAATATCATCCATAACTTTATCAGCTATATTATCTACATTCCACATACTCTTTTCTTCGTTTTGAATACGAGCAATACACTTGCTCCAGTGTTCTGTTATCATTCGTTTCAATGATTTCTTAAGAAGGCATTTCACATCGGTTAACTTAAACGTTCTATTTTCCCGTGCCACATTCCGTTTAACTTGTGCAAAATTAATTCAATTCGATTCAACTCACAATGATACGGGGGTAACCTTAATATAGTAATTCCATGGTTCAATTATAATTTATCTACAGCAAGTATCTCATATTTATATGCATGTATCTTCACAATTTGAAGCAATTCGTTATTTACACTACTTTCATCTTAAGGGATGCTTCCATCCCGTAGCCATTCCTGAATTTGAACTTTTATCAGCATATATACTAGATTTATTACTTTCTGACAAAGTGTGGTATGAGAAACTCAAGTCTAAAATATATTATCACTTGTTTTAACCTTAGAGTAATAATATACTATAGAAAGAGTTATTCATCCATAAACACGTTTATTTTTGAGGCCAACAATCCTCAACGCCAATAGTAAAATAACGAATGAATTACCAAAAGAGGGGACGGTATTGTGGATATATGGCCTCGGTAATTTCGGCTGTTGTTCTGACAAACATGGTACTGAGGAACCATGATAATCCAAGAGCATTATATTAATTAACATAAAAGTTACTAAATGTCTTCAAAAATACAAAAAAAACGAAAGAACTAAATTTTTACTGGCCAATCATAATAAACAAAACAAGTCTGACTTTAGTCACTACAAATACTACAGCGCAATCGAAATTATCATGGGGCACACTCTGACGATATTTGCATCTCTCTTTATATGGTAATTAAACAAGACATGCTGCCATTTTTAGTTACATCAAAAAATTTATATAAGAATATGCGTTTATTAAATGAAATTCAAGTATTTTTAAAAGCAGCGACTTGAATGCAAAAATGAGTATGACTTTTTTTTATTTGCATAACTTTTCAATAAATTTTCAATTAAATCTCTAATTTCATTTTCCCTGCAACTAAAGAGAATTTGTAAGTATGACAAAGTATCCGTAAGTTAGCTTAGAATGTGACTCGATGTTTGAGGCATCAAAAAGTCAAAACAAACATATCTATTTCATGTGTCAATCTGAAGTATCGACAGTATTCACAACACCGAAATTTCTACATATTATGAGCAATAGTTCTGAATGAGACAAAATAAGGCATATTTAACCTGAAATCAAAGTGGAACTGTTTTTGTTTTTCACTCATGGTTATAAACCATTGTTATTATTGAACAATTCTTATAGATTTTGAATAAATTTGAATATTTTTTTGCTGGTCATTGTCTAATTCATTTATAGAAGATTGGAATTGTCAGTGCATTCTCAAGAGTAGCTTGATGTTTCAATCAACAACATATTTTCAATTAGACCTCGTACACAAAATAAAATAAATTTTTTTGTCAAGGGTCCCTAAGACACAAATCATCATTTTACGCTCCAAAAAGTTCTTTGAACTAACATGACGTTGTTATCCCATCAACCATAATTTAATTGTGTCTCTTTGGCTGGCAGAACACGTTTCAGTTGAGAAGAGAGTCCATGGAATCTGTTGGTCAAACAGGGATAGAATTGCGTTAGTTATGTAGTGGCCACTGCAAGAGAACAAATAATATGTTTTAGAGTTGGAGGTGCATTGCATGAGTGAACGTTACAATAGCCGCTGCGAGGTGGTTTAGCCGCAACAAATTGAATCGGGTATTTCTGCGTTTCTCTTCACTATCAGTGGCGCTCTTAGTAAATATTTGTTGAATAGCAGTTGTCGTATTGTAAAATTATAACGGATTGCATACTGGAAATGGATATGAATCGAATGTATTACGCGTAAGTTGACGATAATAAGGGACATTTTAGTCATAGGCTTGCTGTATATACATTTTGATGGTTATACTTATAGTGGAATAATTACCTAAAGTTTTGTTGCTTAGCTCAGTTTTTGCCTTCAGGAAGATGATTGTAGATATACTCATAGTTAATATTTTGTGTGTGGGAATTTTGATTTAGATCCAACAAAAATCACTCCATTTTATTACTTTAACACTCATAAGTGGAAGGAAATAAATCTGTACAATAACATCCGGTTTACAAATAGTTGTCCTTAGGACAGGGTAAGATTTTTATGATCACCATTTGAAGGAGTATCAAAATATCCGATAATAAGAATCTTCATATTTTATTATATAGAAATTCCTGTATAGGTTCTTTAGAATATACAAAGAAAACCAGATGTTTGGTATAAGTGCGAGGACCAAGAAATGATAATATAGTGAGTTGAAATTTTTTATTTAGTCTGAACTGAAATTCTGTGATAGAAAGACATACCTACCGTGTGCTCAATTTAAAAAAAATAAGCGGTATTCGTGAAACTGTAATCAAAGTTTAATTTAATTCGACCTCTTCCATATCCAATAGGTTATACGCCCAGAGGTCGCTTAAACCATAAAAATAACTTTTTATTTCTCTTAACGTTATTAAAATCCTTATAATTAATGACTAAATATTTGTTGTTTATTTTTAAATTAGTGGTGAAGGATAAACCAAACAATGGAAAGTGAGAGTGTTGAACGAAATATCAGAATACTCCAGATTACATTGTACGCCTTGAGACATATTCGCCCCGTTTATAACAAATTAATTTAAACATGATTTAATTTGGTTAAATAAACTTAAAATAATGGATAATTCTTGAACGTCTAAAATATGTTATATGCGACTTTTACCATTAGCTACTGACAACGCTGAATATAATTGGGTCACTCAAGTTAAAGAATGGTTTACCTTTGCAGAGTGTGAACATTTATGGATAAACTACATATTCGCGTGAATTAGATAGAGTTATTCTAGAAAATTTTCCAATACGACTTTACGAAATTAATATGTATAGGAAGGTTACGTCTAGCTACTCTCTAATATACTCTCAACTATTAATTGGTGAAACCAGGAGGAATTATTTGCGAATACCCGCATCTATATACATAACGAGAATTGCCGCGCAAATCAGAACTTCCAGTAAAAAGATACTGAAATTTTCCTTTAAAGGAAACTTCTATATAATTGATTGTGGTGAAATCTATTCCGTTTGTAATATGCATACACCAGAGTCGTTGGAGCATATTCTCTTTAAATGTCCCATTTACAGCCCTCTTAGACAAAACAGATTTTTTAATAGTGTGGATAATATTGATGATCTGGTACATTATTTAAATGCCAATAATGATAATCTCTCTGAGTTCTCTATGCTGGCCCATAGTGTTATTAGTATCTTAAAATTATGAGCTTTTGCATGCGGAGATTGAATTATAACACAATAATATGTAAATACAATATAATAATAACAATAAAAAAAATATACGTCCTAAGGGTGTTATCTTATCTGATCCCCATATCGGGTAATGGGCATTAAAATCTCCTAGAATTATAGCTGGACTGGGTATTCGAGGAATAAAATTATTCAGGGTACTGATATCTGGACGAATATACATATTACATATATGAACTATCTTAGGTCCTACAATAGTCACTGCAACTGCTTAAATTTCGCTTTGACTTGGAATACTCTATGTTTCAAAAGAATTATCTACATAAATTGCAACTCCCCCACTTGCATGTCAACTATTTTCTCTGTTTTTATTGAAGCATTGGTAGTTTTTGAGTTTATGTGCAGAACCTTTGAAATGTGTTTCTTGTAATGCGATTATAGTTGGAGAACATTCATTTAATAATATATTACGTAACGTGTGTTGTAGAAGCATTTCACGCAAGAACGGAAAAGTTACGCACGAAGCCGCGTAGCGGCGAATGCGTAACTCCGTGAGTGCGTAAAATGCGTTACAACACGTGTTACGCACTATTCTCTACCTACGAACTAGTTGTACTTGTATTGACAATCTTATTAAAGGATTTAGAGTACAAATAAAAACGTACATCTTCGATGCCTAGCCAAGCATCTTAGAAGTCCATCCTCGATGACCAGCCACGTTTCGTGAAAGTTCATCCTAAGTAGTATTTTTTATTTTTATTAAGAATGTATGTAGACTTACCGGAATTGCAAAAAATAGCGTATACACCTCTCGACTAAAGTGACTTTAATCCCTTAGGTGGATTACTTCCCTCAGGAATCAAACACCACCCGCGGAATTAAATAGGTCATATTAGTCGCTTCCCAATAAACACACAAACGTTTTAAAAACGTAAAATATTTAACATGTAACCTAACGTTTATAAATGGTTTTTAGGCAACTGGTTATATTACCGGAGTAATGTCGCTCGTTTCTACGTAACATATAACGATTTATCAAACGTCAAATACAACGTGATTTTCGTAACGTCATTCAAACGTTACCGTTTTAATGTGATTTACCGGTTGCTTTTGAACGCAATATAAACGTTTATAAAACAGTCTTCTGAAACGGAATTTTGCACACATCTTACTAACGTCACTTAAACGTTACCTTTTCAATGTGATTTACCCAGTACTTTTATAATGTAATATAAATGTTTTTATAATGCAGTTTATAAACGTTTTTCAATAATGATATTTAGCACATACTTTTAACGTAATTTAAACGTTACTTATTTGATGTGATGTACCCATTGCGTTTGTAACGTAATATGAACGTTCTTATGCTACTTATAGACGGTCTTTTGAAACGAAATTCAGCACCCACGTTACTAACGTCACTTAAACGTAACCTTTTCAATGTGATTTACCCATTGTTTTTGTAATGTAATAGAAACGTTTTTATAATGCAATTTATAAACGTTTTTGTATAATAATATTCAGCACTTACTATTAACGTGATTTAAGCGTTACATTTAATCGGTTTAAACCATCATTTTCGTAACATTATATTCACATTTAAAATTGAAAATAGAGGGGGGCATATTTGACAGAAACTGCAATCGTATATTAACGTTTGTAAACAAGTAATATTTGATAAATAAAACTTTATTCATAATAATAAAGTAACAAATAATATTAATTATACAAGAAATAAAGCATTTATGTATTCTTTACTTTTTACCGTCTTCGGTCCTCGATGGATCCCTTATACTGATGAGCTACGCTTACGATTAAAAGGAGCTAGTCTATTCGTACAGCGACATCGATGAGCGGGAATCGGAATTCCACGGCGACGGTAATAGGATTACTACCAACTCTTCAGGCGTCTCGTGTTGGCCGCTGTGGTTTGAGGTTGCAAGAATTACAGGCGATTGTTACACGTTATATTTATTTGATTTGATAAATCCACACAAAAATAGTATACAATAAAAAAAATAAAATTCTTGTAATTAACATAATAAAATAAAAAATGTTCTTGAAACTATAACATAAAATATATAAGATTTCTAGTTTTAATGTTTTACAAAACAACCCGTATATATATATAACGGGATTAGAAAGCGTTTTTGTAAATGCATATGAGTTCAATTAAGTCGTTGTTTTCAAATTTAAAAAAGCGTTGTATATACAACGTGTTAAAAAACATTACTGCATAACCGTTTATATCACGCGAAATAGTATAAATAATGTTGAAAATACTACGTTAAAATAACGGGAATTGAAAGCGTTTTTGTAAATGCATATGAGTTCAATTAATTCGTTGCTTTCAAATTTGAAAAAGCGTTGTATATACAACGTGGTAAAAACATTGCTTTTTAACTATTTATATCACGCTAAATAGTATGAATAATGTTAAAAATGCTACGTTGAAATAACGGGCATAAAAAGCGTTTTTGTAAATGCATATGAGTTCAGTCGACTCATTGTTTTCAAATTTGAAAAAGCTTTGTGAAATTAACATATTATAAACATTTACTGGATAACATTGTATATCACGGAAAATAGTATAAATAATGTTGAAAATATAACGTTAAAATAACGGAATTAGAAAGCGTTTTTGTAAATCCATATGAGTTCAATTAAGTCGTTGTTTTCAGATTTAAAAAAGCGTTGTATATATAACATGTTAAAAACATTACAGTATAACCGTCTTTATCACGCGAAATAGTATAAATAATGTTGAAAATATTACGTTAACATAACGGACATAAAAAGCTTTTTTGTTAATACATGTGAGTTCAATTGAGTCGTTGTTCTCAAATTGAAAAAAGCGTTGTATATACAACGTGTTAAAAAGATTTCTGTATACCGTCTATAACTCGCGAAATGGTATAAATAATGTTAAAAAATACTACGTTAAAATAACGGCCATAAAAACCGTTTTCGAAAATACATGTGGGTAAGGCTAATTCGTTGTTTTCAAATTTGAAAAAACGTTTGGAATATAACGTTTCGAATTCAACCAATTTGTCAACATTGAAAATTCAACGAGTAACGATGAAATAACATTAAAACGTTTTAAAAATGTTTTTTCTACGTAGGTGTGTTTATTGGGTTAGTGTATAATAAATATACTATTGTTTCTAATATGATACATTCAGACAGCTAAAAGTTGCGGATTGAATGAAACGGAACTAATTATCATGTAATTCCAAATAACTCTTAGTATTAAATACAATCTCAGATCTAATAAATGTTATCTACCATTCATATATCTAAATATTAAATTTTTAATAAAATGGCAACGTCCATTGACAGTTGCTAAGTGTTTGCTAGGGAAGCCGTGCGATTTACTTTACAGCCGTGGGTTTTGTTTTACCGTGCGTGATAGACTTATAATAGTCTTACATTCATTGCCGACTGTGTGTTTTTGACAACTTACAGGGGTGGTCGGAGGTAAAATTATGTTTAGCATGTCTTAATGGGTAAAATATCCATTTAGATTCCACTGAAGGATCGAATTTAATTTTAATAATAACAATTGTGACGGGATTTAGTAATCTATTGTTGAGGAATCACTGTCATCTATTACGTTCAACTGTTCCTTGTTTTTATTCCAAACTTTGGTACATTGAATTTTCAATTTCTGTCGGTGATATATGAATAGATGTCATAAAGCATGTCTAGTAGACCATCCATATCTTATGAATACGTTAATTCCACGCTGAATGGGTCAGATGATCCGTATACGTTTTCAAGGAAATCAGAAGTCTCTTCAAATATTAAAACGTATTTACTGCGGTTTTCCAAAAACAGTGCTCTTACTGGTTTCATTGATTCTTCAACAGAAATAGTGCATGGTCTGGGTTTTGTCGTGGGATTGCTAGATATATTTTTTGGTTTCAAAAGCAGTTGTACTTCTTCGTCTGGTAGTGGAGGTGATACTATTTGTTCGACTGTTTGCCGGTTTGTTTCTTAGAAGCTTGAGTGGCGGTTTCCAATTGCATACTTTCTTTAATTTCTGTAGATGTCTTTGCTTCTTTTGGGTTTGAAAGAGTATAGGTTAGACAAGAATCGTTTTCTACATATTTTGATCCATTATTTGAAGGAGTATTAATGAATGGTAGTGTTTTGGTTTGAGGTTGATTGATTTAGGATTGGGTTTGTTTGCGTTGTGGGGATAGTTGCAGTGGCGGATCCAAGTTACTGTTTAGGGGGGGGGGTAATGGATATAAAATTTAACAAAAGTAAAATTTGAGTATATTTCCAATAGACATAGAAAATAATAAAAACAAATAATATAGTTGGTATGCCACAAAAATGAGATCGAAATATATTTCTAGTCAACAATATCTGCTCAACATGAAAATAACTGAAAAAATTAATATTTTTTTGGTCATCATATTAATAATAAATGAAACAAATAAATAACATTCTGTACATATCAAAATAAAATAAAAACACATTTCTAATGGTATATATATACAGAGTGTAATCCAACCCCTTGCACTCCCGTATATGATGGATGTAGGATACCATTTTTAAACGAATTACCGTGCTGAAAAATTCAAAGAAAAAAATCTGGAAAAATTGAATTTGGTTTTTAAAATTCGCCGAAATGTTGAGAACCGCCGTTCTCCTAACCACAGCTCACTAGAATAGAGCTGTAAGAAGCCAATGACGGGATGACGGCTCTGAGACAACTGAAGTTCGGCGTTCGGCGGACAGCGATTCCTAGCATTTCGGCGAATTTTAAAATTCAAATTTTATATTTTTCCAGATTTCTTTTCGAATTTTCGGACTACTGTAATTTGCTTCAAAATGGTAATCTACACCCGTCATTTACAGGAATGTAAGAAGCTAGATTACACCCTGCATATAATGAAAATAACATATCACAAAAATAAGTTATAACTGTACTCATAACATAATAAAAATGGTGAAAACAAGAAAATAAAATTCTACATATCACAAACATTAAAAAAAGCAGTCTTCATTTCTGTAATGATCAAAACAGACAGAATACATATAAGGTTGATTAAAATGTTTGGTAGTCCCACATCTCACGACCAGAAATATAATGAAAATCAATTTTATATAACAAATTCCAGTTTTCTTTCTTTTAGTCATCACACCACACCAAGCAGAAAGAACGATAAACCCTTCAAAAACAAAATAGGTACGATAGAAATAATACGTCCCGCTACCGCTTACCCGGCTTACTACGCCAATTACAGACGAAATGCAACAGAAGTAAATCGCCGTCGATCGTCGATCTATCTGACAATTTGATGCCTTTGACGGGTTGGCTCGACAATATTCGAGTTCAAGTGCAGGGAAGGGATAAGATGTAGATGTACAGTGCATTTTGTGGAAGGGGGTGCTTTCGTTCGAACACGGTGGAGTGCTGGCTCTCAACCTTAGCCTTAGGGAATTTTGAAAATGTCATAGCATTTTTTTTTACTTCAAAGCGGATTCGGCACTGAAACTGTGAATATTTCGACGAGGCTTGGGGGGGGTAATTACCCCCTTTACCCCCCCCCCTGGATCCGCCACTGGATAGTTGTAGGCTTATATTGGGACATTTTAAAGCTATATGACCTTTTTGCTATCATTTGAAGCATATATGATCATCCAACGATAGAAATATTCGGTTAGTTGTATCTTCATATGTTACGAGCATCGAGTCGGGAATAACATGACTCAATTGAGTTTGTCTCCAAAAGCTGAGTATATATTGGTATTCTAGTTTGTATATACGAATTCCTCAAAATGTAATTGGAATCATAAGGTGTATGCCTACGTTTTGAAGTTCTTGTTCAAGTATGTTATGAGTTATAGATGAACAAACGTTCGAAATCAATAATCTTCCGTGAGGAGATATAAGTTTTCGGGCATGTTGTAGTGTGTTATCGATTGTTATTGTTTCATTTTTTGTAGTTAGAAAGTATTCAACCATTTTTTTGCTTGATAAGTAGAAACATATTCTGTTGTTGGACATTCGTGACGAAAAAATAATGTTTATTGGTTGTATCACATTCCCTAATGCAATTAAATAATCTTCTAATTCAGTATTTGCTATAGAATTGAAGATAATAACTTGATTTTTACTCGGGAAATTAGTAATAGAAATAACAGATGAATAGGATCTTGAGTGTTGACGTGATTCATTTTGATTGCCCCTGTAGTCAGAAGCATTACAATTCGAATCTGCTGTACTAATATTTACGAATTACGGATTTGGCTATTTAAATTTTACAAACTGGTAGGAACAGAGAAACTTGGTTATCGTTAATTGCTGTATGTACAATTGATACTTGTGTGGTTTTGAAGAATTATTAACAATAAATGAATTGTTATTAAACTCACTCGATCAATGAAATTTTCTTAAAATCACTCGTGTGATGATATTAGAAAGCACTTAACAAGTACACTGTTGATTTCCTATACCAGGGCCGCACCTTTAATAGTGATTGCAAATATGATAGCTACAAATTAGATACTTGAATAATTGGAACAAGAATAAGTTTTAATTAATGTGCTGTCTGGATCGAAATAAAATAATATAATTGGCCAAGATCTAATTAAATTCTTCTCCCGTTGCTTTGTATATAAATTCAGTTGTCACTACTGTTAGATTCTAACAGCTTTAATTTGAATTCTTCTCAATCGGTTTCAATTGCATAAAATACGTCTTAAAATTGAATCTCCTCGTTGTCTGCTTCTTAGGCCAATTATGTTTATCGCAATATATTTTTTTATTTAATATCTATCACTTTTGAGCGGTGGAATTTATGTAAATATGTTATTTCATTTGATAAATTGATAAAAAATAATTTTCTCAGCAGAACTGGGGTGTGACAATTTATAACTTCTATACAATCTACATTCTACAATATCGTTGAAAATCAATTAATTGATAAAAATTCAGTCGGACCCTTTACTCCACAACCACAATTAGAAAGATTGGTAAATGTGTTAGGTCTCCGAAAATGATAAGGAAATATCCACACACAATCTGTTCTACAGCAAGATTTTTTGGAATTTGTTGGATCAAAAGCATTTAAATACAAGCCAGCCTGACCAAGACTTCTGGGAAATATAGAGGGTACCATAAACAGAACTGCCCAGCATCAATTTATGAATAGTATTCAACTTAATGTTTATATTGGAGATTTTCAAATTATATGTGAATTTGAACCATAAAAGTCATGTTTCTGGTATCTATGACAATACTATTCCGAAAATAAGGGAAGATACCCATAACGGATAACTTATTGTGTAACTAATGAACAAAGACACGGAAATTGATAAACTCACGGGCAAGGAAATATTATTTCAATGCAAAATCAACATCAAGAACGAGATCATATACAACTAACAAATGTGAACGAATAGAAAGCAGATAATTTATTGGCATATTACTGAGAAGTTAAAGATAAAGTCAATATTGATCTATATATATCTGGGAGACTGAAAATTTTACTGTAGCATCACCTCAGTGTCGCAAATAAACTGACAAAATTCCATCGTGGTCGACGATTCCAAACACATATCAGATTTACTGTTCAGACCACTTCTAAATAAAACATTAGTCAGGCCAAAATTAGATTTTGCTTGTGTAATTTGGAATCAACAACCACAAATATATTTAGATTCAATAGAAAAATAGAGCAATTGCTGGAACAAGTATATTCATTGTATTCATCAAAATTTGAAAATCAATAGTCGAAGGATCACCGTGTAGAACACGGACAAAAGAACAGAAATCAAACTATACCTCGTAATGTTTATCACAGAGCACTTTATTTCTCTAAATAATAAAAGCCACGCAGCTCAGTTTCCATATAAAACAAATATTATGAAACCGACACTTGAAGGTAGATATGCAAATACATATACATAATTAAATAAATTAATAAACAATTAAAGCTTTTATAGTTAGTTATACGGTTATCTCGCGCACAGGCTGTAATTTGGCAACAACGCGGTACAGAAGGTGAATTTCTTTGATTTGGTTAATCAAAATTTGCCGGTAGCATTCCAAGTTTTTTGATTATGATCATAACATTAGAAGTTGATTTAAATTCGATCTTACCCCATATTTACAACTGCACTATTCACTAAGTAATTAGTTTGGTTTTTAGCACAATAAATACTAGAATTTTACGGAGTACATATATTCTTTTTGGAAGTCAGACAAACTCTTCCACCGACGTCTTCTCTGAATTCCCTGATGACACGAGGTCAAACGACGGACGGAATCGAGTTTATATGAGTCTATATGAAATTAAGCATTGGATTTTGTTTAAATCTTGGCGGGACCTTAGCATCTGTTGAAATGTAATTTTAACAACATTTGAATCATGAAAAATATTATAAGTGGCCAGACTATTATTGTATAAGAACGCAAATGTTACGGGAAGAATTTGCAATCCTTTCTCTAAGTACGCAAAATTGCAATGATCAACTTGATATCTAAAGTGATGTAAAACAAAATAAATTGTAGGGCACTTTAATATTATGTACCGATGAATGTCCCTCCTAAGCACACGCGACACTCTGTAATGTTTAGTATTCTGCTAGTTCTCACTAGCGTCTAGCGAGCTGCAGGTCACAGATGATCCTAACCAATGGAAATTAACAAGAATAACCTTGTCGACGATTGAAGCAGCGTTGCCAAATCGAAATGATTATCTAATGGAAGATTATTTTAATGGGACTGAAAATAATTTTTACGATAATAAAAAAGTTATGGGCAAATTTAGAACTTTTCTAGCTAAAGTTGATTCTCTAATTTATTCATTTTATACTTTTTCAAATATATCCGAATATTTTTGATTTGTAAAAATTTTGCTATTATGAGGTATTTTAAGTTTTAGTATACTGGCATTGGCAACAATGGTATCGGACTTTCAACTAGCTTTGAATTTTGTAAGGTTTTACAGAATGTAAAATAGAAATGTTTATCATTGAATCATTGTGCAAAATTATAGGTATGTAAATTATATTTACGTTCCTTGATCATTGTGCACTATTTTATTTAGCATTTGTTTCAATACTATTTTCGCTATTAATAATTATGAATTCTGAATGCAAGGAGTGCAAGAAATCGTTTTTGAATAACTCCAATTTACGTAAACACATAAAGAAATTTCATGCTCCAAAACTTACAGAGCTCCTGCCATATAAAATAAAATATGTGAATAAACAGTTTAAGTGTGAATTATGTGGAAGAAATTTTAATTTGAAAAAACATTTACAATTTATTCATAAAAAAAAACATGACGGTGCTAATAAAGTGAAAAATGAAATTATTCTAGCAAACAATTCAGGGCCCAGTATCAAGCAAAAAACGTGTCCCTTATGCAGTTTTCAGACAAGGCTTGCTGCAGATTATAAAAGACATTTTGAACAAAAACATAGTATTCAGCTTGAATATGAAACACTTGAATTTGTTTATGAAGAGTCTTTTGAAAAATGGAAGAACTTTCTAGAAAACGATTCAAATGCCAGATATATTAAACGAGAACATTTTACAGCCAAATCCTATAGTTTAACGAAATATTTTTGTCAGGTAAAGCCAAGGAATAAGACGCCTAAAAGTCCTAGGTAAGTATTTTGATTTTCGTGTTTTATTAGTTTTAATCTTACGTAATTAGTATACTTATAAAAAGTATTAGAGACGTAATTTAGTAAAGCTTTTTTTATCTTTAGGCAGCAATAAAATTGATGGATATTGTCCAGCCAGTCTTTTTGTCAAATTTTATTTAAATGGTAACATCACAGTAAAGTTTTTAAAAACACATATTGGGCATCAGTGTGACATTGGCCATTTATATCTAACTCCAACTGATCGTCAATCTATTGCAGAAAAAATTGCTTCTAAGATTCCATTTTCTGTAATATTAGATGAAGTACGCGATTCAATACAGAATGAAAAGTTAGAAAGAATACACCTCCTTACTAAAAAGGATCTCTTTAACATTGAAAATGCCTATAATTGAAATTCAACATCAGTCCGACACAAAAATGATGCTATAAGTGTTGAAGTATGGGCAAAGGAAATGGAAGATGCTGGAAGCGTTTTAATTTATAAGCCTCAAGAAACAATTAATGATATGTACTCTTTTCCTAAAATCGGAGGACTTTGTTTTAATCATCATGACTGATGCTCAGGCAGAAATATTGTCTAAATATGGATCTGATTGTGTGTATGTGTGTTGATGGAACACATGGAATGAATGGATATGGTTTTGAGTTAAACATTATTTTAGTGCTTGACAGTTTAAGGCAAGGATTTCCATGTGCTTTTTTAATATCAAATAGAAGTGATCAAGAAGTTCTCAGTCTCTTTTTTTCCTGCGTTAAAGAAAAAGTTGGAATATTAACAACAAAAGTTTTTATGTCCGATTTGGCAGACTCATTTTTAATTGCATGGATACAAGTTATGGCTCCACCGGAACATACGTTCAATAGTTGAAAAAAATTGTCAAGTGAATACTTTAATGACAGCAATAATTATTTGTAGGTTGTACTGCACCTGGCACTTGGATCGGGCCTGGCGAAATAATTTGAACAAAATTAAGGCTGAAGAAAAGCAAGTAAGTTTCATTTTTAGTTTACATTTAAAGAGTGTCCTTGATTTTATTTATTTTTTATAGGTATTGGTCTACAAACAGTTAAGAGCACTACTGCAAGAAACTGATATTTCTGTGTTTGCTGTTATGATGCAAGGGTTTCAACAGCAATTAGATAGTGACCCTGACCTTCAATTATTTTTACAATATTTTAAAACGTACTATGTAAATAAGGCTCCCATGTGGGCATACTGTTATCGGGTGCATACAGGCTTAAATACAAACATGCATATAGAGCGTATGCATAAGACACTAAAATATGTATATTTACATGGAAAAAATGTGAAACGCCTAGATAAAGCAATATCAGCAATTATGAAATTTGTTAGAGACAAACTCTTTGATTCTTTGATAGTAGCACATAAGGGAAAAATATGCAGTACAATCAAGGATTTACGTACACGTCATAAAGATGGTCTTAACTTAACATATCCTTAGTTGTTCGCAACGAAAGAGGCTGGAATGTAGCATCATCTAACAAGTGTGACATGTATACAGTTGAAGAATACGATAAAAATTGTAAATGTCAGATAACGTGTACAGAGTGTGGGACATGCATTCATACATATAGATGTTCATGTATAGACTCGGCAATTAAGTGGAACATGTGTAAGCACATTCATCTGATTTGTAGATACAGAAACTTAAATAATTCTCCTATCGAGCAACAATCGCAACCAGGTAAGGAAAATATAATTAAATAAAAGTTATAATAATATTTTTCATCCTGTATAATATAAAATAGACACAAATAAATATAAATGTACTATTTTTCAAAATTTACATGTAACGAGTTTTTTTATATCCGTTGCCTATGTGGGCGCATCAACTGGTTTTCAAAGTAGAAACCTTTGAAAATGCGGTTTTTGGCGAATAAAGATGGGGTTTTTTGATGATCTCTTCATTATAAAACACTCCTAACAAATAAGTAGTCGCTACCTCTCCAATTATAAATCTTTAGACAATACAAAAATGTGACATTTCTGCATACAGAGATAGGGGTTTAACTTAAAACATTATAAATAGTGATAAATTGACTAAAAATTTATTAGGAAATCTCTTGCAGCTGACTAAAAAAATGTAAAGGTTCGATTACACCCCAGAAAAAAATATCTACTCCGCTTATTGGAACTTTTCTGCAGAGTGCAATTTAATATACGTATTTTTCCTTTTTTCATAGTTTTTATGACTTTTCATGTTATTTTTCTTAGATGACGAACATAGTCTTCATATGCATGTAGTTCAAGAAAATTTTATTGAAGAGAACTGCATTCTCAAAGAATTATCTAAAAAGAATAGTTCAAATTGTTTGTCATTTGAAGAGAAAAAATGAAATCAAAATAAAGTTTTTGCAAATTCTTGAGGCTACAACTTCATTGCTAATTCTGCTTCTTCGAAAAATATTAATATACCACACAATAAAAAAATAAATACTCAGAGCAGGTTGTTCTGTACGAAATAGAAGAAAAAAATATCAAAAAGTGGTGTTTGTAAGCCCAGTCATGAAGAAGTCGAAAAAATAGGTTTAAATTTGGCATCTATGAATGTATAAATAAATTATAATTTATAAGACAATCCAATAACCTTAGTAGTTTATTTGCCCTGTTAAATATTCATATTTCCTTATGACAACAGATATAGGTCAAAATAAGACAGTATTTTCCTCATTTTAACTTTGGTTAAAGTAAGAATTAGAATTTTCTTAACCATTCCGTTTTTTAAAATCTCATTTTTTGTTGTTACTATATCAACAATTATTGTTAATATTGCTATAATAGCAAATTGATCGACACAATGAGAAAATAGAGAAGTTAAATTATTTTGGCTCTCCTACTAAACGATTTATATTTTAATTTGAAAAATGAAATACCTATATTAGTTTAAGTTTTTTGATCACTTGCACATAAATGACTAAATTAACATTCCAAAAAAGTTCGTTTACCCGTTAAACAATTTTTTTATTCCAATTTAACGTATTTTCTTAAGTTGAAATAACGAAAACAGTTCTCTCAACTTTTCTTTTATCTCAGTGTAGCAATGTCGTTATGATTTAGTAAATGGGGCTGAATATCAAATAATATCAGTTAATTGCCTAGGAACAACCAATTGCGATGCGTTTTAATTGAAATAGTTTAATATTCTTGTCAAAAGAAAGCAGCAATTATTTTAATCTTTCGCGCCAATGGATCCTAACCTCGGTAGTTTTTGATTGGTCAGGATCATCTGTGACTTGCAGCTCGCTAGACGCTAGTCTAGTACTCCACTTCAGTCTATTTGTCGATTGGCCAACACTATTAATGCATTGACCACCTTAGACTGGTATCTACCTTTAGAACAATTGAAAAGATTAACGCTGTACTTAAACTGCCGTCAAACGGTAGCATACTAAAATTCCGTTAATAGATATGACGTCATTGAGTAGACGCACTTGACGGCTTTGCTGAAAATGCCGTCAAACGGTCGCGTACTAAAATGCCGTTGCTTGCTGTTGTCCTCACATTTTTGTGTTTTGTGCATAACACTGCCATTTATCGGTTTGGAATGTTATTTTCGTCGCGTTTGCATTACTACTGTAGCAAAAATGTGTGCTAAAGTTAATTTTAAATAAGGTGTGAATCTAAATATTATCGGTGTAGGCTGGGGTAAGTGTTCCAGTTAGTTTTCTGTTTGTTAATTTATAACTACAAAATTTTTAGGTTAGGTATTGAAATACAGATCTGTAAGTAATTCTCAGCATGCTGAAAGTTGGCGATAGGTTTACATCATTCGCTGACGCAAAGAAAGCGATTGAGGAACTTGGTGAAAATACGTAGGTACACAACATTTTGGAAACGGGATGCCCGTACTATTACAAGTAGTAAAATTGTAGGACCAATAGAAAGCTCTTTGATATATTATCAACTTCTATATGCATATAATCATGGTGGAAAAAGTTTGAGAGCAGTGGGAAAAAAATTCGACAGTCTTGGACATTTAAAGAAGATGCACATGTGAGGTTCAAAGCATCGTCTGATGGAGAAGCACTCGAAGTAACGTCGGTCCAAACGGGGCACAATCATGTCACTTTAAAGGTAAGTTCGCAAAGTAGTTGAGATAAAGTATTATTTTAGAACTCTTGGTCGAACAGTATTATATTCACAATAGGTAAATTTTGAAGGTCCTACACGCACATACCCCTAGCCATAGAAGGTTTTCCAGTAACATGAAGGATTATTTGAATATGAAGGCCAAGAGAAAAATGATACAGCAAAAATTTCGAGAAAGAACCGGTAAAATTGTTACTTTATAAGATTTAACAAATATGAAGAACGCTAAACCCGATCAAACAAAAAAGCAAAACTTGGATAACTGCTAAATATACTTAAAGTTAAATATGGTAAACTGAAATATTCTATAATAATCTTTTTATACTCTAAATAATTACTGTTTTTAGGTGCCAATATAGCAGTTTTCGAGACGAAGACAATAATTTTAGAGGACTTTTCATTCAAACTCCAAACATGAAACCACAATGAAGGCTTTTCCAGAATTTCTCGCAGTGGATGCAACATATAAATTACTTAAAATAGGATTACCCGTGTTTCTCATGATTATTGAAGATGATAATTGTCAAACTGAAATAGTGGGTGTGTGTATATTGGCAACCGAAGATAAGGAAAATTTTACCCGGTTCTTAGAAACATTCAAACAGGAAAATACATCATGGCTCAACGTGAAATGCATAATGACAGACAAAGTAAGACTTAAATGAAAGAGAGGTAATTAAGACTTGTTTTCCCACTACTAATCATATAATATGTGTATTTCACACACTGAACATTTTTCATCGTGAGATGGAGTGTCAAAAGTTGGGTATCACTCCAAGTCAACGTACACTTAGTTTGGAACTTATATAAAAATTAGTTTATTTATAAAACAGACGATAACTATCAGAAATACTTGGAAGCCTTAAAGAATAGTGTACCTCAAACTGTATATGACTATTTTATGAATAATTGGAATAGTAGCAGAGATGAGTGGAATTTGGGAAAAAATTATTCTAAGAATAATTTTCTAAATAATACAAATAACCGCCTAGAGTCTATAAACGCCAAATTAAATTCTGTTATAGACAAAAATAGTTCATTGGAACATTTTATAAATAGCTTGTTTACAACCATTCCAAGTTTAGAGACAGAGAGAGATCATAAAGCAGTTTATGGTATTTTAAAAAACCCGTCGATATGTTCCCGGAAGATTAAGATGTAAAGAGATATTTTGAATTACTTACACGTGAAGCATCGAAGCACGTATTAAGAGGAATTCGTCTTTCCAAACGCATTGAAAATATTAACATTTCTACAGACAGTTATTACACCATTGTTGATTGTCGGGGATCTGTGAAAGCTACATTTTCTTCGTGCAGCTGTGTAATATACACTGCAATTATTTTACCTTGCAAGTATATTTTTGCATTAAGAAAGTATTGGAATCTCGAGCTTTTCGACAGAACGATTGTAGACTCAAGATGGACTATGGCGTACTACAAATAAAACCAGCGAACATTAAAGAGTTCTCTAGAAGAATCTGAACCGACCGAATGGGATTCTCCAAGTACATCTAATAATAATGTTCAGTCTATATCACTGACCAAAAAACAATTTCAACCACCAAGTACCTACACGCAAAGACGAAAAAAATGTCTTTTGCTATACACAGAACTGGCAGACTTAGCAGCTCAGCGGACGGGCATGTTGTTTGAGCACAGACTTAATGTATTAAAAAATCTTGAAACCAATTACACCGATGTTGCAATTGTGCCTGTAGATAAAAATCAGACCCAGTTTTTTATTGGAACCAATGATGAGGTTGCATTTGAAAGTGAAAATCCATCATCTCTGTGTCAGTCATCTGTGAAGTTACATGATGCGTTTTGTAATTAGGTGGTTATAAAGAAGGAAATGACACCAGATCCCAGTGAAGCACATGAACTTGTTTTAAATGACGTCAACAACCAGTCCCATCAAAAAGTTGAAGTCAATGATGTCGCTTTGTCAACAATTAAGATGCGATAAAAAAACGAGGACGTCCGAAAGGACAGTCATATGACTACCAAAAGAAAGGAAAAGGAATTCTGTAGCATTTGTTAAACAATCCTATCAAGAGAAAAAAAATGTAATCCTAAAATTCTTCGTTAAGGATCGTAACTTTGTTGAAGATATCATAAACGGAAAATTTCTTGAAAACTTAAACCTTAAAGCGTTTCCTGCCATGCCACATGATAAGGTAAGTCAAGCGATACCTAATAAATACCATATTGATAGCTAACAATGTTATTTCCGATTTTTAGAAGTTTTTGCACAGATGAAGCGTTTGAAACAATAGCCAATCTAGTGGATCAGAAACAGCTTCAACCACGTTGACCATGTTCTGTGTACAGTGAAGGCACACAGAAAAATCTGATGGCACGTTGACATATTCGTTGTGCAGGATTGACTAGGTGACCTAAATCGAAACTGTGGTTTTGCAGAGAATGCTATCTGTAGCATATTTTTTAATTGTCGGTGTATAATTTGCAATAAAAACCTGAAAATCAATGTATACATTTTTCCGTAAGAGACGTCGTAATTATCAAAAAATCGTGGTAGGTAATTATCCAAAAACTACAGCGGAAATTCCACGCCTAGATAACGTGGTACTTTCACCTTCTTAACCAGAAAATATCTTTGATTTGTCAAATATTCTCCCTAAATATTATCTGGTAAATTTTAAGGGACGAGCACTTTACGATTTACCAGATAATTTTTCACTCATGCGTGGTTTCTTGACAAATTTCATTCCTCCTTCGGACTCGTGAAGTTATTGAAAAACACGCATTCGTGTAAAATTATCGATAATTTTGATGCACTAGTGGTATTATCCCCAAAATAGTTATTTGTGTATTAAGAGCGAAAAGTAAGAAATTATTGTTCGAAAGCAAGGGTTAACGCGCGACGCGAAGCGGAGCGCGTTAATTGCTTGAGAACAATAATTTCACTTTTAACTCGCAATGCATATAACATTTTTTCTACAATCACTTGAATATATATTATAAATATTTATTGATAAATTTATACCTCTTATTTCAAGTACCTGTGAAATACTTATTTTTTAAACTTTTTCCAAAGTTGGCTGGGCATCGAGGACGGACTTTTCTGAAATGAAACTTGGCTGAACATCAAAGACGGACTTCCATTTTTTTGTAGTAATAATATTATAATAATATTATTTAAAACATTGAAAACTTAACAAAACATCGATTTATTTGATTGTAAAAGATTTTCAGAAGACAAAAACACCCCCTAGCCTGGTTGCACTATGATCCCCACTGTCACTGTCAATACAATTGTGTTTTTCTATGATCACTACCTAAAGTAGACTTTTGCACACCCAAATCTAACCGCAAAGTTGATGTTTTCCGTTTTCTGTCATAATTTGACATTATTTCCGCTCTAGAGCGTACTTTTCCGCTCGCCTGTTTGCAATTACAATAAACTAAAGAAATGTAGTAAATAATAGATATATTAAAACAAAATGTAGGACAGTCCGAATATTTTAGTTGAAATATCAATATTTGAAGATATTTCGAACGAAATCAAATCTTATTTTATAAAATTTACCTAGTAAAAATATAACAGTCAGAAGGTAGGCAATACATTATACACCGAGATGCAATAGTGATTGCATATTCAAGTACCTACCTACTATTTTGTGAAAATAGTAGACTATGAAATCAATGAAACGTCATTATTTCATTTTTTGGTTTATAAAAAAGTTGTCTATTTATAAATAGCTATTTGAAAAATGGATAGTGACAGTGAATTTTCAAGCACACATCAAGATATAGCAGATTTTGCTAAAAATATTACTCTTAATCTTCTGCCCACCAAATCCAGAGGTAAATACGAAGAAAAATATAATATTTTCATGGGTTGGTGCCGCTCAAAGAAAATTGAAAAATATTCGGAGAATGTATTGCTGACTTATTTTGGAGAAAAATCCATAATTCTAAAATCTTCAACCTTGTGGTCACAATAATCGATGCTTCGAAGCACTTTACAAGTAAAAAATGATATTACCATCAGTGAATACACTAAACTTATTACATTTTTGAAGTTAGAAGCACTGGGTTACAAAGCAAAGAAGTCACAAACATTCTCAAAGGAACAAGTGGAGAGCTTAATTAGATTTGCACCTGATGTTTGCTGAGAGAGGTACAAACGTTTTACTATTTATTTTATTCTGATACAGAATTCCTCAGAATATTGTTTTTAGGTGATCTTAATCATGGGTATCGCTGGTGCATGCCGTAGGGATGAATTTATCAAAATTGGATTAAAGGATATAGATGATAGATAATCCTTTCTAGTGATCCGAATCCCCGATTCGAAAACGAATCAAAGTCGTACATTCGCAATAATTAATAGTGCCGAAGAAAATGCGATTGACTATATATTATATTATAGAAAATATTTTAATTTAAGACAGCAATGTCAAATTAAAAGTAATAACATTATTCAGCTTATTTTTACGATACTCCAAAGGTAAATGCTCCAATCAGGTGATTGGTATGAATACTGTGGGCAAAGTACCAAGAGAATTAGCCAGTTTCTTAAAATTGCCCGATAAAAATTCATTTACTGGTCATTTCTTTCGACGAACGTCGGCGACATTATTAGTAAATGGTGGAGGCGACTTAATTCAGCTTAAAAAAACATGGTGGGTGGAAAAGCAGTGATATGGCTGAACGAGATATCGCCGAATCCATTAGCAATAAAATAGATACCTTCCAGAAGGTTTCTGGAAACGCAGCAGTACCAACTAGCGAAGAACTTTCGATTCCTTCTATATCTGATATTGCAGAAAATGATTCAGAAGATATTACGCTACCTCTGACTTCTTCAGGTCCTGGGATAAATAATAAAAATTGCCAAAACAGCAGATTCAACTTTAATATTGTAGGCAATAAATAAAAATAATAAGTAATTGTTACATGTTTTCAACATCACATTCTAATAAAGTGTATATTTCATGTTTTTTTTAATTATTTGTCTATAAATAATATGATCGTAGAAAAAATCTTGTGTGCAATTCGAGCAGAAAGTGGGTGCCGCTTTCGGCAGATTGACCGCTCTCCGCTACTGCCTCAAGCGACAAAGTATCACTTTCCGCTCTTAATACACAATAGTAATTTATGCAACAAGTGTATAAAGTGGCACTTTTTTCGCGAATGGAACTTAGGAACCTAGGATAAACGTCAAATGCACAGCATGTTTGATTGAAAAATTATGGGTTTCTATTAATTAAAAATCTGTATCGTAATGAAAAATCTGTATCCTAATCATTATGAAACGGATTATGGGCATATAAGTGCATTGTTATAACACGGGTGTAGAAAAATTAATAAATAAGCATAACTCTCAAATTAAATAATGAAACTGGTAGTGAGTTACTAAGGATAAATCACTCAAAAAAGGTGTCTTCTGTGAATTACCTCAGAAAGCATTACAGGTTCTTGAGTATGTTATGAAAATACAGCTCTGATGTAAAATGCAATCATTCTTGAGAATTTTTACTGAAAGCTATTGAAATCTGATAATAATAATAATTTAACTATGGAAATACATTAACTGTTCTAAATGAAATTAACTGTTTCAAGATAATTCCACAACATATTGATAAGATGTTAAAAATACTAAAAAGTTGACGATGATATTTCGTATCCAAACAATTGCCAATTTCTTAGAATTTTCAACATTTTATCAATATATTGTGGAATTATCTAGAAACAGTTAGTTTCATTTAAAATCATAATGTGAGTAGCTTCCACAAAGTAAGGGTCGATACAGTAAATATTATAGAAATACATATAATCACTGTATAAAAACCATTATTGGTAATGGAACCGGACTATTTCCTACTTTTATACTACTATATATTTTGTTCTTATTGTCTGTCGTTTGTACAAGTAATTGCATTACTACTCTCTTCTTATAACTTCGTTCTTCTCACTACTGAGACCATAATTTGATTCCTTTTTTCTTTTTGTTTCAGGTAATTCAGTTAGCTCCAAAGATTTTATGCCATTTTAAAGCTGATGACGACATTTACTGTTAATTGGTAAATATGATAATTATTATGAATTTCATAGAACAGGCAGAATAGATCAATGAGTTCAAGAAAATACTTCATTAAAATACATTTGAACATTCAACTAATTAAACGAACAATAGAGAAATAATTTGAACGTGGAAAGTGTTCTGGTTATACATCCCCAAATATAAATATCATAAAGTATATTACTCAAAAATTTGAATTATAAAATGAATGTATTATATTCGGTTGTATTTTGACGTTGTTATAATACACTTAAACCTAAGGTTAATTGTACCCCCTCCCCTATCAGAGCTGTTTTCGCTACTAGTACAGCTCGCCTTCCAGTTCCAGGGTTCCAATAAACTCTAGTATTTGGGACGGCTTCATGGAGATTAGATCCTCACTTTTGCATGTTCCTTGTCCGAAGCATTTTTTGCGTTGACTTACAATATCGAGGCATTCTAGAACTAGGTGATCCGGAGTTTCTTCCTCCACCCCACAGACTTTTCTTCTTTCGTATATGTAAGCAAAATTTGCTTGTTTTTCTTCGTCCTTTTGTTCTCTTTAGTCCACTGTAAGATTGTCACTCCATCGTTTGCGGGGTCTTCCGATGTTCCTTCGTCCCATTGGTGACTTATCGCTTGTTATCCTCACCAATTTGTCGGGTGTCATGCGGCTAATATGCTCATTCCATTCTCTCTTTCTTTACAGGATCCATTTACTGACATCAATTTTACATGCTTTTCTGATATCCTTACTCCTCTCCCGATCTAACAGTGTTAGGCCTGCCATCCTACGCATTACTTTCATTTCTGTTCATTCCAGTATTTGTTTCGTTTTCGAAGTGTCTGGTTTCCGCAGTATATGTTAGAATGGGTCTAATAGTATTACCCCCCTAACTAGCTCAAGAAAAATGCTGTGTTTTCGGTAGAGTAGGGGTGGGTACATGTAAAGATGTAAGAATGCTTTACAGTGTAAAAGTAATACTTTAATATCACCAATTGACTCTTATGATGTGATTAACAAAAATAAATCAGTTACCCCAAATGGTACCAGTTGGTTCCCAACGAGTATGTATAAGCAAACTCATGTGATATATTATTATTATTAAATGTAAATGTCAAGTTTGTGGAGTCCTCAAGGCCAATAATTATTTGGAAAGATCTTACTTGATTGTCTAGTGCTTCTCCAATTAAGGGTAGAATTGCTGCCAAACAATATCAGCGTATTGCCTGTGTGATTCAGTGCTGTAGAGATGGCTGACTGGTGGATAGGGATGCAGTTACGAAGTACAGATAATGTAATGATGAAAGTAAGAAGAAGGTGTTGAACTTGAAGGCCTAAAACAACAAAATCCTATGTCACCTACCGTGAATCAGTTAGTCAGTTACAGTGTTCACTCACCGATGATGTTGTGTGGCCTAGATGAATGATTTTATTAGTTGCTTAAATTTTCAAATCCTCTAAAGAGAGTGTTTTCATCAACGAAATACAATTTAAAACAACTAAAAGTGTTTCTTTTCTTTTTAGGTATTAATCCTAGAAATCCTAGAATGTTAAGCACTTGCTTAAAATCAGAAACCCAAAAGAAAGAATGTAATAAAAAAAACTCCAAAAAAAATATGAAATGTTGGAAGTTGAAATTCCACACCAAGGAATTTCAAATATACCACCTGACTAACCTTGAAACATACCTAATCATAGACTTATATGTGACATAGAACCAGATTCGATTCTCAGAATTTAAGAACACAATTATAAGTTCCATGAAAATTTTATGTCAATTACTACCTATAACCTGTACTCATAAACAATATAAACATTAAGAACATTAAAAGAATATACTTTAAATAATCCATCTTAATCTGATTCAATTCTATTTATTTATTTTTTATTCTGGCATGATCTGGTAAGTAATATAACAAATGAATTTAAGGACTGTTACTTTCAATTCGTAACAATAGCTTTTTTATATATTCTGGATTTAGCCTCATTCCTATGTGTTTGTTGCTCAATATAATATCATTAAAACACGCGGCTGTTCTCGATGCTTTCATGGCTTGCCCTCTCACCTCCGTCTCAACATCACCATACCCGGATATTTCTATCCCAAGATACCTGAATTTCATTTCCTGCTGTACGATATTGTTGTCTATTTCAAAATTACATCTAAGTGGTGTTCTAGATGTGGCCATGCATTTGGTTTTTGACACTGAGATATTCATTCTGAACTTCTTTGCTGTTGTGTTGAATCTATGCACTAGTCTTTGTCGTCCTCTATTTCGGCTTTGAGTACAGCGTCATCGGCATAGCATAGTATTTTGACTTCTCTGTCTCCCATTTTGTACCCTACCAGTTTGCGTACCAGCTTTATTATTTCATCCATAATGATGTTAAACAGCATGGGACTGGAGGAGTCTCCTTGTCGGATGCCATTATTTACTTCTACACTGCCAGTAGTTAGTTGCCGGGTGGATTGAGTAGCTCGGTAACGCCACTGCCGGTCCCAAGCCCGGACAAAAGAGGAGGGTTCCTAGGTCAGGCTAGCAACCTACCTAGGGGAAAAAATACAAAGCTCATAGGACCGAAACTTTGCCTCGGAACTGGATTGGATTGAAGGTGACGACCCATGCTGGAAAAAGGATTCAAAATTGGACATTATACGATTTGCAACCTGGAACATGAGGTCCTTCAATAGTAAAGATCAATAATTGATAATAGAATTAAACGATCATAAAATTGACATATGCGCACTACAAGAAACAAAAAAGAAGGGGAAAGGTCATAGAGAATACGGGGATTATTTCTTGATATATAGCGGAGTGTATAAAAACGAACGTGCAAAAGAAGGAGTAGCAATTGCTCTACACAAAAAATACCAGGAAAACATAAAAGGATGCCAGTACATATCTTCAAGAATATTTGGTATACAATTAAACACAGGAAACCAGGAACTGTTCATAATTTCGGCGTATGCATCAGAGGAGAGCAAAACAAAGCTAGAAAGGGAACCGTGTTATGATCAACTCCAGAATTTCATCGAGTCGATACCACAGAATAAACCAATTACTAGAAAATTTTAATGATCGTGTTGGCAATGATACACTGCCGGGATTTAAACAGCGGTTCAACGAAGAAGTATTGATCCACAATGGAGAACTTTTAGTTAACATCTGTGCACTGAATGAGTTACGTATGAATAACTAATTTTTTCTACTTCCGCTACTAAAACCGCACTTTGAACACGGGTTTGACATGCACAAAACGACTCTTTAAACACAAGTGTTTAAAATGCGAAAAGTCACATCTCGTTTATCTTTTGTTTTTTAAACGTCAAATCAAGTGTATCTTTTATATGTTAAATTTCATATTCCGTGATAATTTTGTTATTCTGCGTCATTTGATTTGTCAGTCAGCTGTCAGCCATCGTCCGTCATATAATAAATATAATTTTTTCCTTCCCGCGGGCGAAGAAAAAGTATAGTAAGCACTTCGTGTTAAAACCGTCTTTAGTCTCTCGTTTCACAAGGAACTCGTGACTAAAGTAACGTTTTTGACACTTGGTACTTAATATACTATTTTGATCACAAGTCAGAATACAAATATACCTTCGGTAACACGCGAGGACAGCAATCAATTATTGATTATATAGGTTGCTGGAAATGATAAGTGGTGCTTTAGATAAAAAACAATCATCCATTGTCATCTTTGTTGACTTGGCTAAGGCATCTGACAGTGTCGATCATAACAAGCTTTTATTGGTTTTAGAGAATGCGCGATTTAGGGGTATGGCTTACAAGCTACTTGTGAGTTACTTGCACGAAAGAGTGCAGTGTGTGAATGTTGGTGGAGCCCACAGTGAATTCAAAATTGTAAAATATGGAGTATCCCAAGGAACAGTCCTGGGACCAATCCTCTTTAACCTATACCTTAATGATATATTTTTTCAGGACACAAAGAGGGAAATTGTGAGCTTTGCTGATGACACCGCTGTATTCTATAAAAATGACAATTGGTTGGATCTCAAGAATGATATCGATATCGATTTTGTTAAAATAGTTGATTTTTTTGAGAACAGACTACTTACAATAAACTATAAAAAAACCTTTTTTTTGCCGTTTACTTCATACAGCACCGGCATGCCACCATTTCAGCAAATATCTATTACTGTATTCACAAGAGAAATGTTTCATATCAAAACATCAAATAAAATTAAATATCTCGGAATTTTCCTTGATTCCCATTTACGATGGGATCACCAAGTAAATTATTTAATAAAAAAACTTAGATTTGTACTATATAAACTTAAATATCTATCTAATATTCTAAAATTAACTTACCTCAAAATTCTTTATTATGCACTGGTCGAAAGCCACCTAACATATGGTCTTATTGTTTGGGGATTGGCTGGGGAGACTCTCATCGAGTACCTACAAAACGTCCGAAAGAGTATATTAAAAGTTTTATTTCTCAAACCCAGAACCTACCCTACAACTCAGCTCTACCAAGAAACTGGAGTACTTAACATCTGCTAACTATATGTTAAAGTCATTTTACTAAAGCAATATAAAGACAAAGCCACTCTAAAGGTAATTCAACATAGTTATCCAACCAGATATAAGGAAAGTGCTGCCGAAATACCATTAATGAAAAAGGCTATAGGTAAAAAAAGTTTCACATACCTGGCTCCAAAGTTATATAATCAATTACCGTCTGATTTGAAAAAAATTACCTCTTCAAGTTTAATAAAAAAAAATGAACAACTGGATCCTATCTTTTCCGGCCGATATAATACAAAACTTTATTTCTCCTCGAAATGAAACTTATTATAGTCTGTCAATTTTATCGTGATTTGTCTTATCGATATTCTGAATGATTTTACTTACGTTGTTGTTGTTGTTTTGTGTTCTGTGTTATGTTATAGCTCATATTTACATTCTTTGAAATATTCTCATGTATGTTTAGGATGTTTGTCTTTGTAAATGATGGCTTTTTAAATTCTATACAACTACTTCTTATGATAAATGAACTATCACATTCACGCACAAGCCTTGCATTTATGAATGTACGTTCTTTTGCGATGTAAATAGGTGACTACTTATTTACTCAACTTATTTTAATATGCTTGAATCTTTTGAATGTATACTTATTTATTGTAACTGTAACTGAAGCAAATAAAGATAATGACTAATGGAAATTTGCAAGCACCCCAGATACTGGACATAAGAACTCTTAATTCAGCTAACATCGGTAGCGACCACAAATTGGTACTTGGAAGGATCAAAATGGAATTAAAACTTTGTAAAAGCACAAAATCTGGTACAGTTGTGGAGAAGATATGCGTGGAATCGTTGTATAAGGAATCAACCCGGAAATTATATCAAAGACGTCTCACGGAAAAATTAGAGAGGCAACCAATAGATGAGACAGATGACATTAACTACAGCTGGCGGAAATTGAGACGAAATATTAGAGAGGCAGCAACTGAAGCACTGGGAACACGAAAGATAAAACAAGGAAAGACAGGTCCCAACAGGACGCCCTGGTTCGGTGAATAAAACAGAGCGCAATGTGAGAGGAAAAGAAGAGCTTATGTAAAATACAGATCAACGCAGTCCCTGAAGGGTTACAGAGAGTATAAGAGAATTAGAAACATCAACAATTCGTTAGTGAGACATGTCAAGAACAAACACTGGGAAGCTTTTTCGAAGAGGATGGAAAGCGACTTCTACGGATTCCAAAAACAGATATGGCGGCTAATAAGAGACCAGAGGAAAGAGACACATGAGCTGAGTAACAGTAATCTTATACCGAAAGAGGATTGGGTGTAATACCTGAAGGAATTATACAAGAAACAGAACACTGACAATGAACTTAACACACCTGAAATAATGGTTAACAACGAGATACATATGAGCAGGGAAGACATAGAATCTGCTGTAAATAAGCTAAAAAACAGGAAAAGCATAGGACCCGATGGTATTACCAATGAACTGTTGAAGTATGAAGGAGAGTGTCTAATCGAACAACTGAAAACGCTTATTGACAAAATCGTATATCTGAACTGCTCCAGAATACACTGGTGCAATTAGCAAATAAAATGAATTCACCATTAATTCGTGAGCCTGTGACATCGTTAATGAATACCAAAAAAATAATTGGACCTAAAACTGAACCCTGCTAACTGGTAAATTTTTCGACACTTTTCCGTTTGCTCGTACCAGTTGTTTTCTACATTCAAGGTAAGATTCAAACCATTTTAAAGGAATACCACAGATGCCATAATATTCTAGTTTCTTCATCAAAATTTCATGATCAACGCAATCGAAAGCATTTGCGAAGTCACAAAAAACCGAAGCCGTGAAAAGTTTATTATTAAGTTAAGTATATATTCCAGTAGAACAGAAAACATTGCGTTATTAGTACATTTATTAGGTAGGAAACCGAATTGTTGGAATTTCAAGATTTAATATTTGAAAATAAAAGGCAATAGACGGGTTTTCATTATTCTTTCGATTGTCTTCGATAAGGTTGGTAATAAGGCAATAGGACGATAATTACTATTATTATGTTTCTCGCCACCCTTGTGGAGGGGAAGAATTATAGCTGTTTTTAGACAGTTAGGAAAGAAGCCTTTTTCCAAAGATTCATTGATTAGAGAACATAAAACGTTAATCACCGCATCTGGAATATTTGTAAATAACTTAGCTGATAACCCATCAATGCCACAGGAAGTTTTGTTTTGAATGCAAAGTATGGTTCGCACAAGCTCAAATTTATTTATTGGTCTAATAAAGAAACTATTAGTGATTATTTTAGAAGGAACGAGGAAAGAAAGAGCATCATGACATGGAGATATTTTAGAGTTCATATTCTGTGGTTTTGTTTGGGTAAGTATTTAGCCCCACTGACAAACACCATTGCTCAATAATTCTGAGGCCCTTTTGTAATAAATCACACAAGGTGCTCTCGAACTTGTGTCTGACTATTAGAATTATGTTATCAGCATAGCTCATACGTTCGAAGCCAAGCTACGTTATCCTGTAGAGCAACTCATTCACTACGAGGCTCCATAGATTGAAATATATCACCCCCCCCCCCTTGAGGTGTCCTGTGAGTGGCTATAACTGAGGTGGTTTAATTCCCCACCTGTGTACCAGTTTTACTCGTCGTCACCAAATCATACATCCATTTTACGATGATTTCATTCACTCCTCGCTTTTTTAGTGCTTCTTTGACAGACATTTCAGTTGTGTTGTCAATGGCCTCAGATATATTAGGGAATGAGCACATTGCGATTTCTTTCTTCTTCACAGTTCTCGGGATGACTTCGATCAGCTCAAGCAGAGCAGTCCCCGTTGATTGAACCGCTCTGTAGATTTGCTGACATTTATGAAGATGTGTATTCTCCAGATTATCCATTCTTACGTAGTTATCCACTACTTTCTCTATTGTTTTAAGTAGAAACGATGTTATGCAAATATGTTTAAAAGATTGAGGATTAGTTCCATATTTTTTCTCTGTTTTTGGTATGAAGGTTAACCTTGCCCTTCCCCATATTCTAGGTATTAGACCCACAGCTAGACTGCTTCTTCAGCAGGTGAGTAAGAATCCTCTCTATCACTTACTGCAGGAGTGCTGAGAGTATTCCATCGTCACCTGGTAGTATATATGTTTGAAAGGTATTTATTGCCCATTCTAACTGATGTCTGGTAAATATTTTCTTATATATGCCCCAATCCTCCTTACGGGATTTTTTGGTATAATTCATTGCTATTTCAGTGTTTACTGTAGGTGGACTACCTGGAAAATGAGTTCTAAGGAGAATAATTGATCGTTCCTTTTCACCTTCCGTGTATGATCCGTCTGGCTTTTTCAGCGAGATTGTGGAGTCAGTTCCCCCATTTGCCATGACTTTTTATAGCCTGGCTGCTGTAGAAGTGATATTTTCACAACAAGCTTGAAAATTATACCTTTTGGCCTTCCTAATCTCTTTAATGTACTGAGTAGGCTTCTCAGTACCAATTTCCGTCACGTTTGGCCCTGTTAAAGAACCGACGGACTTCTTTCCTGAGGTTTGAGAGGTTCTAATTCGACCAAGGAGCATCTTTGTGTGATGAACTTTGAAGGTCTTGAAGAAGTTGACATGCATGATCTACTCTGTTTTCAATAAGTAATATATTATCTGCAAACCTCAAGCTGTTGAGATACTCCCCATTGATGTTGACTCCAATATTCTCCCATTTAGTTGTTTTTCAAGGCGCTCTACAACAAAGGGGTAAACAATTTAGGAGTGGTGGTGTCTCCTTGTCTGATACCCTTCTCCATGGGAAATTTGTTACTGTCGCCATAGTAGGTCTGTAATTTCCGATTTCTGTTATGTCTCCTTTTCTATGCAGGATTTTCACATAGGCATTATTCTATTTTTCTGGTATACTTCCGTCCAATGAGCATGCATTATAAAGAGTTTCAATAGTTTTTATTACGCGTTTACCTCCCAGTTTTATCATTTCAGTTTCGATGCCATCTTCTCCAGGGGTTTTGTTGCTGTTTCATCTAGAAGTTCCTCTGACTCTTGATTCTGTATTACTGGGATTTCTACCTCTTGATTGGACTCGTTCCGTCTATATAATGTTCTATAATATTCTTCGGTGGTTTTCAGAATCTCTTGTTATTCGTATATGATGACCAATTTCCGTTTTAGAACTTTCGGAATTTTATTTTGTTCTATGGTATTAGTTATTTCTTTAGTGTTAAAGTTTCGTATGTCCTTCCTCATGGCCGTTGAAATGTTTTTGTTCAAACTCCCTAGCTCTGCTGTGGTCATTGTGATTTTATCTTTTATTTATCTTCCTTTTTGCATTAAGTTTCTTGTGTATTCAGTGAATTTTTGATTTTTCCTTGATTGTCCATCTTCACATTTTATTTGCGTCTTCCTCAGTACCTCCACTAACGTCCCATTAAGTTATTCAATATTGGTTTAATCTTGCATACCAGTTTGTAAGTTACTCTCTATTGCTTACTGATATGTCCTTGTGTTAGTAATCGAAGTGAATTTGAGTTTGTCTGTCCACGATGCCATATTTCTTCTCACATTCTTCACATTCAAGATTATCTCTAACCATTCTATGGTTACTACTGGTTGAAAATTTGTTTAATACAGTTACGTCTTGAACGATCCCTTTGTTGTTAGTAATTATAAAGTCAGTTTCGTTCCTGTTCAGGCTATTTGGTGACTGCCACGTCCATTTTCTCTGTGGGCTTTTCTTAAAATAAGTGTTCATGATATATAGCCTCTGTTGCAGAAGAAATTTGATAAGAGTTTCACCTCTTTCGTTCTTATCTCCATAACCGTGAAGTCCAACTACAAACTCGGAAACATGTTGCTTATGGCCTATCTTGTCGTTTAGGTCTCTCATCAGTATAGTATAGTTGGTGGTTACCTCTTGTATCGCAGTATTGACGTCGTCGTAGAACCATTCCACTTCTTCGACTGTGTGGGCACTTGTAGATGCGTATACCTGAACGATCTTCAATCGTATTTGTTCGTTCACTTTGCAAGTGAGATATATAACTATATCACTCATGCTTTTAATTCTAAGTATATTCTTTGTGTGCTTCTTATTTACCAGAAATCCAATGCCACCATTATATATGTCCTGTAGAAAGTATAATATGCCCACTCGCCGTATTTCTGATGAACCAAATATATCCTACTTTATATGCTTCAATTCGTTCTTAAGTTCCACAAGTTTTTCGGCCCCCCTCAGTGTTATGTTGTTATATGTTGCAATAAACCATATTCGTTGCAGTTGTTGTTTATGGTGGGAGCCTGGTCGACTCCGGGGATTCTTAGAACCCTTTGTCCGTCTACCTCCGAGACTGCTACCATAATCTGGTTTCAAAGGACTGCCGGAGACTGTGGGCCTTGCTTTTGTTTTGTTTCTCATTTTACGGGGAATTATGGCCGTTGTCTATGACGCTGGCCTATGCGGGTTGATAGATGATCTGGACGGTTACATTTCCTTAACCTCATTAGAACGGTTATACCGCCGTGTCTCGGTCGTCAGAGCCTCATCTGCGTAACCAGGATGCACCACGAGCAGGTGAGGTTGACGTTTGAGTAGGAGAGGCTGTTTGAGCCGCTTACCTACCCCTTTATGTCATGAAAATTTTGGAATTAGAAATTAGAATTTTTGAAATTACATACAGTCAACACTTTTGAGCATACAGACTAAAACAATTAGGGAAATCCCACTACGCAAAACATCTACTTGGCACCAAACATTCATTGCATATATCACAGAACTAGAAGTACTACATATTTGTGATGAGAAACAAGAAATGGATTTCCTTGAAGAATTGGAAATTAGAAGACACTCAAGAGACCCACAATATGAAGTCATCAGTGAACAGATATATCTATCTCCACTTTTAAACTGTCTTCTTAAGTGATAGGGGAGACCGGTGGCCCCCTTAGCTTTATTCAATTTTTCTTTATTCTTATTTTTTTCTAAATACCTTTAAAACAAGGGAATCATTGAAATAGATCATCTTTCACTCAAATATTTATTCAAAAGGGAACAAAAAATAATAAAACTTGTTTTACAGTAAAAAAGGGAAAACCCTATATGGCTATCATAGTTGGGATAATGGTGACATACGGCCACGATTACCCCAATAAAAAGATAAAAGTTTTCAAAGCACAATAATCGCATATGTATCAGTATATGCCTTTATGAGCCCAATTTCCACAGGAGTTACACATTAACCATACCTCCCCATTTTTACCGAATTCCCCGCACATTAAACATATGTCAGTCCCATTCGCATTTTTGTCCTTGTATTCGTCATCATTGTCTTCGTCTTCAGAACAAATTTCCCTGTAAATTTTATTATTCTTTCTTCTAGATAACTTCATCGACTTCTCAACGTCAGGGTTTTCTGTGTGGTCGTCAGTAGCGTCATGGGAAAAAGTTTTCTTTTATAGACCTGTTTCGCACCAGGCTTCGCATTTTTTTGTTGTGCTGGTAATTTTTTGTCAGCCTTTTCTTGGAGAACGTCTCTGTTTGGGATGGACGTGATTATTTGGGAATGCTGTTTTGCAGTCGCCCTCCTACTCCCACTAGATTTGGATTTTGATGGTCCCGGTAACGGTAAAATTTTGTGGAATGACTTTTCAATGTCTGAATATTGGGGTTCTGATGGCTCTGCTACTTCCAAAGGTTTTTGGTATGCTGGGGGTTGACACGACTAAGGAGCTGGAACTATCTGTCTTTCGGGAGTTTCCTGACGTTCATGAATAGTAGGAACGTCGTTGATAAGAACATCACAACCATCGGTGCTGTTGGCTCATAGTCTTCTTCAGTAAAGACGTCTGGATTATAGGCACATATTCCTGTAGCTTGGAACCCTTTTATAGCTTTTTTTGGTGCAGCTACCCTAATAAATGTATTATTGAAAAGCTCTACAACTTCAAAAGGGGTTATTTTTTCATGCGGTTGATTCCTTAAATATAACGCAGTCTTTAACGGGCCGTAAAACGGGACATCAAGTGACTGGATCTTAATGTGAGGTGTGCGGAGGGATGGACAAAAGAACAACACCGTTGGCTTCGCAAAATTTATAAGCTTTTAGGGTAAAGTGAGTGGAATGGTCATCCATTATCAGAAGAACTGGATCAACCGGACTCGCTTTAACAAATTTTTGGAAATGTTCTAAATACTGCAGGAACAGGTCTTCTGTGATCCACCCTTTGTCCGAACAAGTATACGGAGCCCCTGCTGGACCCCCTTTTGGAGTTGCGTATTCATTCTTTTTCGCGCATAAATTAACATTGGTGGAATATACATTCCGGTTGCGCTGAAAGCGTACACTACTGTAATGATTCGGCCTCTTTCCTAGCTTGTGGAAAACCCAACAGAACTGTATAGGTATTCCTGTCTCATCAGTGTTGAATATTCTATGGGCCTTGAAATTATACTTTGCTTGCACTTGTTCTAAATTATTAAAAAACATGGCGACTTCTTTCTTATTAAAAGCTGTTATTTGATTTATTGATTTTGCTTCAGGCTTACGGAGAGCAATTAAGGAATTTCTTTTGATGAATTCCCACAGCCAATCATCACCGGCACTTTTTGAATCTTTATTAAAAGGACAAGGCAGGTGATTCTTTACAGCATATCCATAAGCACATTTTTTGATTTCTTTTCTGGAAATTCCGTAGAAAAGTTTTGAAAGATGAATAATACGCTGGGCTAAAAAATGTTCTTCCTCGACTGAAAATACCGGTTTGCGCCCTAAAGAAGGACCAGCATCACTGTTTTGTTTCAAACGCTTCTGCGCGGTACTTCTCGGAATGTTGAAAGCTCTGGATACCTCCCTAACACTCCTACCGTTCCTAATTGCAGTGATAGCTGCATTTAGCTGGTCACATTTCCAACTCCCTTTTTCAGTTGGCCTGCGATAGGTCCTTGGCATCTGCAAAACGTATTAACTATCTCAACTGTGACTCTTTTATTGTCTAAAAGAAAAATTATTGATGTTTTCAATAATTATGGGGTAATGGTAGCCGGCTCCCATTACCCCATAGCGGCCGGCCGCGATAACCCCAAAAAACACGTATTATAATAACAATAATGAAAAAATACTGAAACTGAACAAACTGCTATTTACGAAGTCTATTAATAACAAAAGAATACACAACAATCAGTTTCAGAAAAATCAAAACAATAATCTCAATATCTAACCTATCAATTAAAACATTTGTTATAGGTTGAGATACCAAAACAGAAATGTGATGTTGACCGCTTCAATTGAAGGAATCGTCGGCCTGTTCTTGTTTAACTAGTTGAGCTCCACATACAGAGATGGCGCAACGGTGTCCTGTTGTGAAATACAGTGGCTTTATACAAGATAGTGGCGACAATACGTGGTCAGTGTTTTGATTGGTCAGGCTGAAATCCGCCATTAATCATCAAATTTTATTTGTTTACATTTGTGTTTTAGTTGTAATCACGTCGTATTTTATATCAGATCTTTGTGTACAGCTGAAGTAAAAGTGTTTTTTCAATTTGTTGACTTAATTTCATTAGTTCGTTTGCGAATTTCCTCCCTGATCAGGATTTTGAACCATAACTATTATAGTTTGCAACTGTTGAAAAAAGAGTAATACCTACCTGCGTAGTGGTTTTGGGGACAGTTTTGGTGTGTCTGCACAAATTATACCAACCAATCATCATATTTGTCGATAGAAGGTATGTACAAAAAACTACAATTTCAAGTGAATGTACAATATAACTACTGTTACTTGTTTTAGAAACAGCCTGTTTGGAAGTATGACGGTTCATTCAGCATTGAGCTGCAAGTATTGTTCTATGTTGAATATGGCAACATTGTTGACATATAGATCGATGGTAATGCCTTTCTTATGAAGAGTAGAAAAGATGGATGAAGTAGGTTATGTTATATATATTGTGAGTGTAATGCAAAGTAATGTAAATATATATTGTAAATAGTCCACTGTGCATCATTTTATAAACCAAAATGACGAGTAAGAAATAAATAGAAAACAAAATACAACAGGTTATGGGCCCAGTAAGAGCGAAAATTAAGAAATATTATTTATAACCATAAGGCGGCATATTCCAGAACAAAAAGAAATGGCGACTGTAAGTAACATGAGTGTGAAAAACATTTATAACGTGGATCTACTAAATAATGAAAATTTTCATACTTGGAAATTTCGAATGCATATTTTGTTAGAAGAAAAAGAGGTACTAGATTTTATTAAAAATAAGTTTAAGATAGAGGATTACTCCGATGAAAAAAAATTAACTGAGGCGAAGAAAAAAGACAATCGATGTAAATCATATATAGTTCAAAGTTTAGAAGACAGCCAGATAGAGTTAGTAAGAGACAAACAAACGGCATATGATATGTGGAAGAGTCTTGAGGACAGATATGAGAAAAGAGGTATACCGGGCCAGTTAATACTAAGAAGGAAGTTGATGCAAATGAAGTTGACAGATATTAATAATTTGGAAACATTTTTACTAGAGTTTGATGAAACCCTAAGACAGCTGAAGAGTACAGGAGCTGAAATAAAAGAACAAGATATAGTTTGCAATTTGTTGTTGGCAATGCCAAGTTTCTTTAACACCGTAATATCAATATTAGAAAATATGCCAACTGATGAGCTTACATTGGAAGTTGCAAAATCAAAATTGAGAGCCGAAGTTGAGAAAAGAAAAGCTACCACTACTAGTAATCTAAAACATAAAAGTGACACTCAAGATAGAACTGCTGCTGCATTTCATTCCAACCCACTTATTGTTTGCTACAAATGCGGAGAAAAAGGCCACTTTAAATATGATTGTGTACAGAAAATAAATAATGAACGATACGAAAGCGGAAGTCATACTAGAGGTGGATTTAGAAGAGGACATGGCAGGTGGCACAGTCATTCTGGAAATCATAGAGGCAACCGAGGGTACAGAGGCTACGGAAGAGGTTACAGAGGTAATAGTCAAGGAGTAAATTCAGATAGAAGTGGAAACTACACTGAAAACCAAGAAGAAATAGAAGGTCAGGGTATTTGTTTTTTATCTGAAAATAATGATTGTAATCATGTAATAAAAAATAATGAAATTGTTTTCTACATAGATTCTGGTTGTACTGACCATTTGGTTAACAGTGACAAATATTTTACAGATTTAGTTTATTTAGACAATCCTATTGATACAGCAATTGCAAAAAATAATAATTTTATATCAGCAATAGCAGTAGGCAACATTAGAGTAACTAGTTTATGGTAAAGACATATAATGTACTATAAAAAATTCTTTTTATGTACCTAATTTGCGCAAAAACCTTTTATCAGTTAAGAGATTGGAAATGGCAAATTTGAAAGTGATTTTTGAAAATGGTCAAGTATTCTTATATGATAATGCAAATTTAGTAGGTCTAGGTAAGCGAAACAGTTTGTATGAAATTATATTTTATGTTAAGGAAACTGAATGTTTAAATGTTGAAACAAACCGAGAAAATTTAATGTTATGGCACAAAAGGTTGGGTCACATGTGTCAGTCTAATTTAGAAAAAGTAATAAAAAATAACATGTTACAGGGTCTTGAAAATGTTAGTTTGAGTAAAATTGATTTCTGTGAGGCCTGCATAAGCGGTAAGATGACTAGACAGAAATTTGGTACACGCACTAGGTCTAAAAGAATATTAGAAATTGTACATTCAGATCTAGCCGGGCCTATTACACCAATAAGCCATGACGGTGGTAAATATTTTTTGTCATTTATAGATGATTTTCCAAATTTTATTATTTTATATGTTATTAAAGATAAAAGTGAAGTATTTAGATACTTTAAAGAATATATTAATATGGTACAGGCAAAATTTGGCACTAAAGTGAGTAAATTAAGGTGTGACAATGGTAGGGAGTATATAAGCAATGAGATGAAACAGTTCTGTAGAGAAAATGGTACAACAATGGACTACACTACACCCTATACTCCAGAATTAAATGGAAAAGCAGAAAGGTATAATCGGTCATCAGTTGATAAAGGAAGAGCTATGATAGAAGAATCTAAAGTACCTAAGTTTTTCTGGAACGAGGCTATTCGGGTCGCAGCATATATTTTAAATAGGAGTCCCAGTAGCAATTTAGATATGAAAACACCTGCTGAATTATGGAACGACAAAAAGCCAAATGTCAGCAATCTGAGAGTATTTGGAACAACTGCATACTCACATGTACCAAAACAGTTAAGAAGTAAGTTTGATCAGAAATCAAGGAAGTGTTAATGATGGGATATTCACAGACCGGATATAGGCTATGGGATATTGAAAGTCAAAAGATTATAATATCAAGAGATGCCATATTCAATGAAAAGGAATATTTATATAAAAGCAACAACATATCAATTGAATCAGATCATATTGAAGAAGCTAATGAAGAAGGAGAAATTGAGACAGAAAATAAAGTTGAAGAAATGAAAGAAAATGAAGAACTAACTGCTGCAGGAGAAGAGATAGGACGAACGAGAAAATTGCCAGAGAGATTTAATGACTACGAGATGTATATGGCTTTTGATTGTTTATCATATGTTGAAAATACACCCGAATGTGTAGAAGAAATTGAAGGCAGAGAAGACAAGGATTTGTGGTTAAAAGCGATGTCAAGAGAAATACAGTCAATAGAAAATAACAAAACATGGAAAGAAGTGACAAAGCCAGCTGAAGCTGAAATATTAAGTACAAAATGGGTATTTTCGAAAAAGCCACATGAGGAAAATGTTGAAGAAAGATATAAGACTAGACTTGTTGTAAGGGGGTTTGCACAAAAAGATAGCTTTAACTATGAAGAGGTATATTCACCAGTAGCGAAACTAAGTACAATACGAACACTTCTGTCAGTCGGTAATCAAAGAATGTATAACTTTATTCAGTTGGATGTACGAACTGCTTTTCTTAATGGGAAGTTAAAAGAGGATATTTACATTTTTCCGCCAGAGAGGGTTACATGTAAGAAGGATAAAGTTTTTAAGTTAGAAAAATCAATATATGGTTTGAAGCAAGCTGCGAAGTGTTGGAACAATACAATTAATGATTTTTTAACAAAAGTTTTAGGTTTTAAAAGATGTGAAACGGATTATTGCCTATACAAAAGAAGATCGGAAGATGATATTATATACATTTTGATCTATGTGGATGATATTATTATAGCAGGAAAGGACATGGAAATAATTATCAAGTGTAAAACAAAATTGATGGAAGAATTTGACATTGAATATAAAGGAAATTTAAAGAATTTTTTAGGTCTAGAAATTGATTATAATAAAAAGGAAGGAGTTTTGAAGATATGTCAAAGTAGATATGCAATGGGAATACTTAAGAGATTTAATTTTGAGAACTGCAATGCTTGTGCAACACCGATTGATCCAAAATTAAAACTAAATTTAAATAATATGAATGAAGAAAAAAAACCAATTAGGCAGTTAATAGGATGTTTGATGTTTCTGATGTTAGGGTCAAGACCAGACATAAGCTATGCCATAAATTACTTTTCAAGATTTCAGGATAAAAATTCAAATGAAGTATGGATGCATTTGAAGAGGAGATTAAGATACTTGAAAGGAACTGTGAATGTGTATTTAAAATATAATAGAAGTGAAACTGATCTACCCTTAGTTTGTTATGTAGACTCTGACTGGGGAACAGATGTTAGTGACAGGAAATCAACGTCTGGATATTTAATAAAAGTTTTTGGGAATAGTACTGCTTGGATAACACGGAAACAGGGCTGCATTGCTTTATCAAGCTCTGAAGTTGAACTTGTAGCATTGTGTAGCGCTGTACAAGAATGCTTATGGTTTAGGAAGCTATTGATAGATATGGAAATAGAAGTTAAACATTTTAAGGTGTTCGAGGACAATCAAGGATGTATCGCACTTATAAAAACTCCTGATAATAACAAACGAGTCAAGCACATTGATTTAAAATATAATTTCATCTGTGAACATTTGAATAATAACATCTTAATTCTTGAATATATAAATACAAAGTACCAACTTGCAGATTTTCTAACAAAAGGTCTGTACAGGGTGCAATTTTATTCCAACTGCATTAATATTGGTTTAGAATATGATAAATGAAACGTCTCGTTTTATTATGGTAAATAAATTCTGTCTGTTGGATAGATAAATGTTTAGTTATAATATGTAATACAAGAATTCATTATATTATGTTGGTTATATTATTATCGTTATTCTTCTAAGATAGTTTTTTGGGTTTTTGTTTCTGAAATAAGAAAGCCATTAAGAGAGGGTGTTGAATATGGCAACATTGTTGACATATAGATCGATGGTAATGCCTTTCTTATGAAGAGTAGAAAAGGTGGATGAAGTAGGTTATGTTATATATATTGTGAGTGTAATGCAAAGTAATGTAAATATATATTGTAAATAGTCCACTGTGCATCATTTTATAAACCAAAATGACGAATAAAAAATAATTCGAAACAAAATACAACATTCTACAAAGGGATTTGTAATTAAGTATTTTCCCAAAGATCCTACTCCTAGAAAGGAATTGGCTATTAAAATTAGAAGGGACAATTGGAAACCAATGTATGCTTCAGCGCTGTGTGAGGTAAAAAGTGTATTGATTTATTTTTTATTAAGGAGAAATATCTATTAGTTATTGTAATTATTATTATTAACATGTAACTTCCATATACATACTATTTATGATAAAAATTTAAATCAGTTACCTGATGAACTACTCAATAGTTATTGAAATGTTTGGCATTTTCTTAGATGTTCTCTAAAATAATGATTGTCAGTTATTATTACATTCTGTAAAGAATTACATCTGTATTTATATTTAAGGTACACTTTGCTCCAGAAATGGGGAAAAAACTAGGCACGATGGTAATAGGAAATTAAAATTAACAGCAGTCCCTACAATGTTTACTTTTATCAAGGAAAAACAGAAATAAAGCTTCCTACCAAACGACAAATATAATCCCAGCTGCCTAGAGAAACAATTCCAGAAATTATCTCACTTCTAATATAAGTTTATTGACTTTGTAAATTCAACGATAATTATTATCACTATTTTTTAACATATTCACCGCCTTAAATTCTGTCTTCCCTAAAATTGTAATTATAAGAAGTATTGTTGTACACATCTAAACGTATGCTTTATCTTATGTTTTTATTATTATTTTCCCTTCCTTCCCAGTAATAAAACATAATAATATGTTACTGTTTTAGATGAAACTAACTGGTTCTAGATAATTCCACAATATATTGATAAAATGTTAAAACTTCTAAGAAATTTGACAATTGTTTCGATGATATTTTCAGTATCGATACAGTTGTCAAATTTCTTAGAATTTTTAACATTTTATCAATATATTGTGGAACTATCTAGAAACAGTTTGTTCCATTTAAAATAGTAATATGAGTAGATTCTATGAAGTAAGGGTCGAGACAGTAAATTTCATAATAGTATGTAATAGTATTTTATATTAAAACCCAACCAATAGCAAACATTATCGTTCAAATCACTTAAACATTATGATAGCCCTCGCCGACAACCCCTTACACCTTCTCTGACTGTAGCCTATGCCACACGAAAATCATAAATGTTCTGCGCCTGTGCGTTCTCGAAAGCTTTCGCGACTTCCCGACTTCGACTTTTTGACTCTCTCTGCTATTCGTGCTTTAATAAGACAGACATGCCTAGTTACGGAACCAACTAAAAGGTTTCGTGTTTCTAATGTAAAATGTTAGTAATATAGTATTTTAATCGATTAATTTGTTATTGTGTTATTTGTTTGTGTGTAGAGTCAGCGACATGGTCAGGTAAATAAAAATACACCTAAACATTGTAACTTAGACAATTAAACATTTAACTAGAATTATTTTCTGGTACACGACGATATTTCTTACAAGGTTGCCACGTGCAATAGAAATTCTTTACGTCCACAATATCTTATGTCCGCATCGATGTAACTTTATCTTTATCCATTAAGTAAATCATCTAAACAAAAATGAGTTTAATTCGCCTTATAGCTGGTCCTTCGTTTACTTTGTATCACCCGCAATAAATCTATTGGAGGGATTCTGCTACTTGTCGAAAGTACAATTGAAGTAGTGGGCCGTACACAGCCCATTCTACCACATCACCTCTAGAGCTATCGAAGATATTGTTCCCCTGCAATTATATTATATGTGTTACCTATTTCCTCTTCAAAAATTAAAATTTCAATTACAGATTTAAAGAATACAAATTTTTTTTGCTAAATCAAATTTTTTACTCCAGCTATTTTTATCATGGGTCACTTGGAAATATACCTAGGTATTGAAATCGTCTATCTACTTATACCTGTAACACGAGTTTACAAATAATTTCAAAATGAGTGATTTAAATTATCAAAGAAAAATATTTTTTAATAGTTCAATTAATAGTCATGCCATATTTTGCATTATAATTACATTTAATAACTGATTTGCAGCCATAAAAGAAAATTTAATATCGATATCAATGTAAAATCCCTATTCCGGCATTTAAATTTTGATGATTAATGGCGGATGGGCGGAGCTTAGGCTCTATTGTCACCACTGTCTTGTATAAAGGCACTGTATTGTGAAAGAAAAATTATACCGGGATATTTGGGGTGGCTCCTATTACCCCGGAGGCCACCATTCTCCCGGTTACCCCTAATTGTAAAGAACAGCAGATATCGTTTTCCTGGTTTTCTATATCATTGCACAGTTACACTGATCTAAAATAAGAAAAAAATATCCAAGATATCCCCATAGGGAAAATAATATTTAAGCTTTAATATTTGTAATATAATATCTTCTTCTTTTCTTCATTCATATATGTTATGTCACTCACAAGGTATGGCACTTCTTGGTCTAACCAAAAATAATTATTAAACATCAGGTAGGCATCAGATGAAATGTAACTTCTGTCATTCTGACGATGATAGCAATATAGAAACAATTGTCAATTGTTTTTAGAATTTCTACCATGTTTTCAATGTGTTGTGGAATTATCTAGAAACAGTTAGTTTCATTTAAAAAAATTAATTTTGTGCGTGCGTATTCCTTGAATTGAACATTCCTCTATTTCTTCCATTTTTCTTTTGCTTATTCGTAAACTCAGTACAGATTCTAGATAAAATACATAAAATATAATGAATTTGCATTACTAAGTTAGTCTCTACATTATCTGTGCAGCTCTGTCAATGTGCTCTGAAATACGCATTTTGTTCTATTCACTCGTCTCCCTATTTCTGATGCTCTTCAATATATCAATGTTTTTCAATCAAGTTTTCCATTGAAATATTTGAGCTGAACTACAAAATTTTTATATCCGCTATTAAAATAATTTTCAATAATTCAACTAGGAGATATAGTCTCTTTCTGTCTGAATACGTGATGTAGAGGTAGTTGCACGATTTCAAGAGTTACTTATCATTGAATCAGACTTTAAATTGACGTATCTGGTTTTAATCAAATCCACTTCTAAATCTTTATTGGCACTGTGCGATGCATCCAATGTCGATTTTCCATTCTGTTATACGGCAAACTCTAGAGTCTCTCCTTTTTTGTATTCAGGAAGAACTCCCGAGCTCTCATCTATTACTTGACTTTTTCTTGGATCGATGTCTGAGCGTTATTGCCAACAAATTTTAATCAATTTAATAAGCGTTTTATAATAAATTTCGCAAAATAGTGGAAAGATTAAAAGATTGAGACACGATATTTTCTTAGAAATTATAAAACCTGAAATTATCAAAGCGTTTCGAATTAAAGAATGACATAAATTTAATATAAATTCATGAGTTATCGAAATAAAATTGGAAATACATTGATTTGATATTTTCTAAATAGTCATTAACTGATTAAATTCGAGGAACACCTCAGCAAAATACTCCAAGATAAACCCTTATCCAATGAAATTAACATCTTGAATGTTGCAATAGTGGGAGCAATAACAGACGCCCAAAAGAAATGTTGCCCAACAAGCCCGAAGGAAGAAAAAATCAGCCTGGAAACGCACCGCAAAATGGAACGGAAAAGAAGACTGAAAAGTGAGGAAGACGCTGGCCAAGACGAAATAAATGGACTGAACAAGAAAGTAGCAAAGGCAATCAGGAAAGACTTAAAAAAGTACAAAGAAGAGAAAATCGTTGAAACTATCGAGGAGAATAAAAGCATGAAGGTAATGAGACGCAAATTAACAAGTGGGAAGAGAGAAATTGTCAAACTCAAGAACAAGGATGGAAATATCACGTCGAATAGAGAACATTTGCTACAAATTGTGGAATCTTTTTATGGCATTTTATACGCTAAACAAACCACTCTAAATCCAGAGGAATATCTGCGGAGAGGGGTTCAAAATCAGGGCTCCGAGGATATTCCGGAGATTTCTCTGGATGAAATTAATATGGCTTTGAAAAAGATGAAGAATAATAGAGCTCCAGGGGAAGACGGTGTCATCACTGAAGCGTTAAAGATAGGAGGACCAGTACTGATGTCCATGATTCAAAAACTCTTTAATCTATACCTGTGGAATATCCCAATAAAATGGAACAATTCAATAACCATACTTCTGCACAAGAAGGGAGATATAACGGACCTGGAAACATACAGACCAATCAGTCTCCTTAACCATCTTTATAAACTCTACACCAGAATTATAACAAGTAGATTGGAGGCAAAGCTGGATTTCTATCAGCCACGGGAGCAAGCTGGTTTCCGCTCGAAGTACGGTACAAACGACCACCTACAGTGCTTGAAAACCTTGATAGAAAAAACCATTGAATATAACCGCCCTCTAGCATTGATATTTGTCGATTTTAAAAAGGCTTTTGATACAGTAGAATTAGCAGCCATGTTAAGAGCACTGCAAGATTGTAGAGTCGACCACCGATATTGCGACATAATTAAAAATATATATGAAAATGCCACAACAACTGTAAATCTACACTCTACAACCAACAAGATATAGATGGGAAGGGGAGTTAGGCAAGGCGACACTATATCACCAAAGCTGTTTATTACTGTGCTCGAATATGCATTTCAAAGATTGGCATGGCAACAAAAAGGAATACTCATCGATGGAGAAAGACTCAATCACCTACGCTTCGCGGATGACATCGTTATTTTGTCGGACTGTCTGGGAGAGGCCAAAGACATGCTCCAAGAACTCAACGATACCATAAAAGAGATTGGGCTGACAATAAATTTTGAAAAGACCAAAATAATGACTAACATGGTTCCCAGTGACCAAATATAAATTAATAACAACAAAGTAGAATTGGTCGACAAATATTTATATTTGGGTCATGAGATTAAAATAACCAGAGACAACCAAACCTGCGAACTAAACAGGCGAATTACCCTGGGATGGGCGGCGTACGGAAAAATGAAGGACATCCTCAAAGGAAATATCCCAATCCGTTTGAAACGAAAAGCATTTAACCAATGCATATTACCGGTTATGACCTATGGCGCAGGGACACTAACTTTAACGAAGAAAACCGCAGAAAAGCTAAGAGTAACACAAAAGCGAATGGAGAGATCGATGCTTGGCCTGACCCTGAGGGTCCAGTGAGAAATGAAGAGATACGCCGACGTACTGGAGTAGATGATATTATACGACGAATCACTACACGGAAATGGAAATGGGCTGGGCACATTGCTAGAATGGACGACGGGCGATGGACCAAAAAACTGTTGGAATGGAGACCAAGAGCTGATAAGCGTAGCCGAGGCTGACCTCCCACTCGATGGATGGATGACCTAAAGAGGATAGCGACAAATTTGATTGCAACAGCCAGGGACAGAGAGAACTGGAGACGTTTGGAGGAGGCCTATGTCCAACAATGGACGTGAAATGGGCTGTATGATGATGATGACAGTAGGTCCATAATCTATTTCTACCTTTTTTTATTTCCGACAGCGGGAAGTGCAATGCTGTGGATTTGTGTGAGACTTTCACCTAACTAAACCACCCTCCTCATTGTACCTTGGGATGATACATACGCTGGGAGGACAGCGTACCAACCCACTTAGGTTAATTACCAAGAACTACCCTATCCTTGAATTTCTTTATCCTCAGACTCCTTTCCTTTCACAATTTGCACGATATAGCTCGTGATTTTCTTCCATTTCTCAGGACATTCCACCATCTCCTGGATAATACCCTCAACCTCAGGTATTTTGCCAATTTCGCTGGTGATATCCCTTCGCTCCGCCTCCCATCTCACACACGCATACTAGACATGTCCCGGGTCGTCCCTCTCATCGCAAATTGCGCATAAATCACTGTCCGTCTTTTGGATCTTATGGGTAAATGTTTCGAACGAGCCATGTCATGATAGAAATTGTGTGACATGGTAAGACGTGGTTTTGTATTTACACGTTACCCAGCTTTTTATATCCCTTATTAGCGTCTTAGTCCATTGTGCCTTAGACGTCAGGTTGTCTCACCTGTCCTGCCATTTACAGTAGGTGCTTTCCCTCGCCATTGTCCCATTCCCCGCCAACCTCCCTTCGACTGTGTATAGAACACCTTTCCGCAATCATATGGTCTATTGGGAGGAAACCCGCAATCACCTGGGCTGCCTCCGTCGATACCGTCCTGTGCGCAGATATGATACGTAATAGGCTTTTTTGTTGCTCGGCTATTAATTTATCCCTATATTTTTGCACCTTAACCATGTCCCTTCAAACTGGGGCTGCATATAGTAGAACACTATGAACTATCTGGCATAAAACTCGTCGCATGTGGTAACCCGGACCTCCAATATTCGGCATAAGCCTTTGTAAATGTGCGCTCTTAGCGGCCGCCTTCTCGATGGTCTGGTTAATATGCATAACAAAGTTTAGGTTCTTAGCAATAATTACCACTAGGTACTTTATACTGTCTTTAGCCTCAATCTTCTGCTCGTACACGATTATGGAGAGCTTACCCATGGCCTTCCACGGTCTTTTTATCACTGCCACCTCCGTTTTGTGTGGAGCCACCTTCAATCCATTTACTCGGGTCCATTGAATAGCGAGCCTGTTGGCCTTTTCCGCCCTATATCTAATCTCCTGGACTTCATTCCCTTCGATCCAACAGATTAAGTCATCCGCGTATGCCATAGGTGTCACCTTTAGTCCGTAGTCTATTCTAATGATCCCGTCATACATAACGTTCCACGGCACCGGTCCTAACCCCGAGCCCTGTGGAACCCCCATCGTACATTTATGTGCGATGATCCCCGAGACCACTTTCCTGTTATGTAGATAATTTTCAATGAACTTAACCAAGTACTGGCTTACCCCTCCATTCACGAGAGCCTTTATTATCTTCTCCCACTTAGCTGTATTAAACGCATTCTGGATATCAACTGCAACCAGTGCACCCCACTTAGAAGTTCATTCATTGATCTTTGATTTTAAACTTGAAATGGCGGACACAGTAGATCTTGCCGCCCTAAACCCGTGTTGTTGGGGGGATAGAACATTTTTGTCTTCAACTTCCATCGGTAGCCTGTTGGCCACTAATCGTTCTAGTAATTTCTCAAAAGTATTTATTAGGCAGATGGGTCTATAACTGGAGGCTTCCTTCGGCTCCTTACCACCCTTCGGCAGTAATATTACTCTCGCCGTTTTCCAGTCCTCCAGAAAAACTTGCTTTCCCAACAACGTATTTAAGTAATCTAGGATTCCTTCTTGCCTAACCTTATATACTATTATATTCTGTCCTCTTTGCTTAAAAGTAGTATTATAAACTGACTAATTTACTTATTAAGCTGTAAATGTCAAACAAATTCCATGGCAACCTGAGCAGTCATGGCATGTTTTCATAAATGTGTTATTTGTCAAAAGTGTTCTGGATATTTTATCAATGTTGGATAATACAGTTTTCATTTGCAACGAGCTCAGAAGTCCGACCCTGTACATTATTTTTCCTTTCAAATTTACAGTCATATTGAGGACATGTTAGGTTATTAGCCTGCAATAAGAAATCAAATCGCCTAAAAAACAAAAAAAATATTTTCAATTAAAATGTACTCCTTTATTTCGGCCCACAGCACCCCAAATATCACTTGGGGAAAAATGATAATCACAATTTCGGTGTAAAATTTAAAGCTATTCAACTCTTATTTAAAACATTTTTCTGTATCTCCTAGCATTTTTGCGCAATTTTAAAAAATACCTTATTTTTGTTTCAACCATTTTCCGGGGAGTTGAAACAGGATGTTATGAACACAAAAGACATTATTAGATTTTAGTAGACATTATTTAAAAAGACATTATTAGATTTTAGTAGACATTAATTTCAAATATTGCTAGCGGCCAGTGAGCTTGAAGGCCACTGGCAAGGTGTAGTAAAGTCAATAACAATCACGACCGTTTTATAAATAATGTGTCAACAAGGTCGAGAAACAGATCGTTCACTGTGTTAGTCTAACAATTTCCTATATAAAGAGAGTTCATTTCTGTTGAAGAGCATTCATTAACATTATGGTTATTAATAATACAAACGTTTATATTCTGTGTTACAAATGGTGAGTAATTTATATACGTAGTTTTTAAATATATGTTGTCCCAGTGAGTTTTTATTAACGATGCTATTTATGTATCCCTAACGAATGGTTTAAGTGGTAATTGCTTCCCGAAAATGAATGGTTCGATGGTTCAAGAAGTACATACGAGGGGCACTTGCTAAATAACTTCCAAATCAATCAAATTTCACCTCACTCCTGAACAATTTATTTACCTCTTAGTTGATTAAAACTTTTATCGCTGAAAATTTTATTTAAAGTTTTCGTATTAGTTTCGTTTTGTTTCTTATATGTTAATTTAGTCCATCCTGTGTGTATTTCTAATTGATTTTTCCTTTGTTCTAGTTCTTTTAGGCTATATACGTTGTCATTTATCATTAATGTATTATCGATTATTGTAGCTTTAGCTCCACTTTCTCTCGCCTGTTTCATATATCTTATTAGCTGTTTTCTCTGTTCCAGTATATCTTTTGAGTAATCTTCATCAATATGTTTCTTTGTTCCTTTCAATTTATTCATTCCTTCCAAAGCTTCTACTTTCTGATTCACATCTTTCATCATTATAAGTACTGGCCTATTTTTGTTACTGTTTTTATTTCCTATTCTCTTACATTTCAAAATATCTTATTTAACATCTACTGTGTTGTTAACCTTTTTAATTACGTCTTCTAATTTATTTTCTAGTTGTTCCTCATCTTCTTCGTTGCCTTCTTCTATACCATGTATAATTAAATTCTTCTCTCTAAAATTTTTCTGGGTCTGTGTCATGTTTCCTTGCAAAAATTCTGTTTTTTCCTTGAGTTCCATATTCTCCATCCTTAAATCGTAATTTTCTTTCTTTAACTGTACTATTTGTCTGCTCATTTCTTCAATTCAATCTTCTGTCTTGCATATTCCTCCGTTATTGTTATTGGGATTATTGTAATTGCCGTTCCTGTTAAATTTCCTCTCCTTATTGTAATCCGCGTATCTGCCGTAACCATTTTCTTGGTTCTTTTGTCTGAATGTCTTTCCTGGGAGGTTGCCGCTGTACAATCCGCTGTTGCTTCCTCTCCTTTGATTGTTTCTGCAGATAAAATCTGATTTCCTGAAGAAATTCTTATTGTCTTTCATGTGCAACACTTGTTGTTGACTTACTATGCCTTCTACTGATAACAGCTTAGATAGTACTACTTGCGTGTTTTCAAAGCTTCCCGCTGCTATGATCGTTTTCGTTGTGTCCACTGTGCCATTCATCGTTACTGCCTCAATCGTTGCTTCTTTGGTGTATTTTTCAGCTAGATGATCCGGCATACCTTCTGACACGTATGCTGCTGCCTGGAGCCTCTCTGCCAATATCTCTATATTTCTGTCGCGTATTGCGTTATGTCGTTCCCATTTTGCCGTACTCTATTAAGTTTCGCTAAGGGAAAGCTTGAGTTAATAATTTGTAACAAATCTAATGAGTCTAAAAATGGTTGTAACTTGCTTGCTTCTCCGTTGAATTCAGTAGGTAAGACCTTACTCGCGAAATTAAAAAAATCATTCATACTTGTCGTCATTTTCAACTATTTGCTTATTGCTTGTAATACACCCGTATCGATCTCCTCAAATATAGAGGTAGGTATTTTAAGAATACAATTCAGCGCTTAAAATTCCCTAACAGTTCTATCCCTAATCTTATCTGAACAATTTTTACAACTTTCTTGTTGTACTGAACTTAAGTTTTTCCAATTTTTACCTATCAACTTAGCAAAATTATTATAAAGAATTATTATACTATTAATTACTTCAATGTGTATATCTGGATTTTTAGGAGTTTCCTTTTTTAAAACTCTTCTTCCCTGTTTATTTATTTCTTCTATAATTGCCCCTAGATTATCTTCGAAATCTTCCCACGTTACTGACATTTAAAAGATGTACCATTCGTTCATAAAAATAGAGTGCATAAGTACTTACAATTTTATACAGCCAAAGTTCACTGGCCGCTAGCAATATTTGAAATTAATGTCTACTAAGAGCTAATAATGTCTTTTTAAATAATGTCTACTAAAATCGAATAATGTCTTTAGGGATCATCACAAGGATCACAAGTGTGTTTCGTATCTACACACTTCAAAATAAATTATGTCAAAAATTCAAAACCTCCGTCCGAAACTTTGATGTAATTTACTTTTTCCTCGGACTATGAAATGATCTGTATATACCGTCCCTTTTTATCAATTCAATTTGTCTTAATCTTGGCACAGCTAAAATAGTATTTTACAGCTACAACCTTGGTTGGATATTTACCTTACCCATATACCCATCCCTATTCTCTGTAGCTAGAAGTCAAATCATATTACTTTTCCCGCCCAATCATATCTAATATGCGAGAAAAATATTGGTTTAACCCAAAAAAAGTTGAGTTGAGTTATTTTTACGTTTTTTACCAAGAAGAACACAAAAAAACGGTTTTTGTAAAAAATGTCCTGTGTGTAAGTCGTCGTCGTCGTGAGTTATTTTTACGTTTTTTACCAAGAAAAATACGAAAAAACGGTTTTTGTAGAAAATATCCTGTGTGTATGTCGTCGTCGTCGTAGCTCACCAGAGCCAATACAACGTATCCTATAGATATACTAGGTACATTTTTAGTCATTTTTGGAGAAATTCAGTAGTAAGCACGAAGCAGCCTCCGATGTGTATACAAGTGGCCAAATTTATGGTAGGATATTGTTCAGTGCGTGTTACCAATACAGAAACGTTAGTTTCAATCTCTAAATCCCTTAATTTCTTTTTTCATATCAACAGTCTAAATCTGTCAAAGTCAAATAATTGTGTTTCTATCAAAATGAACGGTATCAGTTAATAAATTAATTATTCAATCTACAGAATAAATCCATATATTGGGTAACAGTACCGATACAAGCTTTTGTAAGCAGCTCTTACATATTCCAAGCTCAAAGTGGAATAAACAAAGAGTTTACAGTGAAAACAGTATACTATTGTGCAGTTTATAGGGATTTCTAAATATACCTGTAAGTCAATAAATTCCATCTAGTAATATAACAGATATTTGGTTTTAGAAATATCAATATATAAATAAGTCGCAGTCGGTTGTTTATAATACCAGTTTTTATTGTTCTCTTGATATCGGTCAGGTTTTGCCTGACCACATTAGGACAGGACTGTAGTTGGAAACTTTCTGCGAGTATCAATGTAAATCATTTTAATCATGACAGAAAATTTGGCGGAACCCCCTGATCACAGGGGTCATTCTTCGAACCAACCTCAACTGACAAGTTTAGGGAGTGCTTCTGACCACAGAAGTCCCTCTCTTACCCAATCACAAATAAGTCCTTCTCGATCTTATTCAAATGTTGCAGCTAACTCACTCTTTCCCTCTAAAGATCAAGGTATCCTATTGCCTTCTATTGATGGAGTTGAATTAGAGGAGTACATTTTTGCCGTAGGAGCTAAAATTCTTCCTAAAAACATCACTTTTGCTTCAAGAATTTCAAACAACCGAGTATGTATTTTCCTATCAAACAAGTCAGTGGTTGATCACTTTATGGCAACATATTCTAGCATCACAATCAACAATCAAGACATCCAGGCAAGACGACTCATTACACCAGCAAGCAGAATTACGTTATACAACGTCTGCCCTAGTAAACCACACGGGACTCTAGAGATTGAATTGAAGAAGTTGGGTTTAAACCTTGTATCACCAGTAACTTTCATAAAAATAGGAGTTTCCAACCCAGAATACGGACATATTTTTAGTTTTCGGCGCCAGGTATTCACCTCTCCTCTATCTCCTGAAAGTAACATTCCTGAATCATTCACATTAACCTATGAAAATACTCTATATCGAATTTTCGTATCCGTTGATGGCCTGACCTGCTTCAAGTGCAAGCAGCCAGGTCATATTGCTGTCAACTGCTGTAATGCATCCACCGCTACCAACACTTCCGAAAATAACTCAGAAAGTCCACCTGAACCCTCTGATAAGTCAAGTAGTTCTAAGAAAACTCCCAAAAGAACCAGTTCCGACCGGGAAACACCTACCTGAAATTGCGGAAGAAGAAAATCCAACAAACAATATCTTTGTCACACCCGACAAACCCCCCCAAAAAAACAAAGGCCCGATTTTGACGCATTGCTTAAACCAGCAAAAGTTTTCATAAATTCTCACGAACCACCCTTTGTTCTAAATTTTGACCAACTGGTGGATTTGTTCGCAAACAGTTACGGTTCACCACACCCCGACCAAATTGCTATAAATTACACTAATGACTTACCCTTACTTTGCTATATGTTACATGAAATTCATCCTCACTTGAAAGATAGAAGCATAAAAACCCGCTGCACCAAGCTTCGGAAAAAATGTGATTTTTTCGAGTCGCAACCATCAACTGACAATGAAAGTGACGCGTCATCGGAAGTGAGCAGCTATTAATTTCTTGCAATAAAATCTTTATAAACACTCTCCATTGGCAAAACTGCTGGTCTAGATCTCAATCAAAATTGAGGATAATGGAAAAAAGTGTAGCTGCCTGTAAATTCCTTCCAGCCAAAAGAAGAGATCAAAAAATATTAACTCGACTTAGAATTGGACACACTCGTTTCTCCCACGGCCACCTAATGTCTCATTCTGCGGCACCCATATGTGAAACATGTCAGGTTCCAGTGTCGGTAGTACATGTGTTAGTGGAGTGTACCCGTTTTGCTCATCAAAGATCGTGTTATAATTTACCAAATAATATCACAGACATTATCGGAGAAAACTGTGACGTTGAAAAATTGTTACTTTTCCTGAAAGCGGTTAACTTGCTGATTAAAGTTTGAAAATCCTATTATGTACATGACTCAAATGTAAATTTATTGTTGGGCGCTAATAACCCTAGGGGTTGATGCGCAATAAATTTCAAAATAAACAAAAATCAATATATTCATGGTGCATTTTCTGCTTTTGAAGATCCTTCTTATATTAAAACCTTTCTACATATTATCTATCATTGGATAACTATATGAACGAAGTAACAAACTACATAATATCTGTTTATTCGTGAACATTAAAATTTGCATATTAGCAAATCCATTTGAAACAACCCGTGGAACTCTTAAGGGGTTATTAAAATCAAGAGAACAAAATGTTTAGAGTTTACAATTTAGCAGCAACTAATTAGAAAGTTTGAGCGGTGTCACGCGAAGGGAGAAAAGGTAACATGCTGGGCTAATTGCAATTATAAAGTGAACTAAAATATTTCAACCTCCGTACAACAACTGCACAAATTCTCAGGGAGATATATATGTATATGAAAGTACGCACCGTCACGTCAGTGGAATATATAGTCCGGTCAATTTAAACATTCGAAGCTACATAAATTCCCATCAAGCTGAAAGTTTGGTAAAAATATGATTAAGAATAAAATTTGAAAGTTCCCCATCTTTCTCATGTATGGAAAAAATTTTATTCAAGGTCAAAGGTAAAAAAAATTAGTTTTTCACGATTTTCAGCGAAACGCTAAGTTTTATCATAACAACATATCAGACAAAAATTGTAGATCATAAAATAATCTACAAAAAATGTATCAATACTTTTTTTCCTACGAGCCACCATTTTTGAGATATAACGATTCAAAAAGTTGTACAAGTTGAAATCGTCATAATATGCACACGTTTCCACGCCACCTATGAGGTAATGTAATTAGCGCGTTTTTTTAACGTGGTTTCCCCCGTAAGCCTACTCAACCGGTCAGTTGTGATCCTGTTTAATTTGAAACTATTGCAAAATTACGGACATTTGTAAATATTGGAAAAGACAAAAAGCGATGTAAATTAAATTGTGAATTTTATTCGTCTGAATTGTAACCGTCAAACTCTTCTCGTTCTTCTTCTTGTTCTCCTTCTTGTTCTTCTTCATTCTGAGTGCAAGTGAATTGCGTCAATAGCGATGTATCCTCGTAGGAATCAAACGAATCCTCCTCTGTTAGTGATTCAACATTGGAGCACGACCGGCCTTGACAGTTTGTACATGCCAGAGAACAAAATAGTCCGACTTTTTTGCAACCACATTTAGCACTGCATTCCTTTTTGCAGTTGCAAAAAATTGTGTTCAGCAGTTTTTCCGGTGCAGGTGGGAGTAAAGTTTGAAATGGTTCCAATGTATTGTCGACCAACTTCCAACCCCAGTGTTCTAAAATCTTGAAATTTATTTGTTAAGATACCTCTAAAATATGTGAGACATATGTATGCGTTCCTTTTCTTATTGTATATATTTAAGGCGTAAATTCATTTTAGTTAATAGCTTTGTAGAAATATGTTGCAGAATTGATAAGATCTTTCTATTGTAGTAAATTCAAATGATATTTTAATTTTATTTTCAAAATACTTTGTAAATATCACGTTTTCCAACAATAATTGTAAATTCTTTTGTATGGGCATATGAATGACACCTTTTTTGAAAGTCGACATTGTCCTATAGTTAAGAAAAGAGAAAAAAGCACGTTTCACCCTATTATATATTGTATTGTAAAAACCCTAAATTTAGTGTCAATTCTGCATGAATTTTATGGTAGAGGTTCGGAAGACATGAAAGACATTTTTGAATTACCTTTCTGAGTAAATAGGTTACAATTGCTATTGTAGTATTCCATAGAAATTTAACTCACTATTGGCGGCACCCATAGTTGATTCTTGTCTGGGAATCCGACAAGTTAAGTGATGCTGGCCAATAGGAAATATTTATTTTCGGTTGGTCAACCCAATCCACGTGTAAACACGCCCCTCGCAGATTTCTACTTAACACGTCTCACAACGTGAAGAAATCAGTTTTTCACACTCATCGAATCGAGCGCAACGCTCAACAACAAAAGTTTTTCACACTCATCGAATCGAGCGCAACGCTCAACAACAAAGTTACTTCTAACTCATCGAAATGAGCGCAATGCTCAGCAACGAAGTTAGTTTTTTACACACTCATCGAAACGAGCGCAATGCTCAGCAACGAAGTTAGTTTTTTCACACTCATCGATTCGAGCGCAATGCTCAGCAACAAAGTTAGTTTTCAACTCATCGAATCGAGCGCAATGCACAACAGCAAAGTCAGTTTTTAACTCTTCGAATCGAGCTCAACGCTCAACATCAAAGTTTTTTCACACTCATCGAATCGAGCGCAATGCTCAGCAACGAAGTTAGTTTTTAACTCATTGAAACGAGCGCAAGGCTCAACAACAAAGTTAGTTTTTCACTCGTCAGTTCTACACTTCTAGACGCGAGTTTTACATTCATCGGCGCGAGTTTCACACACGCATCGAATCGAGCTCAACGCTCAATAACAAAGTTAGTTTAAAATTCATCAAATCGAAACATAAAGTGTCTTCTGATCTGAAACCTCAGAAATTCAGCGTTCACAACTCAACTTTGTAACATTTTGTAAATTTGTACATAATAAATTATTAATTTCGACATTAACTTTGTCACATTAAGATTATTTATTTAGTTGAATGTCCACGCCAGTTGACGAAGTTCAACTAGAAATATAATCAAAAACACCCCGTCTGTAGGGTCTAGCTGATAACCAAGCCACACTTGAACTTGGTTATATACCCGAAGAAGATGTTGATAAGCAGCAACTGAGGTTGGAGGAAGAGAAGCTAATTGAACTTGTTTTTTATTCTTAGTGTTTTTAACGAAACATACATATCGATGCTTATCTAAACAGGTAGTTTTTTCAGGAGCTCCGTACATAGAAAGAAGAAAGCGGATGCCGTTGGTGATAACTTCTTCTTGAGTTGAATTACTGTTTTTAAAAACTTCAGCACATTGAACAAAATCTAATTTTTCAAACATTTTGAAAACTGTTGTTTTACCCCTCCTGTAAAATGCAGATGTCGTATAACAGCCAGTTATTGCGTGTAAAAGTAGTACGTGATTTTGACAGTTTGCAAAAGTAGATAAACTTTTTGATGAATATATTTCCGATTGATGTTGAGCTTTTCCTGGTTTTAAGAAGAAAATAGTATTTTCGGTTGGAGTTCGAGCAGAGAGGAATACAAGTAAGTCTATATCTTCACCAACAACAATACAACAATAGTTGTATTAGTTGTAATCACCGATAGAAAAATATTTCAACATATATAACAACTCTAGATAAGAGATGTATATACGTAGCGCACGCATGCATATTATGACGATAACAATTTGAACAACTTTTTAAATACGTTATATCTCAAAAACGGTGGCTCGTTGGAAAAAAAGTATTGATACATTTTTTGTAGATTATTTTATGATCTATCTAATTGTTGTCTGAGATATTTTTATGATAAAACTTACCGTTTCGCTGAAAATCGTGAAAAACTCATTTTTTTTATCTTTGACCTTGAATAAAAATTTTTGCATACATGGGAAAGATGGGGAACTTTCAAATTTTATTTTTAATCATATTTTTAACAATCTTACTGATTTTCAGCTTGATGGGAATTTATGTACCTTCGCTCTCATTTTTAGGTCTAGATTGGCCGGACTAATAAAACGAGAATGGTAATATTAGTAACTAGGTTGCTAACTCCAGAATCTAACAATGGAACACGTATTCACAACTTACTTTGATTGTATTGTTTGAAGTTATGTTATAAGTTTGAATCAGTTAAGTGACGTATACGTCAATATAAATTTCTGCGAAACACGTAGGTAAATTATCGACAAATTCCAATATTCTTCAAGATTTGATAGTCAGGAACATTGTGGTTATAACAAAGAAAATCTATATTAAACAATTTCACGAATTCAGAAGTCTGTGTTTCTTTTCATATGATCGCAAAATGTTTCATTGAAGAGGAATAAGGAAATTTCCATTTAGACACTGACCATATCCTGAATTATAGAAAAAATGAGGTTAGTATACAGGGTGATTCATTACTAATTATCTTAGGTATAAAGTACTGAGTACAAAACACCATTTAACTGAGTAAGCAGCAACATTTCATTTATGTGTTTTGGGTTAAATCTTCATAATTTTAAGTCAGGATTCCACTGTTAAGTTATTTTCAATTAGTAGCGAATCACCCTGTATATTATAGAACTAATGAGCACGAACTTTCAGTTTTATATATCTGAATTTTATCACATACTTCTAACTAATGAGGGAAAACATGATTTTTTCTACGCCCTATCTTTAAAGTACCTTGTATTTCATCGGTTTGTAGCGCTTAAAGTGGTTGTTTATGGTTAGAGTGAAAAAAAGTGAAAAAGCGTTAAAAAAGTGCCATAACGTTAACTTCATTTCACGCTTTCCATAAGATAACACAATGAAACTTGGCTGGGCATCGAGGATGGACTTCTAAGATACTTGGCTGGGCATCGAGGATGAACTTTCATGAAACTTGGAATACATATAATTGTAATTTACCAAAGGTGCTTAATTAAAATATCCCAAATTTCTATTTGCATTTTATTTTTTTGTATAAGGCTGTAGAAAAAATAATATATGCAACATGTGTATAAAGTGTCTTTTTTTCACTCATGGAATTGCTGTACTCGCCTGATGGCTCGTGCGGTCAACTTTTTCCATTCGTGAAAAAAAGTGCCACTTTATACACTTGTTGCATAAATTACTATTATTTAATGAAGTTCGTTTCTTTGGCTACCAGAATGAACTTTAGAATTTTAACTGAATCTCTAAATTTTACTTGTATATAAAAGGTAAGAAAACTTTCATTTATACAAAGTGGGAACATTTTTACGATATGCACATCTGTCATTTGCTAACCCCCTCTCTTTCATTTCCCCATGTGCTACTCATGGTATATGTTCAAGGATGTAAATTCTTTTATTGCAGTACATATTACTGTAGCTTAAAAATGTGAATTATTGTTAGTCTGTGAGCTATCTGTTTCAGAATATAAATTCTTATGGAATTCGCTTGATATTGTTGTGAAATTAAAGTATGCATGTGACATTAGGGGAAAGGGGGGTAATGCTGACCAGTGGGGTAATAATAGCCATCAAATATAACAGTTACTGGCCTATTATTATTTCACTTTTAATACCTATTACGCCATCTATATCTGTGTCGTTCCAACTGTACTTTAGCAACCAAGAAGTTCAGCCGGTAAAGCAGACATTTTTGGCAAAGGATGAAATCTGAATTAAAGAAAAGTGGGCCACCAAGTGCAATTTACTGCTGCTCTGACAATGGTTGGATAAATGAAATCATATATTTAGAATGGCTCCACTATTTTTACGATGTAGTAAAACCGTCAAAGGAAGATGCAGTTTTGCTAATTGTCGACAACGACAGTAGCCACTGAGCATTGGAGGGGTACAATTTCTATAAAGAAAGAGGAATTGTAGTGTTAACAATACCACCCCACACGTCACATCGACTCCAACCGCTGGATGTGGCATTTTACTCATCCTTAAAATCAGCATATAACATTGAATGTGCACATTATCTAAGAAGTCATCCTCATGAACGTATCAGAACGTCCGAAATAGCTGAAATATTCAAAATGCATGTGGTCGCGTAGCCACATCAATTAAAGCCATTAAAGGATTTGAGAATACAGGAATATTTTACCGATGAAGACTTTGCTCCAGGTGAATTACTTATACAAGAACTGTATGGAAAAAAAATCCTGAAAATACGACACCTGATAAAAAGCATGACTTATCGTTTCCTGACATAATTCCAATACCAGGATGCTCGAAGGACAACTCAGTTGGAAATAAAAGATCCAACCATAATAGCAGTAGGAAGCAACATTCAGAAATAATGACGTCAACTCCAATGAAATCAATCTCAGAATAATAGCCGCGGAAAAATGAGGAACAAATTAGACTTAAAGTTGATAAAGGAACCAAACGAAAAATAGGTGTCCAAAAATCAACTCCTTTAAAACTCAGCCCTACTCCTCGAATAATACCCAAAAGAAAATGCTTAAAAACGCAGATGATCACAGAAAATGCTTCATCTGAAGAAGAAGATAATCATGACATCGACGTTAACGAGGATATTTGTGCAATTTGTGGCGAATTCGGTAAGAATAAGGAACTGTGGATCAAGTGTAGTATTTGTAGTCGTTGGGCCCATAAAGACTGTACCAGCTTTGACGGAAAAATATTTTTATGCGATTTTTGTCAGTAAAATGGGGGTAATACTGGTATTGGCCAGTATTACCTCTTAACCGTGGGTAATTATAGCCACCCGCAGCATTCTGAAAAAACGGTCTTATTTTTAAAAATTTTGTTTGACTATTTTCAGTAAATACACTTTGAAGTAGTAAGGTTTGAAGTTTTATTTACTGTAATATTTTAAAAATCTAGGCAGGTATAACGGCAGAATCAAAAAAAATGCTTAGGAGGCTGCCATTCCCCACCTTTCACCTATTACATATTTACAATAATATTACGTTTTCATGATACCATTTTTATTTTAGTGATGGGCAACTTAGTCGGAATGAAATAATTACCTACATCTTTATTCTAGTAATATATTGCTATGGGCTAGTAATGTGTTAATGAATGAACTTGGTATTTACGCTATCACTACAGGGAACAATAAGCATCCAAAATATTATTCCATATCATTTCTAACATATTCCGGTCAGCAAATTTCTGATTTACTTGGTATTAATGAGTTTGAAACTAATAATACAGTGAAATATTAAACTATAAGATACCTCGCGAGGATTACGCTTGACTATTGGATAATTTGTCTTAAAAACAGTTCGAGGCTAGATGCTTGAAATTCAATATGATACGGATGGTGATGAACAAATTCCACATGATGAACTGTTAACGAAGTATACGTCAAGACATTATCGATGTTGTATATCCCGAATCTGATATAGAAATATACATCAGCTGTGTTATTTGAATGTTTCAAGAAGGACGATACCATTTCTTGATAAATACTCTATATTCAACTGATGAACCTTAATATAACTAATAGTGGAATGTGGAATTTGGTTGCTCGGGTTTATAATTTTCAATGTCGAGTAGAAATGTCCAAAGACGTACCTGTACTGTCTATGGCGTGGACTGTATTTCAAATAAATAAATAAGTAATAGCCGTGTCGAATTATATTATGCCTTTGCTTAGCAGTGTTTTCATCAACTCCAAATCAACAAAAACTGTATCTCTCAATACAAATAGCTTCTACTCCAGTACATCTTAAGTAATTATTATGATACTGATCATTTTAGGTTATGTACATTTTTGGTTTTACATTTTGGTGCGTTTATTATGGCAAATAATGAAACATGATGAGATAGGATCTGTTCAAGACAAAAAGAAATTGAAAACGCGTACGTTGAGGAGGATGATGTAGCTAGTGCACTAGCTATGCGTTCGTTAAGGGAAAATCCCAAGTTGAGTCTACGAAAAAGAGCAGTGGTTGGTTTTTGCAAGAGTCAATTACAGAAAATATTTAAACAAAACAAAATTCAACCATTCAAACCGAAATTTATTCATACCTTACAAGATTATGATTATGACACAAGGTTAGACTTTTATGCGATGATTGGTGAAAAACTTATGAGTGACCGATTCTATCACAATAATATTTTGTTTTCTGATGAAGCAACGTTTACAACAAACGGAGTCGTTTCTTCCCAAAGTTGTCGATATTCGGCTAGTGAAAACCCGAGCTACGGGATTAACTGTAATAGTCAATAAGCTAAAAAAGTTAATGTTTGGTGTGCGGTTTTACCGTATCGAATAATCGGACCGTATTTTCTGGAAGATACATTGAATCAAGAGGTATATTTGTATTTGCTGGACAACTTCCTAATACCAGTATTAGAAAATATTCCCTTGGAGCAAAGGCGTAAAATGTACTTTTAACATGATAGATGTTCGTCACATTCGACTTTGGTAATTAGACGATGACTGGATGAATATTTTCCTGGGCAATGGATGGGACGTTATGGACCAATATTTTTTCTGCCCCGATCCCCCGATTTAACTATTTCAGATTTTTATATGGAAGTACTTAAAACAAAAAGTTTACGCAAAAAATGTAAACCATAATATTGAAGACTTGAAACGAGTTATCAATGATGCCGTTAACGGAATTTTCCCAGAAATACTGCGAAAACTTACAAAGAATTTAGAAAGAGAATTGAGAGACGTTTTGAAGCTGGGGGAGGATATATTGAATAGATGTTTCTTGTTCACTTAGTGTTTTTTACATTATTATTCTGTATTGTTATTTTCGACAGTGATTATAATTCATGAATAGTTAACATTGTTGTCAGATATTTCTTAAACAATGACAATTTGAAAATTATTTATAAAAATTACTTGGTATTAGTGTTTTCAAATGAAACTCACGGTCTCTAGTTAATTCCACAATATGAGCACATTCCACGAAGTAAGGGTCGAGACAGTGAATTTCATGAGTTACTTGGTACATCATAAACGTCACTCAGTAGATTAATACATTATTTTCGAACTTAGTATAAAAATTAATAGGGTTTTCATAAAACTGGCTATGGAATTAGACGGTTTTTGAAAAACTTGACTTTTATCGTAATCATAAATCATTTTGACAGATTCATGAATGTAAACATTTTCTTTATATGCTAAAATGTTTTTGAAAACAAAAGAAGAAAATTGGTTATATTTGTAATATAGGTTAATAGTTATTCAAATATTCTTCTTTTATTATATAAAATTCAACCTCAAATTATTATATATGTCATCATGTCATCTTAATAATTTAAAAGTATTGAAAACATTTTTAAAATCATTTACCTAAAATAAAATTATTTCTAAAAATCATCAAATAAGAATTTGAAATTTAGTTATTTTTATTATCAATTGTTAGTAGATAATAATAAATATCACTCAGATTATTATGGCCACTTTTTCTGTTGATAGTATTAGGTTCTTGAAATATATGAGCCATTTCGAAGAAAAGTCTTTTTTTGGTATTTGGTTGTATGTCCAAAATATTAACAGATTCAAAATCCATAAAGTGATCATTAGCAATTACATGTTCAGATAAAGCACATCTTTCAGGATGTAACTTACAATCGCTCTTATGGAGACTTATACGGTTCTTTAATTTCTGACCAGTGTGACCAACATATTTTTTATCACAATTTTTGCATGGAATAGAATATATTATATTTGAAAGATTAAGAATTGAAGTTTTGTCTTTCAAATTAGTGAAAATAGATTTTATGGTTAAGCATGTTTTATTGGCAATTCTAATTTTGTCCATTGGTTTAAAAATCCTACTCAACTGTGGTGTTATTTCTTTAATATATGGTAAAGATACATAATAATTTATATTATCTGATTGGTAGTTTCTAATATTAATGTCTGCAATGTCTATAGTTGGAGAATAATCAAATAGTATGTTTTTAACTAATTTATTTGGATAACCATTATATAAAAATAGATGATATAAAGTTTTTAAGTTCTTTTCATGAAAAATAGGATCTGATATTTTGGTTATTCTATTTCTCATTTGTTTAATCAAGTTAATTTTCATTGAATATTTATGGTAAGACCAATAGTTCATTAATCTTTCTGAGCTAATTGGTTTTCTGTACCAATCAATAGACAATGTGTTATCATTATTTCTTATAAATTTCTAGACAAAAAATTTATATCATAAACGTCACTCAGTAGATTAATACATTATTTTCGAACTTAGTGTAAAAATGCATAGGGTTAGGTTAGACAATGTGTTATCATTATTTCTTATAAATTTCTAGACACAAAATTTATAAGAAATAATGATAACACATTGTCTATTGATTGGTACAGAAAACCAATTAGCTCAGGAAGATTCATGAACTATTGGTCTTACCATGAATATTCAATGAAAATTAACTCAATTAAACAAATGAGAAATAAAATAACCAAAATATCAGATCCTATTTTTCATGAAAAGAACTTAAAAACTTTATATCATCTATTTTTGGATAATGGTTATCCAAATAAATTAGTTAAAAACATACTATTTAATTATTCTCCAACTATAGACATTGCAGACATTAATATTAGAAACGACCAATTAGATAATATAAATTATTATGTATCTTTACCATATATTAAAGAAATAACACCACAGTTGAGTAGGATTTTTAAACCAATGGACAACATTAGAATTGCCAATAAAACATGCTTAACCATAAAATCTATTTTCACTAATTTGAAAGACCGAACTTCAATTCCTTATCTTTCAAATGTAATATATTCTATTCCATGCAAAAATTGTGATAAAAATATGTTGGTCACACTGGTCAGAAATTAAAGAACCGTATAAGTCTCCATAAGAGCGATTGTAAGTTACATCCTGAAAGATGTGCTTTATCTGAACATGTAATTGATAATGACCACTTTATGGATTTTGAATCTGTTAATGTTTTGGACATACAACCCAATACCAAAAAAAGACTTTTCTAAGAAATGGCTCATATATTTCAAGAACAAAAAAAGTGACCATAATAATCTGGGTGATATTTATTATTATCTACTAACAATTGATAATAAAAATAACTAAATTTCAAATTCTTATTTGATGATTTTTAGAAATAATTTTATTTTAGGTAAATGATTTTAAAAATGTTTTCAATACTTTCAAATTATTAAGATGACATGATGACATCTATAATAATTTGAGGTTGAATTTTATATAATAAAAGAAGAATATTTGAATAACTATTAACCTATATTACAAATATAACCAATTTTCTTCTTTTGTTTTCAAAAACATTTTAGCATATGAAGAAAATGTTTACATTCATAATTCTGTCAAAATGTCAAAATGCTTTATGATTGAAAATTTTTTTTTTTAAAAATTCAAATATAATTATATTTACCAATTTATAACAATCTCAATTTACTTATCCTTGATAATGGAAATAAACGTTTCTGAAAGCTTGGAAGAAAAACAGTAACAAGAGTTTTCTTTAATTAACTTGCCTTTACCCCAATATTCGTGGTTTTATATATATATATATATATATATATATATATATATATATATATATATGTGTATATATATATATATATATATATATATATATATATATATATATATATATAAAGAAGATGTAGGAATATCGCGTGATATGTTAACAACAACAACAGTTACATGGGTAAAGAAAAGGGCTACTGAAACAGAGTGGTAACCGCGGACATGCATGTTTCTGGCTCATTTGCTGTCATCAGCACGGTATGACCAAATAAAGATGTGGAATTTGGGAGCAAAGATGTTAATCGAAACATGGGAAAACACAAAACAACGGATTTCTGCAGGGAAACCAAACGCTCATATGTGCCTTCAATTGGAAGATCCCGAGTTTTCAGGACAACAACCAAGATCGACACAGAGGCGCAGAAGCGTGAATTACCCATGAATCTCTTTGTTTCTGTTGTTAACATATCACGCGATATTCCTACATATTCTTTGTTATTTACTATGTTTTAGGTTATTTTATATTTATTGAAGTTTGAAGAAAATTTTAGGTTAGATTATAACCTGAGAAAATGACTGACAAATAATTTGCTGGACATTTCAACATTAATGAAAAAGAATATATTTTTTTAAGAAATAAGCAAACAAATATGGAATAATATCTATTTAGGAGGTAGCTATGAATATTGTTAAGATTTTCAATGTCACTTTTCTTGTTCTTACTATTATTAGTCTTAATTTCTACCATTTCAAGAAAATATTTCTTAGAAATATTTTGATCAGTGTGTAGGACTTTAGTTTCTTCAATTAACTTATTATGGCCTATTTTGATGGAATGTTGTGTTAATGCACATATTTTTTGTTGGTTTTTTTATCACTTTGATGAGATGTGATTCGATTAGTCAGATTTCTAAAACTTGTATCCATGTAGTTAAGATCACAGTTATTGCATTTTTATTACATAGACCTTATTTGATTTATTCAAGTCAGGTGTGGAATCTTTCAATTTGCTATTTGAATTTCCAATTGTTTTAACATTTTTTTGTGTTGTTAGTTTAATTTTTGAAAGGTTTTATTATGTTTGTTGATAAATTTTCTATATTTGGAAGTAATATGTAATTAATATTTTCAATATTTTTGTTCCTATCTGTTTGATTGGTAGAGATATTATTATAAAAGCTCCTATCATAATTAGTGTTTAAAGGAATGTTGAGAAGTGTTTTAGATATCACGAAAAAATTTGAAATTTTCTTGTTTTAGGGAACTGGTGTTTAAATTCTATTTTTGAGACAGAGGATATGATTTATTTTCATTTTTTTGGTGTGAAAAGGATGATAGTTTATGTACCTTCCCGAGTTTGTTGGTTTTATATACCAATCGGTAATCATAGTGTTGTCGTTTTTACGGATTATTTCAGTATCTGGAAATGGAATACTATTATTTATTCCAAATTCAACTGTAAATTGTAAATACTGATTATAGCTACTCACTTTTTCTAATATTTCATCCGAATTATTAACTGGTATCGCACAAATTATGTCATCAACAATTTTTTTAAAAAGGGTATACGGAATGATAGTTTTGTAAGTATTCTTCAAAAGGATCATCCATCACATATTGGGCAATTATGGGAGAAATAGTAGCACCCATTGGTGTGCCAAGAATTTGTTTAAGGTAATATCCTTGAAATGAAAAATAACTTGAGTTGAATTTGAAATCGATCATTGATAAAAATTTGTTATGTGTAATGTTACAATTATCTTTGATTTTATTCCATCTTTTGATGATACCAGTGGTTACTAATTTCATAGAACTATAACTAGACAACATCTAGACTGAATAATAATATGTAATCTGGTGGAAGTTGTTTTTTATTTATGTATGAAGAAAAATCAGAGGAATCTTTGATACAAAAATTATTTTCATAGTTATATGCATTTGTTAGAATATCGATTCTCATTTTTGCTATTCTACTGTTTGGTGGATAAATATATATATATATATATATATATATATATATTTCTTTAAAAACACTTACAAACGTAGTGTTGTTACAGGCCTAGCAGATAGAGCTATAAAACTTTCCAGCCCTCAATATAGACCAGAAAATATTAATAAAGTTAAAGAAGTTCTCTATCAGAATAACTATCCAAAAGCCTTCATTGATCCTATCATTAAGACACGAGTGCATATGTTTTACAACCAACAACACATAACCAGCTCACAAACTAATAAATGTTGTCAATACATACCCCTTCCATACATAAAAGGGGTATCAGAAAACATTAAGAAAATGTTCAAACCTTACAATATCAATATTGTTCACAAACCTTACAATACATCTAAACAATTTTTTTCAAAATTGAAACCAAAAATTGATAATAAATATAGATCAAACGTAGTATATCAAGTTGAATGTAATGACTGTCACAAACAATATATAGGGCAAACTAAACAATACATACATAAGCGTTTGTACTCACACTCTTACGACATTAAAAATAACAAAACTAATACCACCGCATTATCAAAACACGCCATAGAAAATAACCACAGCTTTAATTTTGAAAATTTTAAAATATTACAATCCGAATCTAATACTAAAAAACGAGAAATTTATGAGATGATATACATTCAGAAGAATAAAAATAGTATTAATTTTAGAAATGATGTAACTAACCTATCCAATTGCTACTACAACCTCATTAATAGTAATAACTAAATAAAATGAATTTTATAATCCTCTGTATTTAAATTGTTTTGAAGACATTCAATTCTGTCACCTTGTATACGGCTTTGTTGTTTTTATTTCCACCTTAAATGTATTTTAATTGATACCGAGTAAACAGTATACTACTTTCTATCGAGCGAAAGGTGTATACGATGGTTTTTGGCTGAATGATTTAAAATTTATTATCAAATGTATTTTATTGCATTTACTCCTACATCTTGAGATGTTGAGCGTTGGGTTTTTTACATGTAAGTTTGTTTTGTTTTTTCTGTTATCATTTTGAGTCTCATTGATTTGTATATTGTATTTGTTGTCTACCTGAAGATATCTCTTTCAGGTTTTTATCTAACTTTGTACCTACTTGAAAATGGCTTTATGCCGAAACGTGCGTAGTAGTAGTAAAGTATCTTTTATGTTTTTTATATGACATCACCATAGTAATAAATAATCAATGGCCGAATCCCAGGAATTTTATTTGTAAATTATATATATATATATATATATATATATATATATATATATATATATATATATATATATATATATACCTTTTATCGATCATCAATGTTTAGTTTAAGTATTTGGCTTTTTTTTGTTTCTTTATTATTTTCACTGATAACAGCTAATTGGAGTTTAAGTTAATTCTATACATTTAGTCTTGACATAATTTGAGTACCGACAATATACAGGGTGTGCGATAATATTAACGGAGACATATTAATTTTTTTGTTGTTGGTTTATTATACACAAATCATGAGGCTGCATGTAAAAGGTTATGGTAAATTTTACTCAAGTTCTCTTTGTCTTTCTTGTCATTTAGTGCTTCGGGTTCATTCTTAAAGGCAATCTTTTAATTGATTTTAAGTTTCGTAATATTCTGGTCTTTATTTTCAATTTTTGTGTTTGGAAAATCGAAGTCATCTTTTTTGTTTATTTCATGCTTATGGAGTGCTGTCGACGAATTTTTTGTGTATTTGTGACCATTTATTCTATTTTCCAAGTATTATCTTGTCATTCCCATATATTTCTTTGGACAATTAAGACAAAAGACCGAGTATACCAATTTGATTGTTTTTTTAGTTGAGTTTTTGCATTTCAAACATGTGAAGCATGTTGATATACGATAGTGTGACTTATGGCATACTTCAATATTTTGTTTTTTTATAATGTATTATGAGTTTTCTGATAGTCCATTTGCGTAAGGCAATGCTATATATTTTTGTGGTGTAGTGTCTATTTTGTTGGTTTTGAAATTCAAATTATTGTAATATTCTATTGTTCGTTGTCTTTGAATTTTTCTAATGAGGTTTTGATAATAACCATTTTGTACGAGTATTACTTCCACTTTTCCTAAAATTTCTGGCCGATAATCAGGAGAAACTAGATTTATGGCCCGATCTATCAAGCCAATAATTACGCTCCCTTTTTGACTCCTAGTGTGATAAGGACTAAAATTTAAGTATCTACCTGACCATGTATGTTTATTGTGAAGTTTAGTTTTTATGTTATCATTGTTTTGGTTTCTAATTAGTGTCAAATCTAAAAAAGTAGTGTAACCATTCTCCTCTATCTCATTCGTGAATTGAAGCTTGGAATTAAAGTTATTAAATTCATGAAGTATCTTGGTTATTTGATCTTCCGGTACAGCTAATATACAGTCATCTACGTAGCGTTTGAAGAAAATTAAATCTGTAGAGGAGTTTTTCAAAACATGTTCTTCCAAAAATTCCATAACCAATTGCGCTACACACGAGGAAATTGGCGAACCCATTGCACAATCTTCAGTTTGCTGGTAGAAATTATCCTTATATTGAAAGTAGTTATTATTCAATATCATTTTGACTGCATTCCTAAATTCTTCACAAGAAAGAGAAGTGTGTATTCTCAGAAGGTTCCATTTTTCTTTAATTACCTTTAACGCAAAATCTATCGGTATATTTGTATACAATGATGTAACATCTAGTGATACTAATTTATATTTGTCCGGTATTTTTACATTATAAATGAATTTTATAAGTCGAAGGATTATTTTATGTAATATTTATTTTTACCAGTTATATTAGATATACAGTTGGCCAGATATTTAGACAATTTATAAAAAGGAGGTTGTATGCAAGAGACAATCGGCATTAGAGGCATATCAGCTTTGTGTGTCTTTGGTAGTCCGTATATTTTAGGCTTCTCTCACAGTGGAAGCGTAAACATGCGAATTGTGGGACGCACGTAAACGCACGTCTTCGCGCGAACGATCCAAACTACTTGTTTTGAATGCAACCGCTCACAGTGGCTGGAGATCGGTTCGCGCATATACGTGCGTACATTTGCGACTTGCGACCAGATCCCGTTTGGTTGGGATATTTGCGTTTGTTCGCGGTTTTCTTGCAGGCATTCTCTTGGGAAAGAATTGAAAAAAAAATGAATACTGAAAAGCTAATTGATTTAGTACGAGAGCGGAAATATTTATGGGATCAGCGAGAACCAAATTATCACCATCGTAATTTACAAAAGTCCTCGTGGAAAGAAGTTTCCGATGAAATTAATTTATCAGGTACATAAATTGCTTATTTGTATTTATCTAAACTTTATTTGTATTTGAACAAGAAGTATTTATAAATAACACAAAATATAAATAACTTAGAGATTACGTACTAAATATGTTTTTAAATAATCATTCGGCTCTAGTTCTGTTTTCACCGAGAGTTCCAAATCTTCTATTATTTCTGTTATATTGTCCTGTTTCCATATTAATTTTATTAATATTAATACCTTCTTTTTCAATAATTATATTGTGCAGTGTGTAATAATGGCATCAGCTCGATATGGCGTAACTTTAATAGTCTTTAATAATAATCTCCATTCACTGGCCATAATTCCAAATGCGCATTCCACCACTTGCCTTGCCCTTGATAAACGCATATTAAATATTTCTTCTTCCGGTCCTACAATTCTTTGCGGATAAGGGCGCATTAAATAAGATTTGGTGGGTATGCTTCATCGCCCAGTATACCATGAGGTATGTGCATATTGTAATAAATACCAAAATAAGAATCATGGGGAGAATCATCCTGTATAACAAATTACTTTTTACTTTGTAACGTTTAAACTATAGAAAGCGGTCGTTCACATTGATAAAATGAAAAAACCACTTATCTAAGCGTCTGTCTGGGTGCAAGAATTAAAAAAATAATATTTTAACCGGAAATAATAATTGCGTCAAAATAAAGAAATTTTGCGGAATCAAATAAATTCAATTGTTAATCGAGGTAAAAAAACCTATTACACAATTACGTCGAACGATAAATTCCACCAATAAGAAGCTAACAGGTACAAAGAAAATAAAGGATTGCTGAGCAAGGAAAAATTCCGAAACTTCGAAAAAGTAACAATTGAGGGGAGTTGGTAAAAACTCGCGGTCGGGAACGGTCAAGTTTTCTTTTGGGGTTTCGCGAATAGCGGTTTTTGAGGAGTCCTGAGTTATAGTAATTTATAATTAAAGTAGTGTTTTAGCAATCAGGTATAATTATTTTTTTCCTCGAAAAGGGAAAAGCAGATTACAAGGGAGCGTCTACTGTACGCGCTCTGAAAGGGTTTCTTTTTTTGTTCGAAACGCGAATCGTGTCCGTCGGCGTTTTGTGAACACCCAGTCCGGGAATTGGTAAGTCTGATTTCAAATTATACTAACAGTGTATTATGATTTTTTTTCTGTAGTTTGGTCAGGTTATAAACATTGCCAGCCCGCTTTTTATGATATTATGTTTATATAATTTAATTGGTGTATGGTAGTTCATATCGCACACGAATATTTAACGGTGATATCTCACCGTATGAATTAGGAATAGGGAGCACATTTGAGGTTGAATATTAAATTGTTAATATCATAGTTCATATTTAGGGTACGCGAAAATATTCAGGTTCTGACGATTATTTTTTTAAAAAATAACAAATTTCTTTTATTCTGCGAGTCATTCGCGTTGACTTAAAAGGGATATCTCAAGTTTTCTCTCGATCCTATCACTGGTTTTATTCAATTGTAGACACGGGACTCTATATACGAGTATTCCCGACGCTTTGTAAATTTGGTGTAATTATTTTTATTTTTCTTATATTTTTTTATTAAACTTGTTTAAGGAATCATTGTCGGGTAATTTATTTTCTCAACCAGGAGAGCCGGGATACCTAACATATACACATAAGATCTACACCTAAAATTTTTCCTCAACACACCCCTCTTACTGACGTTACCCCCTAATACAAGACCTCACATTACCAACGACACCTGGTAGCAGCGGAGGCCGAAGCCGGCTCTTTCGGATATTCCTTACAGGAGCCGTCGACTCCTGTTTCCCTACGCTGTCTTCTCGGTCCATTCGGGACATTTTTGGACAGCAGAGTTTTTTTTTGGTTATTACAAGTGGTGATAGAATTTTCTTCATTTATTTAGGATCATAGTGGAATCTATTGATTGATTATTACAGTGGTGACAGCGGTACTTTTAGTTTTATGGCGAACAGTTTTTTTTTAGGTTATCACATTTGGTGACGGAAGTACTCAGGTTATTACATTTTGGTGACAGCGATTCCTAGGTTATTACAGTGAAAATATCATAGGGATCATTACAATATTTATTCCAGGTAATGCTTTTTCTTAGTTTACATTTAAAGCGCCATTCTCAAGTTGTCTCGATAGATTGGAATGAGAAAAAATTTCTCCATCGCTCTCCTTGCCGTATGCCCCTACGTCTATACAAATAAATTTGTAGTCCGGACCAGCTAATGCTTGTAAAACTATAGAAAAATACTGCTTATAATTACGGTACATACTGCCCGCATAAGCAGGGTTGTTAATCCTTACATGTTTTCCATCTATACATCCCACACAGTTTGGAAACTTCCATTTTCTCCAAAATTCGTTGGAAATATTAGTAACCTCTTCATTAGACGGGAAAGGCATATGAGTTTCCTGAAGTACTTTGCAAGATTCATGAACAATTTTTCCTACGGTATTATCCGCAATTCTAAATGAAAATCCCAATTGCATGAACGATGAACCTGTCGCTAGATACCTAAAATAAAATAATTTATATATTTTTTTGTTACAGTTGACGAAGTAAAAAATCGATGGAGAAGTATACGAGATACGTTCCGTGAAGAATTTGAAAAGAGTACACAAGGTAGATCAGGTGATGGAGCAGATGCAGTATTCGTGTCTAAATAGCCCTATTTTACTATGTTGCTATTCTTAAAAGATATAATGACGCCAAGGGCGCTATCAGGCAATGTCGCCCGTGACATAACAGAAATCGATTCAGAAACGCAAGATGATGATGAACGTGATGAAACACAAAATTCCCTTCGTAATGTAGTTTCGCAGCAAGAAGAAAATAATCAACCACAGCAAGAAGAAAATAATCAAACGCAGCAAGAAGAAAATAATCAATCACAGCAAGAAGAAAATAATCAAACGCAGCAAGAAGGAAATAATCACTTTGTCCATCATTTACCAAAAAACAGTAATATCACATCAAAAAATCTTTCAAAAAAAAAGTTAAGGCCACTAATATTGAAGAAAAATTTCTAGAATTGGAGGAAAAAAAATTAAAAGTATTTTGAAAATAATGCAACTGATGATGATTGCCAATTTTTAATGAGCCTTTTACCTTATTTAAAATCTGTACCTAAGTCAAGAAAATTGATTGTGAGGTCGCAGTTGCAGCAAGTATTGATCAATGAACAAATGTACTCGTCCGGTCAGTGACTACCATCATTACATTGGCAACAAAGTACTTCTGCAGCAAACTCTTCAACTTCGGCCGATACTCATTATTCGATGTCAGCAGCAACCACCCCTGTTCGACAAGATTCACAAAGCCCTACAGAAAGTCAATATTCCTTGCCAGATTACTATAACTCATTTGATCCCACCTATTCCAGTTAGTTTGCTATGTCTACTTCTTATTTGTTTTTTACTGTATGTGATAAGTTTAAGTTTAGTTTGATAAAAAAATATGTCAAAAATCGATATAGTGTCCTTTTGTTATCTCTTGTACCTGTGTGAATATAAAAAATTAAAATAAAAAACGTACCTTATAGTTAAAGCCAGGCGTTCCCTAGGCGAAATAGGTTCTCGAAAATTGCAATGTTTCGTTAACCTGTCCTTGATAACATTTAATATGTAATTAAAAGTTTCTTCTTCCATCCGAAAATAACTAAAAAACTTTTCTTCACTGTTCCTTAAATCATCCCAAATATGCTGAAATTCACCAAATTCCTTTATTTTTCTTAGTATTTCAGTCACACAAACCTTCCGTCTTCTTTTGTGAATGATTCTTCTTCTTAGAAAAGTATTTTCTAACAAATATAAATCACGACCGGACATTTTAACTATTCGGCATCAAGTTTTATCGCAGTCAATGTGCGAACTCAACGCATGTATACGCAAGATCACAAATTCGGACGGTTCCGCGCGTTTTTATTATTCGCGCGTATCCGCATCCACTGTGAGAGAAGCCTTAGGCGCTATTGCGTTATATATAATTAAACTTTCATACTTGGCATTAGTAATGGAGCTGTTAGATTTAAGTTTCTGTGAAAATGTGTTGATTTTATTTTCATTTGGTTTAGTTAAATCGCCTACATTATCAAGCTTATTATTAGCATATTACAATGAAGTTTCCTCTTCAGGTAGTAAATCTGACATTGAACTTTCAATGAAGTAACTATTTATTTCAGATATATCACCTAATGTTTCATAAGAAGATAGCGATTGTTTATTTGCAGTCACCTGGCCTAAGTTTCTTAACTTATTACACATATCATAATACTGCCAATGTACTGGGTTGTTTGTTCGCCTAAATCTAGCGCATGCTCGGTCCCTTCAGGTCATCATTAGTTTTATAATATCAGTTAGCCAATATGCACGTGGTTCATTGATTTTGATATTTTTGAATGATGCAATTATATTGAACGCATTCAGGATATGATGATTGAAGCAAGTAACTTTATCATGAACATTTTCCATTCCAAACATCCGGTTTAAGTTGTTTACTTTCAAGAGCTGCACGATTGATTCGTAATTGAATTTGCCAAAATTTCTATACGTATGATACAAAGGTTTCTGTTTTAGTTTATTATATTCAATCGCACATTCAATGAGACAGAAATCCCTAAATAAATAATCCACAGTAACAGTATCAATAAAGAGTGACTTAGAAAATGAGATAACATCCAAAAGTTTAGGTCCACTATTGAATCTAGTTGTTTATTTAATCAACTGTTTAAGCGAGAAGCTTTCCAGTACTTTGCTCAATGCATTATACAGATTCTACTTCTAAGCAGTTAAAATTTAAATACACATAAGATATAATCATATCCCGGAATTAGTGCAGTAAGACTTGATTCCAAATCATCAAGGATAGTTCTATATAGTGATTCAGTTCTGCCGGGATGAGCAGAGCATTAAACATTGGCACCTGCTCTTGGTAAACTCCTTAACTTCGCTCTATGAGGACAATATAGTTATCGAAATAAGCATCAGATAATATAAGTGTTAATGGTGGCGTAGTGGTTGTAAACATTGTGTTCAAGATAAAAACCATGATCTATTACTGGTGAATCATTCTGTAATAAACCAACGCCGCCTCTCTTTTAATAGCGCCCTAATAATAGTGCAACACTATTTTAGTAGCCTCCTCTCATTTTATGTTTAACGATTGGGACATTGAAAATTTTTTTTATAACCACGTCAACTTATATTGGAAATGTCCTATTTATGCAAAATGTTTTATTTCAATGAATAGTGTCAGTCTTTACAATTCAACTAGCAACCCTTTCTACTTCAATATCTACTGAAATTCATACTTCACTGAAAAGACAATAAGTGAGGGAATAATTCTCAATCGGGGCCATAATAAAAGCTACAAAACGCAACCAACCATGCACAGTTGGATATAGATTTCCCATTAGGCGTCGCGGTGTAGGAAATAGGCCTCTGCGAGCGCCTAAGTGTTTTATTCAGTCCTGAATAACACCCAGGGAGTTCACACACTTTATTACCAGAAAAAAAATGAGAATGTTCACCCCGGTTGAAGATAATCTGGATGTGCGGTGTGGTGTGGTAAAGCGAGTCCGGAAAATTGGAACAGAAGTTTATTAGGGGGAAGGAAGCGGTATTTATTCATTGTGAATCGTATGAGATTGAGCTAAATTGCTTGGAGATTGATACTCGAGACACCCGGGATATTCCGAGAGTGGTCTTGGAATATCGATAAGAGGATACAAAGAGGAATTTCATAAAAATATGACGCAGGAAATATTTGTACCTGCAAAGCTGGAAAGCTTCTATGATATTGAAATTGTTAAAATATGTCAGATTTTATTACTAGTCTAAAAGTGATGGGAAATCGGTTTCTAAAAGCTTTCTACAGATTGAAAAGTACAGGTTATTATCGTTGTTATTGCGAAAAGAAAAAAAAGTATAAGATTGAATTTCTTATATTTTCATGGGTTTCGGTCAGAAATAAAATCACTTGCTTCTAGTGGTAACGTTCCGGTTTATTTGATTTAAACCGTTTACAAACCTTTCTAAAAATCGTTAAATTCAAAATATTGACGTAAAAATATATAGTTAAAATATATTGCTATAAAACTTACTTTTTGATTATGTCTCAGTAGAGGCTCATCTGTTAATGTACAGTAGTATTTCTTAAATTGAAAAAGGTGATTAATATACATTAAAACAAATAATATAAACTATCATAAGGACGGTTAAATAGTATTTACAGAGCGTCCTAATTAAATTAGAATGAGAGACCTCTTTTTAATGGGTAAGGTGTAAACTATGATAAAGATGGTTAAACAATATTTATAGAGTGTCGTAATTAAATTAGAATGAGAGGCCTGTTTTTGATTGGTAAGGTGTAGATATTCATTTATAATAGTAAGTTGGTATACAGTGTTAGGAAAATTCTGAGGGCACATATATTTTATCGTCAATGTGTTAGAAAGAGACAAATACATATAAATTCAGTGTATTATTCTTTTTCGCTAACAGGATATCATAAAGTGGGAAACGTGCATATGTCTGGTAGGCATTCACTTCCAGTTTTCAATAAACAAGAAATGCATTTTGAACAATAAATTTAAACCTACCTAGTAAGTATTTAAAATATGTGTATCTATATTATGAAAAAAAATGCTTTCCCAACTACTATAGTTTTGGAAATTTACATATTAATATTATTCAAAGAGCCATTAATTCAAACAACCTTCTCAACTAAAGGCAATAAGCATCAACAATTCATGTAATTATACTGGATGATATAATATGCCACTAAAAAATCACTGGAGGATTGATAACTTATATCAATCAACAGCGAAAAGCTAAAAAAATTACATTCGTCGATATTGAGAGTGTAATTAATGAATACAAGCATAATAATTTTCATTAAGACCATAAGGAATATTCTATGGCAACAATACCACATTCCAAAAGCGACAATATGTTGTAATGAAACAAGTATATTCAGTGTATCACCATTTTCTTCAACATGGTATCATAACATGCAAAATAAGTCGTGTGCTAATATTTGTATTATAACTGTATTCTATTTACAAAGATATCCGCCTGTAATTTCTACGCTCCTGATTAATCGATTTTGTATACAGCCGTAATTCTTCTAATTTTATCCATCCCTTCTCTTCATTTTCAATCTACACGTTGGAAGTATGGCTTTAAAATATTCGTTTTTATTTTTAAGAGAAATCATTCTCCATTAAATTTCAACGTAAAACGATAATTTTCTCATAGTCAACGGGAAAATATAAGGGTCACATGGCATTACCAGTGTGTTAGAGAAAGATAATAGTTAGACAGGCAATCAAAAGCCAGCGTAGATTATTATACCAGACGAATACGAATCGCGCGTGCGCCTCTTGAGGATGTGTATCTGTACATCTGGGTACTGACTGGGTACGTCACTCAATGTTGCTGTTTAGCTGAAAACGGGGGTTTATTCGAACATTTGATTTGAAATCATTGAAGAATTAAGAAGTTTTATTTTTAATTTATTACCTATCAGATTATTACTTATAATTTAAAAACTTTCATTAGAATTTGATGTTTTTTGAGTTTATTAACATAGCGTTTTTTAATTTGTACTGTGTGTGTTTACACAGAGAATTCGTTCTTATTTGCAAACATAAAACACTAAAAAAAATTTTTCCAATACATTCAAACACCAGATGTTCAGAGATAAATTTCACGTTGCCAAATCTGAAAAAAGTAAAGGTTTTAACCGCTTTCAAACTGAAAACTAGAACAATTTCCAGCATTACAATAGAATGTTCAACAAATAGATGGGATTAATTATCTTTATCTGTTACAACCTCTTGAATTATCACAATTAAAAGCTTCTTATAACTTCTTCTCATGTTAGAACGATGCATTCTACAATTAATATAAATATACAATGAAAGTTCGCAACACTGTTTCTCTTCTAGTTCGTATGTAGACAGAATTTGTAACACGTTGACGTTATGGACACGCCTCCCAAGAGCGGTACCTACCAGACGTTTTCCACTTTATGATATCCTGTTAGCGAAAAAGAATAATACACTGAATTTACAGAACTGATACAGGCACTATCCTTCCCTTATCGCAGCTTAATTAGTTTTAAAATAGTATTTGCAAAACATACATTATTTGTTTTTAACCCATACCAAATGAACTTGAATTTTTATTTGATAGTACAAGCGAAATTTCACAATTTTTGGTATATATTCAATAGTAAGGTACAAAAAGTTTCAGAGGTGGTACTCAAATACTTATCTGTGTTATTATTTTTTTCAATATGCCGTCATAAATAAAAGAAATTACATAAAAAACATAAGTATTATTTATGACGGCACATTAAAATGATAATAACACAGATAAGTATTTGAGTACTACCACTGAAACTGTTTGTACCTTACTATTGAATATATACTAAATATTGTGAAATTTCGCTTGTACTATCAAATAAAAATTGAAAGTGCAATTGGTATGGGTTAAAAACCAATAATATATGTTTTGCAAATAATATTTTAAAACTAATCAAGCTTTGATAAGGAAGGATAGTGTTTGACATGGAAACTTATATATTTTTAAGAGTAATTTTAAATTTGTTTAAGATCTTTTAATCATGTGATGTCCCAAAATATAGGTAATTTATTCCATTGTAAATTAAACAAATTTGAATATTTTACGAGTAAGAATTTTACTTTTCCTACTTTTTAATTATAGTGTAGTTACTGTTGTAAATATATATTTTAATTGTATTGCAGGTGATTTGATAATGACAGGATTATGTAAAAACGTACGTAATCAATAAAAAATTTATTAAAAGAAACCTCCAGAGTTTGTTTAATGACCTTATTCCAAGAAATTTCTATATAAATACGTATATATACAGGATGGTCAAGAACAATTGATGGAATATATATATATATATATATATATATATATATATATATATATATATATATAATAATACAGTTCCTCTATTTGAAATTTAAAAGAAACATTAAAATAAGGAAAATTATTTATATTTGTATGCAATACTTTCGATACACACTGTATTATATGGAGAAAAAATAATTTTGAATGGTTCGGTATATATATCAAATTTGACATTTTAATTTCTGATGACATTTATGTAGAATATATCTAATGGTAGATAGATCATATTACGATTTGGAAAATATATTTGAAATTACACTCGTAATAAAAGAATTCAAATCTCTCTTTGTTATGGGGAAACTTAAATTAGTATTTTTTTAAACAAGAAAATCTCGTAACCACAGGAGAAGAGATTTATTTATTTGAACAAAGTTTAGTTAGTTGAATTTGAAACCCCCACGAGACAACATTACATTTAAAGGTGTCTAATTTTTTTTAAAATACAATAGAAATTATTCTATTATACAATCAGATCATAAAGCCATACATTATAAAGCCAGGGCGTGCATAATTCGAAGAAGAATTGCATCGTATATAGTGTGAGTGGTTCCAGTTTTCTAAATTATATATTTAGAAAGTATGCAGAATTCTAAATACGTTTAGAATACGTACGAGTTTTCCTTTTCCTAGTTGGTGAGTCCGCTCCAGTTTTTTTAAAATTATATCTCGAGAATTAACAGATCTTTTAAATACATTTATAATAGATGCATCTATAGGATCGTTTGAATTAAAACAAAATAAACGTTACATAATATGATATTTTACATCAAGTGAAAGAATTTTTGGAATAGACAATTTTAAACGGAGATTGTGTTATTTGACATTGATACACGTCAATTGTAAATTCGACGATTTGAACTTTTGATAAAATTATTTAATTAGGTTGATTTCTAGCATATAGGTTGTACTAATTTTAAGGTCAGTAGAAAATACTATCGTTGTTCTTGTATGATATTTTTGGGGAATAATATTTTTTTTGAAATTTGTTATCTGATCGTATAATACATAATTTTGATTCCAACTCACTGTGGTATTCATTCAGTATCTATTTTCATCGAATTTAACATTTTGCATTCAATAGAATTTTCGATCTAATCAGTGACATTTGGTTAATTTTCAGTGACAGTAAAATCGTAAATGTCAAAAGATAATTGGAGTGCCTTTTATTATATTGAATAAACAGTTACTCGAGATTCTGAATAATTATAAAATTTGAATTAATTTTTTTTAAAAAATTGATCCCACCCTGAGACAAGAGTGATTAAGTCGATTGTGAATAAATTCATCTTTCTAAATACAAAAATTAATATTTATCTTAGCCGTGCATTGTTTGACAACTACTGTCAAAATTGAAATAGGTTACATACGCTTCTAAAGGTGTGTGTGCAATAGTGTCGCTACAATCACAGATTGTAAAACGTTGACTAATAATATTTCATATTGTTATATTCATATATCCATTCATTATAGATATAGTATAGTATATCAAATTGTCACCCAAACGCGGGCAATTGCAATTTATAAGATTGCATATATTACAATATATATTTTCTCAAAAGGAATAAACTGTTCACCAGATGTGAACTTAAATACAGCTGTATTAAGGGGTTCTTATGGATCTTATTTACATTTAATGCACCTACCAAATACTTTTTATTTTCTTATCATAAATAGTTGACTATATGTGCTTATGAATTTACTTGAGTAAAAAACCATATAGTGAGGTTCTGATTTTTATTTTTTATTAGTATTATTTTCTATCTACAAAATTAAGTTGAATTGAGCCAAGAGAGTAGTTAGCGTACGTAATTTCTTATTTTTCAAATATTACCAAAGAATAAGTGGCGCCCTATTCCTGTCAATTCTTGTGACACGTAAGATCCTACGACCACTGCTCACCAGACGAAGAGCCACCGGAGCCTTGTAACTTCGAAACAAGTTACAATGTCCACGCCCGCTGGATCTAATTTTGAATTGAAATTTCGAAATATTATTGATTCAGGCAATTTTACAGCTTATCTTTATATTACTATGGAGCAGAAGTATTCAAGCAGCATGCACAAGAAATTTACTTAGACAATTTGAATGCTGCTTTAATGGAGGTTGACATCAATTTTTGGATCTACTGCAGTAAAAGTGTTATTGTATTCCAATTTTTATTTTGTTTCTCATCTCTTTTTAGTTTTCAATTAAAAACTTTTGTTTACCGTTTCTAAGAACTTTCCACACAAAAAATAAGTATTCCCGAATTAGTATAATAGAGACCTTTGCAGCAGTGGAAATATGTACAAGGTGTACGGAAACGTCACGTTGTAACTGAATAGTTGCTTGCTTAAAATGTGTAGATCAAACAGTCTTCGAGATATATACTGGCCAATACCTCGTAGGGGTATATTACACCCCATAGTCAAAAGCCGGCTTAATTAATTAATTTCAACAAGACTTTTTTTCAAAAAAATTCGAATATATTGAAAACTATTAATAAGAGGTATAGGGCACTTTTAGTAAACTGACATTATTTTTTATGTAGTTTTGATTTTTAAATAAAATACTGTGTGGTCCAATGAAAATAATATAACCATTTCCTCTAATTTGGAACATCCTGTATCTTCTTCTTCTTCTTCCACTGCTTATACAATAATTGATGTTTGCGATCACAGGTACCCACTCTTCTTTATTTCTGATGGTGCTGAATAGGAGGTCCGTCAAGCTGACCCCCCCCGGTTAGATTTTTTTTACCAAAATGCTAGCACACATAAAGGGCACCTAGCACAACAATTTTTATAGCTAGCACACCAACAGCTCACAATAAAAATGCTTTTGAATTCGGGTGGGGCCAGGTTAACGCTACCCCCCCCCCCCCCCGGATGGAATTTTTTAGCCAAATTGCTAGCACAGATAAAGGACATCTAGCACAACCTAGCACACCATTTTTTATAGCTAGCACACCAACAGCTCACAATAAAAATGCTTTGGAATTTGGGTGGGGCCTGGTTAACGCTAGTCCCCTCCGGTTGGAATTTTTTCGCCAAAATGCTAACACAAATAAAAGACACCTAGCAGAACCTAGCACAAATTTTTTTATAGCTAGTACATCAACAATGCTTTTGAATTCAGGGGGTGGAGGGTGTCTGCAAAATAACGCTATGGTTACACGAATGGATGAAAATGTTGGATGTATTTGTCCCTAAACATCATTTGCCTATAAAAAACGGCCCCTAAACAGCATTATTGTTGTCAGCTCTTGCCGGATTGTGCGTGATGTCTATATTTTCTCATCTAGCAGGGTATTTGATTAATTATTAATTAACTATTATTTAATTATTAATTATCTATTTATTTTCAATTAATGCTAAAAAACGAAAGATTACAGAAAACCTTCACTTTTAAAAATAATTTTGTTAAAATCATACTAATTTTAATGAAACAAAATAGTTAAATTGAACCATTTAGTTACGGATTCAGAAACAATCCGTGCACAAAAAATAAGTTGCAAATTACGTCACACTATAAAAAAGGCAACGACAAACGTTTGCGTACAGACATGTTGGATAAATAAATGTCCAAAAAAGAGAAGCCGTTGGATATGTCCTTTGGACAAAGTTGTGCAATGTGGGAAGTGGCGGCTGAGATCCCTAAGAATGTTCCAATATATTGAGAATACATGTTTTAGACTGAACGTGGTTCACTGTAGCCCTTATTCAAAAGAAACACTCAAACTTTATGTTTAAATTTGCCAGAATATTTATTGCCGAAGTTGATGGTTAATTATAACCATTGTAATGATAACATAAATATTGCATTTCACTATCAGATTTTTTTTAAATTCCCAAGTTTACTTAGAACGTGCAGTTTTTAATTCTTAGAGCCGGTTAATCAGAGCTTCAAATATTTCTGTGGCATATCAAAGTTTTTAGTATGTAACTGGCAATGTATGTTTGTTCGGTTGCAATCTTGCAACTCAGTTTTGAAGCAGTTATCTTTAACCGATTGAGCTGAAATTCTGTATATACGTGTAGTTTGCATGCCAATCCATGATTAGGTATGTGACGTCATTCTAAATTCAACATGGCAGGACACCAAAGTTGGCGGACTAAAGGAAGTGAACTAATTTTTTTATGCTTTCTTACAATATGGGTATGAAATGGAAGGCAGCAAAATTGATTACATATGTATTTTTATTTTTCTAAAAACTAGGTATAATCAATCTGAAGTTCTCATCGGACTTTTCAAAATGGTCGTTGAACCAAGTCTATAATTAAAATTTGAATCATTCTTATAATGCCGTTTTTATGGGTCTTAAGAGTAAATAAAATTCTTGTAGGTACATACAAACCGGCCGATTCAGTTGTTTGGGTTAAGAAAGGGTTTCTCCGAGGGGCTAATGGTTGTAATAATATGTATTCTTCCTAATAATATTACAAGCGACATGGACTATATAAGTAAAACTAATGATCTGACTATTTTCACGAGTGTAATTCGAAAGAATATTTCTCGATTAGACGACATAAAACTGTATTAATGCGAAATTTATATTATTTAAACAACATTACATGGTATTTAATCACCATTTTTGGTTCATTTTTGGATTAAACTTGAAGATTCGTTTTCAAACCGTGACATTTTTATGATATTTTAAATTAATATTATGATAATAACAACTATTGTTACTTAGACGTTATTTAGATACGGACTTAAATGGGAAATTATCGGCCCTGCCGAAGAGTTATCTCCGAAAAGATCCTGCTTCATTTGAAATTTTTACCATATGAGTGGAATGTTCCGAAAAATTTTCGTAACTACAGTAAGAAACAATTGAACCAGCCGATTTACATATATATTCAACCTATTCATTTATCCATTCATTTATTCATCGAGTAAGTATAGCGTTATTTCACTCACCTCCGTCCCACTCCCCAGAATCAAAAGTGTAGTTGGTGGGCTGGCTATAGAAAATGGTGTGCTAGATTGTGCTAGGTGTCTTTCATTTGTAATAGCATTTTGGCGAAAAAATTCCTACCGGAGGTGGCTAGCATTAACCTGGCCCCACCCGAATCCAAAAGCAATTTTATTGTAAGCAGTTGGTGTGCTAGCTATAAAAAATGGTGTGCTAGGGGTCCTTTAACTGTGCTAGCATTTTGGCGAAAAAATTCCAACCGGGGGGGCTAGCGTTAACCTGGCCTTACCCGAATTCACAAGCATTTTTATTGTAAGCTGTTGGTGTGCTAGCTATAAAAAGTGGTGTGCTAGGTTGTGCTAGGTGTCCTTTATCTGTGCTAGCATTTTGACGAAAAAATTCCAACCGCGGGGGCTAGCGTTAAACTGTCCCACCCGAATTCAAATGCATTTTTATTGTGAGCTGTTGGTGTGCTAGCTATAAAAATTGTTGTGCTAGGTTGTGCTAGGTACCCTTAAAGTGTGCTAGTATTTTGGTAAAAAAAATCTAACGGGGGGGGGGCAGCTTGACGGACCTCTGAATAGGTTTCCTACTGCTCTCAGCCCTGTCCATTGTCTCACGCTTCGAAGCCACGACATCTTCTTCCTGCCAACTCCTCTCCTTCCCTCAATCTTTCCCTCGATTAATACTGTAGTGTTAAGGTAAAATTGGATAAGTCATATATATTAAGAAATGAGTTACTAGCATGATACGATACTAAACATAAATATCTATTAAGGTAAAAAGGATATGAGTCAGTATTTGTATTACAATTTCGTTAAACTTATTAGTAAAAGTAAAAGGAGTTAAGTATACTCGTACGTAATATTTTTTAATTGTTATGCATAATGAGATAAGTCGACTCATCCCTAAATGTGTATTGTTGTACTCCGTGAGACGCATTTCACATGCGAGTTGAGAAGAGTATTGAACTGCGTAAAAAAATAATAAAATTTGTGTTTCTAGTGTTTAAGAGTATTATAATTCTTGAAGATGAACAGCATTAATAAGATAATATCATTGGCTCTCAATAAATGCCCTGAACGTAAGTATAATTGGTTAATAACAATTTTTATTTTTGTAACCTTAGAAATAATAATTATTACAACTCTTGAAAAATTAATAAGATAATATCATTGACCCTAAATGAAAGTCCTTCTAAACGTAAGTATAATTGTTTTATAACAACTTTTATCTTCCTAACCTTCAAAATAATTATTATTACGTTGAATATTGTAGGTACCTTGTTGATAATTAGTGCAATTTTACTGATTCACAAGGATTTTTATCAGAAAACAATCTGGGCAACACGTTGGTGATTATATCCCCTTTGCCGTAAAAAATGTTCCGAAAAAATTAGTTCAGAAAACCAGAAAACACTTCTTGATGAATTATAGGCGTTGGGTGATTACAACAAACGTACGACATATTTGTCATAATTATCTTTAGATATTCCAAAGAAGACCCAACGCATACGTGATACATCAGGCGAACCTAAACTAAGAAGTACGAATCATATTTACAACTTAAAAGTAATAGGCACTATGATTGAAGTTTTGTAAGGGTTGTTTTCTGAAAACGTTTGGAGTTTCTAATAAATGTGTGGAGGTGGTAATAGAGAAGAAATCTGTTAGAATATCAAGAATTCCAAGCCCAGATAAACGTGGATCACATATGCATCCTAATAAAATAGAAGATGAGCAATGCAGATTTTAAAAAATTACATAAATTCGTATCCATTATACGAATCGCATTATAGCCGATGTAATACTACCATAAATATTTACCGATAGGACTTTCGATAACATTGATGAATCAAAGTGGCTAATCCCGTATCATACACATATTTTGGAAATGTTTTTCGTTCAATGGGTATGCCTTTTAAAAACCCTCTTTGGCTACCTGTAATACTTGTGACTCATATAAGAGGAAAATTAAACTGGCTTTGCCGCCAGACTCTGAAACTTTGAAGACGGAACATGAGATTCGCCAGCTTAAAGCTGACTCAGCTTATTCAATGGAAAAGAAAGACAAAGAAGAGTCCAGCGATGTTAAAAGAGTTTATTGTTTTGATCCGCAGCAATGTCTCGCAACCCTCTTTTTAAACACTAATATCGTTTTTAATAAACGACTTCTATGGACTTTCAATTTAAGATTGTTACTGCAAAAAAAGATTTTGCTACATGTTGAGCGAAGCTGATGGAGGACGTGGAGCTAACCAAATAGCATCGTGCCTATTTCATTTTCTAATGTCATTGTCACCTCATGTAAATGTAGTGACCTTTTACTCCGATACGTGTGGCGGGCTAAATAAAAATAGCCACGTCACTGCTATGTTTTTAAGCATAAGCAAACTGAGACCAGATTTGCTAATAGACAATTAGTTTTTAGTGTCAAGGCATACACACTTGGAGTGCGATTCTGTCCATGCCCAAAGCGAAAGAAAGAAAAAAAGAGCTGTCATGGCTATACATGTACCGAGAGATTGGTTTAATCTAGTATGAATCACAAGTACAAATATTTCCGTCATAATAATGACAAACGATATGTTTTTGAATTTCGCACAATTGTTTAAACGGCCATTGCAGCTACGAAATGTAGATTCATATGGTGAGAAATTCGTATGGCATGGTTCAGATATAGTGGCCAATACGAATCGGGTGTAATTAAATTTAAAACAAAATTAGATACCATGAACAAATTTCAAGACCTTTCTTTCTGTCGAAGGGGCAAAGCAAATGTATCTTTGAATCATGAGAAATGTTATGAGGGGCAAGTACCCATAAGTCAGGAAAAAAATAAAGACCTGTTAAGTATTATTCACTTATTTGACAGTAGTTGCCATAACTTCTCCAATCAATTACAAACAAGTAAGTACAACCACAAGTGACATAGATCCCGATATTGAAGACTTCAATGATGTTTAGGTTTTTAGTCTTTTTTAATTTGTAAGCAAACCCTATTGACTATTGCAATTGATATACTAATTTAAACTGAATCCTGTTTCAAAATTCTCAAAAAATTGAAACCATGATTAATAAGCAAAAAAAAACAAAAATTAACATAACATGAAGAGACAAGTCAGTAATATGAACATTATATATATATATATATATATATATATATATATATATATATATATATATTTTTCATGTTACGGAAAAACGAGACATGTCAATTATTTTAATAAATAAAAACAAATTTTAAAACTATGATAAACAAGAGTCAATATTATCAGACAAAAATAATTATAAATTTGTACTATATACCTTTTGTATTCTTAATTAAAAAACATTTATCTATTGAAACAAAAGGACGTTTTCTTTATTTGCCTCTGGTGAAAAGTTGTGTTTATTGACTTATCCTCTTGTACCTTAACACCATAGATTGTAGGAATTGGTATCTTCCATTCCGTATTATGTGTCCTAGATATGCGCTTGATGGTTTCCAGCAATTCGCGTTCCCTTTTAATCGTTCTTAGGACCCCCTCATTCCTTTTCCTGGCCCTCCATGGGACTTTAAGTATTCGCCTGTAGGTCCACATTTCGTAGGCTTTAAGTCCATTCGCGGTGTTTACTTTTAGCGTTCAGCCCTCCATACCGTACAGTACCACACGTAACATCTTACAAATCTGATTCTTAGGTCGAGGTCAAAATCGGATGGTAATATTTTATTTATTTCGACAGGTATGCCGTCCGGACCAACTGCCTTTCTGTCCTTTGACGTATTTATTTATCTTATGATTTCTTCTTTGGTGATAGGGAGTTTAGACAGATCTTCGTCTTCCGTGGCTTCTATATCAGGTCTATTATCGTTGAAAATGCTGCTAATGTATTTCTTCGAAATAATTTTTCGCTGCTGATCATCCTGCGTTATATCTCCATAATATTTTTCTATATTAGAGAAGTGTGTTTTCCTGTAAACTCCAGACGCCTCTTTTATCTTTCTGTGTAGGTTAAATTCATCATGTACTTCCTGTAGTTGTTCTATCTCCTCGCATTGTTTCTTCAACCAGTCATTCTTTGCTGTTCTTATTTTTGCTCTAATAATTTTTTGGATGTGTTTATTGCTCTCAAAATTTCCTTGATTTTCACATTTTCTTCCTTTCTCGAAAAGTCCCATGATATCTGCTGTCATCCAATTGTGTTTTTGTGTTTTCTGCTTATAACCTAGCTCATTTTCTGCGACCTTTGTCATGGCCTGTTCCACTCCTCCCCATACGTCATCTATACTTGCATCCTCCTCCAACTTCGTTTTTACGGAAGTCATTATTCTTTCATTAATCTCCGCAACCATTTTGTTCTCAATATCTCCGCTTCTAATTCTTAGGTAGCCTATCTGTCTCTGTTGTATATGAGGTTTGATGTGCGTGATCATGGATTTGATTACCGCTACCAGAAGAACATGGTTCGAGGGAACGTCGACACCAGGATTTGTACATACTCGTTTTACTGATGTTCCGAAACGCTTATTAATTAGTATGAAATCTATCTGATTACGTTCGATATTGTCTAGGCGATCGGCTGGAGCTCTCCATGTGTACAATCGCCTTGGTGGCAGCCTGAACCAAGTGTTTGTCATTTTCAAGCTTTCCTCCTGGAAAAATTGGCAAAGGCGTTCACCCCGGTGATTTCGGGTTCCTAATCCATAAGGGACCACTATTTCCTCGACTCTTCCGTCTCCAATTTTAGAGTTAAAATCTCCCATTCTGAGGTTAATTCCATGATTTTTAACTTGTTTATGTAGCTGTTTAAGTCCCTCGTAGATCGCCTCAATATCTTCTTCAGACGAATCCGCTGTGGATGCGTACACCTGAATTTAGTTGATGTTGACTGGTTTGGCATGAATTTTAACTAGTGCGATCCTGTCTGATTGGGGAGGAAATTCATCCACTATTATTCCTACTCCCTTCATATGGTTTGGTTTATTGTTTCCTGAGTAGTACATAACTCCGCCGGAGACGGGGCATATTCCGGCATCAGGCTACCATGTTTGTGCAACGCCTAGAACGACGATTTCTAATCTTTTCATTTCTTGTATCAGGTTGGCCAGTTTCCCAGCTTCGTGTAAGCTTCTCACATTCCAAGTACCGATCTTGACTTCTCTTCTTCAACTTGATCTCTCATTTTCATGCTCATTTAACACAGTTCCCCCCGGAGCTCCGATTGGGGAACGATTTAAATATCCGGAACATTTTGGGTTGAATGTATTCATTTCATTTCATGTGAATGTCTTGAGATAAAATTAGTGGAGGTGGTATCCCGTTGCCTTCCTCCACGTTGTACAGGGATTTAGTACTGTATTTTTGCGATGTATGGTTATACCGCCAATGTTCGGTCGACAGAGCCTCGTTCGTTTTCTAGCAGAGTGTACCGGATGACATTGTCATCCCTCGTGCAGGTGAGGATGACTTCTGGGCAGTTTTGTTGGATCCTTGTCTTTAGCGCCACCCCTTACATCCTGTATACATCTAACAAATTTTAAATTGTATCCGATTGTGACCTACGCATTCCTCCCAACGGAATGTTTGATATGTTTGGTCGTTTCAACATTAGGCTCCCTCCCGTTTAGCGTGAATTACCCTGTATATAGAACTGAAATAAGTAACAAATCATCGACTATCTTCAACATAATAGCCGTTATGTAACCACCCTAAACGTGATTGAATCGTAGTGACAGATTAACTGTTGTATCTCATTATTTCTGTTGAATAGGTGTTATTAATGATTCCCTCTATTGACTTTGCAGTCTCAAGTGTCTTTCAACCTGTAAATGTATATAGGGTGCGCGTTCCGTGTAGCGACTGTCTCACGACGCGCGATCAATGAAGCAAGCTTCATTTCCTGTTCACGCTTGAATTCCTTTTGCTTATTATGCGTTAGTAATGTACACATGGAACATTAACTATCATACTGAATGAGATAAAAGACACAATACGTCTTTGTTACCTTATTATAAATAACTGTAACTACATATACTTGATGATTAATGTGTATACTACTTCTTAAAGCAATTGAAGATTTGCGAACCATAGTATGTATACAAGATGCTTTCAAAATATATTTGTTTCATATATTCATATATTGAATCGATATAAAAATAAATGGTTTTAAAGATTAAAACTAACTTTTCTGCATCTGTGACACTATTCTATCATAAAATTGTTACTTGTATACACTTCGCGGGATGTATCGTGCTAACAAACCGAAATTTCTCTAAAATAACCAAAAATGTAGTATATCTGGATTTATAGGACCCGCTGTACTCGCTCTAGTCAACTGAAAATCAATAGGGTACATCTGTAAGACACCTTGAACAATATTTATAACCGTACTCAATAATTAAAATTTATAATGAAAATAAACGGTACTATTAAGTTTCTTTCAAATTTTCTATGGGTAAAATTATATCGGTAATGTTGTTTTGTCTGCCACCCGGCAGACGAGTACACACGACTTGTTAAAAATAGTGGAGAAGGGCGGGGTCTCTAATCTAAAACTACAAGAATTCAAATATGGGCGCCAGACAAATTGAGCCCTTGAGTACCCAAAGTAATCACGATAGAAATTCCCAATGCTCACCAAAATGTCAAATAAACATTGAGACCAACATAAACCCAGAATAGTATTTATCAGATTTCCTGGAAGAGATAATAAAAAAAAATATGTACTGGGTGTCCCAATAAGAATGGCTCTCGGCCATATCTCGGGAACCGTTTATAGTACAGCTTCGGGAATAAAAAATTATAACATAAAAAGATCTCGAGAAAAACCTGAAAATTGCTTACAGAGTTGTAGGTCCACCGCCAGAGGGCGTAATTAAATACCAAAAATTATAAAATGAATAATTTACAAATTTTGCCTAATTAAGATGCATTTAAACTATGATTATCGTATTCTTCAAAAAATTTAGCGTATATTTGAGTTCACAAGTTTTAGTCTATCACTTCAAATAAGAGGGGGGGGGGGAAGCGGGAACTTTATTTTGAAAAAACGCCTGTAATTCCAGTTTCTCTTAACCTATCTATGCAAACCTAGTCTTTTTGAAGAGAGCTTCTCTCTACCAATGTAAGAGTTATAATTTCGAAACATCCTAATGAGTAAAGTATTGGCTAGAGGGGACTATTTATAAATTTTTTTAAATCTAGCTATCCTTGAAAAATGTTGAATGGAAACATGCAGCGGAAACCGCATGTCGATATATTTTTCGTATTACGAGATATCCTAAGAAATATGTAAATTTCAAGCATTCTCCTTCAAACATAAATTACTCCGGTTTGACTGAACGGCTTTTAACATTTTTTGACTCCTCAAAATTGTCTTTCCTTGTTCTATTATTGATAGAACTAGAATAAATTATTATGTCAATATTACTTATGCTGTCACCGGGAAACTGCGTTATGGAAGTTAAAATGGAAATATAATTTAAGGTACCTAAATGTTCAAATTGTCGCCCATCATTTTCGATACAAGCGTTTATTCTTTGAAGAATAGATTGAACAGCAGTCTCAATTTCTGCTCTCGAAATACTCTGAATGGCGTTTCGTATTCTTTCGATCATGTTAACTCTAGTAGTGGGTCCAATTGCACAAACAAGGTCTTTAATTCGGCCCCAGAGATAGAAATCTAAGACGGTTAAGTCTGGTGACCTGACTGGCCAAAAAATAGGCCTCCACGTCCTATCCATCTATCAGGGTAAGCATTATTTAAAAATTCTCTAACTTGTCTGGAGAAATGCGCCGGACACCCATCGTGCTGAAACAACATAGACCCACGAGTTGCTAGTGATATATCTTCTAGAAGAAGTGGTAATTGATTCCTTATAAAATGTAGGTAGCGCTCCCCGTTAATTGCGTTGTCAAAAATAAAAGGTCCAATTATCTTACCATCTACAATACCACACCATACATTCACCGACCATCGCCCCTGATACTGAACTTCTTCCATCCAGCGTGGATTATTCTGTGACGAATAGTGCATATTATGCCGATTAACCGTACCATCACTACTAAATGTAGCTTCGTCTGACCACAAAATACGTGACAGTAATTGAGGGTACTCATATACCTTATGTAGTAACCAGTTGCAATAATCCAACCTTCTGTCGTAATCACGATCAACCAGTTGTTGATGCAGTACTATGTGATATGGAGGAAATCTAAAAGAAATATAATGTCCTATTAAATATCTTTTCGGAATGATGAATAAATTATTATGTTGACATATAACCATGCTCACAAATAATATTATGCGGGTATATTTTGTTTAAGAAACATATCTTTTTACATCATAATTTACATGTGTCCTGTCAAAATACGTTGAACGGTGGTTCTGCTTATTCCCAAGTCTCTACTTATTGCTCTTATACTTAAATGCGGACTAAATTGCACATATGCCAAAACATTTATTGTGTTTTCCTCTGAATGACCTCTGCCGCCTCTTCTAAATACAGGAAGATTTATATTTCCAGTCGTTCTTAAACGGTGTATGGGTCGACGAAAAGCTCTGCTACCGGGATGACGTCTTTGAGGATATTGTATGGCATATACCTTAGCCGCAACAGTTGAATTTCTCATACATTCAAAGTAAATGCCTATCATAGCAAATGCTTCTTCGTTTGTAAGAATCATCTTAGATATAACTTTTGAGTAAATTTTATATCGAATTTAATGCACACAAATCGCAATAACACGTAAATGAACAATTTACTAGGTTTATTAATTTGACACAAGACATATCTTTTTGTTTTGTTTTTTTCATGGACCACTACTTGTTTTTATATATTTCCATTTTAACTTCCATAACGCAGTTTCCCGGTGACAGCATAAGTAATATTACCATAATAATTGGAACTATTATTAATAGAACAAGGAAAGACAATTTTGAGGAGTCAAAAAATGTTAAAATCCGTTCAGTCAACCCGGAGTAATTTATGTTTAAAGTAAAATGCTTAAAATTTACACATTTCTTAGGATATTTCGTAACACGAAAAAGATATCGACATGTACACAATCTAAGCAAAATATACAAATAAAGTGGGGTAATAGTGGCAACTAAATATTCACTAAAATATTCAGTTGGATTCAACTAAGCAATCACAATCAAAGATAAGTTTATGCAACTTGCGTGTATATCCAGCGATGGTAGATCACCCTGTATTCTACTACTGTCAAATTAGCGTAATAATTTCTCTTAGTAATCCAGTAAACCAAAATGGGTCTTTTTAGTAGCAATTGAGCTCGAAATTAAAATCCAAAATTTAGTTAGCTAGGAAGACAATAGATAATTAAGTACCCTAAAAAGTACAAAAAAAAATAAATAAGAATGCCGAAATAAAAAGTTTGCCTAGACGCGCCTCTATTCAATATTATACTTTGATTAATGGTAGAAATGAAAATATATATGAAAGTTATTTTGAGAACAAAAAAATAATGTAAATTTAATTTTCAAATATTGAATTTTTAATCACAGCCAATATGGTAAATAACAATATGAATATTCGCTCACCTGTGCCAAATGGTACTTTACTAAAAATATTTCGTCAGCTTAAGAGATCAAAGGCACTTTATAGATGTTTTTGATTTATTATAACCTCTCCTGCAAAGAACAAAATTCAATCAGAAACTTTATTCACTAGAACCGACAGAGTTTACGATACGAAAAGAAAGACAACAAAAAAACCAAAACACATACCTTATTGGTAAAACGTCGTAAATCGCTGGCGTTGGCGTGGCATTAATTGATCCTAATTGAGACAGTTATTTGGGAATAATATAATCCTGGAAGCATCCACGGACATCCAACAAAATCCCACAATAACAAATACAATTTTCAAGCTTATAATCTCGCAAAGGATGAAGAAAATATCACCAGATTATGAAAATTGTAGCACACCAAACCTAACACAACGTGATATCAGTTTCGACAATCGACCAAAAAAACGGCAATTTACGACCACACACGTGAATTTCGCACGCATATGCAAAATTTAATTAATAATTCGGTACTAATAGTGGCACCTACCGACGAATAATTTACGGACGTACCTTTTCATTGTAGAAATTTAACTAAACTTGTTAGTCGGAGAAGGATAATACCGCCATAGTATATCCAAATTAAATTATACATTGTTGTAACAGGTTTTTAAACTGTTACAAATTCCACCTCAACCCCCTTGAAATTTTCGTAGAAAATTTCAACTGTAGCTAGGTTAGTATGAAACACACATACACAAAACAAAAATACCATCAACAGAAATAAAACATTTCCAAGAAAATACAAGGTCCGCTTTAAACATAGGCAAACAGGAATGTACACCATTCAATATTTATGTGGCACCAACCTCATCAGGATCCATATTGCAAGGCTTTAAATCCTTTACATGCCACTGTCCACGGAAATTTCCATCCAAATCCTTAAGTTGGTAAACTCAGGGTGACACTTTCTTGAAAATAACGAAAGGGCCTACGAATTTAGGAGCAAGTTTGGCCGAGAAATATTCAGTAGCATCAGATTGTGGGAAGTTCCTACGATAGACCTTATCCCCTATTTCATACCTGACATCTCGGTGCCTCAAATCATAATATTTCTTATTTCTCTTCGCTGCCTTTGTCACCCTTTCCTTAATTCCAGCAATAATATAATTGATCAATCGTATACTCTCTGGAGGCTGTATCGTGCTAACAAACTGAAAATTCTCCTAAAATGACAAAAATTTGGTACTTCAAGTACCATAGCACCCGTTGTACTGGCTTTAGTGAGCTGAATATCAATAGGGTTCATCGTTGAGACTCTCTGAATAATATCCAATCATAAAATTGATCACTTGTATTTACTCCGGAAGCTGTATCGTGCTAACAATCTGAAACTTCTCCAAAAATGACAAAAACATCGTACTTAAAGTACTGTAGCACCTGTTGTATTGTCTCTGGTGAGCTGAGAATCAATAGGGTTCATCAGTGAGATGTCCTTAGCAATATACAATCATCAAATTGGTGACTTGTTGAACTACGGAGGCTGTATCGTGCTAACAAGACATGTAAGAAAAAGTGGCCGACGACAACGACGACGACATACACACAGGATTTTTTTTCTCAAAACCATTTTTTCGTGTTGTTGTTTATGGAAAACTTAAAAATAACTCACAGTTCTTTCAAAATTCCAATTTATACATATTAGATAGGTTGGGCGGAAGAGTAATAGTACGTTTTGCGTATACCTGTTTGATATTTGTTATTGTTGCATTCAGCTGTATATAATTAATTTATCATATATCCATTTGAATGTACCCCCCTTTATATTTCGACCCCTATAGAAAATTCCAAAATAAGCAAAGCCACGTCACACTTATTTTTAATTGGGACCTTGTTTTGACTCATACCCTGGATATCTTTTTCCCAATTAAGCTCAGTATAATTGTGCAATGATATAGAAAAACAAGAAAACTATATCTGCTGATATTTACAATTATTATTTAAGAAGACAGTTTAAAAGTGGAAACTGCCTAGATTTATCTGTTCATTGACCACTTGATATTGTGGGTTTTTTAATTGTCTTCTAATTTCTGATTCTTCGAGAAAATCCAGTTGTTTTAATATCTCTCTTTTGTTTGTGTTGAGATATTAAATGGAACGGGAAGTTTGTATTTTACACTGTTTAACTCTAAAGACCTTATTTTTGTTACTGTATTACTTATGTATGTTGAGATGTTCAATAAAATAAACTATTATGTCATTATTAGTGTTTTTAAATGAAACTCACGATCTCGGTTTACTTCAACAATATAATAAAAGTTATTGAAAATTCTAAAAAATTGACAATTGTTTCGATAAGTCAATATCATCGAAACAATTGTCAATTTTTTAGAATTTTCAATAAATTATATTGTGGAATTAACTAGAGACCGTGAGTTTCATTTAAAAACACTAATATGAGCATATTCCACGAAGTAAGGGTCGAGACAGTCAACTATTATGTCACTTTCACTTGGTTTTTATTGACTGATATTACATTTTGTTCAATTGCTTGAACAATTAGGAAGTTCACTGATTTGTAAGCATTTTTCACTTTCTCTGTTTATCACATGATCTGGTAGATTAACTGAATGATGGTTAATGAAATGTAAAAATGATATACCGGTAGCAAACGCCGGTATTTTCTTAGAAAGATAATACCGTTATGTACGAAGGTTGACTGGTGAAGTCTATGAAGGATGACTGGGAAGTTTGTATGAAGGATGACTGTGAATTGTTAAAATTGGGGTATTATTCATATTTATAGGTCGGCTAAAGTGAGTGGGAAGGAGGAGAATCATATGAGAATCTGACCAATCGGAGTAGAGAGTTTGAAATTTAGCGGTGAGATACATCGAGTGGAAAGTATACGTTTGAGGTGGTTTTTTGTTGCATGAAAAAGGTTTATTTGTTACAGATAACGAAGTTTGGAAGATAGTTTTTGTGAAGCGATAAGGTTGCTTAGAAATATTAAGTGGAAAAATCATAAGACAATACTTATCTGTATTTCTTGTGTGAGAGTACCGTTAAAATCGATTTTTGTCGGTGTGAAGAAATATTAAATGTTTGAGAAGAATGATATATTTCTTTATATGATCTGGGCAGGATATATGAATTATGTTATACATGATAGTATAAGTACAAGTAATGTGACCACTAATGTAAGAGTCAATGTGAGAGCGTTCTGTTGACTAATAAAAATGGGGGGAGCCGGCTCTGTCGCGGCGAGAATGTATTTAAAAGTTAATTTCCTTTTGTGGGCTTTTTATCTGTGTATCGGAGGAATCTGGAATAGGTAAAGGAATGATTTTGACAATTGGTCGAGTGTAAATTCCTGAAGCTCTATTGACTTGGACTGATCGGATTCTACCGTCTTCACCAGGCCGTCTTTAAGGAGGGGAGTCGTCATCTTTAACTAGGACCTTGGTTCCAATAGTGAGATCTTTTAATGGGGTAGAATATTTGGGACGATTTTGTAATTGATTGAGGTAGTCGACCGACTACATTTTGTAGAAGTTTTGTTGTACATGAGTACTGTAACGTGAATTTCACACTTTAAAATAATTCAAAATAATTTCTTAGTTCAACAACAAATTAAATACTGTCACGGTATCGGCTTACGAGGCACGATGAAAAATTTAAAAAATTGTTGATAGACCTGAATATTCAAAGAATCAATAATTTTATAATTAGCATGCGCTGTCGGCAGTACCAGCATAGGGCGATTGGATTTGATTTCTTCCTTCTTGATGTGAAACGTGATAATTAACGGTTTCGTTGAACATAATTTCGTCCATGTGGATGAAGAAATAATATCAAATAAATTATTAACCCAATAGTTCTGCAGATCATGGTTTAATCCTATTAGACATCTGGTAAGAATTATTTCGTTTAATTAAGGATTTTATTAGTATCAAAAATTAGCACGAGCTCAAGACGTATTTTATCGTAATAAAATAGCAAAGTTCTTTCAACGTTGGTTATTTCAATGTTAAATATATTCGTTTCCAGGCAGTGAGAAGTCGAGGAGAGATTCTTACCATCATTGATAATTATTATTCATATCTCACATATTAATTTTGTCTTAGTATATGAAACTTAACTTTTTCTATTTCTTGCTTTTTTTCAATTGCTTTTTTATAAAATATCATTACTTCGCAAAAGTTCATTTTTAATTAAATATCGATTGTAAGATATTAAACTAGATGGTATGATTTTAAACAGTGAAAATCATTATTCATATCTTACATATTAATTTGGTCTCATGATATATAAAACTTAACTTTTTACTTCACGTTTTTTATCAACTGGTTTTTATAAATCATTATTTCTCAATAATTCATTCTTAATTAAATCCATGCATTGTAAGATTTTGAAGTAAAAGCTATGAGTTTTAATAGTGAAAATAATTTTACAAGAAAATCACTCAGTAATAAAATGCACATTGCTTTATATATTTTTTTTCATTTTCGTCAGCCAAGAAGTCAGACAGATATAGTTTAAATTGTGGTGGATAAATTCTCGATGATTTGCTAAATACAATTATATCTTCTGGTTTTTCTATTCACTTCATACTTTATTGTAAATTGTTCAACCTTTTATGTTAACTTTTTTTATTGATGTTCAATAGTTTCTATCCAAATAGTTTATCGCATTTAAAATTGTAAATTACATTTATTTCATAGATACATAGATTTATTTAAAGTGAATCGACTGCAAATTATAACATTGTAGTATTGAGCTTGTAAATTATGCGAACATCCAATAACAAATTGTTATATAATCGCTAACAATTTGGCGGGTTGTCGGAACTGACTGACACTTTAATTTAGAATTTTGATTACATCGCACTATGTTTTTTTAGCGAAACCGGGTATACTTACACAAATTTGAGTCAACGAAACCGGGTATAAAAAAAGGGGTTTAATCTAATATACCTATAAAATTTGCTGATCCATGAAAGTTGGTATATGGTAGTGAATTGGTAATAGGAAACTTATCATCCCAACCATTGAGACTGGCTTCCTGATCTCAGCTTTGTGCAGCCAAAGAAAGGAAGTATAAAATTACATTCTTTGAGAATTCTAAATTACTGGGTAAATTTTGAACTACTGCGTCACATTTAGCTTCGTTCATATTTTTTTGCCTGATTATAATCTATAACTCATTCAACTTCATTCACATTTTTTTCCTCAATTATAAACTGTAATTCATTCAACTTCCTTCATATTCATGGTTATTAATTATATTGTAAAGTATTTGAATTTTATATAACTGAAAAGGAACACATTCTATCACCTCTTAACTTCTGTAAATTTTGTAAATCTTGTATATCTTGTAAATCTTGTAAATCTTGTTAATCTTGTAAATCTTGTAAATTTTGTACAATCATTAAACTGTAAATAGTAATTTTTCCAACTTTACTTTCACGATACCAAATCAATAATTTAAGGTTCACAAAAAAAATCATTTGTATATGTTATTTGGGTTTTTGTTACTTTTGGGAAAGTAACTGGCGTCCAACAATTTACTATACTTTTTTTATCTTTTAGTTAATACATCCAAACTAGTTAAGTAATTAGATCCGTGATCAGATCAAAATTGCTTCTCCAAATATCACATACAACCTGGCAAGACTTCACGCCCTTACGTTTTTTTTCCGGGTAATGCCCACACTTTTCTGGTTAACACAATAAATTGGCGCCCAACGTGTTGCCAGAATTTTAATCTATTTGTAGGGAGTGTTGATAAATCTTTGTCAGGTAATGACATTAGGAGTGCTCCTATGAGAAAATGACCTGGTGTTGAAGGGAGTAAGTCGGTAGGGTCAATTGAAAGGGGATGTAGGGGTCTTGAATTGAGTTAAGATAGTGTGTTAAGATAGTACTCAATTGTTCGTAAGTAAATATAGAGTTAGAGTTTTATTTACAGTTTTATTTGCGATAAGAAACAAGAACTGGATTTCCTCGAAGAATTAGAAATTAGAAGGCACTTAAGAAATCCACAATATCAAGTTGACAATGAACAGATAAATCTAGGGAGTTCTCTACATTTAAACTGTCTTCTTAAGAAATAATTGTAAAGATCAGCAAATATAGTTTTTCTGGTTTACTGTATCATTGCACAGTTATACTGATCTTAATTGGGAAAAAGATATCTAGTAGTGTTTTTAAATAAAACTCACGGTCTCTAGTTAATTCCACAATATAATAAAAGTTATTGAAAATTCTAAAAAATTGACAATTGTTTCGATAAATCAATATCATCGTCAGAATGACAGAAGTTACATTTCATTTTATGCCTACCTGATGTTTAGTAGTTATTTTTGGCTAGACCAAGAAGTAACCTATTTTGTGATTAGCTTAATATATGTTTATAGAAAAAAGAAGAAGATGTGATATTACAAATATTGAAGCTTAGATATTATTAGCCCTTTGGTGATATCCTGGATATCATTTCTCCAATTAAGATCAGTATAACTGTGCAATGATATAGGAAACCAGGAAAACTATATCTGCTGATCTTTACAATTATCACTTAAGAAGACAGTTTATTAGTGGAGGATTCCCTAGATTTAACTGTTCATTGACAACTTCATATTGTGAGTTTCTTAAATGTCTTCTAATTTCCAGTTCTTCAAGGAAATCCAGTTCTTGTTTCTTTTCACAAATATGCAGCACTTCTAGTTATGTCGAGACAGTTAATTTCAAGATATGTAGTGTTTTTAAATGAAACTCACGGTCTCTAGTTAATTCCACAATATTGTGGAATTAACTAGAGACCGTGAGTTTCAGTTAAAAACACTAATATGAGCACATTCCACCAAGTAAGGGTCTAGACAGTTAATTTTTTCAATAAAGATATCTAGGGTATTCCCATAGGGCTAATAATATCTAAGCTTTAATATGTGTATCATCACATCTTCTTCTTCTTTTTTCTATTAACATATATTAAGTCAATCACTTCTTGGCCCATCAAATGAAATGCTACTTCTGTCATTCAGGCTATGATATTAAATATCGTAACAATTGTCAAATTTCTTAGAATTTTTAACTTTTTATTCAAGAAATTGTGGAATTATTTAGGAACAGTGAGTTTCATCTAAAACAGTGTTATCACAGTATTACTATCGTATTATTGCATCACTTCACTCTTCTTTCATACTGTTATTTCGCTCTATAAACTTATGAGGCTTCAGCTTTTCAAATCTTCTTTTTCAATTTGTGATATTTACGAACTATCATCAATATTCACATAATACTCACTCACTGTCCATCACTTTCAACAGATTCAACTATTGTGTAGTCAAAACCGTATATTTCAAGATTCGTGTTATCTTTGGCGAAGGGTTTTTGACTGTGTTTAGTAATAGAGGGCTCTGTTGTTTATAACTAAGAAGCAATAATTTTAAAATGCCCAATATGTATAATTTAGTATACATTAAAACAATATAAATTAAGACAACGTTCTTATAACTCACAAAATATATTATAATCATAACTCAAAGCACTATTTATTTCTTGGCAATGAATAGGAAAGTTCTAAATATTTCTGCTCCACTACCTTGTAAAACAGAAATTCAGTAAACTATTTCCAATAATCAAGATTATCATCATTCTTTTTTTTACCAAAAAATCGAGAAACTGTATAGATAAATGAAGAGTTAAAATCATCCAAAATCCGGTATTACACTGCACCTGTTTTTGATTAAAGAATGGTGGTTATTACACCATAGACATTGAAAAATATAATTGTATACAAAATGAGTAATTTTAGAAACGAAAATCGACGTTCTAAGAAATCTAAATCAATAATAAGATTTACAATGAATTAGGAGCCTCAATGTATAAATAGGACTCTCTCATTTTTTAAATTTCCCAGTAAAAATATAATCAATACAGCTGATCTCCTGCCACCTATCTTTGAGAGTCGGCATTACGGGCTCGTTCAATAATCCTAGAATAGATGAATAAAGGAAACTAGATGTGTACTCGAGTGAGTGGTATAGTTTTCTGTATATAATAGACGTGAATAAATCGTGCTTTAGCCATTCCCCACGAGAAGCCTCTGCTGTTGCTAATATTAATAAACAAAATAATTGTGAGTACATCCCAATTATTTATATTATGTTTAATTTTGGTAAACAAACATTTTACAGAATTTTAGAAAATGGAGAAGTATTAACATTGTTTTTGTCAATACGTAGGAGTAATACAATTTTTTTTTCATTGAATTCATATCAATATGTTCATTTTGTCAAATGAAATGAGCACGGGAGAGTTGAACCATTTCGAAAAAATAAACATTATTACATTATTAATGAATTTCAACAGGACATTTGAAACTTAAACGATAGAGAGGTTAACAAACTTGTTCTGTTACTAAACAAAAAGAACAAAAATTGAAACATTTTTATGTAGCAAATAAAATAATTTTCGGCAGAATGGTTCAAATTAGGCTACCGGTTGCCTAAAAGGAACCACTAGTAAAAATTAACTGTCTCGACCCTTCGTGGAATCTGCTCATATTAGTGTTTTAAATGAAACTCAATTATTCTAGCTGATTCCACAATATACAAAAAAATATTGAAAACTCTAAAAAATTGACAATTGTTTCGATAACTGAACATCATTTCATGCATACCTGATGTTTAGTAGTTATTTTTGGCTAGACCAAGAAGTGATGACAAAATCAGAGAAAGTGTCAGCACGATGAAGCACAAGAAATTTAAGAAACAAGAATAAAAGCTACATAAACTTGAACACACACAACATGGAATTCAATAGTCTAAACATCATGAAACTGTGAGAACTGATATACCAGAACAGTTTGCCATTGAAAACACTAATTTTACAGATAGTGGAATAGAATTTTTAAATAAAGGTTTGAAGTACAGGATATTACCAAAATTTACGGATAATATTAAACAAATTATAGCTGCAGAGTCAGAAATAGCTTTAAAGTCTAATTCAAATAATTTTCTTTATGAGAAATTAAAAATTGCCAATTTAATCAAAAACATTGAACCTTCAAAAGTTAAACCTCAAACAAAAAATGGCATCACAGTTTCAAATACAATCAGAAAGAAAGTAGGAGATAATAACCTAACAGCTACAAAATCTGATAAGGGGAACACAACTGTCATATTGACATCTGAATATTATAAGTAAAAAATATATAACTTTATAGAATCTAGCGATGTTAAAGTTCTTAGAGTAGACCCAACAAAAAAGTTTTCTGATAATGTAAGGAGTATTGTTAATAATGCAAATTATCTTTTAAGTGATTACGAAAAGAGGTCCGTCATAAATAAGAATCCTCAATGTCCACAATTATATGGAATCGTTAAATTACATAAAATAGCGAAACAAATTGGACCTGTAGTTTCTCATGTTAATACTTCTAATAATATATTGGCAAAGACGCTTAACAATATACTTAATAGTTACGGAGATGCATCGCTAAATACTCAATTAGAAATTCAATAGAACTAATCAAAAAATTAAATGTTTTCAACTTACAAGATAACTCTAAGCTTATTTCATTTGACGTTACTAATATGTTCACTAAAATTTCACCTAGAAAATGTCTAATACTTGTAAGAAAATCACTAGAAGATAAAAATATTAATCCAGGAATAATATCAGATATACTTAATTTATTTGATGTATGTATTATTCAGAATTATTTTACTTTTGACAATAAGATATATATTCGGAATGAAGGTTTACCAATGGGAAGCCCTATCTCACCTATTTTGGCAAACATTTTTATGGACAGTTTAGAAAGAAAAATGTTTGAAAGTAATATTTCAAAAAATGTTTTTTTTTTGGAAGATATGTAGATGACATATTAGCTTGTTTTATAGGTAGTGAACGACAATTAGATATATTTTTCAACCCCATTAATAATTTACACCTAAAAATTTAATTTACATTAGAAGTTGAAGAAAATAACTCAATCAATTTTCTTGATTTGATAATTCGAAGAATTGATAATGTACTTGATTATTCAATTTACCGAAAACCAACACACACTGATGTGACAATTCTATATAGTTCCAATCACCCCATGTCACATAAGCTGGCGGCATATAATTCAATGATACATAAAGCATTTTCAGTTCCATGAACAAATGTAATTTTGATAGAGAGATTAATACAATTAGACAAATAGCAACATCCAACGGTTATCCATTACATATGATGAATATGTTGATTAATAAAAAAGAGGAAAAAGTGGCATTACAACTAATATTTCCTAAACATACTGAAGAAATAAAAACTTATAAAACCATCACATATGCAGGAAACATTTCTAATAATATTTCGAAGATAATATATTTAGCAACGAATACAACAATTTCTTTTAAAACAGAAAGTAACGTAAGTACAAAATTGTTAAATGTAAAAACAAAAGTACCACCATTAAAGAAATCAGGTATTTATAAACTCAAATGTTCAGAATTTATAGCTGTCTATTTGGGCAGACCCTTAGAAATTTTGGAATCCGATACAGTGAACACTTACGAGCATACAGATAAATCAACCTGATAAATCCCATTACGCAAAACATCTACTTGACACCAATCATTCATTGACACCTAACACAGAACTACAAGTATTACATATTTGTGATAAGAACCAAGAACTGGATTTCCTTGTAGAGTTGGAAATTGGAAGATACTTGAGAAACCCACGATATGAATTCGTTAATGAACAGATAAATCTAGGGAGTTCCCCACTATTGAACTTTCTTCTTAAGTGATAATTGTAAAGATCAGCAGATATAGTGTTCCGGGTTTCCTTTATCATTGCAGAATTAAACTGATTTTAATTGGAAAAATGATATCCAGGATATCACCGTAGGGCTATTTATATATAAGCTTCAATATTTGTAATATCACATCTTCTTATTTTTTCTGTTAACATAACATATATGTTAACATAACATATATTAAGTCAATCACAAGGTAAGTCACTTCTTGGTCTAGCCAAAAGTAACTACTAAACATCAGGTAGGCATCAAATGAAATGTAACTTGTGTCATTCTGACGATGATATTCAGTTATCGGAACAATTGTAAATTTTTTAGAATTTTCAATATTTTTCATTATATTGTGGAATTAGCTAGAAACATCGAGTTTCATTTAAAACACTAACCACTAGTAACCTAATTTCATCCCACATTGAAAGTTAATCTTAATGTTTGTGATAAATCCACATCTCGTCTTCTTCGATTCCTGCTCACTTTTCGTGTTACCATTTTGAGTACACTGGACATTTAGTCCATCCGCTACAGAGTTGGAATACGAATCACGACAATACACACACAGTGCATCTTCACCTTCTTCGCTTGAATCAGTTGATTCCTCCAAACTTGTTTTTTCATTATTTCTCTTTCTCCGTCGTATTTTTGGTTTTTGTTTCTGTTGTTTGTTTTTAATCAGTCCTTTTGTTTTATTGAACAAATCAGATTTGACATTCTGAATAGCTTCTTCATTTTCTTGCTCATCTTATTTATTTTTGACGTTTCTGACTCTTTCTTATTTTTATCTGTACCAACTAACTCATCTTTGTATGGAGTGCTCGTCAAAAACAAATAAAATAAACGGTTTTAAAGATTAGAAAGAACGTTTCCGCACTACAAATACTGTATCGTGCTAACATACCGAAATTTCTCTCAAAATGAGAGCTAAAAATTGATAGAGTTCATCTGTGAGACGCATTGAACAATATTCAGTCATGAAATTGTGTACACTTCAGAGGCTGTAGTTACTTCAAGTACCGTAAAACGGGGTTACTTGAGATATTTTTAAAATTCAAATGCATGTAACTTTCCAATGTTCTTTGCAGTAAAAGTTATAATATGTTAAATATTTTAGTCCTCTTCTGTACATTATATCATCCAAATTTTGTTTCACTGAAATTGATTATTTTCATATTTAAAAAAAAATTGTCTTTATCAAGCCGCCATGGGTCGGGGTCTTAATACATACGTTGGTTTCTTAGGAAAAAGCATGTCAAACACTATCTAGGGTTACCTGATACAGAAAAAATAGAAAAATGTATGTGTTATACTCTAGGAAAATAATTTTCATAGAATACCAAATAAATGGAAATTAGAAGGGCATACAAACAAAAATAAACAGATATTGTTAGAAATAATAAATGGAAAAAAACATTGAGACAATGCTTTGGTATGATTGATTAAATAGGTAGCTAAATATTACATGCGAATTGTAACAAACCCTTTCCGAGCTACTTTGGTTGGGGTAATCTATATTTAACCTCATGTGGATACATAAAACCGATGTCTTCTATTTCAGGCCATACAAATGTATAGATGTGAATTTTACTTCTACAGACCTGTTCGTCTCTTTAGAATTGCCACTAATCCTAAGAGCCTGTGCCACATAAGTCTGTGTCACATAAGTCTGTGTCTTTTTGTATTTACGGGAGCGAACCACTTCCATGTCTACTAGCAGAAAATCTCCCTCTTTTGTATCATTATAATTCATTATTTCCTTCCCAGATGTGTTTGTTTTGGATGACAACTGATTTTCTATGTCACTTTCGTCACTGATTGCCTGACTGCTGGTCTCACGCGAATCATCATTAGTCTCTGGCACTAGAATGTTTTCATTTTCCGAATCTGATACTGACGATCTTAATTAGCAACACTTTTCCCAGCTTGAACTTTCAAGTTTGTTTTCTTCTTTGTTGAACTGTTGACGTCTTTACCATATCTTAGTTCTTTCAAAACACTAATAAGAGAGTTTTCCATTGCAGAATTAGTGACCGTAGCATCTTCATCAGAAGGAATTTGTTCTATAACCTTATGTCGATTAACTGGTATAATGCCGCATTTTTCAAACCGTGCTTTGACAATACCTTCAGCTGGGGGTTCTATTTTTGACATTAACTGTTTCAACATTGACGGAAATTGGTCTCTAGTAACACATCCACGATTTCCTTTCATTTTCCAATTCATTAATATTTCTCGCCAGTGGCGCTTAAATAGTCTGAAACATATACATATAGCGGCTGGCAAATGTGTGTAGAGTTTTTTGGTAAAAAAAAATATGTCATTGGCCTAATATTCACTAATAACATGAGATGAAAGATGGAAGGACATGTTTTGTTCCTGACGAGAGGTCGAGGTGGCTCTTGCTTCTTTGAAGGGCTATTGTGGAGAACCGTTCTTCAAAGGGTTTATTGTTAACCCAACCTAACTTGCTATTACCATAATGGGTACCTTTTGGCCCTCCAGTGGTTCAAGTATTCCACAAATAAAGAGAGCAATAAATGACGAACGGTGGTAATAACGTTCTGTGACCTGAAAGTGACGGAACTAAGAGCAGAATTGGAAAATCGTGAGTTGGAAACGTCCGGCAAGAAAGGTGAATTAGTAGAAAGACTGAAAGTGGCACTGGAAAATGACGGCTCTGTTCCAGGAACAGTTTTATTTATTACAACGAATATGAAAAACGATATTTCATCTTTGAAGAACGATATTTTTACCATGGAAGAAAAGATTTCAATTAATGTGAAGAACGATATTTCTGCTATAAAGAACGATATTTCTGCTATGAAGAACGAAATTTCTGCTAATAAGGACAAGAAGATTTCTGCTATGAAGAACGATATATCTGCCGATATCATATTAATGCAAAACGACATTGCCGCTGACGTTAAAAATGAAATTTGGTCTATGAAATCTGAAATCAAGAATAGGATGTCAATGATGGACGAGAAAATCGAGAATAAGATTACAACGATGAGAAGATTGAGAATAAGATGACAACGATGGACGAGAAAATCAAGGAATTGGAAAGAAAGATGACAGATATTAGAACTCAAGACACGCCAGCGGAAGAAAAGAAGACCGAGCAAACAAAACCTTGCAAGCCAGAAACACACCCTCAGTTAGAAGGCATTGGCAGTTTTACCCGAGTCAAGGCCTCACGTTCGATGGAAAAATGTCGTGAACCAATTATGTAAAACAGTTTCAAGCAGCCGTTAGAGTGAATAATTGGTCCGATAAATAGAAAGCAAGGTACTTAGGAATGGCGCTTCGGGGAGATGCCTTAGATGTACTTCAGACGATATCTTTTGAAGAAACGGATGACTTCGAGCAGCTGAAGGAGAGGTTGGATATGCGATTTGACCACGAACATCTAGAACATTTGTACGAATCACAGCTGAAGAATCGAAGGCAGAAACGCAGAAGCCCTTCAAGAGTATGGATTGGATATTGCCCGACTAGTTCGATTCGCTTATCCATCAGCACCAGAGAAAATGATACAATGTCTGGGCATTATTCAGAACTTTCTTGATGGCTTACGTGACACCGATATGCAGAGAACGCTTCGTTTAGTCCATCCCAAAACATTAGTTCATGCATTAACTGCTGCTCTTGAATATGAAGCAGCCACGAAGGCTTCGGGATACAACAAAGGTAGGACCATGCAGGAAGAAGGTGACGATGACAGAATTGACCAGATGAAAGGTATGGTAGACAAGAAGCCGAAGAAGATCAGGTGCTATAACTGTGGCGAGCTAGAGCAGGTACGCAGTTTGTGTAAGCGACCTACGACTCCTAAAAACCAAGAACCCCTTAAATGCAAAGCAGCCACCAAGAATTCGCGGTACAACAAAGGTAGGACCATGCAGGAAAAATTTGATGATGACAGACTTGAACAGATCGTCAACTTAATGATCTGTATGATCGACAAGAAGCCGAAGAAGACCAAATGCCTGAAGTGTGGCAAACTAGAGCGCGTACGCAGCCCATCTAAGCGCCCAGAATTCCTGCAACCCAAGAACTCCAGTCAGAGGGGAAATTAGACAGGGGCGAACACCGAGCTGATGTGAATAACCGAAACGCCGGCTCTCTGCTTAGACGGTCATGCCCTGTAGACTATTATCACTGCAACAAGTCGAAATCTGAGCGAGTTGCAGTTTCAAGAATCACGGTAGTCAACGAAGAATGGTCACTCACCAGGATTAGAGAAGATCAGAAGAATGATCCTCACCTTAAGAAGATTCGGCAATGGAAAGCAGAAAATCGACGACCTACCTGGCAAGAAGTGTCAAGATTTTCACTAACACTCAAGGCATATTGGGCTCAGTGGGACTCACTTGTCCTGGAAGAAGGTATTGCAAAAGTAACACGACAGTCCATCGGGAGGTCATTTGGGAGTGAAGAAAACCCTTCAGCGAGTCCGTGAAAGGTTTTATTGGATGAACAGCTCCGACGATGTGAAGGACTGATGTAAGAAATGTACGACTTGTGCTGCGAGTAATAGACGACATCGCTAGGGAAAGACCTGGAGTTTGGCTGTCGGCCTGGCGAAGATTTAGCAGGAGAAGATTACGAGATCCAATTGAGAAGAAGGATGGACGATGTGTACGAATTGGTTCGAATGAATCTTCAAGTTGCCAGCGACAGAATTAAAACTGTTCTTGAATTAATCCGATTACTTGTTTTCACTCCTCTAGATGTATCTTTTCTGCGACTTATTACTGTTAGATGAACTTTTATTTTCCCACTTCTTCTAAAAGACGTTTTATTAAATCTCAGAAATTTCAGAAGAAACATATTTTCGTTGCTCATAATAGTGGAATATGTATAATGTATACTAATTGGATACATTCTGCTCATGTTCGTTCAAACTATGATTTATCATACTTTCGAAAAACGTTTTATCAACTACTCCCAAAGCAAGCTTAAAAACATAATTCGATCTTTTGAGTATACTTTTGGCGAGTTTAGGAAGACAAAATTAATTCTCATTTTCAACACCATAACCATGTTTGCAGGAAAATCCATCTTTTCTGGCTACCCAATCACAAAATGTTGCATCGATGTTTATTGTAGAAAACACTGTATCGTTGTTACTTAAGGAGATATTAAATTCATGCGAATTTTCTAGGATCATTGTTAATTTGTCTTCTTTTCTTTGCAAAATCGTAATAGACATTAAGTTTGTTTTTCCTCGTGTTGGCTAAATCCAGTAGCCGATCATAATAATACTTTTCAAAAATTGTTGTTATAAAATCAAAAAGTGAAGCAGCTGCCTGATACTGACAATTTGTTGATGGAGTTTGATTATTTCTATATATTTCTATTTACTGATAGGGTAGATAATTCATATAATATAAAAATTATATTTGACTTCCAGTCAAAAAATCTATAATTCTAGTATACATAATTAAAATTTTAATTATAATAATAATCATTTATTTAATTTTAATATTAATAATTATAATTTTAAACTTGATTTCAAAAAAAAGATTTTATGATTGAGAAAAAAGAAGCCCAGTTGATCCAAAAACTTAGGCCCGACTACCTTTTTCATTAATTTTTTTTTTAATTGCAATTTTTTTTTAATTTTTGACATTGAAATTACTTTGCTACTACCATTAATTATTACAATAAAATTTTCAAATATTTTTAATTATTCAATTATTTTAATTGTATTTATTTGTATTTTATTATGAGATCTATTTCATGAATGAAATCAAGGAGCCTTAAATTGAATTAAGGAGGATAATAGTTTAAATTAAAATATTTAATTTGCATTTAAAAAATATTGAATGATTAATTTATCTTAAATAAGAAGCAAATAATTGCATTTAACTTCGACCTAAAAGTCTGATTTTTATAATCCTTATTTTTGATTGAACCCCAATAGAGGTCAATCACTGTTAATGATAATAACTAGAAGACCCGTGCTGCTCCGCCGATAGACTATGTATGAGGGGGTGTAATTATTACATAAAATCATTTTACAGTACGGCTCTAGCGTCATCGTAAATGGAGAATTCTCATCCACAGAGAGTCGTCTTTTTTGGACAACTTCCGCTCCTCACACATCGTTTCAGCATTTTTCGCCTTCCTACCAAGACCCATAATTAAAAGTACTGAAATGTAAATATTTAAAATTAAAAGTACTGAAATGCAAATAGAGCAATTAAAGAAAATTAGCCAATAAGAACGCGTATTTGGGAAAAATTGAAAGTGGATTGTGCACACATAACTTTCCTCAAACTCAACGAATTTAAACAGTTATTAGCCCAAAGGAAAGAAGAACAAATCTTCAAGTTGCCAGCGACATAATGAAAAAACGGTATGATACGCAAGCCACAGAATGCAGTTTCAAAGAAGGGGACAAAGTATGGTTACACAACCCGACAAGGAGAAAAGAATCTTCTCCAAAATTACAGAAATCATGGGAAGGTTCATACTCAATCAAGAAGAGGATCAACGACATCAACTATCGTATAAGCAAGATCCTCAATGGAAAACCGAGAGTAGTCCACCAAAACCGGCTAGCTCCAGTCGAAGGAGACCATGGCAAAGAGGGATGGGTGAACCATTTACATCAAGAGTCTGACCCAGCTTTCGAAGTATTTATGGGCGCATACGGAGGTACCGGAAAAGCTAGATAAGGAGTCACTACAGAACAAAGGCAAGATTTGTTCACGCTTCCGGAAGAGTACTCACTGGCACATAACATCTCCGCCAGTAACAAACACGCACGTGGTTTGGCAACCGTCTTTCGAAAGAAGTTTGAATGGAGCCTGCGGCTTTATTTGACTCAACACGGGAAACCTAACCAGGCCCGGACACCGGAAGGATTGACAGATTGAGAGCTCTTTCTTGATTCGGTGGGTGGTGGTGCATGGCCGTTCTTAGTTGGTGGAGCGATTTGTCTGGTTAATTCCGATAACGAACGAGACTCTAGCCTGCTAACTAGGCGTACTTCGATATCCCAAAGGCCGTCGATATTGAGTTTCGGCTCTTACCGTACGCGGTTTTTACTGCCAGCGTACAAACAATTCTTCTTAGAGGGACAGGCGGCTTCTAGCCGCACGAGATTGAGCAATAACAGGTCTGTGATGCCCTTAGATTTTCTGGACCGCATGCGCACTATACTGAAGCCCGGGTAACCCGCTGAACCTCCTTCGTGCTAGGAATTGGGGCTTGCAATTGTTCCCCATGAACGAGGATTTCCAAGTGAGCGCGAGTCATAAGCTCGCGTTGATTACGTCCCTGCCCTTTGTACTCACCGCCCGTCGCTACTACCGATTGAATGATTTAGTGAGGTCTTCGGATTGTGTACGGTGGCGTTTCGGCGTCGCCGATGCTTCGGAAAGATGACCAAACTTGATCATTTAGATGAAGTAAAAGTCGTAACAAGGTTTCCGTAGGTGAACCTGCGGAAGGATCATAACAGTGTTTGTTCGTCTTCAAAAACGACAAGTCTGTATTTTTAGATATATAGTTTCTACAATTTTCGAACTATTAAGGAGTTATTCTTTTGATTTCGATAGTTCGAATGAATTTCCAGATTGATCCACCTACAGGGATGTGTGGAAAGCGCTACAAAGCCTTCGAGATCATATGCTGGAATCCCACGTGGAAAATCTAGCAATGCCCAGGATAGAGAGCAACCAGTTGGATTTGCGAGTCATCAGAAACATGAAAGAGGTGATCTTCCAAGATACCGGTGTCCATATATTACTTTGCTGCTATACCCCTCGTTATCGGTACCCGTTGAAGAGGGTGCCCTGTTATTTCCATTCGACTGGAAAATGCAAACATGGGTCCAGTTACCGATTTAAACATCCAGTTCCAGCTACACAGAAGTTCCAGGAGAACTTCCTTTTAAGGAGGAGAAATAGCACACTGGTGTAGTCCCTGAATCCGAATCTGTCTAAGCCATGTATGAAAGTTAAAGTTATGGCGAATGCGGTCGCATCTAGACAATTCCAAGGAGGCGATTATTTTTGTGTGAGTCGCAATCTAGAATGATCTAGAAAGAAGGGCACTCAATATATAAGATATTCCATACCTACCAAGGAGTCAGTTTATAATTTGATCTCGTGATATAAACAGTGAACAAGTGAATAACCTAAGTGTATAAACAGTAGTGTTTATATAAATTAGTGTCAGTGAATATACTGTGTATATCATATAAATTAGTGATTAGTTTAGTGAATAAATAAATTAAGAGAGTAGATCTACCGTGTGTATGAATTTATCCCACCCTCCGTTATAAAAATGTTTATATAAATAAGAAAAACATTACAATACTAAACAGAGAAAAAATTTCTTAATAAAAACACTTCCAAACAATAATAATCATGGTCCATAGTACATATGTCTAATTTGAAAATAAAAGAGATAAGAAACCAATTTATACACTCTCCCATAATTCAAACAACAGAGTAATACTAATAATAGTAAAGAAATTAGACATGAAATGGAAATGTAATTTTTTCCAAGTAAATTAAGCTTGTCATGTGCTGGATACATCACGAAATAAAAGCTTGTTCAATAATTGAAATTGTAGAGAAACACGTAACAAGCTAGAGTAATGAACATCAGGTATTTCCTATTTCCCATTTGTTTTTTCGTCAGTATTTCCATTTTGGTATTTTGATATCTATCTTTCAGTCACGTAAGGAAACATGCAGTTGGGTTTTTCCTCATTTAACAAAGGTAACGTTCCATTGGACGTATTGTAAAGCATCAGATTTGAACAAAACTAAAAAATTATCTCGTCTAGACTTCGCAACTAACAGATAAACAGGGTGCATGGTAGTATTTTATGACTATTTTGACACATTATGACTATTTTGACACATTATTTTACGAGTTACTTTGCAGTTTTTGAATGTTGCAAGTTTTTTTCAACGGATTTAGCATATTACGTTTCACACGTTGAACTAATAGGCCAAGCGGCAAGTAATGTAAACCGTAAAAAAATGTTGGCAAAGCTTTTATTGTTTTAAATGGTTTATTAGGTTGTGTTTATCGAGAATCTAGGTATTCCCCACACCCTTAAGTCCCGCGTCGATCTCAGTGAGGCTACAAAGGTACATCTTTTTGTTTTTTCGGTAATATCTCGATATCTCTTTATCGTACAGCCAAAATAGTCCTATATGAAATTAAAGGTGACAAAGTTCTATACAAAATAGTTCTGTTTCATTTTTTCATGGGACTCATAGTTTCGGCGTAGTAGCCGAGCGAAGTTGTGCGAGTTTTGACAAATGCAGTAAATATCGATTCTTGCTTACCGAATTCCACTCTTCTCTCGGACTGGTGACTGTTGACAATATAAATAAGCACATATTGCATAAGTTTTTATAAGAAGGTATAGAACTTTTGTTAAAATTGCAAATAGTTTGATTTATTGTGGCTTTCATTAAATACATTTCTGCAGCGGGTCAGTGAAGTCAATATAATCGTCTTCTTTACGATAAAGTACGACGTTCTCGCGTAAAAGGTTCGTGAGCTGGTATTTTACCCGAAGTCGATGGTTCAGCAGTGATTTCCTTCACTTCAATCCTGCTCTCGTTGTCGATCAAAGATGACTCACTCTCAGAATCAGTCATGTAAATACCTGGTGCAGCTGAACGCTAGAACTGCACGTCGATCTCGTCATCAACGTCGAACTTATCTTCTTCCATATCGAGATTTGCGCAAGATTGGCCCCGGCAACTTCCACATTATCGAGGAACACAGCCAAGTCTTCCTGCAGCTACAAGCTGCTCCTGCAGCTACAAGCTGCTTGACACCCTTGCTTGCACTTGCACGATATCGTGCTGAGAAGCTCCTGCGCGGCAGCGTCTATTAACGTAGAAATAAGCGTCAGTCCATTCCTCGTGCTTTTCCATCCCCAATCTTGCGGAGTCTTCTTGCTTTTGAACCTGATGGTAGGTTCTCAAGGAATGCTGTCGAGCTGCTGATTCGGTTGGTGGTAAAGTTGCAAGATTGCAAGCACTCTTAGAAATTGATTCCCTGAAGCACTGGAACCTGTAATCATTCAACCATGTGTCACCGCTCGCTCCATAGAGTACTCTAATAACAGAATTTCAGGCTGCCTCAATCAGGTCTTCAAATATTCCAACGGTTCTTCGTAGATTCATATTTTTTTGAAATAGCTTGACGAATTTCTGTTTTCCATGCCTGAAGAATTCTGAGGTTGTGTCGTACCCACTGAAGGCGTGAAGAAAGAGTATGCGCTCCGCAACTTCGTCGAGTAAATTCTGCTCTCAATTTTTCCTTTCCCTGGTTTCATGAGATGAACATTCGACAACGATGATGGGAGTCATATTAGTAGTACGAGGAGGTCGACATATTCACTCACTACCACTACGGAATCATAGTTTGGCGATAATTCCATCACGGTGTTAATTATAAGAGTATCAGCGGCTTTCTGTACGAGAAATCCTGCAGCTCGAAGTTTGCCCTCCAGCATAGAAGTGAGCCGAGTCTTGTTCTGGTCGTTGCCAAGGAATTTCTCCTGTGATATGGATGCTGTCATCGTTTCATCAAACATCACATTAGCAGCGACATGACTCTGCGAACTACGGAGTCGTTCATCAGAACGTCTCTTATTGGTACCAGACCACATGATGGAGAAGTAATCCACCGTCTATAACATGTACCACGTTATCTGCATCGTTGATGGAATGAGCCACATGAGAAAACATATTATACAATGATGATTTTTTTGTCTTGCGCAATCCTATTTCATCAAAAAGCGAGAGTGGATAAGGAGCTAGTTCGAAGTGAAAATATTACTGCAAATCCTCTTCCGTTTTCTTGGAAATCGTAATTCTTTGAAAAATTAATGAAGGTTCAACAGGAATCACTTAATTTTGGATGTTTATTGAAGAGTTTACTGCTCTTAAAGGAATTACTCTCTTCTTTCGCTGTAATTTCACATCTCACATACAAAGCAAATATTTTGTTCTGACATCGTTATACAGAAATCGTTATATTTTCCGTATACATAAGCGCGTCATCGACCGACTTGTTATGCATACAAGGCTACACTGGAATATTGAATATACGAAACTACGAAAGGGGATGCTACGCTACTACGTAGGCAACAGAGCAGGGCCTGTTCCGTATCTGCCTGCACTAGCAGACATATTTTCGAGAATCTCAATGTCGGAGCTCGTGACGCACGGTCCCTAAAAGAGACCGGATTTGTATCTGTCCCGTATTCTTAGCGCCAAACAGCCGTTATAATTACGACATAAATTTTTAGACAGAAGCTTATAATATATTGCAGACGACACAACACATACTTATTATCAATAATGAATTTGAATTTCTTATACATAGTCATAAAAGAAATAGAACAAATTGTCAACAGTCACCAGAACGAGAGAAGAGTGGAATTTGGTAAGCAAGAATCGATATTTACTGTATTTGTCAAGACTCGCACAACTTCTCGCGGCTACTACTCCGAAACTATAAGTCCCATGAAAAAATGACATGGAACTATTTTTTACAGAATTTTGTCACCTTTAATTTAGTATAGAACCATTTTGGCCGTAAGGTAAAGAGAAAACGAGATATTACCGAAAAACCAAATATGTGTACCTTTGTAGCCTCACGGAGATCTACGCGGGCCTTAAAGGTGTGGGGGAAACCTAGATTCTTGATAATCAACCCCCTTATAAACCATTTAAAACAATAAAAGCTTTGCCAACATTTTTTACGGTTTTGAACGATTTTATCACCCTCCCGCCTGGCCTATAAGAGGTTTTATTAATTCTATTTATTGGAAAATATAATAAAGAACTAAGCAAATTTCGAAACGGGACACAACATAAGAAGTGAGGGGCATTGTAAATGCACACTAGTTTATTCGTTGAGAGATAAAAGCGACATAAGCGTAGAATAATACTGTTCTGTGGAAAATAAATATTGAACAAAGTAATGAACCCCAAGAACAATATCAACTAAATATAAAAATCTTTAGGATGCAAGAAAAAAATAATTGAATCAAATACCAATGTGAAACTAACAAGAATTTCACTACTGAAACTCAACAAACAGGAAAAAATCCCTTTGGAGATTTGTACAAATATTTCGATTTGATTAAGTTTAAAAAGTAGCAATAGATGAAAAAACTGTATGGGGGACCAAATCTATGAAAAATGGAGTCATAACGGGAAAAGAGCTATGAGACAGTTACTTAAGAGAAGGAATGAGAAACATTTGAATCAACAATTGAGCCAAAATAAGATCAAAGCAACAATTTGAAAAGAAGGTGGAACAAATCTTCAAGCAAACTCGAATAGGTTGAATAAGATATAGATTTCAATTGATTTAAATTGAATATATAATAAGCTTAGACAGAACACATCAATAATGCAAACAAAACTTGTATTTTGCTTAAATACCTTCCATAAGTTATTTCTAGTCCAGCGGTCCTTTTTTGGTGACGGAACCCTTTTGGAAAGCTTAATTCTTGACGGAAGCCTACAATAAAACAATTGTTTTTAAAAATGTATTCTTTATTAATAAGCATAATAAAAGTACACTGTAACAGTTACTACTAATTACTAACTTTACATAGTAAATTACTATACAGTATTAGGAACATTACGAGGGAACATAAGTTTTACCGTCAATGTGTTAGACAAAATACATATGAATTCAGTGTATTACTCCTCTTCGCTAACAGGGTATCATAAAGTGAGAAACTAAATAACTGTGTAATGGGATTTCTGGCAGGCACCGCCTTAGAGAAGCGTACAGTAGCTCTTATGTTCTGGCTTGTACTTACAGTTTTAAATAAACAAATTAGAAATGCATTCAGGCTATTACTAGTCACTTTACCACAGCAAAATGTTGTATAAACAACTCATTATGTTAAAGGAAGGAAGGAAAGATGCGATTCTTACCAGCTCATGCAACAGAGACCGCCTGTACAGTTGCAAATCTACAAACCGAATAAAGACCAAGGGTTGACTACCGTCTCTATTGAGGGTGTGGATAGTATTCATCAAACACATGAAGATATTGTACCATCTTCTTCGGATATTGCCTGACTGATTGGCAAGAGTATTAAAAAGTGGAGCATACGCGGATGGAATGGTTTTATGGAACAGGCTGCAAATCACCTGCCATTTTAAATGACAAGAGTTGTCTCTCTACCTTCCACAAATCATCCACCATCACAGTATGACACCTTATAACAGCTCTTCGGGTGGCAAAGGAGAAGTGTGATGCTAGCGGTCAGAAAACTTGCTTTGTGACCTTTGACCAACCACTATACACTTTTGTAATGTCGTTAGGTTAGCAGGTTTTCACTTACTAATGTCATTTATGGGAACAATAGGCATGATAATGGAGGGGTCTGTATTGAAGGAAGTCTTTGCAACGATTTTCGCATCGAACAGTATTCAAAACATGATGTGTGGACACTCCTATGCGCGTGCTGTGAGGGCTCACATTTTAACCCAGTTGGCATTAGCAATGGAGGTTTTCAAAACCGTAAAACTCACTGATGAAGAAGGAGGTGTACTTGATGACGTGTTTTACAGCTGTGACCACTCCAACATCTCGGTGTTACACGAACATGAGAAATTCCTACCTATTCAGACCAAGTTCACCAATGCCCTTGAAGATCTTGAACGTAACGGTCCCACAGCAAAGCTCTGGGTTCAATATTTCCGAATGGTAACTTTGGTAAAACAATTTATCGACGCAGAGCGAATAGGAAACTGGGATCTACATCTCAAGACCATACAAAAATACTGCGCCATTTTTTCATACAGCTGGCCACTTTTTTATGCCATGTGTGCCCACATGTACTTCAAGATATGTTGACACTGGAAGAAAGAATGGATCCTTTGGAATTCCAACTGTACACAAAAAGTAGATACTTCACTATCCGGCGCACTAAAAAATTCTGGTGTGGTGTTTGGTCAGACATGACGATTGAACAGGTCCTGATGCGATCAATGAAATCCTACGGAGGTATGACCCGGGGTCGCGGCATAACAGACAGTGTGCTAGCCCGATGGACATTAGGAATGGTGTACCTCCAAAACATATGCACAGATGTGGAAAGCTACTGCGACATCACGAGTGGTACATCTGAGCAGCATGTTGATGTAAGAGCATCCAGAATGACCAGAGACGAACAGGATATACAAAAACTGCGTGATTTCTTTGACCTTCACCCTCCATTTCCACAGATTGATTCCATAATTTCAATAAGTGGTGGGCTAGTTGGAAATGAAGTAGTTAACTGTCACAATGCTGAAAACATTGGCAAAGAGATGATGTCAAAGGTGATTGGTGAAAATTTCCAAAATGTGAAGTTCACTAGAAAAGATATAGTGAATACGCTTGCCTTTGAAGTCTGCTCTGTTCCGATTAGAGAGAGAAGAGTGACCATCGAACCTCTCACCTTGATCCACGGAATGTGCATTTTGAAAAAGACTGACGAAGAGTTGAAAGACTTTTTGGAACATGAATTCTCCCCGTTTCCTTTGGCACTATTTGCTGAAGATGGAATCAGGAAAAGTCCTGCGACTCTGGATGAGGAGCAATAGGGGAAGGATACGCACGTAGTCGTAAATGGTGGACATCTGCTCCACAAAGTTGTGGGGCCTCGGAATGTGTCTTTTCGAGAAATTTGTGCAAGGTATGTCCAATATTTGAAAAGTCACTACGGCTCCAATATAATCGTGGTTTTCGACGGGTATCCATCTGACGCTTCAAAAAAAACACCAAAAGCTCTGAACGTCTCCGCAGAGTTGGAGCTAAGTCCTCACCTGATGTTATCTTTGACGAGACAACCATTGCTTCAGTTGCTCAGGATAAGTTCCTATTGAATGACGGGAACAAGATTAGATTCATCAACATGCTGAAGGTGCCACTGGAGAGGAATAATATTCTTACACTACAAGCAGAGGAGGATGCTGACCGGCTAATAGTAACCACAGCCATTTCCATGTCTTCTACATACGACGTGGTGAAGATCGCCAGCGATGACATAGATTTATTGGTTATCCTTTGTGGTTTGTCACAAAATGGAGGAGACCACACCCCTTCAACAGTATATTATAGAATTATCTAGAAACAGTAAGATTCATTTAAGAGAGTAATATGAGTAGATTCCATTTAGTTTAATAGTAATAAAAAAGTATATTAGGTCAAGAATATGAAATAATTGTATCATATCTGACTCCTACTAATTGTAAAAAACTAGATAATGACTAATTTGACCTAAGTTATTTAGAAGCATACATATACTCGTATACGTGATTCTGTAAATTCATACTATACGCTTGGAGAACGTTTAATGTCCAGATGAGAAGCATTAAGCATTTTAAATGGTGTAATCTGTTCCCCTGCAAAATTTCCGGGAACAACACACAAACAGGCAGATTTAATGAAGAAATTAAATTAGAAGGAGGCAAAATTGAAGTTAATTACAAATTCAAAGTGATTAAATTAGCAGAATATAAACAGAAAATTTGAATTCTTCGTCGCAGAAAGTCTGAATTTATACAAACTCCTTAATTGCTAGGATGTAGATTTAAATCTTGCAATTAAAATTATTTCTTGATACTATTATCGGGCTTTCGTACCCAGGAACTATTTGTTAATTTTGACGGCAGAGAAATTTATATTTTCATTTATTAGTGTCATATGAATTACATCTAGATAGTAGTATTTCAGCACGAACAGATGGGTGATAATTAAATATCATACATAAATTGAAGATTTATTTCTCGAAAAAAAGTTTTTTCTATAAGCTGAAAACAATTTTGAAAAACTTCATCAGATGATTGTTAGGTATCAAACAGGTACCCGTTTTTCGCGCCATCTATATGTGTCACAAAGGACAAGTCGAATTCGGTTGTGTTAGGCTGAATAGCCCTGGTAGCCGAGGCCTTCAAATTGGGGAAAAATAATTAGATTGAGGTTAGGCCCACTACACTTGTTTTCTTCACATTTTATTTTATTTTATTGATTTAATTCAAAATCCCAGCCCGTCGAAAGTGTGTTATTCCCAATTGCTCTAACCAAGATCAAGATGCTCCAAGGTAAGTTATAAATATCATTATAATTAAAATGAGTTAATTCGTATTATTATTTTACAGATATTATATTCCCGCGGATGAGCATATAAAAAATATTTGGTTGCAACGAATCAATAATCCCAGTTTATTTAACCAACCAAGAAGCATTGTAAGGGGGAAAGTAATTTGTGATAATCATTTTTTGGATGTATGTAAAGAAGGGGGAAAACTAAAAAAATTTGCACTTCCTGTTTTAGATTTACCTGGTAAGCATTTTATTGTAAGACTATCAAATTTAAACTACTTTGTATATTGTTTTTGTAGATTTCATTGCTGGGGATAATTTAGGAGATAGTGGCTTTTCCTTTCCACTTAAACCACAAAATGTGCTTGCAACTCCTCCAAAAATAAAAAGTATGACATTAATTATAAAATCTGTTAGATATGTATGTAATACGATTTTTTGTAGAATTATTGAGTAAGTTTCGCAGGGACCCTGTGAATAAAGAAAATGATCCACCTATAAAAAGATTATTGTTTGATAAACAGAAAGAAATTGTGACTATTCAAGAAGGCGCAGGTCCTTCTCATGCATCCCAGCAAAAAGAGAATGTAACTGAGGTAGATTCTATATTAAAACAAGGGAAAATTGAAGGTAAGATGATATTCAAAATTTAAAATAATTTTTGAGCATATAGTAATTGAAATTTCAATATTGATATCCCTCAGGATATACAAAATACATTATTTTAAACAAATGTCACTAATACGCATTTTTATATCATTCATACATATTAAAAATACCAGGCAATTACCTCTCATTATTTTTATTAGACTTCTAAAGCTTGATGCATAGGCCTCTATTCCAAGCAAAAAGATCCAATGTTAATGTGTATGTACAATTTGTTGATCAGCTTTTTTAATTCCATTGCATATTCTAAATTAATTTGGGTTACGTTAGGTAATTAGTGTTTCGATAACTGATAGTATCAATATCATAGTATTTTTATTAACAACAGTACTAAAAGAAGTAATAATTATTGTTAGTATAATATTAAGATGAAATGCATATCATATTAAACTGGATTTATAAAATAAACAATGTTGTACAAATCTTTTATTTATTTTCCTTAACATACTGAAATTTATAGACATTTTGTTTCATTCTTAAACTAAAATGTTTATAAATGCAATTTCAATTAAAATTTCTAGTTGTATTTTTATTTTTTTTAGATATTCCAAAAAGAAATAAGAATAGACGAATACTATTGGATGATAGAGCTAATACCAGCCAGCTGCGATATCTTCGGCAGCTGGCAAGAAGAAGAAAAATGGTTTGTAGCAGTACAAAACAAAAACTCAAATTTTTAAAAGAGAATAAGTCTATAGTTCAAATGTTCACAAATTTGAACAGTGTTACAACAACATTTATTACAAATCAAATAAAAAATCAGGGTAAAAAATGTAAGGGCAGAAGATTTGATCTTGACGATAAAATTTTTGCCCTTGCATTAGCAAAAAAAACCGGAAAAGGTTATAAATATTTGTCCAAATTTTTTAGTTTGCCTTCAAGAAAGACGCTATCATCATTTCTCCAAAAGGTGCCGCTGACATGTGGAGTGAACAAACATATTTTTAACCATTTACAACATGCTGTTGGCAAACTGAAAAATTTGTATAAATATTATGTGCTAATGTTTGATGAGATGTCACTTGATACAGGGTTACACTATAATTTGAGTAAGGATTACGTTGAAGGTTTTGTTGACTTTGGTAGTTCTAATAGACGTGCCGCATTTGCAGATCATGCATTGGTTTTCATGGCGGAAGGAATTACAAAAAAATTGAAACAACTAATATTCATTTCATTTTGTGAAAGTTCAACTCCAACGCATGATTTGTAGTTGCTACTATAAGTGACCAGGGCAGCACTAATCAAAGTGCTATAAATACATTATTAAAAGAAACCAATGCTTATTGCGTTAAAAGTAAAAATGATAATATGTATCAGGGGTACATAATTGATGATAGGGAGGTCCTATATTTACGACCCTCCTCACCTAAAGAAAAATATCAGGAACAATATGCTGACGAAAGACCTACATTTTTCAGTAAATAGACATAGTAAGAAAGCATGCTGGTCACATATAGCGGATTTATATAGAATGGAAAAACTGCAGGGACCTTACTCACAATTCATTAAGCTGACGGATCAACATATTTTACCTAAGAAAATAAGAAAGATGAAGGTGAAGAATTTTACGCAAGTATTTAGCCACACAGTAGCAACTGCGATGCATGTTCGTGCCAAGGTAGCTACTGAGTTGCAACCTTCATCTTTATTTTTCCTAGACTTGAAAGCTACTGATACTGCTGATCTTCTCCTATTCTTCGATGAATTATTTGACATTGTTAATGTCACCTCTTGATGGAAAGCAATTACGTGGTGTAGTAAGTGATAAGTCTCCCCATGTCGCCCTTTGGAATTCCTCAATTCCCATTCTCCAGTCCATGTATTTCACCTCTCCTACAAATCCAAAACATATAGTCCCATCTCTGAAAAACTGGGTGTTTACGCTCCGTAGCTTTTTATAAATATTGAGGGCGAAGGGTTTTAAATATATTTCAACTAGGGCATTCAACCAAGACCCTGTAGAGCATTTTTTCTCATGTGTAAGAAGCTACGGAGTAACAAACGTAAATCTTACCTGTTCCTCATTCCTATCGACATAAAAATCCTTTCTAATCAATAACTTGGGCTCGCCACACTCTGTAGGTGCCAACTGTGAGGAAAATGAGTTGATAGGGCTACTAGATAATCTCAAGTATTTTATTACAGAAGGAATAGGAGAAGAAGCCGCTCCAGTTATATAGCAGCCAGTATATCCATCGTTTGAAAATTATAATGACAGCAAATGGGATTTAGCTACCCCTCATGTAGCTGGGGTTGTAAATAATTATTTGATAAATATCATTGTTATAACTGCAAGAATAAGATGGGTACATCAGCTGATCTTCCCGAAAATTTACTAATTAAAGAACGGGAAATAAGGAGGGGACATTTGATGCACCCATCAACTAAATTCTCGCAGTTATTAAAAAAAATTACAATGGATATTGTAAAATTGCTGCCCAGCCATATATTGAGGTATAATGTCAAAAAAGACATTGTGTCTAAAATTGACACTGCTCCTTTGCTGTCATTGTTTTGCGAAGAACATCATGATGTAGTGCATAATTTGATGAGTATTAGTTTTAATATAATTATATCCCATTATATAAGAAATATAAACTATGCACTACATGGAAAAGACTTGCGACATAAGGATTCAGAACCATTACATAAAATGGCAATTGAAAAATATAAAAAAAAATTCACAAAAGGTCTGAAGTCATTTCCATTTAGTGTTTCGTTCATATTTATCATTTTTTGCATTTACTTTTTTGTATTAGTAATTTTAAGAGTATTTAAAATAAACTTTTTATTAGTTTCAGCAATTGATATTTTATCTATTTATGTAACAATAACTTCTTTTAAATTTGGTTTAGAATTGAACTTGCATTAACTTTCAAGTAAGTTCCAATTTTAAAATTAGAACAACCTCCAACTCTAAACTAAATTTGAACAAAGTTGTTGCAGCCTTTCCCCATTCCTAGAAATTACAAATCAATCAAATTTAAACTTTCCGCCATATCACGCAATTTGAATTCACCACCATTCAAAAGCTATAATCGACGACAGAACCCTTCTTTTAGTTTTTGGTGACAAATAAAGATAGCAGCAAATCTACCGAGGCATTTGTTAACAGTGAGTTGCCAGTCTTACCTCTATTATTTGTATCAGAGACAACCAACGAGACGGATAACTTCATATATGTAAATTATACTGATAAAATATAACTGCAAACCAGAATTAAAAATTGACGAAAAATAAATTTGGCAACTGAGCGGATAAAAATACGTCACTGAATTTAGCCAGTTACAAAGAAGAAGAATTTAACAAAGAAGACCCAAATTTAAGAATTTTATCAATAACAGTAATTGTGTTTTTTAGATATTATACGTTTATATTACAACTAATATTTCATAAAATCATGTGGTATTAAATAATATTGTGAATAATGTCGAGTTGATGTTTGAATATATATTGGTTTTCAGATCAGTAAAATTAAGTTTCATATTAAAAGATCTTATTCAATTGATCAAACATTGTAGCAGAGCGTGGTTATTAAGAAGAGTGTCGAATTGTAAACAATTAAAGGAAAAATGAAGTAAAAAAAATATTAGACGTCACGATACCAGTGTTTGATGGCGAAGATTACGGAAATTGGAAAAAAACTTATTATTATGTATTTAAAAATAAAAGAATGTGATATAGTGACCACAAGAGATGAACTAGTTACATACAAAGTAGAATGGGAAGACAAAAATTTAAAGAAATTAACTGTCTCGACCTTTACTTTGTGAATCTACTCATATTAGTGTTTTAAATAAAACTAACTGTTTCATAATATATTGAAAAAATGTTAAAAATTCCAAAAAATTGACAATTCTTTCAATATTACCTAAATATCATCGTCAGAATGACAGAAGTTACATTTACATTTCAATGTTCCTCACAAAGAATGTATGCACGAATATTTATCATTCAAGCACATGGAACAATAGAAGGTTCAAACCTTCGGGTGGTTTATGATTGCACTGCACAAGCTTCAATGGGATTAAGCCTAAACGACAATTTATTCACAGGGGGTAATCTTCAGAAGGTTTTATTTGATCTTTTATGTTGATTCAGAACTCATAAATTGGCTATTTCCGCTGACATTGCCAAAATGTATAGAATGATACAATTACACCCTGACGACACCAATTATTTAAGAATTTCATGGAGGGACAATAGTAATGATCCCATTAAAACATATAGATTAAAAACTTTAACTTATTGCCTTACATGTGCGCCATTTCTCGCTATACGTTGTTTGAAATAGTTATTACTAGATACTCAACCAAGTCAGCCCATTGCAAGCGAAGTCATAAATAGAGATTTTTATATAGACGATTTGTTATGAGGAAGTAATTCATTAGATGAAGCATTGGAAATCAAAAATCAAGTTACGAATTTACTCACAACTGCAGATTTTGAGTTAAGTAAATGGAGTGCGAACGATCCGAAACTGCTAACACAAAATACTAATATAAATCCCACAATGAATTTTTCAAAAAGCCATGAAGTTGAGGCGTTAGGTTTTTTCTGGAACTGCAATAAAGACGAACTCAAATATAAAGTCGAACTTCCACGTTGTTCTAAAATTATTACTAAACGAAACATTTTGTCGACGTTGACAAAAATATTTGATCCTCTGGGATTGATAAATCCAGTTGTCGTAAAAGCAAAAATATATTTGCAAGAGATTTGGATGTTAAAAACGGATTGGGATCAACCAGTTCTTGAAGGAATCGAAGCTAGCTGGACGACATTCCTCAATGAGTTAGAAGATTTAAATAATTACCCACGTAAAATAATGACTCAACATTTAACAAATGCAATTGAATCGCATGGTTTTGCAGATCCATTATGTAAAGCTCATGGGTAATTCACTTAAAAAGGAAAAGGGCTACTGAAACAGAGTGGTAACCGCAGACATACATGTTTCTGATTCGTTTGCCTTCCTCAGTTGTTGTTGTTTTTTACATATCATGCGATATTCCTACATCTTCTTTGTTATTTACTATGGGTCGGAAGGTTCAGGCAGGGGGACTATATGCGCCTCCGTGTCGATCTTGGTTGTTTCCCGAAAACTTGGGATCTTCCAATTGAAAGAACAAATGTGCGTTTGGTTTCCCTGTGAAATCCGTTGTTTTGTGTTTTCCCATGTTTCGATCAACATCTTGGCTCTCAAGTTTCACACCCTTATTTGGTTATACCGTACTGATGACGGCAAACAAGCCAGATACATGCATGTCTGCGGTTACCACTCTGTTTCAGTAGCCCTTTTTCTTTCATATATATATATATATATATATATATCCATATATATATATATATATATATATATATATATATATATATATATATATATATATATATATATATGAACAAACGAACTATGTTCACGGATTGAATCGCGTTGGAAATTTGAAATTTCTCTCAACATATCCTGACGTTTCGGCTTCCACTTTGAAGCCATTATCAAGAGGGGGGATAGGTTCTTCGTTCATTAATCTAGGAAGTGATCCGATTACGTAGTCTCAATCTGCCTACTCTTATATAGGATATAGTAGTAAGAATAGGTTCGATTGTATCGTCACCAGAACCACCTTCCACCGAGGCCATGTTAGGATGGCTATTGTTAGCTTGTACATCTATGGTAGCCGACGTGCTAAATAATATCTTATTGAGTAAACATCTGGGATAGAAATTATCCAAGAACAAAGTTTGTAAAATATTCAAATTTCTGTTATGATTTTAAATATTCATCTGTTGAAGAAAATTAATAACAAAAGAATTGTTTACAATCAAAGTTGTCATATATTCTTCTCTAGTGAGATGCACTGTGAAGGGTTATCTTCTTCTATCCCTATTTAGAGGCGTTAAACCCGTGAATTTTCCGGTTCTATTAGCGTTGGTAAATATAACCAGTGCACTGCTTTCACCATTCGCAAATTCAAATTTGATAGTTAACCTGAGGAGTTGGTAGCAATGGGCGTCAATTTTCTATCAATAAGGTAATAACTATTGATCTTTTCTACCAGTCTAATAAACTTGACTTTTTCGCTCCTGGGTCACCAGATGTACAACTCTAAATCTTTGTACCTTGCTGTTTCTCAACAACGGGGTAGGGATCTGGATAAAGTATCGGTAACCACAATTGTATAAAAAAATATAATAAATCTTTCGCTGTATAAAATAATCCCAATAACAAAAACAAATATTAAATCCTTCACAAAAAAAAATTACCCACTTATCTACAAATTGTTCAAGGTGTGCAAGGGTCGTATGATTTAGCCCCTATTTCGAAATCCGACCTGCCTGACGGCGAGAAATAATTATCTATATTAAAAAGAAATAGGGTACCAATCGAATGCCGCTACTTTCCATGTTTGTTGAATGTCATTGTACTTAATGTAAACAGAAAGTAAAAGTAGAGGAATTTAAAATCCTGCTTATTTTTGAATATAATTCTTATCGGTAACCAGTTCAGTGTGTATTACAAAATTTCCGAGTTGCAGTTTTGGTTTCTTTGAATAAACTATAATGTTTATTTATTTAGCTAGCTATGAGTGGCGAAAATTCACTGATAAAGTAACTTTACGGAGACGGGCACTTGATACTAATTACAATTAATTTTGTTTCAACCCTTACTTACGTCTATCTACGAGGTGAGTGAGAATTATGTGACACCAAAAAAAATAATACCTGAATCCTGTCAAGTTTACATATACCCTAAAGAAAAAACAACGTTCCTAGAATCTTGTGTAAAACCTTAACTATATTATCATATTAAATCATTAATACAAACAACAGCAGCGGGTCGAATCGTTTTATTTTATTCCAAGAAAAAGGAATTAGCCTATCATATGGCAATTCATGTGAAACTACAAATTTACATTTCAAAGTAACTTTATCTATATCGTTTTCAAAAACAAATCAAGTCTCGCTGAATAATTTCATGGAACATTTTAAAAAGCACACATTCGTAAAAAATATAATAATTTCCTCAACTAATTAGCGGTTTGCTCATAGTGCAAATTTTTTTTAATTTTAATGAGTTTGAGATTATATCGACTTCATTAGAAGAAAATACTATATATACGTTTTTTTAGGTTGCTTATGTAGAATAGTTCATTGGAAGCTTTTAACATGAAGTTGGTTCTCTGTTTTTGTTTGGTTGTAATAGGTGAGCATATCATTTAAATTAAATCTTTCATTGAATAAATTGAATATACAGTTTACATTTTAAGCAAACATTAAATAATAAAGTCCAATCTTTGAATGAAATCAAGATATTCGAAAGTTAAATTCTAATAATTAGCATACCGATCCCTTCAAACTGTAATAGATTGAAAAAACAATAAAAAAGATTATTATAAAATGTTCTCTACTATAGCTTAACAATATGGCTGAAATTCTATCTCTCCATAGATATGCCTTCTATAGAGTCCCATGTAATTTCTTCTAATACTGTCTCACTATAAACAATAAGAAGCACTGTAGCTAGCATGTCGCTATTTGGTCTTTACATTCATATGTAATATACTCCTGAACCAATTGCAGTTTTGAATCTGACAGTATCAACCGGGTGTTTTTTTGGACCGTCATTTTCTATCTCATATGGACACTTTGATCGATTTCTTGTATTTGGTTCAAAGTCGAACAATTCCTCTAAAGTGTTACGGTGAATATTCAAATTTAAAAAATATTTTTCGAATATACTTACTCTTGAATTATTTTTACAAGCTTCAGAATAAAGGATTTAATGTGTTTATTCAACCTATTTTTTTTTGTAATTCCATCTTCCATTTATTTTGAAAAGTTTGTCATTAGCTTTTATTTTATTGGTTAGGAATATGCTGTCTAGTAAAAACCAAACTGGTCCTCTTTATCTTAGTCGAAATTCCTAGAACCACACTCACAATTACACTGTTATATATACTTATTATTATTTGTAGTATAAGTAGTATAAGTTTTATATTGTTATTTTATACTGGCAAACAAGCCTTATAATAGGCTTCGCAAGTATATATTTATTTCGCATAACGTCGTTTGATTTGTTTGTTTGCCTTTTATGTATTTTTGAGTTATGTGTAAATAAATATTACTATTTTTATTTTTTTTATTATTTTTTTTTACATGCGTTTCGATAACCGAGTTATCGTCATCAGATACCAAAGATAAGCTAAAACTTACGGAGTTTTCCCTCCGTATATATATATATATATATATAAATGAGATAATTGGACATGTAGAATCTCCTACTGAGAAAATTGCACAATTCATAACTGATAAACTTACAATATCTTATAATAGTAATAACAGGTTTTTCGTCAGAGACTCTTTTGAATTTGGAAAGTTTATTCAAAATTATCAGTTACCTACCAATTACGTAATAATTAGTTTAGATGTATTGTCGCTTTTCACTAATATACCGATCAATTTAGTAAAAAATAGTATTACCAAACATTGGAATTCCATTCAGGATTCATGTAGATTAAATATTGACTGTAATAAGTAGACTTTGTGTATAGCTCTTCTGTTTTTGCTTTTAATGATGAATATTATAAACAAGTTTTTGGAATACCAATGGGTAGTTCTGTATCACCCATTTTTGCGCAATATATCATGTACGATTTGATCGCCGAGTCTGTCGGGAATTCACCTTATGATATGTCTTTTCTAAAAAAATATGTAGATGATATCATCACAGCTGTTTCTGAAGAGGGTGTCGAAACCATTCTCAATATTGTCAATGGTTACAATCAATACAAACAATTCACAGTTGAAAATGTACTTAACAGATGTGTACCATTTTTGGACACAAAGTTAATAAGGACCATTGAAGGCAGGGTTATACTTGACTGGTACGTGAAACCTACCAGTTCGGGTAGATACCTCAACTTTGAGTTCAATCAACCTACAAAATGAAGGTTAACTTAGTGTTAGGGATGAAGAACAGAATAAAAGAAATATCACATCCAACATTACTTGATAAAAACCACAAAATATTGATTGATACACTTCAAAAAAACTTCTCAAAAGGTTAATTTACAACACTCTCGGCGAACATACAGTCGATCATATTAATAGTAATGAAAATTAACAGGATGCTAATTTCAATAATACACAACGGGTTACTTTTGGATCCTTTCCTTATATTAAAGATCTATCAGAAAAAATCATTACAATTGAAGGGGACCAATGTAAAAATTTCTCAAAGAACAGCCAAGCCTCTGCAGTCTCTTTTTACTAAGTTAAAGCAACCGGAGGATTCCCTGATGAAAACTAACGTAATATACAGTATCCCTTGTGAAAATTGCAACAAAAAGTATGTAGGAATGACATCTCAAAACTTGAAATCACGTTGTGCTCAACATAAAAGCGATGCAAGGTTAAAAAAGCGAAAACGTACATTACCAGAACATGTTATAGATGAGTTCCACCATGTGGTTTTTGATAAAGTACAGAATCTTGATGTAGAAAGAAACTATAACAAAAGAAATATTCTAAACATGTATCATATTAATAACATGGAGGAACCAATGAATAGAAAGTCTGACATTGAGTAAGATTTATACATATTTGTTACACTTTAATAATGTCCACTCCGGAAACGAGGAGATTGATTCCCAAATTAGTGTTTTGAGTTAATGGTTGACTGAGGTGACAGGTCAGTCGAATGTTGACAATACAAACATTGTTTAGTATATCAATTTAAAAGGATTTTTTACATTATGGCTAGCACAGCTAAGTTGCGAATGCAGATGATTTCCAAATAGTCAAGCCTCAACGTGAGAGGCTAGGTCCTTTCCATGTTTTATAAGTTACATATCTCACATTACTTCTCCTAACCAATATTATTACTGTTAGTGTTGATGTTATATAATTATTATTGCTTTTCATAGAAATTACCATCAGAGGAAAGTGGAGATCGTCAGTATTTGCAAGTGGGTTTTATTTGGCTATTTTATCTAACAATAGTTAATGCTGGAATGGATTGACAGTTTGGGAATACCGAATGTGAGAGGTTTGAGTGTTCACTGACTGTTGACTTATTTCGTCAACCCAATTTTTTACATTTTGCAAAAGATAGGTGGCAGCTGTTTGACAATAGTATGGTTAGATTTAATAGTGTAATTTTTCAATCTTATCGTGATCGCAGGTGTGGATATTGATCTATTATTGTTTTTCGTTGAAGTTTTCACCAAGCAACCAAAAAAACATAACAGTATGTCTTACAAATTTAGATGTTTATTAAACAGTATTACTTCAACCTTTCAATCGCCCCCTGTAACACTACCTATCGACATTCAGTCGATTTCACGTTGAAATATATATTCAACAAAATCGTTTAATTTCTTGTTGTACGTTTTATGGTTTCAAAAAACAGGAAAAAAATCCTGACTCTCATTATTATATGTAGGTGAGAAACTAGATTTGTCGACATTTTTTTCTTTAGTGGATGAAAGTTTTTCTGGAATTTGTGAAATGTGAGTTTAATTTTAAATCAAAACTACAAGTAAGTCGTAATGATTCCAAAAATTATTTTCATTATGAAATTAACTCGTCTTTTCTTTCTGGTTTATTATAGCCTTTGAAAATGGAGACAATTTTCTTCGAAAGCTTAGGTAACGTACTAATTGATTCACTTTAGCTCTAACCTGTAAAGTTTTTTTGGCTGCTATCCCCACGAGTTTGAGGGTTTTTCATGAATGACCACTCTTTCGAGTTTCATTATATATATATATATATATATATATATATATATATATATATATTGAATTTTAGGCGCAAATGCAACTCTTCTCGCGGGAAACCCTAAAACCACAACAAATTTCTCCTGCCTTTCACTTCGATTTTGGAAACAAGTAGTCTCACGAAGAGAATTCTATCACGACTAATTATTTTATTAAAAGTTTTCTTATCAAACCCGTTAAGAACAGCTATATCATCAATAACATTCCTTTCTTGACTGTATCTTTCAATATTAAGTGAAAAATTAATCAACTGCTATATCAAAAACGGTAACGTAAACTTTTAATCCTGCACATACAAAAGATGTAAGACAAGTTCATTAGAGTAGTTTTAAATTTAATTTATAAATAAAATAATACTTCATAAAGTTGTTAGGTAATCCTTGAAATAAAATACTGGACGTGGAAAGGAGTGATATTTGCAAAATTAGCTGTAACGATTGTGACAGAAAGTCTCATAGTTCTGTTAGTGTTCGGTGTAAGGAGTGTTTAGTTAATTAAAATAGGGACGGACAGAAGAATCAAGGATGCTAGAATTCTTAATCATACAATCAGTTTAGGTTCCGTAGAATTTGTTAAAAAATATATCCAACCAATAGATTGTTGTATACATTTCATAGTAGTGAAGTAGCTAGATATAAGTATAGTTTAAATAGAGACAAAGCACCAATTTCTTATTGTTCACTTTATAATTTATTAGACGGCAATTAATTGTGGAATTTTCCCGCGGAATTAAGTTTTCTCTCTTCAACTCTTTCTCGCGGGAAGACTTGCATTGGTCTTCAAATTAATTATAGATTTGAAGGACTAGAACTAGATAAGTATTAGTTTACGTTCGGTCTCTGCAGACGATAACTTGGTTATCGAGACGCTTTATCTTGATTACGTCTGGCCTTCATTGAGTTAGTTTCCTTGAGAGAAGACCTTTTCAAATATTTGGTTTCTCAATCCTATATCCCTATCCCTCTAGAATAGGTGGACAGTATTTTTCTCAAATGGTATCACAGTAACTTGCAAAAAATGCTGACAAATGGCGAGACTAGAAAAGCGGAGTGTCTATTCCAAATGGCTCATATATTTTCTGTCATTATTATTATAACCCAAGCTATATTCACTAAAAATACTCGGAGGGACCTAAAGAAATTTGATAGAAATAATGTGTAGTTATCATAGCTAAAATGTTTCAATCACAATTACAGGTTACCTTGGGAGCTTACCTTATGCCAGTGGACAATTGGATTCCGATAATAAAGATATATTGAAAAAACTTGGCATAAGTGGTGCGGTAGACAATATGTACCAATCTTTAAGTGGTATGGGGCAACATTTGAGAAATTGGACAGAGAAACTTAAGGAAAGAATAGGAGATAGGCTTCCTTTTCTAAAATCGACTATTAGTCGAAGAAGACGTGCCGCGCCAAAATGAATTGGAACAATATGAAAACAGAATAAAATCTTTCCATATCAATTAGACATTTTTAATTTAAAGTGGGCGTTAAAAATAAGATTTGATAATGGTTTGAATGTGAATAAATTTATATGAGAAAAAATATGTTTTGTATAGAATCAATATCTGATACCAATTTATGAATTCCTTACATCGTATTTCTCTATATAGACGATCAAAATATATTTTAAACATTCGTTTAGAATATTGAATGTATTGTCCCAAAACAACTTCAGTTTGATCGTTCAGTGTAACGAAAAAATGTATTTTTAATCCCAATTTATTATTATTTTCTCAAAGTAGGCCAGTTTACGCCAATAAATGACCCAATTATCGAAATATTTCTTTTCAAATCTCTTTAAATTGAGTTTTAAACATATTTTCACCAGATGTTAAATTCCAACAAAATTTACAACAAATAATTTAACAAATATACACGTAGGACGTGAAACCGAAGTTGGGTACATTCAAATTCATTACCGATACAGTAAAAACGCTGAGTCTTATCAATCACGTGATTGATACGACATCAACCATATGCATCTTGATCAAAACAATACGACAAACGCTTGTATTGAGTTTCGCTCTTTTTCTGTTATAAGAAGAAGACGCTACCAACATAGTATGTGTTGAAATTTACCTACAGTTTGTAAAGACCTTCACAATATTTCACTCAAAGCAGATCCAAATCGGAGTGATTTCTTCTTTCATCCCTGTTTGACCTCGATTTTGACTAAGAACTTACTCGGTCAGTCAAACGAGAAGGAATTCAGAAACAGTCATGCCCTGCGATCTTTTATAGCCACTGCTAAACTGCATTATTAACGCCACCTATTCGCTTGGAAAGTTACTAAGGAACTTATTACTGATTACTGTAATACCGTCATCTGTGAATTTATCCAAACCAAGCTGTTTGGATGGCAATTTTAAAAAATATAGTAATTTTTGACAAATGGGTAAATTTAGGTGGAAACAGAAGGTTGAAGGAGAAAATGACATCTGAGTATATTTACAACAATTGTAGAGTGCATGCCTTACACTTTTTACCTAAAGATTTTGATCCAAATAAAGTTCTGAAAAGAGGAGTTTTCCCATCAGTCAATTTACCAGATGAATCTATAATAATTAGAAAAAAAAAACTAACAACTAACTAGGATACATTTATTCAATAATTGTTTTTATTTCCTAGAATCTTTAGAAACAGTAACTGATAATGTTCCTTACTCAATAATTGAAGCTGAACCATCAACCTCTTTAGCTGTACCACAAATTGGCACTGCATCTGTAACTGAGAGTCCTGGGACTTTAAAGTTACAGGAAGCTTCAAATGCTCAGTTTCTAAAACTGAGACCTAAAAAAGCACAAGAATCCTGTGCTATTGATGAGACTAGTTGTAGCTATTCAGTTGAACCCGAGCTGAAATTATCAACACATCATGCTGTTCAAGATTCTACTTCTGTCACACCAGCAGACTTGAATGCCACAGTTACTCCAAAAAGAAGTGAGTGAATGACTAATTTATTTATTAATATATAGGCGTTTAACAAAGAAATTTTCACAGAAATAGTAGATATTAGGTATTGGTCAATATTTTGATTTATTAAAAAACATGAAAAATTATTAGGTACTTAGAAATGCATGTATAATTTCATATTATTTAGTTACATCAAGTTTTGACTGTATACTTCTATTAGAATATTGTCTAAAACAGGGTTTAAAATTTAACATTTCAACAAAAATGTTATCTAAATGCAATGTATATTGCATATTCATATTATTTTCTATTGCTAATGATATTATTTTTTAATTAAGAAAGATCTGATTTACTTGCAGAGGTGGATGTCTCTAGGGTTAAAGACCAAAATCCCAAAAGCCAGACGTCTCTATCAAATAGCCACTCAATTTAAAAAAAGAGCTACCCAGTTTAGAAGAAGTCGTCAGTTTCTGTTAAATAGGTATGCTGCTGAAACCTTTAAAAAATCTGAACTTTTCGAAAAATGTGTATCCATTATATTGTATCATATGTGTAATATTTGTTAGCACATGCTACTATCAATAAATTATTCTTATCTTAAGTTTGAGAAGAAAATAAAGTAAATCACCTGTACTATTTCATAAACAAAATTTTATATTAAATGTTTGGACCTATTTGTCGAAATTCGTCTTTTAATAAACTATCCTGGTTAATAAAAACGGATAAAAGCTTTAAACAGCTTTTTGAAACTACCTATCGTACTTTTAAGCCAAAACAAAATAACAGGTGGTTTCAAAAAGGGTTTAAAGTTTGTGTGACTGTTTTTATTTGTTTATTTAAGAAAAAAACAATATAGGCATACTTTAAAAAACCTTCAGTATTACAGTGACTATATACAAGACAGTGGCGACAATTGAGTATAAGCTCTGCCCATCCGCCATTAAATTGCTAATTTTGGTTTGTTTACATTTGACTACATGTAACTTAATAACCCTTTATAATAGTATATTACGTAACAAGAGTTGTAAGTAACCCATTACGCACGAAATGAAAAGTTTATGTGCATAAATTTCATCAGTGCGTAATGGGCTTACAACTCGTGTAACGTACTATACTTTTTCTACGCCCATTCATTTTGTTTCATTAAATAAAAAACATCGCAATCATTTATACTTTATTATAATAGTTGTTAATAATAATTTAACAATTATTGTAAATTGATTGTGCCTTATTTTTAATGGTGATGAACGGTTATTTATAATTGTATTATATTTTGTTCAAGAAATTGACAATATAAATGACATGATATTTATTTTCATAGCATGCTACTTAAGAGAACGTGTCCTTTTTTTAAAGAAATTGCATAATGTGCTGCCTACATTTAGGGCATCACTCTTTAAAACCTAAATATATCTCGCTAATGTTGAAAGTTTTTATGTTTTTTAATTGACTAAATTTGTGTAAATAGACCAAATAAAATCTTACGTGAATAAAAATTTGATTGTAATTTAATTAAACGAAGAAGTTTAAGTTTTCTTCTCAAAACGCACGTGTATGTTATGAGATTTCATTACGTGCATGTTATTGTTAAAAGTCATTTACAAGGAATGTTGACAGTGCGATTTTTGACGTTTACGGACATGGGCGTAGAAAAAAGAGTTATACCACATTTAAACTAGTTTTGAATGTGTAATTTCAAATAAAAGCTTTCTTATAAGGCGTATCATAAAATATTTTTGGAAAAAGTGGACGGATGTTAATGAAAATCTTCAAGGATGTAATGTTGCACACAAAATTATGGATGTATCTTTATCCACCATCTGATGAAGATATAAGGTAAGCTCTTAAATTCTGGATTATAATGTTAAATGTCATGCTAAATAAATTCTACAATAAATCGTAATTTGTAGTGTACTAGGGAGTCTCTGTCTTTAATCTATGATTACCGCAAATATACTCGGAGCGGAAAGAATGCACCAGGCCTCTTAATAAAAGCAGGTAGTTTAATTAGATAGATATATGCCACAAAGGGATGTTAGTCCCTATTCTTGTGCGAATAGAAAAAAGTAAAATAAACAATAAAATATTTTAATTTGACTAGTTGGGATACAAATTTGGACTATTACGGTTTTAGTCAGAATTATATCCAATTTCAGTACATAATTAGGAAATAATTACCATATGTTTATTTTGCATCTAATCTGAATTTATTCAATGAATGTTTTTATATGTTACAGACTGTACCTGCAACTCTGACATTGAAACTCCACCAGAAAAAATGAAACACATTTAATATTTATGTAATAAAAATGTTTTACGCTATTAATAAAGAAGATAATATGAAGCTTACCTATATCTAATATTTTCGGCCAGTGTACATGACATAATGCCCCAAAATTTTTGAATTTGTTTCAGAGATTTCAAGTTTAATTGAAAAACCCATCAAGCAAATAAATAATAAAATAAGAAATATTCTATTGTAATTGTTTATTGTATATTCATAACAAATGACCAGCAACGGACTTACTAGCTAATTTTTTAGAATCACTCTTATTCTTTTTTGAACTTTTTTTCAATCTGACTATAATGTATCCTTTAATAATTTTATTACAATCAAGTATATTTAGAACTAAATTTTCTCAACACATTTTTTTGACATAAAAATCTTGCCAATTGCCCTTCTGGTTTTAATGAGCCACTGCCTCCTTCTTTCAGAATCTTTTGGAAAGTGTTTCATAATAAATCCCTTTCTTGCAGAATTACTGCAATTTACATCAGCTCAGCCAGGCATTACAAATAAAAACAAAATAATTTTTAAAAGACTTTAATTCTTATGCAACGTTTTATACAAGAAACTACTGGTAAAATTCGAGAATACATTTATGATTTAATTTAATCGATGAATTCAATGTCTAAAACTATACTCAAAATCCACTGTAAGAACCAAGTATATTTGGTTATAAAAATAATAATAATACATGCATTAATCACTGATTTTGTTACTCTAAACCATACAAATAAGTATTCAGTCTATAATTTTTATAAATAGCATTTAAACACCAAATTTTGCACGAAAACTTTCAAAAACCAAAAACTGTGGGAAGAACACAATAGAACCCAATGGTAAATAAACAAACATTTAGCAAACTAATGGCGGCCGATACCACGTGACATAGGTAACCAATCACTAGGACGACCATAATTGTCGCCACTGTCTTGTATAGAGTCACTGTATTCAGTGTTTGCTTGGCTTGCCATCTAGTTGTAGCTAGTAAACTGTGACTAATCATGCAGGTCTCTTCCTTTATTTTTTCCTGTTGGTGAATTGTAACCTTCCACCACAATAGATGGCGCAGCACTCGACAAAACTTTGTGGCTTCTGACTTGGTACAGGAGATTCCATTCTCCCCCGTATTGAAAGTATTTATTTATGGAAACAGTTGCTTCCCGATAATCGAAGGGTACAGATGCTTTAAAGCTTAGTACTCCCACAACAAGCAGACTAGTAGTTCTCACAAAGATATAAGTACAAAGATATATTTTTTTCGATTATACTCGCCATTATCACGGCAAATTCACAATTATTTTTAATCTATCCATGTAGTGCTTTCTACTTCGCAAGGCAACAAATTAGTTGATCATTTGAAATGCATGCAAAGTTGCTGTCATAAATTTTCACTAGTTAGTTTAGAAGTAAGAAAAGCCAGTGACTAGTGCGAGGTTTTAGTGCGTTTCAACAACGAGTTAATAACGGACTATCAATATATTTTGTAAATAAGTTTCACTTCTTCAAATGAAACTAACTGTTTCTAGATTAATCCACAATATATTGAAAAATTGGTAAATGAACTAAAAAAATGGACGATTGTTTCGATATTGCTCTCATCGTCAGAATGACAGAAGTTACATTTCATTTGATGCCTACCTGATGTTTAATAATTATTTTTGGCTAGACCAAGAAGTGACATACCTTGTGAGTGACTTAATATATATATATATATATATATATATATATATATATATATATATATATATATACTGCCCTGTCAAGCATAGAAGTCGTATCTACATTTTTGCATATTTTCAGCTTATGGCAAATTCAAATTCAAATTCATTTATTCATCATTCAAATCACAATAAAGTAATTTATAAGACTAGTCAAATATTTAAAGTTTACAAGAAAAAGAACAAAATATTAAAATTACAATTACAACAGAAGTTAAAACTAGATAATTACAATACAATTCAAATACAAATAAAACAAAATAAAATGCCAATTGGGATGATTTCTATTCACTACAATCCAAAAATTCCTGAACAGAATAAAATGCTTTTTCACATAGATATTTCTGTGTTTCTTTCTTAAACCGATGTGGGCTTGTTTTAATATTAACAATGCATTTTATTTTGTTGAAACACTTAATACCCATATAGAAAGGAGAATTCTGACCGACTCCCAGTCTAGAATACGGTAAGTGAAAATCATCAACCGCTCGAGTATCATGTGAGTGAATATCAAAATTATGCTGCAGCGAATTTCCATTAGTATATATAAAGTTTATTAGTTGGAATACATACAAGCAGGGTAAAGTAAGTATTTTAAAGGATTTAAAGATATTTCTACATGACTCAAGCGGAGATATCCCCGCCACATTCCTTATAGCTTTCTTTTGCATGATAAATGCTTTCTGAAAATGAGCAGATGAGCCCCAGAATAACAACCCATACTGTAGCGTTGATTGTACAAGCCCGTAATAAACAAGTTTAAGAATACCCTCAGACACAGTTTCTCTTAATCTCCGTATTAAAAAACACAAAGAACTAATTTTTCCACATACATAGTCAATATGCTTTTCCCAAGTAAGCTTACAATCAACAATCAAACCAAGAAACTTAATTTCGTTTGTACTTTTTATAGATTTTCCATTCACTTTTATCAATAAATCATAATCAACACTAACATTTTTAGGAAAAAATTGCATAAATAATGTCTTACTTGAATTAAGAATAAGACCATTACTATCACAGTAATTACTAAAATTTTGGGAGACGCAATTACATTCACTCACCAAATTTTCGAGATTTAAATGGCTTAACAATATATTAGTATCATCTGCGTACAGGACAGTACGTCCAAGACTAAGACAGCACTCATCGGCAACATTGTTCACAAATATAATAAAAAACAAAGGACCCAGAATAGAACCTTGAGGCACTCCAAGGCTATTCTCCCTTTTATAAGATTTAGTACCATTTATCTGGACCGTTTGCTCTCTGCCCTTAAGATAGGATGCTGCCCAATCCAAAGCAACCCCTCGTATTCCACTTGCAAACAATCTGTCTAATAGAAGTTTGTGGTTTATCGTATCGAAAGCTCGACTTAAATCATAGAACAAACCCACAAAATGTTCCTTTCCATTGAGAGCAGAATAAACAAATTCAAGACAGTCCAGAATAGCTGTGTTCGTAGACTTGCCCGGACGAAATCCATTCTGACTCTTATTTAGTATCCCATTGCGTTCCAGGAATTCTATCAAACGTATCGAGTAACAAATCTCAAATATCTTCGACATTTGACTCTGAACACAAACTGACCTATAGTTCTCCATTTCACTCCTTGACCCCTTATTTTTAAATACTGGGATACACTTTGATATTTTAATAGAATCTGGAAATTGCCCACTTATGAAAGATTCATTGATAAGGTATGCAAGAGGATAACATACTATGTCCCTTACTCTCCCCAAGGCTCTACCATGAATTTCATCTAAACCTGCAGCTGGTTTTTGTGTTGTCTTATGCAACAAGTCCCTGACTTCATCAGGTGTGACACAACTAAGAAAGATACTAGAAGGTCCAAAATTCGTATGAGAGCCCTTATCAAGTTTAGGCAATGGGCATATATCTGAAATATGTAAAAAGAAATCATTAAATTTATTACATTTTTCTGATGGATCAGTAATAACGTCTCCCATTGTTCCATTTATGCTAGTAAGCATTCCGACATTTTTCCTATTTCTACTCTCATTAACAATTTTCCAGCTTTCCTTGCATAAGTTTGCTGCATTCGCCAATCGATTGGAGTTTTGTTGCCTTTTAAATTTTGCAACTGAATTTTTATACTGTTTTAATAAATCATTATACTTTTGAGTGTATATTGGGCATTTGAGCCTTCTTTCAATAGGTTTCATCTCACATAAAAGACTATGCAAATCTTTCAGTTGAGGTGAATACCATCTTTTGCTATCCTCTTTGACTTTCCTTACTTTATAAGGAAAATTGCAATTGTAATGATAAAGGAAAGTTTAATAAAATGCAGCAAACTTACCCTGAAAACCCGAAACTGCATACACATCCTGCCACTGTTCTCTACATAAAGTGCTATAAAAATTATCCAAATTCACACTGCTGAGATTCCTTCTACAAATAAGTTCATCAGTATTCCCTCTCGTATCACTTCCAGAACTAAATTCACATAGTTGATACATGTTATCAGAATAGAACACTGATTTTACCCCTATAACCTCACACTGAGAGTGATTAGAAAATATATTATCAATACAGGTGGAACTCAATCGACTTACTCTAGTTGGTTGAGATATATGTGGATATATATCATATTCTGAAAGAAGATTCAACAAATCTGTTTTTGAAGTACTATTCTGGAGAAAATTGATATTTACATCACCACATATTATAAAATTATCACCATTACAATACAAATCAAAAAGAAAAACACCCAATTGTTTAATAAACTCTTTAACACAGCTTTCTGGAGTTCTATATACAGAAACTACGTACAAATTATATCTTTCTTTACAATTTTTATTATTTTTATTTTTTAATACAGCCACGCATGCCTCAAAAACCCTCTCAATACATTTCTTGTAGCATATTGTAGTCATATTCAATGCTGTTCGCGCAAACACACATACACCCCCACGATTTTTGATTCTACAAAACTGTGCACACAGTGTATAGCCCTTCAAATTTATCATGTTTAGTTCTTCTCTTCTGCACCAGTGTTCTACAATCGAAACAATGTCTACATTGTTTTCAACAAGTGTAAGGCTCAACGAGTCTGTCTTGCCTGATATACCAGCAATATTCAGATTCATTACCCTCAGTTTATCATTATTCCTGTTTTGTGGACCAATGGGTGGATCACTAGGTATTCTTAAAGCCACTACTGAATTTGTGATGTTTTCATTATACAAGGATCCGCTATTTAGGGGAGACCGGGGATGGTTTGGACACGGGGATACAGTGGACAGGTTCAAATTTCCCGCCCTAAAGTGAATTCTACTGCCGCGATCGATTGTACATATTGGTAACACTGCGAGAGACCAGTTGACAGAAACAAATAACCGTCGTTATAAAATTGTGACTTTTACAGTGCTTGTTTACTTTTAGACACCTATGATATAACTTTTTAAGGTAAGAACGTAAGGTTTTTCTGTAACTTAGTTTAATGTTTTCTGTTTGGCGTTCAATTTGCATGCAATGGAGACTAGTAGGAATATATTCAAGTATGTTTCGTGAAGATGCAATTTTTGGTTCAGATTTCACAGCCAGAAATGTGTGATTACACCTGTTGGGGATACATTGGACAACTGGACACGTTGTCCAATGTATCCCCGATGTATCTGTTGATGTGAACTGTTTTATCTTTTCCAGATGCCACGGGAATTCAAAAGAAAAACTCAACGAACCTTTCCTGAAGGTGATCTACAGCAGGCGGTTGAAGATGTTTTAAACAATCGTGGAAGTTTGCGCCATGTGGCAGCTATTCGAAACGTGACGAAGTCTCGTCTTGCACTTTATGTAAAGAAGGCCAGAGAAATGGGCATAGACACTCTGTCGTTCAAACCAAATTTCCATAGAAGACAGGTGTTCTCAGACCAAATGGAGAAAGCATTGGCGGGGTATTTACTACAATGCTCCAAAATATTTTACGGAGTGACACCGAAAAAATGCAGACAAATAGCTTTACAATTCGCTGACGTAAACAATCTAAAATTTCCTGAATCCTGGAAAAGAAAAGGGCAAGCTGGTAGTGACTGGTTTACTGGGTTTATGAAGAGAAATCCTACGTTATCCATTAGAAAACCTGAGGCAACCTCACTTGCCAGAATGACTGCATTCAATAAAACCACGGTCGGCGACTTTTTTGACAAAGTGGACAATGTTATGCAAAGGAAGAAGTTCCGACCTTCAGATATATTTAATCTTGATGAAACGGGAGTCACCACAGTGCCTCCAGTGGCCAAAGTAATTGGACAAAAGGGTGAAAAGCAAGTTGGCCAAGTGACTTCGAGAGAGCGAGGAGAACTGATGACTCAAGTGGGTATAATTTGTGCCAATGGCAATTCTTTACCTCCCGTGTTCATATTCCCACGTGTCCGCTTCGACAAACAGCGAATGATGGCTGGAGCAGCACCTGGAGCTTTAGGATTGGTCCACAAATCTGGTTGGATGACCACCGATAACTTCGTGTTAGTATTGAAATTTTTTAAAGACAATGTGAGGTGTGATAAAGAGCATCCTGTGTTGATATTGATGGATAATCACGAGTCTCATATAAGCTTGGAAGGTGTTAATTTCTGCCGAGATAATGGAATTACAATTTTGACACTTCCGCCGCACACTTCCAACCACTTACAACCCCTGGACCGTTGCGTGTTTGGCCCGTTTAAGAAATACTACAGTGAAGCAGTCCACTCATGGATGTTGGCCCATCCCAATGAAACTCTATCAATCTACGCACTTCCTGAGCTATGTTCCAAAGCTTGGGATCGTGCTGCAACTCCTGAAAATGTTAAATCAGGTTTCCTGAAATGTGGTATCTCGCCATTTGATAGAAACATTTTCCAAGACCACGATTTTCTCTGCTCTGCGGTCTCGGATCGTCCATTTCCGGACCCTCTTGTTCCCAGTACTTCTTCGGAACCTATCGTGTCAACATCTAAAGGAGCAGGCAGAGACACTGCTGCTGTGGATCCTTCTATTACAATCAACTGTTCTACAGAGGCTCATACACCAGTTCCCACATCGAGTCATCAGTTTCCCACACCAGTTGCTTCTACATCGGCACAATCGGAGTTCGTTTCTCCAGAACAATTGAATCCGTACCCAAAAGCTAAGCCAAGGAAATTGGGTAAGGGTGGCAGAAAACGTGGGAGAAGTATGATCGCAACAGACACACCAGAAAAAGAAGAACTCGAACTAAAAGAGAGAGTGAAAATGGCAAAGAAAGCCAAGGTAGTGAAGAAGAAGGTATTTGAAAAAAAGAAGACTGTTTTCGAAGAAGATTCTTCAGATGAAGACATGGGAGAAGTCATCATGAAAGATTCTTCTTCTGAATGGGAAGAGGAGGCAGAAAGTGACGAGTGCCTTAGAAGTGGCAACGATGCCGTTGAAGATGACTTTCTAATTGTGAAAGTTCCATCGAAGAAAGGCAAGTTTGCGATGAATTATGTGGCAAAAGTAAAAAGTAAGTTGCGAGACGGACTTGAAGTAAAGTTCTACAGGCGACTGCTTCCGTCTAATCGCTTTCAACCTACAGCCGAAGAAACTTCATTTGTGAATTTTTCACAAGTGATTTTGATCCTTCCGAAAGCGATAGAAGACAAGCGTCCCAGATTCAAAGGCGTGCTTTATTTCAACACTGACCTATCGGGATTCTGCCTGCAGTGACTTATTTTGATATACCTACTTTTCTACTTTTATATTTAGACAAAATATGAATTAAAAATGTTTCTGTTGCTGTACCTATCACTGTTTGTGTTCTGTCCATACCATCCCCAGGTGCCGTCCAAAGTATCCCCAAACACGGGGATAGTTTGGACAGATGTAGTGCCTCTAATTTCTGGCCTTTTTCTGAAAATATATCAATCTTGGAAAGTTTATATTATGAGTATATAAACCTAAAGGACAAGTCTACACATTAGCCTAAAAACCATAAAGGTAACATTTTTAGACAAATAAATAAAAAATAAAACCCAAAAAGTGTCCAAACCATCCCCGGTCTCCCCTACTGTGTCTGCAGCGGCATCCTTTTTTTCATAAAAAACTTTGATACCAAAGCTCCTTGTGGCCAAATATCACGTCTCCATGCTTGTTTAAAACTATTTTGATTGATGGTCACTTTAAAAGAAGCGTACAGCTCTGGATGCTTCGATGTATGTTGCTCACAGACCACCTCTGGAAATTGCTTAATTAGCAGACTCTGTAAGGTTTCTGGTTTTGTATTTGGGTTCAAACGAGTTACGTGCGTTTACAACTTTAAAATAATAAACCACATCCCTGTGTTAAAACTTCAAGTCGTACATGTTATTCTCAATAGTTATTAAATGTCTTCAATGTTTAGTCGTATATGCAAAACTGCTGTATTTGTTAAGTTATTTGTCATATCTGACAATATTAGAAGTATATGACGTAACTACACGGAACAGTTACGAGAAATTTACCTAACAATGCGTTACTTACGACAAATTTCATTAACCGTAAGAACCTTACGCTAACCTCACATTTTAGTATTTTGTGTGTTAGTTTGATGTCACATGGTGAGTTGAGCTAGTAAATAATTATTTCCTGTAAAAAAAAACGAAGTTCATAGAGCAAGACCGTGTTGTCTTCTGCAGTACATTTTGGTAGTAAGTCGCTAAAATCTTCGATTTTTTTATCGGGGCGTAGATTTTTGTTAATGTAAAAACTCTGATCGTTTTTTATGCGTGTTGGGTTATTCACCCATGACATTATTTTGTTAAATCCCAACTTTAAAAGGGGAATATATGAAGAATTCGATTCTATTTTAGTATTATTTGCCCCAAAATACATATCTCCTAAAAAAATTATTTCGAGTTCAACTAAACATCTGTCAAATATGTAGCTAAATAAATTATCATATTTTATATGTTTTTTTTTCATTTTTTAGTCGGTTCTTGACATCTGCCATGTCGGACCATTTATCGTCTATCGACGAGGACATGGAAGAATTTTTAGCAATTGTTCACGTCACTAAAAGTGATGCATATTTTGAAGACGTGTTGCCACAGGTTAGTAACGAACATTTCAGATTACCTCGAGAAATAGTGGAAGACTTAGCATACCAATTTTCCGAGTCTGAATATTATAAGTGGCAGCAAGGGGATTCAGAGAAGGTTACACTACTTAAATATATAACCGTTCTTTTGTGGTTTGCTGTGAATGAAGCTGCTTCGTTTAGAGATGTTTCTGACAGGTTTAATGTATCAAAGAGCACCTTATTCAAAATTGTTAGAAGAGTGACTTATTTTCTGAGTAATCTCTCTCTACGAGTTATTAGATGGCCAGATGGTATAAAAAAACAGGAAATTGAGGCACATTTAAGAAATAAAAACTTTCCTGGAGTTATTGGGATTATTGATGGCACCCATGTTAGAATAGACAAACCTGCAGAAGATCCCGAGTCCTATTTAAATAGAAAACATTTTTAATCTATTTAGGTAATATTTCATTTCAAAATTTAGATTTCTAGTTAACAAAATATTTTTTCTATTTTCATTCAAGGCCCAAGTTGTGTGTGATCACAAACGAAGAATTCGTGATATCTTTGTGGGATTTCCTGGGTCTGTCCACGACAGCAGAGTATTTTCTAATTCTCCTCTTCACGTGACATTACCTGCAAAATGTGGAGATTTTTACCTTCTGGGTGACAGCGGTTATTTCTGTTTAAAAAATGTGTTAACTCCATTTAGGGACAATGGACATTCCACCAGGCGTCAAACCAATTACAATTATATACTTTCCACAAATAGGTACATAATTGAGAACTGTTTTGGAATTTTGAATAAAAAATTCCGACAGCTTTACCATATGAAAATGAGAGATATCAAATTTATAGTTCACTTTATAAGAGCCTGTGCCGTTCTGCATAATTTGTCATTAGATGTCATTGTAGATGAACAACCAATAGATCCTCCTCCTCCTCAAAACGACATAGATGAAAATGCAGTTAATCAACCAAACAGAGATGACAGAGAAGGTGTAGCAGTTAGAGAAGATGTTATGAATAATTTACCATTCTTTATTTAATAAATATTTTAATAACATTTTGTTTTCATTTTACAATGAGTTGGGATCTGAAATTTGGATATTCACTGTCGTATATTTCAATTACAACTACCATAGCTTTGTAGTTTTGGAAAGTTAGTAAGTAAAAGTATATTCTTACAATCAATATGAATATGTTGTATGCAATTATTTATTAAAAAAACATTTCAGTTGAATGGCACTTATACTTTATATTACTAACAAAATATCACATTCTGAGCTCTTAAATTTCGATTATCAAGTAAAAATATATTCTCACAATTAGTATGAATATGTATAGGTACATTTACTTATTTGAAAAATAATTTCTCAGTCACTAGTAATGAACTATTATTTATTAAAAAAAACATTTTAGGCTAATGACAATAAACTTATAGTCTAAAATACAAACAAAATAATATCACATTCTGAGTATATATTTACTTATTTAAGATTACGTTTTCAGTCACTGGTAATAAACTATTATTTATTACAAAAACATTTAGGTCAATGGAAATAAACTTATACTCTCAAATTCAAGCAGAATAATATCACATTCTGAGCTTTTAAATTTTGGTTAGTAAGTAAACAATATATTCTCAGAATCAGTATGACTATGTTTACATCTACTTATTCAACTTTTTCGATAACTGGTAATAAACTTATACTCTAAAATACAAACAAGAAAACAATATCACATTCTGAGGCACATAACATTATATATAAATACAATAATATAAACTAATTAGGTATTTAAAGAAAAATAATAAACTAATCAGGTAGTTATTCAAAAAATAGAATAAACTACTTTTTAGTAACTACAAAAACAATAAACAATGGGAAAACAACAAACGAAAAATGACTTCTATAAACCAAAATATTCAAAAAAAGATGGAAAAAATGTTAAATGTTTGTCACTAGTGGGGAAGCACTTTTGTTCAACATCTTTTCTAATAGCGAGTTATGTTTTTGGAGTAAATCATTTCTCATTCTTTTTTCTACAAGATTTTGATTACCAATCTCCAACTTTTTTTCATAGTACTCTTTCCTATCGTTTCTTATTTCTCTTCTTCTTATCACGCCCTCTCCTGACGAAGGTTGGCGATCCAAATGGCAATTGTAGCTCTGGAGACTGCATCACGAAAGATTTCTGCAGACGAGCGGTCGAACCATCTCCTTAAGTCCTTTAGCCATGAGTTCTGGCGTCTTCATACTGATCTTTTCCCGTGCAGTGTGCCCTCTATTATGAGGCGTAGTATTTCCTATTTATCACCTCCCATCACATGACCCAGGTACTGCATTTTTCTTTCCTTGATGTTGTTCAGTAGTTCCTTTTGTTTGTGCATGCGCTGGAGTACTTCATCGTTGGTGATCCTTTGTACCCATGAAATTCGCAGCGTCCGTCTAAACACATACATTTCGAAGGCTTCTATTTTCTTTTCGGTCTGTGAATTTAGTGTCCAGCTTTCACATCCATAGAGTAGGACAGAGAACACTTAGCATCTGATCATCCGAATCCTGAGTTCCATACTGAGGTCCAATCTTGCAAAAAATGATTTCATACTCACAAAGATTTTTCTCGATTGTTCAATCCTTAAAAGTTTTTCCCTTTTCGGGTCCCATTGACTATTGATGTTAGTTCCCAAATATTTTATTCAGATCACTTGTTCGATTGTTTGTCCCTTGACCCGCAGGTGTGCATTTATTGGAGTCTTAGAAAAGATTAATAGTTTGTTATTGGAGACATTGAGATGCAATCCAAACATATCGCTATAGTGAACTACGGAATCCATGATGCTTTGCAATTCCTGCATATCGCTGGCCAATATAACCGTATCATCGGCGTACCTGATATTATTTATTGGGGTTCCATTGATCTTGATTCCGCCCTCGGCCCCATCCAGTGCCTCTCTAAATATAGTTTTGGAATACAGATTAAAGAGGAGTGGAGACAAGACACATCCCTGTCGGACACCTCGTTTGATTTGCATATCCTCCGATGTCGATTGTTCCATCTTTACTACCGCCGTTTGATGCCAGTAAAGTTCTGATATGAAACGTAGGTTCTGTTCATCAACCCCGGTTGTTCTCAGAATTTCGATCATCTTCTGATGATCAACACAGTCAAACGCCTCACGATAGTCTATCTTCTTCTTCAAGTGCCGTCTTCGTTCCGAAGGTTGACAATCATCAAGGCTATTCGTATTTTGGATACCGCTGCTCCAAAAAGGTGACTATTGGTGGCGTTGAACCATTCGCGAAGAGTTTTCAACCAGGAATGTCTTCTCCTTCCTATTGATATCCTTCCACTTATTTTTCCTTGCACAACGAGCTGGAGCAGTTGATATTTGTCCCCCCTCATAACGTGACCCAGGTAGAGCAGCTTCCTTTTTTCAATAGTTAGGACAATTTCCTTGTCTTGTTTCATCCTTTTTAACACTTCGGCATTAGTGACTTTCTGTACCCATGAGATTCTCAAAATCCTGCGATACACCCAGAATTCAAATGCCTCCACTTTCTTTACATCGTTATTCTTTAATGTCCATGATTCAATGCCATAGTACAGCAGTGGCAGAACATAGCATCTCATAAGACGCAATTTGAGTTCCAAGCTGACATCTCGACTGCAGAATACTCGTTTCATCCTTGTGAAAGTACACCGCGCTTTTTCAATTCGGATTTCTATTTCCTGAGAGCAGTCCGCATTTTCATTGAGAAGAGTTCCCAGATAATTGTATTTTCTCACTCTTTCAATTGGTTGGTTATGTATTAATATAATTCCGATGTTTTGGACCGATTTTGTTATAACCATGAATTTGGTTTTGTTTGTGTTTAGTGACAGTCCATATTCCTCACTAGCTTTCACAACTGCATTAACAAGTTTCTGTAGGTCTTGAAGTGTTTCGGCTATCAGCACTGTATCATAGGCATATCTTAGATTGTTGATTAATCTTCCATTGATTTTAATGCCATATTCCTGATCAGCCAGTGCTCTATTCATGATTTCTTCCGAGTATGCGTTAAAAAGGATTGGTGAAAGCACACATCCCTGACGAACTCCTCTTTTTATTTCTATATCTTCAGTTGTATTTTCTTCTATCTTCACTACTGCTCTTTGACCATAATAGATATTTGAAATAATGTTGATATCTCTAGAGTCTAAGTTTTTTGCTTGCAACAGTTTTATAAGGTGATCATGGCGCACTTTATCAAAGGCTTTAGTGTAGTCAATAAAGCATAGATACATATCCTGGATCATGTCAAGGCATCTCTGGGACATAACGTTAAGTGCGAATAACGCTTCACGGGTACCCAGGCCATTTCTAAACCCGAATTGAGTTTCACTGATGTCATGTTCTAGTTTCCTATATATTCTGGTATGTATGACTTTTAAGAATGCTTTCAAGGTATGTCCCATTAGACTTATAGTGCGATAATCTTGACAATGTTTAGGATTTCTTTTCTTTGGTAGCGTTATAAAAGTTGATATCAGCCATTCCTGTGGTATGATTCGTGATTTATAGATGTTGTTAAACAATCCACCAAGACATGTATCTGCTCTTCTTCAATAAGTTTAAGAACTTCGGCTGGTAGTTCATCTGGGCCTGGTGCCCTCCTGTTTTTCAGCGAGTTCAAAGCATATAAAATTTCTTCCTTTGTTATTTCTGGTCCGTCGCGCTTCAAAGGTATTCCTCCTGTCTATGGTCTTCAAAGAGTTCCTCGACATAATTTTTCCAGGCTTTTAGTTTTTCTTCTATATCTGTTATGATTCTACCATTTATGTCGTATAATGTATTGAGTCGCTTCCTTCTTTGCATTCCTGCTAGTTCTTTTACTTTCTTGTATATATTGAAGCTGTCATGTTTTTGTTGCAGTTCTTCGATTTCTTCACATTTTGTTTTATAGAAATTTTCCGTTGCCACTCTGATATTCTTTCGTATTTCGACTTGTATTGTTTTGTATTGTTGTTCGCATTTGTCTTTAAAAGTTCTTCTTTTATTCATGAGATGTAGAATTTCGTGTCGGTCATCCAATCGTGTTTTGCTGTACGTATCTCATTCTTACAAATTTCCTTCATAGGTTCCATCAACGCTGATTTAAAGTGATGCCATTTCTTATTTATATCATGTTGGTTCTGATTTTCTTCTTCCAGATCAAGTTTTCGTAAGTTGTTGTTTATTTTTGTGTTTATGTTCTGGCGAGTTTTTTCCTTCTGTAAATGTCCAATATCCACTTGGTTCCTTTTAGTGCTTTTTATTGTCCTCTTTAATTTGATGTGAATTCGTGCTAATGGATTATGGTCGGAAAACACGTCAGCGCCTGGATATGCTTTTAACGATTCAACACAATTTCTGTATCTTTCATTTACCAAAAAATAATCTATTTGATTTCTTACCGGTTTCTTTTTGTTGTCTTGCGGAGATTTCCAGGTATATAGTCTTCGCATGGGAAGTTTGTAGAAAGTGTTTGTTATTATGTAGTTGTTCACTTGGAAAAATTCTAGCAACCTGTCACCTCTTTCATTTCTCATCCCAAGTCCGTACTCGCCTACGTATTTATCACATTTTCCGTTTCCAATCTTAGCATTAAAATCGCCTGAGATAATTGTAACATCTCTTGATTTTAGTGAAGATAGGACTGACTGAACACCTTCTCGATCTCTTCATCAGGTTTTTCGGCTGTAGGAGCATATACTTGTATGATGTTTAGTTTGCTCGTATCTGTTTGAAGTTGTAAATGCATGATTCTGATATAGGAGTGGAACCAATCACCGATGACATAATATTTTTCGACACAAGATCTGCAACTCCATTTCTATGGTGGGCTTCATTATTTCCAGAGACATATACCATACCGTTTGCCGTGGTGAGTTGGCCCGAACCTGGTTACCTGCTGTCGCTGATACCGAGTATATCTATACATAGTCTTTCCATCTCTTGTATCACATTATGCATTTTTCCCGACTCAAACATACTCCTGACATTCCATGTGCCAATCTTTAGTTTATTTCCAATTTGGTGTCGTGCTGTTGTTGGCTTCGATTTGTCACAGGGATTTCGCAGGTTAACGACCCGGGAGGCCCTGTGGTCTCGCTTTGAGTTTCCTCCCCTGTCGGATCTTGGTATCCGATATCCATGATCAGTAAAGTTTGTGTTTTGTTGTATAGCCATGATGATTATACTAGAGGAATCCATGTGGATCTTTAATGTAGTGGTTTCTCCTAGCCTTCTACATTCTTATGCCGTTGACTAATAATAGTTCTTCCGCCTTTGGGGCCAATTTCTTAACCCTAAGACAAAAGATTGCTCTTATATTGTTGTTTTCATATATCCCCAAAAGCAGGGTTGCCATTTGCGCCAGATCCGCCGTACTGAAGTCCCTTTTCTCCGCCTTCTCTGCCGGTATGGTCTTCACCCGTATCCCTGGGCCAGGGACCCTAAACAGGTACTAGCCTTCCGGGTCAGGAGACGCCTGGAATCTGCAGTAGGCAGGGATTGATTCATTCTCTCTGATAGGACTATCCAAAAGGAGTTCCTACCTGCTACCTGCAGTCTATGAAACATGCGAATATATTCACATTCATGTCTACACCTTTGTGTCATTACATTCTGGGAAAAGAGCGCTTCACGCGTTCCGAGTCCGTTTCGGAATCCAAACTGGGTATTGTCCATCTGATATTCGCCCTTCTTGTAGATTCGTGTTTGTATGATTCTAAGAAAGGTTTTCAGGACATGGGACATCCGATAGTCGTCACATTGTGAGGCGTTGGGTTCCTTTCGCAGGGTTACGAATGTTGATTTTAGCCAATTCGACGGTATCTTGCTTGAGCTATATAGTTTGTTAAATAGTGCTGTTATTAAATCTAGGCTTTTACTTCCATTGTCTGCAATTAATTTAAGTATTTCAATGTTGATTTTATCGGGACCGGTAGCTTTCCCGTTTTTCTGTGCTTTTATTGCATGAACAACTCCATCTCTGGTTATTTCTGGTGCCTTTTCATTCAATATGTGATCTATCGGTGGTGGGGAGCAAGGTCAATCATCATTAAAAAGTGCTTCGATATATTCTTTCCATCTTGCAAGCTTAGGCTCCACTCCTAGAATTATCTCGTTGTTATAATCTCTCAAGATTGCTCCTTGATGTTTTCTGTGCCTGTTTGTAAGCTCTTTTACTTTTTTATGAACATTGGAGGTGTCATGTTTTTTTTTGTAATTGTTCTATTTCTTTGCACTTTGCCAACCTCCAGATCTCTTTCGCTTCCCGACACTTTCTCCTAATGATCCTATTTAATCGCATGTATTCCGTCGGATTTGCCTTGTACTTCCGTCTGTCATTCATTAGGTCTAATATTTCCTGCGTCATCCATTCCTGTTTCTTGTTGGTTGCCATGAATCTAATGTCTTTTTCCTGTATACTTGTTATTCTAGTTTTCAAATCATTCCATGTCTTTTCAACATCGTGACAGTATTACAAGAAGTTATATGATATTGTATAAAGGGAATATCGATAAATGGAGGAAATGTCAGCTATATTGTTAAGCTTTAGTGGGGGACTATTTTTTAATAATCATTTAGTTATTGTTTCAATCTATTAGAGTTCGTAGGGATCCGTGTTCCAATTATTAAAATTTAACTTTCGAATATTCTGATTTCATTCAAAAATTTGACTATATTATTTAATTTTCGCTTAAAATGTGTACAATTATATTTAATTTGTTTCACCCAAAATTTAATTCAACTCATATGCTCACCTATTACAAACAAGCATAAACAGAGAACCAACTTCATGTTAAAATCTTCAAGTTAACTTTTTTACAGAAGCAACTTCAGAAAAAGTTATATTTACCCTTTTTCTCTAATGAAATCAGTATTATCTTAAACTCATTCAAATTTAAAAAAATAATATGAATAATCCTCTAAATAATGTATGAAGTCCAATTAAATAACGAAATCATTATATTTTTCACGAATGGGAGATTTTTTAAAAATATTAATAAATAAAGTATGTTTATTCATTAATGACTTGTCAATTGTTCATTTATATATTATATAGGATAAATATATAGATATACATAACTTTCGATTTTTGGCATAAAATACCAAATATGTATGTGAAGATTTATTATTGAAATAGTTCTGTTCATAATATAAATTGATCGCAATCATATACGAAGAAGCTCTTTTTTAAACAAATAATCATCCTCTATTTGTTTAAAATTCACACAATTATTCGATCATATGTCAAAAGTGCAGAATGAAACCATCTGTTATTTGACAAATCAGGAATCTACAGAATTGCCAACTTAAATTCAAACCATTCCCCCTGTTTAATTTTCTTTACTCAGTAATGTCAATGTCATGTAATGACATTTAATAATTATACAACATATTTTGGCCCCACGAGCCCGGATGTTTAAAAATATATATGTAGCCCAGGAAATACTGAATTCAACAAAAATAAAGCAAGCAAGTTAAGTTGAGCGATCTACAGGAAAAGGGTCAGTATTCCAATTCATTGATACTTTTTCTATTACTGTATTATAAAGTTGTGTATTTGATTTATGGATGTTGCAGTATTGTCTATTATATTTCAACAATTTCTAATTAACATAAAACACTACAATTATTTGGATTGATAATCTATATAAACTAGACCAATTCACAATTCATTGGAATTTAAAATTATCTATTACCATAAACTATTACAATTATTTCGATTGGTAATCTATTTATACTAGATCTATTCACAAGTCATTTCCTAGCATTATTTCGATTGAAAATCTAGAATACGGCAACTTACAATTCATTTCAATTGGATAATATATAATAGTTACTTACAACTTTCAACATATTTAAGATATTTTTAAGTTATAACAAACAATTTGGCATTATTAATATAGATTTTTACCGAGTATCCATCGAATAGTTACAATTTTAATACAATAAAGTTTATTAACAGCAGCTAGAAATTACGCAAAATCTATTTAATTTGATTATATCGCTTAAGAAATTGATTTGAAACAGAGATTCTCTAAAACAAAGGTTAGAAAACCTAAGAACATTTGCACTTTCTTTAAATGTTAAAAAGCCAGAATTACCTGATTTTGAATTCAGACTTGATGCGTATACAAACCTTCTAGTTGAACTTCAATCCATTCAGACAGATATAGAGGAAAATGTTTAGATTCAGAGGTAGAAGACCATTATCAGTTTAGACATAATTTTGAAAGTGATTATTTTGATATTATTGGAGCTTCAAAAAATTATATCAAAGCAAACAGCACAATTACCGCTCAAAATAATAACTCTAACAATACACGTAGTATAGACAATTCAAGTAATTTCTTACCAAAAATTAAACTTCCTACATTTTAAAGAGACTATGAGTATTGGTTAACTTTCAAAACAAACTATTTATCGATTGTACATAACAATGAATCAATAAATTTAGCAAACAAATACAATTTCTTACGTACCTCTTTAGAAGGGTATGCGAGGCAGGTAATTGAAGGTATTGATTTTGTCGAAGAACAATATGAAGTTGCGTGGAAAACACTTTGTGAAATATTTGACAAGAAGCGTATACTAGCAAATAATCATGTTAAAGTCATATTTAAAACAGAAACCATGAAAAAAGAGTGTGCAAGTTCCTATAGAAGATTAATAGATGAAACTTCAAAACATGTAGCTGCATTAAAAAATTTAAAATTAAGTGATAAAGAAAGCTGCAATATATTTTTAATTTACCTAATAAATTCTAAATTGGATTCAAATTCACAAAAAAAGTGGGAAGAGTTTCAACCAACAAATGACTTGCCAACTTTAAAAGAGTGTTTTGATTTTTTGAATAAAAAGGCAAACGCTTTAGAAAATTGGCAACAAAACCAATCTATCAATTTAAAACCAAATTATTCACATAATATAAGCTATCCACATAATTCCTATAAAAAACCATTTGTTCCTAGAAATGGAGTAAAATGTAATCTTGCAGTCAATACATTAAAATGCAACTTGTGCCAAGCGGATCACACCATATATACTTGTAACAATTTCTTACAATTGTCACCAATAGAACGATTTAATAAAGTTAAAGAGTTGAAACTCTGCATAAATTGTCTTATAACAGGCCATATCAAAGATTAATGTAATTATTAGTTAAATAGTATATTATATACCGCGGGACTGAAGTAGTACATTTAATCCTGAAGGTAAAGTTTATGGCCCGACCGCAGGGAGGGCCATAATTTACCTGAAGGATTAAATGTACTTCAGTCGCAAGGTATATACGATACTTTTCGTACTTCCGGTATGATTTTATTAATTATTTCAATAATTTCAATCAGTTTTTTCTCTCTTCAACTCATTTAATAAACTGTCTTTAAAATAAGTTACCATAGTAACATTGCGTTGTGACAGTTATAATTTAGAAACATTGTCATTACTAGTGTCATTGTAAATTTGAATATTAACGTTAATTACCATTCTAATTAATTATATTTTTCAATAAAATATCCCTTAAATTCGTTTGTTTGTGATTTAATCGTTCCGGGAGTTTCGCCAATATTTAATCCCGGAGGGATTAAATGTGACACTTTAGTACCTGTCACAAGGGAGTGAAGTTGTCACTTTAGGCCCGGAAGTACGAAAAATAAAATATCAGCTGCCCAAGTACGATTATCTACTGTCACCTTTCAAGTTAAAGATACAAGTATTAATTCACACTTAGCTAGAGCAATTCTAGACAGTGGAGCTCAATCCAATTTAATTACACAAGAATTCTGTCAAAAACTTAAGATACCCTTATCGAACATTCATATTTCAATTATGGGCATCAATCAAACTAAATCTATTGTAAACAAAATGTTCTTTTACACTTTGTTCTAATATTTCCAATTTTTCCACTTCTATTAACTGCTTAGTAGTGCCCACAATTAGTAATAGCACTCCATCTCATTTTATTAATCACTTTCAATGGATCATACCAAAGCTATCTGATCCTCTATCTCACGAACCTAGTTATATTGATAGGAGCTAGTGAATTCTGGAATCTTCTTTCCGAAGGACAAATAAAACTAGGTAAACATTCGCCAACTCAGCAAAATACCAAATTGGGTCATCCATTTTCCATTTATCCAGTAATAATCATTAACCAGAGGACGATCAATTACGCAAGTTCTGGGAACTTGAAGAAATTCCATTTAATCGTTTTATATCTAAAGACCACCTTGAATGCGAAACATTGGTCAAAAATACTACTTCTAGATCACCTAGTGGGAAATATTTTGTGAAAATCCCATTCAAATATTCTCCGTCTATTAGGAGATTCTTTTGATATTGCTGTAAATCGTTTTCATGCGTTAGAAAAAAGGTTAAATTCTAAACCCCTAATAAAATCTCTCTACAAGCAATGTATTGATGAGTATAAAGAACTAGATCACTTACAACATATAACTCAAACCAATTATGCAGAGTCTCAAAGCTATTATTTACCACATCACAGTGTATGTAAAGAATTCAGCCTCACAACAAAACTCCGTGTTGTTTTTGGTGGAAGTTGTAAAACCACTAGTGTATGGTCACTGAATGACATACAATATGTCGGTCCAAAAATACAAAATATTTTTGATATTCTCATTAGGTTTCAACAATATGAGTATGTAGTTTCCGCTGATGTGAGTAAAATGTATCGTCAAATATTAGTGCATCATGACCATCAACCGTTTCAAAGAATTATTTGGCGAGACAATCCTAATAAATCTTTATCCATTTTTCAACTGACTACAGTCACATATGGTACAACTTCAGCTACTTTCTTAGCAATTAGATGCTTACACCAATTAGCCGAAGATAATTCAAGGAAATTTCCAGAAGCATCTTATACAATTCTTAATAATTTTTATGTCGACGATCTTTTGACTGGAGTGGATGATCTTAATACTTTATCAATACGATGTACAGAAATTGCTTCAATACTCAATTCAGCTCATTTTCAACTAAGAAAATGGATTTCAAATACTCAAGATCTTCTTGATACAATTCCAAACATAAACATTTCCAGTTATACTCTCCAGATAGGAGATATTGAAGCTTCCAAGACTTTGGGCATTCAGTGGCAAAGCCAATCCGATAGAATAACTTTTTCTATTTCTGAAAATCCTAGCAAATCAAATCAGATAATAAATAAGCGATTAATACTATCTCAGATTTCAAGAATTTTCGATCCGCTGGGTCTTCTCAGTCCAACTATTGTCATTGCTAAAATAATAATACAACAATTATGGACAAAAGGCCTAGCATGGGACGAACCGATCATAAATCAGCTCTTATCAATTTGGAATGATTTTTCCAGTCAATTACAAATTTTTAATAATCTAAAGATCCCTAGAAACGTAATACCTATTAATTTTAAACTAATCGAATTGCATTGCTTTTCAGACGCATCTCAAAAGGCATATGCTTCATGCATATATACACGTAATTATAACTTTATAGAAGAAAAGTATGAATGTTGTCTTCTTTGTGCAAAGTCCAAAAAATCCCCTATTAAACCCACAACAATTCCAAGATTGGAATTATGTGCTGCTCTTCTTAGTGCACTGTTATGTGAACAAGTCAATATAGCCTTATCTAATTCAATTCCAACAGTCTATTGGAGCGATTCTCAAGTGGTGTTGGCTTGGTTAAAATTAGAACCATCCAGGCTTCAACAATTTGTGGCAAATCGAATTTCAAAAATACAACATCTTACTAACATTGAAAATTGGAATTAGGTCTCCAGTCAGCAGAATCCTGCAGATTTAGCATCCAGAGGTATCATGCCTACACAACTGATAAATTCTTACTTTTGGTGGCCCGGTCCACAATTTTTAAATCAAAATTCAGATAGCTGGCCTTGTATTACATTTACTATTGACAATAAGTTACCAGAATTAAACAAGGAATCGAAGATATTACTATCTTCAAATATTCCCAAAAATAATCCTACTTTCGCTTTATTTAATAAGTACTCATATTTTATAAAATTATCACGAGTTACAGCATACATTTTTCGATTCATTAGAAATATTAGATTAAAAATACAATCTAAACCTATTCGTACTGATTCTCTTGATGCAGATGAAATAAATTATGTTCAATTACAATTAATAAAAATCGCTCAGCAAGAATCATTTTCACCAGAACTAAGACTATTAAAAAATAAACAGCAAGTACCGAAAAATAATAAACTATCAACTTTACTGCCATTTTTGAATAAAGATGATATCCTCAGAGTAGGAGGTAGATTACGCTACACTCCATTAAATTACAATACCATACACCCAATTTTATTATGTTCCAGACATATATTAGTTAAACTTATTATCACTCATAAACATAAAGTACTATTACACGCCGGCACGCAATGTTTATTAGCTGCGGTTCGTCAAAAGTATTGGATAGTAGGTGCCAAAAACTTAGTAGACAAAGTAATCAAACAATGTATAACATGTTTTAAGACAAAACCCAATTTTTGTGATGCACCCATGTCCAATATTCCCAGTAATCGTGTGACACAGTCATTCCCGTTTCAGTACACAGACATAGACTATGCTGGTCCGTTTTATGTGTCAGATAGGAAAGGTCGAGGGCGTGATATCACTAAAGCCCATGTATGTGTTTTCGTTTGTTTCTCGATAAAATCAATTCACATAGAGTTAGTTAGTGCACTAACGAGTGAAAATTTCATTTCCTTCCTGCGTCGATTCACTTCTAGAAGAGTTTTGCCTTCTGATGTATATTCTGACAACGGCTCAACGTTCAAAGGGGCTCATAATGAACTCAAAGAAGTTGGTCAATTTCTATATAATACGAAAAATACTATAATCGAGTTTGCCTCAACTCAAGGTTTCATTTGGCATTTCATTCCACCTTATAGTCCAAATTTCGGGGGTCCATGGGAAGCTTCTGTAAAAAGTATGAAATTTCACTTAAAAAGAATTCTCAAAGACACTATTGCAACATTTGAGGAATGGAATACATTACTAATACAGATTGAAGGAATACTCAACTCAAGACCATTATACGCATTATCCAATGACCCCAACGATCTCCTTCCGATTTCTCCGTCACATTTTCTTATTGGACGATCTATCACTGCCCCTCCAGAGTATGAACTACAAGATATACCACCTAACAGATTATCCAGACTACAATTTATACAGCAGCTACAACAGCAATTTTGGAACAAATTTTCGAAAGAATATGTCACAGAATTGCACAAACAATACAAATGGCGAGAAAAGCCAACTCCATTGATGTGGGCACATTAGTTTTAGTAAAACGCCCACACCAGTCATCTTTAAATTGGAATATTGGCAGAATTTTGAAGCTTTATCCCGGAAAAGTTAATGTTTCCCGAGTCGCAGACATCAAAACTACTCAAGGAACCATCCAACGACCTATACGAGATTTATGTCCACTTCCTACCCAAGATGACTAATGATTCACAAACCTTTTAGTGAAAATATGCAAGTGGTTAAAGTGTTTGCTTTATGTTTTTTATACCATTTTGCAAATTTTATGAACTATTTTTGTTTAGTCTTCTATTTTGTTATTTTGAAGGTGCCCTTCAAGGTGGGGCTATGTTTAATCTTCTTTACTCAGTAATGTCAATGTCATGTAATGACATTTAATAATTATACACCCCCTAGTTTAACAACAGGAATTGTGTAATTCCACTTTATTTAGAAAATTAAATTAATGTGAATTATAAAAAATATTGTGTAAAACTTGTGTCACAATGACTTTCTGTAGTACTCGTGATTCACTCGTACTACAAAACGAGTCATTGTGGCACTTATTTTACAAATAAATATTGGATTGTTGAGGTAGGACGAAGTAACATTGTAACAACTTGTTATAAAAGATATCAGCAAAACTAGGTACCTGACTAATACTGGAGGTGAACCACTGGAATTATAATTTTCAGTATAATAGAGTTTAGGCAGTCCAGTAATTATATAGAGAAACATAAATTATGTTCAAACTGAAAATGTATTAAAAAAATAAATACAATAATACAGCAGCGGGTAGAACAGTTGTATTATCCGGCGGGCGTAATTTCGGCCGGTAATCCCTTGGCCTACCTGCATAAATCAAAGGGTACCATTTATGACAGGGGTAATTTCGGCCGAGGGGTTGATGTTTACGATGAGATTAAAATATTGGTAATTACGCTTAATAGTTTCCTTTAAATGTATAAAATTCACAAATAACAGGTATAAAATTATTATAGCTAGTCAGTATTATAACTTATCTTTAAGCTACTAGTCGATAGAAAGCATAAAATATATTATTTGTATACGATGGCATCAGTTTCAGTAATTAAGAGTTCACGCGGTTGTGACTTACTAGTTGTAGAAAAGTTTCAGTTTTGTAAACAGGACGTATTAAAAAGTGGTGAAGTACGTTGGAGGTGTATAAAGAAAAATTTAAGATGTTTAGCCAAACTGTACACTGTTGGTGCGGAATACACAGTTACTAGAAGTGAATTAATCCACAACCACGAGTCCGATGAAACTACGTTGGAGAGAAAAATAGTGACGACTTCATGCAAGCGCAAAGCTGAGGAAGACATATCGGAGAAACCTTCAAAAATTATTAAAAGCGTTCTTTCAAATCATTTGCCAGAGAATTTGTCATCGATAGATGTCAGTCTAATAAGAAGAAATTTGTACAACAGCCGCCGTAAGCTCTTACCAGCCCTGCCTAAGGATATTCACGATGTACATTCTGTACTCGATAGTTATGGACCGAAAACCACAACAGGTGAAAATTTTTTGTTTATTAACAGCACAGCTGATAATATCATTGTTTTTTCTTGCCATACAAATATAATAAGTTTATGTAAAATGAAAGATTTTTACATGGATGGCACATTTTCTTATTGTACAAAATATTTTTATCAGTTATTTACCATCCATGGACTGGAAAATGGGCATTATGTTCCTCTTTTGTATTGTCTGTTGCCCAATAAGACCAGTGACATATATATGAGACTTCTTCTGTTGGTAAAATCTAAAATTTTTGAACTTTATAATATTGTTTTTGAACCGAAGGAGGTATTTGTGGATTTTGAAATCGCAATTCATAACGCATTAAAAGTTGTCTTTCCCAAAACCAAACTAAATGGTTGTAGATTCCACTTGCACCAGGCGTGGTATAGGAAAATACAATCATTAGGGTTAACCCAAATGTATAAAGATAAAAACTGCGAGGAAAGCAAATGGCTTACTCATACTTTTGGGCTAACTTATTTAGACCCCTCTGAAGTTGAAGATTGTTTCATATTTGATCTCATGTCATACAAACCGGACCATAAACTTATAGATAAATACGCAGACTATTTATTAGAAAACTACATAGCGCCAGAATCTCATTTTCCACCAAATATATGGGCATATGAAAACCCATCAATTAAAAGAACCACAAATGCCTGCGAATCATTCCATTCGCACTTTAATTCTAGTTTTTATTCAAGTCACCCTTCTATATTTATTTTTATAGAAAAATTAAAAGATTGTCAGATCGATGCATATTTAAAAATAAAAAATTTAAATATTCCAGCAAAAATTAAAGACAAACAAGTAAAAAACAAACTAAAATTTATCGAAAACATGGTAAATATGCTTCGATCTGACAATATTTCTAGAATTAATTTCGTTAAATCTGTATCACATCAAAACGTTTTTTAAAAATTTATAGTTTACCTAAGTTATAGAAATAAGTTGATGTAATAATTTTATTGAAATAAGGAAATATTTTAATATAAAGCATTCTGTTATTTTATTTGATTTGCGGCCGAAAATACCTATGAGATAAGGAAGCAACTTAAAACCTCCGGCCGAATTTACCTACCGGCTTTTAGTACCTGCCCTTTTTCCGGCCGAAATTACATCCGCCCGTATTATCCACAAGAAAAGGAATTAACGTATCATATGACCAATTGACGTAAAACTACAAATCTACATTACAAAAATAACGTTATCTACGATTATTTGGGTTTCAAAAACAAGTCAAGATTCACTGAATAATTTCATGGAACATTTGAAAAATCTCTCATTCGTTAAAAATATAATGATTTCATTAACTAATTGGACTTCATATATCATTTAGAGGTCTATTCATTTTATTTTTTTAAATTTGAATGAGTTTAATATTATACTGATTTCATTAGAAAAAAATGGTATATATGAGTTTTTTTGAAGTTGCTTCAGTAAATAAGTTAACTTGAATATTTTAACATGAAGTTGGTTCTCTGTTTATGCTTGTTTGTAATAGGTGAGCATATGAATTAAATTAAATTTTTGGTGAAACAAATTAAATATTATAGTCCACATTTTAAGCAAAAATTTAATAACATAGTCAAATTTTTTAATGAAATAAGGATATTTGAAAGTTAAATTTTAATAATTAGGACACGGATCCCTACGAACTCTAATAGATTGAAACAATAACTAAATTATTATGAAAAAATGTCCACCACTAAAGCTTAACAATATGGCTGAAATTTTTTCCATTCATCTATATTACCTTTATACAATCTCGCATAACTTGTAATACTGTCTAACTATAAATATTAAGAAGCATTGTAGCTAGTATGTTGCTTTGGTCAGCTTTACGTCCAATTGGTACAATCCGGGATTTCTTCATCTATTCATCAGTGTAGTTTGTAAAAATTGTTGTAATCTGATCCCTCCATTCAATCTCAGGTCTTCCATCTAATATGCCCAAATATCATCCCTTATAAGATCAAACCACTTAGGTTTCATGAATTTAATACAATAGCACAATCAAAAACAGCTGTGTGTGTGATTAAAAGATTGTTGACGCTTTCAGCAGATTTTTGGTAATCTTACGTGTATCATTTCAAAATACTAACATTGAACAGCTTTTCTATTATTTTCCTTCGCACATTACAAAATGTATATATATATATATATATATATATATATATATATATCGGTTTTAAAACGTCTTTCGACGTTGTCCGATGTCTAACTTCCATCTCTTCCTATCGTCCCATTGGCCCTCTCTCAGGTCTCGTGAGCTCATCGCCTTCGCTATTCCTTCTTTCCATGTTTTCCTAGGTCTTCCGCGTTTTCGACGATTAGGGATTACTTTCTTGGGAAGTCTTTTCTCTTCCATCCTCTGAACATGCCCGTACCACACTAATTGTTTTCTCTCGATGTCCGTTATTAAGGAGCCTTCTATCCCCATTTGGAGACGTACGTCCTCATTTCGTATTCTTTGTCTTCTGCTGATTCCTAACGATCTTCTGAATACATCCATTTCTACAGCTTCTAATCGTCTTTTGTTGTTTTCTGTTATTCGCCACGTTTCTGACCCATATAATAGGCTGCTCTTTATGAGGGTTTCGTAGATATTATATTTTCTATGTTTTCCGATTTCCTTACTCCAAAATATCCCATTCAAACACCCAATTATCCGTCTAGCTTGTGTGATACGTTTATTTATTTCTTTGTCATCCTTCCCTGTTATGTCGAAAGTTACACCTAAATATGTATATTCATCGCAAGCCTCAATTTCCTCCTTTTTCAGTTCTATGTTCATCTTCTCTTGTGCTATAGGTAAATATTTAGTTTTTTGGGTATTAAGTTGCAAACCCCATTTTTCGTATTCTTCCTGCAGTTTACGTGTCATATATTCTAAATCATCTTTGTCATTTGCGATTAAGACTTGATCATCCGCAAACTGTAAGGTATATAGACAGACACCGCCAAGGTCAACACCCATTCCCTTACACTTTCTCTTCCACAGGTTTAGTGCTCGGGCTACGTAGATTTTAAATAGTGTGGGTGAGACACAGCATCCCTGGCGTAGTCCTTTATTTACTATGAATTCTGGTGACAATTTATTGCCTACTTTTACTTGTGATATCGTTTGGTCGTAGAGATTTTTCAAGGCTTTTATTAGGGTATGACTAATATTAGTTTCTTGTAGGACTTTCCATAACTTATTTACAGGAACCGTATCATATGCTTTTTGGAGGTCAATAAACATGAGATGTACATCCTGATTGGTACCCATTTTTTTTTCTATCATCTGTTTTAAGCAAAAAACGTTGTCTGTGCAGGTTCTCCCAGCTCTAAAACCCGATTGCTCCTCTCCTTCTTGTTCCCTGTATTCAGATTCTATTAAATCTCGACCATTACAAAATGGTCACTTCTATTCGAACAATGTGTTTTCTCAGAATGTAATTGCGAATCATACCATGGTATGTAATATACTCCTTAAGCAATTGCAGTTTTGAACCTGTCAGTACCAAAATGTATTTTTTTGATTGGACTGTTATTTTGCATCTTATATGGACACTTTGATTGATTACTTGTATTCAGTTCACAGGCGAAAAATTCCTCAAAAAATTTACGGTGAATATTCAAATTCAAAAAATACTTTTCGAACAACTTACACTTGAATTATTTTTACATGCTCCAGAATAATTATTTGACGGCTTTTTGGAATAGATTTCGATAAATCTCAAGCCCGGTTTGACGTGTTTATTCAACTTATTTTTCTTTGTAATTCCATCTTCCTGTGCTTTCCGGAATCCAATCGAAAATTATTACGAATCAATGAAATTACCAAAAAAAATTTCAATTTACTCTGCAGAGCAATAAATTAGCAAGTAACATAAAACATATTCTGATAATCTCAGGTTGTAAAAGCGTACTATAGAAACTTTCTCGGTTAAAGATAAATTGGATTATAATACTAAAGGACATAATAAATACCGTTATAGATCTAGAACAGGAAGATAAACAAGTTAAATTTGTTTGAGTTACTCACCCTGGAATAATCCATAATGAAAAAGTGGACATATTAGCCAAAGATCGCTACAAAGTAATCAGAGTGTAAACGATCCGCTTAGCCTAGTAGATATGTTCCTGATATCAAAAAATAAAAGTATAGTTAAATGGATGGTGAAATACAAAAATTCGTACAAAGGCTTATTTTATAAGAAAATCAAACTAACTTCACCATCAGTACCATGATTTCTTGGGCTTAACTTTTCGAAAGATTTTATACTAACTATATCTAGAATTACAAATTTTTAAATTGATATATCAACATATTCGGAATTTGGTTTTAAGAATTTGAGTATCTTATTATAAAAGAAGTAGAAGTGAGAAATAAAGACGAAAAAATATAAAAGAAGATGATTTAAGTAGCTTATATTATAAAACATATATATTTGAATTTAGTGTATAAATTAGATGTGAAAACTATCAACGTACGGTAAAATTATGGTTAATCAAATGATTGATTAGGCTTATGGAAAAACTAGGATTCGCAGTCAATATCACAACCACACACACATTAACCTTGATAAGTTTGTTATGAGTTCTTAATTTATGGGTTAAAATGTTCTGTCTAGATGAAAACAAAACTTGTCTCATTTTTCTTAGATGGAATTTCTAGAATCAACATTCACAATTACACTGTCTGTCGCACATTTCGTGTTCAGATACCAATGGTAAAGTCAAACTTATCTAGTTTGGTCCTACATTTCCAAGCTTTCGAGGATGATTATTCTCATCATCAGGGAGACTAAAATGGAAAAACAACATTTAAATAATATGGTCAACGGAAGAATAAAATTGTAATGAATTTCACAACCACGTCTGTACTTACCTCCGAAGATTCTTTTGAAGTCTCTGAAAAGTTCAATAATTTTGTAATTCCAGAAAATTATGTTCTGGCCAGTTTGGATGTGGTTTCGTTGTTCAGTAATGTTTATCTAGATGCTTGTTTAGGAGCAATCGATAAAAGTTGGGATCGCATCAGTGCCCATTGTTCCATCCAGAAGGAAGCCTTTGTTAAATTGATAGTTTTTCTCTTTGACAGTACTTACTTTACTCTTAATAACAAAATGTACAAACAAACCTTTGGTACACCAATGGGTGCTTCAATCTCTCCTATCTTGGCAGCTTATGTCATGGACGATGTGTAGATACCGTCATTCCAGTACTTTCTTTTACTCCTTTTTTTATACAAAAGTATGCCGATGACATCATTTTGACACTTCCTCGAGAAGGCCTTGATGAAATTCTGGATACATTCAACAGTTATGATTCGAACATCCAATTGACGATAGAAATGGAAGACGTCGATAATTCTGTACCATTCTTAGACACTAAGTTCATTCGTAACAACCATACAATTATTAGAGATTGGTACAGGAAGCCATGCAGTTCTGGTAGATATCTAAATTATCACTCATACCATAAGCGTTCCATGAAAGTGAGTTTGGTTAAACAAATGAAGCAGAGAGTACTCAGAATTTCTAATATTTTTCATAATAAAAATCTTAATATTTCACTTAATATTTTCTTGGTTAACTCCTATCCAAGAACGTTACTAATTAAGATATTATTTAGCACATCTACCACCGTGAACTTGCTGCTTGAAGATAGCCATCCTAACTTGGTCCGAACGGATGTTGGAGCTGATGTGCCCCCTTCTCAACTGGTTTTTGCTATTTTGCCATACATTAGAGACATAACTCCGAGACTTGCCAGATTGCTCAGTGCATGTGGGAACTTTAAAATAGCTAACAAAACAATACTATCAATCAGATCAATTTTCACTAGAGTAAAAGATAAGAGTCAATTGACCTCACTTACTAATGTTGTGTATAGTATTCCATGTAGAGACTGTGATAAACAGTATATCAGACAGACTTTAAGATCACTGTCGAGCCGTATTGTATCACACAAGAGCGACTGCAGATTACACCCAGAGCGGTGCGCGTTGGCATTTGATGTAAATTCTCTTGATCATCAGATGAATTATGAGGCTGTGAAAGTGTTGGCGACTGAGTCTAACAAAACTAAAAGGTCATTCATAGAAATGGCTTTTATTTCACAATACAGCAATGTTATAGATAAAAAAAAACAGATATTGACCACTTGAGTGAGATCTATTCCTTTTTTGTCCTTAGATGATAACTGTACTCTCCCGGTCGCTTATAGCAACCATATTGCTCCTAACAGCACCATCCTTATTACTTTAACTTAATAAAATCTTCAAATTTGAGTGTATTGGTGTTGGTAAATACATTCCGATAATACAAGTTTACATAGTTATTATATTATATTTTGTTACTATATTGTTATTATTATTATTATTATTATTGTGCTGTTTTCTGTCTCTTTTCTTCATCAACAGTGTAAGTTTTATTGGAGTTATGTTGCCTACATACACCAATATTGTCATCCTATCTTACACACAATAGAGAGCGTTTCCCTCTCTCTCTCTCTCTTCCTCTCTCTTCATACATCTTCTTGCTAATCCCATTTTGTTGGCACTACAACAGAGGCCATTATTGAAATGGTTACATTGTCCCACAATTCTCTGATTTTGGACTGTTGGTAACATTGTTTGTCCATTTTTACATCCCATTTAGAGGGAAAAGTATATCATTTCCTTACCGGCGTTCAACATAACAACGCTTGAAGATTATTTCAATTTACAAAATGGTGCTGCATTCCGATTTTTCATAGTTATGATGATTTGGTTGTTCAATGTGAATCTCAATTCTACTCAATTATTACACAATTCATAATCTGTAGTTCAAATTATTACAACATAATGGAGTCTAACCTCACTTCGGAGGTAAGTACACACGTGGTTGTGAAATTCATTACAATTTTATTCTTCCGTTGACCACAGTATTTAACTGATGTTTTTTTAATTTTAGTCTCCCTATTGATGAGAATATTCCTCCTCGAAAGGTTGGACATTTTCCGCTAAGAGTAAACTTTTCCTTTTTTCGTGCTGCAATTCCCCAATATTCACCAGTTATATATATATATATATATATATATATATATATATATATATATATATTGCGCAACACTTCTCGATGGAAAACCTAAAGCCACAACAACTGTCTCCTACTTTTCACATCAATTTTGGAAAAAGTAGTCTTACGAAGAGAATTCTTGAATCTATTACGATTAATTATTTCATTAGCAATTTTCTTATCAAAACCGTTAAAAACAGCAATATTTTCGATAACACGTCTTTCAATGATCAATGGGAAAATGGGAACTTTCCTTTTATCCTGCACATACAAAAGGTTTGAGGAACATGTTCATCAGCGCAGGTTTTAATTAAATTTATAAATAAAATAGTACTACAAAAAGCTGTTAGGTGATACAAGTAATAAATATACTGGATTTGGAAAAGAATGATATTTAAAAAATTAGCTGTAACGGTTGTGACTGAAAGTATGTTGAGCAAACTTATATTACTGTTAGTGTTCGGTTTAAGGAACGTTTAGCTGATTTAAATAGTGACGTAGAGAAAAACCGAGCATACTAAAAATCATAATCATAATCACTTTAGGTAATTTATAATTTGAACAAAATATATCTAACTAATAGATTGTTGGATATGTTCCAATGTAGTGAAATAACTGGATATAAGAATAGTTTAAATAGAGGCAAAGGGTCAATTCCTTATAATCCACTTTCAAATTTATTAAATGGAAACCAAATGTGAAATTTTCCCGCGGAAGTAAGTCTTCTCTCTTCAACTCTTTCCCGTAAGAAGTTGGCATTGGTGCTTAAAATTTAGTATAATTGTAGGACCAAAACGAATTAATTTACCTTCGGTTTCTGAAGACGATAACTTGGCTATCGAGACGCTTTATTTTGATTAAGTCTATCGTTCATTCTGTTAGAGTTGATTGATAAACTTATCAATTAACGCTGTTAGTTTCGTTCAGAGAAGGCGATTTCAAATATTTGGTCTCTGGATTTTATATCCCTATCCCTCTAGATTATGTGGACAGTATATTTCTCAAATGGCACCACAGAAACCTGCAAGAAATGCTAACAAATAAGGCGACTAGAAAATTAGAATGTCTATTCCAAATGGTGGCTCATGCAGTTTTTGTCATTATTATTATAACCCAAAATATATTTATTGAAAATACTCTGAAGGACTTTATAATTAGTTTGAGAATAATGTGTAGTTATCATAGCTAAAATGTTTCAATCACAATTTTAGGTTACCTTGGGAGCTTACCTTATGCCAGTGGACAATCAGTTTCCAAGAATGAAGATATATCGGACAGACTTAGTGCGATAGACTATATATACCAAACTTTAAGTGGTGTAGTGCACCGTATAATAAATATAACAGCGGGTCGTGAGAAAGGATTTTTTCCCTTTTCAAATTCGACTACTAGTGGAAGAAGACGTGCTGTGGCAGAAGACAGTTTGGAAAGAGAATAAAAGGGAAATATTCCCAAATCAATTAGAAATTTGTAATTTAAAGTGAGCATTTCAAAAAAGAATATTTGATTATGTTTCAATGTAAATGAATTTATATGAGAACAAATATTTGTATATAGAATCAATATCTGGTACCAATTCCTGAATTCCTCTCATCGTATTTCTCCATATAGACGTTCAAAATACAGGCTGTTTCTCGTCGAGTTTACACTATCTATATATAAGAAACTACTAACGCGAATTTAATAAAAATTGTTATAAATGTAGGTTACGGCAAGTTTATTGAACATTTTTTGACAGCCATGCACTTCTGATTATACTGGAAAAGAACGACAACTTTATTATTTTAGATGTAACACCCTGTATGTTATCAACTTTTCGGATTCTACATCCAACTTTAATGTCACCTTGTGTAGAATACCCCCTAACATACCAAAGGAAAAACATCTTGTCGGGTTGATTGGTAGAACAATATAGGTAATTGGTGACATGTTGAAAACTTCTTTATTTTATACAGTGTTGTTAAAAAAATGATGAAAAGTTGAAGTTCAGAAATGTCAAATATGAAACAACCACATTTTCATTCCTTTACCAAGGTCGAAAATAATGGCAATTCATGTTCACTTACCTATACCCAATCTTAAGCGTTTTTGATATATTAACATGTATTTAATCATATTATTTATTTCAGGCTTTTTATTGCGTAGGCGTAGGCCGTGTTATTTATTCTTTCATTTTAGCTGGTTGTGTATTTACCTGTCATAATTAAATAGTATTGTTTGTCATTATTTCAAGTCAGTCGCGTCGCACAGTGGTAGAAATGACTCATTTCATATTAAACAAAGAATATTATCTAAATTTACTTTTAATACATTGTGAACGTGGCAGAGTTGCTACTAGAACATGTGCTTTACTTGATACAATGCATCCAGATCGACTATAACTCACTCGTGACAGATTGAAGGAATAATAAATAATTTTTTCCACTACTAGCTGTGAAGTTGACAATTATTGTGTCATCTAGTCAACTGAGAAGTTGAATTTCTCTATTAGTGGTTAATAATTTTTTCTATTGTTAACCTAGGTCAATAATGGACAAATTCAAACGTTTTGAGAATTCATGGATAATAGCTTAACAAAAACAAGTACAACATAATTTTGTATATCCATGAGATTGTGTTTAACATATTTACTGCTTGAAATTTCCTAACAAGATAAAATTAATTCTATAAAACTGTCATTAGTTTAAAATTCGCGCTCAACCAAAAATTTCTGATGACATAAGGAGTGCGTTCATAATATATGGGTGAGGTGAGGAGCGAAAACAGTGTCAGTGTCAGTCAGATGACGGAGTAATATCGCAAGTTAAGATATTTTTTTCTGGAAATATCTTTCTAAAAAGTTTAATTTTGATTAGAAAATACAACTTTATTGCTTCAGAGTTACTCACAGTATGAATGATAAATGTGAGAACAATACAAAGTTAGATTATGATTAAATGCTGACAATATGATATACTATATGATATTATTATATAATATGCAAATTGGCTTCACATTACTCCTCCCTCCTTAAGATAGAACAACGCCGTCAAAGGGGTTGTTTTGTTGGGGTTGGTGGTTAGCTTCTTTCTTCAGTTTTAAATATCTCCAGAATATATAAGTTACGGCAGCTTGTATTAGGAGTGATAGAAGGCCGGGAATATTCCATACTGCGGGGTGTATTTCTTGATTTTATATTGGCTTCGTCAATTTTAGCTTGGAGTTTGCTTCTAATTTGATGGGTACTTCTGTGGATTTATCTGTTATCGTGAGTTTCCATTCGAATATTGGAAGTATTCATGGATTTATTGCTGTTATTTCTTGGATATTACTAAATGTTGAAATTTTTGGTCCTGATTTCACATCCTGCGGGGATTTTGAATAGAGTATTTGACTAATAATATGCGTCTCTTGTTACAGTTCGATTCAATCATAATCGGCACACTTGAAAGTAAGGGTAGGATAAACTGGTCGTTAATTCTTTCAATCAGCGGGTGAGTCAAAATTGCTGATCTTGCTCGACAGGTGGGTTTTTCACCTTTCAAAATTGGGATGATCCAAGAGTCTGGACTGATATCTTCGTGATTTTGGCATATATAAAGGTTGTTCAACTTCGGACATGGGATGTCTTTGTATTGATGACTGCTTGTACCGAGTATCAAAAAGGATTTGTCGGGAATGATTATGGAGTTGTGGTAGGGGAGGGTAATAGGACGAAAAGTTTGATAATTATCAATTTTTAAGATAAGTAGATGTATTGCGAAAATAATATTAGTTTTATTAATTAGAGTTTGTATACCGGCTAATTCGTAATAGTGAAATGGATTTTTGAATTTAAGGATTTTATTTCCTCCGTAAAGTTTTCCCAAAATGGTCTACTAGTTTCAGTAGTTCGTTAATGGCAATTATTGAAGTAAGTAAAACTCATGAATTAGCAAACATAATGGCATTTTCGAAATTATCTAGAAAACTAATGAGATTTTGGCAATTTAGAATTATTTGGTCTAAAGCGTTATCTTACGTAGTTTATATATATATATATATATATATATATATATATATAATATATATATATATATATATATATATATATATATATATATATATATATAATATATATATATATATATATATATATATTATGATGAAATATATGGCTGTAATAGTAGCATGGCACAAGGTATTTGGCGAAAGAAGTTATTTGATATGAAAGTCTTATCGTTTATTTGTTAGAGGCAAAAAACTAAACTAAGATGGCATTGTCATGCTAAAAATAACAATAAATTTTCAAATCATAACCAAATCTAGTCATTATAAGAAGTTAAAATTCAAATAAATCGTTTAAGATATTTCTAGTTGCAAGAAATGAAAAATATACAATTAAAACCAGAATATGAGTGATATATTTATTAGATCATATTGTTTTTAACTAGCTTTAAGGGGTGTAAGTAATGATAAAATTATTATTGTCAATTTCTGAACATAATAATGATATTTTGAAGTGAACTTTACCAATCAAAATCTAAAAATACAATAGAAAACATGAATATTTTGAGAATTTGACAGATGTCAAACCAAAAAGAACCTTAACTTATTTATAAAGAGGAACAGGAATTACTCCAAGTAGTCCAGAGTAGTCTTTAAGCCTTGTAGGATGAACATAAAAAAAAAGACTACATTGTTGCTAGGCGACAGTGATGTTTTTTGCACAGGGGAGAGTAGCCATATTTTTTTTGGAGTGGTATCAGATTTTTGAATGTTTAGTCAGGAAATAGAGAGAATTGATTGCGTTTAGTTACATTTCACTAATCATATGAAAGTTTATGAGTCCAAAAGTAAACCAACATAATAAAATGGTTTACACTGTCAGTAGCTGAATCCCGATATTCGACGACAGAAGGTATACCTGAAGGAAGCACGTATATAAGATCACCAGGTATAAACTATTTATAATATTTTGCAAAATATTCGCACATAAGTACGTACAATTCCGTTATATTGGCCAAATGAAATATAAATGAACATTAAAGTGTATTTAGCTAGATTTTGAAAACTTTCCTTCGCCGCTGAAGAAATTGTGTCAAATTTAAAACAGAAAAGACTTTGAATGACATACCTAGGTTCGAACTAATATTTTCATTATTATAATTGCAAAACAATTATTAAATTAGTGAGTTAATTTAGATTATTAGTTAGTACGTATAATTTGAGATTGAAATACGTTTTGTTGCCAATTTTCATCTCTCAATTTACTAAAATTATTAACATAACCTCAGAAAAAGTTCGGCAACACAACACGAATTTCAAGATTCACGTTTGTTTAATACTCATAAGTTGGTTTTGGTTTAATATTCTGAAATAGTTTGGAACAAAACTGCATTACAATATCTAATGTACTTACCTGATGTTCAGGAATAAAGTCACACATCAAATGCAATTTGCGTATGTGACACATATCACAACTTTTATAAACACAATTACATATTTTTGTCCTTTCTCCTTTATTCCAACAGCGTATAAAATCATATTATATATTTAATAAATAATTTCTATAACACCAAACGACTTCTTCTTCTTTTTTTTAAATAACTTGTCTCAATAAACACAACTGAACAGCTGATTGCAAAATACGGTGAAGGTCAAATCATTATAAATAACTCATGCTACAGGGTGACAAAACTGAAGCACGACCCAAATGAGATTTTAATATTGTTGTAATTGGGGATTTTTTTTATTCTTTCTTAATTATAATAAGGTGGGTAATTTTAACAATAATTAAATAAATATTGTCTTTGTTGCTTGATACATTTATTGTTGTCACAAGGACAAAGACTGGCGTCCAGTGGGAAATTCAAAATACCTCACAGATCACAAGTCAAAAAAAATAGTAACATTATATATGTCAGACTCAAATAAATTGTAACCCACGACAATATATATATAGATATATATATATATATATATATATATATATATATATATATATATATATTGCAATTTGTATATATATATATATATATATATATATATATATATATATATATATATATATATATATATATAAAGTTTCGCTTTTTTTGGTTCTCGGTCTTTTTTATTTAATTATATATTGTTTATTTTGTATTCTTGGGATTGAGGACCATTTTTAAAGACATTTAACTAGTAGTTAATACATTTTTATTTTACGTTTCGGTCTTTCCATACCATCAGAAATAAAATTTTTGTTATAACTAAAAAAAACGGTACAAGTTACAAAAAGAATTTTAAAAGCAAAACAAATAAATATTTCCTTCGACAGAACGTTTATTTGATTATTCAATATATTTTATAGATGTTTAGGACGTATTGTATTGGAATATACGAGTATTTGTTCTATACAATGAATGCAGGCGTAACGAGGTTTTATTATGTCGTTTTTGTGTTGGAAAGGATTTTATATTTATATAGGGAGTGGTAATAAATTTATTATATTTGGAATGTGCCACGTGTTTCTCTGTATTTCTAACTTTTTATAATGTCATTATAAATTTTACTAAGATTTTTTGTGTCATTCTTTAAATTTACGGAACTGGTTTTTATTTGTATTTTTATCATTTCTAGAACTTGGCGTTTTTTGTGTGGTTTTCATTTCGAAGAATTTTTGTATTTTCGAAATCAAATTCGTGTTGATTTTCTGAAACATGGATAGTGAGTGCCGTTTTGTTTCGTTTGTCATATTTGTGACTATTTGTTCTGAAAGTCTAGGGCCAAATTTTGCTGCTCCTTTGGAAAATGCGAACGATATACCTATCCCGGAAATAATAAGGAACATCGAGACTTCCCTCATAAATCTTAATTCGGAAACTAAAGATAATTTGCGGTCCCAATGCTGCAACATCATAACAAATCATAAAAATAATTCAACCTTTAACATTCAAAATAGACAAAATAGAAAATTTACCAACTAAATAAATAAAACAAATCGTTTCTAAGGCAGAATAAAAATATAACAGTATTAAAACCTGATAAAACTAACAAAACTGTGATAATGTTTAAACACAAATACCAAGAAAAAATGTATAACTTACTTAGAGATGATACTACTTACAAACAGCTAAAGAACGATCCTACAAATATATACCAGAAGAAATACAATGCATTAGTAACAAATTGGGAAAACAAAATATATATTTCTCCAAACACAGCAAAAAATTTGAAAATATAAAATTCGCTTCCACCTAGAATCTATGGTCTACCAAAACTGCACAAAGAAGGAATACCACTTCGACCGATTATTTCATGTATCCAATCGCCTTTCGAAAAACTATCCAAATATCTTAAAAAAATTCTTAAAAACATTGTTTACCAGGATAAATACTACATAAAAGACTCAATAGATTTCAAAAATAAAATTAAAAACATCACCATGCCAGAAAATTATATACTAGCATCCCTAGATGTTAAATCATTATATACGAGTATTCCTATAAATTTAGCAACAATATAATAATTAAAAAATGGAATCAGATCAAAACATACACTGATATACATATGAGTGAATTCTTAGAAGCTATAGAACTCACTCTGAATTCCACCTATTTTTTGTATGAAGAGATATTTTACCAACAAATTGAATGGTGTGCCATGGGGACCTCGATTTCTAGCGTCATTGCCCAATTAGTTATGGAAGACCTTGAAGAAATAATACTGACCAAAAACTCAATTCAAACACTATTTTCTACAGGTATGTTGACGACTGCATATTAGCAATTCCAAAAAATACACAGATAGCTGTTGAATCATGAGATAAAGCTTTTTCCTTGATTTATAGGGGTGAGATAGCTGTTGAATCGTGAGATAAAGCTTTTTTCTTGATTTATAGGGGTGAGATAGCTGTTGAATCGTGAGATAAAGCTTTTTTCTTGATTTATAGGGGTGAGATAGCTGTTGAATTGTGAGATAAAGCTTTTTTCTTGATTTATAGGGGTGAGATAGCTGTTGAATCGTGAGATAAAGCTTTTTTCTTGATTTATAGGGGTGAGATAGCTGTTGAATCGTGAGATAAAGCTTTTTCCTTGATTTATAGGGGTGAGATAGCTGTTGAATTGTGAGATAAAGCTTTTTCCTTGATTTATAGTGGTGAGATAGCTGTTGAATCGTAAGATAAAGCTTTTTCCTTGATTATGCCATACATTTGGTCTTACAAGATTTCAACAGTTACCATGACACACTACAGTTTACCATTGAACTAGAAAAAAATTATCAAATTAGCTTTTTGGACCTTACCCTCCATCATACAACTAACACCATAAAAACGGAATGGCACACAAAAGATACCTGGTCTTCCAGATATTTAAACGTTAAATCACAACACCCTCTAACACAAAAAAAAATCTGTTATTATAGGACTCGCAGATCGATCAATAAATCTGTCCGACTCCGAATTCAGAGAGAATGCAATAACAAAAGCTAATTATGCCCTTATACTCAACAACTATCTCACTAATTTGATAAATAAGATATTTAAAAAACGTTTACATATATATTATAACCATAGTAATACAAAAACTAAAATAGACAATAAAACAAACCAATTCCTCACTTTGCCATATATACCAATTTTATCAGAAAACATACATGTTGCTCATAAAGGGTACAACCTACTGAAAACCAATTACACCTATCTAAAAAGTCCAATCTCAAAAGAAAAAAAGAGCAATATAGTCTATAAAATATCATGTAAAAACTGTGAAGGGGTCTACATCGGACAAACAAGTCAGTATTTGAAAAACAGAACAAATAGTCACAAATATGACACTACGTACTTACTTGTGACTCTACTTACATGATTATAACAACTTACCTAAGAAGACAGCTAACCCAATACAGACAACAATATGATTCCAATTTCCATAACAAATTTTAGAATTTGGCATATCTGCACATAATGTTTTCAAAATAGCAGCTTCGAGTGTTAAAATTGGATGTGACATATTTGCGGGTTCAATTAAAGTTATTTCACCAATGGAAGTTGTTTCTTGCAGTCAACCCAAATCTTGAATAGAAAAATAGAAAGTGATATATTGTATTCCTTTAAACCACGTCTATCAAAACATTTTTGAGAAATGTAACTTGTTGGCGACCCTGTATCTAGCAAAACACAAGCACTCTGGAATTTACCATAATTAGCATCTAGAACGTCAACGTAATAAAACTTTTATAAAAAGTTGTTGCCGAATGTTGCGTATTCGTAATATTTATATTTTCCAAATTTGACGTGGTAGGTAAATTTAGTTTATGCTCATTTGGTTGTATAGTATCAGAATTTTTGTTTGAATTGAAATGCAAATAAGAGTGATGCTTGCAATTACAATAGCGGCAAGTAATTTAGAATTGCATTTAATAAATAAATGCGATGAGCTAAGACAATTAGTACGCCAATTGTTATCTTTGCAAAACTGATAGTTTTCTTGTGGAGATATTTTTGCAAACTCTGAACATTTATAATTTGTATATTCTTGTCTACAAAACCCACAAATACTATTATTATAATTTGAAAGATAAGAAGAAGTAAATTTCGGTTTTGGAAGATATTTTGAGGATTGTATCGATTTAATTTAACTTTAGAAATATTATTACGTTGATTAGAGACATTTTTGCAACTAATATATTCAGCGGCATTTAACGCCAATCACTTTTTTGTAATGAAATGTTTTAAAGATTGAAAAGAAGGAATATCGTTATTAGAGGCTGCTTTAAATAAATGCTCATATTCAAAATTAACAATAGTTTCTGAGTCTTAGTGTTTTGTGAAAAGAAAATATAATAGAAAGTCCCATTGAGCAGCCGGAAATGCCAAATTTTCCAGAGCCGCGAGATTTTCTGTAAAAGTATCTAATAATGTTCTTAAAGCATGTGCATTTTTTGGATTTGTTACTACAGGTTCATTTAAAATTGCCTTAAGGTGTTGTAGAGCTTCATAATTTTCCTCCAGAACCAGATATTTCAATACTAAGTTCAATGGAAAACCACTTAGTGAACCTACTAGGTATGTAAATTTTTCAACATTCGAATATAATGGATTCTCATGTACAGGTTGGCAAATTACGTAATTTTAGCAGTTGACGTTGCGCGAGAAAGCCTTACAACTTAACAACATTGTAAACGCAGTTACTGGGAAGCGCAGGCGACGTACATTCCGTATTCAAAGTTTTAAAAGTTGTGAGGTGGCTAATACGTACGGGGGTAACACAATATTTTGAATTTGGATTTAAAAATAATGAATTGTGGCACATGTATAATGCTATATAAAATCGAGTTTACAAAACAAAATAACGTTAATGTGTTCTTTATTAATAAGTAAATGAATAAGGGAAAACAAACTATTAGATTTTTCTACGAAAATTGGGGTTTTCTGTACAGACTTGATTATGTATTGCTTCAAAAACCATACAGGGAATTCTATAATTACCCTTCATTGTTTTATGTGATGTAAATAATAAATAATAAATAGATTCCAAGAGACATAAACTTTCACTTTTACTTCAAATTAATGTCTTTTAAGTGGTTCCTTCATAATATTCGTCATTGAGGTTTATTTGTATATAAATTGGAAGTCAGTTAGATTTTGTAGATAAAGCGTGCAGTATAAGGATTGTTAAACGACTTTCTAAATTTAACTATGGCCAACAATTTCTCCTGTTCGTAGTAATAGTTATTCTTAATGATATGTAGTAGATAATAATATAAAAATTCGGGTTTATACAAAACATTTGAAAAACAAATTGCGGAAATCGCCTTAAGAGATGGCCTAATAAGTATAGGTACTAATAATATAAATAAAATATTAAAGCTTTTTTGTGGTAGATATTTCTACTTTCATATGTGAGTTCTTGGGTTTTTGCAGATATTTACTATGAAATTAGAACATCTCTTCACTTTTTACAGAGTTAGGACTGGCAAAACAGAAAAAATCCTGGTTCTGGGTGGCGTCAATTATTGTTTATTTAGAACTAAGTACAGATGTGCTACAAATAATATATTACTCGAGTGGAATTCGTCTCTAATATCTACCATTTTTAAACACCTTTTTACATTTGTTGCGTTTAATGTATTCAGTCATACCACCTACAAACAAACACTATATTGAAAAATATGTTTTAGATGTACAGGGATCATCAACAGTAAAATAATGATGTGTATACAAATGATTCTTCAAATCTCTTTCTATATCAACTTCATCATCCTCGCTATCTCCGTCTTCGGCCAAATTAATAATAATATCATCTACAACAGAATCTAAAAGTGGTTCATTGTTCATAGATTCGTCTTCAATGTTCTTAGCATGGTCACATCTAACTTTCCAATAATTTGCAGAAAATGTTTCAAAAAATTCATTACAGAATTCTTCAACCTTTGTAAAGTTGAAAGTATATTTCGTTTGGCCACATATTCTTTAAGTGCCGCCCAAATACTTTCGATCGGATTTAAGTCCGTGTGATAAGGGGGTAACCTTAAAACTTGCAATCCATATCGAATAAACAATTCATCAATTTTATAAGTTTTATATTGCGGTTTGTACATTTTTGCAACGTTATAAAGATCCGATTTTAACATTTGTTCACTGTAATATATGTTTCTCTCAGAAAGCCAGTTTGTTCATTGTTGTTTGGTCCAAGCAGTCGTAGATACTTTTTCATTTAGAACATTTTGAAATGTGGCGTGATCCATTACCACATCAGCGTTTGTTGGTAGGTTTGGAATACGTTTTTCTTGTACCCACTTCTCATAATTTTCCTACGCCATTTCATTATGATAATCTCCTGTTTTTGACTGGGAGTTCCATATAATACCAGCATTAGGTACAAAACCATTTGCACTTCCTGCATGCACATTGATAAGCCTATTACGCTCCATCCGTTAAGGTGCGTGTGGCATGAACGAATGAATGTTTCATCCATATAAATGATAGGCTTATTCTATTCACTGCACTTTTTTTTTGTTTCTCAAATTAAGTAGGCGTAAATATCTGATTTTGTTACGTTCCATTAAGAAAATTCTGTTGTTTTTCATTGTTGGTCCGACGAAAACCAAAGAATGTATTTGTTTCGCGACTTTCTGCGAAGCCGTAGCTATCAGCAAAGGTTTGGTGTACATTTCTTAACGTGTGAACTTTTTTCTCGGATATGTGATAATTTATTATGCACCTTCTAAGCACAGTTTTGTTGAATTGATCCATACGGATACTGGACGTTCTTTGTTTTTTAGTAGGCACATCAGTGTCAGCATTACTTCCTGCCAGAGCTTCTTTTTTATTACGGGAAAGCGTTCTTTGGCTAACTCTCGTAGCAGCAGAAACTCGTTCAATGACCTGACAATGAAATAAGTCGATATAAATGTTGTATTAGAAGCTTTACTCATCTGTATTTTCATACAAATGAAATGAGGAAGTAGTTAAATTTGTTTTCAGTGACCGTTTTTTGAAATAAAAATTTTAGTCGTGGTTTCATTTAAAAGAAGTATTAAATTCAAAAATACAATATTAAAATCCATTTCATTAGTTGTTTTAAACGATCTTTAGATTTTAGTTCAAACATATTTTAATATCACCAAACCGCAATTGTAACTGAAATTGGAGTATGGTTGATAACAAATAATGAAACCGAAACGTAATAGAGATAGGTATGAAATGAGTATGAAAATTATAATTACAAGCTTGAAAACCTATTACATTTAAATAAGTATCTCACACAAAATAAACATATGCCTTTTTATATACTCCTGTAGACAGAAACAGAATAGTTATTTATGCAACAAATGCATAAAGTGGTGCTTTTTTTACGAATGGAAAATTGACGCATGAGCCGCAGGCATGCAAAAACCAAAAAATATTTCATTTAGGTGGCTCTTAATGGACAAAAAATGGCGTCAATTTGTTTATCATGATGACATAACGGTTCATAAAATTGACACATGAGTGCATACAATACTTTTCCTATTACTAGCCATGAAATTGACAATTGCGTCTTATAGCCAACTGAGAAGTTGAATTTCTCTATTAGTGGTTAACAATTTTTTCTGTTGTTAACCTAGGTCAATAATGGACAAATTCAAATATTTTGAGAATCCAGGGATAGTAGTTTAACAAAAACTTGTGCAACAAAATTTTGTGTATCCATAATATTTAACGTATTTGCTTTTTGAAATTACCTGATATTATAAAATTATTTGAATAAAACTGCCATTAGTTTATAATTCGCGCTCAACCAATAATGACTGATGACATCCCGTAACTACAACATGGCGATAATTACAAACGTTGGGTGCGTTTAGAAAACACAACCGTCGTGTGAATGTTCTGTGAACGCACTTTGATACATAACATTATACGCTGGAATTGTTTCTTCATAATAATTTTTTTTCACGACTGCCACATCTTCTCACCTTATAATCATGTAGTAATGGTTCCTGAAAATCTTCTATTGCGTGGTTATAATATTTCTGTTTGTATCATTTATATTACCATCATCAGATAACGCAAGAATTAGATTGTACCTATCTAGCCGATATTATTGTTTTCCAAAAAATTATCGTTCAGCAGACACACGGCAACCATTATTATTTGTTGCTTAGTGAGCGCTCATCAACGGTTGAGTTATAAATTATGTTTTATGAACGCACATGTTGTTTACAAATAAGTTTTACTAGTGGAAATGTCAATCTGTATAAGACTACTTGATTATTGTTTTATTAGTGGAAAGGCGAATGTACATTCCAGTGCTACTCGATTTTTACCAGAATTTTTTTTTAATTTCTGTCTTAAATTTGGCTAGTAGTGGAAAAAATTGTATATGCACCACAGTGGTAAAGACATTTATAGGCCACGCACCTTATTGGGCTCGGGGCATGGCCTCTCGCGATATAATCTTGGTGCTCGGTCAATAATAACAGTCTTCACCACCTACCTTGGTGTATAATATACTATTGTCTCAGCCTAATGTCATTTTTTTAAATCGTGTAACAAATAAATATTTTTATGTACGAAAATCGATTTAAACAATATGCTATCGAGTGTAAATTTGTTAAGTAATTACTTTGGTTTAAAGGATTTATTGCAATAATTGAAACTTACCTTTGTTAATGGAATTGTTGCCTTGCCATTGTTTGCCTCTGCCATTGTTTGCCTCTTCGGTCATGAAATTTAAAACGTTCATAATTATATTTATTGGTTAATTGGCAGTATGAAAATTTTCAATTTTTATATAATTATTGGTTCTTCGCCAACTTCTTTTATAAGAAATAAAACTTCAAAAGCTTTTCTTTTTTCCTTTTTCCCACGTTTCGAATCCTTTATTTAGGTTCATCATCAGGGCTATTCATATAATACACATAATGAATGTTCTATTACAATTTCGTTTGAAGACAATCTGCAACAATACCTTACAAGAATAAAAGCTTTTCTTATTTTTATTTTAAGATGATATTAACATTATTTGATCAAAGTTGAAAATATATATAATTGAGAGTTTACACCAAACATTAGTTAAATATCCCTACTTTTTCTAATTATTATTTAATTATATAAAAAGTTCATAATTATTTCACGACACTGCTCACTCAACATTTTATGAACAACTTTACTTTCTGGAGTCGCCATAACAAGTTAGTATAGCACAACCCCGGTAATCACACTTTTTTCTTGAACTGTACTGTCGAAACGAAGCTTACGAATTATGCCAACGAAGTGAGCTCTTGCAATCCGCATACGTCTTTGCTACTGCGAATCGGACGTTGCCAAACTTCCAACTGCCAAAATTAATTTGCCAACCTGTACCAAACTACGAAACATATCATTAAAATGTTTAGAAAATTTAGTTTCACCTGAAAACTTGGGAATTTCAAGTTTTTAAAGTTTTGCATTCGAGAAAAAATGTTTGGATTCCGTGTTCTCTACTTTTACAGATGCGTTATTGTCTTGAAATAAACTATAGTATTTTAGTGTAGTTATTATCAAACTCAATACGAACATTTTCTTCAGGTAAAGTGTCCTCATCAGTGACTGCTAGTGTAGCTAAAAGTGCATGATGATTCTTCTTGAAATCGTCATAAATTATTTCATGTTGTTTATACATAATTTCAAATTAAATACTAGATTCATTATCAGTTTCAGCTTTTTTGGCAAGTTCTTTCAGAATTGTTAATTGATTAAAAGCGGATTGACGATGATCCTTGTATTGTTTGATTTTATTGTTATTGCTAGTCATTTTTCAATAACAGAAAAACTATATATTCAATTCAAATATTAAGCACCTCAATGGAAAATTCAAGTCTTTGTTCTTTTAAAGTATAAAGAATAAAAATTGCCAGAAGGAAAATAATTGGATATCTACCTTAAATTAATTTCAGGCCAGAACTGATATATATGATTTAGCAAGGAATATTACATAAACATATCGTAGGCAATAATGAGAATTAAGGAAGTTATTGATCGAGGAGTATATTTTATACAATTATTTCTCTAAGGATACAAGAAAATGAAGTGTTTATCATTGGCTCAGAAGGAACAAAAATGTTGGCGGCTTGAACAATTTGATTTTGGTTTATTAGGACAAGACGGCATTTGAAAATGCACTTACTTAAATCTTGTTTCGTGGTTAATCAAATGTCTAGGTCCGTCAAGCTGCCCCCCGGTTACATTTTTTTTACCAAAATGTTAGCACACATGAAGGGCACCTAGCACAACCTAGCACAACAATTTTCATAGCTAGCACACCAACAGCTTACAATAAAAATGCTTTTGAATTCGGTGGGGCCAGGTTAACGCTGCCCCCCCGATTGAAATTTTTTCGCCAAAATGGTAGCACAGATAAAGGACACCTAGCACAACCTAGCACACCATTTTCTATAGCTAGCAAACCAACAGCTTACAATAAAAATGCTTTCGAATTCGGGTGGGGCCAGGTTAACGCTAGCCCCCCCCCCCCCCCGGTTGGAATTTTTTCGACAAAATGCTGGCGCAGATAAAGGACACCTAGCACATCATTTTTTATAGCTGGCACACCAACAGCTCACAATGAAAATGCTTTATAATTCGGGTGGGGCCAGGTGAACGCTAGCCCTCACACCCGGTTGGAATTTTTTCGCCAAAATGCTAGCACAAATTAAGGACATCTAGCACACCATTTTTTAAAGCTAGCACACCAACTACACTTTTGATTCTGGGGAATGGGACGGAGGTCAGTGAAATAACGCTATACTTACTCGATGAATAAATGAATGGATAAATAAATAGGTTGAATATATATGTAAAATGGCTGGTTTAATTGTTTATTACTGTAGTTACGAAAAATTTTCGGAACATTCCACTCATATGGTAAAAATTCCAAATGAAGCAGGATCTTTTTGGAGATAACTCTCCGACATGGCCGATAATTTCCCTTTTAAGTCCGCATCTAAGTAACAATTGTTGTTATTATCATAATTTTAATTTAAAATATCATAAAAATGTCACGGTTTGAAAACGATTCTTCAAGTTTAATCCAAAAATGAGTGATTGAAAATGAACCAAAAAGGGTAATTCAATACCATGTAATGTTGTTTAAATAATATAAATTTCTCAATAATACAGTTTTATGTCGTCTAATGGAGAAATATTCTATCGAATTACACTCGTGAAAATAGTTAGATCATTAGTTTTACTTATATAGTCCATGTTGCTTGTAATATTATTAGAGAGAATACATATTATTACAACCATCAGCTCTTCAGGGAGACCCTTTCTTAACCGAAACATCTGATTCGGCCAGTTTGGATGTATCTACAAGAATTTTATTTACTCTTAAGATCCGTAAGCCTGTCCAATTGGTCCTGTGCCATTGTGATTTTTCACTTTTTAGTTACCTCTCGACAGGTTTCTCAGTATTTTCATCTCATTCAACACATCACTGTTGCAATGTCGTTTGTAACCTAACCGAACCTAACCATTGTTGCAATGTCGTTTGTCGGTTAATTTTGAACAGTCCAGCTCTTCAATATAGGGTTACAAACCAATGCTATCGACATCTATCTCGGCAAATAACACAAGTCAAAGTGAACCAATCGATGCAACACAGTCGAACAATTCGCCCTCAATGTCATAATAAAGGACTCAATAAAACCCAAGTACACCAAAATTGTAGACGGATTGGAGCAACGGACTATAAATCACATTCGTATTCTTAGCAAGTCCTTCCATTTCATACCCATATTGTAAGAAAGCATAAAAAAATTAGTCCACTTTCTTTAGTCCGCTAACTTTGGTGATCCGCCATGTTGAATTTAGAATGACGTCACATACCTAATCATGGATTGGCATGCAAACTAGACGTATATACAGAAGTTCAGATCAATTGGTTGAATATATCTGCTTCAAACCTGAGTTACAAGATTGCAACCGAACAAACATACATTGCCAGTTACATACTAAAATACATAGTAGTGTTGGTATCTTATGATATGCCACAGAAATATTTGGAGCTCTGATTAACCGGCTCTAAGAATTAAAAGCTGCACTTTCTAAGTAAACTTGGGAATTAAAAAAAAATCTGATAGTGAAATGCAATATTTATGTTATCATTACAATTGTTAATTAACCATCAACTTCGGCAATAAATATTCTGGCAAATTTAAATATAAAGTTTGAGTGTTTCTTTTACATAAGGACTAGAGTGAACCACGATCAGTCTAAAACATGTATTCTCAATATATTGGAACATTTTTAGGGATCTTAGCCGCCCCTTCCAAGTTTGCACAGCTTTGTCCAAAGGACATATCCAAGGGCTTCGCCTTTTTGGACATTTATTTATCCAACATATCTGTACGCAAACGTTTGTCGTTGCCTTTTTTATAGTGTGACGTAATTTGCAACTTATTTGTGCACGGATTGTTTCTTATTCCGTGACTAAATGGTTCGATTTAATTATATTATTTTATCAAATTTACTATGATTTTAACAAAAATATTTTTAAAGGTGAAGGTTTTTTGTATTCTTTCGTTTTTTAGCATTATTTGAAAATAAATAGATACTTATTAATTACATAATAGTTAATTATTGATTAATCAATACTCAGCTAAATGGGAAAATATAGATATCAGGCACAATCCGGCAACAGCTGTCAACAATAATGTTGTTTAGGGGCCATTTTTTATAGGAAAAATGATGTTTAAGGACAAATACATCCAACATTTTCATTCATTCGTGTAACCATAGCGTTATTTTGCAGACACCCTCCACCCCCTGAATTCAAAAGTATTGTTGATGTACTAGCTATAAAAAAATTTGCATTTTGGCGAAAAAATTCCAACCGGGGGGGGGCAGCTTGACGGACCTCAAATGTCTGCAACTTGGAGCCTTCGATAGGACCTTTAGAGCAGCGGAAGAGGTGTATTGGCGTTTTAGCGGGTTTTGCATTTGACGAGAAGCAGAATACTGTTTAACACTACTAGCACTAGAAAAGTATATTACTAGACCGGCGGTTTACTCGCTACCAAGTGTAATTGTCACATGTTTTAATTAGAAACATGCGCAGCACGTGATGGCGGTAAATATGTACAGATTCAACTGCATCGAATGGCGGAAAAATAGTTTATCAGATAAAATAGACAACTGAAATATTTAATTTAAAGAGGTAAAAAAAATAATCTCGAACAATTTGACATTGTAAAATTTAATTCTCCATACTTTTCTAAAGAAGCACTGATGATTCTATACAAAGAATATTCTTTTCGGGTTCTTAAAATTAAGGATTATAATCAACTTATATTTTATTCAGAACTTAATAATATTTGTTGGAATAGTTTTATTCCACACATATATCCTACTCTATATTCTATGTCTGTTTCCCGTTTTATGTCACATTGAAAGTCATATTAATCGAAAATAATTTTTCATTGCTCTATTAGCAATTGTCTTTACCAATAATAATTAAATTATAATTTTCGTCTACGTAAGTCACATTTTGCGTTATTATTTCACAACTCAGTTAAGCTAAATGTTTTGACAATTTAATCGCCCCAGATAAATGTTTTGGATTTATATTTAACCCTTAACCGGAATGGTAAATTTTTGTTGCGTAGACGGTAAGGTGCCGTCTTTGAGACTGCCATGTTCTGACAATTATAAAAATTATTTATTATAAAAAACAAACCCCAGCTTGCATATAAACTCAAGCTAGATATATATTTCAATTATTTGATACGGTAAAAAACACTTTTTTGAAAAAAAAATACTTATCACACAGATCCTTATTCAAAGAGTACAAAAACTAGATAAAATATGCCATAATAGTTTGGGCATTGAATTTTTAAGTGGTAGGATTAATTTATTATAACATTGCAACAAATATTAAAAAAATGCATTCAAAACAATCCATTTTTAGTGAAAAAACAACATACAAAAAAATAAAACTCGCAGCAAGTTCTAAATATCGGCAATATTTACGCAAGTGTCGCACTTGGGTTTGGAACATTGCAGGCATATGGGCTTCCTACACTCCACACAGATATTTTGTCATTCTATGTGTTGTCCTATGACAAAGAGATCACAAGCTCTTCGTTTTTCTATCACTAGAACTTCATTTTCTAGAGGAACATTTTCTTGAGATTTTCCCAGTATTCTATTTATTATAAAGCGTAGTTCGCGAGGAAGACGACAATTTTGAACTAGTCTTTCCATATGAGGCTCCATATAAACATAGTGGGGAGTGGATTTATTAGAGTAAATAGTTCGATTTTGCGGAGAGTTAATTGTTTTATAGTGGCAAATTTCTTCGCAACAAACCGTGATATCCCTTCTACTGAATTCAGAAATGTGAAGACTGTCGCTACCACACACATTATTGAAAACATTTTTGCCTGTCCCGTCTTTTAAACTAACATCATTAAAACTGACATATTAGTTAAATTCGTTTGTATATCGTATTATAATATGTATTTGAGGCTATATTAAGCACTAATGAACGATTTCACACACTTTCCCAAAAACAGTCCCTGTTGTTCGCGCAAGTCCTGTATTTTCTTACGTTCCAAAAGAAATACAGCACTTGCGCGCACGATTCTCGGAAGATTGTGTCGCCAGTTTGAAGAAAGCTATTGATTACTCCAAAGATAACCTCCCACAAAGTCGACCAGTTGAGTTATCAAAACCAAATAACACATGTCACGTGACTTCAATCTAGAAAGTAGAACATTCCCCCGCGTCACATAATACCAAATCAAATAAACTCATATTCGTAGTTATTAAACATTACTACAGTCGGCAATCAATGTAAGACGTCTATTATGCACGGTAAAATAGAGCGCTCGGCTGTAAAGTAAATCGAACGGCTTCCCTAACAACTGTCAATAGACGTTGCCATTTTATTCAAAATTAATTATTTATATATTAGACGTTAACCTTCCATTGTTAACGCCCGGTCTATCAGACCGACTTGGATAACTATGGCGAATAATTATCGAACGCACCACCGTGAGCGCTTGTCCTGCTCAGTAACTTCATATTTTCAGTCTCCGAATTCAGTGTATTAAAATCATTTACGAGTGGCGCATCGTTCTTAAATCCTAAGCATTTCGGTCTCTGACACCGTTGTTATACTTTGTGTAAGTTTTTTAAGGAGTCTGTGAATTTTACCGGTAAGTTTTTTTACCCTAAAAAATTTATTTTTTGTCCTAAAAATATTTTTTATTATTTTTTTTTGGATAACATGAGTTACGAAAAAGAACAGAGGTGGCTCAAGCGTCCACATAAAGTGTTACTCTCTGATTACAAAGTGAACACTGCAATAGAATTTGATGATGATGATGATCGAACATTGGGGAATGATATTGTTGAAGTACAGGACATCAACACAGACAGCGAGCAGGATATGGATGAAGATGAAGTTGAAGAGAGCAACGTAAGCATTATGGACATAGACAACAACCAGAACCAGGGCGAGTCTTCCCATTCTATACCGTTTTATATTTCCAAAGATTCATCTTAATGGAGGAAACACGTTACTACCAACAAACTTGTTAGGACACGTGCTAATAATATCGTTGTAACATTACCTAGAGTAAAAGGAGAAGCACGCAAACTATCTAATGCATCAAAAAGTTGGGGTTGTTTTATCACTGACAGTATGCTAGAGAATATAATCGAAAATACCAATATGTTTATTGCAATATCAAATATAGGTATCATCAACAGAACTGCCAGACATACTGACTTACTGGAAATAAAAGCATTACTTGGCCTATTGTATATTGCTGGAATAAACAAGGCTAGTCGACTGCATGCTTCTGATCTTTTCAAAACCAATGGGATCTCATTAGAATTTTTTCGTCTAACTATGTCTCAGGCAAGGTTTCGCTTTTTGTTAAGCCATATCCGATTCGATGATAAACGAACCCGTGAATAACGCAAAACACTTGACAAATTGGCTCCAATTAGAGAGTTTTCCGGAAATTTTAATTCCAACTTACCAAAGCATTTCTCTCTATCGGCTCACACAACTGTTGATGAAACGTTACCTGCATTTAGAGGTCGCTGTCCTTTCCGGATTTATATGCCAAGTAAACCAAATAGATATGGCATGAAAATGTATTCTTTGGTTGACGCACAATTATTTTATACGGCAAAAATTGAAATTTATACTAAGACAGCCACCAGAGCCATATAAAGCTTCTTCCAAGAATTTGCCAGCCAATTTCGGAATCCAAAAGAAATGGATATTTTTTTACGAGTAAGCTCGTCACTGACAAATTATTAAATGATTACAAAATTACCACCTTAGGGACAATTCGAAAAAATAAACGGGAAATTCCGGCCGAGTTCAAGACAAACGTCCTGAAAAAACTTCTATGTTTGCCTTCCAAGAAAAATGCAAACTTGTTTCTCACATCCCTAAGCCAGAAAAAATGTTCTGTTATTATCGACTATGCACAATGATGATGCTTTAGATGAACTAACAGGTACACCTGAAATAAGTATGACTTATAATGAGACAAAAGGAGGAGTAGACGTAGATAAAATGTGCGAAGCTTATAACTGTACCAGAGGTTCCCGTAGATGGCCAATGGTAGTTTTCTACACCGCCCTGAATATTGCTGGGATTGATTCTTTTGTTATATATAAATGTAACCAACAGGGCCAAAACCAAATTCCACGGAGAATATACCTGGAAGCTTTGGGAATGGAACTTATAGATCCGCATATCAGGCGGTGGGCTCTTCAAGATAATATTCCCAGAGCCATAAAAATGAGACTCAGAGAAATATGTGACATAAAAATTCAAGCAGAGGAAGCAACAAGAGGAATCCAATATGGTCGATGTTATTATTGCGACAGCAAAAAAAATCGAAAAACGGAAAGTATAACTGTCAAGTGTGCAAAAATATTTGTGGTTAGAGCATATAATACGTGTTTGTAATGGTTGCTCTGAAATCTATAATCAAAATGAAGACAATGAAGACTAAATTTATAAATAAGTTTGATTAATAGACGTTTTTGTTTTTCATATTTCAATCATTTTAAGTTTATGAATGTATTTTTTGCTTTATTTCATAACGAATTTGTATCTTTTTGTTTCTAAAATGAAATAAATTTTTTTATACCGAACTTCGTGATTTATTAGTCCTATATGATTTTAAAAAACATATATTATACCAGTAGCATACATTTGCAAACTTCAGTTTGACATGAAACTTGTTTAAACAATTTTCGGTCTCTCAGACCGATGTTAACCTTTTTTATACAATTGAGCATGTTAACAACGAAAGCTTACTTGGACAGAGTATTCAATGTCTTCGGATACTAAATCCCCCACGAATGGTTGTTCTAACTGAGTAGTTATTGGCAAAATAACTGCCTACATAAAACTCAGAAATATTGCGGAATGCAGCAATTGGAGAAGAGAGAACTCCTTTTTGGTTAAATATCCATGCTTTCAGAAAAGTTTGTTCCCATCATCAGGGACACTACAAATAGAGTAAAAAGCAAGCTATTCTCAACTCAAAGGGATAATATTGTACTTACATATAATGCGAGATTGACTTCCTTTATGAAAAATATAGAATTGAAGAACTTCAACACGTGTATAAAGTCAGGGATAGTGACCACCTAGACTAATGATGAAAGAATCATTAATATAGGTCATTCACACAAACAAGATTAAAAGACGCTACTAGGTTAGAATTGGACTTCGCTCCAAAACAAAAAATCTTGATAGACAATTGACGCCTATTGATACCAAGTGCTGAGGTTAACTATCAAATTTGAATTTGCGAATGGTGAAATCAGTGCACCGGTTATATTTACCAACGCCAATAGTACCGGAAATGTCGAGGGTTCAGACACTCTCAATAGGGATAGAAGGAGATAACCCTTTAAAATGCATCTCACTAGAGACTGCAAATAGAAGAATCATATATGACAACTTAGAATGTGAACAATCCAATTGTTATCAATTTTGTTCAACGGATGAATATTTAAAATCAGTATCATTAACCCACACAAATACTACTGAAGAGAGCTTTGAAGTTAGTTGATAGTTAATAACGTGGTATTGTTACTGTGTGCAATTTGAGAAAAGAATTTAAATTATGTGAATTACGATTATCACCTAATGACAATAAAAAGAAGTGAATCTCACTTAAATGATTGATATCAGTCTTTTTATTTATACAATTATCTGATTATTATTTGAAGGCCATCGCAAAGTGGAATTGGAATTGGAATTGTGTGACTCAATGGTCAGTACACCTACTGATTCAAAATCCATTTCTGGATGCAGCCTGCAGTTACTGTTATGTGAAACTATACGGTTGAACAGTGATCACAAAGTCTGACCAATATAAAGATTATTACAATCCCGACAGGGAATACTATAGATAACACTGATACAAGATGGTAAAAGATTTTTGACTTTGACCTTAGTATAAATTGATCTAATAGTCAATACAGTTTTAATTGTAATCTTAAAATTGTTCAATTTATTAAATAACTTGAAAAGCTTAGGTGCAATGTCTCTTATATAGGATATACTAGTAAAAATAGATTGGATCGTCCCCAGAACCACCTTCCACCGGGGCCATGTTAGGATGGCTATTGTTAGCATGTACATCTATGATAGCCGACGTGTTAAATAATATCTTATTGAGTAAATATCTGGAATAATAATTATCCAAGAACAAAGTTTGTAAAATATTCAAATTTCTGTTATGAATTCAAATATTCATCTGTTGATGAAAATTAATAACAAAAGAATTGTTCACATTCTAAGTTGTCATATATACCATTCTTCTATTTGAAGTCTCTAGTGAGAGATGCATTGTAAAGGGTTATCTTCTTCTATCCCTATCTAGAGGCGTTTAATTCGTGAACTTTCCGGTTCCATTGGCGTTCGTAAATATAACCGGTGCACTGCTTTCATCATTCGCAAATTCAAATTTGATAGTTAACCTGAGGAGTTGGTAGCAATGGACGTCAATTTTCTATCAATAATTTCCATTTTGGATCGATCAAGTCCAATTCTAACCTAATACCGTCTTCTAACCTTGTGGTTGAGTGAATCAATTATTTTAATGATTCTTTCCTCATTAATCTTATGTAGATGGTATACTCGTCTCGTAATAAATCAATAATACAAACAACAGCAGCGGACCGAATAGTTTTTTTTGACCTCGAGAAAAAGGAATTAGCATATCATATGACAATTTATGTAAAACTACAAATAAACATTTCAAAAGTAATTTTATCTATATCGTTTTCAAAAACCAATCAAGTCTCACTGAATAATTTCATGGAACATTTAAAAAATCTCACATTCGTCAAAAATATAATGATTTCCTCAACTGATTAGACTTCATACATTATTTAGCGGTTTATTCATATTGCAATTTTTTTTTTAATTTTAATGAGTTTGAGATTATATCGACTTCATTAGAAGAAAATACTATATATAGGTTTTTCTTATGTTGCTTATGTGGAATAGTTCATTGGAAGCTTGTAACATGAAGTTGGTTCTCTGTTTATGTTTGGTTGTAATAGGTGAGCATATCATTTAAATTCAATCTATCATTGAATAAATTAACCCTTCGTTACTCGCATTAATTTTCTAACATTGATACCCGCTTCGGTCTGACATTCCGTATTATACCCATAGATTCTTTCGCATTGTTGTATGGTTAAGGCTACTCAGAAATTAATTTTCATTAAGTTTAAAAAATATTTATTTTATCAAATAGTACAAAACAGCTCATATACGGAACGTAAAATAATAAAATGCAACAAATCTGTATATTTAAGTAACTATAGACATCGAAAGTTTATTAAATGTTATTTGTAAATAAAAAGTAACAAGCTCGACAAATCTTTTCCGAATGTTCCATGCAGATCCATTTACAACAATTTGGACAAAAATATCTTGTTTTGCGGTTTTGTTTGGGAGTGCAAATGTTACATCTTCCAGTTCCTGTTTGTCCACTGCTGTCCAGTTGTGCCAATGTTTGTTCATTTAAATTTCCACAGATTTCAGAAATACGATTTTTCATTGCTTGAGGACAAGCCTTAATTTGAGCTCTCATTTGTAAATCTGGATATATCATTTCCAAAGAAATTTGTTTTAAAAAATTACGTCTTCTCATCTTTGATGCATTACTGGAATTTTTAGAGTTATAAAGTACAAACGCATTAATGCCAGCTATATTCAAGCTCGAATAGAATAGTACCATTGGCCATCGGTTTGTACCCCTTGCACAATTATATAGTTAGCGCACATTTGATCAACGACGTCCTCTCCAATTTTAGTATTGTCGTAGTCCGTTATCATCAGCGGCTTCAATTTTTCAGAATCTGTATCTAAGGCGTCGTCGTCATGCAAAATTGAAATAACTAAAACATTTTTGTGTGCCTTGGGTTTATAGGAAACTAAAGTACAATTTTCACGAAATGCGAACATACTCGTTTGTAATGGTCTCTTTTCGGGATTTTTTATTTCTTCAGGTATACCTATGCTATTTTTTTATCGTACCAATAACCGTCAATTTTTTTTATATGAACTATGAACTAGAGAAATGCTTGTAAACCAGTTGTCTAGTGTTATGTTTCTATTAGTGTTATACACGGGTTCACAAAGGCGTTCAATTACGGCTTGAGATGAGTTACTTGTTTTATACGGACCAAGAGGCTGCTCACCGACATATACTTCTAAATTAACAGTATAAGAAGTTTTTGCATCAGCAAGTCCAAACACTTTTGTATCATATTTATTTGGCTTTGAAGGTATACTTGCGAAATTGAATTACCGTGTTTATGACAGGAAGCATTGTGTAAATGTTAAATACAACAAGAATGCATAAAGATCACAGATACTGCCTCCTCATGAATTAGAAATGATCCTTTATACCTGCGTCCTAACAGGGTCGGAGTAATCACCAACCAGGTAAAGCAAGGGTGCACAGTCTATCAGTCTGTGACTTTTCATCGTTGTGCATTGTGCAAATAAAAATGGCAGTGTTTTGTCCATGGGAAAACATTGTGTCGAATGAAATGGTAATAGAGAATGAAATGATTGAAATTAGTGACAACAGTGATACTGAAGATGATGTTTCGGACAACAGGAAGGTTAAAAGAAAACATTTGTCAAGTGATGCAAAAACGATAACAAAAAATGTTTACCAAACTCTAATTGAAAAAGGGTATTCAACTTCTTTCACCTTGACAAGTGAATTAACAAAAGTCCCTGTATCTACGGTGAGGGACATTATAAATAAGGGAGAGACAGAAAGACAAAAACGAGAAATGAAAATTTTTTCTAGAATCGATGAAGCGGCGGGAACTGAAATAAAACAACAAATTTACTCTTTTTACAAAGAACATAGGGTGCCAACAACGTCTATGATTTTGGAAAGATTGAAAGTTTCGGGAATTGAAGTAACCTATTCGGAACAATGGTTTCGGAAATATTTGGAAACCATAGGTTTTGAGTGTAAAATCCTCAACGGAGGGATGGGCATCATGGAAAATGGATCATTAAAAAGAATGCGTTAGGAGCACGTTACAGAAATAAGAATATTTCGCCAAGAAGGTCGATACATAGTTTGGTTGGAAGAAACATGGTACGATAGCCATGACGTTATAAAGAAAGGAGGAACTGATGGTACAAAAAATTGTTGTCTAGAGGTCCCTCCGTCTAGGGGAAAAAAATAATAATTTTACATGCCGGTGACAGCGATGGATGGGTGTCCAATGCGTTGCTGTTGTCCGCGAATAATATAAAAAATTCTTCAGCCGACTATCACACATGACATGAATTCACCACTTTTTGAGACTTAGTTTGAAGAACAACTGTTGCCTAATTTGCCAGAAAATTCTGTCATTGTGATGGATAATCGTATCTCAAAGCGAAGACGTGGACGAGAACTGGAGTACGTTAAAAAATGCTTTGCTGGAATCTGGCAGTAGGGTACTTGGCACGGAAACAAAAGCTAGTAAAAACGAATGGATGACACCTGAAATAATTCAGCTTGTTAACGAAAAAAGAAAATTTAAAAATAAAAACAGGCAAAAATATAAAGAACTGGAGAACAAAATGAAATACGAAATCGACAGAGCCAAAGAGAACTGGATGAAAGAAAACTGTGAAGAATTGGAACAGCTAGATAATAAACACGATACAGCAAACCTTCATAATAAACTAAAAGATATAACGGGCAACTCTAAACACAGAACACCCTGCGTCACTAGGAATAACCAGGGTCAATTAGAAACGGAGGATGGACAAATAAAGAAGGTATGGGAACAATACATTCAAGCTCTTTTCAGCGATGTAAGGGAATATGGACAAGAGACGCTAGACGAGGACCAGTACCTTGAAATTTTGGAGTCAGAGGTCGAGCAGGCCATACAAACGGCTAAGAGTAAGAAAACTCCTGGTCTAGACGAAATCCCTACAGAACTACTAAAAGCATTAGATACCGATATAGTGAAAAAGTTATTCTAAATCAGATATACAGGCAAAGTAAAATATCTACGGAATGGCTCAAGTCCATGTTTATTCCCCTGCCAAAGAAGAACAACCCCAAATCATGCGATGACTATCGGTTAATAAACCTTGTGAGCCACTCACTTAATATACTTCTAAAAATTATACAAAACAGAATACATAAGAAATGTGAAGAAAAATTAGATAAAACTCAGTTTGGATTTCGTAGGGGCATGGGAACCAGAGAGGCATTGTTTGCCTTAACAGTCCTTTTACAGAAGTGCAGAGAATACAACAAAACCGTATACGTATGATTTATAGATTTCCAAAAGGCCTTTGACCGAGTACAACACACAAAACTAATAGAAGAACTTAAAAACATCAATTTAGACAAAAAAGACATCGAAATAATAAAGAGCCTTTACTGGAATCTGTCAGCTACAGTGAGAATCAATAATACAGAAACTAATGATATTTCGATTGCACGAGGTATTAGACAGGGATGTATTCTCTCACCAACATTGTTTAACGTATACTCTCAGGTTATCTTTGAGAAAGCCTTATGGGAAAGAAGCGAAGGAGTTAAAATCGGCGGCGAAGTAATAAGCAGGATAAGATACGCTGACGACACGGTGATCTTGGCAGAGAGTCTGGAGGACCTGCAGATACTTGTAAATGCTGTTAATATGGAATGTCAGCAAATGGGAATAGATATTAACACAAAAAAAACTCATGGTAATCTCCAAAACACCCGCACATAATGATCAATTAATAATAAACGATCAAGCAATAGAAAGGGTAGAAAAGTTTAAATACTTGGGTGCTTTCATTAACTCAGACCTAAATCAGGACCAGGAAATCCGTGTAAGGATTGAAATGGCAAGATCGGCATTTCTAAAATTTAAATCCATGTTTTGCGATAAAAATTTGAATTTAATAGTCCGGTTGAGATTTATGGAGTGCTATGTTTGGTCCCAGCTATTATATGGTGTAGAAACATGGACGTTGAAGGCACAAATAACTAAAAGAATCGAAGCCTTCGAAATGTGGATTTACAGACGTATGCTGAAAGTACCATGGACAGCCCGAATTACTAACGAGGAAATACTACATAGAATTGGTCGTGAACGAAAACTACTAAAAATAATAAAAATACGTAAGACAGCATATCTCGGTCACGTATTACATGATAAATACTCTCTGTTACAAGTGATTATGCAGGGCAGAGTTGAAGGAAAGAAGGGAATTGGGAGAAAGAAGAAATCATGGCTGAGGAATATCCGAGAATGGACAGACATGGGCGTTGAGGATCTTTTTCATATTGCTAAGGACAGAGATGCTTTTAAGAGAGTGGTCGCCAACCTCCGTTAAATGGGGACGGCATTCGAAGAAGAAGAAGAAGTGATGGACAACGCCAGTTATCATTCAAAACAAATTAACAAGAAACCCACCACAAGCACGAAAAAAGCAGAGATCCTACAATATATGGCTAAAAATGATATAGAAATACATTAATCAAAATGCACAAAAAAAGATCTTCTAACCATTATAAAAGATCTGAACATTCCTACAAAATGTCGGATTGACACAATGGCACAAGCAAAAGGACATACGGTACTGCATCTTTCGCCCTACTACGGTGTATTGAATCCCATTGAACTTATCTGGAGTACTCTAAAACGGGGAATTCGGCGTAAAAATACAGCTCCAACGCTAAGTTCTGCTGTAGTAGATTTAATTAGAAGTGAGGTGGAAAATATAGACTGTATCTTATGGAAAATTGTATCGCACACCTAGTTGAAGTGGAAGATTCATATGTGTCTCCGAAGTTACAACAATTTATAATTAAATCCTTGTCAAGAAGCAACTGTTCTTCATTTTGCTCAAATTTTTAAAGACGTCCCTGCGTAGGGTCGGACATAAATTGTACTCCCAATTGTTAACAACGGTCAAAGATAATAAACACGGTATTTCGAATTCGCAACTACATATACTGGGGAAATGCGCAGTGTCCTCGAAAAGCTTCTAGTTTTTCATCAACCATCAAATAAACTGAAGGACTATATTCAGTCTTACATTTATCTATAAAAATATTGTAGAACTCCCTCATTGGGGCAAGTTTATCAGTTTGTTTTCTATCAAGTCTAGTTTCTTTATTATGAAAGCGCAGTGAACTCAAAAGAAATCTAAAACGCTTTAGGGACATAGTTAGCCTAGAAATCTCTACTCCAGTTACATCAGTTTGCCACAAGTCTGAAGCATTTTGATGATTGCTATTTGAAACTTTTGCATAGTATACAAGACCAAGTAGAGCTTGTATTTCTGCTTTACTGGGCCCCGGCAGTCACTGTTTCTGCAACAATTCTGAGGCATGGACATTATATGTTGATTGGTATATTTAACAATAATTTCAAGTATATCATCAGTAATAAAATATGTCCATATTTCAAAAAGTTCATTTAACGATTTTATGGGATTTTTTTAAGTAGGCAGTCGAACAATATTTTTCGCACTAGTTCTTACTGCAGAAGACTTTTTATTTGAATGTTTATTCCACAAAATGAATCTGTCTTTCGTTTTTGTGCCCTTTCCGTATTTTGCAACAAAGATACCTCTGTTTGATATTTCAGAAATATTAGTTATAATACTTGGAATCTCACCACTTTGCTGCTCCTCTAATACCTCTTCATCGGTAGCCACTTCATGGTCTTCATCTGAGATATCTTGTTCTGTATTACTGTCCTCTCCTCTTATTTCTAGAACATTTTCAGTAAAAGTATTTCTAGAACATTTTCAGTAAAAGAAACTTTATCATCTGCCTCATCGTCTGAAATCGGCTCTTTTACAACTTCATTAATCAGTTTTTCTAAACGATTTTGTTCTCTTTCGCATTTTCCCATACTAGAAAGTTAAATATATATATATATATATATATATATATATATATATATATATATATATATATATATACTTCAACAAAAGAACCTTTTTCTAAATACCAATAAAAATACAACACGTGTAACCACTTCGGTCTATTGCACCGTATTTATCATATTACCGCCTGAACGAAACCATTACTTCAGACTGACCAAATAAACAGCTAATGAGCGGGGCAAAGCTTGAATTTTACAAAGAAATGAATTATGCAACATTTTATACAACTTCGGTCTCACAGAACTAAAGCGGGTAACGAAGGGTTAAATATATAGTTCACATTCTAAGCAAAAATTTAATAATAAAGTCGAATTTTTTAGTGAAATCAATTTTAATAATTAGCATACCGATCCCATTAAACTGTAATAGATTGGAACAACAACAAAAAAGTTTATTAACATTTTTCCCTACTATAGCTTAACAATATGGCTGAAATTTTATCCCTTCATTGATATTTTCTCTATACAGTCCCATATAGCTTCTTGTAACGCAGTCTCACTATAATCAATAAGAATCAATGTAGCTAGCATGTCGCTATTTGGTACTATCTGGGATTTTTTCAGTTATTCATCAGTGCAGTTTGTACAAAATTTTGTCTTTTGCCCCAATATAATACATTCCCCTTATAAGATTAAATCACTTCAGTGTTATCCATTTATCACAATATTATTCAGTTGATTATGAGTACCATTAAAAACCAACTGTGTGGGTAATGAAAATATTGTTGTGGTTTCCAAGATATTTCTGATTTTTTATATAGTTTAGGAATATTTTATGTGTCATTTCTAAATACTAATATTCAACAGCGTTTCTATTATTTTCCTTCGCACATTGCAAGATGGCACTCACTTTTATCCGAAGAATGTGTTTTCCCAAAATCTAGTTTCCATTCATACCATGGTATGTAATATATTGAAGCAATTACAGTTTTGAACGTATCAGTATCAAACATATCTTCCATCTAATATGGACACTTTGATCGATTTCTTCTATTCGGTTCAGAGTCGAAAATTTCCTCAAAGATGTTACGGTGAATATTCAAACAAAAAAATACTTTTCGAACAACTTACTTTTGAATAATTTTTACAAGCCTCAGAATGATTGATTTGGCGTATTACTTCAAATTATTTTTTTTTTGTTATTCCGTCTTCCATTTATCTTGAAAAGTTTGTCATTAGTTTTTTATTTTATTGGTTAGAATGTGCTGTCTAATGCAAACAAAACTTGTCCTCTTTATCTTAGTTGGAATTTCTAGAACCAACATTGTCTGACACGCATTTCGATGACCAAAGGTAATCTAAAATTTACCGAGTTTTGTCCTACATATATATTAATAAAGTTCTGTTATTTGAAATTTGAAAAAAATCATTTATTTTAAATATGAGATTCAATACTTTTGAAATATCCAGTATGTGCCAAATTTGGATTGATTTGCTTTCGTATGATATTTCACACAGAATATAATAAATAAAAGGTAAGTCATGTCATAATATAAAAGAAATATTTCAAGTTGAGATCAGATGTCAGTTTTGACACATTAGCTTGACCGTACTTCAAAGAGAAAAACAACTACTTTCCTGGCTAATACCACGCAGAATATTGAATTAAATTCCCTTACAAGAACGTGACGCCGATCGACTTTTTTGTCCGTGAACTTTTTACTAAATCGGAGGTGCAGTAGAAAACCAAAATGTCTCCTGCTTTTCACTTAAATTTTGGAAAAAAGTAGTCTTACGAGGAGAATTCTTAAATCTATCCTGATTAATTATTTCATTAGCAATTTTCTTATCAAAACCTTCAAGAACAGCAATATTTTCGATAACATTTTTTTCTTTACCTTGTCTTTCAATATTAAGGGAAAAATTAATCAATTGGTGTGTACGAAAAAATGGGAACTTTCCTTTTATCCTGCACATACAAAAGGTTTCAGGAATATGTTCATCAGCGTAGGTTTTAAATAAATTTATAAATAAAATAAAACTTCAAAAAGCTGTTAAGTAATCCAAGTGATAAATATAGTGGATTTGGAAAAGAGTGATATCTACAAAATTAGCTGTAACGGTTGTGACGGAAAGTATGTTGAGCAAACTTACATGTTCGTTGGAGGTCGGTTTAGAAGCGTTTAGCTAATTAAAATATTGACGTATAGAATAATCGAGCACGCTAAGAATCATGATTAAACAATCAGTTTAGGAAATTCATAATTTGTAAAAGATATATCCATATAATACATTGCTGGATACGTTCCAATGTAGTGAAATAGTTAGGTATAAGAATAGTTTAAATAGAGACAAAGGACCAATTCTTTATAATCCACTTTCAAATTTATTAGATGGAAATCAAATGTGAAATTTTCCCGCGGAAGTAAGTTTCCCCTCTTCAGCTCTTTCCCGTAAGAAGACTTGCATTAGTAATTAAAATTTAGTATATTTGTGGGACCAAAACTAGATAAGTGTTAATTTACCTTTGGTCTCTGAAGACGATAACTTGGTTATCGAGACACTTTATCTTGATTAAGTCTGGTGTTCATTATGTTAGAGTTGACTGGTAAACTCATCATTTAACGCTGTTAGTTTCCTTTAGAGAAGGCGGTTTCAAATATTTGGTTTCTCGATTCTTTATCCCTATCCCTCTAGATTATGTGGACAGTATGATTCTCAAATGGCACCACAGAAACCTTCAAGAAAATGCTAACAAATGAGGCGACTAGAAAATAAGAATGTCCATCCCAAATAGTAGCTCATGCATTTTTTGTCATTATTATTATAATCAAAGATATATTCATTCAAAATACCCTGAGGGACTTGAAGCAACTTTATAATTACTTTGAAAATAATGTGTAGTTATCATAGCTAAAATGTTCCAATAACAATTTTAGGTTACCTTGGCAGCTTACCTTATGCCAGTGGACAATCGGCTTCCGAGAATGGAGGTATATTGGGAATACTTCGTCCTTTAGAAAATATATACAAAGCTTTGACTGGTGTGGTGCACGGTATAATAGATATAGGAGGGAGTCTTGGGGAAGGTCTGAAAAAACTTATTCCTTCTCCAAATTCGACTACTAGTCGAAGAAGACGTGCCGTGGCAGTAGACAGTTTGAGAAGATGATAGAATGGAAATATTTCCAAATCAATTAGAAATTTGTAATTTGAAGTGAGCATTACAAAAAAAATATTTGATAATGTTTCAATGTAAATAAATTTATATGAGAACAAATATTTTTATATAGAATCAATATCTGGTACCAATTTCTGAATTCCTCTCATCGTATTTCTCCATATAGACGTTCAAAATACAGGCCTGTTTCCCTTCGAGTTCACGCTATCCATGTATTAGAAACTACCAACATGGATTTAATAAAAATTGCTATAAATGCATAACTGGTTACGGCAAGATTATTGAAAATATTTTGACAGACATGCCACTTCTGATTATATCGGAAAAGAACGACAACTTTGTTATTTTAGATGTAGCACCCTGTATGTTATCAATTTTTAGGATTTCACATCAAATTTAAATGTCACTTTGTGTAGAATACCCCCTAACATTCAAAATAAATATCATCTTCTCGGGTTGATTGGTAGACAATCAAGGTAATTGGTGATATGCTGAAAACCTTTTTTACTTTTCCGCCCAACTTATCTATATGCGAGGAAAGTATTGGTTTACCCCAAAAAAGTTGGAATTTTGAAAAAAAAATTTGAGTTATTTTTACGTTTTCCATCAACAACAACACGAAAAAACGGTTTTTAGAAAAAAAATCCTGTGTGTATGTCGTCGTCGTTGTCGTCAGCAACTTTTCCTTACTTGCCTTGTTAGCACGATACAGCCTCTGGAGTGCAATGAGTCACCAATTTTATGATTGAATATTGATAAGGACATGTCACAGATGGAGCCTATTGATTTTCAGCTTACCAGAACCAATACAACAGATGCTGCAGTATTTTAAGTACGATATTTGTGTAATTTTTTGAGAAATTTCAGTTTGTTAGCACGATACAGCCTCCGGAGTTTAACATGTCAACAATTTGATGAATGAATTTTTGGAGAAGTTTAGGGAAGAATATTGTTCAAGGTGTCTCACGAATGTACGCTATTGATTTTCAGTTGACTAGAGCGAATACAGCGGATGCTATAAATCCAGATATACTAAATTTTTGGTTATTTTTGGAGAAATTTCGGTTTGTTAGCACGATACATCCCCCGAAGTGTATACAAGTAACAATTTTATGATAGAATATTGTTCAGGGCCACAGATGCGGAAAAGTTAGTTTTATACTTTAAAACCGTTTTTTATACATCGTTGTTAAAAAATTGATGAAAAGTTGAATTTCAAAAATGTCAAATATTTCCAATTTTTCTAAATAAATCAACCACACTTTCATTGCTTTGGGGCCATCCATAAAGTACGTCACACGAATTTTAGGACTTTTGAACCCCTCCCCCCGTCCTTGTCACAGGTTGTCACATTTTTATACCCCCCCCCCTCCTGATGTGACGTCATACATTTTTTAAATTTATGTATGTATTTAAAAATAATCGAGAGAAAACAGCTATTTTCATTTTTTACTTATTTTTATTAAATAATAATCTAATAAAATCAATATAAAGTCCAACATTTTATAAAACCGAAAAAACAAACGACTAGTTAGAAAATAATAAACGATTAATTATATTAATTAAAGATGAAAAACTTAATTATCGAGTGTCCATGGACTTTGGATCCACTCTTTTATATCAGCTATTACTGGTAAATCAGGCACTTCATTTTCGTTCTGAATTTGAACGTTAGGAACATCCTCAGTGTCGACATCATTCTCTTCCATCCATAAAGCATCGTCATCATTCATTAAACAGAGAATTTCTCGGGCACGTCTAGCCGCAATTCTTTGAGGACGAATTTTCGCTATAGGTAACATTTCTTGTTTTTTATGCAATTGTTTGTGTTGATTAGCGGCTTTATATGAGGAAAAATATGAACCACATACGCTACACGATCTTTTAAATATGTATGACTCGACACTAGGGCAATAACTATCGTATGGAACTTGTTTCAGATGGGATGATGCTCGGAGATTTAATGACAATTGTAGTAATAATGGAGCAAACTTAGCCTCGTTGTCATCAGTTCCTGCGACTACATAACCATTTGATTTTTGTTTAATCAACACAAGTGGTGGTAAGAATCCTCCTTTTAATAATTGCCAAAGACTAGAACGTCGTACTGGGCAACATGTGATAGTCTCGCATTTTACAATTTGTAAAAAATATTGTGACTCACGTTCGTGATTAGCATACCAAGTAGCATTATTTTTCAACATCATAGCAAGATTTGCTTCGAGTCTGGTGTCAGTTGGTACAACATATTCGGCAACTACAGGAAATTCATCAATGACTAATTTGCTCCAAATATCAGCTAACACATTTCCTGTACTTTCAAAATTCCGTTTTTCTAGCTCCAAATCAGTAGTTCGATTACTTGAATCGAGATGTGACCCAAAATCATCATGATTTAATATTACACCAGTAAGTTCACGACTAAGAGGTGCCATGCGTCGTTCGACTCTGTTAAATGCACTCCTTCCTAGGGCATTTGTAGCTATAAAAATTGCATCTAAATCAAAATCTTTAAAATATTTTATAGCTGAAATTATAACCCGCTCGTACCATGGATTTTCATAAGGACCACCATCGCATGTGAAAATAAATACAGGTTTTACAAAACCTTCTCTAGTTCTCAATAAGTTTTCGAAAGTCGTGAATTCAGAAAGCTTATGAATGTCAATGGCATGAGTCTCTGCATTGGAAGATGAATATTTTCCACTACGAATTGCTACGTATGTAGGACCAGAGTACGTCACAGCTTCAGGTGATCCTTCACCATCTTTTTTTATTAGAATGCCCGCATAAACAGATGGAATAAGTTTATGTTTCTCGGCGACTACAAAATCATGATCTGGCAATTGGACACGGTAATCAAGATGCATTAATATTGGTGCTTGAGCGTTAGCTGCTGTAATGCCTAAAGGTACACGTGCTTTATCATCCATCGATAAAAAAAAACTTGGTCCGCACCCAAAATTGAAGCTACAGATTCAAGATTTCGTATAGTAGCGGTACAAAATTTGCCATCTTTATGCGTTGAATGTAACGTAGAGTCTGGTTTACAAAGCTTGACAGGAACGGTTACGACATGTTTTTTACCTTCCTCTGTATTTACTCGCTTGAAAAGAAGTCTCAAATACAATCCTGAGCGACTGATAGACTGTGCTTAAATAGTTCAGCTTGCAAGTCGTCTAATGTCTTACAACATCTTATAACTTCAGTACGACGGCGATCATCAGCTGCGCCCCCAAAAAGAGCAATTGATTTTATTACTTCAAGTAAACCGGATTGATTTTCCTCAACTCTAGGCCGACCAAAAGTATTTCGAAGTTCAAGAGCAGTTGCTACATCAGGATTATTTTCGCACAGACTTTTTTTTTGACGTTCCGCTGCGTCGATTTTTCTTTTCAATGGGGTCTTTTCTGCTTGAATATCTTTTCTTAATGTTGTTATTTTTTTGGTAGCATCATCTGTCGCTATACCAGCATCACGTGCTAATACTAAGCTATTGGACTCAGATTCGAGTACAATAATTTTATTCTTGGAAGCGTGTTGACTACGTTGACTTAGGTGTTGGTTTAGCTACTATTTGAAGTGATTGACATCTACTCGATTCTGTCATAACATTTTTAATTTCTTCTGAATTACTCAGTTTAGTGTCCTCCTGTAATTAAAAGTAAACATGTAATATATTAAATAGAATTAGCAACCCCGAGTATTAAATATCAAGCAAAACTTCGAACAAACAGAGATAGAAAGATATATGTAATTACGGACTATTTTATAATAATCTAAATTAAAGATGTTTAACTGATTTAACCTAATTAGTTGTATTATACATTTTGAACTTACTTTACTGTCTTGTGGCTTTACTAGTGCTAATGCCTTCGATGAAGAAGGATTCTTTGAGAAAAAACTGAAAAGTGCCCCCTTTTTTTGGTCAATTTCACTTGTAATTATTTAATTTTTGATTCTGTCTCATCTTCAACGTTATCATTATTTTTTAATCTTTTCCATAAGGCGTTAACTTCTTCTTGTATGATTTGTTTTTTTTTGTCAGCATAGGCTGCACTATAGGCATCGAATAATCTGCGGTAAAGACTACCGAAATCAATCTTTTTGTTCATTTTAAAATAATTTAATAAATTAAAAATGTTAAAACAAATAAACTGAGAAGACCATGACTGCCACTCGGCAAAAGTCAACCGTGAAATAAACAAAAGGAATGTATTGAAGTCACTGCGCCGGCGCGTGAAGTAGCACTTGTCGAAGGTCTCGCAAACAACCGACGTGCGGAACGATAGAAAAGCGAGCGAGCACTCGCCGACGACTTAAACCTATTTAAATCCTTACCATTCAAAATTCTCGTGAATTTGAGTGTCTTACTTGCATTACAACGCCGCTCTAGAACTTGAATGATGTTGCATGAGAGATTATCGCATAGCGAGAATGCTAAATTATTAATAAATATAGATCAAGTTCGTAAATTTTTAAAAATTTTAATTCACATCCAAACTTTGCGTTTTAGTATTTCAAATTTTAACATGTGACGTCACAAAAGTATTGACCCCCCCATGCCCCTTGTCACACGATGTCACACTTCGGTGATACCCTCCCTCCCCATTAACGTGTGACGTACTTTATGGATGGCCCCTTTACTTAATTCGAAGGCCGAAAATAATGGCAATTCACGTTCACTTCCCTATACTCAATCTCAAGAGTTTTTCAGATATTAACATGTATTTAAACATATTATTTATTTCAGGCGTTTTATTGCGTATGCGTAGGCCGTGTTATTTATTCTTTCATTTTAGCTGATTGTGTATTTATCTGTCATAATTATAGTATATTACGTAACGTGTGTTGTAAGAAGCATTTTACGCTACGCGGCTTCGTGCGCGTAATTCAGTGAGTGCGTAAAATACGTTACAACACGAGTTACGTACTATACTTTACCTACGACCCACTTGTACTTGTGTTTATAATCTTATTAGGGTATTTAAAGTACAATTAAAAACGTACATCCACGATGCCCAGCCTAGTTTCGTAAAAGTCCGTCCTAAGTAGTATTTATTTTTATTAATAATGTATGTAGAATTACCGGAATTGCATAAAATAGCGTATACACCTCTCGAATGAAGTGACAATAATCCCTTAGGTGGATTACTTCCCTCAGGAATCAAACACCAACCGCGGGATTAAATGGGCCACTTTAGTCGCTTGGTGTATAATATACTAATTGTTTACCAATATGAGATACATTCAGGCAGCTAAAATATGCGGATTGAATGAAACGGAACCAATTATCATATAATTCCAAATAACTCTTAGTATTAAATGCAATCTCATATCTAATAAATGTTATCTACCATTTATATATAGAATAAAATTAAACGTTCAATATTCAAGTAATAAATTTTGAATAACATGGCTACGTCTATTGACAGTTGGTAAGTGGTTGCTATGGAAGCCGTGCGATTTACTTTACAGGCGTGCGTTTTGTTTTACCGTGCGTAATAGACGTCTTACATTGATTGCCGACTGTGTGTTTTTGACTACTTACAGGGGTGGTCGTAGGTAAAATAGTATTATTTGTCATTATTTTAAGTCAATCGCATCGTACACTGATATAAATGACTCGTTTCGAATTAAACAATGAAGATTATCTAGATTTACTTTTAATACATGGTGAATGTGACAGAGTGGCTGTACGATACTTGGTATCTTCTTGGTTTCATTTTTTATCATCGAAGCTGTAAATTGATGGGACAACAGTGATTAACAATCCACGCCCGTCCAACTCACACCGGTCGGTGCTGCAACTACTAGCCTCGAGGCTAGAAAATCGATTTTCTGAAGAGAGCGCCGCGAATAATGTCGAGAGAGAGCAGTCAAAAACGACAGAACCAAAAAAGTAACAAAAAACTCGTAATAATTTTTAATGGTAAAAAGTTTAGTCACTCAGTAATTTATTGTGGTTCATAATGTGTTTTTCACCAGCTTAAAACTAGGATAAATTATATTGTAAACGAGGAAAATAAAATAAATAGGTGTGGAATTCACCAAATACCACGTGTTTACGAATCATTCCTGGTTCCTCGCGAAAGGAGTCTGTAAAACCTGAAGTTCAGATTTCGGCCTACAGACAGGACACAGAAAAGTGGGCAAGGCCGACTCAGGTCCCCAACAGTTGCTACTAGAACATGTGTTTTATTTAATTTAAGGCATCCAGATCGACCATGACCCACTCGTGACAGAGTGAAGAGAATAATAAATAATTTTACACAATTTGGCCGTGTTTTTTTAAATGTAATTTCACATTCATAAGTAACAAGAACATATAACAAGTGTTCAAAATTTCCTACTTGAACCTCCAAGCATTTAGTACCCCTTTTTATCACACCTTCGTTTGTTGTACGCCTAATCATTGCCGCAGGGAAAGAATTGAATGCAATGAGAACTCTACGTACACAATCTTCTTTTAATCCAATCATTATATATATTTGGAGATGCAAGTGAACCGAGAAAGCCAAATTTTGGATATTACGTGGGGGGGGGGGTCTAGAAAAGCTTAGGTTCAAATTGTCGACCAAAGTAACCTGGGGTCTCCACCATCTTGAAAAAAGGTTTAAATTCAGATTTTTCATCATAACTCTGTTCCCCGTTGAGATACGAAAATTTGTAAGCAATACTTTTTTGTTCCTCTTTGTACGATCTACAGTTAAGGTCACATACATTTTTCACGTATCCATCATCGTTATCGAGATATCGATTAAAATACCCATAAATTTGGGGAGAAAAAATTGTTACTCGCTATTTCCTTTTTTCTCGTGAAAGATATCGAAAAATGTCCAGTATGAAACTTGTAGAGCGTGTTCAGACTTACGTAAATCAGTAAGACTGTGCCCTGTTTTGACTTAGCCGCTCGCACGGTTGTATCCACACATCAAAATGGATGAATGGTTGTTCAGGAAGTTATTGCAATACAAAAATAAACGGTTTTAAAGATTAAAACTAACTACCTGTATACACTTTGGAGGATGTATCGTGCTAACAAACCGAAATTTCTCCAAAAATAACCAAAAATGTAGTATATCTGGATTTATAGGACCCGCTGTACTTGCTCTAGTCAACTGAAAATCAATAGGGTACATCTGTGAGACACCTTGAATAATATTCAATCATAAAATTGATCAATCGTATACTCTCTGGAGGCTGTATCGTGCTAACAAACTGAAAATTCTTCTAAAATGACAAAAATTTGTTACTTTAAGTACCATAGCACCCGTTGAACTGGCTTTAGTGAGCTGAATATCAGTAGGTTTAATCTTTGAGATGCTTTGAATAATATCCAATCATAAAATTGGTCACTTGTATATACTCCGGAGGCTGTATCGTGCTAACAAACTAAAACTTCTCCAAAAATGACAAAAATATCATACTTAAAGTACTGTAGCATCTGTTGTATTGGCTCTGGTGAAGTGAAGATCAATAGGGTTCATCTGTGAGATATTCTGAATGATATTCAATAATAAAATTGATGACTTGTTGAACTCCGGAGGCTGTATCGTGCTAACAAACTGAATTTTTTCAAAAAATGTCAAAATGTCGTACTTCAAGTACCATAGCACTCGTTGTACTGGCTCTGGTGAGCTGAAAATCAATAGGGTTCATCTGTGACATGTCCTTAATAATATTCAATCATAAAATTGGTGACTTATTGCACTCCGGAGGCTGTATCGTGCTAACAAGACATGTAAGAAAAAGTGGCCGACGACAACGACGACGACGACGACGACGACGACGACGACGACATACACACAGGATTTTTTTTCTTAAAACCGTTAATTCGAGTTGTTGTTGATGGAAAACGTAAAAATAACTCAAAATTTTTTTTCAAAATTCCAACTTTTTTTGGGGTAAACCAATACTTTTCTCGCATATTAGATAGGTTGGGCGGAAAAGTAATAAACGGTTTTAAAGATTAAAACTAACTTTTCCGCATCTGTGGCCATGAACAACATTCTATCATAAAATTGTTACTTGTATACACTTCGGGGGATATATCTTGCTAACAAACCGAAATTTCTCCAAAAATAACCAATAATATAGTATATATGGATTCATAGGACCCGCTGTACTTCCTCTAGTTAACTGAAAATCAATAGGGTACCATAGCTCCCGTTGAACTGGCTTTAGTGAGCTGAATATCAATAGGGTTCATCTTTCAGACGCTCTGAATAATACCCAATCATAAAATTGGTCACTTGTATATACTCCGGAGGCTGTATCGTGCTAACAAACTGAAACTTCTCCAAAAATGACAAAAATATCGTAGATAAAGTACTGTAGCACCTGTTATATTGGCTCCGGTGAGCTGAAGATCAATAGGATTAATCTGTGACATATCCTGAATAATACTCAATCATAAAATTGCTGACTTGTTAAACTCCGGAGGCTGTATCGTGGTAACAATCTAAAATTTCTCAAAAAATAACAAAATATCGTACTTCAAGTACCATAGCACCCGTTGTACTAGCTCTGGTGAGCTGAAAATCAATAGGGTTCATCTGTGACACATCCTTAATAATATTCAAGCATAAAATTGGTGACTTATGGCACTCCGGAGGCTATATAGTGCTAACGAGACATGTAAGGGAAAGTGGCCGACGACAACGACGACGATGACATACACACAGGATTTTTTTTCTAAAAACCGATTTTTCGTGTTGTTGTTGATGGAAAACGTAAAAATAACTCAATTTTTTTTTTAAATTCCAACTTTTTTGGGATGTACGGCTCATATTAGATAGGTTGGGCGGAAAAGTAAAATTAATAAATCAGCCAAATTAGCCAAATTATAAATCAAACATATTAATTTATTGATCAAATAATTTTCATGCAGCAAAAAATAATAATTACACGTGGTCATTTTTTTCACATATTTTGATGGTCCTGGCTGTAAAAGTTCTTCCTTGGTATACTCTTCGAGTCGTGAAAACTCTTCAATCGCAGAAAATGATGATGTGACGGTCGAAAAATCATAATCATCATCATCGTGATCGTCGTTGAATAAAATCTCGACTCTGGCGACATTGTTGCATATCTGTTCACTACAGTGCAGGCAAATAACGGAGCAACTAATTCCTGCATTTGCACGAAATGAGTTTTAAAAGTACAGGTGGAGCGGGTGCGGCTGTGGTGCAAATTGGGTCAAGCCCGTAATTAGTCTGTCGCCAACCCCATTCCTGAGGATCTTTGAAAATTCCGAGCCAAGTTTGTACCTGTAGATATGTCTGGAAAACGTGTTGGCGGACTGCGCTTTCCGTTGGTGGGAGTAGTGCAATATTATTCATCTCATTTGTCGTCATTGATTTTGCAAAGCGGTGGAATCGCAAAAATATCCATCGTTGAGTCCTCTTTACCACCACTATTAAAAGCGATAAGGAATAGCCCTTCCGCGCAAACTAGCATCCCCGTATCGACCATTTCTTGCTTTAATAGTTCCACCGATGACCGGAGGTTCGGGTTCTTCTCTAGGGTGCTGATGAATTTCGACTTTCCAATATTATAAAAAAACGACGTGGTGTCACAACCGCTGAAAGCATGGATGAAAAGAGTGTTCTCAACAGCAGACTTATGAAGCTCTAAACTATTGGGAGAGTACAGTTTTGCCGGTGTTTTGCCTTTAGCTGGTTTGCGAAAAACAATATTTTTTTTGTCCTGTGCAAGTCCGGAAATTAAAACCAAAAGATCGATTTCCACAGAGTCATGAAACGATGCTTCTCTATTTGCTGTGGTTACAATGAGAGTATCAGCATCCTCAAAAGCCTGCTCTACTTTTATTTAGGTATTTGTAAAATAACGGCGAAGCATTTGTATTAAGTTGTTTTTATTTTGGTCCCTTGCATCTCCTGGCTAACATTCAGAGCAGTAGTCTCATCAAACGTGATTTGTTCTTCCTTCGTGGCCTTTCTGAAGTTTTATTTCCTGCGAGTCTAATGTCAGTCGGATAAACGTCGAATACAATGGTCACACTTTCTCCAAAGTGTTGTTGCACGTATGTGACATATTTCTTGCAGGTGAAGCCAAACGTCTCAATTCGACCCAAAGAACTTTGTGCAGAAGGAAACCATCGTCGATTGTGTGATGATTTCTGTCACTAGGATGTAAATTTCCTATCAAAGGTTCGAAGGCATTTTATAATAGCTTCTTTGTTCCTTCTCGTATTTCTTCTTCGGTGAATAATGACAATGGGAAAGCAGCGAGCTCGTATGTTAGAAATTTTATCAGGTCAGTTACGGAATTCTTAGTTATGCATATTCTTTGGAAAAGCAACAATGGATCGATCGGATTTGGTGACTCGTCGAGTGGAATGCTGCTATTAACTGCCGATAAAGAGAGCACTTTATCCCTATATGTGAATGACAAGGACCCGAAATCCGCTCCTATGATTTTAGTCATCATGTCGCGACCAATTTCGTTTGCACGATGACAATTTATGTTCTCGTTTGAAATAACTCCTGTGCCGATAGACATCAATTATTTCTTCTCTAGAAAAAGATTATGACATGTGAGCTACATGTCCAATTTCTCAACGTCACAATTGTCTCGAGAAATCCGCGAGGGTCTCATGTCGACGTGCTGTTCGGTTGTAGAGCAAGATACCCCGGAAATTTTTTCAATTTATTCACAAATGTTTTGAAGCTGAATCATGCACAGAATGTACGATGCTGTTGTCTGCTCTATCGTCATGTCTGACATAATCCCAGACCAAAATTTTTCCGAGCGACGAATCGTAATGTATCCACATCCAGTGAACTTGTCATAAACTTCTATGGGTATTTTTTCGCTCGCATATCTTGTAGGTATAAATGAGTACACTTCGCATACAGGAAATGGCCGCTGGCATGAAAGGAAGGAAGCATTTTTTGTATGATATCGAGATGAAGTTCCCAATTACCAGATCTTCCTGCTTTCAGGAAGTTCTTTACCAGAGAAACCATACGATGGTACTATACGCATAGCTTTGCCGTTGGACCTATCCTTTCGGTGGCGACTAATTCTTTTGCAAATTTGCAGTATATGCTTTTCACTCCCTTGTTGTTAGCGGCAGTCATGATGGTAGGTCGATTGAAAACATCCTCCGCGTAGTAATCTAGTTTATCACGTTCCTTTTCGTCTAATTCCAGCGAGTCCAGTACAATTGCTGTCAAACAATAGTTTCAGAGTCTAAGTGTTTTGTAGAAAGAAAATATAATAGAAAGTCCCATTGAGCAACCGGAAATCCCAAATTTTCCAGAGCCGCGATATTTTCTGTAAAAGTATATAATAAGGCTTTTAAAGCATGTGAATCTCTTGGTTTTGTTACTACAGGTGCATTATCAATTGCCTTAAGGTGGGATAGAGCTATTTCCCTTTTGGGATCATAACGCTGAACTAGAGCCTTATAGACAGCTTCATAATTTTCCTCCAAAATCAGATATTTCAATACTAAATTCAATGGAGAACCACTTAGTGAACCTACTAGGTATGTAAATTTTTCAACATTCGAATATAGAGGATTCTCATGTACCAAACCACGAAACAAATAATTAACCTTTAACTAGTCGCGCGATACCATACGGCGCCAACACAAATTTAATACCCAGTATTTATTTTGAAAATTTTTTTTGGAAATTATCTCACCCAATTATTCCTCAAATAGGGTATAAAGAATAAGATACTAAAATATGAAATTATATTTTCGAGTGTTTTCAATTATAGAAGCAATAAACTAAAGCGGTACATCGAAAGGCTCCGTTTGGCGCCATGCGACTAGTCACGTAGGTATAAATTTGTCGGCGGATGATGAGTGTTTTATTGTCTAGGTAATCAGTTTTTGTCACGTTCGCCTCATAATATTATTTTATGATTATTTGTAAATAAGGGCAATAAAAGAAGTCATTGTTAAAGATTGAATTATTTAGGCTGTGCCACCGAATCTTGGAAGTTTAGTTAGTAATATCTCTATCTGTGTTTTATTTTATTGAAAATGGCCAGTTCAAGTAAAGATACCAGTAAAAGTTTTAGTGCAGAAGCAGGTCCCAGTTGGCGAAATAAAGTCCGGCTAACTCAAACTGAACTAGAACGTTTGATAAATGATTCAGAAAGTGAATTGGAACTAGATTCAGAAAGTGATGACAGTGTTGCAGAAGATTTTATGGAATATAGTGAACATAATACAGACTCTTGCCAAGAGGATGAATACGAGGATGATGCTTCTCCAACACCTCTACCGACAGATGCTGATTATTATATAGGTAAATACAAAAATACAAAGTGGAGAAAACTGCCACCGCCTATAACCAAAACTCGAGAATATAATATGATAACACATTTGCCCGGCTGTAAAGGACCTGCAAGAACAATTTCCACGCCTTCAGAGGCTTTTTATCTATTTTTTGATGACTACGTGGTGCAACTTCTTGTGAAAAACACTAATAAGTTTATTACTGCTGAAGTAAAAGATAAGTTTACACGTGAAAGAGATGCTCGTTTAGTAACTGAAGGTGAAATAAAAGCGTTTTTAGCGATTTTGGTAGTCAGTGCAGTCATGAGATCATCTCATTTGAATTTTGAAGATTTATTTGATGTTGATGATATGGGCAATGATTTTTTTATACCACTATGAGTAAGCAGAGATTCTTTTTCATAATGCGATGAATTAGTTGGAACTCTAAGAAAAAATAAAATACAAATTATTTTTCAATTCCAGCCTAATAAAACACGCATTGAAAAAAGCACTCTATTTGGATTTACGAAAAACATTACAATGATGTCGTATGTCCCCAAAAAAAGAAAATCGGTCATACTTATTTCAACTCTACATAAAGATACTGCTATTGATAAAGATTCGGGAGATGCTCAGAAAGCAGAACAATTGACATTTTATAATAGCACGAAAGGTGGAGTGGATACCAACGACAAGCTATGTGCCACATACAATGTTGGAAGAAGAACAAGAAGATGGCCCATGACTATTTTTTTCCATCTTATCAATGTGTGTGCCATAAATGCTCTTGTGATCTATAACTCCGCACGCAACGGCGAGCTAAAGAAAAGAAAAAAAAATTTGAAAAAATTAGGTCGCGAATTAGCGCAACCCTATCAGATGCAACGAAAGGATGATTCACACATTCCACGAAAAATTAGAAAACGGCTGCATAGTTACTTTCAAGAAGAAGCAGAAGAGGAAGTCCAAATCCCTCTTGTTGTTGGTACAAACCCCAGAAAAAGATATCATATTTGCCCCACGATCAAAAAATAAGTCGAGTAGGATTACTTGTATAGTTTGCCATAAACATGTATGTCAAGATCACCAAAGAAATGTTTGTTCCGATTGTTATAATGATCAATAAAATATTTTCAGTTTTTGTATTATATATTTTGAAGCATATTATTATTTGTAATGCTTTTACCCCAAAAAAAGTTGGAATTTTGAAATTTTTTTTGAGTTATTTTTACGTTTTCCATCAACAACAACACGAAAAACGGTTTTTAGAAACAAAATCCTGTGTGTATGTCGTCGTCGTTGTCGTCGGCCACTTTTCCTTACAATTCTTGTTAACACGATACAGCCTCCGGAGTGCAATAAGTCAGCAATTTTATGATTGAATATTGTTAAGGAGATGTCACAGATGAACCCTATTGTTAACACGATACAGCCTCCGGAGTATATACAAGTGATCAATTTTATGATTGGATATTATTCAGAACGTCTCAAAGATGAATTCTATTGATATTCAGCTCCCTAAAGCCAGTACAACGGGTGCTATGGTACTTGAAGTACCAAATTTTTGTCATTTTTTGAGAATTTTCAGTTTGTTAGCACGATACAGCCTCCAGAGAGTATACGATTGATCCATTTTATGATTGAATATTGTTCAAGGTATCTAACAGATGTACCCTATTGATTTTTAGTTTACTAGAGCGAGTACAGCGGGTCCTTTAAATCCAGATGTACTAAATTTCTGGTTATTTTTGGAGAAATTTCGGTTTGTTAGCACAATACATCCCCCGAAGTGTATACCATTAACAATTTTATGATAGAATATTGTTCAGGGCCACAGATGCGGAAAAGTTAGTTTTGATCTTTAAAACCGTTTATTTTTTTATTTTAGTTTTGTTTTTATCTTCTTCTTGTACTTCTGTGTCTAAAAAATCAATCAAACAAGATGCAACGCAGTTTGCATCCAATCCACCTTCGCCTTCATACCATACATAACACACGACTTTATTATCTACTAAACTATAAACAGTAATATTGTGACACGCAAATTTCTGTTTAAAATATATAATGCCAGCAGGTAGACAAGGAACTATTTGAACTGCTTGGACATCCATCGTGTATGCACACACTTCGCCAGTCAACGCTTTTTCTTTGTCCAGTGATTTTTCTTGTCTTGTCCTATTTTTTTTCCAATTAAGTGTTACTGATAGTTGTCATTAGATACGTTTCCTTGCTTGAAGCTGAAACATAAATCACATTGGTCTTTGCGTGCTTGGAAAACATCTACATTTAGTTTTCTCATCTCAGACATAAAAACTGGCTTACTACAGATTAGCTCCTTGTCAACTTCTTTTTTATACAATTCATAGACTTCACTGTATGAATTAAATACAATTTCTAAATACATTTTACTCGTGGAAGTATGACAATAATGAGAGGGTAACTTAGGTAACCTTTCAAGAAACGATTTAATTGCAGATCGTTTTTGTTCATTAACGGTCTTTTTTTTCTTTGGGAAAGAAGCAGTTTGTGTGACAATGCCAGAACTATGACTATTTTTCGCCCAATTTATTATGGACCATTCTCCCAAAGACAATGTAGAAAGGAAGATTTTTTTGACATACTGGTAGAATGACATCATTATTCTTTAGATGGTAAAACAAAGAACACTGTCGACGTGACTTTTTTTTTCTGGGTTTTTGAGCTGTTGGGGCTTTGTTCAAAGCAGCAAAGCAGGTTTTCCGTTGACTCCAATCCATATCTGACCAAAATTTAGTGAACAATACTTGTCTCTGGTCATCAGTTATCTCACTGCCCTATCTATTTTTGGGAGTTGTGCAAATTTTTAAATTACACCTTCCTCCCATTTTTCTGGGGCTCTTCTTGTCTTTCTCATATTTAGATCCATTTTTTCCTCGTTTTGTTCCTTCATATTCCTTCCCTACTTTCCTTAATGCTTTCGCTTTGTTCCTTCTCCAATTACATGAAGCTGCTTTTCCTTTTTTTGCTCTTTTTTCACTATCGTCTTTTGTATTTTCTGTTATTTTTTCTAAAATACTGCTCTCCGCATCTCGGCCCGCAGGATTATCAGATGTTATTAAAGTAATTTTTTTGACCATACTCTACGCTTTTTGTTAGTAATATTGTTGCTCGGCTCATCCTCATCACTAGGACAATAGGCCGATCCAAGACCATGACCTCCGCAACAAGAAAATGGCGGCTGGAGGACAAATAATAACAAAGTAAATATATAAAATCCCTTACAGTGATAGCAAAATATCATATTCGTGGTGATTTTGAGTGCCAAAGAACATTTAGTGACTCGATTCGTTTCCCTAATAATACTATCCATGGCTGGAAACATAATGTTGGACTATTATAAAATATTGCTGGATGAACATCCAGATGAAGCTGCCCCATAGAAAGTTAAAATATCCAAAATTAAAGGAGTTCATCCATTTTCATGAAAGGAAATAAACTTGCAAATAACAATTAATATTTTTTATGTTTGTTGTAAACAGAGTAGAAATACAGAACAAGGTATCATTTTGTAAAATCTACAATGCATTTTAATAAACTTGAAACAATAAAATTGGTAGATATTAAACAAAAACTAACATTTTTCTGTCAACACATTTAAGGCTGTTTGAATCTAAATGCCTTTAAATTCCCTTTCATATTATAACAGCCAATCAAATCATCAGGTTTTATTCATTTTAAAGGACCTTCAAAAATTTGCAGAATGCAGCCCCTAACTAAATGCCAATATTAAAAAAAGTATCATACAATTTTATGATCAAATTTATAGCACCTGTTGGTTAAGATGACTTAGAAGTATATGTACATGAGATATGTGTCACCCTACATCAGTTTACCAAAAGATAATTTCAAATTTGATTATGAAATTGGCCCTAATAAGCAAACGGCGGTAGGAGCAGTGGCGGGCCTGTGCGTATATTGATACCCATATTAATTTAAGGTGCACAAAAAAGAAATGTTATAATGATAAACATTTATTTTCCAGAACATAGAAAAATATCTGCAAGTACGAATCAAAAAGAATGTGTGATAAGAATAATAATTCATATACGTACAGTTATCAAAACTGGAACAAAACCAAAAATATATTTTCTAAATGAATATGATAAAATAAAAATAACAAAATATTGGAAATACTTCAACAACAAAAATAGAAAACCTATCAAATATTTATAAATTAACTAGGTAGTAAAATATTTTTTCTTGCTCCTTTTCGAAGTATTGGAATTTTTTTCTATGAGAATATTTGTTTTGCATTTGTGGCTCTGCCCCTGACCAGTGTGCTTCTCACACATTACAGACCAATAGTTCTGCCACTGTGTAGGAGACATAGGAAAAAGATAAATTACTATTGTTCAACTATCTTTACAGAACGCAATTCAACATCACAAAGTATTTTAACTACTTTTGACCATTTAATAGAAATCTCAAATCTTTTTCTTTTGGAAGTTGTGGTACTTATTCCAGTGTCTCTATAGCTCATACCATATTCACTGAAGGGGTTTAGTCTGGAATCAATTTATCATGCAACTCCACAGGTTTGCTTAAAAATAAACACATCAGTTATAATACCCTTACCCTGATGAACTAATTCACCTGAGATAAAATGCTTCGAGCACACCCTTGCATTCTTGATTTATGTAGAGAATTCTTCACATTTGATTGTTTCCAACCATTCTTGGCATGTTAAGGCAAATAATCCCTTAAGATTAGTTCTGTTTAAACCATAACACACTACTTGTAGAATTCGATAAAAGTTTACATTATCTTGGTTTATTTCTGCTTCCACACTGAACTATACAACGAACCCAAGGTATTTTTATACAAGCAAAAGCCAAACAACCACTTCTTCTTCTTCAAGTGCCCTCTTCACTACTGAAGGTTGGCGACAATCCCAGCAAACTCCTCTCTATTTCTTGATGCTCTCAATAGGGTGCATGTGTCTAATCCGGTCCACTCTCTTATATTCTTAAGCCATGAGCATTTTCGTCTTCCGGGTCCTCTTCGGCCCTCTATCTTTCCGTCCATAAGCAGTCTCAAACGTTGATATTTTTCTCCTCTGTATACATGTCCCAGATAACCAGTTTTGCGCTGTTTCACATGTTGTAATAGTTCCCTGTCTGTTCCCATCATTCTTATAACATTTTCATTTGTTATTCTTTGGGTCCATGGTATCTTCAAAAGTCTGCGGAAGATCCACATTTCAAATGCTTCCAGTCGCTGCATTATCCTCTTTCCGATTGTCCAGGACTCCGAGCTATATAAGAGGACAGAATAAATGTAAGACTTCACGAAACGGTATCGAGTATCGAGTGACAGGGTGGCATTCGTTAGAAATCTCTTCATTCTCACGAACGTGGCTCTTGCGTTTTCAATTCGAGCTCGAATTTCGGTCTCTGGTTCCAGGTTTTGGGTAACCCAGCATCCGAGATACTTGAATTTTCTCACCTCTTCTATTGGAGTACCATATATTCGTATATTAGCTTGTGGATTTTGATTTCTGCTGACGACCATCGTTTTGGTTTTTGCTGTATTTATTTTCAGGCCGTGTTGGTCACCTGATTTCACAATATTGTGTACTAGTTCCTGTAAGCCTTCTGGAGTGTCTGCGAAGATGACAGTGTCATCTGCGTAGCGTATATTGTTAAGTATTTTACCGTTCACCTTTATGCCAATTTCATAGTCCTCTAACGCTTGCTGAAATATGCACTCGGAGTAAATGTTAAATAAAAGAGGCAAGAGAATACAGCCCTGTCGTACTCCCCTTCCTATTGGTATTTCTGACGATACGGTGTCACCAAACCGAACATATCCCAATATAAATTTTTCATAAGCCTTATATCTTCGTAGTCTAGACTCTGTTTTTGGAGCAGTTGTAACAGTGTTGGATGCTTGATGCGATCGAACGCCTTTTCGTAATCAATTAACCACAGATACACGTCTTTTCTTTGGTCTCTACATTTTTCGAGTAAAACCGTTAATCCGAAAAGTGCTTCCCGAGTTCCCAGCCCTAATTTAAACCCAAATTGTTCGGGGCTTATATTTTGTTCGCATTTCAAGTAGATACGTCGATGTAATATTTATAACATAAAATTTTCAAAGTATTGCTCATTAAACTAATTAATCTGAAATCGGAGCACTTTCTTGATGTGTTTTTCTTGGGAATCGGTATGAACACTCACTTGAGCCAATCACGGGGGTACATTTCTGAGCTGTAGATTTTATTAAAGAGGACGGTGAGTCGTTGGAGATTTTCTTGATCCAGCAATTTTAGCATTTCTGTGTATACATTGTCTGGTCCTGCAGCTTTTCCAGTTTTAGCTGTTTTTATTGCTGTGTTTACTTCTGATGGTAAGATATTTTATGTCAATTCATTGTCGCTTTCTAGTTCTGGCTCTGTCCTTTCATCATCGAACATTTCTCGAATATATCTTGACCACTCTTCTTGTATTTCTTCCTGGTCTGTAATTATTTCACTATTTTTTGTTTTAAGGAAATTGGTCTGTAGGGATTTCTTTCTTGTTCCTGTGATTTCTTTAACTTTTTTGTATATATTAAACTGGTCGTGTTTCTTTTGTAGTTCTTCTAATTCTTGGCATCGATCATGTATCCATTTCTCCTTTGCGAGTCTGATTAATTTCTGAATGTTGGTTTGGGTTCTTTTATATTTGTCGATGTTTATGTTCTTATATTTCCTTATCATCCATGGTTTCTTTGCTGTTGTTGGTTCTCTACTAAGTTTTTCTGCTTGTATTTGGTTAATTGCGTGCTCTAGAGAACTCCATGATTCTTCTATCGGTTGTTCTTATTGCATTATTGTTCCTTTAATTGCTACGTTTAGTTGTTCAGTGATTTCTCTACAGCTTTCTGGAGGCTTAAGTTTTTCAAAATCAGATCTTCGTTGAATATGATGCTTGATCTTCTTTAGTCTTATGAATATTGTTCCCACGACAGGGTTATGATCGGATCCGACATCGGCTCCAGGGTACGTTTTCACATCACTTATCCCATTTCGGTACCGTTTATCGATTAATATGTAGTTGATTTCTAATTATGTTAGTCTTAGTGTCTCCGGGGGACTTCCATGTGTATAGCCTTCGCTTTGGCAATTTATACCACGTATTTGTCACAACAAAAAAGAACAACCACTAAACACTTCCATTTACCACTTTTGTTTACAGAAACAATTTAACTTTGTACCACTACTTGTCGCCCAGCGGCCATATTGGTTTTGATTTGACAGCATTCTGGAGTGGCCTATAGCTTGACCCAGAGTCTTGAAACGACTTTTCCTCCAATTCTGATCCAGAATAGCGGTTACACTCTTCGGTTATGGTTGACATAGAAGCTGCTGCTCTTGATACATCTAGTGCTAGTCTTTTTCGTAATGTTTTTTTACAAGTTGGTGGTCTAGTGCCAACATCTTGTAAATCGGTTTTTCAGTCGTTATTTTGGCTTATATTTTCCTCAAATATATTTTTTTCTCTCGAGTCTGGCTTCACAGGCACTTCCTTTTGAACGTTAGACAAGTGCACTTCCTCAAACAGTACTACTTGTTGGTCATTCTCCAAGTTTACCATACTACTTGGTATGTGATTTTTCGGACTAGTTAGTTCAAGTTCAATATTACGATCTGAGTTGGACACTATAAGCGCACTTCGGGACATCTACAAGTAAAAAAAAAACTCATATTTAGTAACGACAAAACCTCATAACTCATTGAACCGGCACACATATTGTCTAGGAATATGTAAATTTTAAAAACTCGTATCTCAAAAATTTTCTTTGTAAAACTACCGATGATAGACTTGTTCGAACATTAACCTTCAATTTTCTACTAAAACAACTGAAATACAATAATCTAGAATAGAAAAATTTAATTTATAAAATATCCTAAGGAAATAAAATCACCTTAACCTCAAGTAAAGAGTTAAAATTGAAAACCCTATGAATTAATTATTAAAAAAATGTAATATGAGAGTAATTACAGTAAAAATAGTATAAATACCATGGTTCTGTGTATTATTTGTCACAAAAAAACTTACGAGGTTTTTCATTTTGTTTAGGAGCAAATTTAGTTACGAGTTTTTGACACATGTTTCCAGCGCCTTCATGTAACGTCCAATTTTGATAGAAGGTTTTACATTCGACGCGAGATTATAAATAAAAAATTATGACGCTCGTAACTCAGAAACGCCAAAAATTTAGATACGAGGTTTTGACTTTATGACGACGATATAGGATTTAGCAAAGAATATTAAACAAACACATTGTAGGCAATAATGAGAATTAACGAAATTATTGATTGAGGAGTCTATTTTATACAATTATTTATCTAAGGATACAATAAAATGAAGTGTTTATCTTTGGATTAGAAGGCTGCGAGTATGAATGGTTTTTTTTAATTTCGCGAGTAAGGTATAACCTACTGAGTTTAATGGCGAAGCAAGTAAGTTACAGTCATTTTTGGATTCGTTAGATTTATCACAAATAAACGCAACAGGTAACGAGGAAAATGCAGTTCTTTTAATTAAAACTAGACTGACAGGGAAGGCAAGAGGTCTGATAACGACGGAAAATTCTATCACAGAAATCAGAACCAAGCTTAAATCAGGAATAAGAGGAGATAACGAAGTCTTCTCCTGGCAAAACTAAACAAAGTAAGACAAAACGGAAAGGATATAACACATTTCGCGACAGAAGTAGAGAAGCTGGCGCAGAAACTACAGGCAGCATACGTGTCGGAAGGTAAAAGGTAAAATACACCAAAGAGGAAACGATTAAAGAAGTGACACACAGGAAGTACTATATAAGCTGGTATCGGTATCAACAACAAGTATTGCATTTCAAAGACAATAGGAATTTCTTTAGAAAACTATAGGAACTATCAAAGAAGAGGAAACAACAGCAGAATGTATAACGGTAATTCTCAAGGAAGAGCATTCAGACAACACAACCATGCAAACGGGTATAACAGATACATAGACTACAACAAGGACAAGAAATTTAACAGGCATAGCAATTACAATAATCATACCAATAATAAAGGAAAAACATGCGAGATAGAACATAAAATTGAAGAAATGAGCAGACAAATAGCACAGTTAAAGAAAGAAAACTACGAGTTAAGGATGAAAAATATGGAACTCAAGGAAAAAACAGAATTTTTGCAAGGAAACATGACAAAGACCCAGGAAAATTTTAGAGAGAGTAATTTATTAATACATGGTATAGAAGAAGGCAACGAAGGAAATGAGGAACAACTAGAAAATAAACTAGAAGATGTAATGAAGAAGGTTAATAAGACAGTAGATGTTAAATCAGATATTTTGAAATGTTAAAAAATAGAAAATATAAACAGTAACAAAAATGGGCCAGTACTAATAATGATGAAAGACGTGAATAAGAAAGTAGAACCTTTGGAATGAACGAATAAATTGAGAGGAACAAAGATATATATTGATGGAGATTACCCAAAAGATAAACTGGAATAGAGAAAACAGCTAATAATATACATGAAACCTAACCTAACCAAAAATGTTGACGGTTTAAAGAATTTGATTTTGATTTATTACGACAGGATGGCAGTTGAAAATGCACTTACCTTAAATCTTGTTCTGTGGTGCATCAAATTTCTGCATATTGAAGCATTCGATAGGACCTTCAGAGCAGCGGCAGAGGTGTATTGGCGGTTTAGCGGGTTTTGCGTTTATCGAGAAGTGGAATATTGTTTAACACTACTAGCACTAGAAAAGTATATTACTAGACCAGCTGTTTACTTACTACTAAGCGTAATTGTCACATGTTTCAATCAGAAATATGGGCAGCATGTGGTGGCGGTAAATATGTACAGATTCAACTGCATTGAATCGTGGAAAAATGGTTTATCAAATAAAATAGACAACTGAAATATTTGATTTATTAAGGTAAAAAAAAGAATCTCGAACAATTTGACATTGTAAAATTTAATTCTCCATACTTCTCTGAAGAAGCACTGATGAGTCTTTACAAAGAATATTCTTTTCGGGTTCTTAAAATTAAGGATTATAATCAACTTATATTTTATTCCGAACTTAATAATATTTGTTTAACTAGCTTTATTCCACACATATCTCCTACACTATATTCTATGTATTTTTCCCGTTCTAGTCATAGTAATCGAAAATAATTTTTAATTACTCTATTAGCAATTATATTTATCAATAATAATTAAATTATAATTTTCGTTTACGTAAGTAACACATTTTGCGCTGTTATTTCACAACTCAACTAACCTGAATGTTTTGACAATTTGATCGCCCCAGATGAATGTTTTCGATTTATATTTAAGTGAAGAAACATACCAATTAGAAATAAAAACGAATAAAAGTTACAAAAAAGTTCAACTCTTCTGTAAACGTTCATTCGTTAGACTGAAAACTCGCTTTTAATGTTCCATTTCAGCTGCTAAACAAAAGGGGCGTATGATTAGAAGTATGAACGAAAAAAATCGAGCTTCTTAATTAATCTCTCTTTGTTTATTGCTTTAAAATGCTTTTAAGAGTATTGTTCCATAGCCCAATTTATAATTTCTCGATATGCCACGTAATTAGAGACTAATGGATAATTTCTAATAACTGCTCTATTTCTAGTACAAGTTTCAAATTAAAAAAAATAAAATGCAACAATTTTATTTAGAAAGGAGTCGAGATTTATTATATGGTACGAATACTTGAATAAGAGTGCCATAAAATCTAAATTTTTAGATTGTTCAAAACTTTCATACACTGTAGTATAGTACGAGAGCTTATGACCAATGCCATATATCATAGCAATACGGTCGAAACTGTATACAATGTTCAGATTTTACTAGGTATCCAGTTATATTCCAGTTCTACCCGAAACAAACAAGCAACTTTTTTAACCTATAAACTAAATATAAATATTTCTAAATATAAATAAATGTAACTTAGTACAATTTAAGTTACTTTTGGAAAAAGCAACAACCAAAAAAAAAGTTTTCAAAGAATCCTGAAAATAAAAAAATAATAATAAATCAACTCTATAATTATTCTATTGTGTTGGAAGGGTGTAAAACTTAACAATCGGTCGAGTAAAAGTACCTTTACCGGTCCTTACCGTAACATTACGGATAATCCGGTGCTACACGGATGCACTTCGAAAACTACAGCTAAAGGCCAATGTAAAGGTGGAACGTTGTCAGTTTTAAAAATAACTACCCAACCGACTTTGATATTTGGCGTATTTTTTTACCATTTAGATCTGGTTTGCAAACTAGTTGAATATTCCAGTCGCCACCGTTTCCAGAAATCCTGTATAACTCGGTCCACCAACTGGAATCTATCGAGCCGGCCTAGTGATATATCTGTTTAAGGTTTAGCCGGAAACCTCTTCAACGAAGCTTACGTTAAAAAATGGGCCGGAGTAATCCATCTTGCAAAAAAGGGCGTAACTTTTGAAAGTTTCTCGAAACGTCTTAATTTAAATTTAAATTTTTTATTTCCGATCTAAAGTGTTTTAGCTGGACTACCTTAATTAATACAAATTCCGCCTTTTGAAGGTCATCCGCCGTCACAATCTTTCTACACGGAATAATTTTTAAAAAACGCAAAACGAAATTGTAATACGCGATATTTTTGGTCAAGAAAAAATCCGTTCTAATAATTCTAAAAGCGGTTGGTTCTCGACCGGGATTTCCTTTGTTATGAAAACTTCCTATTGTAACGATACGAAAAGTCACTATAAGATTTAGTTAGTTCAATGTTAAGTATTGTCAGCGGCCAGTGAACTTGAAGGTCGTTAACAAGTTGTAGAAAGGTTATCATTCTAATCGGAATCACAACTGTTTGTAAACATAATAATAAACGCGGTTCAACGATAAATAATTTAAGTGTAGTAAGGTCGACAAAGATCATCGACTGTTTATGTTTAGGCTCTACTTTTTAATAATATATGTATAGGAATTATTTACGTTGAAAGCGGAGTTCATTGTTAACTAGTGTCATGTTAGTAATGCATTTTGTATAAGTTATCTGTGGTCAGTAACTTTGTTAAAAACAGTATTGAATATATTATCCCACTGATTTTTGATAAACTATGGTATTATGTCCTCCCACCGATTAAGGGTAAGTGCTTCGCATTGATAATGGTATATTGGACGAAGGACTTAATGTGGATCACTTGCCGGCCTAATCACCACACTAGGTTTCATTGACTTCCGAAGCATTGAAGTTAGGTAGTAATAGAGGCCACTCATTTTCCGGTAACGTAATCCACATAGGCCCCAATAACCAAAGATAATGATTAACTAACTGCGCCGGAGTAAGACCACGTGATAAACGATCCGCTGGATTTTTTATACTTTCAATGTGATACCATAAAGCGTTATGAATATGTTCTTTAATTTGTATAATCCGATTGCAAACAAATATGTCCCTCATATAAGGCATTTTTGACCAACTTAAAACTACCGACGAATCCGAAAAGGCTAATACTTTAGGTATACAAATTCGGTCTCTAAATTATGTTTAACTATATTGCGAGGAACAGTTAGGCTTTTTGCAGGAAAAACTTTTGAGTTTGCACAGACAAGCTACGCCCTTATGTCTAAAGGTTCTCGAGAGCACCCCACTCCGAACAAACATTATTCCAAATTTTAAAAATATGTTCTGCGACCGGTTCCTCCCAGTCGAATTTTAATAGCCAAATATTTTTAATTAATAATTTTAAAAACAAAATTGAAGAAGCAAACAATCCAATTGAATCCCAGAACCTGGCCACCGTCCTCAAAATCGCTCTCTTGGTACACGTTAGGTCTGGAATTTTCCATGTTGCAATGTTCAACTTAAACTTGTTGACGCGTTTCACTAACACAGTAGCTTTGTCAAAACGAATGAAGGTACAATATAAAAATGTCTTAATATATACAGTGCGTAAATACAGAATTCTATTTACTAATGTTAACAAGGATATGGAAATTCATTCACTGCAAACATTCCTAAGCTATATTCTAGGTAAAAAGGTGTAATAAAGGAGACTGATTGATATCTATTTGGTGGTTAAGAAGATTACCTGAATATTTATTTTTGTTAATCTCAAGGGCCTCTAATAAATTTAAACTGAGGGATTTATCGACTACATGAAGAATTTCAAAATCTGGATCGAGAATGTGTTGGTTTTTTAATAAATGATTTGAATAGTTAGAATCTAATTTTTTGTTGTCATAGCTACGTTTGTGTTCCGAAATTCTAGTTTTAGAATTTCTAAAAGTTCTACCGATATAAATTTGATCACAGTTGTCATTACCACATTTTAATTTATAAACTCCTGATTTGTTTAATTTTGAAGATTTCGATTTACTATTTTTAATGAATTTGGATAAATTGTAATCAGTTTTAAAGGAAATATTCATGTCTAAAGTTTCCAAAATTATTTAATTTTTAAGGAGTTAAGCTTTTAAAATGTTTATTATTATTTTTATCTGAAGGGAATACTTGTTATAAAGTCTGTTTTTTATCCTGTTATTTATGATACTGTCAATTGAATTTGGATTGTAATTATTATTACCTGCTATTTGTTTTATGATATTTAATTCTTTGTTATAATTATTAATATGTATTGGGACCGTTAAGAGTCTGTGTATCATACTATTGAAAGCAACTAGTTCATAACTGAATGGGTGGAACGAACTATTATAAATTGTAATATCTGTATGTGATGGTTTATGAAATATAGAAAAATCATGTTTATTATTTATATTTGAAATTGTAAGGTCTAGATAGTTTATATTTTGTTCAAGCTCTACGGTTAATTTGATATTATTGTGAATTATGTTTATGTAAGTAATGAAGCTGTCTAATTGTCTATTTGTATCGATGAAGCTAGGTAAAATGTCCACATATCGGTGCCAGTACATACATTTTTTACTAAGGGGGTGTTCATGAATAATTTTTTCTATATTATCCATGAATTTCTGCTAGTAGGGGGCTGAGGGAGTTGCCCATAATCAAACCGTCTTTACTGCTATAAACCTCTCGAATGAAGTGAAAATAATTTTGATTAAACACACTTTTAATAAAGTAATATCAGAGTGAATCATAGGATTAACATTATTGTATGTGAGCAAGTTATCAACAAGAGTTATAGTTTCTTCAGGAGGTATACTAGGGAATAGATTTGTTACATTGAACGATATGAATTCAGAATTATGAGGTAGTATTAATATTATTAATTAGTTCCGTTGAGTTTTTAACTGAAAATCGAGGTATGAATGAACAATATTTAGAAATAACATCTATGAGAATATTTGAAATTTTGAATGAATATGCTGTGAAATAAGAAACAACTGGTCTGATTGAGTACCCCTCTTTATGGAGTTTAATTAGTGAATAAATTTCAGGGTGTTGCGGATTGGGTAAAAATAATTTATATTTTTCTTTATAGTTAATTATTGATTTAGCGTTATCTACTGCTAATATTATTTCTTTCTGAAATTTATTAGTTGGGTCTTTTTTGAGAGTCTCAATACATACAATACTTTTAGTGTTTTTAAATGAAACTCAAGGTCTCTAGTTAATTCCACAATATAATACAAGTTATTGAAAATTCTAAAAAATTGACAATTGTTTCGATAAATCAATATCGTCGTCAGAATGACAGAAGTTACATTTCATTTTATGCCTACCTGATGTTTAGTAGTTATATTTTTGGCTAGACCAAGAAGTAACCTAACTTGTGATTGGCTTAATATATGTTTATAGAAATAAGAAGAAGATGTGATATTACAAATATTGAAGCTTAGATATTATTAGCCCAATGGTGATATCCTGGATATCATTTTTCCAATTAAGATCAGTATAACTGTGCAATGATATAGAAAACCAGGAAAACTATATCTGCTGATCTTTACAATTATCACTTAAGAGGACAGTTTATTAGTGGAGAATTCCCCAGATTTAACTATTCATTGACAACTTCATATTGTGGGTTTCTTAAATGTCTTCTAATTTCCAGTTCTTCAAGGAAATCCAGTTCTTGTTTCTTTTCACTAATATGCAGCACTTCTAGTTCTGCTAATAATATCTAAGCTTCAATATTTGTAATATCACATCTTCTTCTTTTTTCTATAAACATATATTAAGCCAATCACAAGTTAGGTTACTTCTTGGTCTAGCCAAAAATATAACTACTAAACATCAGGTAGGCATAAAATGAAATGTAACTTCTGTCATTCTGACGATGATATTGATTTATCGAAACAATTGTCAATTTTTTAGAATTTTCAATAACTTGTATTATATTGTGGAATTAAATAGAGACCTTGAGTTTCATTTAAAAACACTAATATGAGCATATTCCACGAAGTAAGGGTCGAGACAGTCAATTTCATTACAATACTTTTGTTAACATTAGTAAATAGAGTTCTGTATTTATGCACTGTATATATTAAGACATTTTTATATTATACCTTCATTCGTTTTGACAAAGCTACTGTGTTAGTGAAACGCGTCAACAAGTTTAAATTGAACATTAGTTCAAATAAATGAAGATTTAAACAAATTATATTGTTTCAATTCATCGTTAATAATATATGTTGAAATAATTTCAATCCACACATCAATCCTACACTGTATTTTATGTTATTATTCTTATTAACCGAAAATAATTTTTCATTACTGTATTATCAATTATCTTTATAAATATCAATTGAAATATCATTGTCATTTACGTCACACATTTTGCGTTATCATTACACAAATGAGCTAAGCTGAATGTTTTGCAATTTTAATCGCCCCAAATGAATGTTTCGGATTTACTATACTCAAAATTATTGACATTTACCCTGACGTCATTAATATCTGATAACATAACCGACATACACTTAAAATTATTGACCTTTACCCTGACTTCATTATTATCTGATAATAATGTCAAATTATTTTGTTCTGTTCTCCACTATTGATAGAAAGAGATGCCACTTAATAATTATGTCGGTTATGTTATCAGATATTAATGACGTCAGGGTAAAGGTAAATCATTTGAAGTGAAATTATTAAGTGACATATCTTTCTATTAATAGTGAAGAACAGAACAAACTAATTTGACATTCGTCGGTTATGTTATCAGATATTAATGACGTCAGGGTGAAGGTAAATAATTTTGAGTGTATTTGACTGACGAAACATATCAATTCGAAATAAAAACGATCAAAAGTTACAAAAATGTTCAACTCATCCGTAAACGGTCGTTTGTTAGACTGAAAACTCTCTTTTAATGTTTCATTTCCGCTGCTAAAGAAAAGTGGCGGATGACTAAAAGTTCGAATGAGAAAAATTTAATTTCTTAATTAATCTCTTTTGTTTGTTTGTTTTTTTTAGATACTTTCAAGAGTATCATTTAAGAGCACAATTAATTATTTCTCGATATACCAAGTAATAACAGACGAATGAAATTTTTTTAATAACTGGTCTATTACTCGTACAAGTTTCAAATTTTAAAAGGAAGTTCGGAAGAAAATGCGACAATTTTATGGATAATAGAGTTGAGATTCATTATATACTATTAATTATAGAGAAGTGTCGAACAAGAAACAGCACTTTACCTTTGGGAAAATTAGTCTGATCTGCCATCATTTTGAAATTGCCGCAGGCCCGTAATGATGTTAATTCAATCAATTTTAAAGTGGTGTTAATGGTTTCGATTCATTTTGTCATACAGGGTGAAATAGAGGTTTACTGCGACATTAACAGACAGTGTTGGCAATGTCGAAGAGTATTATTGTCAATGGTTATTTGTTACCCATTATGGAATTACTGTTATTTTTTTGTGCTCTGTAGTATGTAGTTTATACTAAAGTTAGAAATTTTTTGGCACAAAAATAACTGATAATACTAATTCCATTGTTAATTGTGATGCACTAATCCTCAGCAACATCTTCATTGTTCTTATCAGTATATGAAAGGTTTTAGTGATATGTTAACATTTTTGGTACCCACTGTAACAAATTTTGGAGATCCTTGTATTTTTTATCACATATAGGTTTCGGAACATTTCTAATAATTGGAATTTCCACAGGAAAAATTGAACTACGGGATACTCGTATTAGGTCAAGGATCTTAAAATCATTTTTGCCATGACCTCTTCCCAAAAACCTTTCCATTCTGGTCAGTTCGAACTTCAATGTGCACTAATTGAGATACTTTGAAGTCATTTCCAGTTTCCAATTTTTTTCTGTGCAGCAAAGGTTTATTTGAGGTTAAAGTCATAAAATTTCTCATGTCTATTTTTTCCATGTTGATAACAGAAAATGGATTTTTGTGGGTAGTAAAACGTACTAACTGTTGCCAGTCCCATATGGTCAGAATCTGAACTTTTGGGAGACTCTTTCTTTCTAATTCAATTAAAAAGTGGTCACTATCCAGTTCTAAGTGAGTATGCCCTTTTAAGAGATAATTATGATTTATTACCTTCAATATAGGTATCGATTTTAAAAAGGTGAAATATACCAAAATAAAATTCATATTTCGATTTTGGAAAGACCAGTTGTCTGGCCGTATTGTAAGTTCTTGAACAGAATCGTCAATAGCTGTTAGTGTCCATTTTAGTGAACTTCCAGCTTGGCTTTTATCCCACATGCAACATAATTGTATGGTTTCTAGAAGAGCCTTTAATTGTGTAGTTAAATGTTCATAATTTTAACAACCACAAATTTTAATCATTTGTCAAAGCGGGTGTAAATATTGTTTCAAATCAACCATTATCACTTATTTGCTTCTGCGTTTACTTTATCCTGTACTTTCAAGGCATACCTATAACCGGCATCACTTAAATGTGCATCGTACTCTTTTTCTATGGCCTTTCTCTCGTCAACTATAGATTGGTTCAATTTTATATGATACTTATCACACTGGTCATATGTGTCGTTGTGCGGAGCCTTAAAGGAATAGTAGAATTTAGAGTTCAATATTTCACTGTATAACCATATTTAGGAATATCAGGCCCGGATATTTCCTGGTCTAACATTTTTTATTTCTAAAGGGTGTACATTCAGATTATATTTTAACTACTATCAAGGTACCTTTTGGATGCTATAGTGGGACACAACGGGTTTAAAACATGCTTTCTTATGATGTCTATTACCTCATTAACTAACAACAATTGTAGAACTAATTAGGGATTCTGGTCTCCTTACCAGACAACATTTATCTTCTTCAAATGGCTCACATTGGAGTCGGAGGGAATTATCTATTTTATTTATTCGTGCTTTCAAATGAAACTCACGGTCTCTAGTTAATTCCACAATATAATCCAAGTTATTGGAAACTCTAAAAGATTGACAATTGTTTCGATAAATCGATATCATCGTCAGAATGACAGAAGTTACATTTCATTTTATGCCTACCTGATGTTTAGTAGTTATTTTTGGCTAGACTAAGAAGTAACCTAACTTGTGATTGGCTTAATATATGTTTATAGAAAAAAGAAGAAGATGTGATATTACAAATATTGAAGCTTAGATATTATTAGCCCTATGGTGATATCCTGGATATCATTTTTCCAATTAAGATCAGTATAACTGTGCAATGATATAGAAAACCAGGAAAACTATATCCGCTGATCTTTACAATTATCACTTAAGAAGACAGTTTATTAGTGGAGAATTCCCTAGATTTAACTGTTCATTGACAACTTCATATTGTGGGTTTCTTAAATGTCTTCTAATTTCCAGTTCTTCAAGGAAATCCAGTTCTTGTTTCTTTTCACAAATATGCAGCACTTCTAGTTCTGTGTTAGGTGTCAAGGAGATGTTTTGCGTAGTGGGATTTATCTGGTTGTTTTAATGTGTATGCTCGTAAGTGCTCACTGTATCGTATTCCAAAATTCCTAAGGGTCTGACCCAAATAGACAGCATTACATTCTGGACATTTCAGTTTATATCTACCTGACTTCTTTAATAGTGGTATTTTTGTTTTTACATTTAACAATTTTGTACTAACGTTACTTTCTGTTTTAAAAGAAATTGTTGTATTCGTTGCTGAAGATATTATCTTAGAAATATTATCAGAAATATTTCCTGCATATGTAATCGTTTTATAAGTTTTAATTTCATCAGCTTGTTCAGGATATATTAGTTGTAATGCCACTTTTTTCTCTTTTTTACTAATTAGCGTATTTATCATATCTAATGGATAACCGTTAGATGTTGCTATTTGTCTAATTGTATTAATCTCTCTATCAAAATTACATTTGTTCATTTGCTGCTAGTCTGTGTAACACAGGGTAGTTAGAATTGAGTGGAATTGTCACATCAGTCTGTGTTGGTTTTCGGTAAATTGAATAATCAAGTACATTATTAAATCTTTGAATTTTTAAATCAAGAAAATTGATTGAGCTATTTTCTTCAATTTCTAATGTAAATTTAATTTTCGGGTGTAAATTATTGATGTGTTTGAAAAAAACATCTAATTGTCGTTCACTGCCCATAAAACAAGCTAATATGTCATATACATATCTATACCAAAATAAAATATTTTTCGAAATATTACTTTTAAAGATCTTTCTTTCTAAATTGTCCATAAAAATGTTTGCTAGAATAGGTGATATAGGGCTTCCCATTGGTAAACCTTCATTTTGAATATATATCTTATTGTCAAAAGTGAAATAATTCTGATTAATGCATACATCAAATAAATTAAGTATATCTGATATTATTCCTGGATTAATATTTTTATCTTCTAGTAATTCTCTTACAAGTATTAGACATTCTTTAGGAGGAATTTTAGTAAACATATTAGTTACATCGAACGAAATGAGTTTATAGTTATCTTGCAAGTGGATTGCTTTCAACTTTTTGATTAGTTCTATTGAATTTCTAATTGAGTACTGAGATTCATATCCGTAAGTATTGAGTATATTGTTGAGCTTCTTTGCCAATATAATATTAGGAGCATTAACATAAGAGACTACAGGTCTAATTGGTTTCGTTATTTTATGTAATTTAACTGTTCCATATAAAGTGGACAATGAGGATTCTTATGTATGATAGACCTCTTTTCGTAATCATTTAAAAGATAATTTGAATTATTAACAATATCCCTTACATTATTAGGAAACTTCTTTGTTGGGTCTGCTTTAAGAACTTTTACATCGCTGGATTCTATAAAGTTATATACTTTGGAATTGTAATTTTCAGTCGTCAAAATGACAGTAGCGTTCCCCTTATCAGATTTTGTAACTGTTAGGTCTATCTTCTTTTTTATTGCATTTAAAACTGTAATGTAATTTTTTATTTGACGTTTAACTTTTGAAGGTTCAATATTTTTGATTAAATTGGCAATTTTTAATTTCTCATAAAGAAAATTATTTGAATTAGATTTTAAAGCTATTTCTGACTCTGTAGCTATAATTTGTTTAATATTATTCGTAAATTTAGGTGGTATGCTGTACTTTAAACCTTTATTCAAAAATTCTATTTCATTATTTGTAAAATTAGTGTCTGGAAGGTTATCAAATCGTGGTGCAAAGTGTGTTGGTATGTAGGTACTTACAGTTTCATGATGTTTTGAGTATTGAATTTTATGTTGTGTGTGTTCAAGATTCTGTAGCTTCTTTTCTTGTTTCTTAAATTTCATATGCTTCATCGTGCTGACATTTTCTCTAATATTGTCATCAAAACAGTCAAATTCTACTGGATGTAATTGGAATGTGAGTTCTGAATGTGCAACTTTTATGTAGTTGTCTAAGGAGTCTCTAACTTTGAACCATTCCTTACATTCTGATTTTATCCAAACTCGTTGAGCACATTTTATAGCTTTTTGTGCTTGTGGTGTTTTAGTGTGACATTTTATATTCACATAATTTGGTATTACCTTTTTCCTAAGGCATTCTTGGTTAAACCAAATGTTTTGTGATGCTTTGTAACGTTTTTGTAGTAACTTCTGGTACAGTCTGGTCAAATCTTCTCTGGAAAATTTTTTAATGAAATTGACTGTCTCGACCCTTACTCCGTGGAATATGCTCATATTCCACGAAGTAAGGGTCGAGACAGTCAATTTCATTATTTATTTGTGCTTGTTAATTATCTATTTTAGCAACCACAACCAATTATAATAAAAACAGCACGAACAACATAAATATAGATTATTACATGATCAGTAATTTAGCAGTTTTCAGTGCTGAGAAAACGTTCGCAAATCTTTAAGACATGTCACACGATAGTATTTACCCAATCCATTCACACTGATTGCTTACAGAAGACTAATCATAGATTAAACTACTTACCTGTAAGGAAGTCCGATCTTGATTATATGAGGAACCACGTCCGCATAGACCACCATGTAGTTACGCCACTGCCGCGGAACAATCACTAGATTTAAAAAAAAAATAAACACAAATATCTTCCTCGCCGCCCTCTGGCCCCTCCTGACTCATTCTGATTCCTAGTACCTAGACTGCGTAGGAAAACCTAAGGGTGGAATAATATTATCTAACTATACTGGGACTATTGGGAGGGTTGGTCTATGCGGAAGTGGTTCGTCATATAATCAAGATCGAACTTCATTACAGGTAAGTCGTTCAATCTATGACCATATTTCTAAACCACTTCCTTATATACCACCATGAAGGTATTGAAAGCATAACTGCCTATGCAATCTAAGCAAACCCTCTTTAAATACCTATTTAGGTATAAATAAAAAAGGAGGTCTAGAATGAAATACATAATACCATTTTCTTATAGTTCCATTCTATATTGGGAAAAAGATATATCAACATATAAGTAATAGGAATGTACATTCTGTAAAGACATCCATTCTCATTATTATTGAAAGGAAATAGTAATATCGGACAAGTAAACAACTTAACAAACTTACTAACTAGGGATTATCGCATATTTTCATAACACTTTGAATAATTTTGTTTTTTACAGTACTACTTTAAGCAACTTTTAGAATTGTTTCTGCAAAATGCTCCTCAATAAAAATTGGCCTATTGTAGAATTATGCGAAAACATCTGATTTTGAGGACCATACTACAGAATTTTTTATTGCTTCACATTAGCTCTTGCTCTATAAGCAGCCGGGTAGAATGTTCAGTAATCTGAGACGTATCTATACCGCTATTCTTAAGAACGGTTTTCATCCATCTTGAAATGGTTTTTACTGAAGCTTTATGGTGAGGTTTTTTATGTGTTATAAAAAGGTATGGCGTATTTTGTCGAATATCTTCATTTCTAATAATGTATGAAAGAAGAATACTAGCCACACATAACTATGACTTTTGCACAAAAAATGGCAAATTGATTAAGGGCTGTGCCTTTTTTGACTTATAGGTCTATATTAGATCCGAAATTCTAATTTCAATATGATTCCGCATTTGTCTCATACTAAAGTCTGCATCTTCGACAAGGTCTGCATTCTTCGTACAGAAACAAAAGCTGATAACGTTACAAGTTTGAAGGTTAATTTTTGTAAGGATAAAGCATCCAACGGAAACATTGATGACAAATAATTCAAAACAACATTTGTATCACAAGTTACACTATATTTGGGAAAAGTAGGATTAAACTTAAAAACACCTTCAGAAAAACGACTAAGAACATCTTCATCTTCAAACTTATTGTATAATAGTTCTAATGCTGAACTATGCGAACTAAGTAAACCGTACCGCTTCCCTTATCAAATTCTACGGTAAGAAATTGCAAAATATCTTGTATAGACGGTTTTTCTAAGGCAATGTTGCTACTATTATTAAAGTTCCACCATAGCTTTATAGAGGTATATCGTTTCAAGAAGTCTTGGCTTAAAGATGCTATTAGAATATTCATTCCTGCTCCTGAAATGTTTCTTTTGCGATACGCTTGCCTGACAAGGATCCTACAACCTGGGTAAGCTTTTTCGAGAGGGGCGACTCTCTCGAGGCGATATAAATAAATTTGGATGAGGCTTGAAAACTAAGGATTCGTTAATTAATGATGGGTACCAGGGTTAAGTATTCCAAGCAGGAACTACCATTATCCCCTTTGCTTTCTCTATAATAATCTTATTTAGGGCTTTTATTATTAGAGGAAAAGGTGGAAACGCTTTAGTAAAAGCGTCAACAAACTCTGAGTCTGGATCTTTCTTCCAAGAAACATAGTTTTTATATTACTGTTCTAAATGAAACTTACTGTTCCTAGATAATTCCACAATATATTGAAAAAATATGTTAAAAGTTCTAAGAAATTTGACAATTGCTGCGACATTAAATATCATCGTCAGTAAGGGTCGAGACAGTTAATTTAGTTAATAGTTTTTACATTTCGCATTGGACTTTGATGCAAATAAATCTATTGTAGCTATACTAAATGCGTTAACTATTTCTTGAAAAACCTGAGTATTCAAGGAATATTCTGTTTCTACGAATGAGGATCTGGACTCTTTATAAGCTTCAGCATTATCTAAGGAAAAAATATAAGATGCAAACACCCACAGGCTTTTCTGTTCGCACCATTGCCATATTTCTTTTGTAATTTCATGAAGCTTCAAATATTTGACTTCTCCCATTCTGTTAATATAGCTGAAAGCGGTTGTATTGTCAATTTTTAACAATATATGACAGTTATTAAGATTTGTGGCAGAGCTCTTTAGGTCATAAAATACGGCTAAAATTTCTAGGTAATTAATATGATTTTCCCTCTTCTTTCTATTCCAAAAGCCATGTACTTTTTCTGAATTGCAAACTGCAACCCAACCTTCAGATGAAGCATCTGTGAAAAGTTCATACTGGAATGATCTGGACCCCAATTGTACTCACGATAAGGTAACATTATTAAGTCACCAAATAAGATCATTAACAGCCTGAAGCGAGAGGGATCCTTTACTACTAAAGTTACTATGCTTCTCTGATAAGGAAATATATTTCAGTCTCTCAAGGGCTTTGTATATAACCAACCGTACAGAAAAACGGAACAAATTGGAACTAAATAGCCCAGAAGTTTTGCTAAATCACGAATTTTGCAAATTTTAACATGTTACAGATTCAAAATTTTTTGTTTTGCTGTTATGAACTCATTGTCAGGCAATGTATTGTAAATCTATTACTATTAAATATCAAGCCTAAAACCCTACAAGACCGATTTGGTTGTAAAGCACTCTTTTTATAGTTATTTACAATGTATAAATCCTGGAAGATATCAACATACTGGCGTTTTTGGAACATATTCCGTTAGAGTTAGTAATAATTATTGAATCGTCTAGGTACATTATTAATATAATACCCCCGGATCTTAAATATTGTAGAATTGGTTTGCATAACTTCGTAAATAACTATAACATAGAGAACATAAGTAAATGGACACTGAAAAGGAAAAAATAATGATATAGCCATATAAGTAGAATGGGAGAAAGAAGACTGGTAAAGATTCCCAAGTAGCCGAAGAAGTACTGGAAGGCCACGGAAGAGATGAAGTGGTAACCTGTATATATAGTGTGGAGGCACCCGAAGATCGAACAGGCGCGAGCTTATTAAGGAAGCAGGAAGAAGAAGAAGAGGAAGAACTTTGTAAATACAAAAGTTGCCGTGCACAACCCAAGAGGTAAACAGGCGAACTCATAAAGACAATCATTAAATGATTATCTTAAATACTTTCTATGTTTCCTTGCAACTGAAATAGAAAAATATGCATCTTTCAGATCTATAGAACACAGAAATGAGTCCTTACTAATGATATCCTTGACCAATTTGATATTTTCCATTTCGAAATGAGATGAAGAAACCCAGATAGCACTAGATATTCAATGGACGTACTAAAAATATTCGTTTTCGGATATTGTATTATTCTATAGACCCACTTTAAATATATATATATATATATACATATATATATATATATACATATATATATATATATATATATATATATATATATATATATATATATATATATAAACTAAGTATAATAATTATTTACTTATTTACTTATTTTTGTAGATGATTATTATTTAGAATTTTTGTTTATCTAGTTTGGCTAGCTCAGTTATTGTTTTTCTTATATAGTTGTTATATTTATTATATATTTATTAATTCGGGAGCATGAAATCCTTTTTCTATTTATGTCCTGGCTTATTATATTGTTGTAATTGTTTAAATAAAAAGAAAACACATTATTTGAAATAGATTTAATTTTCAATGCAATATTTTATATTTGATAAAAATAATATGCGACGCCAATGGTTATATTGTATCTACTTATTTATTTTAATAATTTCATCAATGCGCATGCGTGAAAAACTAGTCATGCGCTTTAACATAAAACGAACAATTCTGATACGTAAGAAACATCTATTCATATTATACAAAGTTTGTTGACGATGCAAACAAGTGAATGGTTCAAACACATAAAAGAATTTATATATAAATCATAGTTATATATGATACAAATTGCTGTGGAAAGAAAATTGTTATATACATAGATAGAAAAATAGAAATTATATACAGATGGAAATAGTTATTACATTATGAAATTTCAATCACCAGATTTATGCGAGTACAAGATGGCGTAAGTGGCGTAAGTACATATTTTAATTTATTTGAAATTCGGCCTTTTATTAATTTTAACGATTTATGCAATGAATTCACTATATAAAGTCTGTTTCTTTCTTTTTTAGATCGATCATATGTGCAAAAGTTTATCAATTTATGAAATTAAGTACTTATTTGAGTATTTTGAGTTTTAACTCTGATTATTGGCCAATAATGATTTAAAAACACTGACCTGTTGCTCTTGAATTGGGATGAAAGTCTCTGGATCCCAGGAACACTCCGCTGAAGCTCCAAAAAACCAAAATTAATGAAAATTTCGTAGATTCTTGCCAAAAAACTTGATACAATTGACTGTGAGTATTACTAAGATTGTATTTAATAGTACTTTATAGGTTTAAATGTCTTAAACCGGGAATTTCTTGAAATTTCAGGAACACCATCACACACACTCCTCGCTTCTTAACACCAGCTTCCCTTCTTTTCAACGTCCCCTCGATTCTCTACTTTTTTCAACAAACAGTCTTTTGTTCTTTTTCAGGTCACTATTTCAAAGTTTATTTGTTGATTCACAATTTGTTCTGTCATATTTTATAACCAATAAAATATTGTCTTTTGCAATCAGATTAATTGAAACTTCTATCACTTATTAAAAAATTTCATACATACACTCTTTTACATTATTAGTTCATTTATAGAGTTCCTATGAGTTTTTTCATCATACAAATAAATTAAAATTGGTTATACATAGATACATTTACATGGTACAACATTCAATATTGTTATTGATAATATATCCTTGTTACACTCATATTAATTATAAATAAAAATTCTCTTATGTTATTTGTCTAAACTCTTTGCATTATATTATTTATAATATACTTTAACAAATTACTATTTATTGATTCAACGTTCATTTTATTTACCATATATCATTTATCTATATGTCATTATTTGTTTATCTATGAAAATCTATTGAATTCTATTCTATTCAATATTTGTATTTGTTTTTTATTCTTAAATTAATGATTATAATGAATTATCTATAATAATATTTGTATTCTAATGTAACTACTTATATCTAAAATTCTCTTGACTTGACTATATAATTGTTTCTTTTTAGGTAAACAGCTGGTTATGGTATGGAAAATATCCTTCGTCTTAGGCAACTTTATTTACATCATTACATTGGTTAGGCAATCTCTATATTTTGTATTATTATTGAGGTAATTCTTTATTTATTATATTGTTATAGGCTATTATTTAATATATCTTTATTTGATATGTTGTTTAAATTAAGAAAAGTGTTTCCTTTTTACTTGTTTTCTTAAATTATATTATTTTCATATATTTTAATACTAGCAACATATTTTTATAATACTAATTCTCTTATTATTTATGATATCTGGTTCGATATATATATCCTTTCTCAAATATTCTATGGACCACGAAATGGGAAATTTTTTAAATATTCTATGAATATTTTATAAATATTTCCCAGGAATATTCAAGAATATTCTGAGGATATCTGCTGAATGTATATAGCAAGATAATCCAGAATATTCATAGAACATTCCAATAGGCATATTCTACAAATACCCAAGTAATATTACGAATATTATAAGGATATCTGTGGAACGTATATAGCAAAATTTCAAATATTTGTAGAATATCTCAATATGGATGATACCTGATGAGCGGGTGACACTGAATCAATCATAGTACTCCTCCCTTTCATATTTAGTTTCAAAGATAATTGATTGAAATTTGGAAGATCCTGTATACTTAATGAACGACAATAATGTACATATCAATTTTTTTCCAACTTCTTGTTCCACGAGGAATGATAGCAACTTTCGTTCAATATCGCCAATTATTTTATCCATAAGCTCCATTCGTGTGAGAGAGAATAGAATTACCCGCAAGGGAAAGCTTCTCTCTCGCACTTATTTAGTAAGCAAACGGTATGTCCCAAATTTGAATAAATATTCTTTGGAACTAAAGGAAAAAAGGGGAAGTACAATGATCCAGTGTTCCCTGGTATATATCTCACAAATATCCAAGGAATCTTTCAAAATTTCGAATTGTATATATAGAAAAAATTATTTTTAATTGAAAAAATTAAAGCAACGGAAACATTGAGTTCAATTCAATTTATTTATACATAAATATAAGATGTACCTCATAACATAACTGAAACTAACATAATTTTCAGATCCGAGATTAAAAAATTCACTGACTTCCTCCATACTCAACGAACGTTTTGAAACCGATTTCTGCCGTTCCTTACATTTGGCTAAGAAAATTCCTGTTTTCAATTAAACTTCTTTGTTTGTTATGTTATTGTCCAACTTTTGGACGACATCTGAAACAATAAAATAATTATATTTTTTGTTAATAAGCAATTTCTATTCAACTGTGATTTTTATGTATGTATGTATAACCATCAAAATATAATCCCAAAAACTGAAACATAAAAGATGAAGTTAAACATCAAATATGTAATTTAAAAAATAAATCTTGTAGGTGACAAGTAAAAAGCAAAATATTCCAAACAAAATAGTGATTAGAAGTTATTTGTTTCTTGTACATGATATATTAAATTAATTTACATGTACATTCCAAAATAAAATAACATGATTATACCTACTACTGCTTCAAAGAGCTTTGTTTTTTCAAAGCATTTTCCCTTTTTATCAATGCATACTGTAGACCTCCATTAAATACACTATCAGGATTTTTTGCAAGAATCTTTTAATATATTGTTGCAAATAAGAACCTTCCAATCTTGCCAGAGGTACAACCTAAAATTGTATTAATTTGAAAGTTAATCTCAAAAGTTTTAAAAATTGAACAATTACAGGTTATAAGCAAAGTTGTAACAAACGAACAAAAATATAAGACCGCTTTCATCTATGTGAACAGTATACATATGCCTGAAACTAGACAACTTGTACAATTGACCAGCAATAACTTTTATTTACCAAATGTCAGAATTAATTTAACTTTTAATTATCAGATCACCAGTTGAGTAGAGTTTTCTAGTCAATCCCAATTAATAAAAGGAATAGAGGTAACTATAGGCAATATGATTAGGAAACTCATAGCATACATCTCGGTAACATAATTACGTGAAACTACCTGAGAAAATAAAATGTTGTTGTACCTTTAGCAATGAGGTGAACTTCTACTCTACTTACAATTGAAAACATTTATCCATTAATTTTGTTGCACAAATTTATGAAATCAACAATTATTTCAATATTTTCATGCACTAAAATATAAAAAGTAACACATAAATACTCCAATATTTCGAGGCAGTTTCATTTTGACTTGGATATAATATTGAATGTTCAATTTACAAAATATTCAGAGGATTCTTCAGCAAGGCTGACTCAACTTCTCCAAACTATGCCTCATCATTTATTGAAAGTTTTAGCAGCAAATCGATAATTTTCTAAAAAAATGCTTTGATAAATCAACAGGCATTAAAAAAATACAATAAAACGTACCTGTTTTGATGCGTGAGGTCGTATGTGTTAGTTCCACCTGTAGCATATAATACACCATAGAAACATATTTAAACAACTTTACAGTGGCAAAAAATTGACTAATTAATTAACGATCAAAAATAATTAATCATACCATTATTTCACCAATAACAATAACCTATATAAGATGGTCGAACCGCCATTTTTCACTGGTCGTAACCGTCAACTGTCAACTGCAACTACTGACACATGCCTATGGAACAGAAAGAGCGTTTGAACAAAAATCAATAATCATATATTCTTAGAACTATTTGATTCGAATATTCTAAAAAGAATAATCTGAGGATATTCCAATTGGACTTACATTGAATATTCGATTTAGGTGTACCCACAGATATTCTAGATATCCCCAGAATAACCCCATAATATTTGGATATATATCTTCCAAATCGAAGACTGTCAGAATATCCCATGGATATCTGGTGCTATCTGGGAATAAACATATTTAACTTTTTTAAGTTTAAAACCAAACGGAAACCTTCGCTTCGTTTAGGTACCAAAAAATATGTTGACAGAAACTGGTTTTTGCATGGTTTACATTTTCGAATAGCACCAATTGACTTTAATTGTTTATTTCAATTTGAATAAATCTTAATTTCATCGCTATTGATTTTTTTTTGTATCCAACCTATCGGGTTACTTTGGCATTTTATCAATAGGAATAGAATAACCATTAATATAATTCAATATAGTAGCATTAGAAGTTATAAGAGGCCACCGGCTGTAAAACTGACGGATTCTACCAGCATAACATTCTTCATTTACCTCTAATCTTCCCTCGAAACATCGGTTGTCTTTTTCCTTGCTGTTGTTTCGTGTACGGTGTTTAGTTCCGAAATCTGGGCTTGTAGTAAAGGCGCATATCGCTTAAAGACTGTGAAGATGTACTTGGTAGCGTAGAGTGAGAAGGAAGTATTGCAGATGGAATTTTGTCCGCAAAATAACTTTCTTTAAATATCAATTGGGGCTTGGCTTCCATTTCTTCATTGGCCTTCTTCGTAAGTTGGGCCATTTTAAAGCTATCATCAAAGTGCTGGCCAAATATAATAGTGTGATTCACAAAAACATTCTGCAGCATCTACTATACTTGGTGATATTTTAGTTTTGAGGTCTGGTGGACAATCCTTTGAGAAAAGAAGATTTAACACAGAACCTAAGGCACTAAGTCCTCGGCCTATTTTTTCTTGAACACCACATAAATAAGTTTGTTTTTTGACCCATTCGAAGATACTAGTCCCTTTATTTCCGAATTGACTTGTGGTGGTTTCAACAATGAACAGTTATCCGTTAAAGTTTCCATAGCGCTACTTTCTAGACCCTTTGTAAGAAAGTAAGAGCAACGAGTCACAATGGCTTCATTTAAGGGAATGCCAGAAGCTTTGTTAACTGATGGATTTTCACCCAAAAGGTTCTAATCTGATTGAAGAATATTTGTATTATATTGAATATTATCAAAATTTAGGGGCTCAAGTTCCTCATTATCTGAGGAGGATGACGACGACTCTATAATACGTCTAGAACTTTGTCTGTAATACTACTCATGAACAGACATTAACGATCACAGTAAGGGTGTCGGCGTAATCATTAAAAAGGAATTTCAGCAGAGCGTTATCACCTTTATCTCATATAATGAGCGCATGATGCTATTACAGCTGAAAGCATAACCCATTAACATAAACCTTATCCAGGTGTATGCCCCTACATCAGACAATAACGACCATGTAATAGAACAGTTTCATACAGACTTAGAACGATTAATGAGTAATATCAAAAAGTAAGATGTCATTATAATTATGGGAGACTTTAACGCAAAGATTGGACGAGGAAAAGTCGAAAAATTCGTTGGCAAATTTGGACTGAGAACGAGAAATGAGAGGGGAGACAGAATGCCACAATTCTGGCAAGAAAATGAGATGATAATTACAAACACCTTTTATGATCTGCCTCCAAGAAGCCTATATACCTGGACTTCGCCTCGACACAATGACAGCCGAATAATCAGAAATCAAATAGATTTTATAACCATTAATAATCGATTTAGAAATGGGATTAAGAGCGTTAAGACCTATCCAAGTGCCGACGGAGGAACAGACCATAACTTAGTTGCAAATGTGAACATAATACTAAGAACCCTGAAACGACATAATGAATCTCCTTAAATAAATCTGAATGAAATTAAAAATCGCAAAGAACAACTAATTTTAACTTTCATACCTGGCCTAGACAGAGTCGGATTTAGGGACTATACTAGTGTGCTGTTTTGTAACACCATAATTCAGTCAAAACCTTCATATTAAGATGATTAAGGGAGGATGATTCATTTTGAGTCACCCTGTACGTTATATGATACCTGAATTAATGAGAAACATTTTCAAAAGGATCTTTTTAATCATCAATGTATCATAAATATTTTTGATCGATTTGAAGTTTGAGTGTAATAATATCTATCAATGGACTCGATTCTGTAAAATTCTTAAATTCTGAAAAATTATTCAGATAGAACAATTCAATATTCAGTATATTCCCCGAAACACTACGACTTTTGGTCTTCTTTCTAATTAACCTTCAACGATATTTTATCAAATACACATTCATTGATAACAAAAATTTTCGTTTATACATCCAAGTTGATTAATGTATCGTTTCGATACACGTTTATTGTTTAGTCATACAAATTATAAACGTTTATACATTGTCTTGAAATTCTATCAATTTTACATCCACCGACGAATGTAGTGGGTGTGTGGGTACCGTATCTCTTTTGATCTGCATCTCCATTACAGGCACTCCGTCGGAATATATTATACACTATACAGATAGATTCCATTTCGTATTCATCGTAGACATCTCACGGCATCGTTAAATGACAAGGCCGTTATGTGCAGATTCTGATGGGAACTAGCTAAGAGGAACTTCAGGGGTGGCTGGACCACTCCCTTTCATAAAACGCTTCATTTCAAGATAATATCTCTTTGTTCGACTCTGTACATAACGTGCCTTCATTTGGAACTACATAAATAGCAATTTCGACACCTTTTCATATGCTCTAGACGTGTTAAGAGCGCGTTTGAGAACTCTTATCTCTCCTCTTTTCACTTTGAGGCTCTGACTGTGCATACCCCATTTTGTTAGAATTTTAATCAATGACGCAATAGAGACTTGGTTACATATGCAACTGGGACAATCTACTGAAATGATTATTTTCTCTATTGATATTGATGTTTTAATGTTTATAATAATTAAATTTACTGTCCTGTCCCTTACTTCGTGGAATCTACTCATGATACTATTTTAAATGAAACTAACTGTTTCTAGATAATTCCACAATGTATTGAAAAAATGTTGAACATTCTAAAAAATTGAGAATTTTTTCGATATATATATTTGACGATGATATTTAATATCGAAACAATTGTCAATTTCTTAGAATTTTTAACATCTTATCAATATATTGTAGAATTAGTTAGAAACAGTTAGTTTCATTCAAAACAGTCTTATAATAATTGTTTTTAGTTTCAATACATTAAAAAGATGACATAAGGGCACTCTGCTATTATTGGTCGAATTTTCATCGAACAAACGGCATTATGGTAGGTAGATTATTTTTATATACAGGATGTACAAAAAAAGATGTTATAAGGACACTCGGCTATTGTTGGTCGGATTTTCATCGAACAAACGGCATTATGATAGAAAGATTATTTTTATATACAGATTGTACAAAAAAGATGCCATGAGGGTACTACAGTGTATCTCTGCTTGGGGTTGGTGTAGCTGTTGTCGTGTAGTGACGTCATTACAATATACAGGGTGTCGACATAAAGATGTCATAGGGGCAGTCTGCTATTATTCATTGGTCGGATTTTCATCGAACAAACGGCATTGTAGATTATTTTCATATACAAAAATTGTACAAAAAAGATGCCATTAGGGCACTCTGCTATTATTGGTCGGATTTTCATCGAATAAACGGCATTATGATAGGTAGAATAATTTTTATATACAGGATGTACAGAAAAAGATGCAATAAGGGCACTCTGCTATTACTGGTCAGATTTCCATCGAACAAACGGCATTGTAGATTATTTTTATATACAGGATCTAGAAAAAAGATGTCATAAGGGCACTCTGCAAGACTGACGCGATTAATACACAATTTCATAGATCAGAAAAGGCCTTCTTTGTGTACCAATGTTGATCTTGCAAAGGCATTTGATACAGTCGATCAAAATGAATTAATGAACGCCCTTATAAATATTGGGCTTACAATCTAATGAAAAGCTACCTAGAAAATAGGGAACAGGCTGTTATTATTAATGGTACTTTTCGTCAATATCAAGTCCTAAATTACGGTATTCCTCAGGGAACAGTCCTTGGACCCTTGCTATTCAATTTATTCCTAAATGATTTTCTAGCAAGAAATTAACGGTGGAAGCATTAACTGTCTCGACCCTTACTTCGTGGAATCTACTCATATTAGTGTTTAAAATGAAACTTCCTGTTTCTAGATAATTCAACAACATATTTAAAAATTCTAAGAAATTGACAATTATTTCGATATTAAATATCATGGTATTTAATATCTAAACAATAGTCCAAAAGAGCTTAATAAAGAGATTACCAGAGAACACTTTTTAATACCCTTCATTGATGAAATTGCCAGAAAACTATGTAATAAAGAAATTTTTACAGTCCTTGATATGGAGGATGGGTATTGGTAGGTGGAACTCGATAGCGATAGTGGTGATCTTTGCACATTTGGGACACCATTTGGTCAGTATCAGTTTAGGAGACCACCTTTTGGAATCTGTTCGGCTCCAGAAGTATTTCAAAAGAAAAATATTGAGTTATTTGGTGATCTTGAAGGTGTAGGAGTGTATTTTGATGACCTGATTGTGACATGCTCTTCAGAGGCTGAACACGATAAAAATTGTGTTGGAGAGAGCATCAAAATACAACATTAAATTAAATAAAAATAAAATACAGTTCAAAAATGATGATTTTAAATTTATGGGTCAGATATTTTCAAAAAGTGGTATAAAAACAAACTGAAATTATATTAATGCTATTTTAGATATGCTACTTCCTCAATCAAAACCTGATGTGTTACGCTTCTTAGGCATGGTTAAATATATGTAAGTAAATTTATACCAAACTTGTAAAAAATGTCAGCACCTCTGTGGCATCTAACTAGACTTGATGTTGAGTTGAATTGGACCCACGAACATCAAAATGCTGTAAACCAACTGAAACATATACTAACCAATTCTCCTGTATTAGCATTTTTTGATCCGACTAAAAAAATTGAAATTGAAATAGATGCGTCCAAGGATGGGCTTGGTGCTTGCCTTATACAAGGCAGTAAGCCTATTGCTTTTGAATCCAGAAGCCTAATTACAACAGAACAATAATACGCCCAAATCGAGAGCAATTTTATTCGATTGTCAAAAATTCCATTATTTTATTTATGGATTTGATATTGAGGTACACCGTGACCATGAGCCTGTAGAATACATTATCAGGAAATATCTTCATTCAATTTCGCCAAGACTCCAAAGAATGCGTCTAAAATTGTAAAATTATAACATAATGGTTTATTATAAACCCGGAAAATACATGTATGTATCCGATGCTCTTTCAAGGGCATTTTTAAAACAGAATGGTTTAAAATCTGACTACGAAATAGATTATGCTGTTCACTGTCTTAGAAATAATTTACCTATTTCAAATGAGAGAAAAAATGAGCTTAAATTGGAAATTTTGAATGATTCACAGTTACAAATAGTTACAAACCTTAATAATAATAGTTGGCCTACACAAAATAATAAAGTGCCTGTTAGTGTTAGAACCTATTCAAAATTCAATGATCAGCTTTATATAAATAATGATTTATTATTCCTTGCAAATAAAATTATTGTGCCAAGTAGTCTTAGGAGTGAAATGTTAAAGCTTGTACATGAGGGCCATTTGGGCATCGAAAAAACAAAAGCGCGTGCACGACAGATTTTCTACTGGTCCGGTATGACATCTGACATAGAGTCTTATGTAAACATTGTAAAATCTGTGAAAAGTTTATGGGTAAAAATCCCAAAGAAAACTTGTTACCACATCCTTTACACACAGGACCTTGGGAGAGAGTTGGGTCTGACATTTTTACCTATGCAAATAAGAGTTATGTTGTACTGTTCTATGCTTATTCTAATTGGTTGGAATTGCTTCTAATCACAGATAAAAGTGCAAACTCAGTTATTTAGCAAATGATGCCTGTTTTCGCACGGTTTGGCCCTCCAAATACACTTGTAGCTGATAATGGACCATATAACAGTGACTCAGAAAATTTGCTCTAGACTGGAACTTTAATATTGCATTTAGAAGTCCGTATTTTGCGAGATCAAATGGATCAGCAGAAAATTCAAAAAATTTACGTAAGAAATCGAAAAATTAAGGAAAGGACATACAAAGTGCATTACTAAGTTATAGGGATACTCCTCTAAAATATATGGATTATTCACCTTCTCAATTAATCAATTAGACGAGGCGGTGAAGCACTAAAAAGGCCAAAAATAAGAAATCTTTTAGTACAGCACGGATTGGAATGCGGTTTTTGCATTCGCTTTCGAAAATTATTTATATCATTCCTACCTACTACAAACCGGAAGTTGCATTACTGCAGCCAAAAATGCATTCAAAAAATGCATTTTTTGAGAGGCCTTTTGGAAAATTTCATAACTTTGTAAATAAGAGTCAGAATTGGCCCAAGTTGGGTAACCAGGGGTTTTTAAGGTCGCTGATCACGATTAAGATGCTCAAATTTACCCCCCGAACACCTGGAGCTGAGGAACGCCGCCGAACGTCATCTCCGTGGGACTATCCCGAACTTCATACGAGGAAGGAGAGAAACTCTGCACCCGGGGGTTTTTTGGGTCGCTGAATTCAAATATGGCACCGGCGAACACCCCACGGACACCTGGTGCGCTCTAACCTGGACGCGGACGTCATTTTCGAGAATTTTCCTGGAAATATCGACAAAAACGAAGCGCAAAAGGCCTCTCAAAAAATGCATTTTTTGTATGCATTTTTGGCTGCAGCAATGCAACTTCCGGTCCGTAATAGATAGAAAGTAGGTAGGAATGGTATAAATAATTTTTGAAAGCGAATGCAGAAAACTGCGTTCCGATCCGTGCTGTACTGAAAGATTTCCTAACGTAATGCTTCATCGCCTCGAGTAAATTGTCGAAGATGCAAAACTAAAGTACCCACTCATAATCATTTGTTGCAGCCTGAACTGTGTACAAATGTTAGTCAAAAATTAGAAGCTAAGGGAGATAATAATGTTAAGTACTTTAATAAAACCGGCAAGTATCTGAAACCGCTGGAAACAAATAATGATGTAACTGTTTTCAATCATATAACCATCTCATGGGACTCGGGAATAGTAGTAGAGTTAGATAAATCAGCACGCTCATATATTATCCAAGATTCGTATGGAAATACTACTTATTAGAAGAAACATACACGACTTAAGATTCTCTGAAAATCTTTAGAGACAATTGTGTAACGACAATGATAACTTAGTTAATAATTCAAATTCTGACAGTTTATTTGTTTCTTCCAATAGTAGTGCCACTCAACACACATTGCAAAATCAAGAACCTGAAGCTTCCTCTGAGCAAAGTGACGAGACCCCAGTTAAAGAGAAAACCTCTAGATATGGACGTTATATAAAAAGACCTTCACGTTCAAATTTATAAGGGGAGATGTATGATATAAATATAGTAGCAACTGGTCTATTGTTAGTGTAAGCATGGTTGCTTAGGGAACTAGCCTGCAAATGTATTATTCATAGTTACTAAAAATGTTCTAAAATTGACAGTTGTCATGTACAAAAAATCGAGTGCAGAGCTGTATGGAAGCACATGTAAAATGTAAGAAGTTTTTAACATTATTAGTATTATTGAAGTTAATTAAAATACAATTAGGATGTTCTAATTGTTGTGGTTTAAAAAAGGAATATCGTTAGATTTTTTCATTCAGTATATTCATGGTAAGTTCATATTACATCCAGCTACCAGTTAAAATGTCAAATAAATGCAAGTTGTAGAAAATCAATCAACTAGTGTGGCTGAAAAACACATTGCCAATAAGTTGAAATATTAAAAATTATATTTACTCAGCAAGAACTAATGACACCTCAAACTCATTTCAGAATTAGAATAATTTTCAGGAAGAACCGATTGACATTAAAAAATTTGATGACGCTTGAACCAATTTTACTTTCAGTATGCTTTTAATAGAGTAAGATAACATATTATCAGGCAAGATAGAGAAGAAATAATTGCCATATCTCCAATATCAACTGAAAAAACACGGGATAATGTCTCTATATTTCAAGCGAATAGCTACAAGCAACTAGAATCATTTATTTTTTCAGAAGTATATAATGGAATCACATCATTTGGATTCTTGTGATAGTCACTAACTGCTCATTAGGAAAAAAAATTACACATTTGCTACATCAACTATAAATTCAACTATATTTCGCTAGTATGAAAAACAAGAAGTTGGTATGAAAAATTGATGATTATATATTCATAGAATTTCGAATAAAATGTTCTTATCAATATCAACTACAAATTCTTTTAAAACAGAAAGTAATATCAGTAGTTACTAAACTGTAAAAACTAGGAGAAATATGTAAAATTAATTGTATTGAAAAAACTGGAATAATAACACACTTCTCAGTTTTCTTGTCAATAAACTAATTTTTGTTAGCCACAGTGATGTCTTTAACATAAATAACATATTTCACTGAGCTTGTTTAATCACATATATGTGACTTATTTAGGCAACCAGTATAATGAATTTCTCTTTAACAATAATATTTCAATTAATAAGTCATCATCATGGTAAATGAAGTGTTTTCTTGAATAAAATGACGCATTTTAGATATAGCAGGTAGCTTTCACGATACTTTCACATTTGAAAATCCTTTAATAACAGTAAACTTCAGCTTGTACCTGTCAAATTTATCTGCTGCTCTTTGAACGTCTTTCTCGCGTCAGGTTGAGTTGATAAGGAGCCTTTCTCGTACAGTCGGGAGTTAATTTCTTCGAAATATATAGACATGTGGCACAATAGTGGCAGATGCAGTTAACGTGTATCTGGACGTTAATCTGAAAATCAATGTGAAAATTCATAAACCGAAGGGTTATCAGAGGGAAATAATTGGGAATATATTCACATAATATTTGAGTTTTCACAAGTTTTGATATGTTGTTGCAGAAACACTAATATAGGGTATCAATTACAAAACTACCCACCCTAAGTATCTTTTTTCCAGTGAATATTATGAGAAATCGAAAATAACAGGTCAATTTTATTTTCAAGTTGGACACGTTGAATGTCTCTGTATGTTTTGTTACTGATCGTGAGGGACTAATGGGTTCTACACCAAATGTTCCCATAACACCAATTTGAGCTTCTTCATTTACTACTTTGGCGTTATTTTTCAAAATTCTTCACCGAACCAGTTTCGTAAAACTTTGTCACCAAATCAAAGTCATACCGCTTACTTACATTGGAATTTTGTTTCCTTTCATTAAAAAGAAACGCCGCCCATTTTTATACACTAATTGATCATATCACTAAACAGCCCAACAAGTAAAACTGCATCAACAATCTTACCATATTAGTGATTTTACACTTGAAGAATAGCTAGAAGAATGTATAAATGGGAATCTAAAAGTAGATATAAAACTTTCTGGGGCAACAATAATGGGAGATAAAATATGCAGCATGGAGAAAAACAGCATTGTCAATTAAGAAACAAGAATAAGCTGAAAAACATTGAGGAATACAAAATATTAATTGACTCAGATATGACAAAAAAAGGAAGAGAGATTCGGAAGATAATAAGAGAGATAGTAAAGGAAGAAAGAACACCAGGTGAAATTGGGATACATGAAGATAAATATAAATAGAATTGACTGGAGATGGAACATGGTCGAAAATAAATTAGGACCAGAATCAGTCCAAAATATTCCAATAAACGGATAAACAAAGAACAAGCGTAGAACAGTATACAGATATCGACACAGGCTATGAAAATGGACACGAATAAGGAACAGAAGAAAAACGACGTTAGACATGCAAACGACATTACAGAAGAAGAAAATTAACGCAAAATACCAAAATTATGACAAGGATAGAACAAAAAGGAAGGAAATAATAAAATTAGGAACAAAGAATGTTAAAGGAATAAACGGAAAAGAAGAAGGAAATTGTAATAATGGACGTAAACAATGGATGCCGGATCTAGCGTAAAAAAGAGGAAAATGCAAGAGCGGGAGTAGCTTTGCTAATAAAAGGAGAAAAAATTAGAAATATGAAAGAAAGTGAAGAGGAAAAATAAATAACTATAATACTGTTATGGACCACATAAGGATGCCAACAAAGAAGACTGCTTTTTTACGGAATTATAGGAGGAAATGGAAAAAGCAAAATAATAATATTAATGGGACACTTAAAGGGAAGAGTTGGAAATGAGAACAAAGGCATAGTATGGTGACTGGGTAGAAATGGAAAAAAATCGAGAAATGGAGACCGACTAATAGATATATGCCTAGAATATGGACTAGAAATAGGAAACACATATTACGTCAAAAAATAATTAACCGAACAAGTAATATGAAGAAACGGGAAATCAATAATAGACTATTTTCTCATGAATAAAGGACTACGGAACAGTAAAAAGAGGAGCAAAAATAGAGAGACTCCACTTTTTCTTACAAATGAAAATAAGAATGGGAATGAAACAAATACAGGAAAATGAGAGGTAACTAACAAACTACATAATAAACTATTACAAACATAGATAAAAAGAAATTAGAGATAAATATCAAGCTGTTTTTAAAGAGAAGTTGAGCATAAGTAAAAAAAACTAACAAATTGAAGAAAAATGGGAAAATTTTGTGAATGTTATTTTAAAGGCAGCGAAAAGTACTTGTGGAATTACAAGAATAACGAACAGGAAAACCAGAACTCATTGGTGGGAGGAAAAAATAAAAAATGTAGTGGCTAATAAGAAAAAAAAGTGGAAAAATACTTATAGACGAAAATATACAAGCACTGGGAGGACTATAAACAACAACAAAACCAAGTCAAGAAATGATAAAAGAAGAAAAAGGAAAATCATGGCGAATTTCGGGGAAAAGATTAAAACAGCATACAAGGGTAACCAAAAATTATTCTTCGGAACGCTAAAACATTTGAGACAGGAGAAGAAAGGAACGACATCAAACATAAAAGTCAAAAATGCAATGAAAGATGGAGGAACTTTTAGAAGAGACAAACGAAGATAAAAATGAACGTTTCCGATAGTCTCGCGTGGTCTCCTCTTGTTTTCGAGACGAGACTCGAAACGATACTCGGACCAGACGAGACGAGACTTTTGTTTGGTCTCGTCTCGAGTCTCGTGTATGATGTATCGCGTCTCGCGCGAGAGTATCGCAGGTGAATATTTCTGAATGAATCAATTTATTTTGATAAAAATTTATAAGCATAACACCAAGAATTGCTTTTAAAAGCCTCTGCCGGCGTTATCGGTTGACGGTAATCACTTTGTATTTCACAAGGCCGCCGCCGCCGCCGTCTTTGAACCCTATTCCGACAGCCATAAATTTTGCGATATGTACGTGTCCTATAGTGATCGAATAAATAAAGATTATTATTGCAAATGAAAGTTTAGATTTCTTCCCAGTTTAGTTATTCGTTGTGGACAGTGGTAGTTGTTCGAATTTTTGAGCGTGCGGAATTGAGCCAAGTTAATTCAAAATGAGCCGATTCAAGAGGAAAAGGAGCGAACTTTTAACTTTAGAAGATGAATCAAACTCCGGTGATTTTTCTAATGGAACTGAGGATATTTACATACCAGACAATGTTAGTTTGAGTGATAATGTGACTGAAAGTGTCGTCTTCGTTAAATAGCAGTTGCTCTTCGTCTCGCACGGAAATACAAAACGATTCTTACAAAAGCAAATTCGATACTAATTTCAACATTGAATTGAAAGGGACAAATCGAGATAAAATAGCTCAAGTGCTGAATATGTTTAAATTCGAAGGAAATTAAAATGTCACGGGGAAATACTACTGGATTAAGAAATGACCTACACAGTAAACATTCAAAAGAATACTTCGACATATATCCAAATGAACAAAATCAACTGGCAGAAGCAAGTACTTCCAGACTCACTGTTCCCGAAATGTTTGCTGCGAATTCTTAATTGAAGGTAAGTTGTTAGATAACATAATAATTTAATTATTTTAACGCTGTATACCATCGTTGAACCACATTTTTATTTATGGCATATTTTGGTTTTGAATAGTGAAATCTATAACTTTTCCAAAAGGCTGACGGCATCTATCGTTATCAAAAATCTGCAACTTTTACAAGTTTAACAAGCCACGGCAAGCGCCACGTGAATAGTCTTTCTAATACCTATCAATTTCGTTTGATACGCCGACAACTCATTTAAATGATGATTTATAACTTTACTGCCAAAGATTTTGCATTTCGCCGCACGTCAATATGTCCACGTGGATCGCGGAGCTTCCTTTTAATTTATACCAGTTGATGCAATAGTTGATAATGAATGAACTATATTCAAGAAGTTGTAGTACTTTCAAATACATGTTATTTTTCAACAATTGTAATTTTCTCTTCCTACTCTTATAGTATAGCAAGTATTTAAGTATTCCTTATTGCACTAAAACGATAAGATTATAAATGATGAGATTTCGATATTTTTACGAGACTCTCGTACGAGAAACGAGACGAGACGAGACTGGAGGCTGCGAAACGAGTTTTGAGACGAGACTTATCATTGCATCGGCGAGACGAAACAAGACTTTGTGAAAGTTTCGTCTCGTTGGTCTCGTGCGAATCACTATATCTAATCATAAAATTGGTCACTTGTATATAATCTGGAGGTTGTATCGTGCAATATCTCCAAAAACGACCAAAAATGTGATACTTCAGTTACCATAGCACCTGTTGTACTGGCTCTGGTGGGCTGGAAATCTGTAAGATGCCCTGAACAATACCCAATCATAAAATTGGTGACTTTATGCACTCCGAAGACTGTATCGTGCAAACAAGACATAATTACAAAAAATGGCCGACGACATACACACAGGATTTTTTTCTTCTAAAAACCCCATTTTTCTGGTTTTTCTTGCTGAAAAACGTAAAAATTACTAAAAAAAATCCTATATTTCAACTTTTTTTGTGGGCAACCAATACTTTCCTCGCATATATAGGGTTGGCGGAGAAGTAACAATGACCATGATAATAGGGCAGAAACGACAACAGCATACAAAACATACATAAGAAGAGGATATAGAACAATTAAAAAAATTCAAACATGTACTTGGGTTCAATTACATGGGAAGATGAGAAACTAAAGGAAGAAATACAGGAGAGAACAGCAAGAGGAGACAGTATAAAAACTACATTCCTCGGGAAAAGAGAGGTACCCAAAGAAATTGAATGACAAGTGTATAAAAAAGTAGTAATACGACACTTACATATTATGGCCCAATAACGTGGTCAATGACAGATACACTAAACCAAAAAATAAAAAGCGACGGAGATGAGATTTGTAAGGAAAATAGATAATAAAACCAGTAGAGATAAAATTGAGAATACAACACATAAACAAAATCTAATGTTGAGACCGATCTAATACAAATTGAAGAAAGTCAACTGAGATGGTTTGGCCACATATAACGAATGGCTGAAGAAATAATGGTAAAACAGGTATTTGGAGCTAGAACATACAACAAGAAGTCCAGAGGAAGAATAAGAGGAGCATGGCTAGATGATGTGAAGTGGGCAGCAAGTAAGAGAGACTTAAAAGGTGACGAGATAAAAAGGCTAACGAGAACAGAAATAAGTGGAGAGAGAGCTGGAGAAGAAAACCAACATACTCAACTTCATTAAACAACATACAGCTCTAAGGGTACAGTAGAAGATTAAGTAAGTAAGTGTGAGATTTTATTTGTAGGATTAATAAATGCAACATTGTTTACTTATATTGTTTTTGTCATATTTTAATCTGTATACTTCCTTCATTCCGAATCATGGTAATTTCTAATTGAGCTTAAATGGTTTACTGATTACTGTTTATCAGCAAGAAATAATTGAAATCCATTGATTCGTGAAATGTATAATTAAATGAAACTGGGCTTGTGTTTGGTATCCAAAACAATATCTTTGTCGGAAAACAAAAGGCTGATCTGGTTAATCAAACAATGATTTCAGATTTCATTCATTCAACATACCGGAAAACTCAATTTAGAAATTCAATCTGCCACAAAGAAACTATTTAGGATAGTGATTCCAATCTAACGCTCGACTACGGCATCGGAGTGTTAGTGGGTAACAAAACAGGCTATTCGTTTCAGTTCACGTGACGTGAGCATTAACAAAACTCGAATATATAGTCAAATAAACGGAAAGACGTCAGCTACAGTAACTGTAATAAAATTCCATTATGTTACGCATGGTTGAACACTTAATAAAAACAGACATCGGAAAGTTAAAGCAGCAACGTAGGTTCAAAGCATAACTTATTCGCATCAGTGGTACGACAAAATATTGACTGCAAAGAATTTTTTTATTCACATTATTGCCTTTAAGATAAAGGCAGTTGTGTTGGTCTAACGCTATAGAAATTCGCTAGTGAAAAATAGTGTGAGTTCAGATAAGATTTACTTTTTCCTTTTGTTGCATTTCAAATGTAAAGAGACCTTGAAGCTGAATTGTGTTTTTCCGGAACCGGTATACCAGTGTTCGTCGTGCCAGAAATGCTGTAAACACAGTGGTCGTCAGTAAGCACCTGTGAGTTTGTCAGAGTCGCTCTAGGGGAAAATAATTAATAACAAATGAACAATTATTTATTAATGGTAAAATTTTATTATATTGTGGAATTAACTAGAGACCTTGAGTTTCATTTGAAAACACTGGTAAAATTTTAGTTAGTAACTACCCACTAAACAAAAGAAACATAACAAGTCTTTTTCGTGATGTTCTTTTTAGAGACTTTTCGTGATGTTTATTTGAAACGTTAATTAGATACCTCCTAGATGTCATAATTTTATTACCAACTTTATTAGCATCCATGTCATGTAAATAAAACATATTTTTGATTTATACAATATTACTTGAATTCGCAGTTACATACACATCCTATGAACTTCTTTTTAGCAACTTCCAATAGGAAACATTCATACGATGTTAATTTGTATACTTCTCACTAATGTCACACACAGAACGTTATTGTAATATTACAAATTAAGATGTTTCTAAGATGATCACATGTGTTGCAGTTACTTTTACATCTTTAAAATGATTTTTAGTAACTTTCTACGATTACGTCTGTACGATGTTAGTTCATAAACCTCTCAGTAACATCTCATACTAAATATCACAGTAACATAAAAAAAGGAGTAAACAGAAGAGGAACTGACGAACAAAACAAACAGCAGTTATCTGTGGAAATAAATGACAAGCATGAAATGGCGGGTGTTTTTCAGTTTTGTGTTATATTTTATTTGCAAGAAGCACATTTTGTGCGAGAAAAAGTACTTGAATGAAGTGGTCTTCGTTAGTTCCTACTTAGCTACAGTTTCCATACTTAGTTATAATTCTTGTTATAAAATAGAAGAACAACATTTGTTATCGGTAAGTACCTATTCCAAAATCATAATTATTAAAACTTAATACTCATTCAATACTTTAATCGGCTATTGTACATTGAAATTACAGCTGGCGGAATTGTACACTAACATTATATAATAGAGTTTACAAAATAAGGGTTTTTTCAACTTTTAAAATATTTTCGTTAGTAAGTAAAAACGGTTCACAATATTTCAAATCTTAGATACGCTTTATACCCTACAAAAAACTTGATATTGCAATAGCAATAGCATCTTATTATTAATAATACAACATGATTATATCTTGACAGAGATTTGAATCTAGAAGAAAATATTTTCAATGTTTAAGATGTTTCAGAAAATACTTACATAAATAAAATGAAAAACAAATAGCTGGTAATCATGTAAAGGGGAGTAACAGTACAAAAATATTGAACCCTAGTTCTAGTTTTTGTAGTAGTAGTCATGGCCGTCAATATAGTTTTGCAGGTTTAGAAAATTTAAACATTAATACTAACAATTCTTGTAAACAATTAGAGACTGTTTAATACTTTAAAAACAGAAATTCCTGTTAAGAAGCTCATTTCTATTTGAAAATACACTGAATACAATAAATAAGCTGTAGTCACTTATAATGGTACCTATATTAATCTAGTTGAAGAATATGTAACTTATGACAATGAATGTTCCAGTCAACAAACAGAATTCAATTATTTATTATTGTAGAAACCCAGCTATTGGATACTCAATTGGATACAATTAATTATAAACTCATTTAACTTGATAATGTGTCTCTTTTTCATAAGTAGTTTTTTTTGTATACAGTGTATTAATAATGCTTAGTTTTCATCAAGTGACAATTCCACAATGTTAATATACAATATGTTCCAGGATGGAAATAACAAGATGAGAATAGTATATTATTTTATACAGAAAAGAAGTATGAATTTTCATAGCACACCTGAATTTACCTGCCAAATGGAGTGAGGCATGGAATAGAAGATAAATCATGAAAAGTCACTTCTCGAAATAAAATATGTTATTATTCTTTTGAAGAACCCCGCATGTATCATATGGAAAATGGGTCCCAGTCAATTGGCTGGAAATCAAGTTTAATCTAGTTTATGATGATCGATCAAAGGTCTCCATGGGCACAATTTGATCTAAAGTAATTGTTTTATTAGCTGCTGTTTCACAGATAAGGATTTTGAAGTTTACGTTATGGAATGTTTGAGGCACTCGAAACAACGACTTTTGCATGAGAAAAAGTAACCGTAAGTAAACGATAGAATTTTCTCTAATCAGATTGGATTTCTGTTGATTTAACGCAATGTTTCATAAAATCTTTATGGTGTAAAATTTTTATTAGTTTTGATATTATTAAACAACTATTCTAATAATTTTTTTGTAAACTAACTGTAATGTATGTGTATCCGTTAAATTTTATTAATTCAGTTTCAAAGTGTGTTACGTTATGACAACTATAGATTAATATACACTTTTCATTTCTTGCTTTCACTGAATGCGTTCAATAGTTTCCACTTTCCACACTTTTTATGTAATATGCTTACACAATTTTATTTTTTTTTAGGTTGGATTCCTATACAAGATATTTTTTTCTTCTAATTTTGTACCTGTTTTTTTCAAATTTACTGTACTGTTCATTAATAGCAGCCAGCGTTCTTAGTTATTCATCCTGTATTTGTTGATTAGGCACAGAAACATCTATAGGATGTCATCTAGAATGTTTGAGGTATATTATTTAGAGGTTTAAAAAATGTCCATACAACATCTAAGAGAATACACTGTACTGTTTTTGGAATGTCGCATTTAGATCATTGATAAGATGTTATTTCTTAGACATTGCATTAACATCGACAAGATGTTAAAAGGCATTTCAGAATGTAACAGAAATGTTGTTTTTAGTTCGTTATAAAGATTTCCTTTTGAGGAAATTCTAGTAACGTGAAAAGGCAGCGCTTTAACATCGCTGAGAAGTTAAGTTGAAACATCACAAAAGATAACAGCCATAAGCGGTTGTATAGATGTGCATGTGATGAAAACAAGAGGAAAAAAAAGAAGAACATTATCACAATGTGATGTTGAATTAACATAACTGTAATATTTATTTGCATAGTGGGTAGTCACCATAAATATACAAGTGTATTAAAATATGTATTTTTCTTTTTGGACGGTACAGGAACTGCAGTCAAATTTCTTTTTTTGTCGGATACATTTGCACATTTATTTCGCATCCATAGCTGGCACTTCATGCAATAAATCATATTTTAAATAGTGTTTTCCTAGCAAATAACACAATACCAATCGCTTTCATCCTTTTGTCAGGGCCTATTCTACCAAAAGGCACATAAGGCCCGGGCGTTGGGCCCGGTATAAAGTAAGGCCCGGAAAAAGGCCTTGAAAAAAGTATAAACCATTTAGTTAATTTGAATTTAAACATCAAATGAAAACCGTATCTGATAAAGAAAATTAGGCTTATATTGGTATACAGTGTTGGGAACATTACGAGGGAACATACGTTTTACCGCCAATGTGTAAGAAAGAGACAAAATACATATAAATTCAGAGTATTACTCCTCTTCGCTAACAGGGTATCATAAAGTGAGAAAATAAATAACTGGTGTGTAATGGGATGTCTGACAGGAACAGCCTTCGAGAAGCGTGCAGTAGCTCTTATGTCTGGATTTTACTCACAGTTTTAAAAAAGCAAATGGGAAACACATTCAGGCTATTTCTAGTCACTATACCACAGCAAAATGTTGTATAAACAACTCATTATGCTAAAGATCGCAATGAAAGAAGTTAAGGTTAGAAATACAGATGTGTAATGTCAACAGTTTAGTTTATTAATTGAGAAATAATAAGATTGTACTATACTGATAACTTAATACAATGAAAGATAAAGAAATCAACATTACTTTCGTTTATCCCTTCATGATTAATTTACAAAGAAATAATTCAGTATTAATAATCTAATTCACTATATCAGTTCGGGTAGTACACGCTAAAATGATTTGAACAATAAATTAAAACCTACCTAATAGGTATTTGACTTAAGTACCACTAAAAATCACTAGAAGATAGCTGAAAAAATTACATTCGTCGATATTGAGGGTACAATTAATGAATATAAGCATAATAATTTTTATTAACATCATAAGGAATAATCTATGGCAACAATACCAATACCAAAAGCGACAATATGTTGTAATAAAACAAGTGTATTCAGTGTATCACCATTTTCTTTAACAGGATATCATAAAATGAGAAATAAGTCGTATGCTAACTGTCTTGTAGTTTTAAAAATATTTCAATGTAAACCGCCTGTTTCCTACGCTCCTGATAAAACGATTTCGTTTGCATCTCTAATTATTCTTTTTTTATCTGTCTCATCTCTTCATTTTCAATTCACGCATTATATTGTAAGTGATCTTAAAATTTTCCTTTTTAATTGTGAGAGAAATCAGTCACATTTAATTTCAACATAAAACGATAACCTCTCACGGCCAACGGTAAATTCTAACGATCACATGGCGTTACCAGTGTGGTAGAGAAGGACAATCATGAAACAGAGAATTGAAAACCAGCGTAGATTATTATACCAGACGAATACGAATTGCGCGTGCGCCTCTTGAAGATGTTTAACTGTACAATCTGGATACTTCACTAAACGTTTGTTTGCGAATGAGTAACGATCTTTTGCAAATTTTATTAAAATGAGTATGCAAGTACACCGTAAAGTGCAAATTGTGAAATGGTACTACCAGGGTCATTCATATCGAGAAATGGCAAAAAATTTGTTTATTGTGGCATTCGAAAATGCCTAACCAATTAGCAAAAAACAAGTGAGAACGGTTATAGAAATTTTTGAAGAGCATGGATGTGGCAATCCTACTAAACATGGACCGCGTACCCAAAATCGTCAAACCCAACCCGAAAAAGAAGAAAGAGATATTTTAACCTGTGCCAGTGTAGAAAATAATACTCTACAATCGTCCACTCATTTAGCAAAGGATTTTGATGTTGATCCGAAAAAGATTCGGACTGTATTTAAAAAAATGGTTATCGTAGTTTCAAACTGGAAAAGAGCCATGAAATTTTTCCAGACGATCAATTTCGTAGAATGGAATTATGTGAAATAGTTATGGAAAGAATACAATTGGACGCAAACTTTTCGAAAAATATTTTGTTCACAGATGAATCCACTTTTCCCATACACGGTGCACATAATTCATCCGTTATTCGGTATTGGTCAAGGACAAATCTACACAAACATTACAATAGTAGAATTCAATATCTCCAAAAGTTGAATGTTTGGGCTGGAATATTAGGTGAACATTTAAATGGTCCTTTTTTTATTAACGGCAATTTAACCAAACAAAAATATTTGGACATGCTGGAAAATCAAATTACTCGTGCCCTTATAAAATTAGCTGTCAACTTCAATGATATTTGGTACCTACAAGACGGTTGTGTATCACATAATTATCGACTAGCAATAAATTTTTTAAATACACAATTTCCCAATCGGGTAATCTCCACGAATGTTAACATAAGACGGCCTGCGAGATCTCCAGATCTGGCTCCCAACGATTTCTTTTTCTGGGGTTTGTAAAATCGAGAATTTATGGGTTCCAAGAAACCAGAGCCACTTCTCTAAATGAACTAAGTGGACACATTTTACAAATGTGTATGCAAATAACACCTGAAATGCTCATACGTGTTCGTTAAGAATTTTATAACCGTCTCGGTTACTGCTTAGCTTAAAACGGGGGTTTATTCGAACATTTGATTCAAGCTCATTGAAGAATTAATAAGTTTTATTTTTCAATTATTACATATCATAATATTACTTTTATTTGAAAATTGTAGGCATTTTCGTTAGAATTCGATTTTATTTTCGTTTTTTTTTTTAATTTGTACTGTGTGTGTGTTCACACACAGAATTCGTTCTCATTCGCATACAATCGATAAAGATACGAAAAAATTTTCTACTAACACATTCCAACCACAGCAGATGTTTCGAGACCAATTTCACGTTGCCAAAACTGAAAAAAAGTAAAGGTTTTAACCGCTTGCAAACTGAAAACTAGAACAATTTCCAGCATTACAATAAAATGTTCAACGAATAGATGTGAATAATTATACCTTGATCTGTTACAACCTCTTGAATTATCATAATTAAAAGCTTCTCATAACTTGTTCTAATGTTAGAACAGTGCATTTTAGAATTAATATCAATATACAATGGAAATTGGCAATACTGTTAATGGCTACAAAGAATTTGTAAAACGCTGGCGTCTGGGCATGTATTTAGACCTATTGCACGTTTTCCACTTTATGATATTCTGTTAGCGAAAAAGAATGATTCACTGAATTTATATGTATTTTGTCTCTTTCTAACATATTGACGATAAAACATATGTGCTCACAGAATTTTCCTAATACTGTATATAATGATATTGCTGTTATATATGTATAATTTTAACTAGATTTAAAAACACAAAACATCGGCATTCGGCACTCTTTTAGAGCGTTTTTGTTTATGCCGCTATAACCAAAAAAACTTTATCTTTTGCCAAAGAGACGACGAAATTACGTAAAAAACTGTCGCCTTCTATCGTATTTAGATTTTTGTTCTGTTCTCAGTTTTCAACTGATATTGGCAAGCTATCAAAGTCAAACACCAAAGTCTCATTTTAAATTGTTATAATTTCTATTTACCATCGTCCGAACCCTGAAATTTAACTTAAGGTAAGTTTTAAGTTATAATTATTAATTAATATATTATTTTTGAATATTTACTATAGGAATTTTACTGAAAAAAATTAGGGCAAAATTTTAATAACTTTGTGTTTTGACAATTCATCATTTTAGTTCTTTTAAAATATCTCAAATACCAACAGTGGTAAAATCGCAAAGTAAACGGCATTCAATGAAAAACTTAATTATTGTACTGTCTTTTACTATTTCAACAGTTTTCGTAGTCGTAATATTATGTTCGCTACCAATTTGAAACACACTGTATTAATTGACACTATTATTGCATTACCCAAAAATTTAAATTAGTACAACATCAATAAGTTTTTAATTTTAAAAGGGAAGAAGAAAGAAGAATACGAGTTACAAACATCAATGTAGTAGTGAGAAGCGTAAAAAGGCTAAGAGAAAATGAAAGAGAAAAACAAAAAAACGCAAGGTCGGCATTCCTAAGAAAAGAACTAGAAAATCGACAAGATCTTTCTGAACCGCCATGAAATGCTTCAGCCAGCAATATTAATAATACAATCGAGTTACAAGAACACAAAGTCGCGGTCTATGATGATAATGTCTTCGTAAATGATTTATTAGAAATTGACAAAGAAACTTCTTCACCATTTCCTTGTAATCTAGCAGACTGGCCTCAAAATATAACCTCGAAATTTCAAGAATATTTTCTTAGAAACAGACCTGAACAAAATATTGACAAAACAAGTGGGTGTCTAAAACAATTGGATGGTAAAAAATCTAGGAGTTTACAAAGTTCAACATTCTATAAATTTAGAGAAAATTGCGAAGAAGTCCTTCATGAGGGGTTGGTTTACAGTCCCAAATATTGTTATATTTGCAAACTTTTTTCGAAAAAAGATATCAAGCTAAGTGCCGATGGCCACACTGACTGGAAAAATGCGACTCAGTAGTTAAAAAACCACGAAAGGGGTTCTGAACACGTAACCTCCGTCGGCACAATGATTAATAGAAGTCGAATAGAGGGAATGATAGATACAGAAATCAGAAAAAGTTAAATTCAGGAACAAAATTACTGGAAAAATGTTTTATTAAGAGTGCTACCATTAATAAGTTTCTATCAAAAAGTGGTTTACCATTTTATGGATCCACGACTAGAATTTTTACAAAAGGGAATGGTAACTATTTAGGCTCGTTGGAATTTCTTAGTGAGTTTGACCCGCTTTTAGCCGGATACCTCCAGAAATGTAGTGACATTAGATATGGGCATGTTGATCATCTTTCTTAGACCATTTGCAGCGAATTTAGTTACCTTCTTGCAAATGAGGTAAAAAATGTTATATCACCGAATTGCAAGTGGCACAATATTTTTCAATTATCGTCGATTCAACGCCTGATATTTCACAAATCGATCAATTAACTGTGATTATAAGATATATTTTACCAAATGGTCAACCAGTAGAAAGGTTCTTAGGTTTTGTGGAAATATTTTCTCATACTGCAGACAGTATATCGCATGTTTTACAAACCAAATTAAGTGACCTTAATATCAATATCAATTACTGCAGTGGCCAAAGTTATGACAACGTATCCAATATGTCCGAAAAATATAACGGATTGCAGGCAAATGAAGACAAGTAGTGCACATTTTGTACCATGTTCCAGTCATTCTTTAAACTTGGTCGGTAATAGTTGTTCGGAAGCTTCTAGATATTTTGAAAATGTACAATGTTTATATAATTTTTTTTCGGTTTCGACGCACAGATGGGAAGTACTTCAAAAATGTCTATATGTTTCAAAAACTAAATTACCATTGGTTAAGAAAATATGTGACACAAGATGATCAGCACGAGCTGACGCTATTACATTTGAATTTGCCTTGATGACAGTGATTTGGAAAAGAATCCTAGAAAGAATAAACTCCACCTGTAAATCTTTACAAGATAATCAAGCCAATTTAACTGCGGCTTGTACACTATACAGTGGTTTGATCGAATTTGTCAATAGTTTTAGATAACAGTTTGATGAAGTTGAAGAGGAATCCAAAAAAATTCAGCCAAATAATAATGTTTACAAAAATGAGATTTTAAGGGTTCGTAAGAGGAAAATTAAGCCTGGATGCTTAAGAAGTGCGACACTGACCGGCTGAAAGCATTCGAGATGTGGGCATATCGAAGAATCCTCAAAATAAGCTGGGTGAGCAGAACAACGAACAAGGAGGTATTGAGAAGAATGGGAAAGGAGAAGGAAATAATCAACACAATCAAAATCAGAAAATTGCAATATCTGGGCCCCGTGATGAGAGGGGAGAGGTATACACTGTTGCAAACTATTATACAAGGAAAAGTACAGGGTAAAAGAAGTATAGGAAGAAGACGCATCTCCTGGTTGAACAACCTAAGGCAGTGGTACAACAGTAGCTCTGTTGATTTTTTCAGATCCGCAGCTTTAAATATAAAAATCGCCATGATGATAGCCAACCTTCTAAAAGGAGACGGCACGTAAAGAAGAAGAAGAGGAAGCACTGCTTTGATGAAGGCCCTGCACAAGATATTACTTTGACAGGCGCTGAGAAATTTAAAATAAATAGTCTTTTTCCTATATGTGACAAATTGATTTTTGAATTAATAATGAGAATGCAAGCATATGATTGTGTAAATGGAATTTTTGGTGTATTTTTTAATGAACCCTCAAATGAAAAATTTAATGTAAGTATAAAAAATATAAAAAATATTACAATATGGATGTGGATGCTACTGAATATTTAGTAGATGAAATTGTACAGTTTAAAGCACTTTGTAAATCAAATGATATTTCCTCTAATGACCTCTATGAAATGTTAAAATTTTTAATTGATTACAATATTTTGTCAACTTCTCTAACGTTGAAGTATTGTTGCGTATATATTTAACTATTCCTATTAGTAACGCATCCGGCGAAAGAACATTTTCTACGTTAAAACGGGTAAAATCGTATCTGATAATTTCATGAAATGAAGAAAATGTTTCATCGTTGGCTATTCTAAATGTAGCAAGCGATATTCTCGATAAATTGGAAATAAATTATATAATAGATATATAGATATAATAGATAAGAACTGAAAATACGTAAGAAAAAATTTATTTAGTTGTTTATTTTTATTAATTATTATTTATTTTTTTCGTTGTTCCTTAGAAGGGGAGTTTTATTTTTGTTGTGTTGTTAATTTTTATTTCGAAATTTTGTTAAAGTAGTTTTTTATACTAAATAATATGTTTTAGCCAAGTAAATCCTTTTATTTATTTATTTGGATATATTATTATTTATTTATTCAACATTTTTTTATCATTACTGAAGGTGTCAAAAGTAAGCAGAAAAATTCTTATTGAAAAGTCATATAAGATTTTGGGGGCCCGAAATTTTGCTTGGGGCCCAACTAACTTAAAAATAGGCACTGCCTTTTGTGTTTTTTTTAGTTTCTTTTGTTTCTGATCTGTTCTCTCTTCTTTTTCATTTTGTTTCTGGACCTTATTGTCTCTTGTCTTCTTTTCTCTTTTAACATTCTTTCCATTTTTCGCATGGAACTAGAATTGTCTAAGTATGGTGTACACAATAGATATAAATTTCAGTTAATTAAAGACGAGTAATAAGTGTGTATTTGATTAAAAACCCAGCTAAGCGCTTTCGGCCATTTTCAAAGCTGTCGTCATGAAGAAATATACAACTGGTGTTTTAAAAAAACACGAAAACCTGTCATTTCTCTGTACAATCATATGAAACTACTTAAAATTTGTTTAAATAACTTTGTGGTGAGGGTGTACAATTATAGGTAGATTCATACTATAGCTCCGGTCACGATCAGATCACAGGCCTGTCACGGTCCGGTTTTTTTACGAACCATTGCGGTTGCTCATCAGTCTCGTGCCAGTGAATTAAACAAGCAATGTTTCCAAAGTTTCCAACAAAAGACTTCTATAATGCCTTACATCCTTGACAGGGATGAGAAATATGAACATTTTAAAAAGAAGGTTAATAGGGGTTTTTGGGAGCATCCCATAAACCTAAACAGAAAAAAAATGGTGTTTTATACTTTATATAGTAATCTGTTGGATTATGAAACCAATTTTTTTCAATATTTTCGAATGTCAAAGGAAAACGTTCAGTGCTTATTGATTATAATTGAAAAGAAGATACGCTATTGTTTTAGGTAAGCAAGTAAAATACAAAGATGTGTTTCCAAAAAATTAACTGAAATACAAAAATATTATTTGTTGACCATTTTAACTTTCTGGTGAAAATGCTTGCAAAAACGACGCAACTGAACTTGAAGATGAAGAACCTGACGGAGTGTATGTATGACTGTACTGATGTTGATGATGGGGTACTATAGGAGGATGATACTGAGAAAACTGCTGATGTTGCTGGGAATCGGTCATGATATTAAGTTTTTGGCTTCAATTTCTGAGACGTCAAATATTTTTAAATGTTGATCTTGAGTTGAAACATATTAAACAGTTTCTTTAATGCCTTCAAAAAAATAATGCAATGGATGTTTTGATTGTTCCGCAGTGTTTTGCTCTAATATAAACTTCAATAAAGTTGATTCAGCCGAATCCACTGATGGAGCATTTCTCTTATTTTTTAAAGAAATTTCTCCTGTGCTTTTTCTTTTGAAAAATTTTGCCATTGGTTCTTGAGGGGGCTGTAAAGAAGATTCCTGAAGGGGTTGTGAAGTGGGTTCCTGAAAAGGTTATAAAGAGGGTTCCTGAAGTGAAAAAGTAGCTAATGATATTTCAGATCCTTATGTATTCTCGCCGTCTTCATGGTCTCCTACTGATCCTTCTGATTCATCAGTATTAAAAAGGTCTTTATTGAAATATTTTGTTCTCCAACAATTACAGAGAGCATGAAGAAATGTAAGTGCCGGTGGTCTGGCTTTCTTCATGCTGTCGGCGTACGTCTGAATGAAGTTTTAAGGCTCCTTGCGGTAGCAGCATTATCCAAAAATTTTTGTTCATTCAACTAACTTTGTCCCCGGCGTAGTTATGGTTCATAGAATCTTTCGGCCGAGTTTTCCCTGAAAAGCAGCTGAAAAACAGGGTCTCAATAATTGACAGGGGGTTGTTTAGATTTGGGGCGGCAACATGTCAGACGTTGATTTTAGTTAGTTATGTTTGGGGAGGTTGGAGGTAGTCAGTTCGGTTTTGTGCCTCCCTGAACGTACCCCTTTTCATTGAAGTAGGGGCTCATGAATAACTACCTTATTATGTAATTAGCGATCCATGCAGAAGTCTACACTCACTATCTCGGATGTCTCTTGCGCGATTTGCGGCTTTGAGAGCATTTCAAAAATAATTTGGCATGCAATTATTGTAAAAAGTCTTCGATAGTGGACGTTTCAGCTTTGTCATGCAACCAGGAATTTCTGGGTAATTTTGGGTAGGTTGTATTATGTTTTATTGCCGTTCTAAGACACTCGTTTTGTATCATCTGTAGTGTGGAAGTTGTGTTTTGTTCCTATGTGCTAAACTGGTGCTAAATATGTTAATATGGGTCTGATGATTTGTTTGTAAATAAGTTGTTTATTGTCAGTGTTGAGTTGACTGTGTTCGCATATAAGATGGTAAAGTTTGCTCATTGCAATCTTGGCTTTGTGTATCGGATTGTTTATGTGAGCGTTAGCGTTTGTGTTACCTTGAATTGTGTAACGTAGATATTTTAAGGTGCTGCTCGAGGAAATAACGTATCCGTTTACACAAAGTTGGGATTGCAACGAGCTATCTTTCCTAGCGATCCTCCTGAGTAATAAATACTCTGTTATGGAGGCATTGATGTTTAGTTTCTGGTTGTTAAAGTATGGCAGTATTTGTGTATATGTATGTGTTTGTATGGTATTAATTGCGATGTCTGGGTTCTTTGCAGCTGCTACAAATTACGTGTCGTCGGCGTACATAGCAGTTTAAAGGTTTGAGAAAGTTGGGAGATCATGGATAAATAGGGAATAAAGCAAAGGTTATGGCACTGAGCCTTGAGTAACTCCAGCTTGGATATGGTAGGGTCCAGCAAGATGCTCATTTATTTTTATGAAAAATTGCCTCTTTCTAACATAAGAATTGATTAATCTTATTTAATAGCTAGGAATTTTTACTTGTATAAGTTTAAATGTTAGCCCCTCGAGCCATACGGAATCGAAGGCTTTTTGAATATCGATCGCGACCATAATGTCATAGTTATCTATGCCGGCAAAAAGTTGTTGTAGATTTGGAATTTTTCCATCTTGTTTGTGGCCTTTCTCATCTTCTGGATTAGGTTTACAACGGCTCGGAAGAGTTCATCCAGGTTGACTAGGCTATGGAGATTATTTATTATACTGTTGATTTCAGCGAATTTTGTAATATAATTGGATGTTGTGTTTGACTGTGCTTTTTGTTGCGTGGGAAGAGGAGTATGTTGTGGGGGTTTTCGTAGGGGTAGTTTTCAGGGGAGACTCGGGAAATCGGTTTGACTGGTTTGGGTATGGTTTGTTCTATTATTGCAGGGATTTACTGCTGGCATAGGGACTGGAATGTATTTTGTGGGAGCAGCTTTAGTTTTGTTGATTATCGCCCTCTTCTCTTCAAGCCACACTCTTCTTTTGATATACTATGGGTATACTTCTGCGTTGGCGGGGTGGTTACCATCGCAGTTCGCGCATTTGGCAGGTTTAGAGCGCTCTTTCGTGCACTCCGGGCCGAGGTGGGGTCCTGCGCACTTTAAGCATCTCGGAGTTCTTCCACAGTTGGCCGTCGCGTGTCCCCACAGTTGGAAAATGTGGCATTGTATGATAGGCTTACTTTGTCTACGATGCTCCCATTGAACTCTTGTATGCTCGATAATTCTGGCACTTTTATTTAATAAGTCCAGAGTTATATTAGAATCAGTTATCACAAGGTACAGAGGTCGTCCTTTAGCAAACGTCTTTAGTTGGTATTTTCTATATTTTTCCCATCTCCTCTTTGATGTCACTGATTTGGAGTCCTTCGGCCAACTCCCTGCGGACGAAAGCATGAGTTTTGTCTTCACGCCTCGAGTACGTATGATGGATAATTTTTTCTTTACGCAATGTGCTTTTTAATTTTTCAAAGTCTTCGACTGACTTAGTGAAGACAATCGAAGAGTTGTTGGTATATTTGATTTCAAAATTGTTTTTTATCTCGTCCTTCAGGCAATTGACCGTCTCTCTGTGCGCCCCTACATTGCCATCTATTCTGAGGATAAGGAGGAAATGCGCAACAGGCTGCATTTGATGTAACAGATGCATTTAAAACCTATTTTAATTCTGAAGTTGGAATAGTACTTTGGCAAAAGGATAGAATTTAAAGTTCATTATAATGTTTAAACAAAATTTACGCACATAATCAGTGTTTTTATGCCTATAGGAAAATGAAATTACAACATAAATATTTCGTTATAACTTACCTTTTCCTAATAGTTCCGCTATTTCTTTCCATAATTTAGTTTAATGTAAGTTGTCGGAATATTTTTTATCACTTATAATTGCACAAGTGGTTTGTATTTTATCGGGTAAGTTTGGGTTGTTTAATGAGAAACTGTTTCCTAGCAATTTGACGAGAATAACTGTCAACTATTAAAAACACGACACCGAAGGTGGAGTGTTTTTAGGTTGACAGTTATTCGAGTCAAATTGCTGAAGGAAACAGTTTAGAATTTGAACAACACAAATTTACCCAATATAAATACAAACCTCGAGTGTAATTCGGCAGGACAATTTAATGAATGAGAAATTTGGAAACATATCAATGCAAACTTTATTTATGAAACATTAAAGAAAAACACATTTTTATTTTAATGTAAAATTTGACTAATTACGGCGTTCGTAGACACACTGAATCGACACATTGTTAGTTCTTGAAAATTCAATAAGTTGTTGGCAAACATGCCAAACTATTTATTCTGGTAACCAACACCGCGATAATTGATGAAGAAATGAATAAGTGAAAAAATCACTAGTGTATTTGTCGCTGTAAAAGTTAAAGCTAACTTTTGCCGCTGTCAAAGTGACAATTGCACTGTGGCATATGCGATTTTTTATACATGAGTTAAATTGTCTGAGTAATTGTATAGTTCTTCATGTTCTCTAATAAATTCTATTGAAAAATACACAAAAGAAATTAAAAAAGATATGGTACAAAACAAACGCAAATCTGATCTGTCTCTGACCATTACTTATCCAGACTTGCGATTTTTACTCAAACGGCACGGTCTTGGTACGATAAAATTATGCGTAGAAAGAAAGACCGCGGTCAATTGACTGGATCGTTTCCTGACCGTGCATGTTAATGTGAATACTTTGATAGAAATTGCGTATTCTAATATTTAATCTGACCGCGACCTGACCGTGATCTGAGCGTGACCTGACCTATAATATGAATCTACCTTTTAAATTCACATGCTAAAATGTCCTATTTCAAATTATCAACTAAATTGTATGTGATGACAAGTTTGACCTTCAAACTTTTAATAAAATACACACTTAGTGCTTAGTCTTTAATTAACTCAAACTTATGGAATTGTCTCTACAGCCTTTTTGGTATGTTAAATCATCGTATTTAGTGCAAACAACTCACCCAGAAATCTTTCATTTGCTTTCAACATTTTCAGTTTTTTTCGATCGTCAAATTATGTTTCTGACAGTTTTCTGTGGAATACTGAAATTTTGAGAAGTTTCATGCACAGAAAGTCCTTCATTACGCAACAATGAAGTTGATTTATCCAACCAATTATTTCCTAAGCACTCGCTTGTTAATATAATTCCGGGAACAGATTCAAGAGATTTCATCAAATAAATGAATATTTATTTTAAATAGCCAAACGTTTCTTCACGTTTTCATCTCATAATTATTGTCATATATGTTTTTGATTATATTTCTAGCTGAACTTAGTCGACTGGCGTAAACATTCAACTAGATAAATAATCTTAATTTGACAAAATTAATGTCGAAATTGATAATTTATTATGTACAAATTTACAAGAATGGTACAAAGTTAAGGATGTTGAACTTTGGTGGTTTCAGATCGGAAGACACTTTATATTTCGATTTGATGAATATTCACTTTGCTCGTATAGAAACTAAGTAACGATGTGTTAGACTTAGTATCTCTGATTGGTTGACTTTGAGTGAAGTTACTTCGATATGTAACGACGACTCCATGAACTCGATTGAGTGTTGAACTGAGTTATGAACTAACTTGAGTATTGAACTGATTTCTTTTTCGAGTGTAAAAACTTTGTTATTGGACGCCTGCAATAGATATTTCAATTTCTATTGAATACTCCAATAGCGAAACCGTTTTATCATAACCTTTTTACTCAGAAAGGTTATTCAAACAAGCTTCCGACCATCGACCATAAAAAGTCACGCACAAAGTGACAATAAGTTTAGGGTTTTGACAATACAATAGATAATAGGGTGAAACGTGACGTTTTCCTAAATTTTTAACTATAGGATGTCAAACACAATGCGACAATGTGTCGACTTTCAAAATGTGTTCTTTCAATGCTCAAACAAAACTATTTACAATTATTATTGCAAAACGTGATATTTTAAAGGTATTTAACAAAAGCTGCGAATAAAGTGTAACTACCCTTTGAATTCATAACAATACAAAAGGTCTATCAATTCTTTAACACCTTTTTACAGCGCTAGCAACTGAAATGAATTTACGCTTTAAATATATACAATGACGAAAAGAAGTAACATACAAATATCTTACATATTTTTAAAAACATCCTAAACAATATAATTCAAGAGTTTCTAATCTTGAACAATATATGTGTTCAAACATATATGATCTTGAATAAAATTATGTATCTTCCTTATCAGGGTTCTCACCCGAAATATTCTCTATAGAGAAATTATCATGTTGACCTGTAGTAACTTATTCGCGACTTATTTAACATGAACGAATTTAATTAATTGCTAACCGCTAAAAACGTCCCTATAATTTGCTATGTGATTTACGCAACAAAGACAAAATGTTATTACCGTGTCAGAATAGAATTTGAATATCCTTCCATATGAACACGTCAAATCACAATGAAGCTATTCATTTCGCATATTGATTCGATATGATTGAATATAATGTTCAACAATGTAATTTCAGTATTCGGGGGGTTTCGTTAGTATTATAATGGAGTTGTGAGTAGGCAATATTGATATTGCTATTGGATAAATCTAAATTCGAGCAGGTTGAGGGATTAAACAAAAAAAATGGTCAATATAATGTGTGTATACAATCAATGAACCTGTTGACTACATTGCGACTTAAAGTAATGATGCCATAATTGCACATTTTTTGGCATTATAAATAAGTCCACACCATACTTGTGGACGGACTAAGTTCAATGATGGATGCGAGAATTTTATGGTAAATATAACTTTTTCAGTTATAAATGCAACAATTGACTTTTTGAACATAGATATACCATGTCCTCTTGTGACCTCTCCATAAAACTAACGGTATAAGCTATACGGGAAATTGTATGTCGCACTGCACTCCTATTGGCCTATTCTCATTTTTTAATAATGTACGATTACATGAAGCATCCTGTATTATTAGTTAAATATTAATTGATCGGTGCAGTATACATTTATAAAAATAAATTTTACATTGTTAATGCAAAAAATATTTAATGATAACCCTGAAAAATTGATAACTACATTCCATTAACAGATTAAAAAACGAGTAACCAAACAATGACAGATATTAAGTAAGAAATTGTTCAAAAAGAAATTACAATTATTTCTCAATATGGGCTCTTACATACACACATTTCCAGAGTCTTCTAAGATTAGATCCTTGTACTTGAAATAGAATTCCAGGATTATTGAGAACTTTTTCGCAGTGAAAACGTATTCTATCAATTAATTCATTTCTTGTATTTACACGTATTGACTATATTTTTAAGATAACCCCAATGTTGAAAATTGCATTTTCCGATCGTGCTGGCAATAGACATGGTCCACCTATTTGGAAAAATATTTTATGTACTACAGTATGAAAAGGGAAGTTTTAAATAGGTACCAATGGACTACTGTATAAATGGAGGCCATTTTAATATTGGCGCAAATAAACTACAATATAAAGAGGCAGTAAATCATCTATAGTATATGAAAAAAGCAGTTTTAATATTGGTTCAAATGACCTACCGCATAAAAAGGGGAGTTTTAAATAGGTACAAATGAACTACCGTAAAAATAGAGGCAGTTTCAATATAGGCGCAAATGAACTACAATATAAAGAGGCAGTAAATAAGCTACCGTATATAAAAAGTGGTTTTAATATGGGATTGAATGAACTACCGTATATAAAGGGAATTTCAAAATAGGTACAAATGAACTACCGTATAAATAGAGGCCGTTTTAATATAGGCGCAAATGAACTACCGTGTATAAAAAAGCAGTTTTAATATGGGTTCGAATGAACTACCGCATAGAAAGGGAATTTTTATATAGGTACAAGTGAACTACTGTATAGAGGCCGTTATAAAATATGCGCAAATGAACTACAATATAAAGAGGAGGTAAATGGACTACCGTAAATAAAAAAGCAGTTTTATCATTGGTTCAAATGAACTACCGTACAAAAAGGAAGTTTTAATGTAGATACAAATTAACTACCGTTTAAATGGAGTCCTTAATATTGGTGTAAATGAACTGCTATATAAAGAGGCGGTAAATGAATTATCGTATATAAAAAAGCAGTTTTAATATGGTTTCGAGTGAACTACCGCGTAAAAAAGGGAAGTTTTAACAGATGTACAAATGAACTGCCGTATAAATATAGCCCGTTTTAGTAGATGAACAAATGAACTACTATATAAACAGACGGTAAATGAACTACCGTGTATAAAAAAGCAGTTTTCATATGGGTTCGAGTGAACTACCATATAAAAAGGGAAGTTTTAATAGATGTACAAATGAACTACCGTATAAATAGAGCCCGTTTCAGTATAGGTACAAATGAACTAATATATAAACAGACGGTAAATGAACTGCCGCATATAAAAAAGCAGTTTTAATATGGGTTCAAATGAACTACCGTGTAGAAAGGGAAGTTCTGATATAGGCATAAATGAATTACTGTCTAAATGGAAGCCGTTTTAATATGGGTGCAAATGAACTACTATATAAATATTCACGTACTCCACGACTGAAGTGAGGGGATACTCCATTGTGCATAAACCACATACATTGGCACTTTAGTAAAGGTACATCCTCTAATAAAATTGGCAGAATATCATGTAAATATTGTAAATAAGACTGTCCGTTTAAACGATCATTAAGGATATAAGGACCAATTAAGTGGTTGCTTATAATATCTGCACGAATGTTGATCATAATCCTTTGTTGGTGTTTAGTCTTAATACAAGATGCTTACTGTAATCGTATATTTTGAAAAATGAGAATGCGCTAATATGTGTGCAGTGCGAAATAAAATTCCCCGTATCTTTTATATATTTTATATTTTATCGAACTGTCACAAATAGACTTGATAGTATATATTAACGACGAATCGTTGATCACAAGCAATACGGAAAATCAAAACATTTCAACCGAAGTAAATATACCAAAACAGTGCTCAGATAAAATCGATATCGAAACATTTACCACAGCGTTAAACACCGCTAATGACAATAAAAACTGTATATAATACGACGAAAAGTACCTAGAAAACAGTAACAACGATCCGGAATATACAGAAATTGAAAAGAGTCTAGAACACAACGAAAAGTGTATAGAAAGCCATAACAAAAAGTGTATAGGAAATCAAAAAAAGTATATAGGAAGCGCAGAAAACATAACAGAAGGCGACAAATAAGATACACCTGACATAAGAATTCCTACTTGTCGCGGAAACGACACGAATTACTCATCCACGCCAATACACACAATAATTATCAGTGAAAAACAATTTATTATGGAGGAAGACACGATAGGGCCAAGAAGTTGTAGAAATACTACTGACGACGAGGAAGAGGTGCAAAAATCCCTCAATAACCAAATAACAACTATAGAGGCGATAGTCCACAAACCTGCAAATTTATCATGGGCGCAGGAGAAAGAAGATGAAGAAAATTTTGGAAAAGATAAATTCATCTTACAATACGAAACATTAAGCAAACAAAATAAACAAATCAAAGTAAGGCAAATGTATGAAATTAATGAAAAATCAACACAAGAATTAAACAAAATAACCGTCGACCCCCTGGATACCAGGGAAGCAGATTTTGTATTGTATTTTCGAAAAAAACCTCAACATTCAAAAACATACTCAGTCAAACAAGTCGTAATAAAGAACCATTACCAATTCACAACAATTGCGAAACACTATCGGACACCTCAGACGAAGAAACAAAAAAATGAAACAAAAACAATGAAATAAAAACGAAAAAAAAACATTTTCGTAAATTCACTACAAACGACATTTCTACCGACGAAGATGAAGCCTCGACCCAAGAACCAAAAAGAACATACACTTTTACATCCTCAACAAAAAAAAACAATATCCAACTGTCCACCGATTGTTATCGATGAAAACGTCTCATACCATCGTGAGATGGTAAATAAACTTAAAGAAGAAGTAAAAAAGACATTTGAAATTAAATACACAAATAATTCGTCTATTGTCTTTACAAAGGATGTAGAAGGTTTCGAGAATATGAAAAAGGTCCCTAAAAACAAAAAAGTCCATTTCCACACTTACGCAAGGCGTAAAGATAAATCTCATGCCTTCGTATTGCGTGGGCTGGCGGAGGGCCTTCAATTAATTGGAATTGAGGAAGAAATAGAAAAAACATATAGAATTCAAGCAAGACTTATACCGAATGGCAACAGAAGGACATCCCTTATACCTAGTAGTTACTCATGACTAGGTAACCCTAGACTACCTCAACAAGAATGTAAGAGTTGTTGAGCACACCAGAGTGCTCTGGGAGTTCAGAAGACAGAATAAGACTATTATACGATGCTACATTTGTCAACAATGGGGACATGCTACTTCGAATTGTGGCAGGACTCCCAGATGCCTCACCCCCGAATGCACCAAAGAGAGGAGCACCCCAGCCCGATGCGCCAACTTCCAAGGCGACCACCCAGCTAATGCAGAGGTATGTGCTGAATTCATCAAAAGAGAAAATATGGCTCGATGGGAAAAGAACACTTAACCAATAATCCAAACTCACCCCTCAAAAATTTATCCCAGCACGCCCTCCAAAAACTAATCCCTGTACAAAAAACAACGATAATTCCGAATTCTTCAGCCTCCCATCAAAAACTCACACCCCGGCAGCCCCCCAAACAAGTAACCCCCAACCCGAACCAAATAATTCCACCATACAACCCAGAAATACAACCAAATCCTCTGATATAACCAAATTCACGGAACTCAATGACACGTTTAAAGAGCTGTATTCGCTGGTAAATTTAGACGAATTGGCAAGGGCAGTTGGCGATTTGTTTCAAGAAATGAAAAACGCAAAAACCAAAATCGAAAAATTCACTATCTACAACAACTTTGTAGCTGGAATAGATAACTATTACATGTAGGCCGGTAGGTGAAAAAACAGAATTTCAAAAAAGACATAACATCAAAATAATATCCTACAATGTACGTGGAGTACAAAATAAACTCCCCTCAATCAGACAATTTCTCGACATCCATAAACCAGATATTTACTTTCTATCAGAGACATTTCTCAAAAAAATAAGCTTCAGAAACCCAGAATATCGTCTTTACAGACAAGATCGCCCCGGCGATGCCGACGGAGCCGGTATTGCATTATTAATCAAAAAAGCCATACATTTCAAAATCCTGCAACAAAATAATACATCAATTGAACATATCGCATCAGCATTTTGTCGAATTTGTACAGGTGTATCAATACTATCTATAATGTAAATTAGAATCAGAGATAGCTTATTGCTTGATAGTCTTGTAATTTTCGATTGTAACATTTACCTTCAGTTGGAATTGTTAACATAATAAGTACTTATTCCTCTCCCTTATTCAGCTCAAAATTAATTTATTTTTCACGCAACAATTCAATAACGTCTGCACTATAACGTTATTCAGAAATGCTTCTTCTCTTCTCAAATTTATTTCGTTGACTGTTATTACGTCAAAACTCGCAAAATGTTTCGAACGTAATATGAAAATTGCAACCAAGCGAAGAATGCACCAGAACGTTCGCTGCATTCCGTTATAAACAATTCTTTTTCAGTTTTTTTTCTCATTTTTCAGTTGTTGAATGCACTTTTACGAATATTGTTACGATTATTGTACGTTATGTTCACACTTCCAGGCTAATTGTGACGGTTTTATCACGAGCTGAAGCTAACCTGAAAAATATTGCCCAATTTTTAAAATGAAATTGGAATACTTTTCTGTTTTCAATGTGATTATTGAGAGTGTACATACTGTCGTCCATTTCAATTTGCAGTACATGAAATGGAAGTTTAACAAGTGTACACATTTTTACAGGGTAGATGTGAGATGTGAAAAGTTCATATGATTATTAAGTATATATATATATATAAATATATATATATATATATATATATATATATATATATATATATATATATATATATATATATATATATATATATATATATAATAAGCAACGAATAGATTAGTGGGTATTGCACGCAAATAAGAGGAGGGACTACTGAAAACAGTGGTAACCGCAGAAATGCATGTTTCTGGCTCATTAGCCGTCATCGGTACGGTACAACCAAGAAAAGATGTGAAACATGGAAGCAAAGGTGTTGAATGAAACATGAGAAAATATAACAGAATTCAGCAGGATAGTCAAACACAACATTTGTGTCAGTAATATTAGAAGATTTCGAATATTCGAGACAACAACCAAAATAGACACGGAGGTGCATATAACACTCCCGTCTGAAACAAATGTTGTGTTTGACTATCCTGCTGAATTCTGTTATATTTTCTCATGTTTCATTCAACACCTTTGCTCCCATGTTTCACATCTTTTCTTGGTTGTACCGTACCAATGACGGCTAGTGAGCCAGAAACATGCATGTCTGCGGTTACCACTCTTTTCAGTAGCCCCTTCTTCTATTTGCGTGTGCAATACCCACTAATCTATTCGTTGCTCATTGTTTATATGTCACGCACTATTCGTACATCTTATTATATATATTATTTATATATTAATACACATCCTCTATTTGAAATTTAAAGAATAAGTAAAACATAAGGAAATTTATTTAATTTTAGTTGTCATACTCTCGATACACACGGTACTCTACGTAAATTCCTAAATTTTGAAAGATTCAGTAGAAATATCAAACATGATATTTCATAATTTCCATGACATTTGAGTAGAATATATCTAATGATAGATAGAACATAATAGGATTTGGAGAAAATATTTGAAATTATAAAATATAGAGGTCTCTGCTAGCAAGATTACAAATGTAATGAAAGAATTTCAAAATCTCACTTGGTTATTGAAAATTATAGATTAGTAATTTTTCAAAAACAAGAAAAATCGGTAACCAACAGAAAGGAGAATTATTTATTTTGTAAAAATTTAGTCAGTAGCTTTTTATCCATTGAAGAGACAACATCAGAATAAGAGTTGTCTCGAATTTTTTGGTAGATTGCATAAATTGCATATGATACAATCAGATAAATAACCCATATAATAAATTCAGTGAGTATATGATTCGGAAAAGAATTGTATCGTAAAAGTGTATGTGGTTCCAGTTTTTCTAAATCGTATATATTTAGAAAGTTGCAGTATTCTAAATACGTTAGAATAAGTACGAGATTTCCTGATCAATTGGGTGAGTCCTCTCCAGTTTAAAATTTATTTCTCGAGAAATATCAGGCCTTAAATTCAATACAGTTTAAAGATGCATCTATATATGAGAAAATTTGAAATATACCAAATTTATTGATACCTATCATTTACAACATCAAGTGAATAGACCATTTTGAGCAGAAGTTTCGGTATTTGACATTGATAAACGTCAAGTGTAAATTATTATTTGAACGTTTGATAATAATTCATTAGGTTAAATTTTAGCATAGTTGTATTCTAATTTTAAGTTTTTTTTTGTAGAAATTACGACTGTTGTTCTTTTATCATAATTTTTGGGAATAACAATTTTGTTAATTTTGCGTATCTGATAGTATAATATATAATTTTGATTCTAACTACCTGTAGTATTCATTCAGTATCCAATATCTTTGAACTTATCATTTTACATCCATAAAATTTTCAATTTAATCAGTGACATTTGGTTGAAATTTTTAGTGACAGTAAATTAGTAAATGTCATAAAATGATTAAATGGCCTTTTATTATATTGAATTAACAGTTATTTGAGAGTTTGACAATAGTGAAACATTTAATTTGAAAATATCTTAAAAAAACAAATAAATTTGAAGAATTAATTTTGAACAATTTTGATCTCACCCTGAGATAAGAGTAATAAGTTGATTGTAGATAAATTCATCTTTATATTGATATTTATTGGCGCCGGGCATATTTAATTTGACAATTACTGTCAAATTTGAAATTCAATACGTACTTAAGTGGTACGCACAATAATTGTCGCTGCGACAAGATAGTAGAATTTATTTCCATATCGTAGGGCAATTATATCTAAAGAATTGAAATATTACAAATTGTCTCCAAATGTGGGATATTATATTAAAAGGTTTGAAAATATAACAATATATATATATATATATATATATATATATATATATATATATATATATATATATATATATATATATATATATATATATATATATATACATATATATATGAATATATAAAGAAATGTACGAATATCGCGTGAAATGTAAACAACAACAAAGAGATTCATGTATAATTTACGCAAAAAGGGCTACTGAAACAGAGTGGTAACCGCAGACATGCATGTTATACCGTACTGAGGACGGCAAATGAGCCAGAAACATGTATGTCCGCGGTTACCATTCTGTTTCAATAGCCCTTTTTCTTTTCGCGTGAATTACCCATGAATCTCTTTGTTGTTATATACATATATATAAATATAAATTCCTGGGAATCGGCCATTAATTATTTATTACTAATTTGGTAATGGCATATATAAAACCTAAAAAATACTTTACTACTACTACGCACGTTTCGGCATAACGCCATTTTCAAGTAGGTACAAAGTTAGATAAAAACCTAAAAGAGATATCTTTTGGTAGTCAACAAATACAATATACAAATTAATGAGACTCAAAAAGATAACAGGAAAAAACAAACAAACTTACATGCAGAAAACCCAACGTTCAACATCTCAGGCTGTAGGTATAAATGCAATAAAAATACATTTGATAACAAATTTTAATTCATTCAGCCAAAACCATCGTACACTCCTTTCGCTTGAAAGAAAGTAGTATACTGTTTACCCGGTATCAATTAAACTACATTTAAGGTGGAAATAAAAATAACAAAGCCGTATACAAGGTGACAGAATTGTATGTCTTCAAAATAATTCAAATATAGAGGATTATAATATTTATTTTATTTAGTTATTACTATTAAGTAGGTTGTAGTAGCAATTGGATAAGTTAGTTACATCATTTCTAAAATTAATACTATTTTTATTTCTCTGAATGTAGATCATCTCATAAATTTCTTGTGTTTTAGTATTCGATTCGGATTGTAAAATTTTAAAATTTTCTAAATTAAAGCTGTGGTTATTTTCTATGGCGTGTTTTGACAGTGCGGTGGTATTAGTTTTGTTATTTTTAATGTCATTAGAGTGTGAGTACAAACGCTTATGTATGTATTGTTTAGTTTGCCGAAACGTGCGTAGTAGTAGTATAGTATTTTTTAGGTTTTTTATATAACATTACCAAATTAGTAATAAATAATTGATGGCCGATTCCCAGGAATTTTATTTGTAAATTGGATATACACGGTCAGGATTAATGACACAATAAGTGTTTCTAAAGAAATATTCTAGAAATTTGGGTGAAAATTATTGCTACCATGGTTCCTGACATGGGGGATCCTTTTAAGAAGTATTCAATCCTCCAAAAGAAGCTAGCGAAGGAAAAAAATAGGTAAATATTCTTACTCCGATGCAAAAATTTGAGTTTAACCCTCAACTTCATTAGAATTAAAAACAAACAACATATTTTTAAGAGTGATAACATGAAAAGTAAGTTTGCAAATTTATTATCAAAGTTTTATTTACAACTAATTAATTTTTGCATTAGCGACTCTCATCATCAAATTTCAATACTTTCTAAAGAATTAAATAACGCAAAACGAGTGATACAAAAAATGTCTGGAAATAACAATGCAGAAGAATTTTTTAACAATGAAAATATAATTGAAAAAATCTTTAATGAAATAAAAACTAATAATAGAAAGTAAATTCAAAATTTGTTAAATAAACAAAGCTATTTAAACGATGAACAACATAAATCGAACATTGATTGGATTTGAAATCTTACCAATGTTCTTATACCAGACTCTGTCAGATACATTTTAAGTTTAGGTTCTAGATTTTCTTTTCCAACGTCCAATATACCTATAAATGAGTAAATTGCTGCAATTGAAAGTAGTCTCATTAATATTAACGACATTAATAGGGTGGAGATGAGAAATAAAGTTTGTAATATTCTAACTAGCCAACAAAAAAACTTGCACATACACGCTAAGTTACAAAAAATATATATAATCATTACATAAAAGAAATAAAACAATTTATTAAAAGAAATTCTAAAATTCTTATTTTTAATGCAGATAAATGTAACAAGACTGTTATCATGCTGGAGACAGAATACAATAAAAAAATTACATCATTGCTAAATGACAATAGTACATATAAAAAAGAAGCATCAGATCCCACAGACAAAATTCAAGATAAGCTAAACATTTAAGTCAAAAAGTGGTTTAATGCAAAAGAGATTTCGTTACGAGAAAAATTAAAGCTCATATGTAATAATGGAACTTCTCCTTACATTTACGGTTTACCAAAACTCCATAAACCTGGAACACCACTTCGACCAATTATCAGCAATATTGGTGCTCCTACATATAATTTGTCAAAATTCTTGTCTGGAATTATTTATAATATCTTTGGAAGAAACCAGTATTATATAAGAGATTCATGGCACTTTCATGATTTTATTAGGAAGCAAAATATCCCAAAGGATCATATTCTTGTTTCTTTTGATGTCAATTCTTTGTATACAAATATACCAGTAAATTTTCCATTAGAATGTATAAAGAATAACTAGAACAACATTAAAGATCACACAAGTTTGTCATTAAAAAATTTATCAGATGGTGTTCAATTTTGTTTGAGCTCTACATGTTTTAGATACAACAATGATTTGTTCTCTCAAATTTTCGGCACAGCTATGGGTTCTCCAATTTCTGCCACCATTGCTAGTCCCGTCATGGAAGAACTTGAAACCTCAGTCATTTCAGGACTTGATTTCACTCCACATTTTCACAAACTATATGTAGATCACTGTATTCTATGTATTCCCAAAGATCAATTATAATACTATTCAAATGCTTTTAATACATTTCATCCTAGAATCCAGTTCACATTTGAGAAAGAAGTAAACAATTGCATAAATTTTCTCGATATAAGAATTTCCTACGATACTTCTGGAAAAATTAATACTAGTTTCTTTTACGAAAGATATATGGTCCGGTCGATATTTAAATTTTAATTCTGATATTAATTACTTACAAACGTAGTGTTGCTACAGGCCTAGCAGATAGAGCAATAAAACATTCCAGCCCTCAATATAGAACAAAAAATATTAATAAAGTTAAAGGAGTTCTCTATCAGAATAACTATCCAATAGCATTCATTGATCCTATCAATAAATAACGAGTGCATAAGTTTTACCACCAACAACACATAACCAGCTCACAAACTAATAAATGTAGTCAATACATACCTCTTCCATACAAAAGAGGGATATCCGAAAACTTTATGAAAATGTTCAAACCTTACAATACAACTAAACAATTTTTTTCTAAAATAAAACCAAAAATTGATAATAAATATAGATAAAACGTAGTATATCAAGTTGAATGTAATGACTGTCACAAACAATATATAGAGCAAACTAAACAATATATACATAATCGTTTGTACTCACACTCTTATGACATTAAAAATAACAAAACTAATACCACCGCACTATCAAAACACGCCATAAAAAATAACAACAGCTTTGATTTAGAAAATTGTAAAATATTACAATCCGAATCTAATACTAAAAAACGAGAAATTTATGAGATGATCTACATTCAGAAAAATAAAAATAGTATTCATTTTAGAAATGATGTAACTAGCTTATCCAATTGCTACTACAACCTAATTAATAGTAATAACCAAATAAAATAAATATTATAATCCTCTATATTTTAATTATTTTGAAGACATACAATTCTGTCACCTTGTATACGGCTTTGTTGTTTTTATTTCCACCTTAAATGTATTTTAATTGATACCGAGTAAACAGTATACTACTCGCTTTCAAGCGAAAGGAGTGTACAATGGTTTTAGCTGAATGAATTAAAATTTGTTATCAAATGTATTGTTATTGCATTTATTCCTACAGCCTGAGATGTTGAACGTTGGGTTTTCTGCATGTAAGTTTGTTTGTTTCTTTCTGTTATCTTTTTGAGTCTCATTAATTTGTATATTGTATTTGTCGACTGCCAAAAGCTATCTCTTCTAGGTTTTCATCTAACTTTGTACCTACTTGAACATGGAGTTATGGCGAAACGTGCGTAGTAGTAGTAAAGTATTTTTTATATGACATTACCAAATTACTAATAAATAATAATTAATGGCCGATTCCCAGGAATTTTGTTTGTAAATTGGATATACACGGCCAGGATTAATGACACAATAAGTGTTTTTGAAGAAATATATAGATACAAAGTGATTATTTCTCTTCAACCTTTTCAAATTCATGGATGTTGAATCGTATAATTGATTAAAACATTTGATTAACGACGTTTCTGGTGTTTCTGGTCAGGACCGAATTCAACCAATTTTGACTACTCTACCTTACATGAGAGACATCACACCTAGGCTCTCCAGGCTATTTGAGGATATTAACAACTGCAAGATTGCATATAAAACTGTATTGACGAATAGATCAATTTATTCAAAAATCAAATATAAAAATCCTCTAACATCTTGTACTAATGTCATCTATAGTATTCCTTGTCGTGATTGTGATAAACATTATATTGGTCAGACTATGAGATCACTTTCTAACTGTTTAGTCTCACATAAGAGTGAATACAGGTTACATCCAGAAGGGTACGCCATCGGGGAATATGTTAACACATTAGACCATCGGATGGACTTTGAATCAGTGGGAGTACTGGCGACTGAGTAACATAAACCCGAAAGAACCTTCTTGAAGATGGCCTTTATCTCGCAATCTAGTAATTGCATCAACAAGAAAACAGTTATCAGTCATTCAAGTGAGATTTATTCATTTTTATTGTCATTAGATTACAATCACAACTTAAACTCTCTACAAGTTGCACATAATAATAATACCACGCTACTAACAATCAACTAATTCTCAGTGTATTTGTGTTGGTCAATAATTTTAATTATTATTATTTTAATATTGTTAGTTTAAAATCAATTTGTATGAAACAATGGTTTAACAATTCAATTGTTAACATTCCAAATTTTCATTTGATAATTCTTCTGTTTTGAATTTCATAGTGAATCTTCTTCTAGCCCTAACTAATAGTTCTATTGGCGTTGGTAAATAAAACTAGTGCGCGGCTGTCACGTTTCGCAAATTCAAGTTGACAACTAACGTCAACAGTTTTTATCAGTGGACGTCAATTGTCAATTATAATTTCCGATTTAGAAAGAATATGTCTACCTCGAACCTAGTAGTGTCGTTTTCATCTTGTGGTTGTGTGAATTGATTGTTTTATTGATTTTACGACACTAATATCGTATAGATGCTGTGTTTTTATTATTATTATCATTACCCTAAACAGCTTTAATGTTGTTAGTATTATTGCTATTTTTAAATGTCGCTTTTCCCTAACTGGCACCATGTGATGAGTGCTTCAATCTTATTTTCTGCATAAAGGAAAATTATTTCGCATCGGATGTAAGTAGAATATTATCTCTTTATTGACGGAGTTGAGAATAATACCTTTTTCCTCTATTTGTAGCGTCCCCGATGATGAAAACAAACGTTTTAGAAAGCTTGCATAGAAACCGATAAATAGTTCTCTCTTTCCCTGTTGCTGCATTCCCAATATTTCTGAGTGGTATTCTTAATTAGTCAGCAAAGCCTAGCATATATCCAATATGTATACTTTAAGAAAGTTTTATTATTATTTAGGAAAGAGTAACAATAAAGATAGTACTGGCTAGAGAGATTTCTGTAAGAATTAAAAACTCTTCAAACAGATCACTAGACAGAAGCTTTATTACCCAGTCGAGTAGCTTAGCTACTCAACGGGGTAATACAGCGTGTATCCTCGGGACTTCACCAGTACAAAAAGAAGTTTATATTATAATTAAAATTTAATTATTTTTTATTAAGTAGGTTAATTATTGTAAGCACTGTTAAATTATTTGTGGTGGAAAATAAAAATATTAATTAATTTCCATTTTCAAAATTTAAACAAGTATAGAAACTGCAATAGTAAATCTAGAGCCGATGGGAATAAATTTTTAAAAATGTTTCTATAGAATGTGTCAAAATTGATAGAGGTGACAACTATAAACCGCAATTTGAAAATCCCTAATCAAAACGTGAGGTGACTAATCAAAGTCATTTGCAACATGAAGACTGCGCTTTTGTCCCATCCCTTTGCAAAACCTGCAACAATAAGCACTATTACTAACGGTTTCCAAAAAGCTGGAATCTGGCCTGTTGATAGGACAGTTTCTTCAGAAGCCGATTTTGTTGCTGCTAGTATTTTACTTGAGGTGGAATCAAACAACTGAGAGTCAACTGTCCCAAAGTAACAAACAACATCTTGATGTTTCTATCGATGGAATTTGTCAATTGCCCGAGCATTGAACAATGGAAAAAAAAGGAATTGATCCCAACCGGCTGTTATTTTAAGCAATAAACCCTGCAAAGACGACATGGAAACTCAACCAATCCAAAGCAAAATAAAGCAAAGCAAGTGAAAAGAAATGCCCTCATACAATTTTCTAAAAATGATTCAATGTTTTATGGAAGTTTATTGGAAATTCCTTAGAAATAAAACAACATATTAAGCAGGTTTTTTTCATTTGTTTGAACTATGCACTTATGTTTACTGAAAATGGTAATTTTATTTGCCTCTCGGAATTTTCTGATACAACGTCTAGTATGCTCCTTGCTGCAAGTTTATTTCTGTTATTTTTCATAAAACTAGTGAGTATTCGTACTTTGTCTTTCTCTTTATGACCTATTTTTATAATTTCATCAAATAATTCCAAATTATATAGAAATGTCTACGTTTCTATAGCTTACTTAACTAATATTAATCAACTCTAAGTATATTTGGAATGAAGAAAATGAGAAGCTTATTTCAATAATATACATTTTGTTGCTCGGTAGCCGTTATGATACATTTCTGATAAAACATAGGTATTTAGATATCAACCCAATTCCGCCAAAATACATTCTCATCAAAGAAAATTATTAGTATCTACTTTATCAATAAGTAAACGGCTCTCTTAAAAAAATGTGTATTCATATTGTACATTGTAGCCCTTCAACAACTGAATGTACAATTAGAACTTTCACAGACATCTCCCCTTTTCAATTATTGCAACGCGGGAGATTTAATTTTGTTATAACTGATTGATAGTCGGCGAATTTCTATAAAAAGATACTTGATGACGTTGAACTGGTAGTAATTAGTCCACCCCTGCAAGTATGTTTTGCAATCAGACCACCCCGAATTCATCAACGGACTTTCAAATAAGTAAAACGAGTGGGGCGTTACGTTGAACAGTATTTACTTTGTTTTTGATGTAGATCAAATTTATTCTAAAAATGTAGTTCAATAAGAGTAATAATTTTTTAAAACCTATCATTTCATATGTAGTACTCCGAATATATTCGTATGACGGCTTTGATCTAAAACTTTTCTATTAGATACTAAGTTCGTACATTACCTTCAAATGAAAATTAACCCTTTCCACTAATTTATTTTTTTAATATAAATAATACGCTAAAACTCTCTCTGAGATATTCAGATATCAATGTACTTATTATCCGATTTGATCTCGGAACAGTATCCAACAGTTTTCATTCCGCTATGACTTCAAAAGAAATATGCTTATCGGAGATTCTATGGTTGAAACGCGACGAAACTATCATGAGATGGTGAATATTTTCTGTGATTGCTTTCCAGACTGTTTATTACATATTTTTTGTTTTAAATACGTTCTTTGTTCTAGGTAACTTTTTTGGGACTAGCCACTAATCCTTCCATTCCAATTAGAGCTACCGCAGAATTGTCAAGTGTGTGGATGATAAAATAGCAGATATAAAACTGAATTCAACTATGTATATGAAAGATTTGAAGGCTGTGGCAAATTTGGGTAGAATTAGACAATCAAATTTCACTGTTTTACTTAAAAAAAGATTATTATTTGATTGTGGCTGAGCCATTAAATTTTATAAGAATGAGTGAAATTCAAGTTAAAACATTTTATTAGCCAAAGCAAAGCAATTATTTTTCTATCCTCTTGTTCACTATTCGAATCACATACAATCTAGAATTATCTTATAACTGGACTCAATTATATCAATTTTATATATGGCGAAAGGAAATGGTGATATCTAAAAAATTATGTAAGATGTTCATGTGATGCTCAGCTTCTAGTTGCCTATCAATTCAGTAACAGTATATAACCATAGTTGGTACCGTTCATCCATACTAGAACGATGTGATAGTGTTCATATTATTAGTATCCAAGGTATTTTGAGTGTGTAGCTTTTTGTTGTTGGAATATTGAAACGTCTTCCTTCTGACCGTATATTCTGTAGTTGAATGAACTTGCATGCCAATACGTTGGAATCTATTTTCTAATTAAAATTGTTCTGAAACACTGATAAAACAATGTTCCTTCTCCCTACCACATCCTCCAACCTTCGTCCTTAAATTAACTCGAGGAAGCTTGTGGAGCTCTTCATCCTTATCACCATCCTGTACATATTAGTCCAGTACTTGAGATTTGTAGTATGTCTCAGTGTACCAAAAGCGGTCTATGCTAACCTTGCTTTTCTTTTAAGTTGTGATTGTGATCATCTCCGTATATGCGAATCTCATAACAAAGGCTGCGGTATTAACCTAACTATTGGCTCACCAAGCATTACATTACTCACGACTTTAATCTGTCCCATATTTTTATTAAGTCCAACTTCATTCAAGTGATATTCAACTGTCCGAACCTTATTCGAGCTTCCCTTATTTGGCCTGTAATTAAAACAATGTCTTTTAAGAATATCAGATTGTTGGGTGTTTCTACATAAATATCTGATATTTCTGTTTTTTCGCAGTAAACTTGCAAATATTATATTCGTAATAACAGGGCGTGATTATGGTTTGAATTTGTTTGCAACGATTGCTGTCACCAGTGCCGTAGGGAACGAGAGAGCAGGAATCCCCCCCTTTTTGGGCTCGAGCGGAAGGGTGTCGTGGGCCCTCTTGGGCTTAAACGATATGCCAAGCCTTAGCTTTGAGGTTTGCCGTGTTGTCCAGACCCCGTACGTCCACGGGTCCAGTCTGCGTGTGCCTAGGGGGATTTTTCGGGAGTAAGGAAAACAGAACAGGTAGATAACAAATAAATATGCCTATATTACAATCAGGTAAATAACAAAAAAAACAACAAACAAAGAAACGAAAATAATTACTTGAGATATACTTTCGACATTATGGTATACAATGATGGCGCAATAAAATAAATTCGTATCGCTAAATGGAAATCGCTAGGATGCCTTTATGTATTTATTCTCTATTTTGACCAATCGTCTGATTTTTCCCTTAACTCCAGTTTCCTTATGTATGTTGATCCATCTCTCAGTTAGTATCTGGTAAGGAGAACGAGGTTCACTACGTCAGCGAGAGCGACCGGGGTTCTACTTTTCAAAAAAATGGCCTCCTAACTAGATTATAAACATAAGACTGTGATCTAGCTAATGGTTACTTCATTGACTCCCTTGATATGGATTTACCTACTGGCACTTAGTCTACACTGCAGAAAAATTATCCCGTAACCGGACGTTTTCTGCTGACATGGGTGACCTTCTATGCCCGATAAGTTTTTAATAAATAACGAAATCTACTTTTCGAAGCGAACCCAATTAAATCGATAAATATAAGTTCATTGGCACTTCCTATATATCAGATGTATAAACAGGCATTGAGTAGAAATATCTCTAAGTAAAATATAACATGCCAGTGCATTACTTCTTGAAAGGAACATACATAAACAAAATCGAAAGTAATATAAATATGTATCTGAAGTTTAAGTGGCGTACCCCTTATAGATATCACTGGATACAACTGTATAATAAATCAAACGAACATTTTTCACAGTGTCTGATTAAAGTAATATGTAGAGCTCAGGTATAGTGGTTATACCCCTCCTTAATATCCCTGAATAAAATTATATAATAAAACGAAAATTTTTACAATGTACAATTCTTTCTAATTAAAGTACTATACGGCTCAAGTTTCAGTATAGCACTTATATGGCTGGACGGATAATTAGACACAAAAAAAATAATATCGTTCTCCCCAAAACAAATGAAAAAGTTTTCAGATTCAAAAACTTTCGGTTAGGAAAATCTGGATCTAACGTCTCACCACGCAGAATTGGCGTCTGGATTTTAACGATCGGTCGACGTGAGATGAGCTCTGATCGGCTATCTCTGATTTCAGCACTCCGCGAAAATCACTGAATGCGCACTGTCAAAACGCGTTCTGTAGTATATCAACAACCGCTGGAAGACCCGTACTGCTTCTCTGCCTCACTTTTTTTTGTATTTACCACGGGATCTCTGGGACGGGTTGTTTTTCCTTCTCAGCACACGTTGCTGTTTACGATGTGTCACATAACTCGCCCTTGTTTCTCTATGTTTTGTGTTTTTGATTGTTGAAGGTTATCTTTAATTGTTGTTCTAATTTCTCTATAATAGTTGCATAATTCGTCTGTATTTAATGGTGTTCGTAAACATCGGTGTTTGGGTATTCGACATATATGCGTCACAAAGTTGGGACTTTTTGTTTATGGTTTTCATAATTATTTGTTTAATTTTAACTGCCTACAATAACAGGACACTGGGTCGCTTTAAACATTTGTATCGTGTTTTTTTTTGGTTTGAAATGTAGAGTGTTCCTAAATTCCTTGCTATATTCGTGCTTATTACATATTCTTACAATATGTTGAACTATTTAGAAGGTATTAAGTTTCATTTACTCAATTTTTTTGTATCTTGTTAGTATTCTTATAGAACAATACATAAGCTGTAGCATATCTGCATATACAAAGTGTCCAGAAACTCTCCTGTCAAACGGAAACTACAGTTACTAGAGGTGATTTTAAGTCGATTTATCTCAAATTACCTCCATCCGAAAATGCTTCTTAAGGGAGCTACAGCCCTTTGAAGAAGAAGTCCTCATATGAGCTTTCTTCAAATTACTCAAAAATACCGTTACTTAAAATATTCAAACTTGGTATAATCAATAAACAGTTACAAACCAGCCGTTTGCTGTGAATACATTTTTTCCAGATCCATCACAAGCGTGTCAGTTGGGGGACCAACAGATATTATTATTAAAAAAAAAAAAAAATTTAAGTTTTTTATGTATCTGACACCGAATTTGGAAAATCCAAGATAATTTTCATAAACAATGTTCTCTTCTTTCAAATCGATATCATGAACCGTTTTCAAGAAACATAAATTTTATTTTTTTGTGTTTCTTACACACTATTATGATGGATTATAATCTGTAACATCAAGTTGGCTTTGAAAAATCAACAAATTGTACAGATACTGGTAACAAAAGTCGTAAGTATTAAGTTGCTTACATTGTTTTGGAAATTTTAAATTAATTTTATTTCGTGAGGGTATAAAACAACAATCAACATTAATAAAAAACAAAGTTAGAGATAATTACCAACAGAAATAAGATAATTAATATTACAATAGATGCTCTTCATGACGACCATTTGTCTCAATACACAAATTCATTCTTTTCTCTAAAGATCGTCTAATTTTTGCAAAAATTCCTGCATTATTTTCAATTTCATTACAAGCGTTTTGAATTCTTTGCCACAGCCGATTACGGGTTTCTATTGGAACACCATAGATTAATGATTTTAAATAACCCCAATTATAAAAATCACAGGGGTTTAAATCTGGAGATCTTGGGAGCCAATTAACTGGACCACCTCTTCCAATCCATTTATCGTAATAGTTATTGTCGAGATATTGACGAACCTCTCTAATAAATTGAGCTGGGCAGCCGTCGTGCATGATCCATAAAGTATTTCGAATCATCAGGAGAACCTCATCTATTAAATCAGTTAAAACATTTTGTAGGAAATTGAGATATTCTTGTCCTGTTGAACAGCTAGGAAATTCTACGGGTCCCAGAAGCTGATTACCGATTACACCTATCCAAACATTTATACTAAATCTTTGCTAGTGCTTTTTCTCTACTGTTGCACGAGGATTATCACCAATGTAGGCATAATGATGTGCACTGTGTAAATTAAAAATTCCGTCTCTGGTAAACGTAGATTCATCGTAAAATGAAATATTGGAAAAGAAATTAGGATCCTAATTTTTTTGCTCCGCAACCAGATTGAAAAATCTATGCGGGCAGGGAAAACACCATCAGTCATGGCATGAACTTTTTGAAAATGGAAAGGGTGGAGGTTTTTTTATGAATACTATTCCATATGGAAGACTTGGAAATGCCAGCGAGTCTTCTGGTGCTAACCTCAGGATTATTTTCGATTTCAATCAAAATATAGTCTTCGTATTCCACTGTTGCATCAGATCGTCCACCAGTTCTAGTATTTTTAGGTACTACTGAGCCACTTTCTCTCAATCTTTGGTGTACAGCTACAAACGTTGCGCGAGCAGGATGCCTTCTGTTTGGAAATGTTTCCGCATATCTGCTGCACGAGCGTTACATTGAACTTCCCCATAAACTAAATGCATAACAGCATATTCTTCATTCGAAAAATGAACCATTTTGATCAAATTAACTATTATTTTTTACCTTTCACACACAATAACAATAATAACTGTTTAGAATCAAAATAATTTGACACAGTGTCAGATTTTGTTGATTTTTCAAAGCCAACTTGATATTACAGATTACAATCCAACATGATGTTATGTAAGAAACACAAAAAGTTCAAATTTATTTTTCTCGGAAACGGTTCATGATATCGATTTGAAAGAAGAGCACATTTTTTATGAAAATTATCTTGAATTTTCCAAAGTCGGTGTCTGATACATAAAAATACCTGTTGGTCCCCCCAACTAACACGCTTGTGATGGATCTGGAAAAAATGTATTCACATCAAACGACTGGTTTGTAACTGTCTATTGATTATACCAAGTTTGAATATTTTAATTAACGGTATTTTTGAGTAATTTTAAGAAAAGTAATATGGGGACGTCTTCTTCAAAGGGCTGTAGCTCCCTTAGGAAGCATTTTCAGATTAAGGTAATTTGAGCTAAATCGACTTAAAAATACCTCTAGTAACTGTAGTTTTCGTTTGGCAGGAGAGTTTCTGGACACCCTATATACTCATGGGTTCATATATTGAAAACCTGTATTGCAGCTGACTAGTGATTTTAGCATTCTATGCTGGTTTACGTTATCTAAAGCCTTCTAACTGTCTAGAAATGTGGAAAATACTGGCTTGTTATATTATATTGATAGGTTCGTGTTTTGCAGCAGTATAATGTCTTATTTTGATGAATAAATGTGATGACTGCATAGTGCGATTGCAATGAATTATTTTCATCATTAGTTTTTCTCTTCCCGTTATTTCAAGCTTCACTTTCGATTGCATCTTCTCTTGATTTCTTTTTTAACTGTTCATATATTGGAGTCCCTGTGCAGATTTGCATTTCGAATATAGTGTGGAGCGTTGAAAACAGTACGAAGTACTTTGTTTCGAAATATGTGCTATGTTGGTTGATCTGGTACAGCCTTTAAGCTGTAGTTCGTATGCCTTTATTGGTTCCAGAATCTCGTTCTCTATATTTTGTATCTAATTATAAGCGTTAAAGCTTGAGAGTGAACTGTATTTGAAAAATGTCTTGCAGTTGGCGAATCATCCGGAAACACAATGACTTTAACTTAAAGGGATTTACCAAACATTTCGGTTTCTTCAAAATCTCTAGCTTCTACGATCGACGGTTTGTTTCTAGTTTAATTCCTGCCCCTTGTGACACAAAATAAAGTCGATGCAATGTCTATGTTTTCGAATACACAACGTCACGGTTTTAACTGATTTTTTAAAGAGGTTTAACATTTCGGAAACGAGTTGTTACTCCAACGAAAGCGATAATAACAATAATCAAACTAGTCTTCTATCAAAGTGATACTAATGTAGAAGAAACTGGTATTAAATTTGACCGAACAATAATCCATCCTCTCATCTTAGTTATGCATCTAGAATCATTCCTAGATATTTTGCTATGCTGCCATATGGTAGCTCCATTCCTTTATCACCGATTGGTACATTTTGATTGTTGGTTTTGTTTGTAAAATTTATGCTTACCGATTTTGATTCGTTGTGTTATTCTAAATCAATCCATGTAATGTTTTTCCAGCTAGTTTCATCCACACAATTTTTATTTTTATATTCCTTGAACGAGTGCATGCTGGTGAACAACTGATCCCAAATATTTAAAAGGTTGACAGCCTTTAATAATTGTATCTTCCAGATTTAAATATGCAACTTGTTGTGCGATACATAAACAGTCGATTCATTGATGGTTCATGTTTCTTTTGTTCGATACTGCATTGTTTATTCTCATTTCCTATCCCAATTCTTCGCGTAATATTCAATTATAAAGAATTTTAGAGGTAAAACTGTAATGCAAAGTACCACTATGAAGTAAAGTTTTCAACAAACCTTCAATTATTGGCGTTCATGTATAATTCAGAAGTTACACATTCGTAAAAACAGCTATTACAAAAGCGTAGTGTGCTGCACCTTCTTAATAGAAAATTGATATGACTGCCATGTGAATACCGTGCAAGTTTTGAAATCTTCCGTCATAGTATTCTATTCTCATTCTAAAAATCAACCAGTCTGTATCCGCAGTTGACGTTCAGTTTCGTATTCATTCCCAATATTCCAATCACAAGTAAATACAAAACTTGTAATAGAAAATATATCACTCATTGGTTCAAATTCAATTTCGGTATTCCATTCAACAGATAATGCTATCAATTAGTTACATAAGTATCCAACGGTTCCATTGTAAAATATAATTGAAATTTGTTCTGTGATGTAACAAGCAGTTTCATTGTTAGTTGGAATCGTTAATTAAATTTTAATTTCAAATTTGATATCCACTCGGCTAATTGTTAGAGCTTTATTCAAACACGATATTCAACATGCTGGAAAAGGATTTCAAGCTTCCGAGAAAAAGCGAATAATAACAATGGAATTTCAAAAACGAGTAGGCGATAATACACTTTATTAAATAAATTCTCGATTATTTGTCGTTAAAAAGAAAACTTAGGGCAAAAATATTAATAAAAAATTACTTATAAATAATTAATTACAACAAAAACTATTTCCCAAACGATGTCTCTCATAAATTTTTTAAGTACTTTCCCCTTAAAGGCAGCAGGATAAACGTGTCCACAAAAGTTTACTACAATCCAAAATGAGGTTGAAGCGTAATATAGCATGTAATTGTGCCTGTCAGAGAATGACAAATTACCCTTCAATTACCACATCGCTGTGCCGGAGACACAATATGTCTTAGTTTTGACATGAAAAGGTTATGGAGGTAAAGACTTGAAAATGTACGAACTTTGTGTGTACATCTGGATGATTCTACGCATCGAAAAAAATCATAAAATCAGTGGCGGCACAGTAAGAAATTTGTTACTAGGTGCATTACTGTTGATTTGATCACTTATATTCAATCATAATTGAAACTAAAATATTTTAAAGAAAGTCTCCTATTTAGGCAGCCTACGAGTAAACATTGATTATTTATCGGTCGTCTAAATAATCAATTTACTAATTACGAGTTTTTATTCATTTTTACGGTGTTGTGAAAAAGTTAATGACTATATAATGTGAAATTCTACATTTTATGTGGAAGAAATTACAAAAATACATTTATAAACCGATAGCTTCACCAACTGAAGGACCTAGTTTTCACCAGTGGCGGACCATTAACACAGGTAACTGTTATTTCCTATCATTCCCACTGTTGCCCTTTCACTCTGTAGAGGTTTTGGTATCCTGGACCTCTTACAAAAATTGATCAAACTGAAACACAACCTCAACAATCCTCATCTATAACACTAAATCCTCCCACTATTACAAAATCTTATGTAGCCGCAGCTCAAACAACCCCCCCTCTCCAACTTTTCCTAAAAGAGAACAGGCAATTGTTAAGCATACTATCCCCAATAAAGCTCTTTTTGAATACATAAAAGCTATTGGTGAAATCGTCAATCCAAAAAATGTTACCTTTGCTTCTAAAATATCGAACAACCGTGTGTGCATTTATTTAACTTCCACATCTATCGTCGATAAATTACTCAAAACACACGATAGCATATTTGTGAAATCAACTATTATCCCTATACGAAGACTAATTACACCAGCCAAACGAATCCTTATATCCAACGTATCTCCTACTATACCATATTCTTTCATTGAAAAATCATTCGAAAACATAGGCCTTCAATTAGCCTCCCCTGTCTCATTTTTGAAATATGGTGTACCAAATGACAACTATGTACACATAATGAGTTCCCGAAGAATGACTTTTGTTTTACCAGATTCAGATAATTTTTCCTTGCAAACGTCTCTCTTAATAATACATGATAATACTCCTTATAGAATTTTCATCTCCACTGACAAACTGGAACGTTTTCTGTGCAAACCACCCGGCCATACTGCCGAGGCTTGTACTAACCCTCCCAGTAATCATATCCAAAAGCTATCACTGCAAACAAACGATTTACTCCCAATGTCTTCCCCAGTAATCGCATCTGGAATTTCAACTCCTATTGATGATGGAATCTGACTGTTTAACTCATGGTCAAAAAAAGAGTTCTATCCTCGGGCAGCAACACGGAAACTCCTCCTCAACTTTCCCCCTCTACAACGCCCACAAAAAACCAAATGCCTCCCCCATCATTTACATTATCCCAAAGTAAACCTAATCCTACTTTAAAAAAACAAAAACATCTTCCAAAGAAGATTCCAAACTGACAACCAGTATCAATACTGCATTACACGATTTCTCTAAAAATAAACCGACTGAACTCATTCTCACTCAAGCCCAACTGACTGCCTTCCTACAAAATTCATTTGGCAACTCAGACCCATTCAACGAAGCTCTTTCCTTCGATACAAATATTTAAGGACTTCTAAACGATTTATCGCTCCAAAACCAAATAACGATCCCTTAAAAATCGAATCTTGAGAATTCAAAATAGAATAAAACATCAACTTAATGCTGAAGATACATCCGATGATAAAAGCAGCTGTACATCTGAAAATCTAACTGTTGATGAGCAAAATAAACATCAGTGCCAACACGACCAACAATCAACATAAGTACACACAATTACTCGCTTTTTTCTCTTTTAAATATCATTAACCTTCAAGATAATACATTGGAATTGTGACGGTTTCTTTCCACGTCTGGAGAGAATCCAACAACTTATATCCGAGCAAAACATCCAAATACTATGCCTCCAAGAAACAAACTCAAAAGTCTCTAAACTCCCCCAACTAAAAACTTTGAAGGCTATCACTACATACGTGAAAACTACAATAGAGCTAGCGGTGGTACATATATATTCACCTCTAACGAACTATTTTCATCGCTATTGCCTCTTACCACCGATCTTGAAGCTATAGCAGTAATTATTTGGTGCCCAAATAAACTAACTGTCTGTAGCATATATATTCCACCTTACTATTCGCTTACAGAAGTGGAATTAGTAAACCTCATCTTCCAACTCCCACATCCATACATACTAGTAGGCGACATTAATGCTCATACTAACCTATGGGGATCTAATTCAACATCTGGCAGAGGAAGAAGAACCATCGAGAATGTAATAAATTGCTCTTGCTCATGCCTACTAAACACAGGATCCAATACTCATCTCAATATTTCCTCTGGGTCTTTCTCTGCTATCGACCTAAGCCTCTGCGACCCTAAGCTGGCCCCTTTACTAACTTGAAGACGATCTGTATGCGAGCGATCATTTTCCTATAGTCATATCTTCCGATGAACCTCCCAGCCTACAAATTTCAACAAGAAGATATTGGCAACTAAACAGCGCTAATTGGTACAGCTATATATCTCAAACAGAAACTACATTATCCTCCCTTATTTTATCTGAAAATATGGATAATAACGTACTGCTCTTCACAACATGCATTATATCTGCTGCTGAGACCCACATAGGTAAAACTGAACATTCCTACGGGCACAAAACTGTTCCATGGTGGAATCCTTCCTGTAAAAGTGCTGTAGAACAGTAAAAACTGACTTTAAAACTGTATCGACAGAACAGAACACCCGAGAATTTGATTAATCTCAAGAAAGCCAAAGCAAAAACAAAATATATTATAAAGCAGAGTAAAAAATCCTCCTAGAAAAACTACATTTCATCCAAAAACGAAAGTACTCCTCCAAAACAAGGTTTGGAAAAAAATTAAGTGTATTCAAGGGAAAAAAACCAATAGTAAAATACCAAATCTCATAAATAATGGAGATATAATAAATAACAACCAAGAAATGGCTGAAATTATGGCCAAACATTACGAAGCAAAATTCCGTAGTAAAATTTCCCCGACCCCTGCAAAAACATTGTCACTCGGCCCTTCTCTAATCAAACATGACGTTGATTCCCTCAATATACCCTTCTCTCCACAAGAACTTACTACTGCATTAAAATCCTGTAAAAAAATGCAGCTGGGCCTGATGACCTGCCCTACATTTTTCTCAAAAATCTCGATACCTTTGGACAACTAAAACTTCTGGAACTATTTAACCTAATCTGGTCCTCCAAAAAATTTCCACCCCAATGTTGATTATCCATTATAATACCTATTAAAAAACCTGACCAAGCACCTACCTCACCTAAGTCATATAGACCCATCTCACTAACATGCACTATGTGTAAAATTATGGAAAAAATGATTAACAAGCGACTTATTTGGTACCTGGATAAATACCAGATTATATCGAAAGAACAATCTGGATTCCGACGAAATCGATCAACTCGATATAATTTGGCTATTCTTCAAACACACAGTGCTACAGCGTTAAACAAAAAACAAGAAATCATACTCGCCTCAGTTGGTATAAAACGTGCATTCGACAACGTAAATAGGCAGACAATACTCAATAAATTAATGCTTCACAATATCAATGGAAACATGTTTAAATTCATTGAAAACTTTTTATCTCTTAGGTTCTTTAGAGTAAGTCTTAACGGTATTTTTTCAACAACATACACCCAAACAGATGGAGTACCTCAAGGCTCTGTGCTGAGCCCCACCTTATTTAACCTTGTAACAAATGACCTCTGCTCCTACTTCACTGCTCCCATTAAACATGCAATGTACGTCGACGACCTAGTGATTTATTGTCATGGGCAATCAATGATCACTACTTCTTCCCTCATTCAAACTGCAGTAGATACTCTACAAAACAAAACAAGCCAACTGTGATTAAGATTATCCCCGACAAAATCCAAAATAATCACCCCTCTCCCAATAGTTAACCATTGCAAAATCCTGGGTGTGGTATTCGATACCCGTCTCTCATGGAAACAACACATCCTCGAAATAAAAAAGGAGGGGTGTAGAAGACTAAACCTCATTAAAACGCTTTCTAATTATCACTAGGGTGCTGATGAAAACTCTCTTTTAAAAGTATACAGAGCATTAATTCGACCCGAAGCTTGATTACGGCTGCCTCATATACACATCTGCGTCTAAATCACAAATCAATCTATTGAATTCTGTGCAAAATACAACCCACCGCGTATGCCTTGGGGCGCTCCGCTCCAGTCCGTCTGAAAGCCTTTATTGCGAAGCAAATGAACCACCTTTGTGGATAAGGCGCAAACAACGACTACTAAATTACGCAGTTTCTGTATCTTCCGATCCATCTAACTCCGTATACAACCTAATAATACCAACCCATCACAACATACCCAATATGTCACCAACTCCTACAATAAAAATCATACCGATGATTATAGAATCAATGCCTATTAAAGTCGATATCTCACAAACAACTCCAATACCCCTCTCTTTAATCTCCCCTTGGACTAAAAACATTCCACAAATCAACACATCCCTTACCAAATTAAAAAAAAATGAAACCCCCAACGCTTCAATTAAAAAATCATTTCTAGAGATAATAAACAGAAATCAACACGACTTGATATTCTACACTGATGCATCAAAAATGAGACAGGAGTGGAGTGTGCAGTTACAACTTCGGAATCCCCTATATATTCATCCACGATATCCTCAATCTGTAGTGTACACACCGGAGAATTATTCAGTATCCTACAAGCATTCAAGCACATATCCTTACCTCATAAGAACGTATGTATATGCACTGATTCTCTTGCATCAATTAACTCCATTAAACATATTTTCACCTAACATTCTCTTGTACAAAATATACACGACACCTACCATTTAATCACTTCCCAAAACATAACAGTTACCATCATATGGATACCATCACATATTGGTATTGGGGACAATGAACTGGCCGATCAGCTAGCTAAAAACACCACAACCCCTATCAACACCGATAACACTATACAAACGGCAAAAGATCTTAAGCAATTCATCAAACATAAATTCAAAAGCATGTGGCAACAACACTGGGACTCCACCAATTCAAGCCTACACAATATCCAGCCTTCAATAAATCACCCATACCTCACCGAACCTTCGAAACTTTCGAGACAAAACTTAGCAGTGATGAGAAGACTACGAATTGGACACACCAAACTTACCCACGGTCACCTCAGCAACTCTCCATATTGCCAAAAATGCCAATGTAACATCACAATCAAACACATTCTCACTGAATGTCAACAATACCTAACAGAAAGACAGCAGCTCCACTTTAATTCCAACATAGAAGAATTATTGAGTAACCCTAACGAAGCAATTACAGTACCTAAAAAATGTACAACTTCGCCACAAAATGTAACACAATGTACTATATATTTATATATTAACATTAGTATGTACTCTTACTATTAATTAACTGTACCTGTGTGAGTGGCCATTGTAGCCGAGCACGTTAATTAAAGAAAAAAAAAGAAAGTCTGGACTTAATTTACTGGCGCATTTATTCATACACACTATTTCAATTCATTTAAAATTTATTTGAACTAGTCACACTATTTTTCACTTAGGATAAGCCCGGGATAGTTGGGCCATGTTTTTTAAAACCCATTTTTCCAAAACTTTGCAATGTCTAGGATTTGGTAATTTTTTTTATATTATGTATATATGACCCTAAAGAAAGTATGCACTTCTTCAGCTGTTACACTGATCATAATTGAAGTTATATTTTTTCCTTTTTTTCACTCGGTGGTCCATCTATCCTGGAGGGATGGGTTAGATGGACCACCTGCTAGGGATAGATCGACCTCTGATGTACGTTACCAAATCAAAGAATAACACAACACATAACGGTTATAAAAAGTATAAACATTGTTTATTTTTAAGTAAATGATTTAAAAAAGGATGAGAAAATTCAGAACAATAATTCACCCTGCAGTCATTTTCTTGTGATAATCTCGCTTCCCACAAGAGTCGCATTCATTTTCGAATTTTGTGCAGTTTTCACGTATCCAGCGAGAGCATGACACACACTTAATACAATCTTTTTCTCGTTTTGATCAATTGTAGCTCTCTTTACACCATACACAATAATCTTCATGCCAGTCACTATAATTATCGTCGTTGCAAATTGTATCAATATCAATATCATCAGATCCTTTTTCTTTTGCGTTCTCTTCCTTCCATTCAGCGCTGTTTGCTTTTGTTCACTTTCTCCTCCTAACTGCTTTTACTCACACCCGCTTTTCCTCTCTGTCTTTCTCCTTTTCCTCCCTGTCTTTCTCCTTTTCCTCCATGCCTTTCTTCTTTTCTTCCCATCCTTTCTTTTTTCTTCCCTACCTTTCTTTTTTCTTTATCTCTTTTATTTTAATTTTTGACTCTTTTTTAGGTTTTTAGGTTCAATGGCTGTATGCTATGCAATACGTTTCTTCCTTTTGGAGTCATTAAACTTGATCCCCAGGAAATGTGTTTGACGCTCCAATCACCGGTAACTATGAAGTGGGATCCTAGTGGTCGTAAAAAATCATTGTATTCGTCTGGAGTGATAGTATGCCTTGGTGGGATGTATATCGCTCCAATGGTCAGTGGCCATTGAAATGTTTTGACTTTGATTAGACTAAATTGAATTTTGTTCGTAGAGTACGGTCTATTGTACTTTTTATTATAATTGTTGTGCCTGCGTGTGTTGTACCATCGTGATGATGTGCATAATATATATTGTGTCAGTATTTGCTTATACTAGGGATTTCTTAAGTAAATGCTACGTTTTGTGTGAATAAACATACTAGCACTTGCTAGGGGTAGTAAGTTGTAGAGTTTTCCTGGACGAGTAGTAACTGCTTACAAAATGGTGCGAATAAAACTTTTGAAGTAGATTGTTCTGTAGCATATGCTTCGATATTTTCAAGCCTGGTCTGAAGCATGCTAGACTTTTTCCTAGCATTTACTACCTGTCAGATCAGTCAACAGTTTGTTGTTGATCATGGCTGAGTTTATGCCTATTCATTAACGTAAAATTTATTCTGTTCGCTCTGGAATAAACGAACGTAATTGTAAAGAACTGTTAAGGTTTAACAGTGAGAATGTTGATTTCCTTGCGGCACAGTTTCTTGAAGAAAGTGATACTCGTGGCGGTGGTATTTCCAGAAGACAGCAAATGGAAATATTTTGTTTGGTTTCTCTTCAGTTTCTGTATTCGGCAATATTTCTTGGATGTCATCACTGGTTGGTTGCTGAACTGGGGGCCCGGCACTTGTGCCAACTGAAATATTACCCTGTATTTTATGGAATACTGGGTTATCATCTTCTATCAACTCCAAAAATGTATTTTCCCACGGTTGTAGTTTTATTTTCCTGTTTCCCGTCACTTTTACGTCAGTCTTCTTCTTGAAGGTAGACTTCACATTGTTCAATGCTTTTATTAGTTGACCTACAGTAAGTTGTTTCTCCAATGCACCACAGTAGTCAAAACTTAAGGTTTCCCAAGCTTCTTACTCGGCATTCATCACAGCAGGGGTTTTTGATTTGCTAAGTAAGACAATGTGGTCGGAAAGGAGACGTACAAACAGAGTGCGATCAATTTTTTATATTTTATTAAAATCATTGTCAGATTCTTCTGATGATGAATACATCTTCCAGCACGTGGTTGAACAGATTGAGAGAGGGATATGCCGCCGATGTGGAGTAGACTGAAAGGTAGTGGAGGGGAGAACGTGTCGTGACAGGAACGTTAAAACCTAGCGAGTAAGTGCTTGGGTTTTTCCGGATTCTACTAAACTTGCCGTAGTATTTTCTACAAATCTTTATTCACACTGATTTGACCAAATACTTACTAGACCTAGCATATGCTAGTTAGAAAGTGCTAGTTTTTATTCACTTGACTTATATATTGTGTAGTACAATGGCTTTTGATTTAAATAGTACATCGATTTTCCCCGTTTTTAGAAAAATTTATTTATTTCGTTTATAAGGTTCTTTATCCTGTTGACGTTCCAAGCAGCAATTCTTAACGAAGCCGGAGGCGCCATTATTGTGCTAATATATAAATGACGGTGGTAAGCATGTTAGGTATCATGCTATTTTGATTGATCAACAGTGAACACATTGTTTTGAACTCGTCAAGGAAATTGGAAACTTTATAGGTTTAGTCGTTATTTATGTTGTTCGCTGCTGTAGCATACGAGCGGATGGGTATATTCTGAGGAGGTATTTATTTGGTTTGTTGGGACGGCATGGTGCTATGAATTACGTTTTCTTTGTAAGAGGATCTATCGTTTGTTTGTGGGTCTGGGTAGTTTTTTGCTCGTAGTTTTCTGTAGACTCAACATCCTGAACAACCACTGAGGGTACAAGCTGCTGGACCCAGGTAACCACACTAAAAAACGGCGTCAAAAAGACGGCTGTTTTTGGACATTATTGGTCTGGTACGTCAAATGATCATGAATTGGCGTCATATAGATGTCGTAATATAAGACGGTATGAATTGTGGACGTCTTATGGACGTCTGAACATGGACTGTTCTATCATTATCGTAAAATAAGAGGAATATAATTTATCATTGAAAGAAAACAGATAATTGGACAAAAAACTCTCTTTTGTAATTTTCGATCTGATCCGACTATTAACCATAAATTGGAGTCATATTAGTCATATATATTCATGTCGCCATTTACGTCGGAACTATTTTTAATTTCATTTCATTTTTTAGTGCTTCAAATTCTTATTTAGATCAATGTTTCATGTTTTTAATTTGGAAGCTTGATCTATTGCGGGTTGAGTGGGCTAATAGTTGGGAAATTATTCGATTATACTACACGAAATTATTCTAAATATTGCCGCGCATTCCTACTAAGCATATAGTTGATTGGTTCTAGCAAACGTCGATAATATTCGAATTTCGAATAATCGGACAGTGTCGGTAATTGAAGCACCATTGTGCTTGGTTGTCAGTTGTTCAGTAATCTCCGAAATTTTAAATCATTGTTGACTTATAAAAATATGTAAATACAGATATTTGAATTTAATTTGAAATTCCGAAATTTTAAATTTTGCTAACATGAAATGAAATATTGTGTATAACATGAAATGAAATGTGAATAAAATACTTTTTATACGTCCTATTATAAGATATTGATGAGATACTACTTGCGAATTTATTTTCTGGCAACTCTGTATGCCAGTTGGCGCGCAGTGAGATTGGAGATCGGACGGGATCGGATTCCACAGTTGATCGTCCTGCCATTTTGTGCCAATGGATTTATTGTACTTAAATGTTACATTATATTTCAATATATTGTTGCAAAAAAGAACCTTCCTATCTCAAAAGTTTTAAAAATTGAACAACTACAGTTGATAAGCAAAGTTATAACAAACGAACAAAAATATAAGACCGCTTTCATCTATGTGAACGGTATACATATGCCTGAAACTAGTCACTTGTACAATTGACTAGCAATAACTTTTATTTACCAAATGTCAGAACTAATTTAACTTTTAATTATCAGATCACTAGTTGTGTAGAGCTTTCTAGTCAATGCCAATTAATAAAAGGAATAGAGGTGACTATAGGCAATTTGATTAAGGAATTCATAGCATACATCTCGGTAACATAATTACGTGACACTACCTGAGAAAATAAAATTTTGTTATACCTTTAGCAACGAGGTTAATTTCTACTCTACTCACAATTAAAAACATTTATCCATTAATTTTGTTGCAAAAATTTATGAGATCAACAATTATTTCAATATTTTCATGCACTAAAATATAAAAAGTAACACATACTCCAATATTTCGAGGCAGTTTCATTTTGATTTGGATATAATTGGATATAATTAAACTTTGCCTCATCATTTATTGGTAGTTTTAGCAGCAAATCGATAATTTTCTAAAAAATGCATTGATAAATCAACAGGCAATAAAAAAATACAATAAAACGTACCTGTTTTGATGCGTGAGGTCGTATGTATTTGTTCCACCCGTAGCATATAATACACCTTAGAAACATATTTTAACAACTTCACAGTGGCAAAAAATTGACTAATTAATTAACGATCAAAAATAATTAATCATACTACTACTATTTCACCAATAACAATAACCTATATAAGATAGTCGAACCGCCATTTTTCACTGGTCGTCACCGTCAACTGTCAACTGCAACTACTGACGCATGCACATGGAACAGAAAGAGCGTTTGAACAAAAATCAATAATCATAGAATATTCTTACAATTATTTGATTCGAATATTCTAAAAAGAATAATCTGAGGATATTTCAACTGGACTTACATTGAATATTCGATTTAGTTGTACCCACTGATATTCCAGATATCCCCAGAATAATCATATAATATTTGGATATATATCTTCCAAATCGAAGACTGTCAGAACATCTCATGGATATCTAGTGCTATTTAGGACCTCATTCAAGCAGCTCAAAAAGACAGTTTTTTCTTAAATATATAAATTTTATATAATTATAATATATAGATAAGTTATATATCTACAGATTGTTTTCATTTCGTTCTCATTAAAATGAAATATTCTCAAAGGGATATATTTTATACCAAGACCTACAACATTCCATTTCTTCTAAAAACTTTTTGATCTGTTTGATTCGACGCTACTGTATATAAATCAAACTGTTTATACTGGTACCTGTCAGTCGAATCTCTATTAGAAATTTTGTCACGTTTCCATTAATCTCCTCTTTATGACGAATCGTCCTGTGTCCTCGTTGTGACACGTGCGCATTGTACCTTTCAATCTGAAATTTGCATTCATCGACATGATTATTCTCGATAGATGGCGCTCCGACCCGAGCTGTCCAACTATACTCCGATATTAATAATTGAAAAATATCCATGCGATAATCAGTTTTACAATATGACAGCTCGGTATCTCATATTATCATCTAGAAATAAACAACGTCATGAAAATTTTTGAATTACGACACAAGCTTTCGAAATAAATTTACGAATCAATGAAAAAAATAGCCATTTGAATTTTTGAGGAAGAATCTATTTTTATTGAGGATGACCATGTCAATTAATTATTAAAAGCGCCGGATTCGGAGGGGTCTTCCCGTCGTCTTCCGTTAGGGTGACTATTCCACTAGTCGTACAAAAGTGCACTGTATTCTTTGGTTGTCTTCAAAGATGCTGAAGTCACTCAGTTTTATTCACACAATAAAAATATTCTTCTTTACACAACACCCAGTAACAACTTTAGAAATAATAAAACTTAATTTGATTTGAAATTGTAATACGCATTTGTTAATGAATATATTGATACATTTACTAGCTAGATATCACGTGTTCTTAATTTGAATACAAGTAGCGAGAGCTTGAAGACTGGACCTTCTTGTTAGATAGGTAGTTTGTTAGGTACTGTAGACGATTCGTTGGACAAGACAGAGAGAGAGACAGAAATTCGTTATGAATTTGTGTTGGATAGGGCCTTGTATTATGGTTGAAATTGCTTGTTGTCGAGTTGGTGCCCTGGTGGCATATTTCAAAACTGCACATTGATACGAAACCAGTAGTTAAATGCTCCGCTGCAATTGGCTGGATTGTGTAGTTACCGTCTTTTAAACTCGAATTTAAAATATTCCTTGCTGTTGTTTACAACTTAGGGATGCCAATTTTCTTCAATTAGATCTCACTTTTCATAATAGCATTTTGCAAAAAAATGTACTATTACCATGTGATCACCCTGCATAAAAATATTGATAAAAATGTTCCTTAAATCTAAATTAATATGTAATTTAGTAATTGTCATTCCATAATGGCAGCGACAGCATGAAACCAATTGATGTATCGTATTCGAATAAAAACGGTCGCAGTCGCATGGGGAGTAACGGTGGAAATCCAGCAAATAGTAGCGCCGCATTTAGCTGCTGGTTTCGTATCAATGTGCCGTTTTGAAATATGCGCCCTGGTGTAGGATAAGTTTCCTCTTCAGGGCTGGGTTGGGTGTGTATTGGGGGATTATTACTCGTTTCTTACTGAGCATAGTGTGAAATGGTGGTTGGTTGGTTGAAAAAGTGTCTTTTGGAAAAGTGACTAGGAAGTAATTTAAAAAGTGTATAGAATTGAGATATTGGAGCGGGCTTTTCACGTACTGTTCGATAGAATTTTGAGTGAATTAATTCTTGGTTGACATGATCGCTAGGAATTCTTTGTCGATACACACTATTCCAGTCCAGCTTCCAGTTTCTTGGGTTGCGGGACAGCATAAGCTATGGAGCGATTCCGATCATCTTAGAACTATATTGATCTAGATTTTCCTGGCATACAGCCAGGAGAGTCGTTGTTTTTATCCCGGAAAACGGCCAAAATATTGTTTGGTGAATTGTTATTTCAAGCTGGAAGAGAAATTCCGATTTCTATACATTGTTGCAAGTACCTCGAAGTAAATATTATTTTACGATGTATGGATATTGCAATGAAACAAAAAATATAAGATACTATAATCCTAAAAATTAATTGAATAATTTTTAATCTGGAAAACTGTAAAATGCACTTCCCATTTAAGTAACGTTATTAAAAGTTATATCAGCAATATCTCCCGAACAATGTATTCTACAAAATGGAGAAAAATTACAAGTTGAATGTTACAACATAATTTCAGCGTGCAGCATAAATTGGAAAGTTAGAAATTAAAACTAGAATCTGCCTAATAATATTTAAATAATGTAACGTTGCAGTAAGATAACTGAAAGTTTCAAAAAGTTCTAAAAGCTTTTAACGTGGACGTGAGAGGTTTGAGGAAGTTTTATTGTATGCAGATTCTTCCCCGTAGTCTTTAATGGACCTCTTCCAGGATAATTACATCTTCATCGGAATTTATTAGGCCCTGTCCTTAATCATTTTGGAGGTGATATTAATGAGTCGACACTCTTGGAGAGTACGAGCGAAGATGTCTCCTCTGAAATTTGAAACTCTTGACATCTTAAGCGAATTGCTTTGTTCTTTGCAAATTTAATAATAATCGGAAAGTTCATTGTCAATTAACTTCAGAAACATAAAATTGTATTAGACTTTCATAAAATTTATAAAGACCTTTATTATTATTGCTGTTATTAATGAAAAATATTGATACAATATATGTACCTATACATATAATTAAATGATTAAAGTATGAAAATTTGAGGTAGCGGTTTTCCAGTTATGTACAATTGATCTAATATGTTTAGAATCCTCTACTGTTTCAAGTCATATCGTAAGTGGATTGAAACTTCCTCATTTCGAATAGGTTACCCTATACTACGTTTTATAGTACAGCGACTTCAGGCGATTTCCTCAATACGGAAATATGTATTGTAACGTTTATCTTATTTATTTGAATAATTTTAAACACATCGGTGGGATAAATCTGTACACACGGTATATCTACTTATATGACTTATTTATACAATTATGCACTATTCGCTTATACTTAATTTATGAGCACATTTTATGTTGAATACACTGTTCACATATCACTTTTATACTCACTTGTTACTTTTCACCGTTAGCTATGCAATCAAACTGTCTACTGCCTACCGCTTGTAGGCAGTCTCTTATTTAGTGTTTTTAAATGAAACTCACGGTCTCTAGTTAATTCCACAATATAATAAAAGTTATTGGAAATTCTAAAAAATTGACAATTGTTTCGATAAATCAATATCATCACTAATATGAGCATATTCCACGAAGTAAGGGTCGAGACAGTCAGTCTCTTATTTATTAAAACCACCTTATCTAAGTGTCTAAGAGTCTTTTAACCCTTATGTGACTGAATAGGTACCCGGGTACCTATTCAGATTTTAGATATAAATACTTTTTTTGTTTAAATTCTTTGAAGTGTGTGATTTCGTGACATTTCTAATCTAGGTTTTTTCTACACAATGTTACAATAGAAATAATATTTTTACGCTATTTTAGAAATAAATAAGGTCCAAAGTTTTTTCACCCAGAAATAACGGTGTAGGTACCTGGGTACCTCTATCAGTTTTAAATGCAAATAGATATTTTTTATAGCCAGAATGAAAACGCGAAGTTTATCTGCATATATTTATTTATATAAATGGTAACAAAAAAATCTTACATATAAGGTCAGTTGGTTTTTTGGCAACATTTTTTACATATAGTTTGATCTACAGAGTGTTCATTACAAACTGGCTTACAGCAGGATTTACACGCTTTACGAGTCTTCCTTTGTTTGAGCTTTAATTCTCGACAAATTTGGCAGCTACCAACAACCATAACACGCCCAGAAGCATCCCGTCTTGGTTGTTCTCCGGCTGGAGTAACAATGGGCTCGATTATTTGTCGACCAAGAACCATTTCTAGCGACTGACGTGTGAAATAATTACCAACAACTTTTGGAATAAGGGATCGCATTTGTATAGCGGGCAAGCACATGTCATGAGCAAGATCTTTTAGAAATCTTCGACGTTGATCAGTTGCTCTAAAATTTGGATTGTGTTCCTTGTAAATACAATAAGAAGCCAAGCCACCAACATCTATTGTGTTGAAAAAAAATGCCAATGGCCAACGATTTGTTCTACGTTTTACTGTATACTCGCCTAGCATCTTATCCATGGTGTCAACGCCTCCTTTTGTTTGATTATAATATTTTATTATTTCAGGCTTCGCCACGGTAGTATCATCTACTTGGCCTGTAGTGTGCATCGTTGATAAAAGAATAACAGACTTGTTTTTCTTTGGAACATAGGAACATATTGTTGCATCTTTGTTGAATGCGAAAATGGTTGAGTATATAGGCCTGTCTTTAGATGCCTGCATATTTGGTGGTAAAAATGCCTTATTTTTCCTGAGAGTCCCTACCAAAGTCATCTTCCATGAATTCAAAGTACGGGCCAATTGCAGACTTGTAAAAAAATTATCCGTTGTTACATTTCTTCCCGAACCCTTATACTTTGCCACTAGATCCAAAACTGTACGCTCACCGACATTTACCTGTCGTTCACCATCTAATGGTTTTCCAGTGTATAGTTGACCTCGTAAATGATGAGCATTTGCCGCATCGCAAGCCCAAAAAATTTTTATTCCATATTTTGCGGGTTTCGATGGAATGTATTGGGTAAATTTAGTATGTCCCCTGTAAGGAAACAATTGTTCGTCTACTGTTATACATTCTTTTGGCTTGTAGTTCTTTGCCAAATTTGAATTTAGCATAGTCCAAATATCTCGAATTGGGGCAGCTTTATCATTTTTGGCACGTTCGGCACGTGTGTTCTGATCATCAGAGCGAATAAATCTGAGAAACATTTTGAACCGATCTCGAGACATGGCCGCTCGAAATAGAGGTAAGGACTCTAGTTTCCACATTTCAGATACGTGTTCCCTATTAGACCTGTATACGCCAGCAGCAATAAGAACTCCTAAAAATGCATCTAATTCTACTTCAGTAAATGGAATGAATACTTTCGGGCTTGGTGTGTTGGGAGGTGGATATTTATCTGCCAATTTTCGGTTCCATTCGTCCGTTACTTTTCTACCTTTTTTGTTAGAATGCCTTAGAATTAAGGTACACATTTCTGGAGATATAATAGACTTGAAAATTTCTCGAGCCGTGTATGAACGACTAAAGGATGATGCGCCACTTTTTTCGTGCAGAATATTACGACCTATTGTTTGCCTTTGTATTGATGATGTGTCACTCCACTGAGTGCCATCCTTGCCAGCCCAAGTTGTTTTTGTAGGCGCTTCTTCTTCGTCAACGTTTTCATCGGAATCAGTATATTCTTGCTCCACTACAGGCTCCTTTTCTATATCAGATTCCTCGGATTCTCCACCTGATAACAATTGTGGAATATATTCGTCTTCATCGGACGCAACAAATGGCTCTTCATCAGACAAATGTTCTACTGCTTCTCGTAATTCTGCAGAGGTCAGCCTGAAATAACATATTTCGAATTACCTTTATTAGTATAATTATTGTTCTTGTTTCTTTGTAAGATAAAAAAAAACTTCCACTCCACTGCGGCTCCTACACACATAGACCACAGGTAAGCAAAATAACATGACAGTTTTCATTATTCATACACTACTAAAATCAAAGAATCGTCTTATTTCTTACCTTTTATTTCGCTATCTTGGTTTCGCAATATTGGCTTGGCTTGAACCAGCCTTACTATCAGACATTCTAAAACAAAATTTAACAAATACGCTTAATCACCCGCAGTTGTTTATTCGACAAACTCAAACATGCAACTGTCCTGTAACTAGGAATAAATTCAGTTGATGTCGCTGCGCTGTTGCCGTTTAAACAAAGTCTTATTTTGTCAAATACAGATAAGTTAGAAATTCATAAATCACGTATTGTGTACCTATAAATACATATATGGAGTTTTTTGATAAAAACAGGTATTTTGCGTTTATATTCCAAATTATTATACAGTAGGTACCCAGGTACCTACGCCGTCGTAAGAAGGTGTTTTTCTTCCCAGTCACATAAAGGTTAAATAGAAGTAAACTTCAAATTATACAAAATTCATGCTGCAAATTCATCCATAACGTTATACAACTTGATTTTACTACTTTTAAATGTTAATAATTCATTTCATTTCTCGTTTCAATTTTAATTTTTGTAATTCTGTGTAGAGGAAAGTCGCCTATTACGGGATATATTCTTAATATGGGGTATGCATGTATTTTCGCAACCAGATACGTGACATCTATACTTCACTAGCCAAAGCGCATCTAACAGGCTTGTTTCGATTTCCACTTAATATTGAAGCCATGCACTAATCATCTGTTCTGTCATTTTGGTTTATACGCTTCGAGCGTCCTCAAAGTTTTAACTGATGCTTAATAAAAGGATTTTTTTCGAATACAAGGTAAGTCTTGGTTATATGAAATAAGCAGGCTTAAAGTAGGAGTGTTAATGTTTATTTTGTGCATATAGGTTTTTGTAATGTTTTCATTTAAACAAAAAAAAATCGATGTTTACTTTTTTGTGAACAATTCCTATAATGGGGTATCCAAAGTATTCTAATTATGGAGTACCCCATATTAGGATCAGAAATTAGGAATTAGGTATTATTATGCGTATCCATTTTTTAAGATGCCAAACCCACGCAAAAGGAAAAACTGGGATGCCGAAAATATGATATTAGCTATATTGGCCTGTAGAAGTAAACAATGGGTTACAGAAAAAGTGCTTAAACACACGGGGTACCACAAACGACTTTTGAAAGGTTCGTTAAGATGGACGGGCCTCCTGAAATTGTAGTCCGAACCAAACTGGGTGAGAAACCAGTGTTTTCTGCAGAAATGGAAGATCATCTTTCCACACACTGCTTGCAAATGGAACAAAAATATTTTGGAATAACCAAAAAAGATATTTGCAGAACGACATTTTCTTTGTGCAGAGAAAATTAAATAAAAAATCCTTTTAACAATATAAACGAGTGCGCAGGCTCTAAATGGTTTAAATGTTTTTTCGGCGTCATCCAGGGCTCTCCTTAAGGACCCCACAAGGAATTTCATTAGCAAGAATAAAATAATTTACTCCTGATTACGTTTCCAAATTTTTTAATTTATATGAACCTCAAATGAATAAAATGGGGCATAATCCATCCAGGATATATAACTGCGATGAGTCTGGGATATCAATTGTCCAACATAAGCACATTGAAGTCATAGCTCGGAAGGGAAAAAAACAAATGGGAGCCATTACATCCGCACAACGAGGATCTACTATAACTACGGTTTTTTGTTTTAATGCAATAGGACAATATGTGCCACCATTGATAATATTCCCCAGGAAAAATATGTAGATTTAATTCATCAATAGTGCTCCGGCAGGTTCAATATACGCATGTCATCAGTCAATTTAACAGGACATAGTTGTTCAGTGACTGCACCATTTTATGAAATTCACCAAGCCAAGCAAAGAAGATCCCATTGTCCTTATTTTGGACGGCCATTACTCACATACGAAGAATTTTGAGGTAGTTAATGTTGCAAGAGCTCGACATGTTGCAATAATTTGCCTGCCACCCCATTCTACCCATAAGATGCAGCCGTTAGATGTTGCATTTCATGTCATCGTTTAAAACATACTATGCACAGGAAATCTCTCAATGGCTTAAGCAAGATCCTGGTCGTGTGGGGATAGTTTACCAAGTTGCGGAGCTTTTTGACATGGCATGCAATAGAGCAGCCACGGTGGAAATGGCAAATAACGGCTTTAGAATGACAGTAATGATCCCAGTAAACCGAAATATTTTTCGAGATTACGATTTTGCTGAAAACTATTTAGATGAAAATACAAAAGAAAATATTGGGGATCTGGTGAATGATGGTGATGTGGTGAATGCTGGTGATATGGCAAATGATGACGATATGGAAGAAATACCAAAAGATATTTCGATACGGAGCATCTCGACAACAAATAATTTGGATGGTGCTCTCTCTGCTAGGTCAATATTAGTTGCAGATCATGCCATTCCAAGCACTTCAAAGCGCAATTCTGAGGAGATGCTCCACATGACTCCTTCGAAAACTCCTCTTAAAAAACTGATTTCACCCAGAAACATATTGCCTATTCCAAATTTGAGCATCAAAATTGATGAACAGAAAAAATCAGAGGGGGCAAGTGCGTGGTGGTTACGAGTACACCCTATAAAGAAGAACTGGAAGAGAGTGAAAAAAAGAAAAAAAATGTTTCCGAAAGAAACTTTTTAGCGAATCAAAACCGATATTAAACAAAAAGTAAACTACCAACAAAATGAAAAATAAAAATCGCAAGAAACAGACTCATCATCCGAGTCAGATATCGAGATGCATTTTCAAGAATGAGACGATTCTAATTGCGATGAAATTGGAGCAGAATGCATGTTTTCACACATCATCTTATGCTCATGTCTACTGTGCCGGAAATGACACGCCTACACTACACTACATTTGTGACTTTTGTAGGAGTTCTTAATTTATGTATGTTCATATTTTAGATAGTTTGTTTAAATTTAATTGCTGGGGTTATCATTGAAAAATAGAGAATAGAGATTCAGTGATTCCAATATTTGTTCAAAAGATAAATGGGGAAGACATTCAAAACACCTAAGAATCGAAGAGGATAAGAAAGTTATAATTAGGAAGCATAGTAGTTTTCCGACTTATACAAGCTATTATTCTCGAGAGCAAACCTCGAAGATATATCCAAGTCCCGATCTATATATTGCAATAATGTACAAATTGTATTGTATAGACTGTACTGAAAAGAACTTGAGATATGAAAAAAAATCTCAATACAGGAAAGTTTTTAACGAGGAATTTAATTTTTCTTTTCATACTACATTAAATGACGCTTGTGGCAAATGTCACCGCTTTAAGTTAAATTTGGAGGCACTTGAAAATAAACATTTGTCCACTGAAGAAGAAGAAACTAAAACAAAATTAATGGAGGAAATTGGAAATACATTTAAACTTAGCCAAAAAAGCTTATAAACAAAAATCATCAGATACAGGAGGATCGATCATTTGTAACAACTTCTTTTGACTTAGAAACATGTTTGCTGACGCCATATCTCCACAATGGTGTCCCATTCTATAAAAGACAACTTTGGAGGTACAACCTAATTGTATATGAAACAAACATTTTAGAAAGTGTCGGGATATCATTTTTGTGAAATTAAACTATTGCAGGTCGTCGAGATCAGGAAACAGCATCATGTATCAGGAAGTTTATTTTCCTCACCAAATGTGCTCGAAGTTTTAACCCAGTATAGTGACTCATACTCGGGACAAAACAGAAACATTTTATGTGTACCGTGCTTCGCTCCGAAATGCAAGAAATGAAAAATTCTAGTAAAAATTTAGAAGAAATTAATGTTAGTGTTTTTAAATGAAACTCACGGTCTCTAGTTAATTCCACAATATAATACAAGTTAATGAAAATTCAAAAAAATTGACAATTGTTTCGATAAATCAATATCATCGTCAGAATGACAGAAGTTACATTTCATTTTATGCCTACCTGATGTTTAGTAGTTATTTTTGGCTAGACCAAGAAGTAACCTAACTTGTGATTGTCTTAATATATGTTTATAGAAAAAAGAAGAAGATGTGATATTACAAATATTGAAGCTTAGCTATTATTGGCCCTATGATGATATCCTGGATATCATTTTTCCAATTAAGATCAGTATAACTGTGCAATGATATAGAAAACCAGGAAAACTATATCTGCTGATCTTCACAATTATCACTTAAGAAGACAGTTTATTAGTGGAGAATTCCCTAGATTTAACTGTTCATTGACAACTTCATATTGTGGGTATCTTAATTGTCTTCTAATTTCCAGTTCTTCAAGGAAATCCAGTTCTTGTTTCTTTTCACAAATATGCAGCACTTCTAGTTCTGTGTTAGGTGTCAATGAATGATTGGTGTCAAGTAGATGTTATGCGTAGTGGGATTTATCTGGTTGTTTTAATCTGTATGCTCGTAAGTGCTCACTGTATCGTATTTCAAAATTCCTAAGGGTCTGACCCAAATAGACAGCATTACATTCTGGACATTTGAGTTTATATATACCTGACTTCTTTGATAGTGGTATTTTTGTTTTTACATTTAACAATTTTGTACTAACGTTACTTTCTGTTTTAAAAGAAATTGTTGTATTCGTTGCTGAAGATATTATCTTTGAAATATTATTAGAAATATTTCCTGCATATGTGATGGTTTTATAAGTTTTAATTTCATCAGCTTGTTTAGGATATATTAGTTGTAATACCACTTTTCCCTCTTTTTTACTAATTAGCTTATTTATCATATCTAATGGATAACCGTTAGATGTTGCTATTTGTTTAATTGTATTATTCTCTCTATCAAAATTACATTTGTTCATAGGAACTGAAAAAGCTCTATGTATCATTGAATTATATGCTGCTAGTCTGTGTGACACAGGGTGGTTAGAATTTAATGGAATTGTCACATCAGTCTGTGTTGGTTTTCGGTGAATTGAATAATCAAGTACATTATTAACTCTTTGAATTTTTAAATCAAGAAAATTGATTGAGCTATTTTCTTCAATTTCTAATGTAAATTTAATTTTCGGGTGTAAACTATTGATGTGGTTGAAAAATACATCTAATTGTCGTTCACTACCCATAAAACAAGCTAATATGTCATCTACATATCTATACCAAAATAAAATATTTTTCGAAATATTACTTTCAAAGATCTTTCTTTCTAAATTGTCCATAAAAATGTTTGCTAAAATAGGTGATATAGGGCTTCCCATTGGTAAACCTTCATTTTGAATATATATCTTATTGTCAAAAGTGAAATAATTCTGATTAATGCATACATCAAATAAATTAAGTATATCTGATATTATTCCTGGATTAATATTTTTATCTTCTAGTAATTTTCTTACAAGTATTAGACATTCTTTAGAAGGAATTTTAGTAAACATATTAGTTACATCGAACGAAATGAGTTTATAGTTATCTTGCAAGTGGATTGCTTTCAAATTTTTGATTAGTTCTATTGAATTTCTAATTGAGTATTGAGATTCATATCCGTAAGTATTGAGTATATTGTTGAGCTTCTTTGCCAATATATTATTAGGAGCATTAACATAAGAGACTACAGGTGTAATTGGTTTCGTTATTTTATGTAATTTAACTGTTCCATATAATTGTGGACAATGAGGATTATTATGTATAATAAACCTCTGTTCGTAATCATTTAAAAGATAATTTGAATTATTAACAATATCACTTACATTATTAGAAAACTTCTTTGTTGGGTCTGCTTTAAGAACTTTTACATCGCTGGATTCTATAAAATTATATACTCTGGAATTGTAATTTTCAGTCGTCAAAATGACAGTAGCGTTCCCCTTATCAGATTTTGTAACTGTTAGGTTATTATTCTCTATCTTCTCTTTTATTGCATTTAAAACTGTAATGTCATTTTTTGTTTGACGTTTAATTTTTGAAGGTTCAATATTTTTGAATAAATTGGCAATTTTTAATTTCTCATAAAGAAAATTATTTGAATTAGATTTTAAAGCTATTTCTGACTCTGGAGCTATAATTTGTTTAATATTATTCGTAAATTTAGGTGGTATGCTGTACTTTAAACCTTTATTTAAAAATTCTATTTCACTATTTGTAAAATTAGTGTCTGAAAGGTTTTCAAATCGTGGTGCAAAGTGTGTTGGTATGTAGGTACTTACAGTTTCATGATGTTTTGAGTATTGAATTTTATGTTGTGTGTGTTCAAGTTTCTGTAGCTTCTTTTCTTGTTCCTTAAATTACATATGCTTTATCGAGCTGACATTTTCTCTGATTTTGTCATCCAAACAGTCAAATTCTACTGGATGTAATTGGAATGTTAGTTCTGAATGTACAACTTTTATGTAGTTGTCTGAGGAGTCTCTCACTTTGAACCATTTCTTACATTCTGATGTTATCCAAACTCGTTGAGCACATTTTATAGCTTTTTGTGCTTGCGGTGTTTTAGTGTGACATTTCATATTCACATAATTTGGTATTACCTTTTTCCTAAGGCATTCTTGGTTAAACCAAATGTTTTGTGATGCTTTGTAACGTTTTTGTAGTAACTTCTGGTACAGTCGGGTCAAATCTTCTCTCGAAGATTTTTTAATGAAATTGACTGTCTCGACCCTTACTTCGTGGAATATGCTCATATTAGTGTTTTTAAATGAAACTCACGGTCTCTAGTTAATTCCACAATATAATACAAGTTATTGAAAATTCTAAAAAATTGACAATTGTTTCGATAAATCAATATCATCGTCAGAATGACAGAAGTTACATTTCATTTTATGCCTACCTGATGTTTAGTAGTTATTTTTGGCTAGACCAAGAAGTAACCTAACTTGTGATTGGCTTAATATATGTTTATAGAAAAAAGAAGAAGATGTGATATTACAAATATTGAAGCTGAGATATTATTAGCCCTATGGTGATATCCTGAATATCATTTTTCCAATTAAGATCAGTATAACTGTGCAATGATATAGAAAACCAGGAAAACTATATCTGCTGATCTTTACAATTATCACTTAAGAAGACAGTTTATTAGAGGAGAATTCCCTAGATTTAACTGTTCATTGACAACTTCATATTGTGGGTTTCTTAAATGTCTTCTAATTTCCAGTTCTTCAAGGAAATCCAGTTCTTGTTTCTTTTCACAAATATGCAGCACTTCTAGTTCTGTGTTAGGTGTCAATGATTGATTGGTGTCAAGTAGATGTTTCGCGTAAGGGGATTCATCTGTTTGTTTTAATCTGTATGCTCGTGAGTGCTCACTGTATCGTATTTCAAAATTCCTAAGGGTCTGACCCAAATAGACAGCATTACATTCTGGACATTTGAGTTTATATATACCTGACTTCTTTAATAGTGGTTTTTTTGTTTTTACATTTAACAATTTTGTACTAACGTTACTTTATGTTTTAAAAGAAATTGTTGTATTCGTTGCCGAAGATATTATCTTTGAAATATTATTAGAAATATTTCCTGCATATGTGATGGTTTTATAAGTTTTAATTTCATCAGCTTGTTTAGGATATATTAGTTGTAATGCCACTTTTTCCTCTTTTTTACTAATTAGCTTATTTATCATATCTAATGGATAACCGTTAGATGTTGCTATTTGTCTAATTGTAATGATTAATTTATGGAGCCTGGGCATACCATATGGAAAACAACCGTCGAAATTGAAGTCCAATATGATTGGAGTAATTTTATGAAATCTGTACGTAGGAACCCACCGTTGAATATCGTTAAAATGCTGCAAATAGATTTGAACTGTAAAAGTCTTCTTACTAATAAAGGGGTACGCAAGCAAGATGAGGAAGAGGAAGTTATTCCATGTATGCGTATCAAATGGACAAAAGTTATCCACGAAAATCTATTCCAGTAATTTTATAAAATAACTTTAGAACTTTAGAGGAAGTCGAGAAAAATTTTACTTATTATAAGAAACTGAAAAATATATATTATAATATTAAAATAACTGCCAAATTGAACGACGAAATCTATCTGATTTCTTAATTTACATTTTCTTTAAAGTTACTTAAGGGACATTGGCCCTTTTTCTACTTAGCTCCAAATATAAGGAAAACGAAATAATGAATTTATTCCACTTGGATTTTCTACACTGTGTAGGCTGTTATATTTAAAATCAAACAAAATTTCAAACAACGTCTTGTATAACCAGAAATATTAGGGAAGCTCGAAATATTTTACATCGATTAGGTATAACTGAAAACCGCAAATTTTTATATTTTAATAATGTAACATTTATTCTGTTCCCAATATAAACTTAAACTCTTTCCATTCTTTTTACCATTTCATTTGCACTAAATATCTGTCCTGGTGTTACATTTTGTTTCTAACCTCTCTATAACCAGGTTCATTCCTCCGCTGGTAATCGAATATTTTCATCCTTCTCACGTCCCATAACGCTTTTTCCAGTTTGTTTTTGTTTATTGTTGAAAACACTGTTTTCTCTTTCCCATTATCTGTATTTATTGCTATTTGTTACTGATAATTTCTTCTTCCGTTTCTTCTATCAGGTATTGCCCATTTTAACGTGAATAATTCAACATTATTAATCTAAACGTTTTTGGAAAAGTTCGTTTTTTCATTACTGGTTTTCAATCTGCTTTAAACAGTCTAATTCAAAAAGTTATATTCAGTATTGAATTAAGAATGTTGAAGGTTGAAACTCTGCTCTGAGAAGGTCGACATTACATACTCATGCAACAAATTGCATTCCAATTCTTAAAAACAGTTTGTTTAAACTCTATGTAGTCATTAAATCGTTATTTTACAATGTATTAATCAATATAACGGTTCAACAGAAAACAGAACTGAAATATTTCGTTACTCATCACCCCGATAATATGGATAACATCCACGTAGTATAACCCCCTCATACACTGCATTTGGGTTTATCAATTTGAAGTTTCCGAAGTTAAGAGCGCACCCTGACAAGGCCAGAACTTGGGAAGTATTATGAGCTGGGGTATGAGAAAACTATTTCAAACGTCAATTGCAAGACTGTTTTCTTGCGTGACTGTTGGTAGAGAGGAGTTGTAACGTGTGTTAGCGGATTATATGTAGAAATCAACTACGGTCCTAAAAACATCGTATTGGGGAGAATCAAATTACAAATTTAAAATCCAATAATGATCGATTCGACTCCTTTGAACTCTCCTTATTCGAATATTTTGTTGAGTATATATTAGAGTTTGTTCAAGGAGCACATAAACGGTTAACTAAACATTAAATTTCATTTCTCTTGAACATTTTGGTAGAGATCAAATCAAATTTCTACCAATTAAAATGAATAGAAAAAGTTTCAAAACGTAGTTGGTGCTTCGTTATACTTCACTATTATCGTATATCGTATTTTGGTAGAGTTGAATGATAGTGCTAAAATTCCAAATGACTTGATTTAACATAGATTAAAAACAGGAGTTGAACCTACATATTGGGAATCAGAGAAGGTGGCTAATTTATATCTGTTTACACACTTTTACGTTCTGCTATGCATCAAACAACATGAATGTGTATACTATAAAGTTTCAAAATCTACAAAGCAACTTAACACATTCACGTCCATTAAATCAAACCAAAGATCGTAGAAACAAACGTCGCTCTCCTACAACTTCTTTTGGAGATGCAGATATACTTAACACTATTTTGTTAATGTAAGTAGGAATTTGAATATATGAATGATGAGATAAAACAATATAATTTGTTTAAATCTTCATTTATTTGAATGAATGTTCAATTTAAACTTGTTGACGCGTTTCACAAACACAGTACTTTTGTCAAAACGAATGAAGGTATAATATAAAAATGTCTTAATATATACAGTGCATAAATATATAACTCTATTTACTAATGTTAACAATGGCATTGAAAGAAATTACCTGGAAATTCATTCACTACAAACATTCCTAAGCTATCTTCTATGTAAACAGTTTTAATAAAGGAGACTGATTGATATCTATTTGGTCGTTAAGAAGATTACCTGAATCTTCATTTTTGTTAATCTCAAGGGCTTCTAATAAATTTAAACTAAATGATTTACCAACGACATGGAGAATTTCAAAATTTGGGTCGAAAATGTGTTGGTTTTTTAATAAATGATTTGAATAGTTAGAATCTAATTTTTTGTTGTTGTCATAGCTACGTTTATGTTCCGAAATTCTAGTTTTAAAATTTCTAAAAGTTCTACCGATATAAATTTTATCACAGTTGTCATTACCACATTTTAATTTTTAAACTCCTGATTCGTTTAATTTTGAAGATTCAGATTTATTATTTTTAATGAATTTGGATAATTTGAAGTCAGTTTCAAAGGAAATATTCATGTATTCTGCCTGAAAGACGCTCGGGAAGGAGCCTAACGATAATGAGTATCTGGTGCCAGGCCCAAATACTCCAGAGCCTGCTCCAATGGTGGTTTTTTAACCATCCGTATACCATCTAATGGTGTTTTCTTTGAGAGTTTGGGTGGTGTATTCTCTTTCCCAGTCTCTCCTCGTATTTAGCATCGTGGTGAAATTCTTTTCGATGCTTACTTTCCTGATCATTTCGTCACTGGGAAGATTCGCTTATGAGTTGTATCTTGTCAGAGAGGACCAAGCTTCCTGATTTTTAATACTCTCTTTGCCTGAACATTCCTTAGATATTCTAAGAATTGCCTCTTGGGCAGATCTTTCTATCACCAGATGTAGAGGTGTGAGATCTGTAATGATCTCAAGTGCCCTAGTTGAACACGTTCTCATAGCTCCAGTGATGCACACACAGGCAAGCCTTTGAACTTTGTCGAGGGTGTTCCTCGTGCTGTACTGACTTGCTTTTGTGTGCCAAACTATTGCCCCATGCGTAATTGCTGGCCTCACAACCATGGCGTACATCCATCGCAGTATTTTTGGGTCGCAGCCCCACCTCTCACCAGCTAGATTTCTGCACGCCATCAAATCTCTTACTGCTCTACGAGCAGTTATTTTAACATGCTTATTCCACAGAAGCTTACTGTCTAGGGTTATCCCTAGATATTCAACCTCCGATTTCCATTCTGTGATTTCCCCGTTTAAGGATATGGATTTCATGGCTGGAAGTGTTCTTTTACGGGTAAATGGAATTACTTTGGTCTTGCTTGGATTAATGTTTAGCCCCACTGACAAGCACCATTGCTCAATGATTCTGAGGCCCTTTTGTAATAATTCACACATGGTGCTCTCGAACTAGATTTCGACTAATAAAACAATGTCATCGGCGTAGCCCAGCTCCGTTAGCCTGTAGACCAACTCATCTTCTACGAGTCTCCATAGAAGGGGAGATATCACTTCCCCTTGAGAGGTGTCCCCCGAGTGGCTTTAACTGAGGTGGTTTGATTCCCCACCTGTGTCTCAGCTATCGTCGTTGTCAACAACTCATACATCCATTTTACAATGGTTTCATTCACTCCTCGCCTTTTTTGTGCTTCTTTGACAGACACATGAGTTGTGTTGTCAAAGGCCCCTGATATATCCAGGAATGCGCACATTGCGATTTTTTTGTTGTTCAGAGTTCTCTGGATGACTTCGGCTAGCTGATACAGAGCCGTCTCAGTTGATCGCCCCGCTCTGTAGGCATGCTGACATTTATGAAGTGGTATATTCTCCAGATTGTTCTTATGTAGTTATCCACTACTTTCTCCATCGATTTGAGTAGAAACAAGGTTAGACAGATGGGTCCAAAAGATCGGGGATCAGTCTCATATTTTTCCCTATTTTTGGTATGAAGATTACCCTTGCCCTTCTCCATTTTCTAGGTATTAGACCCACTGCTAGACTGCTTCTTGTGATATTTAGCAGGTGAGGAAGAATCTCCTCTATCCCATGCTGTAGGAGTGCTGGAAATATTCCATCCACTCCTGGTGGTTTATATGGTTGAAATGTACTTATTGCCCATTCCAACCGTTTACAACTGCCATGTTCATCAAAGCATCGTGGTAAAAACTGGAGATTAAAATTATATTTTCATTCTTTTTAGGTACGTAGCATAAAACTGTATTGTTCTCTTCAAAACCGAATAGTGACGGATACGGAATTCTATCTCTTATGTTTGTGAATTACAATGGAAGTTCTCGTTTATTTTCTTTATTGTACCAACATATGTCAAATTGTGATTATAAAATAATTTGTTGATAACCTCTACACTTGTATACAAATTGTTACACGTCAAGTTGCGAATGGCTCCAGAGATTGGTGTTATCAGACTTTGAACAACGCTGCATGTATCATTAGACTTCTTGTACAGGCCTTCAGGCTGCTGAGACTTCTAAGTTCAAAGGATAAGCAGTCGCTGAATCTACTAGAGTAAATAGTTTTAGCCCGTAACGATTGGGTTTATTCGGGATATATTGTAAAAAAGAGCATCGCCCTCTGAAAGCCTCGAGCTTCTCGTCAAGTGTTATATGTTGCCCAACTGTATATGCATTTTAACAGCTGCTTATAATGATTGGGTGTAATGGGGCTAACTCATCGGTTTGTATCCTTCCCTCACTTAATCGTAAAATCTTAAACATATCAGTAATAAATGAAAACTATTGCGATACACAACGAGCCAAAATCTAACAACTTCAAATTCATATCTGTCCCATAGCTCTTTGGTATTTAGCCGTCTAGCTCTGAGAAACTCTGATCGATATAATAAACCCAAAAAAGCTTTTACTTTGCAAATGTCGGTTGGTTGTGCTCTTTTCTCTCTCGCGTAGATAGCATAGATATAAAAAGATTTATGTTTGTCACTATATCATTTGAAAAATATAGGGACCAACATACCAAAGCAGTTTTAGCGGTTTTTCCACATGGTAATCGAACGATAATATTTTCTTTTTTTCTTCTCACTGTTTTTGTAGGACAATACTTTTTCCAACGGGTGATGCCATCTTTCTCGATAAACGTTGGTACTCGTGGAACATTTTTAGGAATAATGTTGTTTTCATCAGTTTCATGCTCATTTCCGCTCTGCTCCGATTCACTATCAGTATCTTTTTTTTTCAATAATTCTGTGTTCAGAACAGAATTCGTCTCACTCATCATTCTCGATTCTTCCCCCATATTTACTTCGTCCTACAGCTGTTGAATCTTTTCTTGTTCTTCTCATAATTCATTTTCTATGGCGAATAAAAACAAACAAAAAAAACCTATCATCTTCATCACACAGCTATATGTTCGTCCACTGCTGGACATAAGCCTCCCGTAAAGATTTCCATCTCCCCCTACCCTGTGCTACATTTAACCAGCTGGTTTGAATGCGCTTCAGATCATCTGGCCAACGGGTGGGCGGTTCGCCTCTGCTGCTGAAAGCGTGATCTCGCGGTTTCCATTCAGTTATTTATACCTACACCTTGTTACGGGTTAAAAGGAGTAGCTTACCTTATCATGATGGGTCATGCAATATATAGTAAAATATTCAAGTGAAACAAATTAATTTATTATAATACTTCTTTCTTACCATTTCAGAGAATTTGGTTTACAAACTAACACTTGTACACTATCGAATTTAGTCTTCATTAATTCTACTTTTTATCACTGAATGTAGCTTCTACAAAGGGAAAAATATTATTAAGAATATCAAGTTTCAAAAATTGTAAACAAAACGGTTAATTCACATCAGAAATCCAAGGTTAGATTCCTTCCTCTTCCCTTCTTGATTTTATTGTTAATTTGGCCTCAACCTTTATAAACAAACATTTCTTTAAATGATCTTCCAAGGCTAAAATCGCTAAGTGGTTTGCCAAAAACAAGGGTTACTTTTTTGTTTTGGTTTCTTCTAGAATAACGTGACACTTGCTAAAACGTTCATCACATTTTGTGGATTTAATTTCAAAATTTGAGAGATATTTAAGATTTTTTTATGTACTTATGTACCACTGAATAAGTACCATATATGTGGATATTATATGTATCTTTAATATCATCTGAAATTTATTTAATAACTCAACTTTGGTTAAGTCAAAGCCACTTTAAGGCCACATGTCAACTTAGGTGTGTTTGAAAATAAATGATACATCCTTCACTTTTTACTTTTCCAACACTGTATGATATACTAAAGTAAATGTTTGTCTTTTAGGCCTTCTTTTTCTTTTTCTGATTTTGCTGTTTTTTTCCTATTTCTGGCTTCACGTTTGTTCCCATTATATTACAGCAGATATTTCCTGACCATTGGATCTACAGTCTACACATTGGGATAACACCGCTTTCCTGTTCCTCTGTATGCTTTCCAGTTAGTGATACTGTCCGAGTCAAAGAAGTAAACTTGGATTCCTGACGTGTGACTCGGTTCCTGACAATTTGGACAATAGTATAGAGTACTTCCCTTATTGGATCGCAACACTTTCCATAAGATAAGTGGTAGATATAGGATCTCCATTTAACCAGTTATCATAATAACAATAGTTTTTTTTATCTTCTTTTATTTTAAAATATACTTCCCTACCTCTTCAAGGTACGAGTATAATCGAGTAATCTACAAGAAAATAAGAAATAAATAACATAAAATAAAGTTCCAAACTTCATAATTAGATTTATTTAGGTAATTCATAACAAATTAATAGAACTTACTTGTAAGCTGGCAGCACAAACTTGTGAACCTTAATCATATATACGTATATATTGTGACGATATTTATTTCTCTGTTATGTAAATTTGAAAAATTAAAATTAAATAATGATTAATGTCACTGTCAAATTATAAATTGTCACACTTGGGCTTTTACAAACAGTTTATTTTATTAAATTTGAATTTCTGGGCTCCGGCTATATAATAATTTCTACTAGATTTAAATTTTAGTTTTTTATATCTTACTTGAGAACTCTTAGCTTCCGCTCTCTGGGCGTACGGGTCCAATATTTCAACTTTCCAGACTTATGGCCTCCATCTGTGTCAGACTTTCAATATATCAATGCCCAACGAAACTACTCCAGGAAAACAAACTAATTAATTCCAAAATATGTTCATTAATTAATTAAGTTTGAAATTTTTAAAGAATGGATTACCAAATTTAGGTCAATATAAATATCGATGAGAAATTTCAAAATAGTTCAACGTTAGATTTAGTAGATTGAATGCATTCTCTCTACGAAAATAAAAGAGAAGAAACTTAACCTATAAATCTACAATGATAAATCTTACAATAAAAAAAACGGAGTTATGTCAAATAAAGTATTCGTACTGTTTCTAGTTCATGTAAACTTGAATGCAAAGCATACAGACTCAACAGCAAGCAAATCGTTAAGGATATTTATCACTGTCTATTCAATAATTTCAAAGTTTCCAATCAAGATGATGATTCTCTCCTACAAAATATTTATAAAGATTTGTTACCTTTCAGTCCACTGTCAAACACTCTTTATAAAGGAAATCGTCTTGAAGAAATAATTAAACTCCTCACTAATACAGTGTATACGATTTACCCTTTCTTATTTTCTCTTCAAAATTTTGGAAATTATTTCCTCTTACCATTAAATACAAAACATGTCCACTTCAGCTTGCTTTTCTTTTATCGATAGTATCTGTTTAAAAGACTTCTATTTTATTAATTATCTATTTTTTTAGAAAACTTTTTTGACTTCTTGACTGCTCTTTCCAAATTTTCTTAATGACAATATTTTATTTATTTTTAGTCACCTGGATTTGTATCTCTTGGTTACCGCAAACAATGAGAGTGTAGTCATTAGACATAGAACAAGTATCCTTTCTCCTTACTTATCACTAACTTTTTTCTATAACCTCCAATTCTCACCATTTGTTACCCGCACTTGACAAATATAAATTTTATAACATACTTTGTATGTTCGGGTAAATTACTTTACCTTCTTATAACTAAAATCCTGCGTAATATATGAAATACTTTACAATCAATAAAATAATCTTCTAGACTTTGGTCAATGGCTTGTGAAAGTATGTTTCTTTATGACTGTACCCTTTTGATTTCATTTCAATTTCAAAATCTTTACCTAACTTCTGGTTAATTACTTAGCTACTTTTCAAATTTCTACAGTGTGTGCTAAATTTATCTAATATTTTATAAATCATTTATTGTTATTTGGTACATTATTCTATCTAAAATTTTCTAAGACAATTCATTTGTCTTAATATCTGCAAAGGTGCTCTCGAACATTGGTAATCTATTATGATTATTTTTAAAGGCATTTAATTGTATCATCATCGTTTGTTTTATAGCACATCGTAATAAAGAGGTATATTTGAGAAAGAACCTGCACTGTTTGCTTTCAGAAAGCACTCCGAACCCACTATTATATTCCTTTTCTAACCTCAGGACCGGGGGGACGAGAGTATATATAATAATAAAGAGCTTGTCTCTTGCATATAGTCATAGATAGATAACAACCTTACCGAAAAACATTATTTTTCTGCAGAAAAATTAGTTACGCCAGCCGTAGCGCCGGGTCTCTCAGACTCGAAAAAATTCAAACAAATTTTAACGCCGCTATGCTGAATGTGTACTTTCCCGAATAAGAAAGGTACTTACAAATCAGTTTATTCAATTCAAGTTGATCTTGTTTATTTACCTTGGAAAATGGACTAAGTTTCAACAGCATCAACTGAAATGAAGAATGAATTATGAACTTACTTCGTGTGACTGAGTCTTCATTTGATAATAACTGACTGGTTAACAATAAAGCTTATCACTATTTTGACTGTACTATTCTTGAAATAGAAACAATGATTATTTTAAGAATATTATAAAAGAATAGTCGAATACGTTGAACCTATAAAGTTTCTTTGAGTGTGATCAAACAAGACGCCGCGGCGAGTCCATTCCTTTATCAAAATTATTAATTTAATTTGAAAAGCAACAGCATTTAATAATAACATCACAAAGGGCTCGAGTGAACGATGATTTTCTTTGTGTAATTAACACAGAGCTTGGTAAAATTATTGCGTTATAGCGATTATATCAAAATTAATTAATGTTGGTTGAGACGCTAACAATTTCCTGCAGTTTGCAGAAATACAACTGGAGGTATTACTGAAACCAATAAAAGCAATATGGAATATCTACAATTCATGATTGTAAAAATAATTGAGTTCAATTCAATTTAATGTATTTACATTAAATATAAGTAAAGGCTTGACAGTATTGTGATACTTGCAAGAAATTAGCAAAATTTGCTAAATGAAGTTAAAATAAACGGTTTTAAAGATTAAAACTAACTTTTCAGCATCTATGAGATTCCCTGATTAACATTCTATGATAAAATTGTCACTTGTATACACTTCGGGGATGTATCGTAATAACAAACCGAAATTTGTCCAAAAATAACCCAAAATGTAATATATCTGGATATATAGGACCCGCTGTACTCTCTATATTCAGCTGAAAATCAATAGGGTACATCTGTGAGACATCACCTTGAACAATATTCAATCATAAAATTGATCAATCGTATACTCTCTGGAGGCTGTATTGTGCTAACAAACTAAAAATTCTCCTAAAATGACAAAAAGTTGGTACTTCAAGTACCGTAGCACCCGTTGTACTGGCTGTAGTGAGCTGAATACCAATAGGGTTCATCTTTGAGATGCTCTGAATAATATCCAATCATAAAATGGATCACTTTTATATACACCCGAGGCTGTATCATGCTAACAAACTGAAATTCCTCCAAAAATGACAAAAATATCGTACTTAAAGTATTGTAGCACCTGTTGTATTGATTCTGGTTAGCTGAAAATCAATAAAGTTAATTTCTGAGTTGTCCTGAATAATATTCAGTTATAAAATTGGTGACTTATTGAACTTCGGAGGCTGTATCGTGCTAACAAACTGAACTTTCTCAAAAAATGACCAAATGTTGTACTTCAATTACCATAGCACCCGTTTTACTGACTCTGGTGAGCTGAAAATCAATAGGGTTCATCTGTGAAATGTCCTTAGCCCGTAACCCGTATCATGGGGTCTGTGAGACACTTGTCAACAAATCACGCACACCCGCTTCCCCACTTCTTCCTATATCATTCTGCCGTTCCATCTACTTTTAAGTTGGGTCAACAGCAGTGCGCTTGAAGATTTTGAGCGATATAGGTGAACGTACGCGTAAATTATTTCGAGTTAAAGTACGAAAGTGTCTGTGAGACCCCTTTGTACGGGTTAAGTAACTTTTTAAAAAATACGTTTAGAATGGATTCTGCTTCGGGGCCGTCTAAACGTGTTCGGTTTGATGATAAACAGTTTGAAGAGACAGTGAAACGATGGTATGATGAAGTAGACAGTGATGTTAGCGACATAGATGTTTGTGATAGTGATTACGCAATCGAAAGTGATCACGATAATGAGTCGGAGCTTGACTGCGAGGAATCTGATGAAACTAGTTTGAAAGATGATCAAGAAGTTACTAGAGGTAATGAAGACCTAGACAGCGACGATGACGAAAATGATGAGTATGAACAGAGGCAAGAAGCGAATCGAAAATCCTATTATGGAAAAAATAAGGATAAGTGGAGTGCAGAACCTCATGTCAGCCGCAGTCGCACTATGAAGCACAACATTGTAGTTCAGTTACCTGGATTGCGTAAAATGGCTCAGCAGCGCTCACAGATTTCTCCCACAGCAGCATCCGCATGGGGCCTTCTTTTTCAACATGACATTTTGCAGCAAATAGTGCAATGGACCAATGAAAAAATTGGAACTAAACGAATAAAATATGCTGATCAAAAATTAGCGTGGATTCAAGACACCAATTTAGTTGAAATAAATGCGTTCTTAGGTCTGTTGATTTATACATCCGTGTTTAAGTCTAACCACGAAAATATAGAGACCATTTTTGCTACAGATGGAACTGGACGGGACGTATTTAGATGTGTCATGACCATGAAACTGTTTGAGTTTTTACTAGTCTGTTTACGTTTTGACAACCCCACTGATCGTCTAAAACGCAAAATTTAGGATCCCGCTGCACCAATTTCAGAAGTTTTTAACAAATTTGTACAAAATTGTCAGGAAGCATATTCCGTGGGCTTGTTAACGTGTGTCGATGAAATGTTGACTTCCTTTCGAGGAAAATGCCGGTTTAAAATGTATATACCCAACAAACCAGCCAAGTACGGCATAAAGGTTCAGTGTTTAACTGATGCTCGTAACCACTATTTCTATAATGGATATATTTACACTGGAAGTGGTTCCGATGGCAAAGGCCTGCCAGAAATCGAGAAAAAATATAATAAACCAACTCAGTCTGTTTTACGTTTATGCCAGCCAATTTACGGCACAAATAAAAATGTTACTGCCGATAACTTTAATAATAAATGAACTGAATTGGCATCCATAACATTTAAGTGATACTATTTGAGTAAGGTTTTGATAACTAATTAAAATTCAATTGATTGTATCTTATATAGAAAGTCATTTTTAGAATTAAAATTAATCAACAATAATATCAATTAGAAAATAAATATAACACAACAACATTAATAAATAAAAATTGAAAGCAAACTATATTAATAGGCGCCCAAACGTAGTAAATATTATAAGTAAATCAAATTAAGCATTTAATTGTCACCAAAACGTGTGACAATAATTAATAAAAATTAAAATGAAGCATTTCAATATATATGTATATATATATATTATATATATATATATATATATATATATATATATATATATATATATAATATTGGAAATGTTTATATTCTTGGGTTCATAGGTTGTTTTAAATAATTAAAATACGATTGTATTTCACATTTTTCTATTGAAAATGGATAAAAATTTTAACGTTTCGCTTCTTCTTTGGAAGCATTTTCAAAATAATATCATTATAAGAATAAGGTACGATTAAAATATTTGTAAATAGATAAAAACATAACATTAGTAGGTTTTTAAAAACATTAATAAAAACACAGAATTAAAATTGACGTACTCACCTTAGAATTTCAATGCAACGATACTATACGAGGGAAGTTGAAATGAGTTAATTAATCAGCTTATAGTAAATTTGACTCAAGTTTTTTATATCTTGTCTATCATTCACAGAAAACTCATCTTGTTTTATGTGTATCATTTCTTTAATTGATAATTTCTGATAATTTGTGTCTTGAGCTAAGATTTTTGTTTTTTTATAATCAAATTCATGATTCTCAGTGCTTTCATGTTTGTGTAAAGCAGTTGATGCATTTTTTGTATATTTATGACCATTCATCCTGCCCTCCAAAAACAAAATAAAAACTAAACTATATACAAAAGAAACATGGTCTGGACGATATCTAAATTATAACTCATGCCATCCCAAATCACAAAAAAACAGTGTCATTATAGGATTAACAGATAGAGCTATCAAATTAACTTCACCTGAGTATCGCCCTAAGGTATTGAAAAAACTTGAAAATGTTCTAAAAAATAATCAATATCCAGAAAATCAAATTAACAGAATCATTCAACAACGTACATATAAATTATACAATAACAACATAAAACCAAGTACACAAATAGAACCAAACCAAGAAAATGATACATATATAGCTCTACCTTATACAAATCAATTATCTGAAAAGCTTAAATACATCTTATCAAAATATAACATCAATGTATGCCATAAATCCCACAACACATTATCGCCACTTTTTACTAAACTAAAAAACAAAACCAAAGATAATAAAAAATCTAATATTATATACTCCATACCATGCATGAATTGTCCGAAGCATTATATAGGAATGACTACACAGTACTTGGAGGGCAGGATGAATGGTCATAAATATACAAAAAATGCATCAACTGCTTTACACAAACATGAAAGCACTGAGAATCATGAATTTAATTATAAAAAAACAAAAATCTTAGCTCAAGACACAAATTATCAGAAATTATCAATTAAAGAAATGATACACATAAAACAAGATGAGTTTTCTGTGAATGATAGACAAGATATAAAAAACTTGAGTCAAATTTACTATAAGCTGATTAATTAACTCATTTCAACTTCCCTCGTATAGTATCGTTGCATTGAAATTCTAAGGTGAGTACGTCAATTTTAATTCTGTGTTTTTATTAATGTTTTTAAAAACCTACTAATGTTATGTTTTTATCTATTTACAAATATTTTAATCGTACCTTATTCTTATAATGATATTATTTTGAAAATGCTTCCAAAGAAGAAGCGAAACGTTAAAATTTTTATCCATTTTCAATAGAAAAATGTGAAATACAATCGTATTTTAATTATTTAAAACAACCTATGAACCCAAGAATATAAACATTTCCAATATTATATACAAATGGTTGAAGAAACTAAATGAATTTATATATATATATATATATATATATATATATATATATATATATATATATATATATATATATATATATGTATATATATATGTATATATAGCTAGGTTTCTCACAGACCCCACTGTACGACTTATGTCCTAAAAGTGAATCTGTACGGGTTAACAATATTCCATCATAAAATTGGTGACTTATTGCACTCCGGAGGCTGTAATCGTGCTAACAAGACATGTAAGTAAAAGTGGCCGACGACAACGACGACGACGACATACACACAGGATTTTTTTCTAAAAACCGTTTTTTCGTGTTGTTGTTGATGGAAAACGTGAAAAGAACTAAAAAAAATTCCAACTTTTTTCGGGTAAACCAATACTTTTCTCGCATATTAAATAGTTTGGGAGGAAAAGTAATACTGGAAACGAGATTGAAAATGAATAAAACTGCTGCGGAATACACAATAAACGACAGATTACGAAACACCATTGAACATCTTAAGTTGTAACAGTAAAGCACTATGATTATCTTGAATAAATCGGGTGAAAGTCCTGAAAAAAATAAGTATGTGGTGGAGCAAAAGTTACTCCTATGATGAATTCTTCGTAACTATACAGTGAAAGCACATCTAATGATGTTGTTAGAATTGCAGGATGAAAGACCAACAAAAGAGGATACATAAGTAGAACGAAATAGATACTTTGGTAAAACAAGATGTAGAGGAGATAGGAATGACGGACCCAAGAAGGAATGCAGTAAATAAAAAACAAAGAGGCGTTCCTTTCCTACTGTTCGTCCCCCCCCACCAGTTCAGCGTTCGGTCGCTTGGAGCTGTGTTTGCACCTTTTTCATGGTATTTCCCAATATTTTATTGTAACATCAACGCCTATGCTTTATTATGCATCTCCCTAAAATCCGTTTTCATATTCAAAATCAAATCATTCTACAATTACTCGCATTAATTTACTAATATAGCATCTATGCCAAAGATTTGGATAAATCATATATATTTCTATGAACAACAGCTAGATGATATAATCTAAAAATAGTTATTTTACTGTCAATAGCAAAGAAATTTGATAGTTTATTGAAGAATATTTGTTACGTTAGATTAGTTTTGTTATAAAAGCACACGTACCTATATTTGAATATTATTCGTCATTATTCAAATTTGATTACAATGAAATGTTCCTTGACTTTTTTACTCATGAATTTATTCACGGTCTTTATATTCATAATGTTGAAAAGAATCGTCAACATTAACCAGCTTCCTTTCTATTGATTACTGACATAAAGTTGAGTCAACTTTTCCAAAACTTTTTTCTTGTAGCTAAGTTCATTTTTGCGGAAAGAAACAGAACCACCCTCGTCTCTCAATAAAATCGACAAAAGACTGTTTTTGTCAAGACAATAAACTTACAGAATTTTTTTTGGAAGAGAAGTCGGGGAAAATTTATGATTTCTTCGGGGGATAGCGTCAAATATTTAATTTTTTGAAAGTCTCTTATTTCATTAATTAATTTCCTTCAGCTCAACATAATTAAAAAAACATTATGTTGAACCAGATTTTGGACAAGTTTGAATTTCCAGTGTATTATGATGGATCATATGACGTATCAAGATATTTGAATTTTCGTATAGATATAATTATGACGCTTGTTCTTTTTATAATAGACTTTGGAAAAAAATATACTTTTTCTTGAAGATACCTGAATCCCTCTTACGTATGTGCAATAATTTTGTATTTATACTGTTACAACTTTGATTTGCCAAAAAGACAAATTTCTTGATTCATAATTTTGGCTGTCAATTCAAATTAAGTTTGCACGGGAAAGAAAAGGAGACACAAATCCAATATACCGAGGTTTTGATCGCTTATTACTCAAACAGTTTTAGGAATAGAAACATGCGGTTTTCGCCAGTTTTATCGAAATTCATAAAAGTTTTTTTCTCAATGAGGGGATATTTTATCGTAATGCCGGTTTGACCGGAAATTAACACGGCGATTTTTAGGGATAGGGCAACTTTGTTATTTTAAATAGAACACCCTGTATATTTTTAGTCTAACACAAAGCTCAATATTTAATCTTTCTAAACCTATATAGTTTGTGCTACTTTTTCTGGAAATTATGGCCTAAAATTTAAGTTAAACAACGGTAAGCATTTTCTGAGGCAATTTATTATGAATGTCGATAAAATTAACGATTTTGAACGTAAAGACATTTAACAAAAAATATTATTGCAACAAATTTTCAAAATGATGTCCTCGGACGTTACACACATTCGCCATCTTTTAATTGAGTTTAAAAACTAGCTATCAGGAATAGTTTCAATCACATTTATTATGTTTTTGTTTAATTCTTCCAAGGTTGTGGAGGGTGGGTTGTAACATCGATCTTTGATGTAACCACAAAAGAAAAAATCCGGTACCGTTAAATCAGGTGATCGCGGTGGCCACCTCACTGGACCTCTTCTTCCAATCCACCTTTCACCAAATGTTTCATTTAAAAGTTCTCTAGTGATCATTGCATAGAGTGGACTTGCACCATTCTGCTGAAAGTAACATGTTTGTAATAAATTATTTTGCTGAAGTTGCGGAAAGAAGTACAGTTGTAGCATATCTACATAATTTACTGCGGTAAAGATAGGTTTACTGAAGAAAAATGGGCCATAAATTTTTATAAAACCCATGGCACACCATACAGTTACTTTGGGTGAATCTCTTACATATTCAGTAGTTCTGTGAGGGTTCTTTGAACCCCAAATGAGACAGTTGTGTCTATTTACTTGACCATTTAGGTGGAAAGTAGCCTCGTTAGACATAATAAGAAGATTTCTGTGATAAATGCTTGTAAATAATCTTAAACCTTGGCGGCAAAAATTAACGCGCACGGCATGGTCAATCTCTTTTAATTCTTGCACCAAGTTAAATTTGTAAGCCTTTAATTTCAATTGTTTTTTTAAAATCCTATGAAGTGTGCTTACTTCTAGAGCTTCTTGGAATTGAATAACTTTATTTAATAAATTGTCTTGGTTACGCTCTCTTTTTTGATGAGCAGGCGTGCCTGTGTCCCATAACTGACGGTACCAACTTCGTATTGCATTATCACTGGGTGGTTCTTTATTAAACATTCTTCGAAATCTTCTTTGTGTCACCACAATTGACTTCGTTTCTGCAAACCTTATTACACACTTTCCTTTTTTAAAGAGAAATAAGAAAACTAATTGTGGTAAACTGACAGTTCGTGTGAAATAATTATTTGCTCACTAAGCAAAGCATACTTAAAAAATATATAAATCTATTTCCAAATGCCCCGCTAGTTATCGAAACTTAATTAAAAGATGGCAAATGTGTATAAACGTCCAAGGACACAATTTTGAAATTTGTTATAATATTCTTATTTGTTAAATGTCTTTACGTTCAAAATTGTTAATTTTATCGATATTTATAATAAATTGCCTCAAAAAATGCTTAAAGTTGTTAAGCTTAAATTTTAGGCCATAATTTCCGGAAAAAGTAGCACAAACTATATATGTTTAGAAAGCTTAAAGATTGAGCTTTGTGTTAGACTAAAAATATATAGGGTGTTCTGTTTGAAATAACAAAGTTGCCCTATCCCTAAAAATCGCCGTGTTATTTTCCGGTCAAATCGGTATTACGATAAAATATCCCATTATTGAGAACAAAACTTTTATAAATTTCAATAGAACTGGCGAAAACCGCATGTTTTTATTCCTAAAACTATTTGAGCAATAAGCGATCAAAACCCCGAAAAGTTAAGTGGGACATCCGGTATTATTATCAAAACGCACTTATTATTAAAAATTATAAAGTTTTTTTCCCACTTCTAACCTTGGAAATAAAATTGTTCTGGTATCAATTCCTTCAGCTAACTCTTGTCTAATTGTTAATGTTCTTAAGCTATGTAACGTATCCAACCTGGAAATTTTTAATCAATTAAATTTTCTTTCACTACTTGCCCGACTTTTTGGAAGAGTCCCTAAGCAAGATTCTTGAAAGTATACCGAGGAGTCAAATCCAGCATAAAATGAATTTCAAAATCTCGATTGGACTGTTCTTTTTATTCAGTATGGCTAAAACCAATAGTATCTCGACTGTCAGGTCCAGCGCGTTTATGTCTTATGAATTCCTATTAGATAACACTACTTGTATATTTTCACAACAATTCAGATAGTCATAATGGGGGCATCTATTGAATCAGAGATTTTGAACAGCAACACGAAATAGTTGTTGTGGGTATCGATCAAATCAAACGTGGATTCAAGTACATCGATAGCTTGGTATGATGTGGGAAAATGAAACGTGACCCTATATTGTCCATAGCATATTGTTAATCTCTTTGCAGCAGAGCTTTCTTATTGGATTGATACAATTTAAATTTCTATACCAAATTCCGATGAAGCAAAAGAGCTTGAATTAATCACACAACATGATAGTCCAGAAGCCTAAACTATTATAGCTGCCAAACTGTTTGGGATAAATTATGCATATTCCCACTTTTAACCAATACAGTATTGTATCAATATTCAGAAGAATTTCAAAACTTTTATACTAGGAACAAACGTTACTCCTGAGAGTCACAAGTTTTCATGTATTAAAAAATATTCTACCCCCATACAACTTCTGGTAATACTTACTCAGCCTCGAAATGTATGTCTCTCATGGGGCATCGATAATACACCATAGATTATGAATCAACGCTCGCAGACATCGAACTCGGAAATCTCGTGATGTCAAATCCTTCTCTGGATTTAATAGATTTAAATAGGAATTGGGAATACAGCGTCGTAACAATATTATTCTTGTGAATGATTTATTAACATTATTTTTTTGAAATGGTTTTTTCTCACGTTTATGGATTTGGTTTCAACACCAGTAACCAAATAGAGAGTAATTTAGTCAGGGAACTACTCAGTTTGCACCTGGAAGAATCGAATTGTAAATTAATTCTGGTAACATGGATTCAGAATAACTCAAGGAACATTTTAAATCAGGAGAGTTATAGCTGCTTTTAATGAAACAGCAGTCAGAAGCAGTACTGAGTAATATAATGAAAAATTGAACCAAATGGCGATAATCAAGATATAATGAGCGAAATGATAAATGGGGTAATGGACATTATGATGTTTGAGATGATTGATAAGATGATGAATAATACACTCAAAAAGGATATGCGCTTGGTATTAAGGACAATGCGACTGTGGTGAGTTGTGGTGTACGGATTAGACAATCATGAAGGTAAATTAACATTGAGGGAAAGCGTAGGAGACAGTTGAGATAGACTTTTCTATTTTTTCTCAAAGCTAGTTTCACGTTATGTCCGCAGTAATCGTTTTGGTTCAATCAACGAAGATGAGAATAGAGATGATTTCTTTTGAATTTTCCTGGATTGGAAGTGGAAATATTGTAGAAATCAACATAAATCTCTCAAAACTTGTCTCTTCGTAAGTGTAATTGATCCTGTTATTTATCACGTGAACACGTGAAAAATGCTGTATTTTGTTTGAATATTCCTAAAAACATTGGATTATAAAAATAAGCAGATATACTGCTTTCTTCTGGATAAGTATTCAATCATTACTATGGTTGGTTACCAATATTTTCATCCTAAATATATCACAGAAATTAAATTTATCAACGTGTCATGCGGAGTTTTAGCGAGACTCTTATTTTGCAGCTATTCTGAAACTTTCTTGTTTAACATTAGCTTTAAACGCTATTTTCTCAAACCGGTCTGAAAAGCTCAAAGGAGCAATTCTATATCGGTCTATGAGCCACTGAGGTCCACTGCCTCAAGTGCTGCATTGTGATTAACTATAATTATCTTCGGCTAGATTGCAAACAAGACAATGCGTCTATAGTTATATTTTCTAAATGCTTCCCACGCATTTTGTAATCTTGAATTTCTCACTTCTTCGAAATATCCGTAAATTTGTTACTTACCTACATAACATTTTCCTTGTACTATCAATGTTGATATTTGATAAATAGTTCCTTATAAAATTGTTAATTGATTTTCATGCCCTGGCACAATGTTCATTATACACCTCCAGCTTAGTATCATTCAAATGGCTGTTGGTGTAGTAGTTCTTACAACTCTCTCTTCAAAATTGAACTCATTCTACTTGCACTTGTTTCCACCCAATCATCAGGCAACCATATGCATTTTCTGGTCCAAGCATACAATTATCAAATCAATGTTAGGTTGCGCTCGTTTTTTGCGAAATAGTAACCTAAAAATACTGAAATTCTCCACTCACTTGTTCCATTTTTTTCCATTCTATGGATTTTCTTTGATTTATTTTGTAATTGATCCTGCGTACATCAACTACCTAACCAAGATACACAAGTGTCACTAAATATAGTTAAGTTATCCACTTCACTCTTAAGATCAGGTACTATCAATTTTTCACATAGTTTTTTGATCCCATTTGATAGAGATTAACCTGGAAGCTACTTCTGAATCCAAGAAGTGTCCCTATCTTCTTCTACTGTCTCCATTATTCCATAGAAGGGAGCCTCAGGAAAACATTTGTTACTGCAGAGGTTTCTGCCTCATATACTTTGTCTATTTAAGAGAATTTACAATATCTACAACAGAAAATACGTTAGACTTTTCCTGACAGTAAGTACTCATTACTTATCAACAAAACGTAGATCCCACTAATTAAACAGAACATAGGATACATACAGTGCTATTCAAAAGTCCCCTCCCCCCCTCGTATCTTTTGAACGGCTACACTTACATTAATAAAATTTGAAGGGTGAAAATAAGGTGTTGTAAACTTCTCTACGAATGGTAACAGGTGACGTAATAGTAATAGATGACGTCACAGTGCCACTCTGGCCAATAATTTCAAATAGGACCTTATGGCAAGTAATATCTCGTTTGAAAGGCATTGACATTGGCTACATAGCCATATTAATTTTGTTTGGGTTTAAAATGATTTTGACGGATAAATTAAATAGATACCAAAATTATTGAAATTATTTTTTTAAATTTAATTAACCAAATATCATCAATGGATTCTTATAGCGAGTGTTCGAAATGTGCTCCGTCTACTTCCTGACAGTAATACATCCTATTAGTAAACTCTTGTCGTACTCGTTCGAATGTGTCAGCTGAAATAGCATTGCATTCTTCAGTAATTCTTTCTTTTAAAACGCAAATGCTATCTGGTGCCGTAGTATAATCCTTGGACTTCAAGTACCCCTATAGGAAAAAATCTAATGGTGTCAGGTCTGGTGACCATTCTATAGGACCTCGCCAGCCGATCCATCTACCTCGATATTCTTCATCCAGGTAAAGTCTTACTGCACCATAATAATATGCAGGAGCACGTTGGACTGTTATTTCCAGATAGCCGAATTCATCTTGATTATCTTCCAGAATTTCAAGAATTAACGGCTCAATTGCATTTTGTAACATCTCCAGATACACTTCACCGCATAAATTTGAATTTAGGAAAATAGGACCAACTATGTGGTTTCCCAAAATACCTGCCCAAACATTGAGTTTTTCTGGAAATTGTGTATGTTGTTCACGAAAGGTGTGAGGATTTGTGTCTTTCCAATACCTTACATTTTGTGTATTCACATTTCCATTGAGGCAAAAAGTACTTTCGTCACTAAAACAAAATGTTTTTGTGTAATGTGGGTTTTGACTAATTTTATTTGTCATACATTCACAGAATTCGAGTCTTCTGTCGGGGTCGTCATCCGAAAGGTGGTGCACCATTTTTAACTTGTATGGATGGAATTTATTTTTAGCGAACACTCTGTACTGTAATTTTACTTACTTAACAGATAGACGCAACCTTAGTTGAAGAGGATGTAAGGTTTACTACCATTTCAGCAACTATATCTATTTTTTTATCATCACTAAATGTTGGTCGACCAGATCGTTTGGCATCTTGAACACTACCTGTTGCTTCAAACTTGTGAAGAAGCTCTCTCAAATAAGTTCTCGAAATATGGCGATCTGGGTATCTCTCATTAAATAAACGTTGCGCTTCATGGGGATTCTTTCTAGATTCACCAATTATTAAGATAGCTGCTACTTTCTCGGCTTGAGTACGTACCATTTTGCCTATGTAAACTCTTAAACGTCTCGTTAAACAATAATAAAATTGAATATTTAAGCTATTTAGAAAAACTTTGCAAAGCAACAAATACTATTAAATTAAGAGCGTCAATTTTTTTGACAACTAACCAGAGGCGGACTGAAAAATCTTCAATATTTAAATGTGAAATAATAATTTTGGTATTTATTTAATTTATCCGTCAAAATTAATTTAAACCCAAACAAAATTAATATGGCTACGTAGCCAATGTCAATGCCTTTCAAACGAGATATCACTTGCCATAAGGTCCTATTTAAAACTATTGGCCAGAGTGGTACTGTGACGTCATCTATTACTATTACGTCACCTGTTACCATTCGCAGAGACGTTTACAACACTTTATTTTCACCCTCCAAATTTTATTAATGTAAGTGTCGCCGTTCAAAAGATACGAGGTGGGGAGGGGACTTTTGAATAAGACTGTATATATTTTGAATTGATATGATTGCAATCAGCACAGTAATATAGAACTAACTGAGTAATTTTAAAGTATACTTGATATCTGAAAACAAATCAACATTTTTATTACAATTAATCATAGATCATTATGTTTTTAATAATACAATTAAATAACATTTCATAACCTATATGAAGGGATATTTATTTGTTGACGGTACGGAACGCTTCCTAATAGGAATGACAGATTTACATAAGATGGTTTGACTTTTCACAAGAGTATATGACGTCAAAATTGACTCCATTGCCAACACAATATTTATTATAACTAAACCGATGAAAATACAAAGAATACATATTTCAAATGATTAGGAGTTTATTAATTAAAGTAAATGATGAGAAATAAGAATTAAAAAGAAACAATTACATATATGGCATTTCATTGATAAGGATGTAAAAATAATGCAAATAAAGATTATAATTATACCTTTCCACAAGCTTTCAAGGAAGAAAAAAGGTTAAAAGGGACGAATTTTGAGAATTTGTGAAAGAATGAACCAAGTGATGTGTTAAAAGCAATCTACAAGACATTATAGTTAACAATTTCATAATTTCGAACATTTTATTACAAGACAGTTGATTATCATTAAACATAATAGTAACAAGCAAGCTATGAACATTCGGGTAAGAAAAGTTTGAGGATCAAAAAACAAAGGAGAATCGTGGTGGAGTTTGAATAGCGAGAATGGCATGTTACTTGGTTCTCATAAAGTTTTACTAAATGGGATGGGAAAATCTTTAAGTTCAGTAAATTTTATTATCTATATCAGTAACGGGAATTATAATGTGAAGTGTGAACGAGCTCCCACTTCAAAAGAAGATATTTTTATGGAGAAAAGACGGACAATTGAAATTCAGAGCAGTGCCTAGGGGACGCGTCGGTGCGGACATATTGAATTAAGACTATTTCAATATACGGGTCAGCGATATCATTTCTTCAGGTCCCAAAATTCTTGAATTAAAATGATCGTTTTCACTAATTGATATAACCAAATAAAATACCTATTACAATTTAAAATACTAATTTTTAACCTAAACAAGCGCTGATAATAATTAAACTAATTATAACGGACTTTTACTTACTTGTGTAGAATATTATCTAGATTCGTTATAATATAAGTAGTTAAAGTCTCAAAAAATATGTACAAATCCATATATGTAATTTTAATTTCATCTGGTCTGTTCATCTCTATATAAATTCTGTATATTTCTGTAAATAGTTTGTATACAGTGTTGGGAACATTACGAGGGAACATACGTTTTACCGTCAATGTGTTAGAAAGAGACAAGATACATATAAATTCAGTGTATTACTCCTCTTCGCTAACAGGGTATCATAAAGTGAGAAACGAAATAACTGTGTAATGGTATTTCTGGCAGGCCCCGCCTTCGAGATGCGTACAGTAGCTCTTATATCTGGCTTTTACTTACAGTTTTAAATAAATAAATTAGAAATGCATTCAGGCTATTACTAGTCACTTTACCATAGCAAAATGTTGTGTAAACAACTCATTATGTTAAAGATCACTATATTAGTTCGGGTAGTACACGCTAATATGATTTGAACAATAAATTAAAACCACTAAAAAATCATTGGAAGATAGCTGAAAAAATTACATTCGTCGATATTGAGGGTACAATTAATGAATATAAGCATAATAATTTTCATTAACATCATAAGGAATAATATATGGCAACAATACAGAGTCCAAAAGTGACAAAACATGTGTATTCAGTGTATCACCATTTTCTTTAACAGGATATCATAAAATGAGGAATAAGTCGTATGCTGATATTTGTTCAACTGTATTCTGGTTTTAAAAATATCTCAATGTAAACCGCCTGTTTCCTACGCTCCTGATAAAACGATTTAGTTTGCATCTCTTCATTTCCTATCCACGTGTTAGATTGTGGTGCCCTTAAAAATTTCCTTCTCATTTGTGAGAGAAATCAGTCACATTTAATTTCAACGTAATTCGATAACCTCTCACGGCCAAAGGAAATTTGAATGGTCAAATGGCGTTACCAGTGTGTCAGAGAAGGACAATCATGAGACAGAGGATTAAAAGCCAGCGTAGATTAATATACCAGACGAATACGAATCGCGCGTGCGCCTCTTGAATGTGTTTAACTGTACAATCTGGGTACTTCACTAAACGTTTGTTTGCGAATGAGTAACAATATTTTGCAAATCTTATTAAAATGAGTATGCAAGTACACCAAGCGCAAATTGTAAAATGGTACTACCAGGGTCATTCATATCAAGAAATAGCAGAAAATTTGTTTATTGTGGCATTCGAAAATGCCCAACCAATTAGCATAAAACAAGTGAGAACGGTTATAAAAAATTTTGAAAAGCATGTATGTGTCAATCCTACTAAACATGGACCGCGTACACAAAATCGTCAAACCCAACCCGAAAAAGAAGAAAGAGATATTTTAATTTATGCCAGTCTGGAAAATAATCCCCCACAATCGTCCATTCATTTAGCAAAGGATTATGATGTTGATCCGAAAACGATTCGGACTGTATTAAAAAAAATGGTTATCGTAGTTTCAAACTGAAAAAGAGCCATGAAATCTTTCCAGACGATCAATTTCGTAGAATGGAATTTTGTGAAATAGTTATGGAAAGAATACAATTGGACGCAAACGTTTCGAAAAATATTTTGTTCACAGATGAATCGACTTTTCCCATACACGGTGCACATAATTCATCCGTTATTCGATATTGGCCAAGGACAAACTTACACAAACATTTCAATAATAGAACTCAATATCCCCAAAAGTTAAATGTTTGGGCTGGAATATTAGGTGAACATTTAATTGGACCATTTTTTATTGACGGCAATTTAACCGGACAAAAATATTTGGACATGCTGGAAAATCAAATTACTCCTGCCCTTATACAATTAGGTGGCAACTTCAATGATATCTGGTACCATCATGATGGTTGTGCATCACATAATTATCGACTAGCAATAAATTTTTTAAATACACAATTTCCCAATCGGATAATCTCCACGAATGGTAACATAAGAAGGCCTACAAGATCTCAAGATCTGGCTCCCAACGATTTCTTTTTCTGGGGTTATATAAAATCGAGAATTTATGGGTTCCAAAAAACAGAGCCACTTGTATAAATGAACTAATGGAACAAATTTTACAAATTTGTATGCAAATAACACCTGAAACGCTCATATGTGTTCGTCAAGAATTTAATAACCGTCTCGGTTACTGCTTACCTCAAAACGGGGGTTTATTCGAACATTTGATTTAAGCTTATTGAAGAATTATGAAATTTCATTTTTTAATTTATTACATATCATAATATCACTTTTATTCAAAAATTCTAGGCATTTCCATTAAAATACGATTTTTTTTTCGTTTTTTTAAAATTTGTACTGTGTGTGTGTGTTTACACAGAGAATTCGTTCTCATTTGCATTCAAACGGTAAAGACACCAACTTTTTTTACTAACACATTTCAAACACAGCAGATGTTTCGAGACAAATTTCACGTTGCCAAATCTGAAAAAAAGTAAAGGCTTTAACCGCTTTCAAACTGAAAACTAGAACAATTTCCAATTTCAACCATGATGGACTATTTTTTCAGAATAGTTGTGTAATACACTATTGAAGGACACTAAATTTTCTACAATTTGAGACCACAACTATATTTGTAGACACAATACTTTTGGGAGTGAAACTTGTTCAAATTTACCGATTTATTCGAATGTGGAAATATTAAGTAACTTTACTTTTCCGCCAACGTCAAAATCTGAGCTTCGAGCGTCACGTGAAATTGTACCTTAAGGTACGCACAACTTTTACGCCAGCCGGTAAGACGATAATTGATGTGTCACGTGCGAAGGAAAGAGACTCGAAGACATGCTGCATATAGCGGTGTTGTCGATTGTTAACTGCAACATGCCTAACCGAAAAGAGAAAATTTAAAACTGAAACCGCTAGACCTACAGAGATTTTTGTAGTCTCAAATTATCGGAAATGTACTCCACTTCTTCAAAGATTGTATAAATAGTTATTTCGGAAAAACCGGCCCTTCAGAGTTAAAATCACCAAAAACTGAAAAAATTTCGAAAATTCCGCGTTTTTTGGATTCTTGACTAGGTTGCGTTCGACCGCCGAGTTCAGAAACTTGGGTCATTGATTGGACCAACATAATAAAGGGCTTGGCAACAAATCGGAACTACCAGATTTGACGCATAGTCGAATGTATATGGTTACTCGATTATACCATATATTATAATTTATCACTCTCATTATCACTTAAGCTTTCCATGAACGTTCTGTTTAGCAAGGTCTTGCATTAGATACAATTCAATGGTTTTTTGTTGTGACAGCATTGATTTCTTAAATTTAGACAGTATATAAATACAGCAAAATTGTAGTATCGAATAATGACAATAACCTTGCTGGAGGTCATCCAATTCAATATTTTTTTGGAAATACCTTGCAGACCACAATTATTAGTTTCAATATACCACATTTCGTACGTATCATACGCTACTGACTTTAGATACTAAAAATATTAGGCCTTTGGCGTTGAAGAGTTATCATGGAGGGTGGCAATGTCAAGAGACATCGGTAATACATCATATCAATACACATTTTCAATTTTACGCACTACGGAACTTCATTTTGAGTCGCATCCGAGGTTATAGTTTAGCGGCTCAGGGCATATTACTAGAGGATTTGTGTTACGCTAGCGAATAATGAACTTCAAGATTGGATCGGGTGTTTCTGAAAGACACCATGGGGAATTTTCGGAGAAGTTGTTAACTACTATCATCATCATCCTATTGTTTTCCAGATCGTTTTGAGTTTAGATTGGGAAAAATACTTATGTGGATATTAAATATTACCGTATGAAAGTATTATCGATTGGATGATATATTAATAACTCAAAAAGGAAAAAAAAATTATAAAATCACATTATTCCTTCTTCTTCAAAAATGATATCTGTATAATTACAATACAATTTATGCGCTGGAGACTGGTACAAAAGTTTTACCAAGCATTTGTTCTCAATTCGAACCACTTCGTTCAGATATAGATATGTGTTGTATCTACAGTGGTGCAGCAGTCGTATGTAATGTTGATAGTTGATAGGACGGATAACGACCATAAATTTCAAGTTGATTCCATGAATTGAAGTAATTGTGGACTTACGCCGATCTGGATTTTACGGCGGACTTAAACATATCGACATGTATCACTGGGTTTTATTCACACACACTAAATAACACTTAAATTAAACTGATATATGACCTATAATTTACTAAGACCGGACAAGTTCAATTCGTACCAATAACATACATTCATTAATAACTATAAACATAATATTAATTGATTCCTAGATGTTTACGATTCTTATTTTGATAGTAAATATTTGTATAATGTTTTTAAATACGTTCACGATTAGTTGAAAATATATCTTAATAACATGTGTTTTATTTATTATAATATTATAATTAGTTAAACAAATGCTCGAGCTGTATCAACATTGACATGGTCTGAGTTTATATCAGTTCGTAGTAATTGTTTCTGTTCTTCGGGATTAATAACCACTACATCACTATTTCTTGGTTAATAAAAATTATATATGGAATTTTGCGAAAAAAGACACGATATGTTTTCACTGCACTGTCTTTATCATTTTTAATTAGTTTATATCGTCTATTGTCATCGAATGTTTTTGTTTTTTGTTCCATTTTTCAGCGTTCGTGACCTTCAGCTTCTACAATTTTCGTTAATGGTTATATTTGTACAGTCTGCTCTAATGAACTATCTTAAGTTTATTTTGATTTCGATGTTGACGCCTTCTATTCTAATTATTTTAAATGGGCCTAAATATTGAAAATCAAATTTTGTTCTTTTCTCTCTTTTTAATAAGACCAATTCCCCTACCTTAAACTCAACAGGAGATTAATCTTGTTCATTCTTATTTTTGCTAGCTACTTTGTGTTTTAATAAAAACTCTCTAGCTCTCACGTGTGCGTATTGAAGTTTGTACCTGAGCTCGTTGTGATACGACTCGAAGTCATACCGTGACTCTATTCCCGTATCTAAATGTTCGGGTATGTTCGATTTTCTCCCATACACTAACTCAAATGGTGTGTAACCGTGGTATGAGTTCGGTGTTGTATTATAACAGTGAACAAACATCCTCGCATATGTCACCAATCATCACTTGTTACATTTTTACAATTCCTCACATAGTCGTTAAATGTTTTTTGAAGTTTTTCATAGCTCGGTATAGATTCGTGATGATACGCGGTAGAAAAGTTATGTATAATATTTAATATTTCTGTTAATTTCTTCACGATCTTATTGTTATACTCCGTTCCTTGATTTGTTCTAAATTCTTTCAATAAACCGTAAGTTAGTAGGAACTTATGAAATATTTCCCTTGCAATTGTCTGAGGTGGTCTCAGTAGTTCAGTGGAATTGTGCTCTGTCTGCTAACCGAGAGTCCCCGGGATCAAACCCGTGCCTAGATACATCATAATCAAAAATGGAAGGTAAACGGCAAACCACCGACAATATTCTGCCTAGTACAGCCTCTCAACATTGACGTTCGGTAGGTACCTTCTATCTGTGGTAACTGGAGAGCACAACACAAGTAGAAGTAGAATATGGTACTGTGAGAAGAAGAAATTGTCTGAGCCTATTTGTCCTGGACTGGTATCATAACTGCATACTTTGTAAGTTCACATAGCATCGTTATACAGTAGCGATTACCTCTACAACTCTCAACAAATGGACCTATTGTATCTACATACACAATGTCTAACAGATTTATAGCTGTGTCCGTTATGACAACATTTTCTTTGTGGTCTGGTTTCGCTTTGTTAATTCGACAGTCATGACACTTTTTTACATAATTTCTCACATATTTTTCCATGTCTATCTATCTAAAATTTACTTCAGCAATCTGGTAATTCCCTACATTACCTCCAAACATAGTATCATTGTGATATCTTCCCAGAATCTTCTGTATTGATTCTTTTTGCTTTACTATTCTTGGTACTTCGCAAACGTATATTCATATATTTCTTGAAACTTTGTTACCTTCATTTTTATAGATTCTTGTAATGTACACCTTTTGAAAATGTAATCATTTTCATATATCTTCATTGTTTTTACTTTGTTTTCCATCGTTAGCTTATCAGGCTTCTCCAACATTCGTCCTGAGTCGAAGTTGTATAATTCGGTATTTAAAGCTTCGCTGATTTTTTATCCATACGTTCATCCTTAATTAGAAACGGTCTGCCAACAAGAGTTTAGTTATTTTCTTTAGTTGTTGTTTCATTCCGTCCTCTAGGTATCTGTGACTGCTTTTTTCTTTCTTCTAACTATTTTAGACTGCAGTATAACTTTGTCTCCCATTTCTTCTGCCTATTTTATATACTTAATTAACTGTTTACTTTGTTCCTGTATGTCTTTAGGGTAGTATTCATTGATATATATATATATATATATATATATATATATATATATATATATATATATATATCTGTTTTCCTTCTAATTTCTTTGTTCCTTTCAACGTTTTTTGTTCAAGTCATTCATCTCTATTAGGTCTGGCCTGTTTTTATTTCAAATTCATTCACATTTCAGAATATCCGCTTCAACATCTACTGTATTGTTAACCTTCCTCATTACATCTTCTAATGTGTTTTCTAGTTGTACTGCATCCTCTTTATTGCCTTCTTCTATTCCATGTATTATCAAATTCTTCTTAGTCTGGGACCTCTTTTCTTGCCATATCTCTGTTTTTTCCCTTAAGTTGATATTTTCCATCCTTAATTGATAGGTTTCCTATTAAACTGTGCTATTTATCAGTACATTTCTTCAATTTCATGTTCAATCTGGGCGTCACTGCCACATAGTCTTACATTTCTTTGACAATTATATATATTATATTACCTGTAATTCCTACTGTTATTTTGGTTTCTCTGAAATTTGTAAAATTTTTGTGGTATTCCGAGTGTCGCATATTATAGTTTCCGCGTACATTCTCGTAACTCCTATTCGAGTTGAATCTACTCTTCTACTGAAAATTGTTGAAAGCTTCCTGAAGGGCAAAACTTTTTCCTGTTGCTGACTAGCAATCCAATCGATTGACATCAGTTTTGTTAAACACCTCTTGTGGGGTCGATACATTTTCCGCTGCTATCATTGTTTTTGTGGTGTCCGTGGTTTACTGTTAGTGATTTTACTGTCGCCTCAGTGGTGTATATCTTTGCTAATTCCGTCGGCATTCCTTCAGTTATATATGCTGATTGTAGTTTTTCTGTTTGTTTTTCCACCTCTGTTGCGTAGTTTGTGAGTTCCTTATTTTTGTGCCGTAACTGGTTAAATTTGGCTGTCTCATGGAGTCTTTTTTTACTGTCTCTATGATTCCTAACACGGTATATTCTGTCATGATCAGACTTCTGACCTTGCCTGTTAATCTTGTTTTAACGAATAATATTGCATTATACTCGTTACCTGTCGAATTTAATTGTAGTAAACTTAATGCATCGAGAAATGATAGGCACTTGCTTCACCATCGAACTCATTTGGTAGCACCTTGCTCGCAAAATTAAAAAATCTACTCTTACTTAACGCCAATTTCTGGCTTTTGCTTATTGCTTCCAATACCTAATTTCTTAAAAAAATAATGTAGATATTAGAATATGACAATTCAACGCTTCGAACGACCTAGACGTTGTATCTTTGTTGTATTAGAAATATTTTTGGCAAACACATTGCTGTTATTAATCTAAATTACTTCAATTTTTACTCACTTACTTAATACAATTATTATAAAGATGCACTGAATTATTAATTATGTCTATGTGAATATTCGTATTTTTAGGTATGTCTTTTTTCAAAATCCTTTTACTATGCTTAATGATATTTTCAATTATTATTTCAAGCCTATCCTCAAATTGCTCTCACGTTATGGACATTAGTTATATTAACACTTTGGTACATTTCAGAAAAAAAATGTGTTCATGAAATTAGATTATACATATGTAATGCCCCTGTCCCACTCTACAAATTTGTATAAAAATTTTTATAAACACCATTTTGATAGTGTGACAACATAAATTTTAATGAAAATGACATCTCGTAAAAATATTTTTATGGTGCTTCTATTTTCATGACGTCAAGTGAAATGTTTTTATAAAAATCATAGATAAAAACCATGTTTATAACGGGACAGAACACATTTTTATAAGAATAATTACCGGTAAAAAGATTTTTATGGTGCTTCTTAGAATCATAGATAAACTTCTCCCTATGTAAAGGTTATTTACGAATAAACTTTTTATAAAATGTTTTTATGAAATAGAACAGTTTCTATAATTTTCACGGAACTAGTAAAGTGATTGGATGTTCATGCCAGTTAGATGTTTTTATACACAAAGGTATTTTTTAAAAACTTTCATTTTACAAAAAATACAAACTTTACTAACTTTAATTGAATATGTTTATAATACAAGTAACAGGATTAGAATGACAAAAACCGATGCGAACCATACCAAGTAAACTCACTGCTGACAACAGCAATCCTTATTCACGTCAACAGGACGGCTTCAAATCACTCTTACACATACAGGATGTCTTCATATAACTTGCCCTACCAGCATCGAGGAAGTTTGAATTTAAAGACTGTGCGCACAGTTTCACGATTTGAAACGCGAAAGCCAAAGTTTATGGCCAATGTCTATATATAAAAGTTTTGTAGTTCTTGTAGATTGTCTTTGGAAAAAGTGTCAAAAACAAAAAGTTCTCAAAATATGACAAACATTATAAACACGGAAATATGGTGTAAATAAAGAGTGAGTAGGATTAGTTTCGTTTTTAATTTGTTTAGGATTTTAGTTTTAATCATGTAGATAAAAGTAAGTGAACCTTTAACATGTCATCACTAGGTAGAATTTGTTATAGTGGTATTGTAAAAAATTGTAATAGTAAATATTTTTGGCCACTTCGCAATTTGGAGTTTAGAATCAAAATATTGTTCAAATTTTATAATTCATTTACAAGTATATTACGCAAAAGACTTCTTAATTTTTTTTTATATTTACAGCCATGATATTATACACCTCTAAAAGTATAGTTGCATTGTAAAAACACCCATATATTGCCCAAGCTTTTGAAAATACAGTATTGCCTGTAAAAAGAAAACTTATTTTTTGTAACAATAATGATACTTTAGAGAAAATTCAATTTGAATATTTACCTAAAAAACAACGTTTGGAATCTGGGATTGAGTAAAATAAATGAAACTAGGGTCAGTAATTTATCTCCCAAGAAGAAGAAAATGCATATTACTAAAGAAATAGAAGTTTTAAATTAACAAAAGACATTTATCAAGTAGTATTCACAATATTAAATAGCAATTAAATTGTCTAAATCAGTTATAATTCAATATTTTAATAAAAAATTAGATCCAGCGCAGGCATGTATTGCAACTCTAACAAACCTCCATGTGGTCAATAACAGACCGTTTTATTAGTTCTGAACCAAAACCATTGACTTCTATTACTAGTAATGAATTGAAAAATTTTGAATTCCAGTTTTTAGATACAGAATTAAATGATTCAAATTTTGACAATTTTTAATTGCGAAGGTAAGGCTAAAATTTGCAGAAAAATATTTTAGACGTTCACTATAGTGTCACTGACTTGATGATAAAACTTCTGATTTATGTACAAAAAGAAGTCGTAGTAATTATACGTAATAAATAATTTTGAGACAAATTGGAAAATTTACCTACCCATAATCGAAAATAACAAATTTGAATATTCCGCCTGTTAAAATTAATTTTTGTACCCATAACTAGTGGCACTCCAATCAACGTGATGCCAACTGATAATACAGAAATTCTTATTATACTTTCCTCTATGACTCACTTCGAGAAATATAAGCAGGTTATCTTTATCTATGAACACAAGCCAGACTCACTTTAGCTAATGTATGATTGATTTTGCATATTTTCATTTTTAATGACTTTAAAGTTAATATTTTGGGATATTTTATAATATGTATGGACATTAAAGGCAATATTATAGTTGTGTCAGCTGACACCTCTACACTTTTAAGGTTCCTGGCGTTTGCTGCGTCCCGATGTTTCTCGTGATGCACCTCTTGTGCGTTTTCCCGATGGACCAAATGAATGTAAATACCGCTACTAATGCTATTTTATATACAGTAAAAGTGTATGTTTATTGCTTCTTCTTGGACTATAAAGTTGTTGTTAACTGCTCCATTTTTAATCGTAAGAAACGAGCCCACGACCATGAAATCAAAGTTTTCATAATATTTCGACTGAGTTACACTGTATGACAAGCGTTTCGATAAACAAGTTATCGTCTTCAGATACCGAATTCATGAATATCACGAACAGTTCAAGAAACTCCTGCTTATTGAGTTACACGATTAAAACTAGATCAAATATTGGAGCTTTTTGATTTTTTTGGTTTATATAGCCCTATAGACTTGTATGAACCCTGACTAGCAATACTAATCCAAACGCTTTTCAAATCCAGCTATATCTTACTATGTCTTTTGAGTCATACTTCCTACATATTTGACTTCATTATCTTCCTTGTAATTTTCTATTCGTCTAAGATATGTCTTAGCTATTCATGTCTATCAATTTCGACCAATTTCGAGGATCGTTTTTAATATCGTTGGTAAACTTCAAAATAAAATGAATCAAGGTCTTCATATAGCTACTTCTATTTTAGAAATTTCTCGTTAGCTTCTCATTCTCTTGTATATATGAGTGAAACCATTTCTAGGGTTAGATCTCACGTTCCACTATCAATATGATAACGAGGTGAACAAATCTGAATCTAAGAAGAAGAATTCAATTGCCTGAGCCATCCTCTAATATGCTGTTGAACTCACTATCGGATTCAAAATTAATTATTTACATTCCTCATTTTATAATGTTCCCTTTAAACGTTTTATGTTCATGTTTGTATCAAAATACCTGTTTCTCTCGTTTTTTACTTTTACCGCAACTTCTTGCATTCCATATTCATTACATATAAACATTTATTATTGATATTGTCATCACTACTTATTTAGGTGACGGGTTTTCCTTTAGCTTCTGGGATTTTTTCTCTCATCAGTTTTAGTTTTATTAAGATTTACTAACTGATAGAATCCAATTAACTGTCTCAACCCTTACTTCGTGGAATCTCCTCATATTAGTGTTTTAAGTGAAACTCACTGTTTCTAGTTAATTCCACAATATAATAAAAATTGTTGAAAATTCTAAAAAATTCACAATTGTTCCGATAAATCAATATCATCGTCAGAATGACAGAGGTCTACCTTATGTTTAGTAGTTATTTTTGGCTAGACCAAGAAGGGACCTAACTTGTGATTGACTTAATATATGTTAATAGAAAAAAAAAGATGTGATATTACAAATATTGAAGCTTAGATATTATTAGCCCTATGGTGATATCCTGGATATCATTTTTCCAATTAAGATCAGTATAACTGTACAACGATATAGAAAACCAGGAAAACTCTATCTTCTGATCTTTACAATTATCACTTAAGAAGACAGTTTAATAGTGGAGAACTCCCTAGATTTATCTGTTCATTGACAAATGTAATTTTGATAGAGATATTAATACAATTAGACAAATAGCAACATCCAACGGTTACCCATTACATATGATAAATAAGCTAATTAATAAAAAAGAGGAAAAAGTGGCATTACAACTAATATTTCCTAAACAAACTGATAAAATAAAAACTTATAAAATCATCACATATGCTGGAAATATTTCGAATATTTCAAAGATAATATATTTAGCAACGGATACAACAATTTCTTTTAAAACAGAAAGTAACGTTAGTACAAAATTATTAAATGTAAAAACAAAAATACCACCATTAAAGAAATCAGGTAAATATAAACTCAAATGTCCAGAATGTAATGCAGTCTATTTGGGTCAGACCCTTAGAAATTTTGAAATCCGATACAGTGAACTTACGAGCATACAGATTAAAACAACCAGATAAATCCCACTACGCAAAACATCTACTCGACACCAATCATTCATTGACACCTAACACAGAACTAGAAGTGTTGCATATTTGTGAAAAGAAACAAGAACTGGATTTCTTTGAAGACATTTAAGAAACCCACAATATGTAGTTGTCAATTAACAGATAAATCTAGGGAGTTCTCCACTAATAAACTGTCTTCTTAAGTGATAATTGTAAAGATCAGCAGATATAGCTTTCCTGGTTTTCTATATCATTGCACAGTTATACTGATCCTAATTGGAAAAATGATATCCAGGATATCACCATAAGGCTGATAATATCTAAGCTTCAATATTTGTAATATCACATCTTCTTTTTTCTATTAACATATATTAAGTCAATCACAAGTTAGATCACTTCTTGGTCTAGCCAAAAATAACTACTAAACATCAGGTAGGCATCAAATGATATGTAACTTCTGTCATTCTGACGATGATATTGATTTATCGAAACAATTCTCAATTTTTTAGAATTTTCAACAATTTTTATTATATTGTGGAATTAACTAGAAACAGTGAGTTTTATTTAAAACACTGATAGAATCAAGCTGTTCAAAAATATCTTCATATTATTGTTATTAGGAAAAAGAAAAACCCATCTGATTCCTTATAATCTCTTGTCATCTTGGTAGAAGAAGAACCAGACAAAATCCAAATCAACCTTCATTGCAAACAATTTGACGTGCGATTCGTTCCAGAAAAATACTTGTCCCTATTGTATGTGAGAATCAACAGTTCATTATATAACACCTGTTATCACATGTGTGTATTTACATACATTCCTAGTTACCCATATTTTTATGAGTCTTGAAAACATATAGTCCATTTTCAGGCCATAAGTAATTTAGCATCTAACATATTGAAATCAAGTTCTCAAATATATGACGCATACGTCTATGGTTTCTATCGGATTCTGGTTATTGTTTGATATTTTGGTGAATATGTCAGTGAATATTTTACATACTTTTCTAGGAGTATTGGCGCATATTACTTTCTCTCTTTTAGGACAGTCTCTAATTTCTAGATGTTGACTAGTGAACAATGTAATTGATTGAGCAGCTTTTGTTTTCTCCTTGTATTTTTGTGATAATTATATCATTAGCTGTGGAGCCACCCGGATTTTCTTTAGTGTAATGTAATTTTCAAGTATTCCATCGAGAATGTTTCTACTTTTCCTGTCAGTCTGAACATTTTATTCACAAAATTTCCCCAACCAAACTCTTTTATCACCGTTTAGGCATCCAGCAATATACTTGCCTTTTTTAGTTTTCAATGTTGTATGAAAAATCATTTCGGGGATCTGATAAGTCTTGGAAATTTGATTATTACTAAGAAAAAATAAGACTTTACTTGAAGCTGCTGATTGGATAATCTTTTTTTATCAGTGTATCTCAAATAAATGGTTCTCAAAATATTGAAACTAAACCCAAACAGATTGTATAATATGCGCATATATAATCTATCATATACATACATATTCACGTAGATAAATCCACTTTAATATCTATGTACGTATATGTACATCTGCGCATCAGAATCATGTGGTTTTGTGGGGCATTAACTCAAAGAGAAATGGGTTGATTCTACGAACTCAAGCCATTTTTAAGTTGATTTTGTACCGAAGGATTTTATTAGAAAATTTTCGATTGAAAGTATATGAAATATTAGTGTTTTTAAATGAAACTCACGGTCTCTAGTTAATTCCACAATATAATGAAAGGTATTGAAAATTCTAAAATATTGTCAAAGTATAATTATAATCCAACCTAGTTAACTTTCCAATGCAGTTAACAAAGGGTAGAATCAATTATCAAATTCAAAGCATCTTAATATACCGATAAGGGTTCGTTGCATAAGCAAGGAAGCGTATTATTATAAACCCATTTTTCTATTGTTTTATTGTTTTCTAAGTAATGACAGTATGTTATAATGCCGTTAAGCACTGCTCAGAATAACCTCATGACAGGAAAACGGGAAAATTCGACGTTATCTGGAAATCGCAGTTGCATGATGTATAGGCACAACTAATGACTATTGTGACAGACGATTATTTACCGACGCGTCGTAATTTTTCATTGGTGGAAATGAGACATCGTTAGTAAGCATCCATATACACATACATAAAACTCGGAACAAAAAATAAATTACGCTATAAGAAATCATATATTCTTTGTTGGTAGAGGTGGCATAGTTACATTATGCATAAATATAAGTCCTACGTGATAACATAATATATCGTTTTCAAACAATATTATTCGTTTTATAGAAAAAATGTTCAAAAAATGTATTAGAGCATTGGTTCCCAACGGTAGCGATACCGGTTAAATTTTTGTTCTCTTCTATAGGGAGCGGTGGTCCAGAAAAGGTTGGGAACCACTGTATTAGAGACTTCGTACTTGAATTAGTTGTTAATATTCTGAGGACTTAACTTAAAAAAAATTTTGTCGAGTTACCGACTGTCAAGCGGCTATCCTTAAACCAATTGTTTACTCATTATTCCAATTACCTCTTCAGAGCTGACCAAACAAAATTTGATCACACTATTGAAAGTCAAATACAAAGTCATCAAATCTCATCTACATTGGGTTTGTCAATAATTGAAATAATTCGTTGACTATTAAGTTCTGGGTCTACATACACAGATGGTTCCGCGAAAGATATTTTTTGTGAGTATAAATGTTCGCTAGTTCCTTCTATCCATTGTTATGTCGATATTCCACTCTTTCTCCTGATCTCTGGTAAGTACCTGAATGGTCTCTTAGCCATCTTGTCAAATAAATTTTCATGACATGTCCGTAACATTATATCTGTCTGGGTACTACTCTTTCTGTTTTAAATATACTCCTTGTGGTCATTCTGGTATGTTAGAATGCTGAAACATTACATGATCTTCTCAAGAACTCTATTTCCACTGTATCTATCATCTTTATAACTTTTCTGTAAATTACATACCCACATACGGAAGTTTAAATAAGCCCTACAATAGTTTTAGTTTTGTTTTGATGTTTATTTGAGTTGATCGCAGTAACAATTTTAATAATCGGATGGCTTCTTTTCTTGATATGCCCTTTTATTTACTGACTACATTTCTAGACTTCTAAATAAGAGTCGACAAAGTCGACGAAAAAATCGGAGTCTTAAGGCGCAATTCCACTAGGGCAATAAAAGGCAACATGTAGCATGCTACACGTCGTCTAGTGTTTCCTAATTGTAGATATGCGACTATGCCGCAAACATTTAAACAATGTTGCACGAACAACTTATTGCTCACTGTCGCATGCGCTTTGTATATCAATTCAATAGAAGCAACAAGCAACTCCAGTTTACGGCATCATGTCTATACAAACGGTTGCGGGGGCTGCATATTTGGTGATCGCATTGAATAGAAAAAGGAAAAGAAGGAAGCCGAGGTGGTGGAAGAGACAACTATACATTGGAGGTCAAAAAGCTCAGAATAAGTTTTACGACAAATTGATTGCTGACGATGAGGCTCTGTTTCGAAATTATACTCGAATGAGCCGAGAAGATTTTGAATACTTATTGAGGAAGCAATACCACCTCGTATTAAGTTATTAGTAACATTAAGATATTTGGCTACTCGCGATAGCTATCCTTCACGTATATATTTGTTCCGGATATCTGAACCAAGCAATTCACGAATTATTTCAGAGGTATGCAGAGCTCTGATCAACATCTTATATGATTTTGTGAACGCGAGTATCATTATGATTACTAATGTTAAATGTTTTATTGTTCTTAAAAAATAGCTTTTATAATGTTATTTTTTATAATTCGCGTATACAAGAGACTTCATTATAATATTGTTTACAGTGTCACAATGAAGCTCTTTGAAAACTGTTATAGTAATTTTTAGTGTACAGTTGATTATTGAATTTAGTTATATTTTTATTTGACATTTGACTTTAACCTTGACACAAATTATAAATAAAATGGTCTAGCCTTGTTCTAGCTAGCAAATTATTATATTAAAGGTAAATTAGAATGATTTATATATTAAAAATATTAATGAATAAAGTACGCTAAGGTTTGTTTATCAATGATTTGTCAATTATTTATTTTTATATTGTATAGGATCAATATATAGGTATACAAAACGTTCGATTTTTGGGATAAATTACCAGATATCTATGTGAAGATGTATTACAGAAATAATTCTGTTCATGATATAATATGAATAGATCGCAAGAGCATATACGAAGAAGCTCTTTTCTAAACATAATCACCTCTTTTTGCTTAAATGAAAGTTTGTTTACAATTTACACAATTATTCGGTTATAATATGTCAAAAGTCAGAAGTGCTGAATAAAACCATCTGTGATCTGACCAATTAGGAATCTACAGAATTGGCAACTTAAATTCAAACCACTCCTCCTAGTTTAAAAACAGGTATTATATGAAATTCTATTTTATTTAATTAATTGAAAAGATGCGAATTATAAAAAATATTGTGTAAAACTCGTGTCACAATGACTTTCTGTAGTACTCGTGATTTGCACAACGCACCGCGAGGCGGTGAGTTGTGCAAACTTCACTCAGTCATTGTGACACTTGTTTTACAAATAACTATTGGAACGTATATCCGTCCATTCGTTTTAAGCATCGGCGCACAAAAAATTTGATCTTTAACATTTATTGAATTGTTTAGTTCAAACCATGAAACATAGTCATATATAACTGGATTGAGCAATCCGTATTCAGTTGTGCAGTGAAGACAGAACGAAAAGTACAAGAGACTCAAACCGTTGTATTGGTAGGTATTGGTAACGTTGCCACCGTGTCTCTCTCCAAAGAGTGGTCACTTTTGTGCTCATTTCTATATATCTATATTATGTTATAAAAGGTGAGATGTCGACATAAGGTTATTTGTCGCTGGTTTCGTTAGGTTAGTTTCGGTTTTCACACCTACTTCTTCTTATTTTGAAAAGAGATAGCGGCAATAAAATATTATACAACAAGTAAAGTTTTACTAAACGAGCGACCGAAGCGAGCGAGTAACTTAAAAAGCTATATGAGTTGAGTAAAACTTCTATTCTTACGAAGTGTGTATACTATTTTTTGGCATTTTGTATTGTGCACAGCTACTGTTACCGTGTGCTGCTGTCAGATTGGGTGATTCACTATATTCATATATCTTGATAGTGGCGCAATTATTCAAATAAGCCACATTGGTCTAGGGGTAGAGTAGGAAAGCGAAGAGGACGACCCGGGTTCGACTCCCGGCCGAAACATATTTTTTTTTAAATTTATATTAATTAATCTCTCTTAAATGCGCGAACCATAAATAGTGTGGGTGACTCACTACATAATTGCACAGATTATCTGCAGGTACTAGGTTCACATGGTAACTAGATACAGAGACGGTTTAAAATTTTAAAGCAAACAAACTGTCTCTGTAGAAACCTGACATATGTTTGTTTATTATCATAACCACAGTTAACAAGCTTCATTTCTGTTAGTCGAATTAAGTCGAAGTTACATACTAACGAGCGAAATGATTCATGCTACTGAAAATAACTTAGAAAATAGCTTTGAATAAATTTATAATACGGCTCAAGATGCGTCTACGAGCTTACTTCCGTCAAAATCCAAGGTAAAGTACAAGAAGTTATATGAAATCTTTTCTAATATGAGAAGGATGAAGAACGAATTTAGAACTGATGAGAATATAGAGATAATTTCACATATTTTTTATAAGGTTGTTTATACAATGTCTTTTATTATCCTAGGCAAAAGCTTTTAAGGCATCCAGTTTATGGTTAATATATTCCATGTTAAAGAGTACTAGTTGAAGAAATCAAAAGTTTTACTAATGGAAAACGTCACGAATCTTTCAAATGACGTTCCAGACGAAAAGTTCTTGCTAGTGAAAGTGGTACTAATATTTGGTTTGAATGGGACTTGTCGGCCTGCAGCATTGTGTGACTGTTACGAAATCGCACACTGGTTTAGTCTCTAAATCCCAGTCTGTCTAATACTATTTATAAAGTTTAAAATTTTGGTGGGAGGGCACCAATTTCTAGAAAGGACTATTGCTTTTTTGTGCTTATTTTTATAGAGATTTCTAAGAAGGCCGTTGCTTGTTGGGAGCCGCATACTAGAAGTTTTCGGATTCCGAAGGTTTGAGAAGGTAGTTTTAATATATAAGAGACTACCTACCAGCGGCGCATCAGAATATAGTATGTGCATATAAGTGCATAAATAAATCAAGTAAGCAGATATACCGTGTGTATAAATATACCCCACCCGTTGTGTTAAAAACTATATAAATAAATAAGAAAAACATTACATTGGTGTCAGGTGTGGGGTAATAGAAATAAATAGTAAGCTAGACATGGCCAAGAAACTAAGTGACTTGAAAGTGATGGGATTGTTAGCAGAATAGGAAAATTGATATTTGGAAATGTCCGGTAAGCAGAGTGAATTAGTCGAAAGACTGAAAACATCGCTGGAAAGCGAAGGTTTGGATCCAGAGACATTTCTATGGACATGGACAAGATGTCTGCTAACATGTACCTGAAGATTTCTGCTATGAAGATCGATATTTCCGTTAACATGGACGAGAAGATTTCCAATATGAAAAACGATATCTATGCCGATATCTTATCATTGAAAAATGGCATTGCTGTTGACGTCGCATATGGAATTTTGTCTCTAAAATCGGACATTGATAATAATATGACAACGATGAACGAGAAAATGAAATTGGATATCGAGAAAATCATAGAGTTAGAGAAGAAGATGAAATATTTAAGAACACAAGACACGCCAGCAGAAGAGACGAAGATCGAATAAATCAAATCTTGCAAGTTACTAATACTTCCCATTGTAGAAGACATTTGCAGTTTTGCCCGAGTTATAGCCGCAACGTTTGATAGTAAGACGTCGTGGACCAATTATGTAAAACAGTTTGAAGGAGCCGCTAGAGTGAATAATTGGTCCGATAAATAGAAAGTAGTGAACTTAACCATCACGCATCGGGAGACGCTTTAGATGTACTTCAGACGCTACCCGTTGAAGGAACTGATGCCTTCACGCAGCTCAAGAAGAGGTTGGACATGCGACATGGTCACGAACATCTAGAACACTTGTACCAATCCCAGCTGAAGAACCGAAGGGAGAAACGTGACGAAACCCTCCAAAAGTATGGAGCAGATATTGCCGACTAGTTCTATTCACTTATCCATTAGCACCAGAGATGGAATGAATGTTTGGGCATCCAGGTCTTTATTGATAGCTTTCGTGACCCCGTTATGCAGGGGACGCTTCGTTTAGCCCATCCCAAAACATTGGTCGATACATTGACTACTGCTCTGGAATATGTCCCGAAGGTTTCGAGATATAAAAAAGTTTGAACCATCCAAGAAGAAGGTAACGAGGACAGACTTGACCAGATCGTCAGTTTTTCAAAAAGTATGATGGACAAGAAGCCGAAAAAGATCTGATGGCGGAATTGAGGCAAACTAGGGGATGTACGCAGTTCGTGTAAGCGCCCCAGGACTCCTGCAAATCAAGAACTCCACTCACAGAAAAACTAGAACGGGTCGGCTACTAGGGGGCTGCACCGAACCAGGATCGTTCCAAAGACCCTCTCATACTGAAAGCCTCTCTCAGATGTCTAAACGATAGTGTATTAGTGGTTGGCGAAGTGAATGGCAACAAATATACTCTGCTGGTAGACACTGGATTAACTAGAACCATTATACGGCCAGTGATAATAACCTCCAAGAAGAAGTTTCTACCATCGGGACTTCGACTGCATATCACCACAGGGGAGAGTGCCAACATTCACGGAGAGACACAAATCTAATTGGGAATTGGCGCAGAAAAGTTCACGCATACGGTAATCGTAGCTGACATTGAAGAAGACGTGATTCCGGGAATGGACGTAATGAATCTACACGGTTTCCAGTAGTACTTTAGAAACAGAACCATTAAAATAGGTTCCAAGGAGATATTCCTTCATCCATATGACGGCAGCAGGGTGTTGGAAGCTATACAGGAAGATACCGTCCTACCTGCAAGAAGCGAAACCCCGGCACGGCTACAGTGATTCATAGAGGAAGGTACACCGGTTATGATAGAGCCGAGGAACCACCACGAAGAGGTTGGCAAAGGAGGTCTAATTGGAAAAGGATTGGTTACGTCGGCGAAAGAGATCTCAATACGTGTGATAAACGTTACCCAATTAACATCAAGAAGGAAACTAGGATTGGCTCCTGCGTACTAATGATGTCTATAGTTCGTCAAGCAACGACAACTGTCAATTCCAATGTCAGATTAGAATAGATGTTATAAGTAGCTGGTCAATTCATGAATCGTGTTGGGAAAAAGAGAAAGAGAGAATTTACCTAGCAGTATTGGGGCCAATTCGTACCAAAAGTTGGGAAGATTGGTGGAACATCAGCAGTCAAACACAAAATCGATACTGATGATGCCAGGCCAAGTAGGCAATTAGCTCGAAGTCTAGCTCGAGTGAAGAAAGAGGAAGCAGAAAAAATAATTCGAGATATGGGAGAAGAGGAAGTAATAGAACCGAGTACTAGTCCATAGGTGTCTCCAGTAGTGCTCGTCAGGAATAAGAATGAAACTACGAGATTCTGCGTGGACTATCACCAGCTAAGCAACGTGACGAAGAAAAACAGCTATCCTCAGCCCCGAATCGACGATACGCTAGACACTTTGGTAGGAAGCAAACTGTTTTCCACCTTGGACCAGAAGTTTGATTATTGGCAAGTAAAAATGGACCTAGAAGTCAAAGACTGCTTTTACCACCGGATCTGGATTATAGTACTTCAACGTCATGTCATTCGGGCTCTGTAATGCGTTCGCTACATTCGAAAGACTCATGGAAAATGTCTTGAGAGGGTTATCTCGGAAGACATACCTGGTCTATTTATTTGGACGACATCGTAGTACTGGGGAAGACATTTGACGAACACTTAAAGAATTTGGAAGATGTATTCAAGCGACTTAAATTTACCCAGGTCATGTTAAACCCTAAGAAATGTCAGCTATTACAAAACCTAATCAACTATCTAGGTCATATAGTGAGCAATGGATCAGTGGCAGATGATCCGGAGAAAATTTCTTCCATTCAGCAATGGCCGTAACCAACCAACGTAACCAAATGAGGAGTTTCTATGGACTTTGAACATACTATAGAAAATTTATCAGGAAGTTTCGAGATACTGCTAATCCATTTACTCGACTAACAGAAGAAACAAGAGCTTTGCATTGGGACGAAGACTGCCAAACGGTTTTTGAACCTTGAAGAGACATTTAACCATAGCGCCGATATTAGGATATCCATTACCAGAAGGAGACTTTATTATTGTCACTAATATAAGCAACGTAGAAATTGGAGGACTGTTCTCACAGATCCAAGGAGGACAAGAAATAGACAAGGAATATATCAGTAAAGTCATCTCCACACCAGAACGAAACTAATGGGCCACGAAAAGAGAAATTTTTAATCCGAACTGATCATGCAGCACTCAAATGGTTGATCCAGTTCAATAAACCCGAGGGCTAGATCGCTAGATGGATTGAACGACTTCAAGAATACGATTTTAACATCGAACATCGAGCTGGTGTGAGTCACCGAAAAGCCGACTCTCTGTCTAGACGTCCGTGCCCAGCAGACTGTTTTCACAGGAACAAGGCGGAATTTAAGGCAGCTGCAGTTTCAAGAATTATAGTAGTCGATGAAGAATGGTCACCTGGAGTCCGTGAAAACGATTATTGTTCCTAGATGAGAAAAGCTAGTTATCCCGCCGAGAGTGGCCGATGCACTGAGGAAGGACTAGTGTAAGAAACATATTACTTGTGCTATGAGTAATGGAAAACATCGCAAGAGAATAGCACACATCAAACAATATAATGTTGGAAGCCCCTTATTAATCTGAAATTAGTGTTTATAAGTTTTCGTATACGCCACATTGTGGATTTTCCCAACTTGGTTTAGTATGTATATCTGAGTCTTACTCATGCTAGTCTTCTACTTTCAGATATTCTGTTTCATCTGTGTTTATATTTAGACCCCATGTTTTATATTTTTCTTTTAATTTTCTGAACATATAGTCAGCGTTGTGCTCGTCACTGGCTTTAACAATAACTTGGTCGGCGGCGAATAAGAGTGTTCTCATCCAATTGGATTTATATTCCTGCTGTTTCAATTTTTCAGTTATAGATGGCTTTTTGGATGTATATTTGAAGCAAGGGGGTGATAAGAAGCATCCCTGTTTAAGGCCTTTTGTTGATTGGAATATTTCTTATCGAATATATCCCATTTTCTCCAAGCTCTTTGCGGCCTTACATATGTTTCATATGGCGCAGACATGAATTTTACTCAGGAAAACCCTTGTGTCGTTAGTATTTCAAAGAATTTCTTTATAGGTACTGTGTCAGCACATGATTGACCATCACGAAACTGCTCTTCCATATCTATATCTATTTCGTTTCTAATAACAAAATATTTATAATACCAAGTTGATTTCCATCTCTATTATTCCACCCCCTATACAACAAAACGAATATAAATGACAGTATCCAATAGCGAATCTCGCTAATCTCGACCCTCACTGCCGATTATCTTTCGATTATCGGTCGCAGTCTGGACTATGTCGTCGTTTACGATGGCTATTCTGAAACAAGGTTTAAACTAATGAAGATAAAAAGTGGTCATTTGTTTGAAAACATTCGGAAAGCACATTCATTTATCACAATAAATTAGAATTGATTTATATTTTTTTCAATATTAAACTGTTTTTAATAACTGTCTTTCATTGATAATAATGCTTAGTTTTGATAAATTTCACTTATCTATATTATGTATCTATACTATAATAATAAAACAGCAAATTACCTTGCTGGTGTTTATGTAGTATTTCTCATACATTTTTATGTGCCCATTATACGAGAAATGGTAAGCAAACTCTATTGGGTCAAACTTTTATGGAAATGTCTTTTTCTCCATATTTTTGCATAACCTATATATGAATTCACTATATGTGGATATACGTTTAGTTAGACACATAATTATAATTTAAAATGAAGTTTGTCAGATTGTTACGGATTATTGCCTTATTAATTTCATGAAAAATATTCAAATCTTCCTATGAGGTCTTGAAGAAACTTCAACAAAACGCAGCTTTCACTCCCTTGTATGTATTAGTAACTATGTTAATCAAAAAATTCAACAATGGAATTATCATTGCGCCTGATAGAATAATATTAGATAAAGTCCAAATTATATTATTAACTCTTTATATGAAGTTTACTTACAGTTACAAAACATTCACAGGTTCTCTGGCCAAAAACTTACAAGGGTTTCACTGATACATCTGATTCCAGCAATAGAAGGCGAGATGCTATATTTCATATTTATCAGTTGATTCTCTGATGAAATTATTACCGAATGAATTGATTTCACGCAGATACCTCCCTATAGTTCTGATCTAAGTCCTCTCAATTGATTTTTGTGGAGAAATCCGAGATATTCAAGAACAAAACGAAGTCAAGAGAAATGTGTCAACAAGTTATCAGCAATCTTTATTGAGATAAAAGGAGTGCCAGCAGGGTGATGGTCGGTATCTCAACAACATTATTGTTTCTAAATAACTTTCCAGTCCAATGAAACATAAACAACAAATTCAGTTGTTTTTATTGATATTCAGCATGTTTGAATAATAATATTAATAGTATTCACAGCATATACCTTAGGGTTTCATCTACATATTCCATAAGAAACTCTAAATTTTTAAAGCTATATCGAATACAATATAAACATGTATATTAACTATATTATGAACTTTCTCTTCAAATTCCTTTTGTTTACTAATACAAATTGCTTTATCTTGCCAACAAACGAATCTATAATTTGTTTTAAATTAGATGAAAAGCTAGACGCAAATAAACATTATAAGCGGTACATATTCTCTTATGAAACTTAATACGGCCAAAATTAATAAATCCAATCTCTATCCATCTCTGCCAATTTAGTACAAAATATCTTCCTATACACATTCTAGAAGGGAGAAATTTGATAATGTTCGTCGTCGGTAATTTGATTTGGAAACTACGACATGCGATCGATGTAAGTCATTGATTGAGATGTAGGTAGACTGCCAGAGTCGTAATTTCTTTGACTTTCGCTGACATCCATCTTTTTTCTTTTGGAGTGACATTTCGCACAGTAACGGTTCCACAAAGGACACAATTGCAATAATAATTATTATCATTCATATTGTATCAATGAAATGATTATTAAACATTCCGACAACATCTCACATTTAATATTCACTTCCACTTGATTAGTATGAAACCTTATCATCCATTTTGTATTAAAATGAATTTGGTCATTTAATAATTCATATTTTGAATCTGAGATGTATATTTTCATTACCAGATCTCCAAGATAATCTAATACATGTTTTTTGTACAAAAATGGCTGGCTTTATAACACCACGAATATTGAATTACATTTTCCCAGCAAACGTGACATTGTCTATTCACACTAGAGATTGCAAAAGGAATATTTCACAAGCTATAGAGCGCAAAGTCTGTCTTCTTTGCCCTCGTCAGTACAGAACGTTTGCATTCTCCCCGAGTGTTTAATCTGGTCAGAAAAAGAATTGGTTACAGTTTGTTCATTGTTACCATGATTACAATAACATGAAATTAATGAATTTTCTCCATAAAAGTCGTAGATGCTTCTAATTACGTAAAAAACAAATGTAAGTCATAATTGAAGACTGAAGAGAAATTAAACGACCTGTTAGGTATTTCTAAACCATCAACAAGTTCCCTCAAAGATAAATATAATTCAGGTTCAAATTCACACTACACCTGGACTTGCACGGGCACAGGAGGTCGAAATGGAAGAAGGCACCCCTGACAATCCAGTAGGAGGCAAGTTCAAATCGCAGTAGGAGAAACTTCTCTCAAAAATTCGAAACCAATTACTGCCAAAAACCTAGATATGTTCAAGAAGAGAAACGAATATTTAAATGCCTTTACGTCAATTCCTCATAGCAACGAAATGGAAGTGGCTGAAGTCACGCCACTAGATTTTATCAAACAAAAAAAAATATATGAAATTCACTAGGCTTATTAAATAAACGACAAAAAATCAACAACAAAAGAGAACAAATATGAGTCGCTATCGGAAATATCGCACGAAGAAATTCAAGTAACCGCACTTTCTCAAAAAAAAGAGGGAAAAGAAAACAAATTCTGAAAATATAACTCTATATCGGACCACTCTGACGAAGACATAAACAAACATTGAATCAAAAAGCCAAAATCGAAAGAAACAACAAGCGCAAACAAAAAAAAACGAACTCAGCCTCTACCCCATAATACAATGCCACAGCAGACAGTTGTGGGGTCATGTAACGTCGAACTGTGAGAGGACCCCAAAATGCCTTAAATAGGCAGCATCACATCTCACTCCAGAGTGCCCAAAGGACAGGCCGAATCCTGCGAAATGCGCAAATTGCAACGGTAATCACCCCACTAACGCTGAGAACTTTCCCGAATATATCAAACGAAGAGAATGGCTCGATCAGAGATGATCAAAAAACCCAACACAAAAACCAGAAACAACAAGATACATACCAGCCCCAGTTCCCACGATCATCCCCTGGAAGCAAAATGTACGTGCCGAAAAAGATGACTTCCCGAGCCTACCTTCCAAGCCGGTTTCCAGAGTCCCACAACAAACCAACACCACCCAGCCCCGAACAAACCAAGAGGGAAATCTCCAAACAACAGAAATCTCAAAGTTTACCAATCTGAATAACATATTTCAAGAATCAAATTCTATGGTGAATCTGGACGAACTAACCAGGAAGGTAGTCAGTCACGAGATGTAGAAAGGTACAAACAAACTGGAAAAATTCACGATATACCGGGTCTCTCATTATATTCTGACTGTTTTTATGAGCTTATATCTTCCAAACGGTTCTAGATAATAAGATGCGGGTTTCACAGTTAGGTTTAAAATTACCGTAAGTTTTGTTGTGACACATTTATATAAATGACCTACTTCCGGTTTACCCGCTATAAAAGTGGCGTATTTTCAGAATACAGTAGATGTAATTTTTCAAATAGGACACCCTGTATATTTAGCAATTTCTTGAAAGACGCATATTTTTACTTTATAGCGGTACCTTAAAGTTTAAAATCGGTGCACAGAAAGCGAAGTTAGATAACTTTAACTGGGATACTGTAATGATTCAGATATAAAGTTGGAATTGTCATAAACAAAAACTTTATAAAATAGTAACTAAAAGTGAACAGTAAAAAACATGTTTTAGGTCACTCTGAAATAAATGTTCGATGTGTTTTCCTTCTTGGTCTATAAATTTGTGGAATCGAAAAATTAAGTTGTCAAATGCTGCTGTCAGCATTTCAAGAGGAATATTTTCCATTACCTGCCGTATGTTATTTTTTAATTTCTCAATAGTAGTAGGGATCGGGTTGTAGACTCTATCTTTCACATTTCCCCATACAAAAAAATCTGGAGTAGTCAGGTATGGAGAATTTGGAGCCCATTCTATTGGACCACTCCTACCAATCCAATTATTTCCAAATTGTTGGTTAACAGATTCTCTTGCTATGTTGGAATAATGGGGTGGAGCCCCGTCTAGTTGAAAGTAAACATTTTAGTTTAAAATACCATCTTGTTCTAACTGGGGATGGAAAAAGTTTTCCAACATATCGGTATAATTATTACCACGAACTGTATTTTCTGCAAAAAAAGGACATATAATTTTTCACTAGACACTGCACACCAAACATTAACTTTAGGAGAATCTCCTTCATGTTGATGAAATTCTCTTGGATTTTCTAATCCCCAAATTCTACAGTTATGTTTATTAACTCGTCCATTCATATGGAACACAGCCCCATCAGACATGAAAATTTTAAAATTTGGATATGCTCTCTACAAATCTGTTAAAGTTTCACACATAAACACTCTTTTAGCATGGTCCCGATCGTTAATTTTTTGTAGAACTTGAATTTTGTAAGCTTTAAATTTGAGAACTTTCAGAATTCTAAAAACTTTAGTTTTGTCCATTTCCAAATTTGATGCTATTTTTCTAATTGAAATTTTCAGATGTCTCTGTACAAGCTGATGAACAGATAACATTTCTTCTGAATTTCCATTTACAGCTCTCCTTTTTCTAGATATAGAAGCAGCATTCCTAAATTTGGTTAACCATGTTTTAATGGTATTTGTAGCAGGAGCATTTTTATTGAACTGTCTTCTAAATCGTCTTCTAGTCTGAACATAGGATTGAGTTTGGGCATATAAAAATATTGTTTGAGATTTTTCTTGTGCTGTATACTACATTTTGAGAGATTAAACACTTCAATTATATTGAATATAAAACACAATGTGGCGTTCTATCAATGATTGCAATATCTTGTGATGTGACATATTAACGCCTCCTTGATTATTATTTATTAAAAAGATATCTGAATCATTACAGTATCCCAGTTAAAGTTATCTAACTTCGCTTTCTGTGCACCGATTTTAAACTTTAAGGTAGCGTTATAGGTCGGTCGTCCTTTAGATGCGTGTTCGTCCGAAATGCTTTCGTCAGAAATTGGACGAATAATTTCGTCAGATTTCGTATTAGTAGGATAGGTTTTCACACAATCCGAATTGGGAAACAGTGTGCTAAATAATGGATGAATATTTTTTGGAAAATGCTTATCTTTGAGACGACGATTAAACGCAAAAAGAAAAAAGTGTTGGGTTCACGATATACTAGCAAAACGAAGAGAATTCGGAGAATTTCATCATTTATATAACGATTTAAAAAATTATGGAAAATAGTTTTTCGATTACTACTGCATTTACATATATTTTAGATGCCATAAGGGAATCAATAGAAAAAACATCAAATTTCCGTGAAACTATTTCACCAGAGGAACGTTTAAGTGTGACTTTGAGGTAAGTGATAAATAGTCTAGTTTTAACATTATAAAGTTTTATTAGTTAGTAAGAATACTTGAACAGAAATGTATTATTTCATTCTGAAAATTCAGAAAACAAGTTGTGAATAGACAACGACTGTTGAGTGAAGATGTCTTGAGAGGAGATGTCTCTGCGTTCAATTGAATAGCGCGGAGCTTCGGAGGATTCTTGAACTGTCAAAGAAAATGGGAAATCCACTGGTATAAATCGGTTAGAATAGAATGATGTTCTGGAGGAATCGCATTCCTGTACATTGGAGATACTGTCGATGTTTCTTCAATGGAACGGTATGATTGTCGGGTGCGTGCATTGTCAATAATTGTTGTTCTTCAATAAATACTTGCTGTATCTTAGTGCTGACCAACATTTGACGATTTTTCGGTACAGCCTTTAAGAATGGCAAAAGACTCATTAAAAATTGGTGTTCTCTATCTCCGTTTTGTCGTCGTGAATATATATCTAGTTTCGCCCTTTCAATTTGCAAGAACTTCTCGTCCATTGCTTGTTTTTCGGATTTCTTATATTTTAGATGACTGTTTGCTTCTTTTTGTTGCCAAGGTATTGTACTCGTGGGTGCACTTATTGAACTTATAGCTTTAGTATTAGATGTGGATGGCTGTTGTATAGCTGGATTTGAAATTTGCTGTGAAGTTTCCGGAATGATTGACTGCGAGTATGTATTGTTTGCAGTCTCCAACATACTTCCTGTTTCAGAATCACTGTTATTATCGCTTATCATTTGTGGGGATATATTTCCATGTAGTTTCCTTCGTTCAACAGTACTAGATAAAAACAACAGTATTTTGAAGTATGGCCATTTTGAAGTAACTACTGATGCTGCCCCATATCCAGATTTTTGTTTTTTGGACTTATTGAATTCTTTTCGAAATGTATCTCTCAGTCCCCTCCATTTGGTTTTTACTACGTCAACTGAAACAAAGAAAAACATATTGATAATGTATGAACATGTTTTAGGTATTTGGCCACGGGTTCAACGTTCAAAGCATTAGGTTATTCGTTTCGAATATCAGACGTAACAGTTGGAAGAATTGTGCATGAAACATCTGATGCTATTTGGAACACGTTACATAATGTACATATGCAATTTCCGAAAAATGAGAACATGCAGTCTATATCCGAAGAATTTTGGAATAAATGGAAATTTCCAAACTGCGTTTGCTGCATAGATGGAAAACACATACGCATTCAGAATCCGAAGCATTCAGAAAGCATGTATCGTAACTATAAACAGTATTTCTCAATTGTGTTGCAAGCTGTTGCCGGGCCAAAGTATATATTTATAGCAATAGATGTAGGTGCTTATGGTAAAGAAAGTAATGGTGGTATTTTCTCGCATTCAAACCTTTGCAAAAACTTGAAAAGGGAGCAATGTGCGTTAAAACATATCGTTCACTACCGGGAACAACTATAAAAGTACCTAATGTTCTGCTGGGAGATGAAGCTTATCCACTCAAAACCTATTTAATGAGACCTTTCCCGGTATAAAAACTAGGACCCACAGAAATAATTTTTAATGAGCGTTTGTCTCGAGCCAGGCAAGTTGTTGAATGTGCGTTTGGAATTATGAGTAGCAAATGGAGATTGTTACAGAAATCGAATGAAGTAATTCCTGACTCTGCTTATAAACTAATTAAATGCATATGCCTCTTGCAAAATATTATAATTGATAGAGAAGGGGAACAGCAAGTTGTTAGTGCCTTCGAGAAAATTTCAAAGCAAACCGATTCAAAAACTGCACATTTTGGAACGTTAGGTGAAAACAGAGCCGCCAGCTCAGCTTATGATATCAGAAATAAGTTTAAAGCTTATTTTTCATCACTTATAATTGCACAAGTGGTTTGTATTTTATTGGGTAAATTTGGGTTGTTTAATGAGAAACTGTTTCCTAGCAATTTGACGAGAATAACTGTCAACTATTAAAAACACGACACCGAAGGTGGAGTGTTTTTAGGTTGACAGTTATTTGAGTCAAATTGCTAAAGGAAACAGTTTAGAATTTGGACAACACAAATTTACCCAATATCAATACAAACCTCGAGTGTAATTCGGCAGGACAATTTGATGAATGAGAAATTTGGACACATATCTTGCAATATTACATTCAATTTCTCGATGGAATTATCTGGCTCAAATGCGTATCTTTTTGCATCGCAAAACATAGAAAATTGTCGCCAGATTGATGATTGCGTGGCAACTGTATTAGTAGGCACACAGGTATTAACAATTTGACTAATTTCGGCGTTCGTAGACACACCGAATAGACTCATTGCTAGTTCTTGAAAATTCAATAAGTTGTTGACAAACATGCCAAACTATTTATTCTGGTAACCAACACCGCGATAATTGATGAACAAATGAATAAATGAAAAAACCACTAGTGTATTTGTCGCTGTAAAAGTTAAAGCTAACTGTCAAAGTAACAATTGCACTGTGGCATATGCGATTTTTTATATATGAGTTAAATTGTCTCAAGAATTGTGTAATCTATAATACAAAATATTCAATTCACTTTAATAACATTTGTGAACTTTTTAATTTGTGAAACTATCTTATCAAAATAAAGATTGTTAATTTAATTGACTTACCATTAATTAATTAATTGTACTTACCATTAGTATTTATTTCAACAGCTACTTCTTGCCACAATTTTCTTTGTATATCCCTCATGTGATATGATTTATCAGTCATATTCCACAAAGGTTTTCTATCATTAACCAAGCTTATTAATTTCTCCACATCCATTTTTAAGCTAGAACGTGTTAACACTCGTCAGAACAACTGCGAAATATCCCATTCTTCGCGGATACGTCGCACATCGCATGATTTCGTCCGAAAACGCACGAATAATTCGGATGTGAAGTAGGACTCTCAATTCATTTAAAAGAAATTGGATTCTTCGCATTTCTTCGTACGATTTCTGACCAAAGTAATTCGGACGAAAACGCATCTATACGACGACCAGCCATAAAGTCAAAATATGCGTCTTTTAATTAATTGCTAAATATACAGGGTGTCCCATTTAAAACAGTCAGAATATAATGACACACCTAGTACCTATAATAACTTTGTTCAATGTATAGATGAATATGACATCTAGACGGGTAGGTAGAAAAATAGGAATTCCAAAACGAATTGTTCTCAAAATAATTTTATGTAACCTACATGGTGTAACAAACAAGCTGCATCTTATCAGACATTTTCTCGGCGTTCATAAATAGGATTGGGTAGGTTAATGCCCTTTAGAAAGTATTGAAAAAAAATTTTTAAAATTGTTTTTAAAGAGTCATGACTCTTCTCTTCTGATATGCTGAATAAGAAAAATGAAATGATGGATATGCGATATTTTTTAATATTGTATCTTCCAAAAGAAAGTATACATACAAAAAGCAAATATTAGTATTCTGAGATATAATTTAGCATAACAGTGGCATTTGAAAAAAATAAACTTTCTTCGTGTACTTACTGTCTCTGTTTTTTGGTATGTAATATTTTAGTATGTTAATTAATGCACCATTTATTTCATGTACTTATTATTTACATAATTCAACGCATTTGGAAAAATTTGATAAAATGTTATTATTTGTTTAATTTCGGTTATGTACTAATGTTATAAATATTGTTAGTAGGCAACTAACTCCCCACGCTCAGGCGTTTGCCTTAGTCTTTGTTCAGTTGTAAAATGTATAATCCTTATATGGGCCCTGTTAAACAAAAAGCAACCAACCCACAATATTTAAATTCAGAGTAAATTAGCTTTTAATTCCATTTTTAATTATTTAATTTTTGAACAAATTTTTCAGGACTCTAACTTATCTATTTATTAGTTAAACTGTAATGTAGTTTTATTATTGTAGAATCAAAACAAAAATATAAATTTTCACAAAAAAAACTAGATAGATTGTGGCTTGGTTTGTTTTTGCTGTTCAAGAAATTACAAAAAAACGATTTTTTTAAATTTTCATGTATAAACTTGAACTTGAAATTTATGAAACGTAAAAAACTTATAAAAACAAATTTATCATTAACTTAGATAAATAGTAGAACATCTGGATTATTTTTTTGATATGTTAATTACTAATTTTCATCTTCAATGGCAAAATCAAGTTGTTCTATATCAAAGCCATCTACATCCTCAATGCTTCTTTTGTTGCCTTTAAGATTGGTATAAAAGTGCAAAGCATCAGATGGAATTAAGTGAATCATTTCATTAAGGTTATTTAATTTTGGTTGGGCTATAGGTTTGCCTTGAGGCCATAGTGGTACCAAAGCTTCATAGGGTGTTCCACCAGCAAATGGCCTTCCCCGAACAGTCTTTTTGATGTTGACCTTTTGGAAGGTATTTGAGAATTTGTTTTGTTTTATGAAAAGATAAAAAGGCTCGTCTCTATCTAGTGTAATGCTTCTGATATGTAGCAAGTTCATTTTTTCTTTCTCTTCTGTCACCTTCCTGTTAACTATATTTTTTTCTAGTTCTTCAACGCTGAAGAAATCGTTGGACTCCATTTTTGTTACAATAAATGGTTTTTTCTTGCAACAACTTCTCATTATATTAATGTAGTCATCTGGAGTGTAAAGCCGCTGACGTCTTTTTAGTTCAGATTCAATGTCGCTAAAATCTGAGTCATTGGGAAGAAAAGTGTGATCTGACATTAAATAGTTCAAAGTGATGGTTCGAAGGTTTTAATTCGTGTGCAAAATAGATTTAAGCAGTAGGGTAATTTTTATGTTCCTATTTTGCCCCCCACATGCATCACTCCGAAGGATTAGGTACTTTACTGTTGCCGGTACGTGATTCTTGATATGTTTCATTAAGCATAATCCTACTTCTTGGGATCCACGTCCAGCCTGGCCTTCAACCCATACGTAACAGTATCCTTGATCTTTTTTACCACTATGTACTCCAGCATTATAAACCCAAAGCTGCCGTTTGTAGAACACTATATTCGTTGGAAGGGTAGAGTTTTTTCCATGTTAAATGTTAAACACTGTCCATCATTTTCTTTAGCACTTTCAAAATCCTGCCTCCGAAGTTAATGAGCTTCTTTGGCTAAAAGTAGATGGGTATTATGCTTATTTTTCAGTTCTTCCTTCGATTCTATATTTTTCTCATTGTCTATTGCAGTTTTTAATTTGTCACATATATTGCATGTGTCTTTCTTGATTGATTTTGTTCGTAAATTGAACTTGCTGTAGAAAATTCTTTTGTAGCTGGCAATGCTAACTGGGGTAGTTTCTTCAGAGCAATACAAATTATACATTTTTTGTAGAGTCATATCTGGTGGCAGAAAGTTAGCTTCAGTTTTATCTCGACAGTAATGCGAAACATAACGTGGTATTCTATTGATCTGGTCGATTACTCTTTGTACACTTGCATGGGGTAGTTTATTTTTGCCTCCCGTAGTTCCTCTCTGGTCAGTTAAAGCAGACCGACCATGAAACTTTTTTAAAGCCGTGTTAACTCTGAACGTTGATATTCCCAAAGTTTTAACAAAGAGTTTGCGACCAACTATTTCTTCGCCCAGCTTATATTTTCTTGAAAAAGTCCTTTTAATGGCATTTCGACCATATAGTCTTTGTTTTGGGAATTCAGACACTGCTGCTGCAATAAAGTTGGTTTGTGCATTGTACGTTTCCAATGACCAATACTTGGTAAACTCATTCTTTCTTTTTTCACTGCTTACTTTTTCATAGCATTTTTTTGGACAGCCGCAAAAATAGTCGTTGAATGGTTTTGGATCCATTTTTCTGCCTTTGTAGTTAAAATATGTCTTGTTACTGTTTTTATTAATCTTCTTTAGGGCTCTATTTTGTGCTATATATTGACGTTTACGACCTCGCTTAGGCCTTCCCGGATTTTCATTTTCTTTAATGGATGCTTCACTGGAGTTATCTGAATTGGAGTCATCATCAGCAACTACATAACGTGATAGATTACCACTGATTTCATATAACGGATCAGCAATAGAATCGTCACTGTCTTCTATGACGTCATTGTCTTCTATGACGTCAATGTCTTTTGATACAATAGTTTGTGGTAGTTTTCTAATAATAATTTCCTTGTTCAAAACTGGGCAACTAGGACCTGGTTTTGAATAGTTATCAACGTTTGTTTCTGAAAAAAAAAAGATAAAAATAGACACTTATGGAAACTATACGATTTTTTTGTTTGACTTACCACCTACTGGTTCTACAATTGCGTTGTTTTTTTATAAGGATGAGAGATTATTATTTGAGACGGTCTTAGAAGAACAGGATTCCATTTCTTGCACATCGGCACTTGTAGACTCATGATCTAAAAAGTAAGAAATACGATCTGCAAAAACCAACCAACCCACAAAAAGATTCAATAGGTATTTCTAAAGAGAGAGAGAGTAAAAAATGATGCAATGACACAGCACCTATACTTGACGCAAACTATGTTTTGTCAAACAATACCAACCCACTTGGTTGATGAAAAATAAAAGTAATTTAAAAAATCTTTTTTGACATAATAAGACCAAACCACTTGGATGGTAATCTTAGAATGTAAATACAAAAATATTGATCAGACAACAATCCAAGTGGAATGGTTGTTTTATGCAAAATCTGAGACGTCCTATTAATGAACAGGGGATAAGTTTCAATACATTATTCAAGGTTAAATATTTAGGACAGCTTGATAGCTTTCTGCAGAATGTAGAATGGACAATTCTTGATCAATAGGCGAGATTATCTCTGGATTTTTGAGATTGTGGGTTGGTTGCTTTTTGCATAACAGGGCCCATATATAATTTTGTCAAAGCGCTTAAGCAACGTATTGCCAAAATAATAATATGTTAAAAAGTAGCAGAAATCAGTCAATGAGACCAACATTCATTTAATAGCCTTTCAAGAAACCTAACTCTCTACTGATAAACATTTTTATGCACGTCTTCAGGAATCAAGCTCAGTACTCACCTCGAATCATCTTTTGAATCTTCTATCAACTGAAAGCGGAAGCCTAGAAATGGAAATTTGTGATGAGACACAAGTGGGCTAGTAGCCAGTGTTTGTCCCACACTTTTTGGTGAATTTTTTCTATAACTATGCGTACAGTGACAGCCATATAATATTGTTTGTTAACATAGTTGTCGCATATCTGGTGTTTACGACAAATTTGCTCTTCCAAATCCCTCAGATAATATTTTCTATTTACTCTCTCAGATTATAACCATAATTCGCAGTATAATCGAAAAAAATCAACGTAGCCTTCATTTCTAATCAACCTTGAGCTGCTTTTTATGGATACAGCTCACTTGTAAGGATGCGTTGTTCCCCATTCTCGTGAGATCTGAATTTACTGTTTTTTGCATATATTCAGCAACCATCAGGCGATTGAGTGTTTAATGGAAATACTGATTTTTTAGCACAACAGCGTATTTTTTATTCATCTCAAACTTTAGGTTACATGTTTAGCGTTTCCGCATACTAAATTTTATCTGTAATTCTAGGTTTATGACAGATTATTCGTTTGATATTTTTCATATGAGTATACGAGATAATTGTGCCAAATTGACGACAAAATGAATTACAATAGTATGAGTAGATCATTTGAATGATCAATTCCCACTACCTTTATGTAACTAATTTTTCTCATGACGTAAATATGTTGTCAAAAGCTGAAGTTAATACCATTCCTAAGTCAACACGGAAAAAAATTTAGAACTTTCTTGTGATAAATTTATGTTAAGTCCGATGCTGATGTCTATTTTGTTCTGTCAGTCCTTCCATTGATTAATACAGCTAACCTCTGTTTGTCTTGTTATGTGAAACTGGGATTTTCACGGAAATCTCTCTAATGGACGAAAACAAAATGAAAGGAAAATAAAGAAAAAACGGTGTAATTTTCATCATTCCATCGCTATTTCAAGAATTATTCCTTGTTCCACACTGTTTTAATGCGTTGCGATTGAAACTGTTCTAGCATAGTTGTTTTTTAACAAAAATTAAATTAAATCCTTGATAGACATGGACATATGGTTTTTCAATACGGGACGTTATAATGTGTTGTTTCTTTCTCAATTAACAGCAAAACAATTTCCTTCACTAATTCTCATATTTGTCGTTGAAAATATCTTTTCATAATACATTCATACTGTTTGAAAAATGATTTATGTTGGAATTTGTGGAACAGTTGGTGATATTAATTATGATATACTAATAATAAGCTGTACATTTCCGAATAAATTGAAGCTGCTCATGAGAAATCAATAATCCGGTCATCGTGGTGGATTAGTCCACATTGTCTTCCTGTTTTCTCCCTTTCATTGGTCCTGGTTTGTTTTTGATTTTGTAACAACTTTTTCCATTCCTGCTCTTTCCATCTTAATTTTGGTTTACCTTCCGATCTTGTATTAAGTGTTATCATTTCTTCTTTCAGGTGACGTTTCTTCTTTCCTGCATGTGTGTCCATACCATCTAATTCTTTGCGCTTTCTAAAATTTTACTATATTTTCTCTACATAGTATGTCTTCAATTACCTGGTTCATTAGTGGTCTTATTTAGTCGTTTTGTTCTCTTCTGGGTGCCATAATTGTTCTGGTAATTCGTCTTTCAAAATTTCTCAATTTTTCCTCTTCCTTGTGCACAAAACTCGATGTTTCTGCGGCGTATGTTACGAACGGTCGCATCATTGTTTTATATTATCTGTATTCTTGTGATTTTACTTAATTTCTTGTCTTTGAGTATTTAGCATACATAGCTTTATACCCCTGCTGTATTCGGTGCTTAATGGGTGATCCTTCATTTCTTCTGTGTGCTACAAATCCCAATTACTTATATTTTTCGACTTCTTCTAATGTATACTTATCGATTCTTAGTCCTGTCAAACTTTTATGCTTTCTGCTGCAAGGCATGTATTTTGTTTATTTCCAATCCTTTTTTTGACTTCTGTTCTTATTTTGAATGCACTTTCCAATTCTTCTCGTCTTCCTGCTATTACTGCTACATCATCTGCGTATGCTATTATTTGAAATGATTTATTGCCAATTGTACCATCTTGTTTTGTTTGTTTAATAATACTACTGATATGATTATGAGAAGTGCTGATGATGCGTCTCCTTGTCTCACTCCTTTTTCTATTTCAATTTCTTCTGTTGTGCCTTGATTGAGTAGTATTGTAGCTATTAATTCTTTCATCCTCATGCTTATTAGTTGTATCAGTTTTTCAGGTGTATTTATATGTTTTAAATCTTCTACTATTCATGTTCTTAATATTTTGTCGAATGCTTGCTTATAATCCAGAAATAAGATGTGTAAGTCTATATCATATTCGTAGCACTTTTCTGTTATATGTCTTATTGTATGTATGGCGTCTATTGTAGACTTGTCGTTTCTGTATCCTAATTGGTAGTCTCTCAATATCATTTCAGCGTGTATTGTAAGTCTGCTTCTTATTATCATCGTTAGGAATTTGTAACTAATAATTAAAAGTGTTATTGCTCTGTAGTTCATGCATTTGGATAGATTTTATTTCTCCTTTTAACCATATGTTTTCTTGTACTCTTCGTGTTTAATTAATTCGGCGTTCATCGCGTCGCTTCCTGCTGCTTTGTTATTTTTAAGCTTTGATATATGTTCTTGTACCTCTTCTAGACTTGGTATATATTCTAGTTCGTTTTGTCGGTCTTCTATAATCGTTTTTTCCTCTACTATATTATCGTTTTCTTTCTATCTGTACTATTATTGCTTTTTCTATTACTTTTTTTTTCAGGTACTGATACAGAATTCTTGAGTTATTCTTTTTATTTTCACTCTCAATTTTTCTGTCCATCTTGTTTTCTTTATTTGAGATAATCTCTGTCTTTCTTTTCTTATTTCTTGGTATTATTTTTTATCTTGTTCTGTGTTTGTTCTGAGCCATTCTCTCATAGCATTGTTTTTTTTCTGGATAATATTCTCGCATTTTTTACCAAACCAGTGGCTGTTCAATCTTTTGCTCCTAACTCCCTAAGCACTTACAATTTCATGATGTTTAGAGTATTGAATTCTATGTTGTGTGTGTTCAAGTTTCTGAGGTTTTTGTTCTTGTTTCTTAAATTGCTTCATCGTGCTTTGTCTGATTTTGTGATGTAAACAGTCAAATTCGACTGGATGTAGTTGGGACGTGAGCTCAGAATGTACAACTTTTATGTAGTTGTCTAAGAAGTCTATTATTCTAAACCATTTTTCACATTCTTCTTTAAGCTATACTCGTTGAGCACATTTTATAGCTTTTTGTGATTGATATGTTTTAGTATGGCATTTTATATTTATATATTTTGGTATAACCTTTTTTCTAAGGCATTCTTGGTTAAACCAAATGTTTTGTGATGCTTTGTAACGTTTTTGTATTAACTTCTGGGGCAAACCTTCTCTCGAAGATTTTTTAATGAAATTAACGTGCTAACAATACATGTTACAAAAATAATCCAACTTTTTTGATATATTTAATACTTTTCTCGCATCTCATATAGGGTTGTCCAGAAAAGTTAAATCAAACAATATATTGTTGTCAATGCAAATAACTTATAATTGAATTTTGTAACAACTAGTGGTCAATTCTTGACCCTGCGTCATAATTTACGTGAGACCTTTTCTTGAATAGATCATATTTCCCCTAAATGTTCTCAAATCGATTATGCGTGTATTCCACCCTCTTGAAATTCTAAAAACGTAGTTGCCGACATCAGCGTGTAGCCGCGCAAACTGTTGCTTATATCTATAAAAACAAACCGTGATTGTAGTCCTCTTTTGTATTTTTGCTGTGTCCTGTAGTTTGAAAAGGATACCCGGCCATCGAGTGCACATAAAATAGAGGGATCGAGCAGTTTTCTCCTTTATTTGTTTTATGTGAGGGCTATTTCAATTGCTGACCCTTATCATTACTTAGTTTGGAGTTTCAGTCGTGACTACTGTCACTAACCAACGGATATGAAAGAATACGAACTTTTTGTTCCATGTGATGGATTACACTTGACTAATTATTTAAGACGATTATAGTATTATGGATGTTGGCTAATTTTTGTAGTTAATTTCATATGAATACGAAAATAATAATTTTATAAAAAAATGTGACAAATTTCAAGAGAGAAATACGTAAATAAAAATAGGCTTCAAAATTCCCGCTAAAACGCTCTAACTATAAACGAATCTTGCGTTCTGTAAAAGTTAATAAATGAAGTAAAAACCGTAAAAATAATAGGTCATCTTACAAATAACGCTATGCAGTGCCGATGCGCAAAAGTACGTCAATCAGAACACCACAAAAACTTTCCATAAACGTTCCAAGAAGTGCTCAAATAAGACTTGCTAGACAGGATCCAGCTTCATTGACAACAACAAGTACCAGTTATTTTTGTGGAGATCACTTTAATGTCAGTTGTAGCTCTGATAACCTACAAACATAAATTTAAAATCATGTTAGATATTTTGGGTTAAGTGGCAAAAAAGTCAATTATTCATTAGTATATTGTTTACAGAGCTAATTTCAAGTTTTCTTTCGTTGATATAGGGATAAGTAGTTCTAAAGAGAGTATAAAATGAGGATTGTGTCTCTCTCATTTGTAATAAAATATATGAATGTAAAATTATAAACAGTTACAAAGACATTTTTACGTTTTTCTCCGCTGCAAAAAAATCCATGTTTCTAGCAAAGAAGCTCGCACTATCATAGAATCAATCTTCAGTAAGTTGCAACTATTTCTTTTGATGGATCCAGTCTCCATTGTGTTAAAAATCATAATATGTTATCGTTGTTCCAACAAATTATCAAAGGTAATACCACGAGTGCTTCAAATGTTATCAATAATTGTTTCTTTTCCACGAAAACTTGTTTATTTGGCAAAAATATGAAAACAAACCGATGGATAAAATCACGAGTCCGTTAGGACGAGTGATTTCATCTAAATTCGGTTTGTTTGAATGTTTTTGCCTCAAATAAACAAGTTTGAGTGATGAAAATAAAAAATTATGTGATAAAATTTGAAGAACGAATTGTATTTTTTACAACAATTTAAAAGGATTTTGCTTTATTTTTTCATTTTATTATTTTATTGAATTCAAAGAATACATAGCTAACTGGAAATATAATCAACTGTTTGAACAAGGGAAGAAATTAATCATTTGAAAAATTACAGTTATCAAAAACACAGTTTTTGTAAATAGTTTGGCCAGCAGGAACAGCTGTCTCTTCCAACTCATGTGTGGATATAATATTGGTTGATGTTGCCGCAATTGTTGATGTATTGGTTAATGTTGCCGCAGTTGTTGATGTATTGGCAATAAATACCGATTTGTTCGTTCTAACTTTATCCATGATATTTTTATGGGGTTCGGCATCAATATGTAAATATGGCATCAACGATGCTGCTGTGACGTGACCTATTATTTTGATGGCTTCTTGTTTTCTTGTTCCTGTATACCTTTCTTCATTAGATGCGTAACCAAAGTTGATCGGTCTGAGTGATTAGTTATTCTTTTTTTCCTAGTGTCAAGTTCACATTTTTCAGCTGATTTCTTTAACCATTTGCCCTTTTCCTCCTTACCCACTGATACATTTTTATACCAAGTAACACTTGTATTTTTCCAATAAGGATTTGGAGTAAGAAAAATCGATCATTGGTGATATTTTTACCGCGTTTATCCATAAGCTTATTATACAATCTTATGAAACACCTTTCAGGATTTTCTGTGTTAATTGTCAACCATTTTGTGTGGGTGCATTTTTTATTCCCACCCTGGCAAGTTTTACTAAATATAGGATTATATTCTAATCGTCTTGTTTTTTCACCTGAATCATTTAATTCCTGCCTGATAAAATGGATAAGGCATGCTAATTCATAGGAACTAATAATAATAACTTCATTTGGAGACCCGAAGGCGTATTTTCGTCACACGAACCAAATCACACTCATATATTCTTCTTCTTCTAGTGCTGTTGCACTTTACTTTCTCTTTTCTATACAACTTTGCAAATTTTTTCTTTTGGCATTTCGCACATCTCTCGCTCTTTTAAATTCCAAATCTTGAGACGGATTGAGCTTATATTGAATTCTAGGTAGAATTTTTCCTGTATTAACTTGGCTGTTACATTCTATGTGGTTTCCAAAGTATATACTTTGAAATCTTCGCAGTTACATTTTTTTCATATTTGCTGCCCAGTCTTCTAGAATTTTCGCAATTTCTTGAATACTCGTATTTTTTTGTAGTTGGTAGTTTCTGATTTTGCAAAATGTTTCAAACTGATTCCATATACATTTTTGGATTTAATTGTGTTTTGTGGAGTGGAATTTAGTATTAAATGTTCAATATTCTCTTGGGTGATGGCACCGAATCGATTTGTGTTCATTTTTCAATAAACTTCGAAGCACTTTTAGATGTCAATAATGACAAATTCAAAGTAAAAATTTTCCGTTTCAATGTAAACAAGGTATTATCGATGAGGAAGCAGCTTTATCAGTATAATACCGAATGATTGGCTAGAATAATGTATTGCTATTGGTTGAAACCACCAAAAGTGAAAAAAATAATCAAGAAAAATAGTTCACACTTTTAACTTGGTTATGAGTAATAAGTGAACTTGTTAGGGTAGTGACGTCATCGCGCTATGATTGTTGTTATTGTCACGCAGTCACGTGATAATGGGTAATAAAATCAAAATTGAAATTAATTTTATTTAATTCAGGACGAATAATTAGGTTCTAAAAACGTTATTTCGGGATTGTCAAAACTGTCTATAATGTGTAAAACATAATTTCATATGAATTTGTATCAACTGTCAACATCCCTATTGAATAATTAAAGTTTCATATATTCATACCTAGCAATAGTTTTTACTTTCAATAATTCTTGTTTTTGAAGTTACTGCCTTCCCCTTTTGGTCTGAAAAAGTTTTTTTATAATTCACCTATACAAAATTTACTTTTTATAATTCGCGTATAAAAGAGACATTGTTTACAGTGTCACAATGAAGCTCTTGGAACACTGTTATAGTAATTGTTAGTGTACAGTTGGTTATTGAGTTTAGTTATATTTTTATTCGACATTTGACTTTAACCTTGACACAAATTATAAATAAAATGGTCGAGCGTTGCTCTAGCTAACAAATTATTATATTAAAGGTAAATTAGAATGATTTATATATTGAAAATATTAATGAATAAAATACGCTAACGTTTATTTATCAATTATTTGTCAATTGTTTGTTTTTATATTGTATAAGATCAGTATATACGTATACAAAACGTTCGATTTTTGGGATAAATTACCAGATATCTCTGTGAAGATGTATTACAGAAATAAATCTGTTCATGATATAATATAAATAGATCGCAAGAGTATGTACGAAGAAGCTCTTTTTTAAACAAATAATCATCCTCTTTTTGCTTAAATGAAAGTTTGTTTACAATTCACACAATTATTCGGTTATAATATGTCAAAAGTCAGAAGTGCTGAATAAAACCATCTGTGATCTGACCAATTAGGAATCTACAGAATTGACAACTTAAATTCAAACCACTCCTCCTAGTTTAAAAACAGGGATTATATGAAATTCTATTTTATTTAAATAGTTAAATAAATGCGAAATATAAAAAATATTGTGTAAAACTTGTGCCACAATGACTTTCTGTAGTACTCGTGATTTGCACAACTCACCGCATCGCGGTTCGTTGTGCAAACTTCACTCGTACAACAAAACGAGTCATTGTGACACTTGTTTTACAAATAACTATTGGAACATCGAGAACAGTTTCACAAAATAACCATTTCAGCATCGTTTTTGGTACGTTTTTATACAGTTGGATGCACTGTTTAACTCATGTTTGACAGAGTTGACTGAACATTTTCTGTGTAATTTTTCACATTGTTTTCTCCTCACCTATCTTAAAACCATTCTTATCCCATCTTCTATTATAGTTTAGATTTTGCAGGTAGTAAATCATTAACTGCATTATTAGCAATATCGCGAAGTTCTGGCGGAGTAAATGATAATTAAAAAGTCTGTCAACTGTGACACATATGAGGGTTACCAACATAAATAAATAACCAAAAAAATCCCCAATTGCAATTGTTATTTTAAATATACTTGTTTTACAAAATATTATTATTGGCGATAACGATTTTATGTGGATTTAGTTCTGTATCATTGTGTTGAGTTATTTGGGAATAACGAAATTACAGTAACAAGGAATAACCAAGACTTCATTGTACTTACATGAAAATACAAGAAATTCATCTTGGGATTGTAGACATACTATTTTTTCTGAAATCGCAATCAACATTATCATAAATTGAAGAATTTTTATAAATGCATAACAAATTTTGAGAACCATATGGCCTATGAAATCGTTTCCATGACAATCACTGTTTGTTTATTGTTGTGAAAGAAGTCAGAGATTCACTGAAATTAACTATCTCGACCCTTACTTCGTGAAATCTACTCTTATTACTCTTTCAAATGAAACTTTCTGTTTCTTGATAATTTTACAATATATTTAAAAAAATGTTAAACATTCTAAGAAATTTGACAATTGTTTCGATATTTAATATCTATCTAGAAACAGTAACTTTCATTTAAAACAGAGATTCACTACTTAGTTGTTTTTAATACCCAGTTATCTATTCATCTAGAATTAATAACTTTCTACAATTGCTAAATTATCAATCCTTTTTTGTGATCTTGACCTTGGATGAATTTTCAGAAAAATGTAATCTTAATTTAAGGTAACTGAAATGGGTGAAACTCTATAAATAAATGAAAGAATTAAAGTTGCTACGCATTTATTCTCGAACAAATATTTCAAAGAGACTTTTTAGTTATACACCATATAGTCATAGGAATGTACACAAAATTTTGACAATATAAACCTCCCGGAAAAAAATATAACATGCCATGTGTAAGCTCCATGTAAAATATGTGGATATCCACAGAGATCTTGAAAAAATACCAAAAGGTTTACTGAGAAACTCGAAGACCTGTTTTACCTTCATGTAAATACATAAGCTTTATAGAGACTGTGAAGAATTTGTCTAATAATTAACTAATCAGACATAAGTATATTGCTATATGTAAGTAAGATGAAGATCCGATTAAAACCACTGACATTCAAGATAATTTTAAATTACATTCAAAACTTCGATCATTCCTTGTCAATGTTATATGACAAAATTCCAAAGTTTTTTTACGACAACTAAGAAGGTCTAACTTCGATTCAATTATTTCTCCACAAAAAAACAAAGAAAGTAAATGAACAGACGATTCCTCAACAATGAAGTTAACATATATGTACATCTGTTCTTTGTTTCTATATATCAGTTACTCAAATTGTAAAACCATTCCAAACATACCATTTTCATTGGTTCGATAATAAAATTTACTGTTTCAATAATAATCTGCAGCATCAATATCGTTCCTATCTGTCTGATATTGTTGATGTGTTTACTGAGATAAAGTTAAGTATTAAATATTTTTCTACCACAATGATATGAATATTATAGTCCAAATTTATAATTTCACCAGATTTTTTGGTGCAGTAGACATGTCTAAACCTTCCTTCCCCTAGCCACGTTGCCGCAAGCTGACCACTCGGTAACAGCGGAGGTTTAAAGCTTAAGCTGGGTTAATCCTCTGCGATTCCTGAATTATAAATGTAATTATTAAATTAATCATACCAATTCGCAGGTGTATAAATCAAAGCTTATCAACTCACTATGCAAATCTGTGATTTTATACTGCTGTTTCGTTTCATCAACATAAGGACTGTTTGATTTATTTTAATTGAGGGATGAACCTAGCATTTATCAAGGGATTTGTTGGTGTAATTCTGTTTTTCTTTTCAGTTAACCGTACCTTTTTTCGTGTTTTTTTTTGGGATAACAAATTATGAGACCCTGTCAGGTTAAGGTTTTGAAATTTGACAAAGATTTTTTGAATCTACAGACTCTAGTTCAGTTTGAAAGGGCTTTAATTCGGAAATGAAAATAGCTCAGTTTTCGTGTAATTAGAACGTCAAAAATTAAGCGTATCACATTCTACATTCATAGTGAAATATATGTCGTGATGCTGTTGAGATTGTTTTTAAGTAATCAAGAATGTGTCGGCTGTGTGGCCTCAATCTGGAGGTTTTCCTACTTAAACTGACACTGATGGACGACAATACCTCCGTCCTTCTACACCAAATATCATTCCCAAATTTTCCTCTTGTTTACAGTTCCATAAAATATTTAGCGAATCTATAAGAACAATTGAAAACTATAAAGAAAACACCATGCATAATAAATTAAAATGGTAAGAGGAACTACCAGAAATGCTGTGCAGATGAAAGTACATTCCACGTTTCCATATAAAGTCATTTTCCCGGCGCCATATACCTGGGGGGACTCAATTCTTGAACTTATACGGATATCAGTAGCATACGTATTAAATTCGAACAAAAGATTCGAATACGATCGTCAATTTTGATTCTTGAATGGTATGCGGAAAAAATTCCGTATGCAGATGTTTGATTCGAATAAACAATTTCAGAACTTATCATTTCTTCTTTTTTCAATCTTCTTTTTGTGTAATATCTCGGCGGATAATTTTCTCAGCATATTTTCTTCATTTTTGTACGTGCGCCGAAACGAATGTTAAAAAAGAAGAGCAAATAAACTTATTTCCCAAACGTAGAACGATATTAATTCTATTCACTTTTTTTTATTTTATACTCAATGAGACTTAATATATGTTTAACCATGGATCGTGCACTTATAATCTGGTAAATTCACAAATGATTTCACCTTAAAAAAAGCTAAGGAAATGTGGATGGATTTGGCAAATTTATTAAATGCCATGCCAGGATGCTACAAGGAATGGGACAAATGGAGAAAAGGAAATATCATAGTTAGTATTATATATCTATGCATAATACAAACTATTATTTAGAATTACTCTTTGAATTAAATATTAAATATGCTAGTCTTAAACATAATATCATAGGTAGGCATTTAAATTTGAAATTTATTTCTAGACTTGGCATGCCTTGGAAAATTCCATGAAAAATAAAGCAGCTGCAAACAAAAGAAGCCTGAATAAAACTGGGGGTGGTATTTTACCTTTTAACGTATTGGACCCTGAAGAAGTTCAAATACTGGACATTACGAACACAGTACAAATTGAAGGGTTGCCTATTGTTGAGACAATAACAACATTTGATTTTGATAACATGGAGGTTCTGGTAATCGAACCAGGTACTCCAAATAAAGGGGAAGTAAAGCCAAATGTCACCCAAGAAGCAAGAATGGCAAATTTGAAGAAAAGAGTTCCAAATAGGTTAAAAAGGCTAACTCATACTATGCAGGCAACCGATAAAATTAATGCCTAGATGGCAGAATAACTTGAACTTAAAAGATGGTACTTAAAAGAAAAGTTAGCTCTAATTGAAAGGGACATAACTGTAAAAAATAGGATTGCAGATGCACTTGAGGGTGTTGCTGCTACTTTAAGATCTAAAATCTAAAATCATTATTATGAGTTTCATAAATAAAAGCCTTTTCTATAAAAAGTTTTGGTTATAGGTAGGTACAGGATGTTGACAAATTAAGAAGACATGGAAATGCTTAAAGAGAGAAGTACGTACAATTATTTATAATTTTTTTACAAAAATTTCATAAAACTGGTTTAATAATTTGACAGTCTAAACACAAATTTTAAATTTAAATTTCAAAATTGGTATTTAGACTTTATATAAGCTCACAACGAGTGTTTTATGAATTTTTTATCAAAATAATAAATAATGCTACTTTTCATATTTTCCTAATTTATTTATTCCTTGTACATCTGATCTAAAAATGTCTGTACTGTAAACTCATTTTTTATGTAGAATTACTTTTTTCCAATAATAAAGATTTTTTCCTCTTATCAACTCCATCCAGGAACACGCTACATTGTACCCATATTGATATCAATTTTTCATATATTTATCTGTTTTATATGATCCTGCAGCAACAAAACCTAATGCTATGATGATCTAAAAAAAATAGTTTACTGATTTTCTACAGGTATCATTGAAATTACCTTTGTTTCAATATCTAAGGCTGACAATCTTGTTGGATGTCCTGGATTTTGTTCTAACAAATCAATTAACTCCGTTTTGATAGTCGATAAATTTTAATAAATTGATTGTTACTTAGTTCTTCAAAAGACTATACGACGATTATTCACATCAATTTCGGCTTCTTCAAATGCTCCAACCGCCCCCAAAAGGGTAAAATCCTCCAAATTAGCCATAAACAAACCTTAATACGTACCAATCAATCAGAAGTAAAAAATATAAACATAGTAAGTTTACATTCCTTGTTCATTACCAAAAGAAAGTCTTCATTCACTGCTTACTGATATTGATCTCAAGACCGTTTTTTCACTAAACCGAGATATTTGTAAGTTGTTCAGAAGTATACATACCCACGAAACCTCAAAAATATACATAAGAAAGCGAGTAAAAATAAACAAACATCTGTAAAAGTGTGGTTAGAGGTTTAAGAATATTCAATTCGTATACGGAAAATCAAATTCGCCTAGCTTGACCCATTCGATGTCAAATTCGTATAACAAAAGTCGCATACCGATTTCAAGAATACAAATACTCGATTTCATTCGAATTTTTTCCGAATATCGCCATACCCACGAAACCTCAAAAATATACATAAGAAAGCGAGTAAAAATAAACAAACATCTGTAAAAGTGTGGTTAGAGGTTTAAGAATATTCAATTCGTATACGGAAAATCAAATTCGCCTAGCTTGACCCATTCGATGTCAAATTCGTATAACAAAAGTCGCATACCGATTTCAAGAATACAAATACTCGATTTCATTCGAATTTTTTCCGAATATCGCCATACCCACGAAACCTCAAAAATATACATAAGAAAGCGAGTAAAAATAAACAAACATCTGTAAAAGTGTGGTTAGAGGTTTAAGAATATTCAATTCGTATACGGAAAATCAAATTCGCCTAGCTTGACCCATTCGATGTCAAATTCGTATAACAAAAGTCGCATACCGATTTCAAGAATACAATACTCGATTTCATTCGAATTTTTTCCGAATATCGCCAAATCCGTATACGGATTTATTTCAAGAATTGGCTCCCTGGTACTAACCAAAATTCCGTAAATTTTTAGAGGACGACATTTTCTAAACCTCTCAATTTTCAATTTATAGTATACACAAACCAAATTAAAAATGCGAACACTTTGAACATATTTTCAACAGTAATAACGGAATAAATGAGTGAGCGTATTAAAAGTAAACTTACCTAATGTTTTTTAAAAAGTTTGCATGATGAATTCATTGTAATGTGGCTCCAAACAGTATCAGTTATTTTAGTCCCAAATAACCGAAAGTTTTGATTTCTTTTAGCTGTTAATTTTTGAAGCTTTACATATTTTTCCTTGTTATTTCAATTATAATTAGGAATAAGGTAAAAAATGTCATCCATCCCTCTATTCTATCTGCATACGTACTCCTAAATCACAGCCCCTTAACAAGTGAATGCCTGTGGGAACAACGGTCTGTAGCACGTGTCACATAGACTTAAAAATTCGATCCATCCATTAGTTCGTGAGACACACCGGAGACAGGCTGGCTTCCCCTAACCAGAACCACTGGGCCAGAAAGTGGCCAAAGTGAGATTTAAGAATCTTATTGAACCATTAGACAACCCCTAGATATAGAGATCGTTACTTATTTTCACGAGGGGAATCCTCGAACCATGGAAGTTTGATATTGGCAATACGTTGAAAGTCTAATATGTTTACCGGAAATTGGAAAAATCAAGCGGCACTATCTTTGATAGTTTTTTTTTGAGAATAAACAAGAAACAGTTCTGTTTCAATAATTATATGATAATTATTATAAATAATTCTTTATGAGGAAAATTCAGTTATTTATATTTTATACACTGCTCAGAAATGCCATCAGAGCTCATCATTAAATCAAATTTCGTCACTGGAGCGGATATTGAGGTTCAGATTGTTATCCGAACTATTTTATCAACAGTAAAAACACAAGAGCTTTTTTTTTATCGGATAAATTTCTCTTTGCAACGAAACAGTTTTGCCAATCACTAATTTTACGAGAAAAACTGACATGATAAAATCGCGACACCGAAGGTGGAGCGATTTTATCTAATGTCAGTTTTTCGAGCAAATTTAGTGATTGGCAAAACTTTGAGTCAAAGAGGAATTTATCTAATAAAAGAAAAGCTCGAGTGTTTTTTGGCAAGATAAATTAACGACAGAATATATGGATGAACAACAACAATAATTGCGACTCATTGTCATTGTGTAAAAGTGACGTCCGCTTACTAGATATTGAGGAAGAGAAGTTTTTATCGCGATAAAAAAGGATGCACCTTTTTTATCGATGGCAAAGTGACAATAACATTTCCAGGTATATGACATTTTAACATTGGAGTTAATTTATCAAAGTAAAAAATATGAGGATTATGAATATAAGGAGTTAAAGAAGTTGAAATGATTATATAATTTCGTCAATGAAAAAGATATTGACGAATACTTTGAAGTGGTAGGTATAGGATAATTACGTCATTACATCAACATATTACATTGCATTTGTATTTTCACTGATATGAACGACATTTCAAATGTAGGAACATGGAAAAATACCATAAACAAGAATCGAACAATAGGAAAATGTTAATTTATTATAACAAATAGATTATTTTCATAGATATTGATAAACTGATACAAAAATACTAGTAGATAACGATTATAAAGGAATTTTTTTTTCAGAATGAAGCTCAAAGTCAATCTCACAGCATTTTTAATAGTAGAAAATAGTGCAGCTACTAGTTTCGGTCTACATACGGGCCATCTTCAGGCTACAAATTATTATTGTTACAATTAAAGGAAACATAGCAAAAGTCTCCAACCTAACCTGATCCAAAAATTAATTCCACTTCAGTGGGCAACACACGATGATAATCATAAAGTAGAGGAGAAAAGTGGGAAATTGGAAGATTATAATTTGTAAAATAATAAAATTTATAAAATACGAAAAACTTTTGAAAAACTCTTTCTCTCGTCATATATTGAAATAAAACCACTCAATAATTATGATAACTTATAAAAAAAAAGGATGTGACAAATGAAATTTTTGAAAATGAAATGAAGTAATACAGTTGAGCTCCAAGGGAGCAATCAACCTTGAAAATAAAATTATCTTATTGGGGGTAAGAGTTGAACTGTTTAAATTTGAGAGAAAGAAATCTTGTCTATATGACTGTCGATATCCTCCATTCTCAGAGGGAAGAGTTCAACCAGTTTTGAATCGATTCCTAAAAGGAAGAGTCTGGGCAAGTCAACCTCAATTCCCAGAGGGAAGAGTCCATGTTGGTGATATAGTTGAAGGGAAGAAAATAAAGGTGACAGTCCCTGGGAAGGAAATGTTTCACCATGTAGGAAACTCTTATAGACTAATATAAGAGATGAGCACCATGTTATGAACAAGAAAATGAAGCTCAAGGCATCCATAATACTTGAATAAATAGTCCATACCAAGCAAGGCACACCAAACTAGTTTGAAAGGCACTTCACTTACAACATGTGACTTGTGATAATAGAGAACAACATGGGAGCTTATCATAACGGAAGCTGTCAATTGCAGAATTGTTGAGTTGATTCACTGAAAAAGTACATAACCACAATATAATCATACAGTTGTTCGAAAATATTGAACATTAGTCAAGTTAAAATAAAAAGTTACACATATCAGAATAGGCGTATAAAATCATAGATAAAATTGTAGTTGTAAATGTCAATATTAGTACAAATCCTCATAAAGAAGAAGAGTTGTTGATAGGTTAACATGTCAAGAACTGAAACAATTAATAACAATAAACTAATATTGAGCAGTGATTAAACAATGCAAAGATAACAAGTCCATGGATAATATTAATGGGGAGTTACATCGTTATACTACCAAAAAGTAAAAATTAAAGTGTAAACAGTAAAGGTTGAGAAAAATTCTGTTAAAAGTTTTAATGCCTAACACGACTGAAAAGGAAGATTGATGAACATGTATGGCTCAGAAGGTACCAATTGTTCATTAAGACAAATGACATTGGCATCAGAACTAGTCTGGTTAATCTCAAACATCTCAAGTAAATTCATCCTCGGACCCTTAAAACATTTATGTAGTATAGGAGCATCAGACAATGAAAAATTATGGTTCTCTGAAATAATGTGATTTGCAAAATCTGAAGGAGAAGCAGGAGGGTCAGTATTACGATACCTTTTGATACAAGTAAGATGTTCTTTTATCCTGGTGTACAACAAACGTCCAGACTGGCCCACATAGACAGCGTCACAGTCCTGACAAAAAAGTTTGTAAACACCAGGCGAATGGAGATATGGCATGGAGTCCTTAGTGTCAACCAGTAATGATCTCAAATTATTATTAGTTCTAAAACCAAAGTTAATGTTATGTTTTTTTTAAAATATTATCAAATTTATAGGATATAGGACCGAAGAAACGTAGAAAACCAGCATAATGAGGTTTGACACTATCAGAAATCACATCAAGAGAGTTAATAGTAGGAAAACTCAGTTTGAATTTATTGTAAAATTTTGTGTATAATTTGTTGAATAAAGAGATTGGGAAATTATTGTTGACAGCGATTTATTTAATGATATTAATCTCACTATAAAAGGCCTCTTGTGATAGAGTAAAAAAAAGGCTCTATAAAGTAAGCTATTAAAGGAAGAAGCTTTATGTGATTGGAGGTGGTTAGAATTAAAATCAATGACAGCATCTGCCGTTGTAGGTTTACGGTAAATCTCAAATTCCAGTCTCATGGTGGCAACGTTCTTAACGATTAACAAGTCCAAAAAGGGGATACGATTATTGACCTCTAACTCCAATGTGAATTTGAATCTGGGGTGTAATGTGTTAATGAACTGAAGAAAAGAAAGGGCCTGTTGATGTGTACAGTCAAAAATAACAATACAATCATCTACATAACGATAGTAAAAAACAATGACTTTTGAAGGAAGGATCATTTAAATAGGTTTGTTCTAATTTATTCATAAAAATTTCGGCTAGTAAAGGACTAAGATTAGATTCCATAGCTAAACCTGTTGTCTGTTCATAATATTTGTTATTAAATTGGAAGAAATTTTGTTCCAAACACAAACGGAGTAAGCCAAGAATATCAGAGATGATGTTCACTTTCAAATTATTAGAAAAGAGCAAAGCCTCAATCAAGTCTATGCATTCTGAGGGAGGTATACTAGGGAAGAGATTAGAAACATCAAGTGAAAGCAAAAATGGACTAGAATTGGGAACTGTTATGTTAGATATCTTGTTTCACAAGTCTAAAGAATTTTTAATAGAAAATTTATTATTGAAATTAGTTATGTCTTTCAGTAAATTATTGAGGAAGGAGGAGAGTTTGGAGGCTGGAGAATTTGAAAAGGAAACGACTGATCTAATTGGTATATTTTCTTTATGAATTTTAGGAAATCCATACAGAAGGAGGGTCATTGGCGCCATCTGTATCAATTGATAGAATTTAGTGTTGAAGCTGTCTAATGTATCAGCGTAAGTTTTTAGCCTATTCCTAAAATACGTATAAGCTTCAAGGTAGGATCTGAACTTGTTGAAGAAAAGGAAGTGTCCGAATGAATGAAAGATTCCACCTTATCAACATAATCGTATCTGTCCAAAACCACCAAACAGTTACCCTTATCTGCCTTAGTTACCACCAAATCTTCTAAAGAAATTTTATGTTTCAGATCTCTAAGTAAATGTAGAGAGGTTAGGTTTGGGATGTAAATTTCTGTGAAAAGTCTTATGAATCAATGAAGAAATGTCAGCCCTTATGGCCGTTTTATTAGTCAAATCTAAATTGCCCAAAATCGATTCAGAGTCTATTGCTAGAGCTCTTAAGTTATGTTTAACATTGGAAGCTGGGAAATTGAATTTTAATCCCATGTTAAGCAAGTCAAGTTGTTGTTTATTGAATACAGAATTACTGAGGTTAAGGACTCTAGGATGAAACTTGGAAGAAGGAAATTTCTTATTGCTTACATGTGAATTTAAAGATCCCAGTTTAAGGTTTTTACCTATCAGCCAGTTAAGTCTTTGTGACAACCTCACATAATTATCAGTACCTGCATCCTCAACCATATTCCTCACATCTCTATCATATTTCCCTTTTTTTATTATAAAGGAAATAGAAAAAAATCGGATAAAATTACGAAATTATTGATAATGTTATAAACCAAATGAATTGTTGAAATGGAGAACAAAATCAAATAATTGCATTATTCTTAGGAAACCAGCTGAAAATTCACAATTTGAATCTTTAAGCCTCGAACATAGTATCTCTCTATAATTCACAAAATTTACTTCCATTTTCAGAGCGATATACGAGAAAGTCACAGAATTTGAACGCAATAAATCACAATTCATGAAAATTTACTTCAACTTCAACCTAAAATGCAAAGGATTAGAAGAGCAGATTAAAAATTTTCATATGTTTTTAGAATTAAATATAACACAGAGAGAAATACGTGCTCAGATTGAGCAGAAAACAAAAATTTTCCTGCTTGTTATTAAGACAAGCATGCCACAATCTTTATTTCAGAATATTCGTACGCATGCTCAAAAATCGTCTCTTAATAATTTATCAAATTTTGCACCCAAATTGTTTATTTACGCGTGTTAATACATACTTATTTAATGGTTACATTGAAATATTTGATTTTTGTATTCAAATAATTAGTTAAAGATTTTGCACGATTTTAATATGAACATGTAATGCTTAATTTCTGTTTATTAATTTTTATTTTGTATTATTAACAAAAATGTTAGGTGATTGATTTATGTTTAGATATTCTTATTTTTAGAACGATTCTACTGTAATCAAGTTTGTCCCTTCTGTATTTTAAGTATGTAACGTGGTTAATGACAGTATAATATTTCTAAATTTAACAATTAATTTCTTCTTAATTTAAGTTTGCCTTTCTGTATTGGAGTATGCAACGTGCTTAATCCAAGAAATCATTTATTCTTAATTTGATAATAGATAAATCTCAAGTTATCAAGTTTACAGTGACTGGTTGTATACATCCTAAATTGCTCTTGCTGAATTGCAGCATTGACAGAAAATATATATACAAGGTGGCTCATATTGCGTACGGAAAATTAAATATTTTTTCAAAAATTCCTACAACTAAACGGATAGGAATTAAGAGCTGAAATTCATTAGGCAATTCGCCAAATGTCATGCAGCTGATTCATACATGTTGTAATGAGTTAAATTTTTATCCCCTATTTCAGGAAGTCATCCATTGTACCGGGTAGTTCAATAAGCCGATCTCTTGGCTATATATCATAAACTTTTCATGTTATTTCATTAGGAGAAAAAATTCCTCAGTAGAAGTGGACAGGAGAAATCGCTGGAAAGAACTTTCAAGTTTCTAGGTTAACCTGTGAAGAAAAATTTAAAAATTAGTTATTTGTGAAACATACCCAACTATACCAAGTGTTAAATAAGTAAACTAAAAAGAGGCCTTAATTCCGCACAAATTTGTTTGAGTACTTTTTTTTATTTTCGCAAATTAATGGTGTGGGAGAGTGGGGAAGTCTTTGTGGATAAATTCCTATAACTTGGGTTTGGTTCAACCGATTCTAACGAAATTAGTGTCATTAGAAAGAGTGTAGATTAGTTGATTACATCTACTATAAAACAATTGCATTCAGTTTTAATTGTCCTAGATATAGGGTACTTTCGTATGAAAAAGTTTAAATTTGTTTTTCTTGGAAATATTTATTGGGAACACGTAATTATTGCAAATTATAACGGAACTGGATTGAATTTGTAACAAAATGGCGTAAACCCCATGGTGATAGCTTTTGTTGAACTCGAGATATAAATACAAAACGCATAAACCTAAGTAAGTATAGTATTGACTCACCCTGTATTATAACTTAAAATTGAATATGTGGAAGAAATATCATACAAATATATGGATCAATAAAACTTAATGACCAATTAAATGTTCAAATTGTTTTCCATCGTTGTTCACACAAAGATGCCATCTATCGCGCTTAGACATACCTAAGAGCTGCTTCAATATCAGCTGTTGATATACTATTTATTGCGTTTTTAATCCGCTGTTTCATGTCGTCACGCGTGGTGGGTCGAGTTTGGTACACTTCTTCTTCTTCGAGTGCCTTCTCCTATCGAATATCGGCAACAATTTTGGCGAATTCTTCTCTGTCTTGGGCCCTTTTTAGCAAAGTGTTTGAGCCCAGGCCTGTCCAATCTCGTATGTTCTTAAGCCAGGAGTATTGCCTCCGTTCTGGTCATCGCACCTTCCCTTGCCTACTTTTGCGTTAGAATCTCCTAGGATGAGGGAGGTTTCATCCTTTCTGGTTTGGGACAGCAGTTGTTCTATTTCCGCGTAGAAAGATGTATTCTCTCACTTTGGTTTATCAGCTGTTGGAGTATATTAATATTTCAATTTTTCGGTGATGCTTTGAGTTGTATCATCATTGCCCTGTCAGAAAGTGGTACGAAATTAAGGACCGAGCAAGCCGTTCCAGGATCCAGCATCACTCCGACGCCATCATAGTGTTTGGGATGATCGTTCCCGGAATAGTAAAAAGTGTAATTGTTCACTTGAACTTTCCCGCTGTTGGGCCATCTTGTTCCACTTATTCCCATGATATTTATTTCCAACCTGCACATTTCTTGATGTATGTTGTGCATTTTTCCCGGCATGAACATGCTTTTCACATCCCATGTGCCTATTCTCATTGGCTGTCTACAATTATTATTTTTGTGTTTGTCCACGTGGGGATTCTTAGCACCCCTTGACCATTTAAGGTCTCCCACGGACTAGGGGCCATTGCTTTGTTCCTCACTGCCATAATTGTTTTTCTTGAGGAAAATATAGTGCGGTAGCTTCTCCTTGCTTTCCGCACCGCTGTACAAACGCCATTCTGTAGATTCCACTCCGCCGTATGTTGTCTGGTTCATGACTGTAAAAGTTTCTCAAGCTATCGGCCATGGTCAGTTTTGTGTAGCCAGCGGTCGCTACAAATTTTTCACCATATCTGGTTACCCTCACCTAGATTGGCCTGCAGGTCGATGTAGTTACCGGGGTGTAGCACGTGGAGCCATAAGTAAGAGCTGACTGTCCTGTGAGGACCATTTGTCCCAGCCCTCCTCCAGTCTATGACTCTTGGAGCGACTGATTCAAACAAAAGGTACTACCTCTCCAACGCACCCATTGGTACACTAAATCCGTCAATCTTCCCGACAAATAAAAGTCCAGACATATTAAGTCTGGAGATCTAGCTGGCCATGGAAATATACTTCCCCATCCAATCCATTTATTTGGATAACTAACTGAAAGGCTGTACTTTAATCAGCGATGGTCTAGAGCTAGGAAGACGATTGAATGTTCATTTGGCATAATGTATGCAAAATGGAGAATATTATCCTAAGTCATAGAAACAGACAACTCACCGACATTATAATCAAGACAATTTATCTTTTACATAATATTATCATATATAAAGAGGGCTTCGAAAGGCATTTGAAATTAATCACAGAAAGTCCAGCAAACAACAATTTTGCCAGACCAAATTGGAACCCATGAGGTTGGGTTCGTAATCAAGCAATTTTTATTCATGACACATTTCAAGATTACCTAAATACTTTCCCTGTTCAATACCGAAATTAATCACAGAAAGTGCTGCAAACAACAATTTTGCCAGACCAAATTGGAACCTATGAGGTTGGGTTCGTAATCAAGCAATTTTTATTCATGACACATTTCAAGATTACCTAAATACTTTCCCTGTTCAATACCAGTGACTCTGTATATAAAATATAGATTACTTAAATTCACTTGCCTGTTAGTCCACATTCTTCAGCTACTTCTGCCCAAAGTTCATCTAATACATAGCGGTTTCTATGATCTGGATAAGAAGCATCCCATAATGCACGCCTGTTGAACACTGTGATTATTATATTCACTTGCTCAGCCATTGTGTATGTACTACGTACACTATACAAGTCAGTTTATTTGTCAAAATTTGAAAAGAATGCCGCTTGAACCGTCCAGTATCAACGCGACAAGAAATCTAATTTTTATCTCGACGCGCATCGCCTTGCTTGTCTCGTCGTATAGTACTGCGTCAACCTCTTTACTATGTTTGACTCCATTACCATAAACGATGGAATAAAAGCCGCGTCGCTTACTTCGTCGCTGTGCCTCTAGCCTCGTCGTTCCACTATGTTTGTACACTTATTCGAGTTGAACTTACCGCCATTCCCATATCACTTAAAATGTTTACGAAGTGTCAATTTATTGTCTTACTGATACTTTCGATGAGGTCACAGCAAGAAGTAAGTAAGTAAGTAAGTAGCAATAGGCGTTCATAACGAGTAGTTAATGAAGATGATCTCTTCGTAAAATTTTGAAACGATAACAGAAAATATTTATTTGCGTCAACATTAGTTCAACATAAAAGTAATAGTTTGCACAACTCAATTTGCAATAGCGACAAAAAGAACGCCTCATTAAAATATAAGTCAATAATGAAGTTGAAATCGCCGAGAATATTTTTTTCACCTAGTGGCTATCAAGACGGTTGAGAATTCAACCTTTAATGAGAAAACTCAGAAAAGAAAAATTGCAGAAGTTGAGAAAAGGTAGAAAGAAAGTGCTATTCTTACCAAATTTATTTCTGTGATTAAGTTTTTTTTCTGCGAAAGGCGAAGTTGCTGGAAACATTTATGACTCTTCGGAACTTTTTTAGATTTTAATTACTAAATTCTTTCGTTTGGAGCAATTACATATAATTGGTTTTCCAATCACTATCAGCAAATTGAATTTAAATTAATCGAATTGTAAAGTTTTTCTTTCAATAAATAATTCTATTAAACATTTTGGTAAAACAGAAGGTGAAGCTTTGAAGTTGATGATAAATTGATTGAACAGCTTCATAAGATTCATTATTTGAAGCATCTAACTATGTAATGATTTAAATTCCAAATTTCAACTGGAAAATTCAATATCACCATTATGTTCATCGAAATTCCTATCTGACGTCCAGTCATAATTTCTGAATATTTACAAAAGAGTAATACTCTTCTCATATTAATTCTTCACGGCTTTTTTTGATGAGAGCGATTATTATATGGGTTTTATATGATTCTATACCTTTAAGTTTAACTGCTTTGACAACTACACGGAACAAATCTTAATCTATATTAAACGGTGTGACATTATACAGTGAGCTATATCTCACAAACGAAAGATAATTTCAGAACATGCCTAATACTGTTCCTAGGATAGGGAAGGGCAACTAAAATGACATAGAAATAACTCACCTCCCCCTAGCCCCACATAACCCAACTAAAAAAAATAAAATGAAACCCCTACTTAATACATCATTAAAAAGCTTACAGAAATGCTAGCCAATAGCATGAATAATAATTGTATCATTAATCACCAAATGAATTTCTAAAAAATTTCAAAACAAACAAACCCTACTTCTGATACAATGTTAATAGTGTTTTGAATGAAACTCACTGTTTCTAGCTAATTCCACAATATAATAAAAATTGTTGAAAATTCTAAAAAATTGACAATTGTTTCGATAAATCAATATCATCCTCAGAATGACAGGAGTTACATTACTATATCTGCTGATCTTTACAATTATTACTTAAGAAGACAGTTTATTAATGGAGAACTCCCTAGATTTATCTGTTCATTGACAACTTCATATTGTGGGTTTCTTAAATGTCTTCTAATTTCCAATTCTTCAAGGAAATCCAGTTCTTGTTTCTTTTCACAAATATGCAGCACTTCTAGTTCTGTGTTAGGTGTCAATGAATGATTGGTGTCAAGTAGATGTTTTGCGTAGTGGGATTTATCTGGTTGTTTTAATCTGTATGCTCGTAAGTGTTCACTGTATCGGATTTCAAAATTTCTAAGGGTCTGACCCAAATAGACAGCATTACATTCTGGACATTTTGATTTCTTTAATGGTGGTATTTTTGTTTTTACATTTAACAATTTTGTACTAACGTTACTTTCTGTTTTAAAAGAAATTGTTGTATTCGTTGCTAAAGATATTATCTTTGAAATATTATTAGAAATATTTCCTGCATATGTGATGGTTTTATAAGTTTTTATTTCATCAGTTTGTTCAGGAAATATTAGTTGTAATGCCACTTTTTCCTCTTTTTTATTAATTAGCTTATTTATTATATGTAATGGATAACCGTTGGATGTTGCTATTTGTCTAATTGTATTAATCTCTCTATCAAAATTACGTTTGTTCATAGGAAATGAAAAAGCTATTTGTATCTTTGAATTATATGCCGCTAGTTTATGTGACACGGGGTGATTGGAACTATATGGAGTTGTCACATCAGTGTGTGTTGGTTTTCGGTAAATTGAATAATCAAGTACATTATTAACTCTTTGAATTGATTGAGCTATTTTCTTCAATTTCTAATGTAAATTCAATTTTTGGGTGTAAATACATCTAATTGTCTTTCACTACACATAAAACAAGCTAATATGTCATCTACATATTTATACCAAACTAATACATTTTTCGAAGTATTACTTTCAAATATCTTTCTTTCTAAACTGTACATAAAAATGTTTGCCAAAATAGGTGATATAGGGCTTCCCATTGGTAAACCTTCATTTTGAATATATATCTTATTGTCAAGAGTGAAATAATTCTGATTAATCCATACATCAAATAAATTAAGTATATCTGATATTATTTCTGGATTAATATTTTTATCTTCTTGTAATTTTCTTACAAGTATTAGACATTTTTTAGGAGGAATTTCAGTGAACATACTAGTAATATCAAACGAAAAAGTTTATAGTTATCTTGCAAGTTGATTGCTTTCAACTTTTTGATTGAATTTCTAATTGAGTACTGAGATGAATATCCGTAACTATTAAGTATATTGTTAATCCTCTTTGCCAATATATTATTAGGAGCATTAACATAAGAAACCACAGGTCTAATTGATTTCGATATTTTATGTAATTTAACGGTTCCATATAATTGTGGACAATGAGGATTCTTATGTATGATAGACCTCTTTTCGTAATCGCTTAAAAGATAATTTAAATTATTAACAATATCCCTTACATTATTGGAAAACCTTTTTGTTGGGTCTAATAATATTTCAAAGATAATATCTTTAGCAACGGATACTTACAACAATTTCTTTTAAAACAGAAAGTAACGTTAGTACAAAATTGTTAAATGAAAAAAGAAATATACCACCATTAAAGAAATCAGGTATATATAAACTCAAATGTCCAGAATGTAATGCTGTCTATTTGGGTCAGACCCTTAGAAATTTTGAAATCCGATACAGTGAACACTTACGAGCATACAGATTGAACTTGACACCAATCATTCATTGACACCTAACACAGAACTAGAAGTGATGCATATTTGTGAAAAGAAGCAAGAACTGGATTTCCTTGAAGAATTGGAAATTAGAAGACATTTAAGAAACCGACAATATGAAGTTGTCAATGAACAGATAAATCTAGGGAGTTCGCCACTAATAAACTATCTTCTTAAGTGATAATTGTTAAGATCAGCAGATATTGTTTTCCTGGTTTACTATATCATTGCACAGTTATACTGATCTCAACTGGAAAAATGATATCCAGGATATCACCATGGCGCTAATAATATCTAAGCTTCAATATTTGTAATATCACATCTTCTTTTTTTTTCTATCAACATATATTAAGTCAATGACAAGTTAGGTCACTTCTTGGTCTAGCCAAAAATAACTACTAAACATCAGGTAGGCATCGAATGAAATGTAACTTCTGTCATTCTGACCATGATATTGATTTATCGAAACAATTGTCAATTTTTTAGAATTTTCAACAATTTTTATTGTATTGTGGAATTAGCTAGAAACAGTAAGTTTCATTCAAAACATTAACATAAGTAGATTCCACGAAGTAAGGGTCGAGGCAGTTAATTACAATGTTAATAAGCTGTAAAGGCCAATAAAACCTTATTTTTAATGATAAGAGTCCCTATGTAATTTTTTTATTAAATAAAATGTTTAATTTGACTTTGGAGCTTTTTTGGATTCAAAAACAATTGAAACGTATGGATTTTGAAACGTTACAGTTAAAACCCGTTTTTTGTTAGAACTAGTTTTTCCTAGTTAAAACTGGTTTTTACTAAATGCCTTCGTTAAAACTATAAATACCTAGTCAAAACTAGAATTTAACACTGATATTTTTCATTTTCAGATAAAAATAATTGTCACCCCGAGCTTTAGTTAAAACTAGCACTAGAGAAACTAATTTGGGATTGAGAACAAGATATAGTTTTAAAAATATTCATTAAAATCTTTAAACAGCAATAATTTTAAAATGAATATTCAGTATAGAAAAATCAGTTAATCGTGGGTATAGTTAATTGTGAAATCTGAACAATTTGGAATTCTTATGTCTGGTGTATCTTTCTTTAATAATAAGTTTTAATCAACACTAATATTAATATCTGTCAACGAAATTCGCTATAAATGTAATGTTAGATTGTCGAAAGAAGTTTTGACATTGAGATTTACTTGCCACCAGGTGGCTCAGCAGCATATCAACTTCTATATCGTTTACTTTTTCCACGAGCGCAGAAGTTTGTGGCACGAGCCGTAAGGCGAATGCCTCAAATCCAGCGAGCGGGAAAATTGATTTGCATACTAGTTGTACACAATATTTTTTCTACGACCACGTTTATTAATAAAAGAAGAAAGTAGCTTATATAGGTATTTTATTCAAACTTTGAAAATGGATGTATGAGTTGTCGACAACGAGGATAACTGAGACACAGGTGGGGAATCAAACCACTTCAGTTAAAGTCACTCGAGAGACACCTCAAGGGGGAGTGATATCTCCCATTCTATGGAGCCTCGTAGTAGATGAGCTGCTCTACAGGCCAACGGAGCTTGGCTTCGAATATATGGGCTATGCTGATGACAGATTTCTAATAGTCAGAGGCAAGTTCGAGAGCACCTTGTGTGATTTAATACAAAAGGGCCTCAGAATCATTGAGGAATGGTGCTTGTCAGTAGGGCTAAACATTAACCCAAACAAGACCATAGTAATTCCATTTACCCGAAAAAGAATACTTCCATCCATGAAACCCCTATCCTTAACCGGAGAAATCTTAGAATGGAAGTCAGAAGTAGAATATCTAGAAATAACCGTAGACAGTAAGCTCCTGTGGAATGAGCATGTTGAAATAAGTGCTAGTAAAGCAATAAGAGCTTTGATGGCGTGCAGAAATCCAGCTGGTAAGAGGTGGGGCTGTAACCCAAAAATACTGCGATGGATGATGTACACCATGATTGTGAGAACAGCAATTACGTATGGGGCAATAGTTTGGCATATAAAAGCAAGTCAGTATAATACGAGGAAGATCCTCGACAAAGTTCAAAGGCTTGCCTGTGCGTGCATCACTGGAGCTATGAGAACGTGTCCAACTAGGGCACTAGAGATCATTACAGATCTCACACCTCTACATCTGGTGATAGAAAGATCTGCCAAGAGGCAATTCTTAGAATATCTAAGGAAGGTTCAAGCAATGAGAGTATTAAAAGCCTGGTCCTCTCTAACAAAATACATCTCATCAGCGAATCTTCCCAGTGACGGAATGATCAGGAAAGTGAGCATCGAAAAGAATTTCACCACGATGCTTAATACGAGGAGAGACTGGGAAAGGGAATACACCACCAAAACTCTCAAAGAAAACACCATTAGATGGTATACGGATGGTTCAAAAACCACTATTGGAGCAGGCGCTGGAGTATTTAGCCCTGGCACCATATACTCATTATTGTTATGCTCCTTCCCGAGCCTCTTTCAGGTAGAAATACTTGCGATCGAGAGATGCGTGAAAATGAACCTAGAAAGAAACTATCAGAAATGTGACATATCGATCCATTCTGATAGTCAAGCAGCTATCAAAGCATTGAGCTCGCATGTCATTGACTCAAAGTTGGCATGGGAGTGCCGGAGAAAACTTGATAAATTAGGCAAGAATAACAGGGTCTCTTCAGTCCGCGTTCCTGGCCACTCGGGAATCACGGGAAATGAGAAGAGGCCAATACACTTGCCAGGAAAGGAGCACAAACGCCCTTTATTGGCCCGGAGCCTTTCTGTAATGAAAATAGGTCTAGCAGAAATTGACGAGTGTAGATTCTGTGGGGAGGAGGATGAAACTCCGGATCACCTAATTCTAGAATGCATCGCCATTGCAAGCCAACGCAAGAATCGCTTCGGACAAGAAACTTGTAAGAGTGAGGATCTAACCTCGCTAAAGCCGTCTCAAATACTAGAGTTCATTAGAACCCTGGAACTGGAAGAGGAGCTGTAGTAGTAGCGAGAACAGCTCTGATAGGGGGGGGGCATAATAAACCTCAGGTTTCAGTGCATTGTAACCCCGTTAAAATCTAATATAATCTAGTAAAAACATGTTTGTTTTTGTCACAGAGAGCATCGAAAGAGTACTAGCGGATTCTTGATTAATTTCATTGAAAGTAATTTGGAAGTGAACAGTATTTGTGTGTTCCACTGCCACTTTATGAAAATAAATAATATGTAACAACATTAATGAATGAGTAGCTGAAAAAGTAAATTAACTCAGAGACATGAACTGAAAAGTCCATTTATTTCTACAAAATTTTATGTTGAATAAAAACAAAAGTTTAATATTAAATATCAGGAAAATAGTTCTCATTTCACCAACTATGATATTCTGAACTAAAAAGGTCATTATTATTGGTTGATTTTGAGATTTCCTTTTAGTTTAGCCAATGAATAGTATTCAAATTAAGCAACATAAATAATTGTTGATATGAATCAGCCTAACAAACATTCATGTTTAAATCATCAGTTGTAGCCGTTACAATGTATTGACAACATTGTATTTGTTATGTATCTGTTAAGTTGAAAGCACTAAATTCTTTGTGAAATTTGGAATAGGAGCATTATGAGAATTTACCATTTTTTTAAATCTCATCATAACTTACAGAGAAGTATGCCAGATACATTTTATTTTCACTAAAATATTGGGAAAAATTAAAAATAATGAGTGGAAAATGATTGATAATCTAGTCTTTGTATTCTCAAATTAAACAGAACCACTCTATTCATGCTACTGTAATTGTTTTCTTATAAGGATTAACATGTATCTATATTGTGAGTTGTTACAAAATTAGAATGAAACGAATATATCGAGGAGATTAGGCTGTATGTTGTTCTTGTAGTTTATGATGGCCTGAATGGTTTGTCCGATAAATTCATAGCCGAATCAGTCTCCAAAACCCCGCAAAAAACTCTTGCTTCCACATTTCACTATGAAAAGTTGAGGGTATTTTCTGTTGATCTGAGAGTGCAGTTAGTTGAACTCAAATCTGAATGACATTATTCAGTGATGCGATCGAAACTTTGTATCACAGTCTTACATCGTATTGTAGTTGGGCAACTAATGTTCCAAAAGTGCTACCAGCATCCATGTGAGGTCAACAAACAAGCTTTATTTCAAAATTTTGGGAAAGTTAGATACTAAAAGGAATATGGACTAAGTTGCAATAGAAGTTGTATATTTCAAGAAACGTTTAAAAAACTAAATTAAATGTTCAGATTATCTTTAACGACATCTCTGACGAAATTGTTAATTATGTTCCAAAATAAATTCATGAGATAACTTAGAAATTTTAAAATATACAATACATTAGGTGTTTTTCTATTAATTTGAATTATGCAATCTACTTTAGTACCTGCAACATCATATACAATTATTGGGAATATTTTATCCTGAAAATAAAACATCAAGGCACTTTTCTTTAATATAGCCTTCCGTTTCAAAATATTCCATTAACTCTCAAATATACAGAAAAAGTAATGTTCTACCTTTTCTAGCAATATTCTACTAGTTTAGTATCATGGCGCCAATTGGAAAATAGTCCCTTAGGACCCGGAAAGTGTGGATGGTTATATATGGAAAAGAGCCGGCAGCATTCACAAACATACGAAAAACTTTCTGGCTTATACTACTCATTATTTTTCGGCTGTCATGATCGTATTTTCGCTTTTTGATGTTGTTTTTATTTAGGGAAAACATCGAGGCGAGACCATACATGAAAATGATTAACTGTTTTAAGGGTGGGTGATATGTTTTGATCTTAGAATAAGGAATCACAACTAAAAATATAACGGGATGAACAAAGTTAAGACGTGCTAGTCACCGAAAATTGATATTTTTTATGATTTCAGACATCGCTAAAAAATTATAAATTAATGAGGGTGATATGTCATTACAACGATATCCATTATGACCACCATTCATCGATTTATTGTCTATAGAAAAATAAATATACAAAATTTATGAGTAGGATTTAATTATTTTTGAAAATGTTGTTATTGTACAGTGTGTATACGTCAAATGGAATGAAATCGATAATAAATTAATGGGGACAGGCTCGAAAAAGCATTCGAACACGGTCATTAATATTATTTGTTTTGCATATTTTAACATTTTTTTGTACAGATTATGCGATGTCACATCGAGTATTAACATTCTTTTCTCAATACATACCATGAGTAAGTTTAATTCTTGATTCTCCATGAAATTTGATATAAATCTGATCTATAATGTCTACATAATATATGTGTATGTTTCTGTTTCAGGAATATTGAATTTGTTATAATTTATTGCAACAATTGACATCAAGAAATTGAATTAATTAGTTATGATAGTTCCATGCAACTAATAAGTAATGCTGTTCATGATAATGTGAAAAAAACAAAAGCATTTGTGCCAAAATACTGGCCGCTTAATCCTTTAGACTTACTCAACGTCTTAGACAAGACCGATCTTATCGCAAGCGTATGCGTCTTCTCAGGTCAGCTAAGTCGGGGGTATAGTTCTGAGGACAAAATAAACATTATGAACACCAAATTTATGATTGCTTGTAAAAACGATACTCCACACACTCAAATATATATTATTGAAGAAAATATCGTCAAATACTTACGATGCATGATTAATAAAGTATGGCATGCGGATCAGGAGATAAGATGCAGCATCGAACAATCTAGAACAACATTTCTAAAGCGATGTCCATACAAAAGGAACATAGAGGAACATTTTGTTGCTGGTTGCGGTAACCTTTTTATGGAAACAGAAACAACAGCAAAAGTTACGTAAACATTCTGTTCACATCAAAAGTTAACTAATTTTTGGGAATGTTTCGTTGTGTTGCTGCAACAGGAAAATTTGTGTCTACACCAGTGCAGTGTGTGTTCCTAGTTTCTAATTGCAGCCGCAATCGCAATTATTTAACAAAAACCGAAAAAACGAGTCTCCCACTCCCACAATATATTTCCAATTTCCGTTGCACGGTATTTTTGGCAAAGTCGGTTTTCCAACACATGTTCTTAAAAAATGCTTAACTGGTTACGTTATTTTTGGCGTTGTTCCTTCAGGAACATGTAGGCTTCTTCTCGTCTTTCCTCTGCAAGCCTTCTTTTTGATTTTGAGTACTTCGAATTTTCTTCGGTCTCTCAAATGCCTCGTCTAGTTTCTAACTGATTTGAGGCTTCTCAATAAAAGTAGATATTTGTTTTTGGTTGTGTAGCTCCATATCATCATCGGTATATTTCATATTTTCACTTTGTGAGCCTATATCACCGTATAATTCAGGAATCATATTTTCGTGTTCATTTGTAAGCTGTTCATTTTCTTCAGGAAATATTGTTGTGTTCAATGTCATCTTATACTCCTTCATTACCGTCGTCATCAATATCACCATAAGAACTTATTGGAGAGTCTGGTTCTTAGACAAAAATATATACGCTTAGCCTCTAATCTATACTAAATTTTATTTCAAAATTTAGTTTTCATTTAATAAGTTTCTTCCATTTTACAGTTGCCTGCAAGTGAAGACCAATAGACGTGATGGACGGAAATGCATCACTTCACAAGTGCCCAAAAATAGTGGCATTGTATTCTTCAACTATAAGCAATTTTATTTTTCCGCCCAACCTATCTAATGTGCGAGAAAAGTATTGGTTTACCCCAAAAACAAATGGAATTTTGTAATTCTTTTGAGTTATTTTTCCGTCTTCCACCGAGATCAGCACAGAAAAAACAGTTTTTAGAAAAAAGAATTTTTGTAGAGATCTACAACTTTGGTTTAAAATATTTTGGTGATAAAACTTACCGTTTTCGAGAAAAATCGAAAAAACCTGAAATTTTGACCTTTGGGATTGTTGAGAACATTTAAATTTTTTAGGGTAAACCCTAGGTCTCCACCAACATTTGGTTCTGTCGGAATTTTTGTTATTTGACCACTATTTTTATGTTTAAATTGACCGGATAAACATAATAATAAACAATTTGTTATCGTTACTTACAGTATTGGCAGCTGCTTTTTGCCCAAGCTCAAGAAACTGCTTTTTATGTTACTGTTCGTCTCCTTGGAAAAAGGTGGCAAATTTAGAAATTTCACATGATATAAGCATGCAATTTTCATTAGTATAATCATATATTATTTCCATATTTCATGCATTTTTGTTGAATGAATCATTTTCTTGATATACAGTTACCAAAATTCAAACGACTATAACAATGAATAACTTATCCCATGCAGTCTGAACAATTTCCTGGAGCCTAGTATTTCCAACAAAATTAAACAAAACCTTTTTATTTCATACAAGTAAAATGGAAAGTTGAAAAGGTTTTTGATCTCTTATTTATTATTAATCCCTGAATAAGGAATGTGTTTAATAATCAAAATTATTGAAATCATAGCTGACTCAATATTTCTGAAACAGTTGAAGATAGATGAAGTATTTGCATCAAGAAAGTTATCGGTGAAATTGACTGTCTCGACCCTTACTTCGTGGAATATGCTCATATTAGTGTTTTTAAATGAAACTCAAGGTCTCTAGTTAATTCCACAATATAATACAAGTTATTGAAAATTCTAAAAAATTGACAATTGTTTCGATAAATCAATATCATCGTCAGAATGACAGAAGTTACATTTTATTTGATGCCTACCTGATGTTTAGTAGTTATTTTTGGCTAGACCCAGAAGTAACCTAACTTGTGATTGGCTTAATATATGTTTATAGAAAAAAGAAGAAGATGTGATATTACAAATATTGAAGCTTAGATATTATTAGCCCTATGGTGATATCCTTGATATCATTTTTCAATTTAAGATCAGTATAACTGTGCAATGATATAGAAAACCAGGAAAACTATATCTGCTGATCTTTACAATTATCACTTAAGAAGACAGTTTAATAGTGGACAACTTCATATTGTGGGTTTCTTAAATGTCTTCTAATTTCCAGTTCTTCAAGGAAATCCAGTTCTTGTTTCTTTTCACAAATATGCAGTACTTCTAGTTCTGTGTTAGGTGTCAATGAATGATTGGTGTCAAGTAGATGTTTTGCGTAGTGGGATTTATCTGGTTGTTTTAATCTGTATGCTAGTAAGTGCTCACTGTATCGTATTTCAAAATTCCTAAGGGTCCGACCCAAATAGACAGCATTACATTCTGGACATTTCATCAGCTTGTTTAGGATATATTAGTTGTAATGCCACTTTTTCCTCTTTTTCACTAATTAGCTTATTTATCATATCTAATGGATAACCGTTAGATGTTGCTATTTGTCTAATTGTATTAATCTCTCTATCAAAATTACATTTGTTCATAGGAACTGAAAAAGCTCTATGTATCATTGAACTATATGCCGCCAGTCTGTGTGACATAGGGTGATTGGAAATGAATGGAATTGTCACATCAGTCTGTGTTGGTTTTCGGTAAATTGAATAATCAAGTACATTATTAACTCTCTGAATTTTTAAATCAAGAAAATTGATTGAGTTATTTTCTTCAATTTCTAATGTAAATTTAATTTTCGGGTGTAAATTATTGATGTGGTTGAAAAATACATTGTCGTTCACTACCCATAAAGCAAGCTAATATGTCATCTACATATCAATACCAAAATAAAATATTTTTCGACATATTACTTTCAAATATCTTTCTTTCTAAATTGTCCATAAGAATGTTTGCTAAAATAGGTGATATAGGGCTTCCCATTGGTAAACCTTCATTTTGAATATATATCTTATTGTCAAAAGTGAAATAATTCTGATTAATGCATACTTCAAATAAATTAAGTATATCTGATATTACTCCCGGATTAATATTTTTATCTTCTAGTAATTTTCTTACAAGTATTAGACATTCTTTAGGAGGAATTTTAGTAAACATGTTAGTTACATCGAACGATATGAGTTTATAGTCTCTTATGTTAATGCTCCTAATAATATATTGGCGAAGAAGCTCAACAATATACTCAATACTTACGGATATGAATCTCAGTACTCAATAGAACTAATCAAAAAGTTTAAAGCAATCCACTTACAAGATAACTATAAACTCATATCGTTCGATGTAACTAACATGTTTACTAAAATCCGTGCTAAAAAATGTCTAATACTTGTAAGAAAATTACTAGAAGATAAAAATATTAATCCAGGAATAATATCAGATATACCTAATTTATTTGATGTATGCATTAATCAGAATTATTTCACTTTTGACAATAAGATATATATTCAAAATGAAGGTTCACCAATGGGAAGCCCTATATCCCCTATTTTAGCAAACATTTTTATGGACAATTTAGAAAGAAAGATCTTTGAAAGTAATATTTCGAAAAATATTTTATTTTGGTATAGATATGTAGATGACATATTAGCTTGTTTTATGGGTAGTGAACGACAATTAGATGTATTTTTCAACCACATCAATAATTTACACCCGAAAATTAAATTTACATTAGAAATTGAAGAAAATAGCTGAATCAATTTTCTTGATTTGAAAATTCAAAGAGTTAATAATGTACTTGATTATTCAATTTAACGAAAACCAACACAAACTGATGTAACAATTCCATTCAATTCTAACCACCCTGTGTCACACAGACTAGCAGCATATAATTCAATGATACATAGAGCTTTTTCAGTTCCTATGAACAAATGTAATTTTGATAGAGAGATTAATACAATTAGACAAATAGCAACATCTAACGGTTATCCATTAGATATGATAAATAAGCTAATTAGTAAAAAAGAGGAAAAAGTGGCATTACAACTAATATATCCTAAACAAGCTAATGAAATTAAAACTTATAAAACCATCACATATGCAGGAAATATTTCTAATAATATTTCAAAGACAGTATCTTCAGCAACAAATACAACAATTTCTTTTAAAACAGAAAGTAAAGTTAGTACAAAATTGTTAAATGTAAAAACAAAAATACCACTATTAAAGAAGTCAGGTATATATAAACTCAAATGTCCAGAATCTAATGCTGTCTATTTGGGTCAGACCCTTAGGAATTTTGAAATACGATACAGTGACCACTTACGAGCATACAGATTAAAACAACCAGATAAATCCCACTACGCAAAACATCTACTTGACACCAATCATTCATTGACACCTAACACAGAACTAGAAGTACTGCATATTTGTGAAAAGAAACAAGAACTGGATTTCCTTGATGAACTGGCAATTAGAAGACATTTAAGAAACCCACAATATGAAGTTGTCAATGAACAGTTAAATCTAGGGAATTCCCCACTAATAAACTGTCTTCTTAAGTGATAATTGTGAAGATCAGCAGATATAGTTTTCCTGGTTTTCTATATCATTGCACAGTTATACTGATCTTAATTGGAAAAATGATATCAAGGATATCACCATAGGGCTAATAATATCTAAACTTTAATATTTGTAATATCACATCTTCTTCTTTTTTCTATAAACATATATTAAGCCAATCAAAAGTTAGGTTACTTCTTGGTCTAGCCAAAAATAACTACTAAACATCAGGTAGACATAAAATGAAATATAACTTCTGTCATTCTGACGATGATATTGATTTATCGAAACAATTGTCAATTTTTTAGAATTCTCAATAACTTGTATTATATTGTGCAATTAACTAGAGACCTTGAGTTTCATTTAAAAACACTAAAGTTATCGGTGTCTACTGAATGATGCCTGTACGAGAAGGGAAATTCGCCTTAGCGATATTTGGCTGGTTCCTCTAAGTTTAGATTGGTTGATCCTTTCCTTCCCGACATGTTTTTGAGTATTTTAAAACAAGAACACTCGCCAACCTTTTGTTGACGGGAATGCTGAAATTGTCGTTGAGAATAAAGGAGAAATAAAAATACGGCTCACTCACAATCCCTCTATTTGAATTCTTACAAGAACGAAGTACCAAACTTTAGTATCGGATACGGCAACAGCGCTAAACTACCGTTGAACCGGTCTAGGCGACCATGCGGATTCAAACAATAATTTTTAATAATAATAGTACTTACAATACAGAAATTCACCGACCAATGTCGGAAAAGCACTTCACATCATATTCCCACTCTCATTTGTTGCAGTTACATTCAATTGATTAACGAAATTAGGTATGTACTTAAACCAATGAATCAACACTTAATCATATCGTCACAAGAGTTGAGCCAAGACTACTGACTGCCTTTCGTTGGCGGTAATTTTTCGGCTAGTGGCGCAGAAGGTACCAATTGGATCCGTGATCATAAATAAAGGGCGCGGAGATTTAAACTTCGAACCTTTTATTTTAATGTTAAATTAAGATCCATTGTAGGAATTTATGGGAAATTCCTACATACTGGGGGCCGGGGCAAAAATGAGAGGAACAGTTTAGGAGCAAAATCCAAATTTTAAGCAAGAAGGAAGGAGAAAAGAAAAAGAAAAAAGAAAAAAAAATACGTTCTACTCCAAATGTAGATAGAACTCAGTCCATACATGGTAGAGGAGCTAACTTAGTAATAGGACGAATATAAACTCCATCCACAGTTCTTACACGTGCGGCACGAACATTGCCGTCTTTGCCAGTTAGTAGTTCCACTACCCTGGCAAGGGGCCAATTCAAAGGAGGACGGTCCTCCGATTGCACTAGTACAAGCTGATTAAGCTGAAGATTGTTTGAGGCTTTACACCACTTAGGTCGATGCTGCAGTCGATGCAGATAATCGGTGCTCCACCTCTTCCAGAATTCTTGGTTCATCTTAGTACATTGTTCCCAAAAAGTTAATCTGTTTACAGGGATGGTAGATAGATCGCGATCGGGATAAGCGGTTAAAGGTGCTCCGATCAAAAAATGACCTGGTGTCAAAGGAGATAGATCGGTAGGATCATTTGACATCGGGTATAATGGTCTGCTGTTCAAGATAGCTTCGATCTGACTCAGAACCGTGGAGAGTTCCTCGAAGGTAAGGCACGAATTGCCAATTATTTTGGTGAGGTGGGATTTGGCGCTTTTCACAGCCGCTTCCCATAAGCCACCCCAGTGCGGTGACCGCGGAGGAATAAACTTCCAACTAATTTCTGTAGTTGAAAGAAAAGACTGTATCTTATTGATACTTTCGGAAGATTTGATAAAAATGGAGAGTTCTCGTAATTGATTCCTTGCTCCCACAAAGTTGGAACCATTATCAGTATAGATAGTCTGAGGATTCCCTCTACGACTGAGAAATCTTTTAAGAGTGGCGATAAATGCATCGGTAGAGAGATCACTTACTAATTCGATATGGATCGCCTTTGTCACCATGCATATGAATATGGCAATGTAGGCCTTTTGTATTGGGGCTTTTCTTAAGCGCGAAGATATAATTTGTACAGGTCCAGCAAAATCGATGCCAGTTTTTGAAAAAGGGGCGAGATTTTTGCACTCGGTCAAGGGGTAACGGGGACATTATTTGAGAGGCGAACTGGGCATTAAATCTAAAACAGGTGATGCAGCTTTTTATCAATTTTTTGACAAGACGAGTGCCATTCAAGGGCCAGTACTGTAGCCTTAAATTTCCTAACACATTTTGGGCTCCACCATGGCCAAGACGGCGATGTTCCCGTATTATTAGCAAATCAACCACATGATCATTTTGTGGTAACAGCAAGGGAAATTTTTGATTGAAAGGTAAAGTAGAAAATTGTAATCGGCCACCCACTATTAGAAGGCCGTCATTATCCAAGAAAATGTTCAATGGAATTAAGTCTTTGTTTCCAATCGGAACGTTAGTTTTTAAACAACGAATTTCGTTGAAGAAGTGTTTATGTTGAATTTGTTTGATTATAAAATCATGGGCAATGCGGAGATCGTCAACAGATAACGAACCAACGTCTCTGAATTTTCTCCTCGATAGGTTTATAAATTTGAATATATGGGCTATAACCCTATTTAAGGTTATAAATTTTGAGAATCGGAAAAATATAGGTTCCCAAAAGTTTAAGTCGCTGTTGACTATAGCAAGGTTGACCTTATTGACTTCAGGCAAGACGTCAATAGGTTCGAAAGAATCCATAGAATTAAAATCTTTAGATTCAAGTAGAAATCGAGGACCCTCGAACCAAAAAATCCAGACATCAGATGAGAATTTACCACGAGAAAGTAAATCGGCTGGGTTTAAATCGGATTTAACATGTCGCCATATAAAATCTTTACTATTGTTTTGAATGGTTAGGACACGCCGAGCTACAAAGGGAGAAAAATCATTAGAAGACCGTTTCACCCAACTGAGAGCGACTTGAGAGTCGGACCATAAATTTATGGAAGAGATGTGAAGAGAAATGCACAGAATCTGAACTATTCTGCGAGCTAAAGTGGACAACAGCTCCATTGCACACAGCTCTAACTTGGGAATAGTTAAAGTAATTTTCAAAGGATTCACACGAGATTTAGCAGAAATTAGGCGAGAGGATCTAGAATTATCAGCGTAGATCGCTACTAAATAGAGACACCCTCCGTATGCCTTTTGACTGGCATCGCAAAGCCCGTGGAGAGAACACGAAATAATAATTTTTTGGTTAAATAGGTATCTGGGTACTCGGAGGTTAGCAGCTTCAGTTAATAAAGAAAGGAATTTATTAAACTGAGTAATTATGGATGTGTCGGAAATGGGAACATCCCACCCTATCTGGGATTTCCAGACCGATTGCATCAACAGTTTGCCAAACACGGTCAGATTGTTCACTAACCCAAGAGGGTCAAATGTACTGGCGACGGTACTTAATATCCTTCGTTTCGTTATATGAGAACAATCAGCCAACTTGGCAGTTTGGATATGTAAAATATCAGACGCAGGATTCCATTTTAGTCCTAGAATTTTGCTTGACGAATCGTCAAAACTACGATCCAATTCAGCGTTAGGTAATTCATCGATTGACTGTAAAAACTTGAATGAATTTGATTGCCGTTTGTGAAGTTGGAACTCATGTTTTCCAAGCATATTGGACTTACCGGCATAAAGAGCCGGTAAGTCCATTTCCTTATTGGTTCCAGTTAAGATATCATCCATGTAGGTTTGATGAAGAATAGCCTGCTGCGCATTTGGACAATCGGGACTATTTAAGGCAATGTCTTTCAAGACTCGGGTGGCCAAGAAAGGGGCACAGTTCTGTCCGAAACTAAGCCTAGATAATTGGATACATTGAAGGGGTTTCGTGGGGTTATCCCTCCACAGTATGTTTTGGAGATAGCGTTGCATGGGATTGATATCTATGAATCTATACATCATTTTGATGTCAGCACACAGGACATATTTATAGCATCTAAATCTGCACAAAATGTCGAATAGGTTATCCTGAACTTGGTATCCCTTCGACGTTAAATCATTAAGAGAGAAACCTGAATCGGTTTTAGCCGAAAAATCGAACACGATCCGAAGTTTGGTGGATGCGCTTTCCTCACGTATCACCGCCCTATGGGGTATAAAATACTTGAAATCATTAGACACAGTGTTATAGAAAGACAGAGGAATGACTTGAGCATGATTGAGTGTTAGATATTCTGAAATTACTTTTTTATATTCAGAGAAAAGGGTAGGATTAGCATTGAATTTTCTTTCAAGAGAAGAGAATCGTTGGATGGCTATACCGAATGACTGGCCTAGTTTTTTATTCTGATTTGCGAGTAGAGGCATATCTACCTGATACCGCCCCGATGGTAGGATAACGGTTGTATCCCGAAATAGTTGTTCAACATATTCCTCGCTGGGATCGTGTGATGGACATTCGGGAATTTCCTCAAGCTCCCAGAATTTCTCCATTGTCCTTTGGAGGTCAGAATATTGATAGACTTGATCATTATAAACCGTCAAAAAGGAATAAGCAGACTTAGGTTTATGCTGGGAGGAGTTAGCGTTTCTCAAAGGGATAGGACCCGCGATAACATATCCCAGGTGAGTATCTATAAAGGAAGGAGAATAAGGATCCGTTTTAAGTACGGTCCCCTTAAGCAGGTAATGATATAAATCACAGCCAATAAGAAGATCTATTGGACCGGATTCAAAGAATAAAGGGTCAGCTAGCTCAAGTTTTATATGGGATGGAATTTTAAAATTAGATGGTGAGATAGAAGATTGTGGTAAATTATTTGTTATTTTATCTATGACCGAGCAAGATATAGTGAAAGTACTGTAAGGTGCAATTTGAGAATTAAATGTGATATCTACCACTTCTCTACTATAGGTGTAGTTATTGCTACCTAATCCGGAAATATTAAGAGTTTGTTTTCGAGAGACTAAATTCAATTTTTGTACAAAGGCACGGTTAATAACGCTCATTTGACTAGCGGAATCAAGAAGAACTCGTCCAACCAAACACCGACCATTGAAACCGTTAACATTCACTAAAGCCGTAGGCAATAGTACAATACTGTCTTTTGCTGACATGGCAGTCAAAGCAGTTTGATATCTCACTGACTCCGGAGGTTCAGGTGATTGATTAGGTGATGCAGAACTGGTATTTATGAAATTAGATCTATTAATTTGATCTGGGGACGTATTATTATGTACATTAATAGGAGAGGGGTGATTATTTACATTGGATAGAGAGGTTACATTGGGGCTTCCGGAAGAGGAGGCTCTAGGATTATTACGATTGTTAGAGTTGTTTGGCAATCTGTTCTGACTGTCAAAATGTAAGTAACTATGATGAGACTTATTGCAAGTTGCACATCTCCTAAGGGATTTACAATCGGTAGTACTATGGGTACTATTCAGGCAATTTACACAAAGTTTTTTAGCTTTGACTATCTGATACCTCTCTTGAGGGGATAAGGACATAAATTTGGAACAACCGTATATAAGATGAGAGGGGTCTGAACAATGAAGACAGCTCGGTCTATTAACCCGAGAAGAACTAGAATGGTACTGTTGCGAAGAACTTAAACTAGATACCAATGTCACCCTATTTTTACTAACATTATTAGACTTGGGGTTGAATTTACCTTTAGTGTTGGTTTCAAAAAGATTTAAATTTTCCAACATTGATTGGCGTTGCTGTAGAAAATCAAAGAAATATTCAGCTGTAGGGATAAGCTCTGGCTTGCGCTCACTTTCGAAGGCTCGTCTTGAATTAAAATCAAGTTTTTGCTCCATTAAAAATATTATTAATGACTCAAAATTTACTTCCGGCGATAAATTCATATTTTTAATCAAATCAAATGTCTTACGCGTCGATATCTGAAATTCGCGCAACTCGACCGGAGTACTTTTCAAGACAGGTTTTTGATCCACCAAAGTTTGGTACAAAGAATACAGTAATTTATATTTATCGTCATATGCCTTTTTAAGAATATTTAAGGCAATATTCAAATTTTGATTTGTTACGCTTAAGGACTCAATCATTTCCAAAGGTGGTCCACGTAACAGCCCTTTAAGGTAATAAAACTTTTCACCCTCCGACTTTAAATTAATATTATTAAGTACCAGTGCTGTGAACAGGTCGATAAAGGATGGCCACTCTGAAGCAGCCCCTGAGAAAGGTTTAATGTTAATTTTAGGTAAAACGACATTAGATACATCGTTTGGCCTAGTATTTAAATTGAGTGATTCTTTTTGCTTATTTTCTATTAGAAGTTCAAGCATAGCAATACAACTTTCAAAACGGTCGGCGACAACGTTCTCGGCCTCATCGTCGGAAGAGTAGTTGTCGTCGTCCGGGTTAGATAATGAAACAATTTCCAATTGGACTTTTTGATAATTGTCATAGTGACCAGATATGCTTTTAAGTTTGACTTTAAGTATATAGACCTCTTCGGAGCCAGTCAGCTCCGACACAAATGTTTCAATTCGAGATAATTGCGATTTGAAACCCCCTCTTTTATTTTTCAAGTGATTTAGCGACATGATTGAATCAAAGTGTAACCAATCAAAGTTGAACTCCACCTGAATTAAAATAAGCTTCTAAAGTAGCGAGTAAATTTTTACAATATATGGAATAACCGAATAGACAAAGAGCTTTTCCAATCAATGCGATAAGTATTTCAATAGCATGCAAATTACTGAAAATTAGTTTAACATTGTAAGAAAATACCTACCTACTTATAACCAAATACGGTATTAATATTCAAAATAATAAAGAAGAAATTACAGTGAATTATTTTTCACAGTGTACTAGAATGCATGTAAACGCAAATAGATAATCAATATTGAGATTAATAAACAAAATATCAAACATTGAGAAAACTGTAGATTATTTTTAACAGTGTAAGAAAATGTACCTACTTATAACCAAATACACTAATCAAATATTCAAAGTAATAATGAAGAAAAGACTGTGAATTATTTTTCACAGTGTACTAAAATTGCACGTAAACGGAAAAAGATAAACAATATTGAGATACATAATCAAAATATCTAATATTGAGAAAATTGTAAATTATTTTTAACAGTGTAGGAAAATGTACCTACTTATAACTAAATACACTAATTAAATATCCAAAGTAATAATGAAGAAAATACTGTGATTTATTTTTCACAGTGTACTAAAATGCATGTAAACGCAAATAGATAATTGATAAACAAAATATCTAATATTTAGAAAACTGTAAATTATTTTTAACAGTGTAAGAAAATGTACCTAAATATAACTAAATACACTAATCAAATATTCAAAGTAATAATGAAGAAAATACTGTGATTTATTTTTCACAGTGTACTAAAAATGCATATAAACGCAAATAGATAATTGATAAACAAAATATCTAATATTTAGAAAACTGTAAATTACTTTTAACAGTGTAAGAAAATGTACCTAGATATAACTAAATACACTAATTAAATACCCAAAGTAACAATGAAGAAAATACTGTGATTTATTTTTCACAGTGTACTAAAATGCATGTAAACGCAAATAGATAATTGATAAACAAAATATCTAATATTTAGAAAACTGTAAATTACTTTTAACAGTGTAAGAAAATGTACCTAGATATAACTAAATACACTAATTAAATACCCAAAGTAACAATGAAGAAAATACTGTGATTTATTTTTCACAGTGTACTAAAATGCATGTAAACGCAAATAGATAATTGATAAACAAAATATCTAATATTTAGAAAACTGTAAATTATTTTTAACAGTGTAAGAAAATGTACCTAAATATAACTAAATACACTAATCAAATATTCAAAGTAATAATGAAGAAAATACTGTGATTCATTTTTCACAGTGTACTAAAAATGCATATAAACGCACATAGATAATTGATAAACAAAATATCTAATATTTAGAAAACTGTAAATTACTTTTAACAGTGTAAGAAAATGTACCTAGATATAACTAAATACACTAATTAAATACCCAAAGTAACAATGAAGAAAATACTGTGATTTATTTTTCACAGTGTACTAAAATGCATGTAAACGCAAATAGATAATTGATAAACAAAATATCTAATATTTAGAAAACTGTAAATTACTTTTAACAGTGCAAGAAAATGTACCTAAATATAACTAAATACACTAATTAAATATCCTCAAACTTAACGATGTATTTATTATACCATGTTTTATTGAGGTAACAAAAACCCGACATGTAAATAAACACTAGTTTCCTCAAAATATGCTGTTTATAAACACTTCCAAACCGGCTCCTAATCCTATACACCCCCCTTGAGCGAGGTGTCGTTGAAGTAAAAACGGCCAGCAGTTTTGACCATTCTAGATTCAGAACTCGCTTCGCGCGCTGTTGCCGGACTGTCTTTAATTTCCCGAGCAATCAAATCGCACTTATATACATATCACTGTTTCAGTATTTATTTTTTACAGTTTCTCAGCCCTCACGAGAGTCTAATGAACAACTTTTTGGAATGTTTATTAGAGAAAAGAAGAATAGGGTTCAGACAGACCCAAGAAATCAAATTGCCGCAAAGGCGGAAATGGATATATCAAGTTGCTGCAGAGGCAAAAATGGATATGTCAAATTGACAGACTAAATCCCGCTCGAAGGACCAATAAAAACTATGTACGAGAAGGGAAATTCGCCTTAGCGATATTTGGCTGGTTCCTCTAAGTTTAGATTGGTTGATCCTTTCCTTCCCGACATGTTTTTGAGTATTTTAAAACAAGAACACTCGCCAACCTTTTGTTGACGGGAATGCTGAAATTGTCGTTGAGAATAAAGGAGAAATAAAAATACGGCTCACTCACAATCCCTCTATTTGAATTCTTACAAGAACGAAGTACCAAACTTTAGTATCGGATACGGCAACAGCGCTAAACTACCGTTGAACCGGTCTAGGCGACCATGCGGATTCAAACAATAATTTTTAATAATTATAGTACTTACAATACAGAAATTCACCGACCAATGTCGGAAAAGCACTTCACATCATATTCCCACTCTCATTTGTTGCAGTTACATTAAATTGATTAACGAAATTAGGTATGTACTTAAACCAATGAATCAACACTTAATCATATCGTCACAAAAGTTGAGCCAAGACTACTGACTGCCTTTCGTTGGCGGTAATTTTTCGGCTAGTGGCGCAGAAGGTACCAATTGGATCCGTGATCATAAATAAAGGGCGCGGAGATTTAAACTTCGAACCTTTTATTTTAATGTTAAATTAAGATCCATTGTAGGAATTTATGGGAAATTCCTACAATGCCTTGCACAAATATTGCAAGCTAGATACTGACTCGTATCAGAATGAATAACATTAAAGCATAATAGGAAAATATATTAAAAGAAAAACAGAAAATTCGCCAATTATTGGAGAACTGGTTACGGTAGTAGCAAAAACATGAAATTACAAAAGGAAACATTCTAAATCCTCAAAAATACGTGAAAAGTATCAAAACATGTGATTGAAACTTGAATAAGTATAAGTAACAGAAAAATTTATTTCCATTTGATAAATGTTCAATATAAGCTGGTTCCACTTTTCTTTATTCATGAAACAGCAATCCGGGATTATTTTCAATAGTATGATTGTGAGAAGATTTTTGTTTGTTATATCTCAACATCTTTGCAAAAGTGTTGTTTGAACTAAATTTCTCAAATAAATAACCATAATAAAAGGAATTCTTCATTCATAAATATTAATTTTAAGTGGGACTTCATCAAGTTCCGGAATTTATTTGGGGAAAAATCCAACTTTTTTTGGACAGGCACAGCACCGACAATGAAATATGATTTCCCAGTATTCTACAAGAGAAAATACAATGAATCTATGGCCGTTTGTTTGGACGATTCCACGTGGATTCTCATCAACTTTATAGGAAGATATGACTTAATTTTCTAATATATACTCCTGTTCTGACAAAAACTGTTGCCAATACTGAAGTCGTATGGGATAAATAGCTTTTCTCCTCGTAATATGTCTTTTCGCCCACTACGTATTTTAACTTTGTAAACCTATATTTGGAGGAAATTATTCCAAAATATCGAATATATTTTATTAAATACACAAAATTCAATCGTTTCTGATAATATCGATTTGGAATCTTTCACCATTTTATTGTTTAATTAACATACTTTCATACATTTTTGATATTTTCATACCAGGATTGTGACGATGAAGAAACTATCATCAACCAATTAAATTAGTCTGTCCCCGACAATACTGTGCATCTATTTACTTTTTCAAAATCAACATATATCATTTATAAAGAGCAATGGAACAATAGAGAAATTTGAAATGAATTTGCAATATCAACTTGGAAAACGTTTAACTCGGAGACGAGGGCCTATATTAAAGGAGTTTATACGAGATAATATGATTATTTTCTATCGACACTTTTTCCATTGATCTCGAAATACTCTGTATGTTATGGCAACTTGTTAAATTTTCTTCGAAATGTTGAATAGATGCCTATCTAGTGTTCACTTCAATTATTTGAGCTTTCACAAAACATTTCCAATTAACTGTGATATTCTATTCGACAATGCACAGTATTGTGAAACATTTCAATTCATAAAAACTTTTCCATTTGCTGGAATAAGCCAAAATGACAATCAGCTTTTAGGATATTTGAAAACTGTATCAATCACAGCATGTTAACCTCCCCTAGAGCCATCACTCTTATATCAAATGAGCACCCTCCTTTCCCTTATACAGGAAGCGACAGAAGATGGAACGTTAGAGATGTAGAAAAATGGGTACGAGCGGAGAATATATTTTTATTAGCTAATTTAAAATAATAACCAGTACATCTGTTATCATATATCTCTTAACAATGATTACCCATATTCCCAATAGAATTTTTAGAAAATGAAGGTAAGCAGAATATGATGGAAGCTCTAAATCTCTTTAGAATAATTCACTTAAATTTAATTTAATTTACTCTCGACCCTTACTTTGTGGAATCTACTCATATTACTGTTTTAAATGAATCTAACTGTCTCTAGATAATTCCACAAGATATTGAATAGAATCTTTAAGAAAAAACTGTAAGCAGTGTATTATGGAAGTTCTATAATTCATTAGAATAATTTACTTAAATTTAATTTAATTTACTCTCTCGACCCTTACTTTGTGGAATCTACTCATATTACTGTTTTAAATGAATCTAACTATCTCTAGATAATTCCACAAAATATTGAATAGAATTTTTAAGAAAAAACTGTAAGCAGAGTATGATGGAAGTTCTACAATTCATTAGAATAATTTACTTAAATTTAATGAAATTTACTCTCTCGACCCTTACTTTGTGGAATCTACTCATATTACTGTTTTAAATGAAACTAACTGTTTCTAGATAATTCCAGAACATATTGAATAGAACTTTCAACGTTTATTCAATATATTGTGGATTTATCTAGGAACAGTTAGTTTCATTTATAACAGTAATACTTAAATTTATGTTGGTCGGATAGTTAACAAATTTTTTGTGGATAACGAAGAGTGGACGAAGTAATTTGATCAAGTAATTATTATCGTTATTTATAAACCATTTCCATCAAAAATATCTATAAGATAATGGATGAGAGCAATGCAAAGACGTTTCAAACGCCGTCATTTAGCTGATATTTACAACACTGGAGATAATACAGGGATACAGTATGGAGAGTACCTGATATGTTGACAAATATAACGGCAAGGGCACCATTTTGGAGCAGCAGCAAAATTCAGACAAAATAAAAAGTACAAAAGACAGCAGCCAGGTGCAACCAGACAAGGCAATACCTAATTTACTTTGGAGTCGAACTCACTCACTGCAGATTAAGAAAACACCTCCAAATTATTGATTTCACAATTTGAGCAGAATACAGATTCAATAGATAATAAACTGTTTCAAAGCTTAAAACCAACTTTTCCGCATCTGTGGAACGCCCTGAACAATATACTATCATAAAATTGTTCACATGTTGTTACCCAAAAATGACAAAAATGCGGTACTTCAAGTACCAAAGCACCCATAGTACTGTCTCTAATAAGCTGAAAATCAATAAGTTTAATCTGTGAGACGTACTGAATAATATCCAATCAATAAATTGGTCACTTGTATACACTTCGGAGGCTGTATCGTGCTAACAAACTAAAATTTCTCAAAAAATTACAAAAATGTGGTACATTAGGTACCATATCCCCCGTTGTACTGCAACTGGTGAGCTGAAAATCAATAAGATCATCGGAGATATGTCCTGAACAATATTCAATCATAATTTCTCTATATACAAATATTCCAATCAATCTTGTTAAAAAAATTATCTAAGGAAAATGGAAAGATATTATAAAGTATACTGACATTCCACAAGAAGAATTTATTTGTGCTGTAGAACTAACACTTAATTCTACATATTTTTTGTATGCAAACCAACTCTATAAACAAATAGAAAGATGCACTTTGGGCTCTTCAATGTTCAGTGTTTTAGCACAGATTGGCATGGAGCAACTCGAGGAACAAGTAATAAATGAACTTAATTTTACGAATCCGTTCTTTTTTCGATATGTCGATGACTACATCAAAGAAACACTCACAAATGAAGCTAAAAATAAACGATTTTAAAGATTAAAACTATCTTTTCCGCATCTGTGAGATGCCCTGAACAATATACTATCATATAATTGTCACTTGTATACACTTCGGGGGATGTATCGTATTAATATACCGAAATTTATGTAAAAATAACCAAAAATAAACGGTTTTAAAGATTAAAACTAACTTTTCCGCATCTGTGAGATTCCCTGATTGATATTCTATCATAAAATTGTCACTTGTATACACTTCGGGGGATGTATCGTGTTAACAAACCGAAATTTCTCCAAAAGTAACCAAAAATACAGTATATCTGGATTTATAGGACCCGCTGTACTCGCTATAATCAGCTGAAAATCAATAGGATACATCTGTGAGACACCTTTAATAAGACATCATCAAAAATATCCAATTATAAAATTGGCCACCTGTATACACTCCGGAAGCTGTATCGTATTAAACCCGAAATTTCTCCAAAAAGTACAAAAATGTGGACTTCAGGTACCATAGCACCCATTGTACTAGCTCAGGTGAGCTAAAAATCAATAAGGTTCATCTATAAGACGCCCTAAACAAAATTGAATCATGAAATGGGTCAATTGTATACACGCTGGAGGCTAACAAACTGAAAATTCTCCAAAAATGACAAAAATTTGGTACCTCAAATTCCATAGCACTCGTTGTACTGGTTTTAGTGAGCTGAATCTCTTATAGGGTTCATCTTTGAGACGCCCTGAATAATATTCAATCATAAAATTGGTCGCTTGTATATACTCCGGGGGCTGTATCGTGCTAACAAACTGAAATTTCTCAAAAAATTACTAAAATGTCTTACTTCAAGTACCATAGCATCCGTTGTACTGGCTATTGTGAGCTGAAAAACAATAAGGTTCATCTGTGAGATGTTCTAAATAATATTCAATCATAAAATTGGTGACTTGTTGAACTCCGGAGGCTGTATCGTGCTAACAAAACATGTAACGAAAAGTGGCCGACGACGACGACGTTAACGACGACGACGACGACGCAAGCTGAAAATCAATATGGTATATATGTGAGACACCTTAAGTAATATTCAATCATAAAATTGGTTATTTGTATACACTCTCGAGGCTATATCGTGCTAACAAACTGAAAATTCTCCAAAAATGACAAAAATTGGGTACTTCAAGTACCATAGCATCGGTTGTACTGGTTTTAGTGAGCTGAATATCAATAGGGTTCATTTGTGAGAAGACCTGAACAATATGCAATTATAAAATTGGTGACTTGTTGCACTCCGGAGACTGTACCGTGCTAACAAAACATGTTACGTAAAGTGGCCGACGATGACGACATGCACAGAGGATTTTTGTTCTAAAAACCGTTTTTTCGTGTTGCTCTTGCTGCAAAACGGAAAAAAAACTCCGAAAAAATCCAAATTTCAAACTTTTTTTGAGGTAAACTAATACTTTTCCCGCATCGTAAATATGTTTGGCGGAAAAGTGAAACCATACGTGTACATCCAGACAACATTCATTTGGAAGTTGTTGGCACACCATAACAAGATAGAGTTTCATCACAATAAGCTTCTGAAGAAACAGAATCAGAAGTTGAAACCGACTTAAACTTGTCAAAATCGTCTAGATTTTTTTATTCAACCGTGAGGCTGGAAAAATGGTTAGGATAATCAGCAGAAGGCTTGGTGCTTGATTGTCGGATGTACATACGAGTAATGGACTGTGGAACAGCTCGAATATGGAGTCTTGTATAAAGGATACTCAATTTTTGTTTTCATGTTAGACAAATCTGAGCTCCAGATCTGCAGCTCTAAAGGATAGAGGAATTGAGTTTTCAGTATTGTTATGACTTTGGACCCCTGTCACCACTGTGATAAATGCTATTATCCTTATGAATTCACAGCCCTCTGTTACCAGTGTAGGACAACCTTTGGATCCCTATTTTCTTGAATTTTGCAGCGTTTTGTCACCAGTGCCGTAGGGCACAATTAGAGCCAGGAATACCCTTGTGGGTAACCTCGGGTGAGGTGGTTTCCTGGCACGAGCGGACAAGGTCTCCGTGGGGCCTTTTGGGCTTATATAATGTGCCAAGCCTGCATTCTAAGGCAGGTCGCGTCAACCCGTTCATTCCTGCTGGTTTGAGGGGAGGGGTTGTTTGTAAGGAAACAGACTGGGTGGACAATATGTACATATATATTACAAGCACAAAATAAATAAGTACAATAATTCAACCCTGGTTGGGACACAATACAAGTTACTCGGGAGAGAATGTCCCGGTACAATACGTTAGAAATCAATTAGGGAAAACGTCTTTCATAGTCTGGAAGTAGTTTCTCCTTATTATGACATAATAAAAGATGTCTTGCATATGACTATCCCTGTATAAGGTATGAGAAAAAATTAATGTGACTAGGGTAAAACGTCTTCCATAGTCTGAAAGTAGTCTTTCCTGATTATGACATGAATGAAAGATATCTGGCATATGAATATCCCTGTATAATATATGAAAAAAATTAACAAGACTAGTAAAAAAGTCTTTCGTAACCCGAAGGTAATCTGACCTGGTTATGATATGAATAAGAGATTTCTTACATATGAATATCCCTGTATAATATATGAAAAGAAAAAAGAGAATTAACAAGAATAGTAAAAAAAGTCTTTCGTAACCTGAAAGTAATCTGACCTCGTAATGATACAAATAAGAGATTTCTCACATGTGAATATCCCTGTATAATATATGAAAAGAAGAAAAGAAAATTCACAAGACTAGTAAAAAAAGTCTTTCTTAACCTGAAAGTAATCTGACCTGGTTATGATATGAATAAGAGATTTCTTACATATGAATATCCCTGCATAATCTTTAAACTCCTTTGACTAAAATTTAGGGTTCCCCGGGATTATTAAATCGATTGCAAATCGTACTATTTCCTAAATATGGTAGGTGATGGGCTCAATTTTCAATCGTGCACTTAAATATGACCAGGAAATGTATCTTCGGACACCAATACAAATCAACCAAATGGTAATACGATATTCGTTAAAAAAATTTAATGACAGGTGAAAACTTACGGTTTGAAATATCACAAATCACAACAAAACAGTATCTCTGTTCACAATACGGGCCGTTGAAGATGGGGGAGTACCAGGCCATACGGTCCCTGATTACTCTATGAGGGTTTTTCCTCACCGCCCTCTGTTCCAAATTTTCTTCTATTTATTTCAGAAGATTTGGGACGAGGATTGTTATTAAAAACATGAATTGTAGTTGTGTTATTTAATTACCTTCGGTTTGCCCTTGCTTATATTTTTTTATTTTCGTAATTGAAGGTTAATTTTCAAATAAATTCTTTATACCAAGTTGCAAGATTTGTCTATATTTTTGATAAACAAAACATCGTGTGTTTTGTCATCGACCTCGTCGATTGTGTAAATTGTTTGTTTAAATTTTTTTCTGCTCTAGGTCAACTTTTGTTTTTATATTAAATTGAATTCGACTTATTTTATTATAAAGAAAATTATATCTATATAATGTGTCCCTAAATTTCCTTTACCATATTTCGTGCTTATTACAGTATATATCATCATCATCATCGTCATCATCATATGCAGCACCATTTTCCAGTTATGGTGTAGCCTCCCTTTACATATTTATATATTCTATTTCCATTTGGGCCCATTATTGTATATTGATAGCTATGCGGCCCCAAGTTGATCCTGCGAGTTTCTTCATATCGTAGTCCCATCTTAAGTTGGGGCTTCTTTTTGGTCTTTTCACGCCTCGGGGATACCATTGCGTTAGCTTTGTGGTCCATCTGTCGTCTGTCCTTCTAGCGAGATGTCCCGCCCATTGCCACTTTAGGGATCTGATTCTATCAATGATATCTATCACTTGGGTTTTCTGTCTGATCCATTCAACCCTTTTTCTATCTCTCCTTGTTATTCCAAGCATGCATAGTTCCATAAACCTCTGTGTTACCTGGAGTTTTCTAATGATATCAGTTTTCAGGGTCCAGGTTTCACATCCGTATGTTAGTACTAGTAGTACGCACTGATCAAATGCTTTCTTTTTCAAACGGAGTGGCATTTTAGACTTGAAGATGATAGACTTCTGTCCAAATGTTCTCCATGCTAATTTGGTCCTTCTATTTATTTCTGGAAGTAGAGAGCCTGATATGTGTATTAGTTGACCCAGGTATAGGTATTCCTCTACTATTTCCAGGGCAGTGTCATTAATTATTATTTCTTGTGCGTTTATTAGTTCGTTATTCATTACCTTGGTCTTACTCAGATTTATTTTGAGGCCTACTTCGTTGCTTACTGTATTTAATTCATTTATCTGTTGTTGTAATTCGCCAGGGTTACTCGATATCAGCGAATCTTATATGGTTCTAGTATTCTCCATCTATATTCAGACCTGTGTTGTTCCAGTGTAATTTTCTGAAGATACTTTCTAGTGTTGCCGTAAATAACTTTGGTGATATTGCGTCTCCTTGTCTAACTCCTCTGCTGGTATTTCTGGAGTACCCTCATATATCCTGGCTCTCGCTTTGACTTCCCTTTATATATTTGCTAGGGTCTCAATATATGGCTTGTCGACCCCTTGTTCTGTTAGGGCATTTATTACTGCTCTGGGATATTGAAGTCAAATGCTTTTTCAATGCCAATGTTGTGGTTGGTCGTATACTTTGGTTCGACTGATAACCTCTTCGATGGCATGGATGTGGTCTATTGTACTGAAGCATTTGCGAAATCCAGCCTGTTCTCGTGGTTGGGCCGAGTCTAGTGTGTTCTGTATTCTGTTGTGAATGATCTTTGTGAATACCTTGTACGTCACTGGTAGTATATATATATATATATAAATATATATATATATATATATATATATATTAATACATATCCTCTATCTAAATTCTGAAGAAAATATTGAAATAAGGAAAAATGTGCATATTTGGATGTAATACTAATGATACACATTGTATTATCAATAATTTTAAAGTTTCAATATACAAATAAATTTTGACATTTCAATTTCGTATGACATTAATGCAGAATATACTTTATAACGATTTGAAAACAAGAATACAGATATCTGTTAGCAAAATTGCAATTATATTAAAAGAATGAAAATCTCTCTTTGTTATAGGAAAACGTAAATTTATATTTTTAAAAAAAAAGAATATTTTGGTAACCAAAGGAGAGGAGAATTATTTATATAGAAAGATGAGGGAGTTGATTTTGATATCCCCACGAGGCAACATCGAGATAAGAGTTGCCTCAAGTTTATTTAAAAATATCATAGTAATTTATATGAATATTATCAGATCATCAAATCCTGCATTGTAAGGCCAGTGCGTGTATAATTCGCAACGAATTGCATCGATAAAGTGCGGGTGATTTTCCGATTTCTAAATTATTAATTTAGAAAGTTGTTCCTGAATTCTGAACACGGTTTAGAATACGAACGAGTTAACCAGTACCTAGTTGGTGAGTCCTGTCTAGTTTATTTACAATATTTCTCGAGAATTAATAGGCCTTTATTAAAAATATTTCAAAATTAGATGCATCTTATGGTAATAAATTCGATTGAAATTACAGTAACGTTACTCAAATAAAATTCAACGTCAAGCGAAGATAATTTTGGAATAGACAATTTAACCGGAAATTTGCGTATTTTGACATTGATATACATCAAGTATATATTCAAACATTTTGAACTTTGATAAATTATTTAGCGAGTAGATTTATAAATAAAGGTTGTCTTAATTTTAAGGTTAATAGAAAATTCTATCTTTGTTTCTGCGTTTATAATATTTTTGAAAAGTTCTAATTTCTTGTGATTGGTTATTTGATAATATATTATATAAATTTGAATTCCAATCACTTTTTGGTATTCATTTCATATTCATTTCTCATTGTATTTGATAATTTTCTGGCTATAGAAATTTTGATATAATAAGTAACATTTGGTTAATTTCCTGACAGTAAAATCATATATGTCATAAGATAATTTAATTGTCTCGTAGTATATTGAACAAACAGTTACTCTAGATTTGGAATAGCGTAATACGTAATTTGGAAAATTCTCTAAAAATTTTTAAATTTGAATTATTATTTGAAATCTTTGGTCCCTCCCTGAGATAAGAGTAAGTAAGTCGATTGTGTATTGATTTATCTTTCACAATATAAAATTTAATATTCATCTGAGCCGGGCATATTAATTTGACAACTGCTGTCAAAAAATTTCAATAGGTTATATCCAGTGGTAAAGGCATATTCACAAGAGTGTAATTACAATCATAAATTGTGACATCAACAAATTAAAAATCCATATAGATTAAACCATAATATAATTATTAAAATATCGAAATATAATAATTTGTCACCCAAGCGTGGGGCAAATAATATTATTAAAACAGAATATATTATAATATATATATATAAATATATATATATATATATATATATATATATATATTTATTAAATGAATATAATTCCATAAAATACGAGGAGTCTATATGAAACATAAATTTTCTACTACACCTGTTTAAGTCGAAATTTCAATAATTTCGACGGATTGGCCTGACCGTTCTTCAAAGGAAAAAACAACTACATTACTGGCTAATACCACGCAGAATATTGAATTACATCCCCTTCGAAAACCGTGACGTCGATAGGCTATTTTGCCGATACGGACATCTGTGGTGATTCGACTAAAAGCAGGTCTAGTAGAAAATCGAATTTTATGTTTCATAGAGACAGCTCGTATTTTATGAAATTATATTTATATATAAGGGGAAAACTATTTATATTTGTATGCAATACTTTCGATACACACTGTATTATAGGTATAATCAATAATTTTGAAAGATTCGGTATACAAATCAAATGTGACATTTTAATTTTCGGATGACGTTTATGTAGAATATATTTAATGATAGACAGAATTATATTACATTTTGAGGAATTTATTTGAAATTTTAAAATACAGATGTCTCTGCTATCAGAATTACAATGATAATAAAAGAATTCAAATCTCTCTTTGTTATAGGGAAACATAAATTAGTATTTTTTTTAAAAAAGGAATTTTTCGTAACCAAAGGAGAGTAGATTTATTTATTTGAAGAAAGTTTAGTTAGTTGTGTTTGAAATCCCGAAGAGGCAACATCGTAATTAGAGTTTGTAATGCGTATTGCCCAGGTAAGCCCAAAGGAGAGAGAGTTCGATTAAATTAACTGATTTATTTCTAAAAAATATTAATTACAATGATAAAAATAAACTAAAATTCAATATTCTATATATATATATATATATATATATATATATATATATATGTATATAAAAAATATAAAAACGATTGGAAATTTAAATAGTAAATTGAAAGATTCTACACCTGACTTAAAAAAATCAAATGTAGTCTATGAAATAAAATGCAATAACTGTGATCTTAACTACATCGGTACCAGCTCTAGAAATTTGACTAATCGCATCACATCTCATAAAAGTGATATAAAACTTAACAAAAAATCATGTGCATTAACACAGCATTCCATCGAAACAGGCCATAAAATGTTATTTAATGAAGCTAAAGTTCTACATACTGAACAAAATATGTCTAAAAGATATTTTCTTGAAATGGTTGAAATCAACAAGGCAAATAATAGTATGAATAAGAAAAGTGACATTGAAAATCTTAGTAATATTTATAGCTACCTTTTGAATATTGAACAAAATAGATAATTTTTCATTATTTATATGATTATTTCATAAAAATTAAATTCACTCCTATTAAGGTCAAAATATAAGAAATTATTTGTCAAAGTCATTTTCACAGTTTATAATCTAACCTTATTTCCTTTTCTATTAACGTCAAAAACAAATTATCTGTCAAAGTCATTTTATAAGGTTATAATCTAACCTCAAATTCAAACTTCATTAAATAATTATAATGTAACCTAAAAAAATTAAAATAACTGAGTAACGAACAAACAAATTATGTATCGATTTGTCTTATGTGAAATATGACATCAAGTATATTATAATTATATTTATTTTTACATTTACAAATTTTTTAACGATTATTTATATTGAATTTACTTAAAATATTTTACATGTAAGTACTTATATTTATTTCTCTATTTTTAAATCATATTTATATTTGTATATGTATTATAGTGCCCTGAAGAAGTGTCAAAAGGACACGAAAGCTTGGCGGCATTTTGTAAATAAAAGATCTTGGCGTTGATTCTTTGGACTGAAATCCCCGTTATCCCCACCTATATATATATATATATATATATATATATATATATTACTCTGGTGCGTAAATATTTAAATATTTTGAAAATCACGCTTCAATGGTCCGTACCCTTTCGTCGATCGATATGTACTGATGGTCCGAATGGTAGGTAGGTGTAACTGTAGCGGTGTGTACTTCGATTCCGGTGACGGTGTACGGGATTCTCTGCGTCCTATGAAATGTTCAGACAGCCGGGGGTATGAGCAACCGGCAGATCAATACTCTTTCGGTTTTAATCTCAAGATGTGAGAGTAACGTTTATAGCTAGTCAGTACCCGGCTTAACGAATATCTCGGTTTGTAGGGACTGTAGTTATTACGGCGCGTCAGTACCACACCAGAATTATACTAACAGTTAAAGCGATCGTTTGCAGCCAGTCAGTCCCCGGCTCAACGGCGCTACCCTACGAAGATACTGTAGAGTTTTCGCTGTGTCATTACCACACCGAAATTCTTCTAACAGTTTGAACAATCGTTCTCGTTTCCGTCAATACCAGTAACCAACGGTCGTTCTAGTGAATGATGTATAAAATCGGATCAATCCTCCAACTTATTACAACACTCGGCGGTGGATAGTGTAAAGCGTTTAAGGTTAAAGTTAGTACCTTCGACCTACGCTTCGCACTGGAGGCGGCTGAACTTGGAGGAGCTGGAGTCCGTAAACCAAGTCGTCCTATCGTCTGTCGGTTTGCATTTTTATACACATCGTAGAGGTGGTGGTGGAAGTCTCCTTCTCTTCTACTGTCGATTCTTCGTGCGCATCTTGGCGTGGGGGCTTTGCTGTTTTGGTGGGGTACCTCGTCATCGCGGTGTTAACTGGTTTCTTGAAGCGAGTTTTATAGTAATGAAATTTATATCATTACAAGTTGTCTCAATTTTTGGTAGATAGTAGAAGTTGTATATTTATACAACCAGATTCAAAAGCCATTTCATTATAAAGCCAGTGCGTGCATAATTCGAATAAGAATTGCATCGTGTGTAGTGAATGTGTTTCAGATTTCTAAATAAAATTTAGAAAGTTTCCTGAATTCTAAGATCTATTAGAATTGTACGAGTTGTCCAGTTATTAGTTGGTGAGTCCGATCCAGTTTCTTTACGATAATTTCTCGAGAAATAATAAGGTCTATTCATAAATAAAATTTGACATAGATGCATATATTAGATTTTTGATTGCAAACAAAATTAATAAATCATATAAGAAAATTCACATAAGAGAAGAAAAGTTTTGAACTAGAAAAATTTGAGTGAAGCTTGTTTTTTAACATTTATCCATATCAAGATTTAGATCGACAATTGGAACTTTTATTAAACGTTTTTCATTAGGTTAATTTATAGCATATAGGTTGTAGTAATTTTAAGTTTCGTAGAAATTACGACTGTTGTTTCGTTGTGATAATTTTGGGAATATTAATTTGTATTTAAATCTAGTAGTATAATATAGAATTTTGCATTCCTACTCACTATAGTCTTTTTATAACATTATTTCAGGAAATTAAACATTTTTTATTAAATGAAACGGTCGGTCAAATCAGTGACAGTTGGTAATTTTCAGTGACAGAAATATTGGAAACGTCATCAGAGATTTAAAGTGCCTTTTATAATATTAAACATACAGTTACTATAGGTTCTGACCAATATTGAAACAGATAATTTGGATATACGTAAAAATTTAAACAAATTTTGAATAATTAATTTTTTAACAGTTTGATCCCACCCCGAGAGAAGAGTAATAGGTCGATTATACATATAAATTCATTTTTAGAAATACTAAATTAATATTTATTAGAGCCGGGCATATTTTTGACAACTACTGTCAAAGTAGAAATGTTCTACATAAAGTTATTAAGTTGTATGTACAAGAATTGTCGCTGCGACAATATACATCAACGTGAGGTGTATTGAAATTTATCTTCATAGGAAGGTTTACATTAAAATTAAATAATTAAAATTCATCATAGAGAATTAGATATATTATAATTTGGCTTCCAACGTGGGGCAATTATAATTAAAAGAAGATATAATTGAATATATTATAATTTGTCACCCAAACGTGGGGCAACTATAAAATAAAAGGATATTGAATATATTATAATATATACCTATATATATTCATTGTAGGTGTTGAAATTTTCTAGTTAGTCTGATCTAACCATTTTAAACCACAATAAAAACAAATAATTATTTGATTTAATAAAAATAAACATAGGCGCCAGAACCCAATAAAAAGGATGTATGCCAAGCCCCGACAATAAAATTGAACTAAAATTAATATAACCATTATTATTATTATAATATTACCATATAACCAAAGATGGGTTTATATGGTATCAAACCAAAGACAGAATCTCAATTATCTTAGGCAAACGCGCATCGGCATTCCAGGCAGACATTGCTGCAATACACCCCTCTGCTAATGAGTTGATCAGGCAAAATTTTGAAGGAAAAACCATTGCCATTTACTTTGATGATCAAGCGGCAAAAAAGCCGGCAACTCGATGCAAGTTAACTCGAAACTGGCATTGGACAGCATAGAGACCCTAGAAGACCTAGGTAGTGAAAGAAGACTGACTCAAGCCTAGGTAACCAGCACATACAGGTTATGAAGGAAACGAAGAAGCTGACAAACTAGCCCATGAAGGAGCAAACAAGACTCTGAACAGTCCAGAACCGCCTTGTGGTATTGCTAAAGCTATACAAAAAATAAACGGTTTTAAAGATTAAAACTAACTTTTCCGCATCTGTGGCTCTGAACAATATTCTATCATAAAATTGTTACTTGTATACACTTCGGGGGATGTATCGTGCTAACAAACCGAAATTTCTCAAAAATTTAGTATATCTAGTTTTATAGGACCCGCTGTACTCGCCCTAGTCAACTGAAAATCAATAGGGTACATCTGTGAGACACCTGGAACAATATTTATTCATAAAGTTGATCAATCGTATACTCTCTGGAGGTTGTATCGTGCTAACAAACTGAAAATTCTCCAAAAATTACAAAAATTTGGTACTTCAAGTACCACAGCACCCGTTGTACTGGCTTTAGTGAGCTCAATATCAATAGGGTTCATCTTTAAGACGCTCTGTATAATATCCAATTATAAACTTCATCACTTGTATATACTCCGGAGGCTGTATCGTGCTAACAAACTGAAACTTCTCCAAAAATGACAAAAATATCGTACTTAAAGTACTGTAGCACCGGTTGTATTGGCTCTGGTGAGCTGAAAATCAATAGGGTTCATCAGTGAGATGCCCTGAATAATTTTCAATCATAAAATTGGTGACTTGTTGAACTCCAGAGGCTGTATCGTGCTAACAAACTGAAATTTCTCGAAAAACGACAAAATGTCGTACTTCAAGTACCATAGCACCCGTTGTACTGGCTCTGATGAGCTGAAAATCAATAGGGTTCATCTGTGAAATGTCCTTAACAATATTCCATCATAAAATTGGTGACTTATTGCACTCCGGAGGCTGTATCGGGCTAACAAGACTAGCAAGGAAAAGTGGCCGACAACAACGACGACGACGACGACGACGACGACATACACACAGGATTTTTTTTCTAAAAACCGTTTTTTCGTGTTGTTGTTGATGGATAACGTGAAAATAACTCAAAAAAATTTCGAATTTCCAACTTTTTTGTGGGTAAACCAATACTTTTCTCGCATATTAGATAGGTTGGCGGAAAAAAAACAAGCATCAAAATTTTTATGCAAAATAAATCTCTAGAATGGTGGAAGAACTCACCTGAAATGAGACAGGGTTAATAGTTTATCAAGAAACTATCGCAAATATTCACTGACTACCTTTCAATCTAGAATAGGAGAGCAACCAGAATAATAATAGTGGGACTCCTCACAGGGTACGGCAAGTTCAATAAACATATGAACACGATTGACCTGTCGGAGGAGACCTGTGTAGGTTCTATCAGAAAGAGGAAGAAACAGCAGTACATGTACTCTGTCAATGTGAGGGTTTTCCAACAATGGGAGAAGAAAAACCAAATTCTTCCAGATATATGGGGGATCTAACAACAAGTCTTTGTGGTCTAATAGTAAAGACAGGGCTAAACAAGGACCTCTAACTGATTGAGAGGGCATACACAATAGATCTGGAAAGGTCGCGGTGTGGAAGTGAGTAGCTCATCAGCCCCATTATAATCTAATATATTTCAGTTCAAATGGGGTGACAAATTAATGTGAGAACAGCTGTTTAAAGTGATTTTATATGTCCCTCCCTTTGCTGGAAAATATTTTCCACGTCTCTGAATATTTCCTAAAGTATCACAGAACAGAGATAAATGATTGTAATAATAGTTTTCCAAAAAAGTGGATAGACGAATACAAAATGATCAAATATTCTGAATTATATCTTGTCAATTGATTTCAGGGAAGACTCGAGTCAATCGATGGAAAATACGCGTTGTGCGTATAGAATGACAATATCCCCGTTCAAAGATGGACAAATGTGAACGTAATAATTTAGCCGGTCGTAGCATTCAAGTTCTCGAAATTATTGTTGAATAAATGTTTAAAAGTTTCCTAGCCCAATTAAACATCAAGATTTAGAAGTGAAGCTTCATAGCAGAATTAGAAAAAAATATTGTATAATTGGAAACCCTTTTGTTTTTCATTTAGTCTCAAATAAATAGTATCTTCTGTGACGCTTCATGTAGATTCATTTGCAATGACATAACAACAAGTTAAGCCCGTGTTCAGTGCATCCGATTTCAGACGTCCGATGATCAGAAAGTGTTCCTACTGGTCAAAATATTTTGGCGCCAATTTTCTTCCGAAATTTTTTAACATTTTTTCCGACGTCATTCAAAGTTAAATTAATTTGAACTATTTCCGATTTCGGAAGATTTTACAGGAATGAAGGTCATGAGAAAATATTATCAACATCGTGAGAAATATTATACTTATTAATATTATCATATATTTTATGCACAGTGTCACTGCGTTAGTTAGAAATGTTCAAACTACGAAAAAAATCTCTGATAATGATTTTAAATAGAATTTCAAATATCAACTATTTCAAATCATAATGCCTGCGACAACAAAAATAAATCTCTTTGTAATCCACACCTATTTGAATATACGAATAGATTATATGACAAACGCAAAAACCTCATCTCCAACAAGGCGCAGTCTATGTATATTCGGTATTTAAATGAACATTTGCTTCAGCTATCACTAAACTAAAAACTACCTGCCACACGGAACAGCTGTCAGAACCAGTAGAATCCGCTCGCTACACTCCATCATGGTAGGAATGAACGCCCCTCTTGTCATAACGCTTAATTTGAATTTAGTTTTCGTATGGTTCCTGCTTTCATAAACAAATTGATCAAAAATATTGCTTATTTTTATCGTTACGGCTACGGGATTCGAAGCGGTTCTCTCTCTGTTTCTGTTTAATTAGTCTAATCTTTCGGAAATGTTTATTTCCATCATCAGGGACACTACAATTGATTACAATGGCTAACATTTTATGAAATTAAGGTTTTTAAACTATTGAAACTTACATTAGGTGAGGTTATTTGTCTTTAAATTGATGTGAATTTGTTTCGTCTTTATTTGAAAAATGTTTTTTTATGGATATAATGTAGTAAATTAACCATTTAATTATTTTAATCGTATTAATTAGATTGAATATACTATTAATATTCTTATTTCAATAGATCAAATACAACGTGAAACTTGATAGATGTTAGGTTAAATGTCAATATACGCATTCTTCTCTTTTGTTAATGACCTCTTTTTGACTTACATATGTACTTATAACGTCATATACGAGTGATAGTAGACTGCATCCTGACAAATGGGTTTTGGCGGAACATGTGCACAATAAAGGTAACATAATGGACTATAAGAATTTTCAAATCTTTGCCACTATAACGAATTGTACTAACTAACTTTCCTAGAAATTACATATATTGCGCAAACGCCTAACACCATTAACAAACGCACATATATCATCAATTTGAGTTCTATTTATTGATATTTATTAACGATCAATCCAAACACTAAATTGTTACATAATCTCGATAATTTTCTGAAGTTGGATGACAAAACTGTATAACTACATATATACCTGAGTCACAATGAAATCATTAAAGAAAGAGGAGAATCCTTAATGTGACAGTTCCTAACCTAACCGTTTCACGCTGCATTTGATTTGTTGAAATAAGAATATTGATAGTATAATGAATGTTAATAATACAATACTAATAATAATAATAATATTAATATTAATAATAATAATAATAATAATAATAATAATAATAATAATAATAATAATAATAATAATAATAATAATAATAATAATAATAATAATAATAATAATAATAATAATAATAATAATAATAATAATAGGTAGTGATGAGATCCCTTTTGAACTCCTTAGGCGCTTACCTGAAAATAAAAGAATATATATATATTAAATTTATTTAACAAAATATATATCCACGGTACTTACCCCACACAATGGAAGAATGCAATTATAATACCAATCCCAAAACCCGGAAAAGATGCAAAAATTCCATCTAACTATCGACCCATCTCACGAACATGTTGTCTAGGTAAAATACTAGAAAAAATGGTATGCGTAAGACTACTGCAACATCTGGAAAAAGAAAAACTATTATCAAATTATCAAATGGGCTTCCGTAAAGGAATATCCACTGTCGACCAACTCGTATTAATGGATAACTACATAAAAAAAAGTTTTTCTGAGAGATCACATATGGTAGCAATATTCTTCGATATCGAAAAAGCCTATGATACAACATGGAGATACGGGATTTTGAAAACATTACATACATGGGGTTTTCGTGGCAACTTGCCGAAATTTGTTCGAAGCTTCCTAAGTGAAAGGAAGTTTAGCGTTAGAGTTGGAATGGAAACATCACGAAGGCATTATATGGAAAATGGAATCCCTCAAGGGGCAAACTTGAGTGTAATTCTATTCTTGGTAGCTGTCAACGGCTTGGCAAATGTTGTAAGCGAAAGAGTACAAAAAAGTCTGTATATGGATGATCTGGCGATATTTTACTCCTCGCCGCTTATGGAAGATATAGTCAGCACATTACAGAATAGCATAGATGCCATCGCAGAGTATTCGGAAAACAACGGTTTTAAAATATCGGTAGCTAAAACACATTGCATACACTTTTGCAAGCAAAAGAGAAGTCATCCTGAACCCATGCTGTACTTGTATGGAAATAATATCCAGATTGAAACATCTACCAAATTCCTGAGTCTCATTTTTGACAAGAAACTTCTTTGGCAAGACCATATAAAAGAGCTTGCAGTGAACTGTAAAAAAAGGTTAAATATCTCAAAAACCCTAGCCAATATCAATTGGGGATCTGATACAACTGTACTGATAAATTTTTACAAGACGTACATATTATCAAAAATGGATTACGGGTCCATCATTTACGGCTCGGCAAGTGAATCTAACTTGAAAGTACTGGAGCATATTCAAAGTACTGCCTTAAGATTAGCTCTAGGTGCATACAGAACAAGCCCTTACCTTTCATTATGCTGTGAAGGAGGAGTAACACCACTTCGGTACAGAAGGCAAACCTTAATGTCAAATTACTACTGTAAAATTCTTAACAACCCTACAAATCCAGTTCATGAAATACTATCTGCACCAGCGACACCTTTCCATACCCAACGAATTAGCAGTCTATCACTTCCTATAAGAACATCACTCTTACTGTCCTCTCTAAATATCAGCAAAGAGGAAAATGATGAAGGCGTAGAAGAACAGAAAAAGAGCATAAAAGAAAAAATTATGGACAGGTGGCAAGAAGAATGGACTGTAAATAATAACTTCCTAAAACAAATACAACCAAACATACAACTCAAACCAACAGAATACAAACTTCAAAAACGTAGGGATAAAGTGATAATAACCCGGATAAAAATTGGGAATACTAACCTGACCAGCTCTCACTTTCTTCTCGGTAGAAACCCACCTGTCTGTGAATGCGGAAGACAAAACACCGTAAGTCATCTAATAGTTGAATGCCCACTGCTTTCTCGCAGCCGTCTAGATATGGGGATTGCAAAAGATGTTAAGTCATGCACATCAACAACAGACCAGCAAATTAAGCTCCTAAATTTCCTAAAAGCGAACAATTTGTATCTGAGAATATAAAAGTGTAGCATCAAATATTGGGGGAGGTTTTTGGTTGGTAGGCCATAAAGGAGTCCAACACTACCCGATTATACGTCGGGTGAACATGAGTTTTCCCTCCTCCAAATTAGAAGAGCTAATGACCAAAGCAGTCGATGCTCTATAATAGGAAAAAAAAATAATAATAATAATAATACACACTCCAACAAAAACTGACTATGTTCAGTGCAAGACTCAGGAGGTACTCAAAAAGTGACAAGAGGAAACAACAAAACAGAGAATTCAATAACAACGAAAATAAGTTCTGTAGAACACTAAAAAAAGACACGGGAGGAGAAAGCACTGAAACGGTAATAGAAAACCCACCCAATCAGGATCAAATCATATCGTACTGGTCACATATATGGAAACAAAATAAAGAATGCCAAACGAATTCCAACTGGTTACGCCAAGAAATAGAAGAGAGCAGCGGCAAAACGCAAATGGAAGAACCAGCTATCACAGAAACTATTGTCGCAGAAGTAACCCGAGATACCCCTAGTTGGAAAAGCCCAGGAAGTGATAAGATTCACAACTTTTGGTACAAAAAATTGACCTGTATCCACGAACAACTAGCGGAATTCATCAATGACTTCATCAAGAACTCAGAGAAAATGCCCCTTTTCCTCACTAACTACCAAAGAGCAAAACATCCGAGGACCCTTCCAAATATCGTCCAATCACATGCCTCCAAACCGGATATAAGATTATCACCTCCTGCATCACAAGAATCCTTAGTGCACATTTAGAAGATTAAGGAATAATGACTGAAGAACAGAGAGGATGTCAAAAAGGGACGAAGGGCTGCAAAAAACAACTTGTGATAGATTCTATAGTACTCAATGAAGTCAAGAAGAGGAACCGCAAATTGTCCTGCTGCTATATCGACTACCAGAAACCATATGACTCGGTGCCGCACCCTTCGTTGATCAAAATGCTGGAACTGTACACAATCTACCCAACACTCATTACATTCCTAAAGAACACCATGGATAATTGGAGAACTGAGATACAGATAACGGTCAGTCCAACACCCATAACCATTCCCGAAATACACATCACAGGAGGCATATATCAAGGAGATGCGTTGAGCCCTTTGCTGTTCTGTATGGCACTAAACCCGATCTCTAAACAGTTGAACCAAACAGGAATAGGATACACACTGAAAGTCAACCAAAGAAAACACATCATCTCGCACCAACTATACATGGACGACCTGAAACTCTACGCATCATCACAAGACAATCTCAAAGAACTGATTATAGTAGTGGAAAAGTTGTCCAATGACATATGTATGAGATTTGGGTTAGATAAATGTAGAACTATACATATGGAAAAGGGTGAAATCCTGAAAGGGAATATGCAACTTGCAGATGTTGGTATAATAGAATCAATGGATCAGCAAGAGCTTTACAAATATCTAGGATATCAACAAGCAAGAACAATCGACCAAAAAAGGATCAAGGAAAGCCTAACAAGAGAATATATGACTAGAGTAAACAAATTGTGTAAAACCGAACTGAATAGCCGAAACATATTCAAAGCTCTCAACACCCTAGCAAACCCATTCTAACGTACTCATTTGGGGCGATAAACTAAACAGTAACGGATCTAGATAATATCATGCGAAAAACAAGAACAGCACTAACAAAGCACATAAAACACCACCCCAAATCCAGTACAATTAGAATGACACTTCCAAGGAAAGAAGGAGGCCGAGGCTTAATAGACATCAAAAACCTGCACAACAACCAGATCAAAATGATGAGATCATACTTCCACAAAAGAAAAGAAACATCATCGTTACACCAACTTGCATGCATAACAGATAGAGGATATACACCACTGAACCTATCCAATGAAGAAGTATAAGGCAATGAACTCATGATTAGTATAGAGGAGACGAAGAATGAATGGAAAGACAAGGCCCTTCATGGGCGACACCCGCATGACCTCGAGCTACCCCATTTCGACAAGCAAGCGTCGAACGAATGGGTAAGGACAGGCGAGCTAATCCCAGAAACAGAGGGCTTCCTTATAGCCATACAGGATCAGGTGATACATACAAAGAATTACCAAAAATACATTGCCAAAGAACCAAGTGTGACAGATGTAGGAAATTCAAGGAGAAGCCAGAAACAATCCAACAAATCACGGCAGCATGCAGCATGTTATCACAGAATGATTGCTTACACCGCCATAATCAAGTCACTGCTATCATCCACCAAGAAATATGCCACAATTGGGGAATAATAGAAAGCAGCAATAAAACACCGTACCACGAATATCAACCAGCTGCAGTAGTACAGAAAGATCATATCACAGTTTACTACGATCGATCCATTATAACAGACTGGAGGCAACAAACCAGACATAGAGATAACAGACAGAAGGAGGCATACATCATAGACATAGCGGTTCCTAATACCCACAATATTATAACCAGTATCGAAGAAAAGAAAAGAAAGTACACTGACCTCGCCGATGAAATCAAATACCCGTGGAATCTCAACAAAGTGACCATTGTACCCGTTGTCTTGTCCGCCACTGGTGTGATCCCAAAGGAACTACATAGAAGCCTCAAAACACTATACCAATTTGTACAGGCCCATGCAGAAAGCAGTTGTACTGAATACAACAAGAATTGTTCGAAAATTCATGAGTCAAGAATAGACGAGAGTGCTTGGTAACCCACCCGTACCTCGCTAAATGCAAACACCAGGAATGAAGCCTGAGAAGATTGAAATAATAATAATATTAATAGTATAGTATAGTAGTATAGTTTATTGACGTTTTAGTATAAAAATAGTACATATCGTCACAAATTATGAAGTTCCTAATAATAATAATAATAATAATAGTAATAATAATAATAATAGTAATAATAATAATAATAATAATAGTAATAATAATAATAATAATAATAATAATAATAATAATGATTAAATAGTTAATTTACCACATTGCTCTCCTTGGACGAGTGTAGCACTGTGTTGTCATCAAAAATTGCCATTTATATTTTATTAGTGTTTTAAATGAAACTCGCGGTTTCTAGTTAATTGTGGAATTAACTAGAAACCGCGAGGTTCATTTAAAACACTAATATGAGCAGATTCCACAAAGTAAGGGTAGAGACAGTTAATTTCATTCATATTTTAATTGTACCAAAAATAATTAAGTTTGTAGTATTTTGTGATTAAATAAATTACCTGATGTTTTTCAGTTTTCAAATTAATACCTACATATTTATTATGTATGCATAAAAGGTGGTATGTTTTGTAAGCTATATGCATGCAGAATAATCTGTTACTTGTGAAATAGTCTTGTCAAATACCATTCGGGCATCTTATTTTTTCTGTGAAAAAAAGCGAAAAAACTCAAAGCAAAGTTATATTTTTTTTAACAAGATGCAAAAATGCTCGTCTTCGACTAGGATTTTTGTTACCACCAGCAGTCATGCTTCTTGTTGAAATATTACTTAGCAACGTGTTTTTTCGATTTTTTTTAAAAATTATATGCCCTTATGATACTACTTATGCAAAATTACATTGTTGCTGACAAATAAAACAGAATTTCGTCTCTAAAATCGGATATTGATGATAAGATAACAGCGATGAACGAGAAAATCAGATATTGAAAATAAGATGGCAATAATAGACGAGAAAATCAAGGAGTTAGAGAGAAATATGACAGACACAAGACACGCCAGCTGAAGAAAAGAAGATTGAACATGTAAAACCCTGCAAGCCAGAAATAAACTTCAAGATAGAAGATATTGGCAGTTTTACCCGAGTCAAGGCCCCAATGTTCGATGGAAATATATCGTGAACCAATTATGTAAATCACTTTGAAGCAGCCCCTATAATGGATAATTGGTCCGATAGGGTGAAGGCAGTGAACATAATCATCGCGCTTCGGGGAGATGCCTTAGATGTAGTTCAGACGATACACTTGAAGAAATGGATGAATCCGAGTAGGTCAAGAAGAAATTGGATATGTGATATGGCCATGAACATCTAAAACATTTGTTCCAATCCCAGCTGAAGAACCGAAGGCAGAAATATGACAGAAGAGTATGAAGTGGATGTTGCTCGACTAGTTCGAAACAACAAAATCGATACACATAACATTCACCGTACGAAAAGAAAAATGCCCGCCTCTAAACATTAACAGTTATCAACTTCCACAGGTAAAAGATTTAAAATACTTAGGAATGTACTTGAATCAGCGTCTGACACGGAGAAAACATATATTTACGAAGCGTAATCAACTAGGCATCAAAGTACATAAAATGTACCGGCCTGTTGGTCGAAAACCAAAACTGTCCATAGACTTTTGTTATACAAAACCGTTTTACCAATATGGACATATGGCATACAACTATGGGGTACAGTCAGTAACTCCAACACCGTTCCAAAACAAAGTTCTACGGGCAATAGTTGACACACCCTACTATATCCGTAACGAGGTAATCCACCATGCCCATGGAATCTGTAAAATCAGCCATCCATCGTTTCAGTGCCAAATACAGTGAAAGAGTGTCAGTGCGCTCCAATGTGCTAGCCAATGAGCTAAATGTGTGCAACACCAGTGAAGTGTGAAGGTTGAGATGCCTGTTGCCATCCGATCTAAACGATGAACACAGCTAAGTTAGAAACTAAGACATAAAGAAATTTAAAAAAATCTCTAGAATAAGACTTAGAATTAGATAACATAAAAAAGTTTAAATAGCAGTAAGTAAAACTTAAAATCAGTACTACAGCATATATTAGTAAAAGGTGAAGAAGGGCAACTAGTGAAAGGTATCAAGATAGAAAAATAGGAATTCACAACATGTCGAATTACCTTAATGTACCTACATCAATCCATATGTAAATAATTGTCACCTTTCACACACTGATGTAAAAGTCTGACATCCTGAAAATTAAAATCATGTAGTTCCAGACATATATAATACTCCTTCATCATTTGCGAACCCTATTTTATCGGAACTACATGATTTTAATTTTCAGGATGTCAGACTTTTACATCAGTGTGTGAAGGGTGTTCGACTTAACCTTTTAGAGATGTCTGAAATATGTCGCACATATAACGATCCTTCGATCTTACGTCTGAACGAACAATTACAACCTTTAGAACACTATTTATTCCTTAACTTTTGAAGCTCTTAGTTTGTTTATCAGTCAACTTCAGTTACGTTCTTTCTTCTTTCACAATTTCTGTCATTTTACTGATTCTTCTTGTATACTGATGAATACCTACTATAAATTTCAGACATTCACAATTATTTTACACTTTTGATGTATTTTTGATATTGATTTTAAAATGCTATGCTTGAATTGTTATTTTCTTTCAAGGTTCTCATTTCATAAATTTTAACTTATGTGTCACGACTTATTAGAATATTTTTGGTCTTTTATGTTTATACTTCGTTTTCTTAATTGTCGTGGCTTAATATAGTTTACCTACGACCACCCCTGTAAGTAGTCAAAAACACACAGTTGGCAAACAATGTAAGACGTCTATTACGCACGGTAAAACAAAACGCACGGCTGTAAAGTAAATCGCACGGCTTCCATAGCAACCACTTAGCAACTGTCAATATACGTAGCCATTTTATTCAAAATGTATTACTTAGTTATTTGACGTTGAATTTTATTCTATATATAAATGGTAGATAACATTTATTAGATATGAGATTGCATTTAATACTAAGAGTTATTTGGAATTATACGATAATTGGTTCCGTTTCATTCAATCCGCATCTTTTAGCTGTCTGAATGTATCTCATATTAGTAAACAAGCGACTAAAGTTGCCCATTTAATCCCGCGGGTGGTGTTTGATTCCTGAGGAAAGTAATCCACCTAAGGGATTAATGTCACTTTAGTCGAGAGGTGTATACGCTATTTTATGCAATTCCGGTAATTCTATATACATTTTTAATATAAATAAATACTACTTGGGACGGACTTTTACGAAACTTGGCTGGGCATCGAGGAGCGACTTTTATAAAACTTGTACTTTAAATACCTTAATAAGATTATAAACACAAGTACAAGTGGGTCGTAGGTAAAGTATAGTACGTAACTTGTGTTGTAACGCATTTTACGCACTCACGGAATTACGCACTCGCCGCTACGCGGCTTCGTGCGTAACTTTTCCGATCGTGCGTAAAATGCTTCTTACAACACACGTTACGTAATATACTATTTTACGATTACTTTATGATATTGTTATAAGACTTTGTGCTCTTACATTATACTGTGTTTTAGATAATTTCTTCACATGATAGTTGCTATGTCTCATTCATCTCTGTTTTGAAAGATTGTTCATTTTGTTATTGAGGGCCCTCATTGGTCCTTGTTATTTGTCAGTTCTCCGACCATCTTGTCTTGTCTATTCGGGATTTCCTGAGTCATTGTACTTAGTCAGAGACAACTGTCTCTGACTTAGTGCTCTTACATGCTACAATACTGGACTTTTGACTTCGGACATATTCGGTCATACGACGATGTCCAGTTTTGTTTTCTTTTCTTTTATACTTGGACCAAATTTTTTATGACTTTTCTTAATGTTGTCCTGTTTTGTTTTGTTTTATTTTATTGTGCCCGACGTTTCCATAGTAATGAGGATTTTTTCATTCCTATTTTTATTGATGATTTCCCCTACAGTAAATCCCCATATTGTCTACTGACATAGTTCTGAGTTTACTGGATGCCACGGACATGTGATGGCTTTCTCTTTCAATTATTTACATATGGATTTTTGTACAATAAGGTAATTCGACATGTTGTGAATTCCTATTTTTCTATCTTGATACCTTTTACAGGCCTGATGATAGCTCAGTCAGCCGATACTAGTTGCCCTTCTTCACCTTTTACTAATATATATGCTGTAGTACTGATCTTGAGTTTTACTTACTGCTATTTATCTACAGACTACATTCGAGATGGATAGTCTTTTTCATATAAAAAAGTGTACTTACTAGAGTAATTGTCCACAAGACATCTTCCATCACAATAAACGCTTATTGAATATTGTTCAGGACGTCTAACAGATGAATCCTAATAATATTCAGCTCACCAGAGCCAGTACAACGGGTCCTGTAAATCCAGACATACTACATTTTTGGAGAATGTGACCAAATTTATGATTGGACAAAATGCAAAATTTTTATTCCCACAATTTAATTCTTTCTAATTCCCCCTTCACATATACCAGATGACTGGATGCAGCGGAAACTATGAAGCGAGGCATATTCATAGAGCTTTTGCTTCCAATTTGAAACAGACTCTCTCCACTTTCATGCTAACTAATGTAAAAACGATGGAGTCGTCTAATGGGCCATCCTCTAAAAACTGTTTTCAAACAATTATTTGCATACAATAGGGTGGAGTGTTATATTGGGACAATAAAAAATATCTACGATGTTTTTAGAAATATAATGGAAATATATATCAACGTAGATTGCCTAAAAAATGAAAAATAACCTCACTTTTTAATTAACTGAATATGCATAGTTATCAACAACAGCTAACAAAACTCGCATGAACCAGTGCGTTTTCTAGTTGGCTAAAAACCACAATAATTGCGACTGACAGATATTGCATGTGAATAATTTTTGAATGTAATAAATGAAATTTATATCTCCGTACTCCGATACAATCCAAAAATATGATTTGACGTTGCAAAAAACCGCTTCTGCAGATAACATTCCAATGGATAAACTGCAAAATGATATACTTCATGTAATCCGATGAAAAATATTATAAAACAAGTGCTGATCAAATATTGACCAGAAATTATAGGCACAAATTAAAGATATGCAGATTTGTTAATTTCAAAATACAAACGCGAAAGTTTGTAAGCTTGGATCAAGTCGTCCACAGTTTAATTTGCGAATTGTTCTAACTTCTTTCAAAACACGATAAAGGGAACAAAGTTATTTTAATGGGAAAACAGGACTGGATTGAAAGAGATCCTTATATAATTTTTTTCAAATCCATTGAATAAAATGATAACAAGGCTGAAATAACATTCTTGCTGAGCCGTTAAATTATAAATTACCTTTCAATGATCTGTTGGTTTCCTTAGAGGATAATGAGACATACTGTTTGAGTTACCTACTGCTAGATTTTGCTATTATTTTTCAAACTAAACAGCAAGTCAGGTCGGTAATTTATCCCTGTAACCTGTAATCAAACATTGGATAGAGTTAATTGGTACAGTTCAGGATATTACTGCCTGTATGCCGCGAGAAATACTGAATTACATTTCTCCCATAATACGTGAGGTAGTTGACTCTGTTTTCGATTCGCACTACATCTTTTGGTTTGCAATACTACATACTTTCTATGCTTAAACTGTATAGTTAACATTCTATTATCCCATGGATAATAGAAGAATAAATGGAATCTGAACATGCAAAATACAAATTAAACATACGTTGGGTATGAAATTAACACAGTTGAAAATAAGCTTCAATTAAACTGAAATTAAAATTTTGAATAATAATCATGAAATCTACTGTTCCGGCCCTTAGTCTGTGCAATCTTCTCATTTTTTTTTATTGAAGCTAATTATTTCAAAATAATTCCACAATATATTGAAAAAATGTTAATAATTCTAAAAAATTTGAAAAAAAGTAAGAAAGCATTAAGAAAAGTTAACTTTAAATCACGCTTTCCATAAGCTAACACAATGAAACTTGTCTTGTCATCGAGGATGGACTTTTGTTAAAGGTGGCTAGGCATCGGGGATGAACTTTCATGAAACTTGGAATACGTATAATTGTAATTTATCGAAGGAGCTTAATTACAAGATCCCAAATTTCTATTTGAATTTAATATATTTGTATAGGGCTGTACAAAAATAATGAATGCAACATTGTCATAAAGTGTATTTTTTTTCAATCATGGAATTGCCGCACTCGTATGACGGGTTCGGCTCGTGCGGTTCAACTTTTTCCATTCGTGAAAAAAATGCCACTTTTTGCACTTGTTGCATAATAGCATATTATGCAATGAGCACAAAATTATGCCCATTTTGCACGAGTATGAAATTTGCAGCACGAGCCGAAGGAAAGTGCTGCAATTCATACGAGTGCAAAATGGACATTTTGTTGCGAGTTGCATACTATACTTTTTCTTTAACATATCGTTCACGTTTAATACATGCATACATTGCAAAAACTTCCATTCCAAAAAAGGTTATAAGCATGTTGATACATACTCTTCGACGTTTCCGGTAATTAATTCAGTGTTGTTACCATTGCTGCTTCTATTATGTTCAGAGGTGTCAAATCTAATTCAATATCACTATCAGTTTCCATTTTAATTAATAGTTTTTATAGAAAACAACTATGAAATTACTCATTACCTACTAAAACTTTGACAGAAACGATCTGCTGACATTTCATAAATTTGTCGCTGGAAGTCACAATTTGACAAGCCGTAGTCGTCGTGATTTTAGAGTGAACCTAGATCTAATACGAAATATTCTGTTTCGCATTTGTTGCTTAGCAACTTGCCTAGCAACCGATGCAAAAATGAAATTCTGTACAAAATGTGGTTGTTTATGATTCAAGTTACGGTTATAAAATAGACATTTATCGAGGTTGTCGTAGAAAATAGTTATTTATGCAACAAGTGAGTAAAGTAATACTTTTTTTCACGAGTAGGACGGTTTGACCGCACGAGTTTCATACAAAAATTATTCTACGCCTGTGGACTTAAAAAAATTCGACAAAACTTCTATCAATTTTTATTTTGTAATAGTAATATTAAAAGTACAACTGTGAGCATTACTAATTTGAAGTAAAGAAATTAAATTACCATTGGTACTTGAATTGGCAACATTTAACGAGTTAAAAGAAATAAGATCGTCTATAGTTGTATTAGTACTTAGGTATGGGATTATTGGTAGGATCTCGAACTAGTTGTTCCTGTTAAAATTTTCACTCAGGAATCCATTTTCTTTTTATGGAGTCGTCTAGGTAACCCTCTCCGCAACTGTGTTGGATAGCCAGCCACCGTGCTTCTTTAGTTGAATTATATCACCACCGGAATCCACTAATAGAGACGCCTAGGAGCCTCGAAATGTATGCCCAGTGTAGTTTTTTGGATTGGGTAAATTCAAATATGTTTAAGATGAGTATAACAGTGCAATGATATAAAAAACCAGGAGAACGATATCTACTGATATTTACAATTATTACTTGAAAAAACAGTTTGAAAGTGAAGAACTCCCTATATTTATCGGTTCATTGACGACTTCATATTCTGGGTCTCTTAAACGTCTTTTAATTTCCAACTCTTCAAGGAAGTCCAGTTCTTGTTTCTTATCACAAATATGTAGTACTTTTTGCACAGTCGGATTTCTCTGGTTGTTTTAACCTCTATGCTCGTAAGTGTTCACTGTATCTAATTTCAAAATTTCTACGGGTTTGACTCAAATAGACAGCTTTACATTCTGGAAATTTACGTTTATATATACCGGACTCCTTTATAGGGGATATCTTTGTTTTTACATTTGAAGATTTTGTACTTTCTGTTTTAATGGAAATTGTTGTATTTGTTGCTGGCTGGAACAGTGGCGATAAAGCACAGTCTCATCGAGTCGGTATTATCACCGAATTTGGGGTCAAACACCCAATACATACCATCGAACAGCCGCCTTATTCACCTGATTTCACTTCGTGCGACTTTTTTTGTTACCTAACTCAAATTTTTGCTTTGAGTAACACGTTTTGACTGCATTGATGACATGAAAATTTGCAGGGGGAAAGTGCCCATAAAAAGTTATCGCTTCTAATGGAGCCCCTACAATAAATAACTAAATATTCATAAAATGCCCTAGTTTTTCAAAATTTTAAATCAAAGTGCTTTTCAGGTGAATTTTTATATCAATAATTCAATTAATAATTCTGTTTTTTGCAATCACAATGAAAAACTATGTGGTTTAATTTCTAAAACCAGCTTGTGGACTATCACAGATTATCGACCACACAGTTGCTTTAATATTATAATTAATATATCGGGAACAATTTCAAATTTGATTATGTTTAATATTGATTGCATATTGAACAATTATTGAATAAAATGCAAATTGGTGAAAAATTTTGAATTAATGATATTAATTTAGTTAACAATAGTTTGATAGAGCTGCAATATTGAATTTAATTGAATGGCCTGTACTATATTATTTTTATTTCAGTTTTCCATCATGTGTGGGTAAAGTTGCTGAACTCTCTTAGGCGTTAACGAAAAAAAAACAAATGTTCTTTACATGTGGCATTATCTATATAGAATAGAATGACGAATATTTGCAACAAACAGAGAATAAATTATCATGTTACCTATATCAACAAAATGATGGAATAATTTAAGATTTTAATATCTGCTTGAACAAATTGATAAGTTCCTTATATTAGTACGGAAAGATCATGTCACTATTTGTTATGAGCATCATTGATGAATGTTTAATCTATTTTCCAAATATTGAGATGTTTGTCTTATGTAAACAGGATCACAATTATTACGAGGATATTCATATATAATATTTTTTCATTTTATGATGTTTTATAAATATTTTGATGACCTATATGACTTACTCCAATTGCATATTTACTAAACATTTTGACATGTAGTATCTGTTTTGTTTGTTAGTTGATTATAATACTGGTATATCCCTTTTTTTAATATGATATTCATCACTTTTTCAGGATAATTGGTTTTATTTAGTGCTCTTTCAATAGCTATTTATCTAATTTTAGGATCAGATAGTTTGATAGCCAATTAACAATCATATACAATTGTCCCCCTAAGTTGGAATCATATGGAAAACTTTTTTATTATTAATTTTAGGAAAAAAGTCATTCTTCATAAAAAGTTCTGCATTATCTATAACCTAAAATACAGTCATCAAATATCAAATTTTTTAGTCGTATAGGAGGTTTGTCAAAAAAATTAGTTTTACTCAAGAGTAAAGTAACGGCGCTTTCTGGTCAACTTTTTGTTATAGGTAACCTCATAAAAAGTAATCAGGAGGGGTTAGGTCGGGGGATCTAGCATGCCAAAAGAGATCAGAATCCATGAAACAAATTTTCAAGATAACATTTATTGTACGGTCTATTAAGGATAGTTCATCCATGATTTATTCATTGATATGTGTTTATAAAAAATGTAAATAACGTTCGGCATTCATACATTCGCAAAAAAAGGTCTTCTTAATTTGTTATTATAAATGCCACACCACACGTTCATCTTAAACGAATATTGGTCATGAGACTTTAATACAAAATTGGGATTTCCCTCAGATCACCAGCTACAATGTTGCGACGAGACAGTTCTATTTGACAAAAATGTCGCCTCATCGGAAAGACATATATGTCTCATAAAAAGGGGGTACTCCTCTAAATCTTCTTGGATGAGAGAGCAAAAATAAAAGCGCTTATCATAATCCCTATCTTTTAATGTGTGTATGGTTTGTATTTATTTAGTTTTAAAATTCTTGCCACTATATTGTTACTTACATTTTGTTGTTACAACGACTTTCTTTTGCGCAATGACAATTTTGTATTTGCTACAACAGACAGCATTACATTAAACTGCGTATTCTCATCAGCAACCAGTTTTCGACGTTTTCCATTAAAATTAATTTTAATATTTCCAGTTCTTCTAAATTTATTTACAATTTTCGTTACAGTTGATTGGGTTATATTTTTATTGGGATGTCTATTATTGAAAATATTTGCTGCTTCCCTATGCGTTTTATAGTAATCTCCCACAATCAAAACAATTTATATTTTCTCTTCATCAGTTAATAACGCTACCATTTTCGCGTGTCTTATAAATTCTAACGTGTCAGTGCATCATAGATTACAGGTAACTACAGTTAAATTTGCTTTATTGTAGACATACGTTTTAAAAATAATTGTATTAATGTCAGTGAAAGTAATTACAAACGATAACGTAATTTTTAGTTCTGATCAATTTTTTTTTGTAACATTTTATATATATATATATATATATATATATATATATATATATTATAATATATTCTAAGTTTTATAATAATATTTAATAGTTTAATTTATGAATTTATACGATATTAATTTTATTTGTTGATGTACAATTTATGATTGTAACTACACTCTTGTGAATATGCCTTTACCACTGAATATAACCGATTGAAATTTTTGACAGCAGTTGTCAAATTAATATGCCCGGCTCAGATGAATATTGAATTTTATATTGTGAAAGATAAATCAATACACAATCGACTCACCCACTCTTATCTCAGGGAGGGATCAAAGATTTCAAATAATAATTCAAATTTATAAATTTTTAGAGAATTTTCCAAATTACGTATTACACTATTCCAAATCTAGAGTAACTGTTTGTTCAATATACTACGAGACAATTAAATTATCTAATGACATATATGATTTTACTGTCAGGAAATTAACCAAATGTCACTTATTATATCAAAATTTCTATAGCCTGAAAATTATCAAATACAATGAGAAATGAATATGAAATGAGTACCAAAAAGGGATTGGAATTCAAATTTATATAATATATTATCAAATAACAAATTACAAGAAATTAGAACTTTGCAAAAATATTATAAACGCAGAAACAAAGATAGAATTTTCTATCAACCTTAAAATTAAAACAACCTATAATTATAAATCTCCTCGCTAAATAATTTATCAAAGTTCAAAATGTTTGATTATATAGTTGATGTATATTAATGTCAAAATACGCAAGTTTCCGTTTAAATTGTCTATTCCAAAATTATCTTCGCTTGACGTTGAATTTTATTTGAGTAACGTTACTGTAATTTCAATCGAATTTATTACCATAAGATGCATCTAATTTGAAATATTTTTAATGAAGGCCTATTAATTCTCGAGAAATAATGTAAATAAACTGGACAGGACTCACCAACTAGGTACTGGTTAACTCGTTCGTATTCTAAACCGCGTTCAGAATTCAGGAACAACTTTCTAAATTAATAATTTAGAAATCGGAAAATCAACCTCACTTTATCGATGCAATTCGTTGCGAATTATACACGCACTGGCTTTACAATGCAGGATTTGATGATCTGATAATATTCATATAAATTACTATGATATTTTTAAATAAATTTGAGGCAACTCTTATTTCGATGTTGCCTCGTGGGGATCTCAAAATCAACTAACTAAACTTTTTATATAAATAATTCTCCTCTCCTTTGGTTACCAAAAAATTCTTTTTTTTAAAAAAATATAAATTTACGTTTTCCTATAACAAAGAGAGATTTTCATTCTTTTAATATAATTGCAATTTTGCTAACAGAGACATCTGTATTCTTGTTTTCAAATCGTTATAAAGTTTATTCTGCATTAATGTCATCCGAAATTTGAATGTCAAAATTCATTTATATATTGAAACTTTAAAATTATTGATAGTAGTATTACATCCAAATATGCACATTTTTCCTTATTTCAATATTTTCTTTAGAATTTAGATAGAGGATATGTATTAACCCATTACCTGCCACTGTTGCGTACACGCAACACCACAGTTTTTATTTTTTTTTTGTAAAAATAAACAATCTTATCTATAATATATTTATGTTTTTGTGAATAGCAACGTTAAATAAAACTGTAAAAAAAATTAGACATTTTTTATAAATAAATAATTAAAATTTTGTTTACTTGAAAATGGGCAAATTTTCTCTTTTTTGAGCGAGATACTTTTCGAATTAATAATACGTTCTGAGTTATAACCAGCTGCTATTATTTTTGATAGACAGTTAAAAAAAGGTTGAAATAAAAGTTCTGTACAAAAAAATTGTTTACTTTATTTGTCATACTTTGCTTCTATTGCAGTAAAGTGCTGCGTTGCGCGAACGCAACGTTGGCCTAATAAGTAAACTCAGGTTCTAGACACGTTCAGACCTGTTGAATTGCTATTTATCGTAAGACGTTCGGTTAGTCATTGTTAGGCTTCTATATAAAGCGGGTCGTTTTGAGCGTTTATCTGTAAACAATCATATAAAAAACTATTGTGGATTATTCTGGTAAAAAATGTCGAAAATACTAACACAAAAGGAATTGGAACTGGCATTAGAAGAGGTACTTATGGATATTGAACAAGAACGAGGTAAGCAGGTTGTTTATCACTGGTAAAATACATATTAGGTACATACATAATACATATCTTGATAAATCTTAGTACGGTCTGAATTATTTTAGATCGCATTGACGTTGTTTATATTCCACCCGATGTTGACGAGTTGAACGACGAAGAGTTGTTTTCCGAGGAGATGACAGAGAATGAACTACAAAAGGTGGATATAGCTGGTTCTTTTGAAATTCATACAAGGGAGGAAGATTTAGAGGAAATTGAGGTAGAAAGAGCGACTGGCCAGGAGAATAACCAAGCAGAACGTAAGAGAGGTGCAAACAAAAAACAAGAACAGAAAGTAAACTGGAGAAAAGGTGAGTTTATGCACAACAATTTTCCGATATCTAAACAACATGAAATTAGAGAAGATTTGGTAAACAACCTCGCTGGAACATCTCCACTGGATATATTTTTTAAATTCTTTGATGATGAGGTTCAAGAGATGATAGTAAACTATTCTAACGCATATGCACAACAGAACAACCGACATGAATTTTCGGTATCGAAATCAGAACTACTAAATTTTATTGGGATATTAGTGCTATCTGGGTATCACGTTTTACCACAAACTGATATGTACTGGTCCACAGAAGAAGACAAAGGTGTTCAAGTAGTAAAACAGTGTAAGAGTCGGAATAAATTTCGGAGTATGAAACAGAATTTACATTTCAATGATAACACACAGTTGGACAAAGATGACAAGTATTCTAAAACCAGGTCCCTTTTTGACATAATCAATAAGAAGTTTATGCAGTTTGATACCTCAGAGAAGTTAGCAGTGGATGAGGAAATGGTGCCCTATTTCGGTAGACATTCCTGTAAGATGTTTATAAAGGGTAAACCAGTCAGATTTGGATTTAAATTATGGTGCCTATGTTCAAGCGATGGTTATATGTTTCAATTTATTCCTTATGCAGGAGCATCACCTAAAAAAGTAAAACATGCTCTGGGTTTAGGACCACAGGTTGTCTTAGAGTTATTGTCAGTTCTCAAAAATAAAAACAATCATGAAGTTTTCTTCGACAATTTTTTCTCCCCTTACAACTTATTCAAACAATTAAAAACTGAAGGATTTTTTGCTACTGCAACAATTCGCGAAGATAGAACTCAACATGCTCCGTTAGAGTCATCCAAAATAATGAAAAAAACCAGAAAACGAGGATCGTACGATAGTTGTTTTGACGAGGATACTTATATTTCGTTGGCTAGATGGTGTGATAATTCTGTCGTTACCTTGATAAGTACACATTATCATGTAGAGCCTATAAAAACAGCGAAAAGATACAACAGAATGGAAAAAAGGGTAATCAATGTAACACAACCTTTTGTAATATCCCAATACAATTCCTACATGGGTGGCGTCGATCTACACGATAATGGTGTAGCTAATTATAGGATTGGTATAAAAGGAAAAAAATGGTGGTGGCCTTTATTTACAAATACTATTGGTAATATCTTAGTAAACTCGTGGAAATTATATAACATCGTAAACAATACAAAGATGTCCCAAATAGATTTTAAATCAAATGTTGCATTGCGCCTGCTGAAAATGAATATCTTGAGAGCTTCAGCTTCACTTCCTGGTAACATACCAACTGATATTCGTCGGAACCAATCAAGTCATTTGATATTTAAACAACCTACAAGAAGAAGATGCAGATTTTGTCACAGTCAGACAGTTTATATGCGTAGAAGTTGTAATGATCATTTACACCCCGATTGTTTTGAAGAATACCATTTAAGTTAAGTGTTTCGGCCAACGTTGCGCTCACGTAACAGTATTTTTTTTTAATTTTTCTTCATTTTGTGAAAAAATTGTATTATTTACTTTTATTTAATGTACTATTAAATTGTTTTAAACAAATATTTAATAATTCAACCTATTTTTTCAATGCTTGGCCATATATATATATATATATATATATATATATATATATATATATATATATATATTGAGATGTATATTTTAATGTCAATAACTTAATAAACTTTATTCCTCTGTAATATAATTTATATTTGCCACGGCCTGAGATCCTATCACGGGTGAGTTCTTTCGAGTGCCAATTTTATTATTATTTTAAATTCAATGACTGAAATTCTTATTTAAATCAAAATAATATAACTAATCCTTTAATATTTTAATAACAAATTCAAAATTATAAAGTTCTTCCCAATTTATTAAAATTATGGTGCAAATGACATTTTTAGAGAAAATAGAAAATGTCTAGTGTCAGTTGCAAATAATTGCTGGTTCAATTTTAAAGATTATTATTTAAATATAACTAATAACTCTACACCTTATAACTAAATCCTAACTACAGTCCCGGAATAATGGAAAATATAAAAAAAAATATTGAAAAGATTTTGGAGTTTACACGCACTAATTGGATTTTAATTTAGTTCCTCAATGATCAAAAAATTTACGTTCAAATTAGCATGCTTTTTGTTTAATATTCAATTGAGTTTGTTTTTTTTAACTTTTTTATATCGAAATATTATTTAGAATTTTGTTACCAATCCTCTCCTCGGTGTACTTAGCTGACTCTCTAAAGAAGCCTCTTCTCGTTTTAAACTGGACTCAAATTGGCTGCCTCCAGGATACAGGATTTCTCACACGAGAAACGCTTTATAAAATTTTCTGATACTGGCAAGTTCATTCACTTTTGTCACAATTATCTGAATAATATCTTTTTCTAATTTTTCACAGTGATATTTCGTAAAACAATTTTTATGTATCTCTTCCTTCTGATGATTGCTTAACCTTTTTTTATATTTCGATCTAAAAATTATTTTTTCTAATAATCTTTTTCAGTTTGACACTGACATTCATCAATAATCATTTCTTTCTCCTCGTTACGATTATCTCCAATCAGATGAATCATTGCAATGAATTCTGGAGATCAAGCATTAATATCATTGTCACCTTGAAAATCTTGTAGTTGTCAAAAATATATTTGATTTAATATCGTCTTGTCAGTTATCCAACCATTTTATCTTTCATAACATATTATTTTATTCAATTATTCACTGTTAGTTAATAGTTCTATTTAAGGCAAAATATGGTGTGTTAAACATTTCATTATTTCATTTCAATGCGACATAACTTTCAGATACAATCTATTGACTGGATAAATGACAATTTTGGAATTCACCTCTGATAGGATACGTTTTCAATTACGTCGAATTGTAATAACCAAATACTAACATTTGTAATATCTACCACTCCAAGATTTGTTTATTAAATGATCTCGTGAATATACTCGTAGTTACCGAGATTAAACCTTTCTAGTATACCGAATGTCCCCTAAATTGTCAAGAAAAAATCTTTAACTTGAATTTTGTTATGAGATAGATGCTTTCAATATATATATATATATATATATATATATATATATATATATATATATATATATATATATATATGTATATATATATATGTATATATATATTATTATAGTTTATTTTATACGGGAATTTAATTTGCCCTACGTTGGGCCGACATATTATTATGAATAGAATTGGGTGAGAAAATAGTTTAATTTGCCCGGTATGTTGAGGATTTAATATGTATGATAAACAGTTTATTTAACCAACATGAAAACTTCTCATCTCAGGGTAGAGTTCAAGTATTTTAAATAAAATGATTTTATAATTTTATATATGTTAGCGCCAAAGTTAATAAATGCTTTATATTTTAAAAATAAATTTGTTAATCAGAATATGTTACTTTTTTTAATGATTTCAAATTAAATACGGTCCTGTCCTACTTAAAAAATATCTGCATAGTTCAATCGATTTCATTCAGAGCTTCTTCCTGTGGTAAGTAGATGGTGCACAAGTCACCAGATGAAATGATTAACTCAAGTAATTTAAAAAAACGTTCTTCAAAAGGAAAAACAATATTTAATTTAATGAAAATAAATACACTACACTTTTACAAGTGTTTTTTTTTAAAGAAAATCAACTATCTAAAAGGATGACTCTTTCATACAAATCACACGCACTCTGGTGAGATATTATTATAATATTAAAATACAGTTATATAATTTCATAAACATTTGACTTTCAGAAAACGGCGAAATACAGTCTTAACAGCGTCTATGCATCACAAAATTTTAGTTTTTTTTTTTACAAATTAGTAAGTACGCTTGACCTCTTAATACATTAATAAACTAACTTGTACTACCTTATTTACTTCACGATTTCTGTTTGTTCCAGATTCTCCTCCTGGAAAACCTCCCTGTTGGCATTCTGCTTCTACCAAAACAGGAATCGATGCTGTATTTCTTTCAAAGTCCAAACAGCTCACACAAATTCCACTATTCAATGTTCTTCGAAAACTAATTTGGCTATTTTACTTCCACCAGACACAAGACACCATATTATAAAATAAAATTCATGATTAGTGTTTTACAACATTCAACAATTCCTTTTTTAATTATTAATATAAACTAAACTACTTACACTGATATATCTCTTGTAAGTATAATGTATTTGTTTTAAATTCTATAGTCAAATTTTGTCTTCCAAATGATTTCAATTGATTTACTTTACCAAAAAAAAATTTTGCTGCTCCAAAAATCTCTTCCCAAAAAGAAAACCCCCTAGTCAATAGCCCCCATAATCAACAACTTTTCACATTCTGATTTTTTTTTCGTTAGCAACACAGTTGTCGCCGATGTGATCTTTTTTAAATGTTTATTAACCAATCAAATTTGACTATTCATTTTATAACTCAAATTCTTCATTTCAACCAGTGAAATGTTCATCCATTATATCATGATATTATATTCTAAGGTTTTTAATTGCTTAGACTTCCTATATTATTTTCATTCAATAATATTCCTTAGTATTGTTAAAATGACATTTCCTAACCTCTAAGTATGTATGTCAAATGAATATTCATAATGTTTTAATAGATGACAGCTGTTACCTTTAAATATGTATGCAAAATGAAAATTCGTTTTCTTTATAAGTCATGTTCTCTGAAATTCACATTATTTTATATTTTCCTGCTCTGTTATGTCTAAACATCTACACTATCTCATTTTAATGTCTTAATCAACAAATATTACGAGATTAGCTTGACTTTACAGAATAAAGCATTATTAGTTTCTTATTATGAACAAATTTTGATACTTGATCTCTTTGATAAAAGTTTCGTTAGGCAATTTATTTCATATAAATTGTTTATCACACCTATTCGCAATTATCCCTACATTATACAGTCTGTCCTTTCTGTATGTCTTCTCTATCGAATAGTGGATCTTACAGATTGTCTCCATTAAAATGTTTAAAAAAATTTTTGACTTAAAAAAATTCTTTTAGATTACAATACATAATCTTAATTCTTCATTATTTGATATACAGGGTGTAGCATTATTTTTTCACAATAACATCCCCTAAATTTTGCGTTTATCAAATTTTTTATTCTAAGAAAAATTTTATGAACGCAAATTTTACTTCAAGTACTATATTCTAGGATTGTCTTTCAATTTTACTAATAATACATTTCTTTTTATTTCCGGTTGCTGTTACAAAGATGATTTTGGAATCCTGTGTTGCAGTATCCTCTTCAGTTAGTTTTAATTTATTTTCAATACCATAATTAAATATGTATACAAATTCTTATTTTATTTTTAGGTACATGTTTCATTTACAAGTTTCATCCAAAGGAATTAGTTTAAAAAAACATGTTATAAATCCATTTTTGAAAATTCTTTAATGTTCGTTATGCGACTTATTACTTCTACATTTCTCAGAGTCTCTTATATCGGTACAATTTATTAATTTATATTTCTTGTGTTACATCTCTCTATAATACCATCCTTTAGCATATTTTGTATCTCTGAATCAACTTCTTTCCTATATTTATAAGGTATGGGATATGTTCTTATTCTGAAATTTTCGATTCCCTTAACTTCTATCTTATGTACATAGTTATTTGCTATTCTCATCTCTTTTTTAACTAATCCTTTATACTTAATTATCAAATTCTTCACTTTCTCAGCATATTCCTTATTTCCACATACTAATTCCAATTCTTCCATTATTTCATCCCTCTCCATATTCCATAACTTCCTATTATCCTCTTCAATTTCCAATTCTTCCATATTTCCACTCCTTTTTATATTCCATAACTTCCTATTATCCTCTCCAATTGCCAATACTTCCATATTTCCAATCCTTTCTATATTCCATAACTTCTTATTATCCTCTTCAACTTCCAATTCTTCTAAATTTTCGTTTCCAAATTCAATTCTATTACCATTTAATTCAATCTCCATCTTTTCAAAATCAATTCTTGCTTTATATTTCGTTAATTCATCTATTCCTATAACTATGTCTGATTCTAGATTATCTACTAACAATAATTGCATCTCAACTTCTTTCCCATCCTTTAATTCAATACTTTGTATTATAGATCTGCTAACTTCACACAATTTCTTTCCGTTTGCTCCTATTAATGTAGTTTTCGGTATTTTAACTAGCTTATTTTCATAATTTTCAATATTTTCTTCAATTAGTTTTGTTTTTATTATGGACGCTTTCGAACCTGTATCTATTAATATTTTAACAAATTTCCCATTTAATTTTCCTTTAATTTTTATCAATCCCATTATTCCTTTCAATTCCAAATCTTCCCCAAATTTAATATATTCCCTTGGATGTTCATATGTCATCACTCTATCTTCTCTCCTTTGAATACTGTTCTCTGTAATTGTTATTTTTGTTGTTATTATATTTAAAGTTTTCTGTTATAGTTGTTTTGGTTGCTATCGTTCTTATTATAGTTATAATATTCATTGTTATTATATCTGTCAATGTAATTATTTCTGTATCTCATCATAATATCTTTACATATACTAATTTCTATCTATATACAAAATTATATTTACATATGTTTTTTGTCTAACATTTTTTTGTTAATTATAAACTTTTTATTTACATGTGTTTTTATATCCCTTCTTGACCTTTTACAATTCCTAATTCGTTTTCTAGATTCCAGTCCTATAATACAGCCTTATTATTCAATTTTATTTTCTTTTCCTAAATTTCGTTTTATCCTCTTCTCTTATTTTTCGATCCTCTTGTATTCCTAAATTTCTTTAAATGTTCCACTAAGTCTTTTTCTATTTTGTTATCCCCTATCTCATCAATTTCTCTCAATAGATTCATCAAAATTTGCGTTTCCAATTTCTTCATATTATTGTTTCTTCTTTTTATTATTTCATTTCCCATAATACTCTCACTTCCTATGATTTCATTTTTAATTATCCTATTAAGTTTTCTTGGATCAATTATCTTTATATTTCTGCTAAGTTTTAATCTCATTTCGAAATTTTCTGCATAAATTATTGTTTCTATATTCTGTCTTATGGTTTCTTCTATTTCTTCCTTAGTCTCCTGTAGTATCTTATTTATTTTCTCTAACTGCCAATTAAGTTGTATCCCCTTATTATTATTATTATTTCTTTTACCATATGTCACTATTCGTTTCAATATATTAACATCTGGGTCTGTTATTTTCCAATAAATCTCTTTTTCATAAATTTTCATGACTTCCTCACTTCCTAGATTCTGTAAATTGATATTTATCATCTCCTCATTTATTTGTTTTTGTATTTTAATAAATTGTATTTCTTCTGTTTCCTTCTCAACTTTTTCAAACTCCATCACACTTGGTATTTTCACTTCGTCAATTTCCATTTTATTAATTAATTTTTGTTCTATAGTATCATCATTTATATTTTCATTTTGTATCTTTACATCCATTCGAATCTCTCCTTTGAAATCCTTTTCTTTCTCCTCTATTTTGTTGATTCTGTTAATCTGTGAATTGTCTATTTCCGTTATTTCTTTAATCCCCTCTTCTCTTATTTCTTCTTCACTCATTGTGTTCAGTTTTCCACTCAAATCTCCCTTCATACTAATATCTACATTCATGTTATCTATTTTATCTGACATCATATCCGTCTTATCATCAATGTTCCCCCCTACTCGGTGAACCTTTTTTTACCATCATGTCCGATTTCCTATCTTCACTAAATTTATTATCCCATTTCTTTATATCTTCCCTAATTCTATTCCCCCAACTGTCTATCATTTCATTCATACTAATCAACATTTTCATTATCAGATCATCTCTACTTTTTTTATCTTGTTTATCCATTTTTTCCCTCATTATTTTAAACATGGTTGTTATATCTAAAGTTTCCTCTTTTTTATCTCCATCTCCCTGTATTTTTCTTTCCATTTTATGTATTTAAAATCTTTTAATACAGTAAAAAAAAAGTATTTCAATGCTTTTTATATTATTCGCCTTTGTTTGGTGCGTCACTTTATAATAGATTGACTATAGCCCCACGTTGGGCGCCATGTTATTATAGTTTATTTTATACGGGAATTTAATTTGCCCTACGTTGGGCCGACATATTATTATGAATAGAATTGGGTGAGAAAATAGTTTAATTTGCCCGGTATGTTGAGGATTTAATATGTATGATAAACAGTTTATTTAACCAACATGAAAACTTCTCATCTCAGGGTAGAGTTCAAGTATTTTAAATAAAATGATTTTATAATTTTATATATGTTAGCGCCAAAGTTAATAAATGCTTTATATTTTAAAAATAAATTTGTTAATCAGAATATGTTACTTTTTTTAATGATTTCAAATTAAATACGGTCCTGTCCTACTTAAAAAATATCTGCATAGTTCAATCGATTTCATTCAGAGCTTCTTCCTGTGGTAAGTAGATGGTGCACAAGTCACCAGATGAAATGATTAACTCAAGTAATTTAAAAAAAACGTTCTTCAAAAGGAAAAACAATATTTAATTTAATGAAAATAAATACACTACACTTTTACAAGTGTTTTTTTTTAAAGAAAATCAACTATCTAAAAGGATGACTCTTTCATACAAATCACACGCACTCTGGTGAGATATTATTATAATATTAAAATACAGTTATATAATTTCATAAACATTTGACTTTCAGAAAACGGCGAAATACACTCTTAACAGCGTCTATGCATCACAAAATTTTAGTTTTTTTTTTTACAAATTAGTAAGTACGCTTGACCTCTTAATACATTAATAAACTAACTTGTACTACCTTATTTACTTCACGATTTCTGTTTGTTCCAGATTCTCCTCCTGGAAAACCTCCCTGTTGGCATTCTGCTTCTACCAAAACAGGAATCGATGCTGTATTTCTTTCAAAGTCCAAACAGCTCACACAAATTCCACTATTCAATGTTCTTCGAAAACTAATTTGGCTATTTTACTTCCACCAGACACAAGACACCATATTATAAAATAAAATTCATGATTAGTGTTTTACAACATTCAACAATTCCTTTTTTAATTATTAATATAAACTAAACTACTTACACTGATATATCTCTTGTAAGTATAATGTATTTGTTTTAAATTCTATAGTCAAATTTTGTCTTCCAAATGATTTCAATTGATTTACTTTACCAAAAAAAAATTTTGCTGCTCCAAAAATCTCTTCCCAAAAAGAAAACCCCCTAGTCAATAGCCCCCATAATCAACAACTTTTCACATTCTGATTTTTTTTTCGTTAGCAACACAGTTGTCGCCGATGTGATCTTTTTTAAATGTTTATTAACCAATCAAATTTGACTATTCATTTTATAACTCAAATTCTTCATTTCAACCAGTGAAATGTTCATCCATTATATCATGATATTATATTCTAAGGTTTTTAATTGCTTAGACTTCCTATATTATTTTCATTCAATAATATTTCTTAGTATTGTTAAAATGACATTTCCTAACCTCTAAGTATGTATGTCAAATGAATATTCATAATGTTTTAATAGATGACAGCTGTTACCTTTAAATATGTATGCAAAATGAAAATTCGTTTTCTTTATAAGTCATGTTCTCTGAAATTCACATTATTTTATATTTTCCTGCTCTGTTATGTCTAAACATCTACACTATCTCATTTTAATGTCTTAATCAACAAATATTACGAGATTAGCTTGACTTTACAGAATAAAGCATTATTAGTTTCTTATTATGAACAAATTTTGATACTTGATCTCTTTGATAAAAGTTTCGTTAGGCAATTTATTTCATATAAATTGTTTATCACACCTATTCGCAATTATCCCTACATTATACAGTCTGTCCTTTCTGTATGTCTTCTCTATCGAATAGTGGATCTTACAGATTGTCTCCATTAAAATGTTTAAAAAAATTTTTGACTTAAAAAAATTCTTTTAGATTACAATACATAATCTTAATTCTTCATTATTTGATATACAGGGTGTAGCATTATTTTTTCACAATAATATATATGTATATATATATATATGTATAAATATATATATATATATATATATATATATATATATATATATATAAAAAGAAGATGTAGGAATATCGCGTGATATGTTAACAACAACAACAAATAGATTCATGGGTAATTCACGCAAAATAAAAGGCTACTGAAATAGAGTGGTAACCATGGACATGCATGTTTCTGGCTTATTTTGCCTCTTCAGCACGGCATAACCAAATAAGGATGTGAAATTTGGGAGCAAAGATGTTAATCGAAACATGGGAAAACACAAAATAACGGATTTCAGCAGGGAAACCAAACGCTCATTTGTGTCTTCAATTGGAAGATCCCGAGTTTTCAGGACAACAACCAACATCGACACGGAGGCGCATATAGCCCCCCCGCCATGAACCTTCCGACCCATAGTAAATAACAAAGAAGATGTAGGAATATCGCGTGATATGTTAACAACAACAACAAATAGATTCATGGGTAATTCACGCAAAATAAAAGGCTACTGAAATAGAGTGGTAACCGTGGACATGCATGTTTCTGGCTCATTTTGCCTCTTCAGCACGGCATAACCAAATAAGGATGTGAAATTTGGGAGCAAAGATGTCATCTCAGAACCATCATCGTTTTCAAGGACTCTTTTCAACAGCCCTTCTTCCAGGACTAGGGAGTTCCACTGAGCCCAATATGCCTTGAGTGTCGGTGAAAATCTTGACACTTCTTGCCAGGTAGGTCGCCGATTTCCTTCCTTCCATTGCCGGATCATTTCAGGTGAGGATCATTCTCCTGATCTTCTCTGATCCTGGTGGGTGACCATTCCTCGTTGACTACTGTAATTATTGAAACTGCAACTTCCTTAGATTTCGACTTGTTGCATTGTGAATAGTCTACAGGGCATGGCCGTCTAGGCAAGGAGTTGGCTTTTTGGTGATTCACATTAGCTGGATGTTCACCCCTGTCTGATTTCGCCTGTGTCTGGAGTTCTTGGGTTACAGGAGTCTTGGGGAGCTTAGACGGACTGCGTACCTGCTCTAGCTCGACACACTTCCGGCATTTGATCTTTTTCGGCCTCTTGTCTGCCATACCTTTCAACAAGTTTTCGATCTGATCAAGTTTGTCATCGTTATCTTCTTCCTGCATGGTTCTACCTTTGTTGTACCGCAACCTTTTCTTGGCTGTTTTGCATTTAAGAGGTTCTTGGTTTACAGGAGTCGTAGGACGCTTACGCGAACTGCGTGCATGCTCTAGCTCGCCACAATTACAGCACCTGATTCTCTTCGGCTACCGGTCTACCATACCTATCAACAATTTGACGATCTGGTCAAGTCTGTCATCGTCACCTTTTTCCTGTATGGTCCTATCTTTGTTGTATCCCGAAGCGAGCGTGGCTGCTTCATATTCAAGAGCAGCATTCAATGCATCGGCCAATGTTTTAGGATGGGCTAATCGAAGCGTCTTCTCCATATCGTGGTCACACAAGCCGTCAATAAAGGCCTGGATGCCTAAACATTCCATCATGTTCTCTGGTGCTGATGGATAAGCAAATCGAACTAGTCGGGCAATATCCATTTCATACTCTTGAAGGGGTTCGTCGCGTTTCCGCCTTCGGTTCTTCAGCTGGAATCTGTACAACTGTTCCATGTTCGTGACCATATCGCTTGTCCAACCTCTTCTTCAGCAGCTGGAAGTCATCCATTTCTTCCGGAGGTATCGTCTGGAGTACATCTAAGGCATCTCCGCGAAGTGCGATGGTTAAGTTCACTGCCTTCTCCTTATCGGACCAATTATTCACTCTAGCGGCTGCTTCAAACTGTTTCACATAACTGGTCCACACATCTTTCCATCGAACGTTGGGGCCTTGACTCGGATAAAACTACCAATGTCTTCTAACTTTGGGTGTGTTTCTGGCTTGCAAGGTTTTGTTTGCTCGGTCTTCTTCTCTTCCGTTGGCGTGTCTTGAGTCCTTATATCTGCCATCTTTTTTTTCAACTCCTTGATTTTCTCGTCTATCGTTGTAATCTTATTCTCGATTTTCTCGTCCATTGTTGACATTTTATTCTCGATTTCAGATTTTAGGGACGAAATTTCATTTTCAACGTCAGCGGCAATGTCGTTTTTTATTAATAAGATATCGGCAGATATATCGTTCTTCAAAGTAGAAATTTTCTCGTCCATATTAACAGAAATGTCGTTCTTCATAGTAGAAATATCGTTCTTTATAGCCGAAATATCATTTTTCACATTTGTAGAAATCTTCTCTTTCATGCCAGAAATCTTCTCGTCCATGTTCTCTTGCATGGCAGAAATCTTCTCGTCCATGTTAGCAGAAATAGACGAGATTAAGGTGGAAGCCTCGTCATCAAATAAAACTGTTTCTGGATCAAAGCCGTCATTTTCCAGTGCCACTTTAAGTCTTTCTACTAATTCACTTTTCTTACCGGACGTATCCAACTCACGATCTTCTAATTCTGCTCTTAATTCCGCCACTTTCAGATCCCTTAATCTCTTGGCCATTTTTACGGAGATATTTATTTATATTACCCCACACCTGACACCAATGTAATGTTTTTGTTATTTATTTAGACAATAAACGGGTGGGATAAATTTTAAACACACGGTATAGCTACTTACTAATTTATTTAAACACTAAACTAATCACTAACACTTAATTTATGTATACAGTATATTCACTTAAACTAATTTATATGAACAGTTCACTAATTCACTTATTTATTTGTTCATTTCACGATGTCAAATTATCAATCAACTAACTAACTCTTCCTGATCAGTCCCCTTATATACTAGTGCCTTTTGTACTAGAGAATTCCGGACTGCGGCTTATACACACAAATAATTTTTCTGGCCTTTTCTGGATAACTCTGGTCACAGAAACCAGTTCTAGATAAGATAGTCTCAATCGTAAACAGTTTTTTATAACTGCGTATCCGCCATAATTTTAACTATTATACCTGGCTTAGACAGAGTCGGTTTTAGGGACTATACCAGTGTGCTGTTTCGTAACAATATATTAAAATGAAACATGGCTACGGAGAAAATAAACTAATAAGATCACTCGAATGATACTAATTTATAATAAATGATTCAATAAATAATTCTCATAACGACATGCTATCTGAATGTATATAGTTTAAACATGTCAAGAAATAAGCTAACCTACACACTGTATACATTTTAAAATGATTTATGAGACATCTATTCAATTTAGAGAACAATAAAACATTAGGAATAAATCTCAATAATTATATTTTAAAGAATAAAATAATTACGAGTAAATTTAAAAAACCCTGTATGTATAACAACATGAATTCTGAAACAAAATTCAATGATTATACCTTTATTAATTATTATCACTTTTGAATGAACCCTGTATATCGTATAAACTTTCCGATCAAATTGCATTATAATGTCAATTGAAAATATTTGATACGGAAATTGACGTTCGTTGATAGTTCGGTAAGTGCAATTAAGAGTGCCAATAGTGCGGTTTGAAAACTTAATAAAACACAGTTGAAATATCTGAAAGAACGCATGAATGGGTAGTTTGATTTGAGAATAACAATGTATTTGGCCTAACAACGAGAAACAATAAAAACAAAATCAAAAAAGTTGGACGTTGTTGATTTTTGGCTTGGGGAGAAGCATCGCGGGTTTAAAAAACAATAGTCATGTAAAATTTTTCTCTCCAAAATTATTGTAAAAAAGTAAAAATATCTGCAACAAGTTCAATAAAAAGTCAATTAAAGTCTTAGATAACGCATATAAGTATAAATTAACAATAATAACCCGTTTTTTAAAACAAATAAATTTATAAAAAAACCGAAAGTTAGTTCAATCTACAAGAACTAGGTAAGATAAAATAATTTACCTTATTAAAACAATTTGCTGATCGTCAATTTGTATTGCTAATAATTGTGGGACAATCCAGGAAAATAATCCACAATTTTATTACTTCCCAATCCTGAGTTTGAACTTTTATTCCATCGTAACTATGAACGATTCTCGTATTATCTCCAGAGTTTAGGAGAAACTGAAAACGAACTTTCTAATTTCGTGTGTATATATAAATCTTTTCTGAAAAACAATAATAAAACTTTTTTTCAAATGCTAGGTTAGGGATTAATTATTGCTACTAATTTTTATATAATAACTTGATTTTAAATGAGCAATCTCCACTGAATACGGACAAAACACACTAAATAAAATACATACATCACTACTTACCAAATTTATATTCTTTCAATAACAAATAACATTTTCGACACAACACGCTTTCTTTTCATGTAAGATTAAACAGCCATTCACAAAATTACTCGAACGCAACGATATTGGAACGATTTAGAGTTGGGATTGACGGATGTGGTAAACATGATCATGGTTACGAAATATTAGATGTACTATTTTGGTTGAAATTTACTTAACAAGAAACTTGAATGAAATATCGTAAAATGAACTATAATTTAATTTATATAAAGGTTTTCACAATTTTTTGGTATTCGAATTGTATGATATATTCCAGATTTCGTTATGAAATATTAATAACCATTATTGAAGTTTACTGTTGTATAAAAATATTTGTCTATGATTCTTGCGTATTTCTCTGATATCTCTACCTATAGTTTCTTGTTGCTGGCGAGCGCTCAGTGCCCGAACACATCCCTGAGGTAATAATAATAATAAAGGATAATTTTTTTATAACATGACAAAGATCTTGAATTGAATTGGTATTCGCTTGTGAACGTACCAATTCTGGCGCCCATAATTTGAACAATAACGATTAAATAAAATAACTATAACCAAAATTAACACATTTTCTATCTTGAACTGAATTTTATCATTTCTTTAACAATTATACATTTTATAACTTGTATTTATTAATTGGCTCTCCTTTAAAAGGAAAACCAACCAAATAAAATATACAACAATTCATATATAGATCTTACCCTTAACTTACGTCTCATTAGACATTCAGTTGGGCGTGTTTTCTTATCATCTAAATTTGATTATTTTCTGAATTTTAATTATTGCTTTAATTTTAACTTTAATGATATCTGTAACTTCATTCATAAATTCAAAAAATTTCTTTCAAATTTCAATTTACGATTTGTAATAATTTATGCACTGTTTTTAAAATATAACTTGAGTCAATTGTGATCTCGTACATCGGCATGTTAGCCACTATTTATTAATGTCAATCTTGTCATCAGTTCAGACAAAACGTCGTGTATTTGATAATTCGCAATAGTTAGAGATGTAAAACAAAATTGTACACCGTTATTTCAGAGTAAATTTCAAACCATTTGAATTCAATACAGGTATTGTATATTTTAACATTTTTATCTACCTATGGAGAGCTAGTTAAGAAAATCTTATGTTTTTAGACACCTGTTGACATTTTTTTGGGGTTCTCTTTTTCAAATTGTATTTTTCAATGAGTCGACTTTTGTAATTTTATAGGATAGCTTTGAGGATGGCCTATTGGCCGAATGTGCTCAGCTGAATTTATAATAAAATACAGTTAGTATTCGTTGCTTTATTCATTCAATTTATATACCGTGTTTACACCAATTGTAGACAATTCCATTATTTTGTTATTTATACAAATTCATGGTAATCTGTTCAATTATTTTGTAATTTGCTTCATCAATGAATAACTTCAACATTTTACCAGTATAATCTTGTGATGTCATAATAAAGGTTGTAATAGGTTTGTCTGTATTCAAGATTTTTAGATGTCTTTTATATAAATTCTTTGATCTTGGTTATCTTCTGGTATTCAATATTTCCACATTGTTTTTTGTTTATAATTTATTATTAGAGATAATATTGCAAATACTTGATATTTAATTCGAAATTGGAAAAAAATGCATAACGGCATTAAACAAACTGTACTCATGAGATTTCCGTGCCTGGTCTAAATTTGAAATGTAACCAGTAAGAGATATCATCCTCAACTTTTGCTCCTTAAGCTCTCTTCAATTTATTCACTTTCCATTCACAGACGATATAATTAAATGTAAATTCCAAACAATATGACGAGGATCATGTCTGCAAGACAATAAAGAGAGACGTTCACAAGAACTGTTTTTGACGTTGTAATGAACAATCATTATATTAATACTCGCTCTACGAGTGCTATTGTAAACGAAAAAGATTTGCCCATTGTTCTGTGATATAACTCCAATCTTTTATTGTTCCGTATTGAAAAGATTGAGATTGATGTTAGTAATGGTAACATATGATTTTTTAATTGAGTTTATTGAAACAAAATAATTTATTATTTAAATTTCCCGCTTATGAAAGCTGCTAACATAATTAATAATCCTCACAAGATATATTGACATTATAGTGAAACTCCTACTAGGCCATTTGGAACATTTTTATGCCCATTAAAAATATTACCATTTTCGAGATTGTTGGATTTTATTAAAAAATGAATCTCTAATTAACGCGAGCATGCAGGCAACCACGGTTACAAATGTTTGTGGTTCGGGTTGTCTACCTCGCAGGAAAATAATTTAAATTCAACTCTAATATAATCCAACATACTCCCCCACCAAAATGCAACTGACAAAGAGGCATTTTGACAAAAAAAAACATATAACAAAATAAAAGTAAATATGTTACTGTTGAACAAGTTCCATTAATAAATTATGTACAAGAAAAATAATTACATAATCTAGATAGGCAACGGACACAGCTTGACTAGTGGTTGCCGAAGAGGCCCTTTCGTGGTAGTTACATCCGCAACCCTTATAATTCCGTCCTGTCCCGGGAATAATTCGGATATGCGGCCTAAACGCCACTGCGAGGAGGGAGATTGTCCTCTCTTATTCAAACCATCGTCCCTACTTTGACGGGTTTCAAATTATCCGAAGTAGTCCATTTACTGCGTTGGTGCAAGGTATGCAAATATTCCTTGCTCCACCGTTCCCAAAAATGCTTATGCAATTTGTTGAGTAGCTTCCATCTTATGAGATGAGAGGCAGGAATAGGATTCTGTTGCAATGGCTCAAATACAGCCGAAAGCGGCTCAATATTTAAAAAATGGCCCGGAGTTAAAACAGACAAATCATTAGGGTCTGAACTCGTAGGAGTCAGCGGTCTAGAATTAAGATAGGATTCGATCTGAATTATAACGGTATTAAGTTCCTCATATGATAAAATCTGATCACCTATAACCCGTGCTAAATGCGTCTTTATAGATTTAATGCCAGCTTCCCACAATCCACCAAAGTGTGGTGCAGAGGCAGCATTAAAATGAAACGAAATATTTTCCTTTGACGCAGCATTTTGCATATGCTTAAGGTAGATCACTACCGCAATCTGAGTACAAGTTCTCAACTTCACCACGACGAGCTATAAAACGTTGCAAAGCTAAGAAGAAAGTTTCTCTGGACAAATCAGATGCTATCTCTAAGTGAAGAGCTTTGGTGGCCATGCAAACAAAGAGGCACAAATACACCTTACAAGATTTAGCTCCTCGGTAGCGAGTCATTACAACAGAAAACGGACCACCAAAATCAACGCCAGAATCAAGGAAGGGTTTAATCTGAGAAATTCTAACTAAGGGTAAATTACCCATAACAGGTTGGTAATGCTGAGGATTTTTCTTTCAGCATGAAATGCATTTAGAGTTCAATGTGCGATCCGGTATTATGGATCTCCAATTCGCTAGCTCCTATGAGGAGAGTTAAGTTTAGGACTGTACAATTTACCCCCAAAATACTGCTTGATTCGGGTTTTTATGAGGAAAATGTAAAAATTCAGTTACTTCAAAAAAAATGATCAGCGACGAATAGAGATTCACTCACCTGAGGTTTTCTTCTCCCACTAACTCCTAAAACTTTTCTTCAGAGAGCTCTCTTCAATGCAGCGTCATTCACCATAACACAAAACGGCCTTTTGAATTTAAACGTAACAAAATTATTCAGAATTACCGGACACGTAATCTAATTGTTCTTCACCAAGCAATGGCTAGCTCTAGACAGCTCTAGTTAATTAGAGATTCATTTTTTAATTTTCCGAAAACCTAGACAGACTCCAGCTAACCATTGCTTGGTTAAGAACAATTAGATTTCGTGTCCGGTAATTCTTAATAATTTTGTTACGTTTAAATTCAAAAGGCCGTTTTGTGTTATGGTGAACGACGCTGCATTGAAGAGAGCTCTCTGAAGAAAAGTTTTAAGAGTTAGTGGGAAAAGAAAACCTCGGGTGAGTGAATCTCTATTCGTCGCTGATAATTTTTTTTGAAGTAACTGAATTTTTACATTCTCCTAATTAAAACCCGAAATCAAGCAGTATTTTGGGGGTGAACTGTACAGTCCTAAACTTAACTTTCCTCGTAGGAGCCGACCATTTTTTAACAGGGAAAGTGCGTCATTGGCGGTCTAGATTGGAAAATTTACTTAACAGCTCGGTAAAGTAACAGAACTGCTCTTATGCCAAAATGTTCATTAAAGACAATACCGTAGCCATCTGTCAGTAGATGTTTTTGACGTTTTGATGCACTTTGTGCATTATTACAAGTTTCTAAACCATTCAAAAATGAGTAGCGTTTAATAATTATACTTTGCATAATTGCACATTCAACATAAATATTAATATTATATGAGTTAAGTTTTGTCATAAATTTTGAGCAATAAATATTTTGTTCCTATATTATTGTCAAATTATTGATGGCTGCACAAGAATTATTGTACGCGCCACACTCGGAAAGTGTATTTACCGGGCTCGTATGCTTTCAGGGCTCCGCCTTCAGCGTCGCCTTGAGACTTGCATGCCCACTCTGTAAAGTATCACTTTCCGAGCGTGACACGTAAATAACTATTTTGATTCAATAACAAAAAAAAATCACGTTGATAACAAACATTTTGAAAAAAATTGTGTTTGAAAATCTAAAGGGTTCAATTTCAAATGAAGAGAGAAAACTTTCAAATACATTTGCAAACATTTGTGGTTAACGCTCTTTTAAAAGGTGTACATTAGTCTTATTACCTTGTAAATCTAAGGATTTACCACAAAAATTGTTTGTGAAATATGAGTACATTCAGGTAATAAATACACAACACAAGCGTTGTTATGCCAAGGAATTTATTTTGTTTATTATTTTGCACATTCTTGTAAAATCGTATAAAACTGCTTTCGCCCCCGCTCCCGCTCACCTATTTGCCGATAATCTGCTGCCCGTACTCTACTCCCAAAATCAAGTAGGGCAAATGTCAGAATAAGAACAATTAGCAGACCACATTATCTCCCAGATCGAGACCGGGGCTAGTTGTCACATTTTTCAGAATTTTTTTTAATACGTGCAAATGAATTTGTCAACAATTTATTCGTGAGCAACTTACTTGATGCTTTCGACATGTCATGTAAATTTGATAGCACTGTCAATAGATCCAGAATCTACTTTTTTAATGTTTAAAAAAAAAGTGAAAAGTATAACAGGCTCCCATGCTGTATTTGTTGTCACAGTACTTGGGGTTGGTTGTCACGTGCAATTTTTTATTTAAACACAACCAACAAAATTTGGGAAAAGGTTACTATTTTAAAAATAGAACCAGAGGAGGATCTGTATTTTACTCACTCTTCATTTGGTGCAATGTTGGAAAATGGTTCAAGACATATTAAACAAAAGCTTTCTTCAGTTGTTTTCAAATGCATTTGAAAGTTTTTATTAATTTCAATTCTTTTTTGATTTAAAGCAATCGTGTATGAAATAATTGAAAATTATATTCAAACTGATTATTTTTTTCTGATATTGAATAAAAAAACATAAAAAATAAATACTAATACTAGATAGTATTAAAATACCAAAGACCCATAGATAATATTTATCTTATCACTGTTAAGAAAATCTTGGAATATATAAACATAATTAGTAAACTTTTTCTAATATAAGCCTTTTTTTTCCAGATAGTGTTGAGTGAAAAACTAATCAATCAAACATTCTTCAAAATGGGAAACTTCTACAAGGAGTTTTTCCGTCTAGCGGTCATAGCAATTGTGGTATGCGGTGCTGAGAAGATACTAGAAAACGAAAAGCTAGATAAAGGTAAGTTGTATGTCTTCCTTGAATGAAGTGAATACTTTTAATGTGATTTGAAAGAAATGGAAGCAAAAAATTAAGAACTATTTTAGATATAAAGAGTAATTCATTGGCAGCTTCAATTAGACGTTTCAGAGAAACTGGATATTGAAATCTGAAAATTTGTAGTACGAGGTTTTCAGATATGCCAATTGAATTGAAATATTTAGACCTACCATTTCTGGTTATTTCAAAAGTTGACGTAAACTCTCTAATTACAAATACATCCTGTATATTACTACGTATTTTAAAGGAGTTACTCTTGAGGATATACATAGCAATCTATTGCAAACATTGGAAAAAACTGGTATACAAAACAACTGTTTACAACTATTACCTGTCAGAGAAACAGCAGATAGTAAGGGTCAAGCGAGTGGTCAGAGGGATGTAACATATGGAGTACCTCAGGGAACAATTTCAGGCCCCGTTTTATTCAATCTTTACATAAATGGATTATTTTCATTGCGCAGTGTAGGACATATAACTGGATTCGTTGATGACACTGCTATTACTTATGAAGCAGATAACTGGTGTGAGCTGAAGTTAAAAGCAATAACTGACCTAAAACTAATAAAGACCTGTTTCGATAATGAACTACTTACCATAAATTTCAAAAAAACATATTACCTATCACTGTTTAGCTCCAATTTAAGCATCGAACTATTCAAACCTCTTGAAATATCACAAAACGGACAAAATTTTAGCATCAAACCTGTAACAAATGTGAAATATTTAGGTATTGTCATAGATGCAAATTTAAAGTGGGATCGTCATAATAAATTTATTTTAAAAAAACTACAATTCGTTCTTTACAAATTTAAATACCTCTGAAAATTCATCCCTGCTAGATATCTTCGAATGATGTGTTTCGCACTAGTGGAAAGTCACCTCCGTTATGGTATACTGGCTTGAGGAAGTGCCCTGAAAACTCACATTCTTCCGTTAAATCATTCAAAAAAGATTCCTAAAGATCATCATGTGTAAACCCTATACCTATTCTTCAGATCGATTGTATAGGGAAAGCAACATATTTGACCTTAAACAGTTGTACTTTCTATGTGCATCTATAAAATACCACACAATAAAAGATGTAAGAAACTTACCTGCACATAGATATGTAACTAGAAACAAAAACCAGTACATAGCTACGAGAATGTAAAAGTCCTTCTGTCAACGATCTTTTCCATTTCTAGCTCCGAAAATCTCTAATTGTATTCCGGATAGTATCAAGAATACGAGTAGTGTTATTGTTTTCAAAAAAAAACTGAAAGAATTTCTCTTGGAACAGACAAGAAATTTCTGTCATATTGTTATGGTGGGGTAAACACATTATACTTTACCTACATTAAAAATTTGGATGTTACGTTTACTCAAATTTCTGCGTTCGCTTGAATCTAATATTGTCCATATATACATATATTTACTTTGGTCCTAATTTCATTTTATTTATTTTATTCAAAACTGTTCAATAATATGCAGTAATGTTAAATTTAGTGTATCCACACCTCTCGGATACCTTAGGGTTTATTACTTTTCCGCCCGACCTTTCTATATGCGAGAAAAGTATTGGTTTACCCCAAAAAAAGTTGAAATTTTGAAATTTTTTTTGAGTTATTTTTACGTTTTCCATCAACAACAACACGAAAAAACGGTTTTCAGAAAAAAAATCCTGTGTGTATGTCGTCGTCGTCGTTGTCGTCGGCCACTTTTCCTTACATGTCTTGTTAGCACGATACAGTCTCCGGAGTGCGATAAGTCAGCAATATTATGATTGGATATTGTTAAGGATATGTCACAGATGATCCCTATTGATTTTCAGTTCACCAGAGTCAGTACAACGGTTGTTATGGTACTTGAAGTACGATATTTTGTAATTTTTTGAGAAATTTCAGTTTGTTAGCACGCAGTTCAACAAGGCACCAATTTTATGATTGAATATTTTTCAGGGCTTCTCACTGATGAGCCCTATGATTTTCAGCTCACCGGAGCCAATACAACTAGTGATACAGTACTTTAAGTACGATATTTTTGTCATTTTTGAAGAAGTTTCAGTTTGTTAGCACGATACAGCCTCCGGAGTGTATACAAGTTACTAATTTTATGATTGGATATTATTCAGAGCGTCTCAAAGATGAACCCTATTGATATTCAACTCAGTAAAGCCAGTACAACGGGTGCTATGGTACTTGAAGTGCCAAATTTTCGTCATTTTTGGAGAATTTTCAGTTTGTTAGCACGATACAGCCTCCAGATAGTATACGATTGATCAATTTTAGGATTGAATATTGTTCAAGGTGTCTCACAGATGTACCTTATTGATTTTTAGCTGACTAGAGCGAGTACAGCGGGTCCTCTAAATCCAGATATACAAAATTTTTGGTTATTTTTGGAGAAATTTCGGTTTGTTAGCACTATACATCCCTCGAAGTGTATACAAGTAACAATTTTATGATAGAACATTGTTCAGGGCCACAGATGCGGAAAAGTTAGTTTTAATCTGTAAAACCGTTTATTTATTTATTCACTTACATAGCTGTTTAGTTGCTTTATAAAATTGTGTAAATGTTTTAAAATTATCACGATTATTAGAGTATCAATCAAACTCAACTATGCAATTTTAATTTTAATTTTAGATTGTCTAGGTGATGTTCAATATTTTTACAAATACTTATATTACTTTTCCGCCCAACCTATCTAATATGCGAGAAAAGTATTGGTTTACCCCAAAAAGAGTTGGAAATTTGGAAATTTTGTTTTAGTTATTTTTACGTTTTCCATCAACAACAACACGAAAAAACGGTTTTTAGAAAAAAAATCCTGTGTGTATGTCGTCGTCGTCGTTGTCGTCGGCCACTTTTCGTTACATGTCTTGTTAGCACGATACAGCCTCCGGAGTGCAATAAGTCACCAATTTTATGATTGAATATTGTTAAGAACAAGTCACAGATGAACCCTATTGATTTTCAACTCACCAGAGCCAGTACAACGGGTGCTATGGTACTTGAAGTACGACATTTTGTAATTTTTTGAGAAATTTCAGTTTGTTAGCACGATGCAGCCTCCGGAGTATACACAAGTGACCAATTTTATGATTGGATATTATTCAGGGCGACTAATAGATAAACCTTGTTAATTTTAAACTCACCAGAGCTAGTGCAACGGGTACTAATGTACCTGAAATGTCACATTTTTGGTCCTTTTTGGATAAATTTCGGGTTGTTAGCAAGATACAGCTTCCGGACTGTACATATGTGGCCTTTTTTGTAATTAGATGTTTTTCAAGGTGCCTCACAGATGTACATTATTGATTTTCAGCTGACTAAAACGAGTACAGCGGGTCCTTTAAATCCAGATATACTACATTTTTGGTTATTTTTGGAGAAATTCCGGTTAGTTAGCACTATTCATACCCCGAAGTAAATACAAGTGACAATTTTATGATAGAATATTATTCAGGGCCTGTTACATATGCGGAAAAGTTTAAAACCGTTTATTTCTCTATAAACCGTTTTTTCGTGTTGCTATTGATGAAAAACGTGAAATTTTTTTCAAAATTCCAACTTTCTTTGAGGTAGACCAATACTTTTCTCGCATATTAGATGGGTTGGGCGGAAAAGTAATAAATATATCAAACAATTATTCTAATATTTAAGTAACAATTTTCTGTCGAATTGTTGCAATACTATATAGTGAAGTGACATTTTTATGTGGTAAAGCACTACTTACGACATCGAGTTTAAAATAATAGCATGTTAATAAAAAAAAATATAATCTCTGAACTTATATTCAGTCAATATAATATGGCTTGATTAGATAAACAGTTCTAAATCGGTCCTGTATTCAATTCAATTTCATATATGTGAGTATTCCTCGAGATGGGCCAATCGTCGAAAGACAATGTATAAAAATTGAGTTCCTCTGATTTATGCGGTAGTAAAATACAGAAATTGTAACTTTTGCCTTTTACTATGTACTGCAGAATGATTTCCAGGGAATATTCGAGAAAACAATTTATCGAATGTGAATGCAGCATACTTCTTGCTAGATGAAGCTGTGTCGCAAACACTCAACAGAGTCATAAAACTGGATAAAAATATTATATATTTCCAAAGCATAAAACTTCTGTAATAACTTTGGTTTGATGAATGATCTCAAATTTTATTTTATATCTTCAGTTTCTGGTACCAATATCAAATTTAAATTAAATTTACAATGAAATTGAAGTTGCTGAATACACTTGTAAATTACAGAAATGGATAAACTAAGTTGTACTGAATGTATAATTTAGAAAATTGCAAAGAGCATTCGACTTCTGTCACCATCAGTGCGTCCAGAATGTAAATATTCATGTTGAAGTGTTTTGAAATTTTTTTTCTATATTTTAGGGTTAAGCAAATGATTAATTTAAATTGTTTTCTCCACGATTATATAACAATGCACAAATTATTTTCACATATTTAGCTAAATAATGATATTTATTCTTCACACTAGTGAAGAATGGAAAATAATTCACTCTCGCTAGCCAATCACATTCTATGATTATCAGAAATCACGCTAAAATGAATAAATCAAATCGTCTCTTTTAAAACGTCAATACGCAACTACGCAAATCGCTTCTGACAGCGCGTCGTTTGAAACGTCAAAATAATCATATAATCATAATTTTACGTATATATAAAGAATAAAATGGACAACAGTAGCGATAGTGAAGATTTAATATGTACGCCTCCCAAAATTAAACAAATTGCTCAATCATCCGCACTGAATTTGCTACCGGAGAGATCAAAGCAAGACTATAATAAGATTTATGAATCATTTATAGCATGGAGACATTCCAATAAAGTAAGTTCCTTTTCAGAAAACGTTCTCCTAGCATATTTCACAAAACTTTCCGAAAAATATAAATCTTCAACTTTATTATGGAAAATATACTCCATATTAAGAAGTACATTAAAGGTTAATAATGAAATACACATTGAAAATTATTCAAAATTGCGGGCGTTCCTTAAACGAAAAGGAGGAGGATTTCAAGCAAAGAAATCGAAAACGTTTACCTCAGAAGATATAAATAAATTTATCACAGAATCTCCAGACAATTTATATCTCGGAACTAAGGTAACAAATTTAATTGTTTCACTTAGATGTAAAAGTTTGAAATTAGTATTTTTTTAGGTTGCATTAATCATAGGGGTTATGGGTACTTGTTGTAATAACGAAATGTATTTAATGAAAGTGGAAGACATTCAAGACCTTAATCCAGCTCTTTTAATAACCATACCTAACACTAAAACAAAGATTGTTAGAAAATTTACAGTGACAGGTGTATTTTATGAAATATGCAAAAAGTATATAGCACTACGCCCAACTAATGTAACAAATACTTCCTTCTTCTTGAACTACCAACGCGGCAAATGTACTGTTCAGAGAATTGGCATCAATAAATTTGCATAAATGGGTCGACAAATAGCAGCCTACTTAAACTTACCAAATGTAAATCTGTGCACCGGACATAGTTTTCGTAGATCTTCTGCCACACTATTAATTGATACGGGGGGAGATATTACAACGTTTAAACGACACGGTGGCTGGAAAAGTACATCCGTAGCTGAGGGATACCTGGATGACTCAATGACAAATCAAATGAACACTGCGAACAAAATAATGCAGTCGATAAATCAAACCGGAATCACCCAACTACATACAGCACAGACTAACAGTACTAGCACTCCTAGTTTTAATCATAATTCAGTACCAACCTCATTAAATATTAGCAATTGTAATAACTTTACCATAAATTTTGCAAAAGAATGAATCCAAATTGAGTACCTATATTTATGTTATCTCTATTATTATTGAAATTAACTGTCTCGACCCTTACTTCGTGGAATCTGCTCATATTAGTGTTTTAAATGAAACTCACGGTTTCTAGTTAATTCCACAATATAATAAAAGTTATTGAAAATTCTAAAAAATTGACAATAATTTCGATAAATCAATATCATCGTCAGAATGGCAGAAGTTACATTTCATTCGATGCCTACCTGATGTTTAGTAGTTATTTTTGGCTAGACCCAGAAGTGACCTACCTTGTGATTGACTTAATATATAATATGTTAATAGAAAAGAGAAGAAGATGTAATATTACAAATATTGAAGCTTAGATATTATTAGCCCTATGGTGATATCCTGGATATCACATCTTCTTCTTTTTTCTATTAACATATAACATATTACATATTAAGTCAATCACAAGTTAGGTCACTTCTTGGTCTAGCCAAAAATAACTACTAAACATCAGGTAGGCATAAAATGCAATGTAACTTCTGTTATTCTGACAATGATATTGATATATCGAAACAATTGTCAATTTTTTAGAATTTCCAATAACTTGTATTATATTGTGGAATTAACTAGAGACCGTGAGTTTCATTTGAAAACACTAATATGAGCATATTCCACGAAGTAAGGGTCGAGACAGTCAATTACAATAAATAATATTTACTTAACTCAAAACACCCATTTTTCGTAATAAGACAAACATTGTTTTATATAAGTATTGAACTGGTTTCTTACATGGTTTGCAATGATATATTAAATAAATAACAATGAAATCGTTATTGCGTCTTCTTAATACGGTAAAGGAAAAAGAAAATCGAAAATAAGAACTAGTTTTTTTTACAAAACATATATAATGACCTTAGAATGAAAAGCAGAAAAGTAAAAAACAATAAATAGAACAAGAAAATAAATAATAATTCTAAAAACTAAACCAAACATATATAATGAATAACTTAAAAATAAAAAAATGTATTTTCTAATTCTAATTACTTAAAGGAAGAAAGACGGTTTTTCCCAACATCTAAAATAGTTCTTGTCCTACCCAACTATTTAGGCACATCAAGCACCTTATGGATTCGTCATTTAATCTGTTACGTAATTTGGTAACAGTGAGGGAGACTCGGAAAAAATATCTTTCGATAGCTGCAGAGGTTGCAGGAATGGACAAAAAATATTTTGCCATTTTAGCTATAATATAATAAGTTACAGCTTGCCTCGTCCTCAAAAAAATTGGAAGGTGAATATTTCTTACAAATGTATTGAACCAATATATCATTGAGTTTTTCAACTTCTACAGTTCCCATGCCAAGAGTTTAATCCGGAAATTAAAAATTATCTTATCATGTACTATATACAAGAAACAATTAATCTATTCCTTGTATTTCTTTCTTGGAAATTATATCAGTACCTATTATAGACATGTGTCACAAAAAAATTTATACTGATAAAGAAAAAGTTCATATTCCACTAAAAAAATATTCTTTGAAGAAGCTATAGAATTTCTGAGGAATAACAATTTCAATGAACGTTTGGCTTTCCAAAAAATTACATATCCAGTTTTCTTGTTTCTTGAATGAAGCACTCTTTCCCCCTTAAACCTGGTATATTAAATTTTTGTAAATATTTTCCTTTTCTCCTCAAACGATCCATATAATTTTATTAAACCAATTTTATTCGACCATTTACTCTTGATCCTAATAATTAGTTAAAAAAACAAATACTCCTACTCCTACCTACCAAATTAAAAGAATTTTTTCTCCGCACAATAATACTACCGGGTGTCCCACTTAACTTTTCGAGGTTTTGATCGCTTATTACTCAAACAGTTTTAAGAATAGAAACATGCGGTTTTCGCCAGTTTTATTGAAATTTATAAAAGTTTTTATCTCAATGATGGGATATTTTTAGGGCTAGGGCAACTTTGTTATTTTAAATAGAACACCTTGTATATTTTCAGTGTAACACAAAGCTAAACCGTTAAGCTTTCTAAACATATATAGTTTGTGCTACTTCTTCTGAAAATTAAGGCCTAAAATTTAAGTTAAACAACGTTAAGCATTTTCTAAGGCAATTTTTTAAAAATGTGAACAAAATTAACAATTTTGGACGTAAAGACATTTAACAAAAAATATTATTGCAACAAATTTTCAAAATGATGTCCTCGAGACGTTTACACACATTCGCCATCTTTTAATTAAGTTTCGAAAACTAGCTATCAACATCTCTCTAGGAATAGTTGCAATCACATTTATTATATTTGTCTTTATTTCTTCCAAGGTTGTAGGGGGTGGGTTGTAACATCGATCTTTGATGTAACCCCAAAAGAAAAAATCCGGTACCGTTAAATCAGGTGATCGCGGTGGCCACCTCACTGGATCTCTTCTTCAAATCCACCTTTTACCAAATGTTTCATTTAAAAATTCTCTAGTGATCATTGCATAGTGTGGATTTGCACCATCCTGCTGAAAGTAACATGTTTGTAATACATTATCTTGCTGAAGTTGCGGAATAAAGTATAGTTGAAGTATATCTACATAATTTACTGCGGTAACGATAGGTTTACTAAAGAAAAATGGGCCATAAATTTTTGTAGAACTCATGGCATACCATACAGTTACTTTGGACGAATATCTTACATATTCAGTAGTTCTGTGAGGGTTCTTTGAACCCCAAATGAGACAGTTGTGTCTATTTACTTGACCATTCAGGTGGAAGGTCCTCGTCAGACATAAGAAGATTTTTGTAATTAATTCTTGTAAATAATCTTGAACCTTGGCGGCAAAAATTAACGCGCATGGCATGGTCAATCTCTTTTAATTCTTGCACCAAGTTGTTAAACTTAAATTTTAGGCCGTAATTTCCAGAAAAAGCAGCACAAACCATATATGTTTAGAAAGCTTAAAGATTGAGGTTTGTGTTAGACTAAAAATATACAGGGTGTTGTGATAACACACCCTCCCTGGGTGGGTTTTGTTTAAATTGAGAATGGTTCGCAAACCTCTGTCACCAGTGTAACAATATCTGTCACCAAAGGTAATGAAACCTCCTTAAATAGAACTGTCACCACCTGAAATAAAAAAGGAACCCCACCTTTTCTTCGCTCTATTTCGATCCCGACCTTCGAGCCCTCCAATTTCTGTCTCAAATGAGCGGCCCTGCCAGGACAGGGTTGTTCTCCCGGTTCTGTCTCACTTCCACGGTTGTTACACTCTCCAGAGGGGGAATTACGGGGTAGGGATGATAAATAAAAAAAATAAGGTAGAACCACAACGTTGTACAAAAAAATATATAATAAAAAAATTCTCTGAGTATACACTTATATATATATATATATATATATATATATATATATATATATATATATATATATATGTATATATATATAACCCTTAACACAAAAAAAAATTCCGTATGACCCAAATAACTAAAGTTCCCTGGTATAAGCCTACCTATACGTCTATCTATAAATTGTGCCTTTTAATCCTACCCCTGTATATCATATAACTATTCAAAAAAAAAAGGTATGACAGAGTTCTCGTTTTTGCGATGGAACGACTAAACTACCCCCTTTATCGGCTTGGCCTTTTCAAAGTGCATGAGAGGCGTATGGTTTATTCTTTTCTGTTTCAAACTTTCTAGTCACCGGGGTCGAGACAATAAATAGAATATTATGTGTAATTACCTTTTAACCGTAATAACGTTTTAGCTTACGTCGGTTTGGTCGCCATTGACCTTGAGAAAATGAAAGTGAAATTTTATTCGTATAAAATTCTGCTGAGCTAGGAAACAATAAAATTATTTATCGACACTGGCGTTACAAGTTGCGAAATTTCCCAGTAATGAAATCACCTACGATAATTTATGCATTTCACTGGCAATTGAGAAATCTTCGAATCACATCTGAACAAAACAATTTTTCTCTATAATAATTTACTTATCAGCGCAAGTTCGCTGAAACCCACGAAAAATGGAAAATCATACGCTCCGGCCTTTGTGTTACCATGTACAAAATTAACCTCGCCTAAATTCCTATCTCCTTCCTACCTACGCGGTGGAAGAGAATATGTGGCACCACAAAATAATAACTCCTAATTAAAAAATGAAACCTAACTTTTGTCAGGTTGGCGAAACTCTGCAAAATTTAACTATATCAGCACACACGGTAAATTATATATTTATCAGGACGAAAAATTTAACTGAGAATGAACAGATGTGTCCAGTCCCTTTGAAAATTCAGAAAAAATCAAGTAAATATATTTGCTATCGCTACCCCTTAGGTACCGCAAATGGAAATATACTCCCAAGTTCAGAATTCAGCGCAAATAATAACGAATAAATGTCTCACTAGTGAAAAAAAATCATCCCAATCTAAATTTTGTTCAAAAACTTACTGCGTTGGCAAACTTCCTCCGTCTAGCCTGGATACTGCTTGATTTTCACTAACTTTTTGTCACCACGACTAATGCCAATAAACGGTATCGTGCTATGTTGAAAAGAATTTAGCGTAGAGGGTAATTCTACCGTTTGTGTATCGAAACGGGAGACAGTGTTCACCGTCAAGGAACAATCTCAGTATTCCTATTACACCCTGACACAACGGAGAGAACTTTACCTCTCGTACCGCTAACACTAAAAAAAACTAGTACCGTTACCGTGACAAGGGAAGGACTTTTCCCCCTTCGCGTGTTCAACCGGCACTCTGCGGCTCCCGCTCTCTACACCCGTTTTTGCTTTTACCCCGACTTCGCTTTGGGGTTTTTTGTCGAATTGCAAAAACCACTTTTTGTGTTTTGAAGCGTGCTAATTTTCGTTATCGAAATAATTGTATTCAAAACAATTATTTTGCTTTCACCCAGTAAGATGTTTTATTTTTTTCTATTCTGTTTTGACTTCGTATTATTTTTTTAAACAAAATGTGGGTCGCATTCCAGTTTTTTATTATGATTCAAAATAAAGTATATTTTACCGTGTGCTCTGAAATTTTCTACACTAAATTTATCTTTTTGTTATTCTCATTCATTACAGTGTTCTATTTAAAATAACAAAGTTGCCCTATCCCTAAAAATCGCCGTGTTAATTTCCGGTCAAACCGGCATTACAATAAAATACCCCATAATTGAGAAAAAAACTTTTATAAATTTCAATAAAACTGGCGAAAACCGCATTTTTCTATTCCTAAAACTGTTTGAGTAATAAGCAATCAAAACCCCGAAAAGTTAAGTGGGACACCCGGTATTATTTCGTTATTTAAAAATAAATACCTATTATATAAGATATTCACTTGGAGTTATCCGGCTCTGCAGCCAGTTTAAAACAGAGCTAATACTATTTGGATTTTCATTAATTTTTTTCTCCTGCGGAAAGGCTTTTTCATATAAGAATCCTTATGTTTACTATGTAAATGACTTTTTAAAGACGTAGTTGCCCCATTTTTCATTTTGAGTATAGTTGATTTTCTAGTACAAAAAGTGCATACTGCTATTCTGTCTGTTTTTCTCTGCCCTGGACTAATTTTTAAAAAACTAGAGACCTTTATGATTTCAATTGTTTCTCGTAATTTTCGGATATGTTCGCGAGAACTGTTGGAAGACAAAAATGTTTCCCCTTCTTCTGCCACATATTCGGATCCGCTGTTTTCAAAGGGTTCCTCGATATCGACGATATCTGATAGGGTATTGTTGTCACTCATATATTTTGTAACTTGTTTCAACATATTAGTTGTGAGCTGCGACTGTGACTGAGAAATCTGAGAAATGAACGTTAGAACAAAGGGCGGATGAGAGAACGGATAGTAGACATAGCACGTGATCGGCCAGGTGGGGGAAAAAGCTTGACAGCTTGAAAAGGCTTGGTAAAGATTGAAAAAGCTTAGTAAATAAGCTAAGCCTGGACTTACAAAAACCAAGCAAAGCCAAGCTTTTACTTTTAAAAAAGCTTGGTTTTCAATCCAAGCCAAACTTTTTGTTTTCAAGCTTGGCTTGGTGAAATACTGGTTGGAACCAATTCGTTAAAAGCTTGATTTTGCCATTGGTTAAAAAACCTCAGACAAGTCGAATTTATTTTTCAGTTGCGCATTTTTTCATGAACTCATATTTTTGATAACGCCATCGCTGTTCGAGTTATGATATTCGTATTATTTTTAACTGGCATACCCTATTTTTATAGTACCATCAAAAAGAACGCATTTTTCTGTTTACCAATGTCATATATTCATATTATGAAACCTTATGTTGGAGAAATAAAAGATATTTCAATATTATTTTGGATTTGATTCAACGTAAGTAAGATTTGGTTTTTCGAATTCGGAAGGTTTGCTTCTTCAGTTATTAATACAATGCCTTGTACTATTGAAAGTGTTTGGTTTCCAATAATCTTCTAAAAAGTAACCGCAGTATTCAGGTAGCAGCAATAGTCACACACACTCTCCAAACTCGTCCCTTCTCACTCAAAGAACCATGCTTTCCTGGAATAACTTCCAACACGGTTCCACCCCTACCCCTGCCATCACTTCCAATGGGGACGTCGGTCTTCGTCGTTGTTAACTCTTCCTTCCAACTTCCCTGGTTTTGATAGACGTGCTTGACTATCCTTTTGTCTTTTGTTCCATCATACTGCTTGGTGTGTATTTTTCGCTGCCTCTAGAAAAGGCAAATGTTCAGCAGACTTATCACGACCTTGAAGATTGTACCCACTTCTTAAAATGTCCTCACTCGGGACCTGCATCAGCAGGTCTTTTCGTAAATAGTTCCTCTTCTCTCTGTTTTGTTCTTGTTCGTGTCTTCTCACATTACAAATACCGACTTACCTGTTTATACCTGCCAATCAGTGGTAACAAAAAAATCAACAACCCAACTCTTGCATAAGTTATAGGCTTCATACTTTTGATTGATGTACAATTTAGTTATTAAAAAATAGTGCAATTAAAAGAGTCACTTTTGAATTACTTATTGCCTGGGCACAAATTTTTTAGTTGAATAAAATTTTTGTTGTATTTCGTGTAAATTTCAATAAACTTTTAAAATCGTGCTAACTCCTAACCCGAGTCAAGCAAGCAACCGTGATAAAGAGTAACCACATCTCTCTTTCTTATTTATCATGAGGCACATATAAGAAACAAAGAGAACGCCAACTCAATTCCATCATTAAAGCAATTAAGCGCGAACCAATAAGAATAAAGAGCTGAGAGATTTATTGAATTAATGAATTAAACAGACTTTATGCCAATAAACAGATAAACCTCAAATTATCTGCCAACAAAAGCGTTACGCTTCGAAACAATCGATCGCAAAAAAATCTATGAAATTCAATTTGTGGATGAAAATTTAATGATCAAGATAATTTGTCTATGAATTCAAACACGAAAAAGTTATTCAATGAAGACAGGAAAGACTTACCAATCACAAACCACGTACGAAGAATCAAGTCGAGAGGACAGTCTAATTCAAAAACAACTCTTAAGAACCCAATTCAAGCAAATGTAATAAAGAAGCCTAGCAAGACCCCTGGAGTGTTGACTAAAGAGGAAACCCCAACTCGTTAATAATTATAACCGGTCTAATGAGAACCGAATTCAATAAAAGAATGAAATAATCAACGAATTAGTACGCCTAACAGCTCAAACCCACAGAAATGGAGAGTAATTAACCAGAACAAACAATCAAATGGAAGTCCGTAAACTCAATTTGTCAATGAGACTAAAGGATTCAGTATTTTGTCTATGAAAAATAACGTCAAGAGGTTATTAAGTCAATCAATACCAAACTCGAAGCACACAACAGGAAGAAGTTATAGAACCTAATAACTTGTCAACCTTAATATAAGACCCAAATTAAGGTGATGGTCTAATGAGAGCGGCGGAGTTTACAAATACATACAAATTATTTCAATAAGAAGTTTGTTACGATTGGAAGTCCGTAAACTCAATTTGTTAATGAGACTAAAGGATTCAGTATTTTGTCTATGAAAAATAACGTCAAGAGGTTATTAAGTTGTGTGATGAAATACTAACATAACCGAATCCAATGAAAGAAAAGAATGATGGTGAAGTTATATCAATCTATAAGGGTCAATAAATACCAAACTCAAAGAACACAACAGGAATAAGTTATAGAACCTAACAACTTGTCAACCTTAATATAAGACTCAAATCAAGGTGATGGTCTAATGAGAGCCCACCCTTCAACAGTATTTAATTAATATGACCAAGGAGGGGGGTCAGAGAAGGGGGGGCGAATCAGTTTATACAAAAGCTAATAAAGGAAACCAACAAGAATCCCAACCAACAATGGTAATCAAAACAGTCTAATGGGAACCTGATTCAAAAGTTCAAATTGACAGACTCGAAGAGGAATCTATTAAGAATGGAAGCAAGACTCAACCTCCGACAAAACCAGAAAAATGATAAAGTTGAACAGTGATCCTGAAATGAAAAACACATAGAGCTAAAAGGAAACAACAATTAATAAAAACTAAGCCTCAAAAGCTTCCCATGTCTAGAAAATGTATATTAATAAAGATGACTAAAAGTGTTAAAACAGTTAACAATTGTCAAGAAAATAAGAATAAAACAAAAAAGGAGAGAAAAGGAAAGAAAAAAATTTTAATGTTATATAAAATAAAACAAGCAAAGAAGATTTAAGAAACGATTAAAATCCCTGAAACCGGATTATTAACCAAAATTAAAGCCTCCTGTGGAGAGAGATATAAGATCTATTCAAATTAACTTGAGTGTTCAGATAGAGTCTATTAACTGACAATTCATTATTTATGTGTATGTCCTCAAGAAAATCCAATATGTTATGATTTCTAAGAGTGACCCCATGTAAAATTGTCGAATTCCTACCACACTCAAGCTTATAAATTTCACTTTTTAAAAGCTTATCAATTCTATCCTTAGAATTCACCAAATGTCTACCTACAACGTTAGACGTTTTGTAAGAGATTTTTACATCTTCTATATAATTGTTAATACGCCTGACTATTTTGTTTGAAATGTTGTTCTTCAAAAAAGGAATGGAAATGAACCTGTTAACCGAATCCACCTTAGGAAAAGCCAAATTATGCTCTCTTCCATTAATAACATTCCGAATGAGACGGTCAATGATGTGTGGATTGTACTGGTTATTAACTGCTATCTGCTTCAGAACACTCACCTCTGAATGACAATCAATCTCTGACAATGAAATAGTTAAAAGCCTAAGTATATAATAATTGAAAGCTGCTACGTCGATTCGTTTTTATTGTAAAGTCCTGCGTTCAAATAAAATCATGAAACAATCAAAAAGTTTAAAATTAAGTGACTTAATCTCAGAGTAATAATGAACATAGAGAGGGCTATTCATTCATAAACACGTTTATTTTTGCGGCCAACAATTCTAAACGCCAGTAGTGAAATAATAAATGAATCACAAAAAGTGGGGATGGTGTTGTAGATACATGGCCTTGGTAACTGTTTTTCTAACAAACTTGGCACCGACGAACCATGATAATCCAAAAACATTAAATTCATTAACTCAAAAGTTTATTTTGTCACTAAAAGTCTTGAAAAACACATCAAAACGAAAGAACTAAATGTTTACTCTCTAGTCGTAATGGCGCTTGTATAAACAAACCACGTTTGACATTATTTACTACAGTACTACGGCGGATTCGGAATGATCGTCGATCACACTCTGACGATATTTGCATCTCTCTTTATATGGTAATTAAACAAAGACAAAACTACTGAATAGATTACTATTGACACATTAAACAGTTATAACCATAAAGGTAACTAAGGATATAAAAAATACTTGTTTGAAATTTATATAAGAATATAGCTTTATTAAATAAAATTCAAGTATTAATAATTCATTTTAAAAGCAGCGATTCAAATGCATAAATGTGTTTTATTTGCATAACTTTTTAACACATTTTCAATTAAACTTCTAATTTCATTTTTTCTGCAACTAAAGAGACTTTGTAAATATGGCAAAGCTGTGGAAGTTTCCGCAAGTGAGCTTAGAATATGACTCGATGTTTGGGGCTAGAAAAAACCAAAACAAACATATCTATTTTAATTGGTAATCTGAGGACTTAATATTTCTTAAGTGCAGACAATGTTCTTCGAAGTATCTGTCACGAGCATCTTCGAAACTGACACTTGAATACAAAAAGTTATATTCACGTGTTTGCTCTATACATTATTTATTTCTAATTTCCCATTCTAATTTTAAGATAACAAGTTAGAGCCAATCATTCGACTGAGAGATTTATTTAAAATGTCAAGGACATTTGAATTGTTTATATTTTGCAATCAAGTTGTATATTAGCGAACCAAAATCGTAAATCTTACTATACCAGTGATTTTATGTCTTTCTGTGTAGGTCTCGGAAACAAAAATATACCTTGCAGTAAGTGATGCTCTAAACACGTAACAAGTTTCACCAAGATATTCATATTATTCAAATTTATATTAATTCTCAATCAATTCTATAGAGGAAAGGCAAAAAATACAGCAAAACTCTCCATAATAATACTTTTTGTTATGAAACTACATATTTACTTTTGTTTCAATATACCATTTCGTTATCCTTCTCCGGTCCTGCATCATCTTCTTAGTAATAAGATCCTTAGCTCCTTCACCGAAGACCTGCTTTTATAAAAATGCAGTTGGTAGATAACAACACATCCCCATTAGTTTACCATTGCCAGGTTCAAACTTGACTCTAGAGACTGTCAGAAGGCTTAATATGGTTGACAGCGGGAATGATGCATGATGTCACATGCGACGCCGACCGACACTACCGACGTCGAAGGTTGGCGACCGTTGTAAACAAAAGGGCTATTTCCCTTCTTGAAGCCGACTAATTTAGTGATAAATGACTATGATGAAGAAGTTGTATTTTGTGTAATGGTTTTTTTGACGTGTTTGATTTTGGGGCGTGATATACAAAAGCATCGATGTGTAAGATGAGGAATAAGTATATAGTTTAAGACTAGAGAAGGAAACGTCCTGCACTCATCTATATAATGGATAAAAATTATTTAATATCATATTTATTATGTTCAAAAATATACCAGGGGTGGGTTCGGTAAAAAATTTGTTAAAAACTTTCAAGCTGTATACTCGACTCAATATAAGTTGAATAAAACTTTTGTTGTATTTCGTGTAGGAAACCTACACAGACAGACCATGTAGTTTCAAGTTTCTCTTGCCATCCACACCAACATAAAATGGCAGCTTTCAATTGTTATGTATGGCAGCTTTCAATTGTTATGTCCATAGGCTTTCAAGTATTCCATTGCCAGATATTGATTATCATTCAGAGGTGAGTGTTCTGAAACAGATAGCAGTTAATAACCAGTACAATCCACACATCATTGTCCGTCTCATTCGCAAGGTTATTAATGGAAGACAACAGAATTTGGCTTTTCCTAAGGTGGATTCGGCTGACAGGTTCATTTCCATTCCTGTTTTGAATAACAACATTTCAAACAAAATAGCCAGACGTATTAACAATTATATAGAAAATGTAAAAATCTCTTACAAAACGTCTAACGTTGTAGGTAGACATTTGGTGAATTCTAAGGATAGAGTTGGTAAGCTTTCAAAAAGTGGAATTAATAAGCTTGAGTATGGTGATTGTGACGCAACCTATATTGGTAGAACTTGTAGACCTTTAGAAACTCGGATATAGGAACATTTGAATCCGAGTAAGGATTCTGCTTTGTACAATGAGTGCAGTCATACGAAGGCGCTCACTGAATTTAATAAAGCAGTGGGGAAAGCCAAGAGAAGCAGAACTGGCCACTGGATATTCAACGCACACCTAGTGAAAATGGGGACTGAAATAACAAATACCCATTGCAGGATGTGTGGAGAAGCAGAGGAAACCGCAAAGCACGTGGTCTTCGATTGCCCTGCCCTGTGCAGAAGGCGAGCCTCCTGTCTAGATACCTTCCTAGGCACAAATCAGGAGGGAATGCAGGAAAACATTGTCCGACGAATCTCAATGTTCGTTAAGAATTTGGGATGGGACTCCGCTTAATACCTGTGAGTGGGGGTGCACAATAAGCCAATTAATGGCTGAGCAGCAACCATTAGTGCACCTGAACCCCAACCCCCTCGTGACAAAAAAAAGATTCTGCTTTTGGACATCATTTAAGATTCAACAACCACAACTTTAGCCCTGGTAGGAATTCGACAATTTTACATGGGGTCACTCTTAAAAATGATAACAGATTGGATTTTCTTGAGGACATACACATAAATAATGAATTGTCAGTTAATAGACTCTGTCTGAACACTCAAGAAATTTGAAAAGATCTTATATTCCTCTCCACAGATGGCTTTGATTTTGATTATTAATCCGGTTTTAGGAATTTTAATCGTTTCTTAAATCTTCTTTGCTTATTTTATTTAACATTTAATTTCATTTTTTCCTTTTTTGTCTTATTCTTATTTTCTTGACAATTGTTAACTGTTTCAACACTTTTAGTCATCTTTATAGCCCCCCCTTGGTCATATTAATTAAATCCGGTTGAAGGGTGGTTTCTCATTAGACCATCACCTTGATTTGGGTTTTATATTAATGTTGATAAGTTGTTAGGTTCTATAACTTCTTCCTGTTGTAGTCTTTGAGTTTGGTATTGATTGACACTTATAGATTGGTATAACTTCACCATCATTCTTTTCTTTCATTGGATTCGGACATGTTAGTATTTCATCACACAACTTAATAACCTCTTGACGTTATTTTTCATAGATAAAATACTGAATCCTTTAGTCTCATTGGCAAATTGAGTTCACGGACTTCCAATCGTAACAAACTTCTTATTGAAATAATTTATATGTATTTGTAAACTCCGCCGCTAATTACTCTAGATGTAGAAGCGGTCATTGTAGATAAAAAAAGTTTCTAAATCAGAGTGATCTGAGAGAGATGGCTGAAAATATAAGTATTACTGATGAAGAGTAAATAGATTTTCGTCCAGATAATTTAATAAATGATCCAATCATTCCTTGGATAGAGATGAAGAAAATATTTAACAATTGTGAATTGCGCAAGAGTAGTGATATTGATTGGAGCGATTATGAAGGAAGGCATAAATGTTTTGATTCCATAGAAAAATCTGGTTAACAGTTAGATTTGACCAGAAATATTTCGGCTTTTGGTTGATTCATGTTATTTTTGACGACAAGATTATAATCCTCATCACAAAAACGTTACAAAGCATCACAAAACATTTGGTTTAACCAAGAATGCCTTAGAAAAAAAGGTAATACCAAATTATGTGAATATAAAATGTCACACTAAAACACCACAAGCACAAAAAGCTATAAAATGTGCTCAACGAGTTTGGATAAAATCAGAATGTAAGAAATGGTTCAAAGTTACAGACTCCTTAGACAACTACATAAAAGTTGTACATTCAGAACTCACATTTCAATTACATCCAGTAGAATTTGACTGTTTGGATGACAAAATTAGAGAAAATGTCAGCACGATAAAGCATATGAAATTTAAGAAACAAGAAAAGAAGCTACAGAATCTTGAACACACACAACATAAAATTCAATACTCAAAACATCATGAAACTGTAAGTACCTACATACGAACACACTTTGCACCACGAATTGAAAACCTTTCAGACACTAATTTTACAAATAAAGAAATAAAATTTTTAAATAAAGGTTTAAAGTACAACATACCACCTAAATTTACGGATAATATTAAACAAATTATAGCTACAAAGTCAGAAATAGCTTTAAAGTCTAATTCAAATAATTTTCTTTATGAGAAATTAAAAATTGCCAATTTAATCAAAAATATTGAACCTTCAAAAGTTAAACGTCAAACAAAAAATGACATTTCAGTTTTAAACGCAATAAAAAAGAAGATTGAAAATAATAACCTAACAGTTACAAAATCTGATAAGGGGAACGCTACTGTCATTTTGACGACTGAAAATTACAATTCCAAAGTATATAACTTTATAGAATACAGCGATGTGAAAGTTCTTAAAGCAGACCCAACAAAGAAGTTTTCTAATAATGTAAGGGATATTGTTAATAATTCAAATTATCTTTTAAATGATTACGAAAAGAGGTCTATCATACATAAGAATCCTCATTGTCCACAATTATATGGAACAGTTAAATTACATAAAATAACGAAACCAATTAGACCTGTAGTCTCTTATGTTAATGCTCCCAATAATATATTGGCAAAGAAGCTCAACGATATACTCAATACTTACGGATATGAATCTCAGTACTCGATTAGAAATTCAATAGAACTAATCAAAAAGTTGAAAGCAATCCACTTACAAGATAACTATAAACTCATATCGTTCGATGTAACTAACATGTTTACTAAAATTCCTCCTAAAGAATGTCTAATACTTGTAAGAAAATTACTAGAAGATAAAAACATTAGTCCAGGAATAATATCAGATATACTTAATTTATTTGATGTATGCAATAATCAGAATTATTTCACTTTTGACAATAAGATATATATTCAAAATGAAGGTTTACCAATGGGAAGCCCTATATCACCTATTTTAGCAAACATTTTTATGGACAATTTAGAAAAAAAGATCTTTGAAAGTAATATTTCGAAAAATATTTTATTTTGGTATAGATATGTAGATGACATATTAGCTTTTTTTATGGTTAGTGAACGACAATTAGATGTATTTTTCAACCACATCAATAATTTACACCCGAAAATTAAATTTACATTAGAAATTGAAGAAAATAGCTCAATCAATTTTCTTGATTTAAAAATTCAAAGAGTTAATAATGTACTTGATTATTCAATTTACCGAAAACCAACACAAACTGATGTAACAATTCCATTCAATTCTAACCACCCTGTGTCACACAGACTAGCAGCATATAATTCAATGATACATAGAGCTTTTTCAGTTCCTATGAACAAATGTAATTTTGATAGAGAGATTAATACAATTAGACAAATAGCAACATCTAACGGTTATTCATTAGATATGATGAATAAGCTAATTAGGAAAAAAGAGGAAAAAGTGGCATTACAACTAATATATCCTGAACAAGCTGATGAAATTAAAACTTATAAAACCATCACATATGCAGGAAATATTTCTAATAATATTTCAAAGATAATATCTTCAGCAACGAATACAACAATTTCTTTTAAAACAGAAAGTAACGTTAGTACAAAATTGTTAAATGTAAAAACAAAAATACCACTATTAAAGAAGTCAGGTATATTTAAAATCAAATGTCCAGAATGTAATGCTGTCTATTTGGGTCAGACCCTTAGGAATTTTGAAATACGATACAGTGAGCACTTACGAGCATACAGATTAAAACAACCAGATAAATCCCACTACGCAAAACATCTACTTGACACCAATCATTCATTGACACCTAACACAGAACTAGAAGTACTGCATATTCGTGAAAAGAAACAAGAACTGGATTTCCTTGAAGAACTGGAAATTAGAAGACATTTAAGAAACCCACAATATGAAGTTGTCAATGAACAGTTAAATCTAGGGAATTCTCTACTAATAAACTGTTTTCTTAAGTGATAATTGTAAAGATCGGCAGATATAGTTTTCCTGGTTTTCTATATCATTGCACAGTTAAACTGATCTTAATTGGAAAAATGATATCCAGGATATCACCATAGGGCTAATAATATCTAAGCTTCAATATTCGTAATATCACATCTTCTTCTTTTTTCTATAAACATATATTAAGCCAATCACAAGTTAGGTTACTTCTTGGTCTAGCCAAAAATAACTACTAAACATCAGGTAGGCATGAAATGAAATGTAACTTCTGTCATTCTGACGATGATATTGATTTATCGAAACAATTGTAAATTTTTTAGAATTTTCAATAACTTGTATTATATTGTGGAATTAACTAGAGACCTTGAGTTTCATTTAGAAACACTAATATAATCCTCATTGTTAATGCCCAAATAAAAGAATCGTAAAGTCGCGAAGAAGCAAGAAAAAAAGTTATAACTTATTGCTCATACTATAGATAACAGCCTTTTATTGCTTAGAATGTTTTTGGCAACATAATAAGTCAGTGTAATTTTTTATCAAAATAAAAATTATTGAAACATAATGTTTCAAGTGAACTTTTAAGCAAATTGATTCAAATTACGAAAACCATATCAAAAACACTGACTTCATTTATTCTAGGGTCTAAAAAACAGAATAAATAATTGTTTAAAAGCTATTTATATCACAGAATATTTAAATGTCAACGGACCTGCTTTAAATATACGAAAACTTTCCCCTTTTTAACTGCCAGTCCATGTTGAATTATATATGCAGTTGGATATATTTATGTATACTTTTTCTAGAAGCTAGAAGTGTAATGCAGGGGTGGGTATAATCCCATTGTGTGTTTTCAACCTACGAGGTGGTTCGTATTTGTTTGTTAAATGGTTGTGATATATCGAAATGTGAACAATAGTAATTTTGTGAAATTATGTGGACAATTTAATCATGTATAAAAAATCCGATAAGCCGCGTGATTTTGTCATTATGACAGCGAAAAAAGTTTCCCCTTACTTTTACAGCGACAATAACGGAACCTAACTGTTGAAAGCATGACAACCAGTATTGTAAACATATTTTTGATAACGTTATGTCAATTTTTCTCAAACTTGCGTTGTCAGAAATGTTTCATTTGTGGAAATGTCGCGATTTGGACAGTCTTCGAGTGGAGAAATTGAAAAAGACATCAATGATAATGTGCCTCGCAATACTGTGAATTCAACTACATCAATATGGCGACAATTTGCGATGTTTTGTTTGGAAAAAAATATGAACTCATTGCAAAAACTTTCACTGAAGAGTAGGCTTCTATTTTGGACATTCAACATGAAGAAGAACAATGGAGAAGATTATAAAGAGTGCAGTCAAGACGATTTGGAACACTTCAGCAAAAATGTTACAAGACAAGTACTTTAAAGATTATAAAAGAATGTTTAATCCGTTCATGGACATAAAGTTTAAGAAAGCGAGAAATGCACGCGACACAAAACGCAAAATTTTACAAGCAATCCCAGAAAAGAGGAAAGTGAGTTCTAATGCTCTCACAAAACGAGAAATTTTTGAAATGACACTGTCCTAGAGTGAAGAAGAACCTGTAGGCCTCCAAAGAAAATGTTATCACATTGCTGCGTATGAATTGGCTTGGAGAGGTGGAGAAGCAGCAAATTGTAAGGTATTCTATTTTAAAATCGAGGCACACAACCGTCGAAGAGAGACCGGAAGAGTTGAATAAAACCCAGTGTTTACGAAGACAGCACAAGGGGGAAATCAGAAGTTGGCCAACAGTAAATGGTTGGTAGCAAACACTGCAGAAGATTGTGTATGTCCAGTAAGATTGTTTAAACAAATTATGGGAAGACGGGGAAACCATATCACACGTGAAAGTTTTTTATAACTTCCAATCCAGTCTGGCAAAAAACAAATTCGAAAGGATGGTATAAGAATTGACCAAATCTTCGGCAAAAAATATTGGACTTGATATCAAGCAGGTAGAAATTACGAACCATTCTAATCGAGCTACTGCCTGAATTGTCCAGGAGTGGTGTGAGTGCCGTGAGTAGTCAGTGGGTAGAATATAAAGGGCTGTTTGATTAGAATTGCTTTTATTCAGATTTTGTTACAGTTGTACTGGAAATAAAATTAAATAAACTCTTTCATAGAAATAATAAAATTATGTACAATAAAGTTTTCTGTAGAACTATGTACAAAGCGTCTCGCTTCTGGTCCACGCTGTTTCCGGGATGTAGATCTTGGCCGACGGTCGTCGGTTGGTGTGGTCGGCTTCTATAAATCTCACCTACTTCCCCCTAAAGTGCGCTGCGGTGTGTTCCGGGTTTAATAATGGTCACTCTTCCGATATCGCCAACTTCTGAGATATACCCGCGTCTTCTCTGGATTATCTACAACATATAGGTTCTAGGTGCCTCCCTCCGCAATCAATACTCAGCGGGGTTCGGTAGGGTCGGAGCTTGGCACTATCTCCGAGTCGATACCCGATGGAGATTTCGAACCAGCGAGTTTAGCGACAAATACGGTTGATTTGTGTTCTTCCCTCCGGATCAATACTCGACGGAGGGGTAGGACACGTACCTAGGGTCAACCGTTATTCCGTTATCTCTGGATCAATACTCAACAAAGATTTGACGGCTAACGCTGACGGCCTTCGAAACTTCCTTGCAACGGCGGTGCCAAGATTAAGTTTCCGGTAACTGGTTTCCTTTTCGCTTTTACGCGTAAAGGCTTAACCTTTAATGCGAAGCTACCTATCACTCCTGGTGTCAGGTTCGAGCTGGTCTGGTGTTCGAATTACCTCGAAGTTATATCCGTGATTCATTTATATCGTTTTACGGCGAAAGTACCGCCATCTCGGTGTGGGTCGTCCAAACTTGTTATAGTATCGCTCTGGTCTGGTATTGCGACGTCGATAACTGTTGTAGGATCTACTCGCCGTGGTGTTGGAGTACTGGTTTGACGCCAGTCTCGTTACAGTGGTATAGATGAACAAAAACTTTGATAAAATTACGGGACATAGCAACCCATCGTCATTAAAACCGTACCTTCAGTTAGATGAAGAACATCATAGAGAAATCATTGGTTCCATTCGTACTACTATCCAGGAAACGGTTACTACCACCGCTCAAAATACTACACGAACGTTCTGAAAATCAAGCTATTTTGAATATTGTGTTTTTAAGAATTGTACTTTTCCGTTAAATTAGATAAACTAATTTACATCTCATTTCTTAATTTATTGATTTACATATTCATTAAATTGTCCTACCGAATTACACTCTAGCTTTTTTTTGAGTCGAAGTAAACTTTACATTTACAATTCGAATTTTGTTGCCATTAGGTAATTAAACTCAAAAAACTGCCAGAAAAAATTACTCGTTACCTTTTTTCAGATGCAGTTTTTTTCGTTAAATTGCCAGGCAACAAAATTCTTATTGATGCATGTCAAGTTTACTTCGACAAACAAAAGCTCTCGTGTAAATGATAAAGATAATAATGATACATTATAATAATAACTGGTATATTAAAAATAACTACCCTGTGGTTGTAAGTATAAATTGAATGTTATCACGAGTGTAAGAGAAACGACAATATGTGAATAAATATTAAGGTGAAAACTACTGTCAACGTTGAAAAAACACTTGACGAAATAAGGAAAGTTTGTTATTAAGAATATATGTGGAAATGTTTCCTAATATTTTATAAATAGGGAACCTCATGTCAGTGTACTAGGTTTATTCTACATTATTCCCACTTCATTCGAAAATAAACGGTTTTAAATATTAAAATAAACTTTTCCGTATCTGTAAGAACGATATGATATCATAAAATTGTCACTTGTTTTCACTGTATCGTGCTAAAAAACCGAAATGTCTCAAAAAATTAGCAAAAATGTAGTATATCTGGATTTATAGGACCCGCGGTACTCGCTCTGTTGAGCTGAAAATCAATACGGTTTATCTGTAAGGCACCTAGAAAAATAACCAATTATAACATTAGTCATTTGTATATACTTCAGAGGCTGTATCGTTCTAATAACCCGACATTTCTCCAAAAATGATCAAAAATGTGGCACTTCAAGTACCATAGCACCCGTTGTACTGGCTCTAGTGAACTAAAAATCAATAAGGCTAATCAATAAAACACCTTGAACAATGTACAATCATAAAATTGATCACTTGTTTATTCTGCGGAGGCTGTATCGTGCTAACAAACTGAAAATTCTGCAAAAATGTAGTACTCCAAGTACTATAGCACCCGTTGAAGTAGCTCTAGTGAACTGATACCAACACGGTTCATTCGTGAGATACCCTGAACAATATCCAATTATAAAATTGGTCACCTCTATACACTCTAGAGGCTGCACCGTGTTCACAAACTGAAATTTCACCAAAAATTACAAAAATGTCGTACCTCAAGTACCATTGAGCCTGTTGTACTGGCTCTAGTGACCTGAGAATCAGTAGAGCTCATCTGTGAGATGTCCTGAAAAATATTCAATCATAAAAGTTGTGACTTGCTGCAGTCCAGAGGTTGTATCGTGCTAACAAGACATGTTACGAAAAGTGGCGAACGACAACGACATACACACAGGATTTTTTTTTCTAAAAAACGTTTCTTCGTGTTCCTCTTGCTGAGATGCCAGAAAAAAATAAAAATAACTGACTGGGGTAAACCAATATTTTTTTCGCATATTAGATAGGTTTGAGTGGAAAAGTAATATATAGCATATAGAAAAATGTTGTTAACCCGCAACAGCTACCATGCGGTATCACATATCGCTAAGATATTTTATTCAAGAATATGTTTTAAAATCTTTTGAAGCCGGATCTGACTACCCGAATACCTTTCACGTACATCGAGACGGAATAGTTAGTCATAGACAAATAATAATATAAGAGACAGTTTGATGCATAGGCAGTATGTGGCACAACGTTTCTGCGCAAGTTCCCCGCGCATAGAGTCTCGCGAACTACAAGACTGTTTTACATAAACAAAATAGAACAAAATATCATAAATTTCAATACATTTCAAAACATCGCCTATTAACTTTTACGTCATTAAAAATGAAAATATACAAAACCAATCTTACATTGGTTGGTGTGAATCTGTTTTCTGTTGGTCAAATGCAAAGTGACAGTGTCAAAAATGACAATTCCGAAAAATAAGACAATACAAGAGTGAGTATTTTTTAATTTATTTAGAATTTAGTTTTAATAAAGTAAATCAAATTAAGTGAATCATTAAAATTTCACCACCAGGTAAAATGCGTCGCAGTTGTATAGCAAAAAATTGTAATAATACATATTTTTGGCCGCTTCGTAATTTGGAGTTAAAGAACAAAACATTTTTCAAATTTCCATCTGACATTAGTCAAAGGGAATAGTGGTACAAAATTTTAGAAATTTCTTATACATCCAAAGAATATCATTTTGATGTTGAGGCATTTACAAATTCATTGCGCAAAAGACTTAATAAATTTGCTTTACCTTTGCAACCCTTCCATCATACACCACCAAAAGTAATTGAAGATAATAATGATAAAACTCAAGCTTTTGAAAATACAGTATTGCCCGTAAAAAGTAAGCTTATTTTTTGTAACAATAATGATAGTCTTGAAGAAACTGAATTTGAACCTTTGCCTAAAAAACAATGTTTGGAATCTAGTATTTTAATTAAAATAAACGAAACTAGGATCAGTAATTTATCTCCCAAGAAGAAGAAAATGTATTACATTAATAAAGATCAGAGACATGGAATTTGTAAATTAAAAAAGGCACTTATCAGTAGTAATAACAAAATTAAAAAAGCAGTTAAATTGTCAGAATCAAAGTTATTTCAAAATTTTAATTCAAAATTAGATCCAGCAGGCATGGAGTTTTTAAAAAGTAGTACTGCTAACTCTAAGAAACATGAACCTTCACGGTCAATAACGGATAAGGTTCTTTCATTAGCAATTTATAAGAAGGGACCACGAGCATATAATTTTTTAAAACGTTTTATAGCTTTGCCCAGTAAATCTACTTTACAGTCACTTCTAAGATCAGTGCCATTTGAAACTGGAATTAATAAAGCAATTTTTGATAGGCTTAAAGAAAGGGTTGTCAAAATGAAGCAGATAGATAAAAATTGTGTCCTCTTATTTGATGAAATAGCTTTAAAAGAACAATTGACTTTGGATGTGGCTAATGACAAACGAACTCTGCAAAAAACCATATAAATTATGATTGGTTCACTTGTCGAGAACATAAATCATACGTATTTTCTCAACTCATAAAAGTTTGTGTCCCCTTATTAATTGAAAAATATAATGATGGTGAGAGGACTAACAAACAAAAATAATAATTATTTTTTGGTAACAATGTACTGCGTTTAATTTTTTTTTGTTTCAGACCTGTTCATGTCTTCATGTAAAGGCTAATATACTTTTTAAATGTTTTTTCTACTTCCGTTACTAAAACCGCACTTTGAACACGGATTTGACATTCACAAAACGACTCTTTAAACACGAGTATTTAAAATGCGAAAAGTCACATCTCGTTTAACTTTGGTTTTTTAAACGTCAAATCAAGTGTATGTTTTGTATGTTACATTTCATGTTCCGTGATATTTTTGTTATTCTGGGTGATTTGATTTGTCAGTCAGCTGTCAGCCATTGACAAATAATATAATATTACTTTCTCTATGCTGTCAGCCATCGTCCGTCATGTAATGAATATAATTCAAATACAATATAATTTTTTCCTTCCCGCGGGCGAAGAAAAAGTATAGTAAGCACCTCGTATTAAGAACGTCTTTAGTCACTCGTTTTACAAGGAACTCGTTCCGCTTCATTCCACTCGTGCCTAGTAAAACTCGTGACTAAAGTAACCTTTTTGACACTTGGTACTTAATATACTATTTTATTAAAATATTTGATGTAATATTGGATAAACTTTCTTAAGTATAATGCTGTAATTTTAGTAGAAATATGTAATTTTGTGATTAATAATAATATGTAACTGTATGGTGAATTAATGATATAGATAATAATAGTTTTTACATGTTTTGTGTTACCAATTTAAAACATTATTTAATATTCAAGCTAGTGTGACATTTTTACTTTTAGTTTTCGCTAAGTATATGTTTATGTTGTGTATTTATACAACTGTAGGTTTCCTCTGATTTACATGTTTTGTCTTATTAATTAATTTAAAGAAAGTAAATGTGAAGTTAAAAAGTTAAAAAAAGGTGAGAGCTGGGCAGCTATGGGGATGGCGGAGGCTGCAATAGATTTTTTTTGAAAAATGTACAGTCGTATAAATGCCTATTTATAGTGCGTGTGGTAGGAAAAATAACTTTGAAAATAAAATTGTGTGGAAACACTGTTAAGTGATATTAGAATAATTGTTTCAATAATAGGAGATATTATCGGACATTTAAATTTTTTGATTATTGTAACTGATAATTTAATCAGATGTTTTTGTACTTTAATATTATCGTTAACTATTAGAATAAGAATTTTAAAGTTATCAATGTAATAACATGTATAAATAACAGACCTATATGTAGTAAACAAATATTTTATTAATTTGTTTTTATATTATGTGCAGGTTAATAAAAATTTTAAATGTGTGCTGTTTTATTATTTATTACCTAAATTATTTGTCTCAAAATTGTTTATTATTATTATTTCATTACAAAAATGAAATATAATTTTTTGGAATGAAATAATTATATAATAAACAATTTTAAGACAAACTGTAAAATTTACCTACCCATAATCCAAACTACCAGATTTAAATATCCCGCCTGTAAGAATTAGTTCTGTTCCCCGCAAGGGGTGCGCTGAGATCGACGCGATGCCAGCTGTTTATATGGGAACGAACACTCTCTTAATATGTTTATTTCTCTATGTAGTTAGTATCTGCCCCAACTCTCACTAGGGACGGACGTGTTTATAACAGGCGAGTTTTGAGGTCTTGCGGTTCGTGGTCTAAGTGTACTAAAATTTAGTGCTTGAAGGTATCTTGTTACCTAAAGTTTGTTACGTTCCTGGTGGTTTTTTATTACTGCTTGTAAAATGTCAACGCAACCTGGCCCATGAGAGAAAGTGATCACGATACCGAATCCGAGATATCTGGACATGAAGATTATTTTTAACCTTTGGTAGAAGCTGGTCAGCAGTAAGAAAATTAAGAAGAAAACAAGAGAGACTGCTATTACGGTCGTGAAAAAAACAAATAAAACCAAGTGGTAACTGGTCTTAAATTTTATGTATTTACACCAATACCATTTTTTTGAAGGTTCTGATACCTCTTTTCTTTTAGCCCCCACTAAACGTAAGAACTTGGAGGCATGATTTAATAGTAAGTCTTCCTGGCATTCGAGGGCCCGCAGAAAGACTATTGGATAATCTCAGTTTACAAAAAGTATGGGACTCACTATTTACAGAGGACATTCTAAATGAAATAATTCAATACACCAATATCAAACTGACACAATGCAAGGAAAAATATAAGAACAGCAGCCACTACAGTTTACGAAATCTTGATCTAGACGACCTTCAAGTATTTCATGACTAACTGATATACACCGAAATTTTTAAATCAGGCAATGAAAACATTGACACCCTTTTCGCAACGGATAGAACCGGAAGGTATGTATTTCAATGTACTATGTCTAAAAAAGATTTGAAATATTATTGTGTACACCAAGGTTTGACAATTCTTTTGATAGAGAAGATAGAAAAAAGACAGACCCTGCAGGTGCGATAAGTAACATTTTCAATATATTCATTGCAAATTTTTCGCTCGGCTCTCATATTTGTGTAGATGAGTCCCTCGTTGAATTTAGAGGTTGATGCCGATTTAAGATGTACATGCCTAAGAAACCAGCTAAGTATGGCATCAAAATTATGTGCCTTACTGATGCAAGAAATAATTATCTTCTCAATGCCTATATATATTGTGGAAACGAATCTAATGGGTTAACGTTATCTGCAGAAGGGAGGCGCCTAAAAATACCTACACAAGCAATTGTAAGGCTGGCGGAACCTACAGAGAAAAGCAACAGGAATGTAATAAACCATTTATTCTAGCTTGGTTTTTGCTAAATTAAAATCGAGAGATAAACAGTTCTTTATATGGGCTTAAGGAGGATGTTACTTTGCTGTCGTATGTTACACATAAAAATAAAGCTGTTACTCTCATCTCATCAATGCACCATGCCCAAAAAGATGACCACAAATTACGAAACCCGAAATTATTTCAGATTATAACCTAACAAAAGGAGGGGTGGTCAGTTTGGATCGAAAATGTGCAAGCTATTCTCCTAGTGGAAGAACTAGAAGACGACATATGGCATTTTTTTTCTCAATGGTAAAAATGTGCAGCATCAATTTCTATATATTACACCAAAGCTTCAACAACTCAAAAAATATAGAAAGCATGGATTTCTTAAAAAAGCTCTAACTGAATCATATATGCAAATACAGCTTTCCAATAATAGGCTACCAAATGAACTTCGATCCCGTATTTGTGGTATACTAAATAAAATTGATGATACTGTGAACAAGGCAGCACCAGCGACGAACGAATGAATACTAGAAAAACATGTTACCTTTGTCCTTCCAAATTAAAAAGAAAAACATTCTATCAATGCCGAGAATGCGAAAACCCCATTTGCTTGAAACATGTTAAAAAATGTCTTGAAAATCTAGGAATTAGTTTTATTATTTTTTGTTTGTTTTCAAATTTCGTTTGAGGAGTTTATATTGTTTAAATTTCATTATGATACTTTAATATATGTTTAGTTTAATAAATAGTTTCTAATATAGTCTGGTATTTTTTTTATTTAAAAATCACAAAAAATACCCAGTGGTATTTTATACCGCTGGGTAGTCTTAGTGTAATAATTTTTAATGGTAGCCGTTGCGGGTTAAGTTCCATTGAAGACCATTATTGCCAGAGCAATGCAAACAGTCCACCACCAATCACCGCTTTTGAGAGTCGTGTACGTGTTTTCGAAAAAATGCATTCATCCCAAGCTCTATAACATTTTTTATATTTCCAGTACTTTGATAAACAAAATTTCATTTACATAACATAACTTGAGATTCTTTGTTCCATTTATTATAAAAATCGTCACGCTCTTGAGATGAACTGGTAAAATGTGAGGGAATGAAAATTATTATTGTTGAAATACGGAATGTGTTCACTGTAATAAAGAACGGACCTCAAAATCGAAGTAGGGGAGAGTGGCCGAATATCAACCGCTGTCCGATATCGATCACTCACCCCTACCAAATTCTTGAAGCTTTCCAACTTTAGAATGGAGCCAGACAGCATGCGCTGGGATGGAATCTACTACATGTATAGTCACGTACGCTCTTATGTATGTGCTTATTTTGTGTGACGATTCATCGTTAAATTTTCACGGATTTTTTTTTGTAATTCATCTTTTTTGTCTATCACGTGTAGTCGGCTAATGTCAACTGGGGTGATCAATATTTTCCTACTGTGATCTATATTGTACCAATGGCGTTTATTATTTTACAAATGCTTCGTCAAAAGTATACACGCAAAACTTCTCGCGCTTCGTGGTCTGAAAATGATATGGAACGGGCGCTTAAGATAATACATGACAAAGTTGCTTCCATACCGAAAACTGCACAAATGTTCAATATTCCATATGGAACATTACAAGACCGTTTAAAAGCTCGCTTCGCTACAAAAAAGTACAGAATGGTTAGAAAATCTGTTTTTACTGTTCATCAAGAAGAACATCTCGCAAAATGTTTAACCTCTCTCACCATTTTTATGGAATAACATTTACGTCCATGAGAAAACTTGTATTTGAATTTGCACAAACCAATAAAAAAACACTTTTAATGAAAAAATGTGTGGAAATGATTGGTTCTATGTATTTATGCAGCGCAACCCGACATTGCCGTAAACCAGAAGCCACAAGTCTGAGCCGTGTGTTGAAAGTCAACAAAGTTACGATATTTTATGATCATTTAGATAAGCTCTACTCTGAACATACTTTTGTAGTTCATCGCTCCTTTGATGTAGACGAAACAAGAATTAGTAACGTTCACGTGCCAAGCCGCATTATTGCCCAGAAATGTCATAAACAGGTAGGAGCTGTCACAAGTGGAGAGGGGGGCCAACTTGTAACTGTTGTTGTAGCGATACGTGCTGCGGGTTCATTTGTTCCACCGATGTTTACTTTCAAACGAAAACGAATGAAAGAAACTCTAGAAAGAAACGGGCCAACTGGTGCTATATATAGATGCTCTAAGTCAAGATGGATTACCGAGGACATTTTTATAGACTGGATTCAACTTTTTGCAAAATTTACAAAAGCTAGTAACGATGATCCGGTCCCGTTATTAATGAATAACTACTCCACTAATTCAACTTTGAGGACATATCATTATTGCAGAGATAATGGCATTACATTTGTTTCAGTTCCGCCCCACACTTCGCACCGATTGCAACCGCTCGATGTTGGTTTCTTCGGACCATTAAAGCGTTTATACAATCAAGAATCCGATAAAATATCAAAGCAAGAAAACACGAGAAGAGTCTGCAAAGGGATATTGCGGAGTTATTCAAATCTAAAACCGCTTTAAATAAATTGGCAGCTGTAGAAAAGGGGTTCAAGGCGTTCGCGACTACTGGCATTCATTCATTTAACCGATCCTTGTTCAGTGATGAGGAGTTCAATATCTTACTAGTTGACCCAGCGCCAACTGCTGAGCAGAATCAAGAACCGATGATTGGTGAAACAAATAGAATAACACGATTTGAGAAAACACTATCTCCTATACCTAGACCGTCTAAGATAAAACGTCACCGTACTCCTTCCTTTAGTAGTGAATGCTTAAAGACATGGTAGACGATGAATTGACCGATGATGATGATCCGACAGTTCAGCTACCCATGGAAAATAAAAGCTTTGCAGAACTTCTTATTTATGTAATTAACTCACAACAAATGATTTTTTTAATATTTTTTGAATAATTTGAATTTTTGTTTTTTCTAATGTAGACGTAAACATTAGAAGAATATGGAGGTGTTTTCCTCATACAAACTGCTTATTTGTTTAAGTTTTCAAACTTTATATTAAGATTTCAATCTATATTCACTGAATAATTGCTATGGCAATTCAATTAGGAATGTGCATCTATAAAGATTCTCAATCATTCCATATTTAAAGATTGATGATTACTTACTTATTTTCAAGTGACAACGTTACCTGGATAGTATGAAAAGAATAGAATGAAATGTTGATGGTTATTTTGATACCTATATAATAAACGATTGATTATATTTGAAATATTTTTTGGGTGTCTTAATGTTTTCTCTTTTCTTAGAACATCTTATGTAACCACTTAAACTAATAATACTTATTCTCTCTACCTCGTATCTATATATCGAGTATGTTACCCGAACAAAAGTTTGCAAGTCTAGGTTTCAGGTTACTCCCTCAGGTATTAAGCGTCGCGGCGGTGGACGCGGGATGTCGGGAATGTTTATTACCTTCCATACTACAATCCCTGAATAGTTTAGGGACCGAAGGTGGAGGAGAATTTTAGTTGTGGGATTGGGTTTCCTTTCGTAATGTAATGGGATAGTGTCTCCCTAAAAATTTAAAACGATTCTCGTGTAAGAAAATTATCCGTGCAAGTGTGAAAAATATTTTGTTTGAAGGTTCCTGGATTCCAAACAATTTAACTTGAATAATCAAATTTTATACTCAATTGAGGTGAATGAAACTTTATTTCTAATAAAAGTAATATCTCATCCATAGCTCAAATGTGACTAGTATTACAAATAATGAAAAACTCAAAGTCAAAATGTCACAAAGTTATTTTATTATAATAAAGTTTTACAAAACCTCCATAAGCTGAGCAACTAGTTTCGGCCCACAATGACCATCTTCAGGCTACAAAGAATGTTTGGGTTCAAGGAAGAAAACATTAAACAATCTGTATATCTTACCTAAATGAAAATAATTATTAGTGGGTGAATATGCTCCAATTAGCTCCACAACAAAACTTTTTTCAATTTAATAACAAATTTTACCAACAGACTACAGGCTTGGCTATGGGTTCTAATTTGAGCCCTTTACTTGCTGAAATTTTGATAAATAATTTGGGAAAAACTTATGTTAATGAGCCCTTTTTAAAAATATATAGTCTTTTACTATCGCTATGTCGATGATTGTATAGTTCTTTTTAACGGTACCCAACAAGAGGCTTTCTCCTTCTTGGATTTTATTAACACCATTCATCCTAGAATTAAATTTACGATGGAGTTTGAGTATGAGAATAGTACTTTCTTTCTTTTTGGATCTGTTGATCACTAGGGATGTTAGTTCTGGAAGGTTGGATTTTCAGATTTATCGTAAACCTACTACAACGGACACAGTTATTAATGTCCACTCTAACCACCCCCAGTCACATAAAATTGCAACTTCCAATAGTTTCTTGCATAGGGCTTTTTCATTGCCTTTGTCACAGGAAGCCTTCAATAAGGAAATCAATATTATTAAACAAATTGCAATTAATAAAAACTTTCCACTTCCTTGATTTAACAAAATATACATTAGACATTTTAATAAATTTATACTAACTTTTCCCACTATTACATTACACGATAACGCTTCAAATAATGATGTATCTAAGTTTGTTGGTTCTTAACATTTCCTTGGCCCTGTATCTTATAAGCTTGGTAACATTTTCAAGAAGTATAATATTAAATTTGGCTTTAAGACTGATAACAATCTAAGATCTTTTTTGGTTAACACCAAAGATTCTGTTCCGACGTTACATTCTCCTGGTATATATAAATTGAGCTATCAGGACTGTAATGCTGTCTATATCGGTCAGTCTGGTCGTTTGTTAGACACTAGAATTAAAGAACATGTTAGTTTTGTTAAAATATTTCAAAATACTGACCCATCTGCTATTGCAAATCATATTATTCCTGAAAACCATAATTTTTCTTTATCGGATGCGTGTAGATTACATAGGTACTGAAAAGGATGAATTTACTCGAGATTTTCGAGATTAACCGGATTAGTTCTGATAACAACGCTGTTTGTCCTTATGAACAACTAAGACCAAGAGATCCATACATCTTCCTCAATCTGCCATTTTGATTGTTTGGTGTATTCCTTTGCTCTTGGGTAGTTCTAATATTGTCAAGTGTTGCTATTGTAAAAATCGCCGTTAATAATATTTTACCAACTATATGTAAGTTACTGTAGAAATATCTTTGTTTACAGTTGCTTACAATTTGATTCGCTTTTTGTAAGTTGAATACTACAGTCACAATCTTCTTTTTTTATCATTTGACTGGACAACTACTTTTAGTTTATTGACTAGTCTTCTTCTCTTTCACAGAGTAAATTTTGTTTACGCTAACTTTTATCATAATTAGTATCGTTAGCTTTTATTTAGGGGGTAACATAAGTTTATAGTTGTTGCGCTTTCCAGTAACCTAATCTTTCTTGCTACTGAACTTTACTACGTTTTATTTTACTCCAAATGTACAGTTAACTATATGTTTTTCAAATTTTCCCTCTCATTGGTCTACATGGTTATTTGAGATATTTCCTCTAATTACGCTCTTGTGGGATATATATTCCATATTGTCTACTTCATATCATTGTTGGTGTGTCATAACGTGATTTCTCTGAACATAATTGTATACATGTTAATTTAATTTCAGTTTCATTGTGTTATGGACTTGTATTTACTACATCACAATGGTTCAAGATTATATGATATTTTTAGCCTTATTTTATTGGTTCTTAGCTTACTTCAATCTTAGTGAACAAGATAAAAAGCCGGTTTGCTTCCTTAAGTCGACCTTTTTATTGCTCATTACATCCCTATCCACGGGTTTCCATAACCAATTCTCTGTTCTAAGGATTAACCCTCCTCGCTTAGTTGTCCCTTCTTTCTTATTTAGATGTTTGATATTATACTTGCTAACCTCTTTTCGTTTCCTCAACACCTCCATATTCCATTCTTGTGATAAGACTTGGTATTTATTAATTAAGGGAAAATATACCCCTTCCCATTGTTATCAGGACTAATTATATTGAATTGTAGTTCAAATTTGTTCCTCTACCCTACCTACAACTATACAATGTTTTCGTAATTTTATTTTTCTACCACTTCACTTCCTTTCCATAATTTCTCGCCTCCCCCTATTGTTCTATATGTCACAAGATATTACAACTCAAATCCTGAGTTTAAAATATTTTTCTAAATACACCCTAATTACCCAAAAAATTTTTAACCCCCATTTCTTACATCCTTCCCTTGGTCGGCGCTGATGTGTGGACGTTTGTTACCCCACTAATAATTATTTCCATTTCGGTAAGATATACAAATTGTTTAATGTTTTCTTCCTTAAGCCTAAACATTCTTTGTAGCCTGAAGATGGCCATTGTGGGCCGAAACTAGTTGCTCAGCTTATGGAGGCTTTGTAAAACTTCATTATAATAAAATAAGTTTGTGACATTTTGACTTTGAGTTTTTCATTAGTTGTTTTCATTAGTTTTTATTTCTGATGTTTCCATAAATCTGTTTACAACGTTAACGTGCGCTATGACAAAGAGTAAACAAAAGTTAAATCTAACTGAAGTCAGTAAATTTTCAAAACACGTTAATGTTTAGCATTTTTAAGTGAGGTGCTAAATAATTTACTGATTTTCAAAACATGAACTTGAGAAAGTTAAATAACGATCTCGAGGGAAAACAGAAAAACTTTCCAACAATCTTGGAGGTTTTCACAATCTTCATTAAAAATAACATCTTTCCAAGATCGTTCAACTTAAAAATACTGCAACGTCATAATGAGTAATCAACCGACCCCTTTCTTATTCCCAAAAGGATCATTTCATAAGTCGAAAGATTCATTTACTGCCAGAGAAAGAGTTGACTTTTGCTTTCAGATAAAAACCAAATAAAACTCGAGATTTCTTCACAGTGACGTACACGATAAATTTTGAAAGACATTTTATATATAAATTATTAAAACTTAAACGTAAATATATTGATATGAATTTTTATTTTTGTGTGTTTAATTTTTTCTATATGTTATTGTATTTTATATTTAATGAAATTAATTTTTGTATTATTGTTATTATTATGGGCTCCAGAAATTATTTACTTCAAAAATAGAATTTCTATCTGATCCAAGTTTATTAAAAAACACAATAGATATATTTATTTTACTGTGAATAGAACTCAAAGTCAGTGTCACAGAATTAATTCTGTGAAACTGACTTTGAGTTTTATTCACAGTATCACTGTCAGTCACATTTGTGTTATGGATGATATTCTCCTTTTATATTTATTTTATGTACCTACTAATCTTAGGGTGCGTAGGATTGACAACAAACGCTCGTTAGTGACAGTAACTATAATGTACAGACATCACTTGAAGAAAATACGAGGAGTCGAACATTTCAATGCAAGCAAAAAATTTGTGTGTGTGTGTGTGTGGGAGAATGGCCTCAGACATAGTCTATTAGCCACAGAAAATTAAAAGTGAATACAAGTTGAGATATTGAAATGACTGTGGCGGAATAGAGATATAAAATTGCTTATTACTGATCAGCACTGATCTCTTATTTGATTTCTTCCTGAATCCGACAGGGATGGATCTAAGTTGGCCATCAGCTGCTCCATTTCGCCGGTCATATCTTTTTCCGATGATGTTGCCTGGAGAACCACGGCTATAACTGATTCTAGAATGTACAATTGCGAACCGTTCTGAAGGACCTGAGTGATCGTTAAGGTTTATCAAGCGCACTGGTACTTCTTGGGTTGATAGAACAAGAGCTTTGCCGATAGGTATTCCTCTTCCTAGATCCAGGTAATCTTACCTTCTATCATTGCTGGTGTACTGTTTTGCTCTAGACCATCTAGTTGACCAGCTACGACGCATTCACAATTTGCGGGAAGTTCGACGTCGTCTGCCAGCGTTATTAATAATAATAATAATAATAACACGCTTTGGAACAATGGCTTCAACTTCCATTCGATTTGTAACCTCTTCTCGCTGGACGGTCATCTGACGAGTAAGTTCTTGCATTCAATTAGTAACCTCTTCTCGCTGGGCGGTCATGCGACGAGTGAGTTCTTCTTGAATCTGTTGAGTGAATTGTTCCATAAGCTCAGTCCTTTGGTTGGCTATTTTATCAGACAAGTCATCACAACGGTTGGATAGTTGCTGACGTAACTCGTTGTTCTGTTTACTAATTTGTTGTTGAATAGTGGCAAATTCGTCTCTCTGGGTTGATATTTGCTGAGATAACTCGTCTCTCTGGGTCGTCGATATTTGCTGGGACGGCACATCTCTCGGGTCGATATTTGCTGGGACGGCACATCTCTCGGGTCGGTATTTGCTGGGATAACTCGTTGTTCTGTCTACTAATTTGTTGTTGAATATTGGCTAACTCTTCTCTCTGGGTCGATATTTGCTGGGATAACTCGTCTCTCTGGGTCGATATTTGCTAGGATAACTAGTCTCTCTGGTTCGATATTTTCTGGGATAACTCGCCTCTCTGGGTCAATATTTGCTGTGACAACTCATCTTTCAGGTCGATATTTGTTTGAACAGCTCGTATTTCTGGGTCGATATTTGATGGCATAAAATGTCCAATGGATCTTCGAATTCCACTGACTCGGGGTTGATACCTTCTTTAAAAAAATACTCTCGTAATCTTTTTAGCAGAACCGTCTTGTTAGCTTCGGTTTACAATTCTAGCTTTTCTAGCTGTCTTCTGAGCTCAGCAACCAACAGTTCATTTAATTTCTTTCCAGGCATCCTTGTTTCTTCTGTACCCCACAGCTGACACCAATTATAACACGATTGTGGATTTCATGAAATAATTTATTCAGGAACAAGGAATACAATTTATAATTCTCGCTAAATCGTTCAACTTCACTCCCGGCGCAGTTGTCAAACCCCCTTCCCAACTGTCGCACCTCCTTATATATTCGTTTTCAATCCTCCAGAATGTTCCAGAATGACATTTCGAACCCACCAGAATTATCGATAAAACAATCCAGAACATTCTAATGTTGTTCAACCTAACTGACATAGGACAACTTAAAAGGGAAAGAAAAATACCTAACCTGAAACTAATTAACAAGAGAAACAAAAATATCTAACTTAAAAGTCGCTGTCATTGCAATGTCACTGGCATCAACGGGTTCTTTACAATATATCATGTTTGTTCAAAAATACATTTTTCTCTCTGATACATTCTCCCTTGTATCGAATTTACAACCTCTTGTCACAAGAATAAATTTTTATTTATTCTTGTGCTTTGGTGCTGTGACAGAGTTCACAACCCCCTTTTGTATTTTAAAAACTATTGTGCGTGCGGCGAGAACCACTGTGATCTTTTGTAGGGTTTACGGCCACGTTCAAAATATACTTTATCGCATTTCCTCTACAAACAATTTATAAACGTAGCTATTCTCTGTGTATTGAGGCAATATAACCTTACCTAGAAAATCAAATATCTCTTCATTGTTGTAAGATTTACACATGTGGTATGGGATATTTCTTACAAGACAAGATTTCAGTTTTAAGTATCAGTCGTGAATATTTCTTCAAGTGAATCGGTTCAGCTCAAGCTTTGAGTTACGACCAAGTTGTATCGCAGTAGTTTACTGAAGTAAGACTTGTAATTTATTTGATTATTCTAACGCTTCTCTCTCTCTCTCTCTTTGTATATCTCGTGAGTTTCTCTATTTGAGTACATATTCTCGAGAATATTTCGCAAGTCTTTCTCTCGGAATCTCGATTAGTAAACGAGTGATAATTAAGTAGCAAATTTTCGTAACCGTAAAGAATTATAGTACAATTACTAATAAGTGTAAATAGTGCGGTAATTATCAGTTTACGTGCATATACGTACACAATGTTCATAAATGATGATTTGCGGTTAACAAGTTATACATTTCTGCTTTTGATTGCAAGGTGTGCACCGAAAATAAAGTCGAGCACAGCCACGTTTTTGTATGAAATTTGTTTCAATATTCGTCGTCGAATATAGTCCGGAGTACAGTTTTTCCTTCTTCCTACCTCTGATCAAACTTTGTTGAGGAAATATTCATTTTGAAACAAATAGAGATTGTAAGTATCAATATATGTCCATAAATTCTCGTAATTTCAAGTTTATTCTATTTTTCTCACATCTGTCTCATAAATTTTGGAATAAATAATAAGAGAACTCAAAATGCATGTATTTTTTACAAAATGTTGACTACCTTGATATGAATTTTTGATAAGAAACCAAATCAAAAAAACGAGCACTGTCATTCAACATAATTTTCTATGCTTTCTACTCAAACTAAACCAAACTGAAACTTCTATTTTTATACTTCATACGGTGATATTACGTCAACCTACTTTAAAAGCTATCAAAGTACATTTGAGAATCATACTTTTACCCAGACGGTTGTCTCAATATACCTTCCCCAGAGAGTATACACTGCAACATTTACGGCAACCCCTATCATACTATTCCGGAAAACTGTTGAAATATTCCAACAATTTAAAAAGGGACGTGCAATTCTTTTTTCCAAAAAATACAAATGTTTAATGAAGTGCTTGGAATTTACAGACAGTACCGGGCACGCTTTATTCGAATTGGGATACTTTCATGGAAAAAAAATTAGCAGCTAATTCTAATAATATATCAGGAATTTAGAGATTCTCCATGGATTCGTACATTGAGAAACTTTCCAATAATAGGAGAAATGTTACAACGAATACTCAGGATTGATTAAAAAATGTAATTCACGAATTGAGTGGGTGAAAAAAAGTTGGAAACAATTAACAATTCATAAAAGAATCAAGACTAGTTACAATTTTAAATATTTGAGGATAAAAAAAAATGTGACGGTTATTGAACCAAAAGGTCACTAAGAAATATAGGAAGATTTATGCTGGTATTCATAGTCAACCTTCAACTTGAGCATTGAGGGCTTGGGTAAGGGTCCCTCAGCACTCAACCTCTTACTTGCTTCATAAACGAGACTTACCGAGCCCTTAATTGAGTACACATGTTTTCAGGGTTTTTAATGCATTTGTGTTGGTTGTACTAGCTATTATTTTCGTTCTATGGTTGTCAGCGTGCGCCAAGTAATAACACTATTTTAAATCTTCATTTTGTGGTTACGTTTTTAGAGAAGAGGTTAGAGTTTCGAGTATTCATATTTTTTTATAAGAGAGTCTACAGCGATCGCGAAAGCTATTTTTAGTGGAGTTGATTGCTGTAGAAAAAGATATCGAAAATAAACGAACAGATGGGACACCGCTGTCTTCAAAAAATGAGGCATGGGAGAGAGTCACAGAAGTTTTTAATAGCCAAGGGTTCTCTAGCCGTACTACTAAACAACTGAAAAAGTGTTGGGAAAACATTAAACAGAGGTAACGCCAATTCTCTCAATCATTTAGTTAAAAGTATTAATGTGGAAAATATTTTGTAGAAAAAGAAAACTGAATACAATCATCCAACAGGAACAGCTAATAACAGGTGGTGGTCCTCCAGTCACTGTTGTAGATGATCCTGTCTTGGATATGGTGGATACGGCAGCACCATATGCGGATGTGGAGATACATTGCCCATTTGACAGTACCAGTGGATATGAGCAGCAACGTATGTAGTTATAGTTACTTTTGGAAGTGAAAACTTCTTGACGCACGTTAAGCACTTTTTGGATGAATAAAAATCATTCAAGTCGCGTCATCGTCACAGAAAGCAAATGTATTAATTCAATTTATTTATAGATATACGGGCTTTATCCATTAAACTGGAAATGTAAAAAGTCAATAGATACGATAGATAACATCGCCTTACAAAATTTAAAAAAAAATTGTTGCCAAGTATTTTTGAACGTATATTGGGTAATTCAGGTCTGCTGAATTTAAAAATAAAAGCAGTTTTTCCAAATTGGCTCTAGTTTTTGAGGTAATGGATACATAATTTTTTTAAGGAATTTAGCTATACCATATGCTTTTTATTTTTTAAGAATAATTCACGAACAAGAAATTTACGCAGAAACGAGAGTTCGACCCTGTTTAGTGAGCGTACCACGTGCTGACTGCTGATCATGTGATCAGTGCGTACACTTGTTTGTCTTGTGTGTCTTGATTTTAACTGTCAGTTCAGCGTAAACAGTTGTTCTACTAAGACTTAGCGTCGCGGTTATTGTGATTTTCTTATGTATTTTGTGTATTTAGTTCTTATTGCCTACCTAGTGAAGTTATTTAAATTTAATAGACGTCAAGTGGAAGGTAAGAGTACATGTGACGAATATTTGTACCTATATTATTAACTAAAGTTACTCTTTTTTTAAGAGAAATGAGTTCTTCACGCAGAAGCTGTTTGAACAGCCCTAATATCTTCTGCTACATTTGCGGCGAATATACTATAGCGAAACAAAGAAAAAATATCACAGATTTTGTTGGACAAGCTTATCAAGCTTATTTCGGCGTACAGCTTGGAGACCAAGACAAGTCCTGGGCTCCCCATATAGTGTGCAAAAGGTGTGTCGAATGTTTACGACAGTGGTCAAGCGAAAAAAGAAAAAGTTTGAAATTTGGTGTGCCCATGGTGTGGAGAGAATCTAAAAACCACCATGATGATTGTTATTTTTGTTTAGTTATTGTAAAAGGTTTTAACAAATACAAGAAAGGCAAATGGGACTATACTGATTTAGAATCAGCACGAAGACCTGTGCCACATAGCGAAGAGATTCCTGTATCAGTATATACAACACCGCCAGATGTTCTGATGGCGGAAGAAGAAGAAGAAATTAAGGACCAGTACAGTGGCAGTGGAAGTGAATATGAGTAGGAAATACAATCAACACCACAGCAGTTCTCTCAAGAAGAACTGAATGACCTGATACGGGATCTCGATCTATCAAAGCAAGCATCTGAGCTTCTGGCATCCAGATTAAAAGAAAAAAAAACTGTCTGCAACCAGATATAAAAATAACGATTTATCGAACACGAGAGGTGAAACTTGTTCCTTACTTCAGCCAAGATGAAGATCTTATTTATTGCGACAACATTCCCGGACTTTTTCGTCAAATAGGAATACAATTTGTTCCAGGTGATTGGCGACTATTCATAGACAGTTCCAGTAGAAGCTTAGAGTGTGTTTTGCTACACAATGGCAACCGATATGCGTCAATTCTTATCGCCCACTTAACAAAGCTTAAGGAAGAATATCAAAACATCAAGTTGGTATTACAGAAACTATCCTATGAAGAACATCAGTTTTCCATTTGTGTTGATCTAAGGATGGTCAACTTCTTGCTTGGGCAGCAAGATGGGTCCACAAAATACCCTTGATTTATCTGCTTGTGGGATAGTAGAGCGAAGCAAGATCATTGGAATATGGTTAATTGGCCAATAAGACAAAATATGACTGTAGGAACAGCAAATGTCATAAACGAACCATTGGTTGACCGTGAAAAAATCATTCTCCCACCGCTCCACATCAAGTTAGGACTAATGAAACAATTTGTTAAGGCTTTGAGTAAAGATGGCGAGTGCTCAAAATACATTTGTAGATCGTTTCCTAGGCTAAGTATGGAAAAACTAAAAGCAGATATTTTTGATGGCCCTCAAATTCGCAAACTTATTGAGGACTCTAATTTTACAAATCACATGACGACACTTGAAGCTGCTGCTTGGTATAGCTTTGTTATGGTAGTTAAAAATTTCATGGGTAATCACAAAGCGGACAATTACGAGGAATTAGTGCAACAGATGTTATTAAACTTTAAAAACTTGGGTACTAATATGAGTATTAAAGTACACTTTCTTCACAGCCACTTGGATAAATTTCCCGACAATCTTGGCAATTTTAGTGAGGAACAAGGAGAACGGTTCCATCAGGATATAAAGGAGATGGAGGTAAGGTATCAGGGCAGATGGAATCATCATATGATGGCAGACTATTGTTGGAGTCTCCAACGTGATGTACCTGACGGTCCTCATAAAAGAAAATTCTACAAAAAGAACTTCTTTTCTACGAATTAGATGTAATTTTTAAAATTAAATTATTTCTTTGCTGTTAAACCCAATCAATAAATGAATTTTATTATTTTTTCGTTTCTCTTTTGTTGAAACCACTTTAATATTTTTTACTAAAAGTTGCTTATAAGGGCCATTGGTCTATTAAATTGATATTTTTCTCTATCTTATCATATTTTGATAATATATCTCTAAAATTAGAGCCAATTCACCTAAATGGACTTCAAATTCGTGATCAGCACCACGAAATTACCTAGAAATCGCCCAAATATTGTTGACAATAAAATTAGTATTGATCAGTGTAATCTTTATTCATTCCAATGTCAGCATGGCATGGAAGAATGTCAAATACATATTTATATTTTACATACATGTTATTAACTAATATTGAAAAAAACTTAAATTGGAAGACAATTGAAAATAACATATTACATCAAAACAAACTTAAACCAAATAAAAACTAATAAATACATGAAAAATACATAAAATATTTCTAAAAAAGTTCAAGAGCATAAAACACAAGCACAACGTATAAAAGAAAATAATGGAAAAATTCACCTAATTATGATATTTTATTAGAAATAGATTTTTGTTGTAGTTCAAGCATCAACTCCTTCAACCAGTACCAGTACTACCAATGTGTATGATGTGAGTACACCAGTTAAAAAAAGGAGAAAAGATATTAAGCGTGAATTTGATGAAAAAGGTGGAAGGACACTTCGTGTTACAAAGCTGCAAGAAGCTGTAGTCCATCAAAGGGACCTTCACAAAGAGAGGATGCAAACAGCTAAAATGGAACATTTGCTTGCTGTTTTGAAAGTTAAGCAGCAGCTAGCTGAAATGAAATCAGAGCTTGATGTATGTGATTTTGATTTATAAACTTTTAATCCAAAAGATTTTCTTTGATTAGAATGTAATTGTAGATACCAATGTGTTTTAATGATTAAAATGTGTGTTAATGAAGGCTGTGCCAAATGCCAAACCTATATTATTTGCTTGGTTGTTCATATTGTGATATCGCAGATCGTCATCATCATAACCATCTAAGATTCTATTTTCATGATAAATAATGCTTATATTATATAGAACAGCTGTTGCACAAACAATAGCCACAGAAGTATCGATTTTAGTGCGTAAGCCATTTCGTAGACAAGAGAATTTTCTTTTCCATATTCCAAACACTCATTCTAAAAGATTCTGTGTTCGTGTATGGGCAGCATTATACCTCTGTTCATTTGCTGTGACAGCATGTAACAAAGGTGTTAAAATAATTCTGACAAGCATAACCACTATCACCAAGGAGCAATCCAGGAATTTGTTGCAACTCAAAACGAGTTCGAACTGCACTACGATAAAAAATCACACTATCATGTGTTGATCCAGGATGTCGGACAACAATGTCCAATATTTCTAAATGTGGTCCACATACAACCTGAAAATGTATGTGTTTAGGAGACAATTTATACTTTAAAATGTCACAGATCTTACTTGAACGTTTAGGGAAATCCAACCATTTCTATTTCGAAATACTTCTGCATTGACACCTCCAGGATTTTCAATTTTTATATGTGTGCAGCCAATACAACCAGATATGTGTGGAAAGTTTGCAATCCGGTCAAATGCAGTAATATTTTGTGCCAAACTGTTGGCATTTTGTGGAAAATTAATATAGTTGTTTAGTGTCCTGCTAGGCACACTGACATATTTTTAATTATCCTACTAACTGTGGATTGACTGAGGCCACGAACATATCCCTGAATCAAAACAGTATTCACAATTATGTCAACTTATGTGTATACCTATGACAAAATATACCTGGAAACTGTTACTACCATAAAATCTAAGGTTATTTTTAATGAAATGCTGTAGTACAAGTGGCAGCAAAACATTAGTAACACAGTTTTTACTAAATCTAAATCTTCTTTAGAATTCTCGTTCCTCAAATATTTCTAAAGGATTCTGCATGTCCCTTATATATAATAATAATAATAATAAAAATAAACGCCTTTATTATTTTCAAGTAACAAAATTACATTTTTTTTAAATTTGACAAATGATGTAGCAGTATATACCTATTGAAAATAAAGGGCGGAGTTCATTTTCTGTAATGACACCTAGTTCCATTACGAAAATGCTCTTCCACTCAACCCATAAAAGAAAGAAAAGTATATGTCTGTCATATATAACTAAATAAATTGAAAAGAAAAAAGAAAGAGTAAGTGGAGTAACTAATACTGGTATTTAAGTATATGTAGCATAATAAGTGTGGGAGAGAAAACAATTAACTATGATTGTCTCTGAAGTAATATATTTCTAAACTTGACTTTGAAAATTGAAATATTAAATTTTTCTAAGTTTTCACATACGAAGTTATAAATAAAAAATATTTGGTATTGAAAGGACCGTCTAATTAGTTCAGTATAAAATACATCAGTCCGATAAGAAAATTTTTGGTGCAAATAAGTAGGAGTTTCAAAGATTATAATTTTGTGAGAAAGGCAAGCTGCATGAAGCATTCTTCTGTTATCCATATTTAACCATCCTATCCCAATTAATTTATGTGATATTCGCTGACGCTTTTTATTACCATATATTAATCCTTAACATGAACTATGTACTTTCTGTATTTTGTTTTTATAAAGGAGGGTAAACTTTGGACCATACACTAAATCTGCAAAATTAAAGTGTGATAAAACGAGACTTTCTCACGAGTTATTTTAACATGTTGAGGGAGAAAATGACGATTTCCATAAATCAGTTTTAATGAGCTGTAAGCACGTTGAATCAATTTATTGGTGTGTTTCTCAAATCTCAAATCTGAATCCATAATGACACCTAAATTCTTAGCATGATTAACCAAGGCTAACTCTTCGTTGTTAATTGTTATATTCATTAAGTTTCCTATTTTAGCCTTGTTATAAGCGGAGCCGAACAAAATTACATTATATTTAGAGCAATTGATTAATAAGCAATGATCTGTCGCTAATTTTATGAAAGTTCTTAGTTCTTTATTAATATTTTCGCAGGCATTATCAACGAACACTGGAGGGAAGCTATAGTATATCTGGATATCATCTGCGTATACGTGAATTTTACAGGTTTTTGAAGATGTTATTAAGTTCATTGTATAAATAGAAAACATTAGTGGTCCCAAAATGGATCCCTGAGGAACTCCTGAATTTAAAGTTAAAAATCCCGATTGATTTGAGTCAATTTTGACACATTGTTTACGATTATTCAAATATTTACGCAAAAGGATAATGGCACTTTCAGAAAATCCTATATAATGTAATATGTTAAGCATCAATTTATGATTTATAGTGTCAAAAGCTCTGCTAAAATCCAACAATGCTAAAATTGTACCTTTACCGACATCTATAGCAGAAATAATATCATCAACTAGACTCGTTAAAGCTGTGGTGCCGCTATAACCTTTGCGAAAACCAGATTGAACACTAGGAATTATTGAAGTAATTGTTAAATGTTCGATGAAATTGACTGTCTCGACCCTTACTTCGTGGAATATGCTCATATTAGTGTTTTTAAATGAAACTCAAGGTCTCTAGTTAATTCCACAATATAATACAAGTTATTGAAAATTCTAAAAAATTGACAATTGTTTCGATAAATCAATATCATCGTCAGAATGCTAGAAGTTACATTTCATTTTATGCCTACCTGATGTTTAGTAGTTATATTTGGCTAGACCAAGAAGTAACCTAACTTGTGATTGACTGAATATATGTTTATAGAAAAAAGGAGAAGATGTGATATTACAAATATTGAAGCTTAGATATTATTAGCCCTATGGTGATATCCTGGATATCATTTTTCCAATTAAGATCAGTATAACTGTGCAATGATATAGAAAACCAGGAAAACTATATCTGCTGATCTTTACAATTATCACTTAAGAAGACAGTTTATTAGTGGAGAATTCCCTAGATTTAACTGTTCATTGATAACTTCATATTGTGGGTTTCTTAAATGTCTTCTAATTTCCAGTTCTTCAAGGAAATCCAGTTCTTGTTTCTTTTCACAAATATGCAGTACTTCTAGTTTTGTGTTAGGTGTCAATGAATGATTGGTGTCAAGTAGATGTTTTGCGTAGTGGGATTTATCTGGTTGTTTTGATCTGTATGCTCGTAAGTGCTCACTGTATCGTATTTCAAAATTCCTAAGGGTCTGACCCAAATAGACAGGTATATATAAACTCAAATGTCCAGAATGTAATGCTGTCTATTTGTGTCAGACCCTTAGGAATTTTGAAATACGATACAGTGAGCACTTACGAGCATACAGATTAAAACAACCAGATAAATCCCACTACGCAAAACATCTACTTGACACCAATCATTCATTGACACCTAACACAAAACTAGAAGTACTGCATATTTGTGAAAAGAAACAAGAACAGGATTTCCTTGAAGAACTGGAAATTAGAAGACATTTAAGAAACCCACAATATGAAGTTGTCAATGAACAGTTAAATCTAGGGAATTCTCCACTAATAAACTGTCTTCTTAAGTGATAATTGTAAAGATCAGCAGATATAGTTTTCCTGGTTTTCTATATCATTGCACAGTTATACTGATGTTAATTGGAATAATGATATCCAGGATATCACCATAGGGCTAATAATATCTAAGCTTCAATATTTGTAATATCATATCTCCTTCTTTTTTTTATAAACATATATTAAGCCAATCACAAGTTAGGTTACTTCTTGGTCTAGCCAAATATAACTACTAAACATCAGGTAGGCATAAAATGAAATGTAACTTCTAGCATTCTGACGATGATATTGATTTATCGAAACAATTGTTAATTTTTTAGAATTTTCACTAACTTGTATTATATTGTGGAATTAACTAGAGACCTTGAGTTTCATTTAACAAACACTAGTTAAATGTTCTCTTATTTCCTGTTCCATCGCCCTTTCCAGAATCTTAGAAAGCATAGGAAGAATACTTATTCCTCTTAGATATTTGTACTCGCATGGATTTTGATTTTTTGGCAACGTTTTTACAATAGCTTGCTTCCATGCATTGGGAACTACCTGATGGGTTAAACAGAAATTAATTATATGTGTAATGTATGGAACGATCAGAGGACAACATGATCTAATAAGTTTAACATTTAGCCCATCACAACCCATGGCATTTGATTTTATTCTACATATGTTATAAACAAACATATCATCAATTTCTTCAAATCTAAAGGTGACGGGAACAAGGCTATTAGAATTATAAAAACTGAGAAGATTTTCAGGTGGTGAAACGCGTGTGATGGAATTTATTAAAAAATCATTAATTTCATTTGGCTTTCTTAAGCTTTCAGGAATATCACGATTTTTGTCTTTAAGAAAATTATTTGATCTAGGTACCCGCCACAGGCAATTAGAATTAGTATTTTCAAACTGATGTAACAAATAATTAAGTTTTCTCGTTTTAATAGCTTGATTTGTGTAGTTTCTTAAATTTTTATAAAAGTATAAATGATCATTTGATCGTGTTTTTTTATATCTTCTAAGAACTATATATAAATATAATAACTATTTCTCCTTAACAACATATCCTAACAAACTACCTAGAGAAAAATACCAATTTAGTATAGATTATAATACCTATTTACTACCATAGAAAATGTAATCAAAAAATTATAAATTATGTCGCTATAACCTAAGAGATGTCAACTGTCAAATATAAAACATATATAAAGCACTCAAGATGCCCTCAATGGTAGTCACGCCTTCACTTGAGTTAAGCGTGACCTGAGCGTCCCTTAGATCGTCAGTGATGTTTATGAAACACCTCAGTGCCCTCAACCTATCCTTACCCTCACACTCATACTTAAGGGCGGACTATGAATACCGGCATTAGTCAGTATGAAGAACCACGGATCCTTAGAAATACGAGTAATTAAGTAGTAGTAAGTAACACGTTCACGGTTGTACGCGACATAAATATCAAGCAAATAAATAGACAATGCTGAGGTCGAAATATTGTAAATAAGGCGATGAACTGTGTATTCATTTTATATGTGTATATAAATAATATAGTTCCGTATTATATAGATAAGTAAGTCATTAATTATAGTTCAGTGTTAATGGTACGTCGTATGTATGCTTAGTCATCGACTGTTAACTATGGTCAAGACTTGTTGTTATTAGATATTTAAATAAATCTATCCCTGTAAGTTTATACAACATATATGGTATTATTTATATCCCACCGATTGGAGGCGTTTCCCTACATTAATGGTATGGATGGCGATCCTGCGAACAAATGGTAATATTTAATGGAAATAGATGGTAATATTTGGCGTAAATAAATGGTCATACGCAGCCGAATGGAACAAGTATATGGTCTTTTATTTGAATTTTTGAACTTGGCGTAGCAGAAATATGGGTGGCACAGCGACTAAGCAAGAGGTTCAGGGAACTGATACAGTCGATAACAACTTCATAGTGAGGCACGAGAGTTTAACAACTCAAATTATGGTATTATTTCATGTGATATCAGTAGCATTTATCTTGAAATTCATATGGTACCTGTGGAAGACGCATCATAGAGCATTGAAGAGAGACATCACAAGAGGCATAGGAGTCCAAAAGACGACAGGAAATTTAAGCGTATAAAATTGTAAGTACCCATACAATAAATTTTTATGAACGTATTATAATATATTTAGGCCTAATCTTTTAAATATCAATTACGTAGGAAGAATTTGAAGATAAGTTAAAACAAATCGTTGAAGAGATAAATAAACAAGGAAAAAGGGTTTTAAAAAGGAAACTCCTAAAAAACCAAATATTCATAGTGAAATAGTTAATAATAGAGTAATTCTTCAAAATAATTTTTCAAAATTAATAAGTAAAAAGTGGAATAACTAAGTTATAATATACACCAAGAAAGTTGTAAAAATTATTTTGATAAGATTAGAGATAAAATTTCAAGATCACTCCAAGCGCTAAATTGTAGTATTAAAATACCTACATCAATATTTGAGGAGATTGATACCTCTGTATTAGAGCCAATAAGAACAGGTAAAAATGGCTGTGAGTATGAATGATTTCTTCAATTTCAGGAGTAAGGTATTTCCCACTGAATTTAATGGAGAAGCGAGTAAGTTATAATCATTCTTCGATTCGTTAGATTTACTACAAATAAATATAGCAGGCAATGAAGAAAATGCAGTTCTATTGATTAAAACTAGATTGATCGTAGAAGCAAAAGCGGAAATTAGGAACAAACTTATGTCCGGAATAAGAGGAGATAATCCAAGTCTTCTTTTGGCAAAGCTGAACAAAGTACGGCAGAATGGGAAAGATATGAAAAACTACGCAACGAAAGTAGAAAACTTGTCGGAAAAATTACAAGAAATATGTGTGTCGGAAGGTATGGCAGAGAACTTAGCGGAAAAGTATACCAAAGAAGCGACAATTAAGGCAGTAACGATGAATGCCACAACGGATTCGACTAAAACAATCATAACACCGGGAAGTTTCGAAAATACACAAGAAGCGCTATCTAAATTGGTGTCAGTTGAAGGTATAGTAAGCCAGCAACAAGTATTACACTTTAAAGATAATAAAAATTTCTTTAGAAAACCAGACTTTAGCTACAGGAGAATGAATAAAAATGTTTGTTGAATTTCTAACTTTAAAGCCCTATAACTCAACAAAGGAGGTCCGTAGAGAAAAAATTATATGAAATACTTACATTATTTTAACACCACCCACGTATTCCCAATTTGGCCCTCCTGCGACACCCTGTATAAGAATGTGAAAACGTAGTAATTCTTTGAAAAAAAAATGGTACGGTGTAATAGCTCAAGAAAGAAGAGGCTGTAATTGCTATTTATGTAACTAGTACTTAATCTAAGAGTTTATTGGACGAGTCGAGTTTATTGGCAGAGCCCGCTTGCGCGCAAGGCAAATAATAAAGACGAGTTAATTAAGTGTTATTATGTACGAGTAACATACTTAGCTTTATGTTCGATTAAAAAAATGTCTAGGAATAGTATATTACATTACAAGTCATGAAAGTGAAACTGTGCAGAAGAGGAGGCTTATTGAAGAGTACGAGGATGCGTAGCATCCGAGTATCTCTTTAAAGCCTCCGAGTCAAGCAGAGAAACTTTCATGACCAGTGATGCAGCGCAATATACGGGCCATGCCTTGAGGAGAACATCAGCAACTTTGTTGATTGATGCTGGAAGTGGCATAGAAGACCTTAAAATACACGGCGGATGGTTTTCTACAGGAGTAGCGGAGGGCTATATAGCCGAATCATTAAAAAATAAAAGAAAAATTGCCAAAAAGATACAGCAAGGTCAAGATGCATTAACGGAAAATAGCGCGAGTGAAATTCCTTCAACAAGTGCATTTGACTGTTGTAGCTGACAATGTTAATATTCCTTATATATATATATATATATATATATATATATATATATATATATATATATATATATATATGTCAACGAAAAAGTAGTGTTGTCAAACATAGCTAACGCAACAGAAAACAGAAATAATAATGCTTTGAATTATATACCTGGAATGAACTTTTCTAATGTGCATAATACTAGTGTCGGCAGCATTAACATTAATTTTCTTTTTCATAGTTCTAATACCAATTAATAATATTTGTTGTATTTGATTGTTAGTGTTTTTAATTATATTAAATAAACGTTTCATAAGATAAGTGACGACTTCTAATTCAAATGGAGTGTAAAAATGACAGATGAATCTTGTAAAGTGACAGGAGTCTTGTAAGAATCATGAAAGTGACTAGTCTTTAAAGTGACACTTTCATGACCAACCTAAGTTCTGTCATGACAAGCTTTCTTGACGATTTCAGAAAAAAATATATTTTTTTTACGCCCTATCTTTAAAGTACCTTGTATTTCATCGGTTTGTAGCGCTTAAAGTGGTTGTTTATGGTTAGATTGAAAAAAAGTAAAAAAACCATAAAAAAAAGTGCCATAACGTTAACTTTATTTCACGCTTTCCATAAGATAACACAATGAAACTTGGCTGGGCATCGAGGATTGACTTCTAAGATACTTGGCTCGGCATCGAGGATGAACTTTCATGAAACTTGGAATACATATAATTGTAATTTACCAAAGGAACTTAATTAAAATTTCCCAAATTTCTATTTGAATTTTATTTTTTTGTATAGGGCTGTAGAAAAAATAATGTATGCAACATGTGCATAAAGTCTCTTTTTTCCATTCGTGAAAAAAAGTATGCACTTGTTGCATAAATTACTATTATTTAGTGAAATTTGCAATAGAAAATATTTTCTCCTGCGTTGTCATATATACGTAGATGTTTGAAATTTATAAATGTGGCAGAAATCGTCGATTAAATAATTATTAATTAGTTCTGGCAGCGTAATTATGGATCTATAAGAAGAGATGGAACTTTCAGACAGAAAGCATCAAGTGCAAGAGAAATGCTTATACCCAACAAAACCAAATGTCTATACGAAAACGCTTACAAGGATTACCGACTGTGGTGCTTGCGGAAAAAAATTAATTCTACCACAGAGGATAGTATATTGCCCTATTTTAATAGTGAGTTGGTTTCTTATAAAAGTTCTTCTTTATCGAGTAAGTACTCTATGCTACGTTCAACGATAAATATGAATGAGGGAATAGATATTAGCAAATTTCCGAGTTTAATTTTCCAATAATTTGACATTGACAGGAGTCCAAATCACTTTATCATTGGCTGCGTTCATCTGGAAATTTTTGATTTCGCTCTGAAAGTAGCGCTACCTACACCCCACCATATTTTACTTGATGGCTCTTTGATTCTGATGAACGGCTATTTCTTAGGATTTGTGATCACCACTTGTGTGCGCATATTATTAATGTCATTCGTTGATTATTTTTCAGTTTCTTGCTTGTTTATTCCGTTATTACCAAAAAATACAATTCATTGTTATTACTGCTCAGTTTTTATTGTTTCTTTGTGAGTAAAATAAGAACTATTGCTGAAGCAATAGATGCAAATCTATTTGCAAGGCAGATGATAGTTTCAACTTGAACGCAGTAAACGCAATAGTTAAAAATCTTGTTAATCCTATTCCAGGAAATATGTTAGAAGGTAGATTGAGGGAAAGAAGACCAAGAAATGCAAATTTTGTTGAAGATTCCTTCCAAAGATTTGACGATGTTTTATTCAAAGTACATTTTAGAATGACGAGACAGGCATTTGAAGTAATTAGTTTTAAAAATAATATACTTATGATATTCTTAAAATGCAATAATTTGTGAGTTTTAAGTCCCAAACTGGCTATACCGCCTTCTTCGTCTTGCTCTACCACACCGGCATCATTTGTTAATAGTCCATGAACATTTTTTCTTTATTATTAATTATGTATTTCTTATTGTATTGCATTTCTTATTTCTATCGTAATTGTATTTCTTATTGATTCTGTGTTTATATTTAAAAATTCAATAAACAATTTTATTATACATTTGGTAGTCGTTTAATAAATTTCTACTTCATCATTCCTCCAAAATAAAATTTAGACATTAACTGAAATTAAAGCAAAATACAGATCAATTGGGACGGTACAGATGATATTCAAATAAAATTAACTACTTTGGACTAACCGGCGACTGGGGGGGGGGGGTGAAATTGTTGTTCTCTTCTATAGGGGGCGGTGGTCCAGAAAAGGTTGGGAACCACTGGACTAGTCCAATAAAGTGACAAATTATGTATTCTCAACAGTATAGAGCAACCTATTATGATTGAGTCGAACATAAATGTATTTATCCTAGTGGTTTTCAGAATGTACAGCAGGGATAAGTATGGAGTGAAATTGTAAAAACATATATGGCTAGACTCCTTGGTTGTGTTATGGGTTAAAAGTATCACTCACCCCAAGGACTACACACAAACGACGTAAAACCAATGTTATAGTCAAATTTATTTTATTCTTCACTGATATATAACACGGTTGAATGAACTATGAACATTTACAGTTTTAAATAATCTTACAGTTGGATTATAGGCTGTGTCTCTTGGTTAACCAGTTGTTAAGTGAAAATGAAGATAGGGAATTAGCGCTAAATGAACTGCCTAAGTAACACAATAAAAACATAAATATTCATGTCTATTAACAACAATATTTTCATAAATAGGAGAATTTTTCCACATCCTTGCATCATGTACTGAACCTGGCCATCCAATATATATATATATATATATATATATATATATATATATATATATATATATATATATATAGAAACAAGATCAAAAAAGGATCATGCGTGAATTTAACAATAACAAAGTGTTTTTGTTAAATTCACGCATGATCCTTTTTTGATCTTGTTTCTTTACCTTGGGTTGGTTTTTTCCAGACAGGAGGGCTTTATGCGCCTCCGTGTTGATATTGGTTGTTGTTCCAAAATCGGAATCTTCCAATTGATGGCACAAATGTGCGTTTGGTTGTCCTGTTATTTTCTGTTCTTTGTGTCCTTCCATGTTTCATTCAACATCGTTGCTCCCAAGTTTCACATCCATACTTGGTTATACCGTACTGATGAAGGCTAATGAGCTAGAATCATGCATGTTTACGGTTACCACTCCTCTTCAGTAACCTCTTTATTGTTGCGTGCTTTCCCATGATAACACTTGTTGTTTGCTCTTTGTTATATATATATATATATATATATATATATATATATATATTGTAATGTTTTATGTATTCATCAATTTTTATTTTTTTTATTTTCATGTAATAATAATACAATATTTATTTTTATTTTTTTTATTCGACCCTTTCTCTAGTGTGGATCTGTGGGGCTCTTTTTATTATTTACAAATAGACAAAGTAATCACTCAACTAGAAGAAAAACTTACTCAGTGTTATATCTATATCTATCAAATTACTTATCTGAAAGAAAAACTTACTAAGTATTCTATTGTCCTCATTTAAATTTCATTAGTTCATTCTTTTACTAATACTTTTTCTTTATTGTCCGTATTCACACTTGCTTAGTCCATGATCTCACTAATATTTGTCCATATCTAAATTTTCTTAGTCCACTCTATTACTTATACTTTCCCTTTTTGGTATATAATTAATCCAACAGTTTTGAATTTAAAAGTCTACTAACCGTTCACAATTCCAATTTCTTCTAAGTATCTCCATCATTACTGACTTCTTAATTTTTCCATATATAAAAATTACTTTTAAATACACTTCCAATCGCTTAACTTGTTTCTAATTTTTCTTTGTTGTTGACTTTACTTGGATTATAATAATTACTTTCTCAATATCAAAATTGCAAATTTATTACTAATTTAAACTAAACTTTGCGAAGCTAAACTTAAAAAGATCTCTCCTCCCGTCAATTCGTAATTATTCAAAAGTCATAATTTTTCTCTCTGACAGTTTGTTATTTATTTTGACAATACTCATCGAGATACTTCTGAGATGACGTTTCATAGACAGATTAATAACGTTGAGAGTTACATTTGATGTATGCAATATATCTGTTATAAATCTGTGTTTCTTTAAGAATCCATTAAAACGTACATTATAATTAATTAAATTAAGTAACGCATAATAATAATATCAATTACAATAACCACAACATTAATCTACTTATCAATCAACTAATCACTTCATGAATATTTGACAATATAACACGACTTATATCAATTTATTATTATTAGAAAATACAATATATATATATATATATATATATATATATATATATATATATATATATATAGGTATAACCAAAAACCAAAAGTTGGCAGTTAGTCACGGCTGACTAGTTAAAAAATAAAACTTCAAAGAGTGGTCTTTGTTAAAAAACCCTCAAAATCGTGGGGATAGCAGCCAAAAAAACTTTACAGGTTAGAGATAAAGTGAATCAAATAGTACATTACCTAAGCTTTCGAAGAGCATTGTCTTCATTCTCAAAGGCTATAATAAACCAGAAAGAAAAAATCGGTTAACTTAATAAAGAAAACAACTTCTGAAATCATTACGACTTACTTGTAGTGTTGATTTAAAATTAAACTCACATTTCACAAATTGCAGGAAAACCCTCATACACTAAAGATTAAAATGTCGACTAAATATAATTTCTCTCCTACATATGCCCCCCGTATCTCTACCTTTCGACAGCAGTCGATTTCATGTCGAAATAGATATTCAACAATATCAGTTCGTTTCTAGTGTACGTCTTTTGGTTTTTAAAAAAACAAGAAAAAAATCCTGGCTCTCATTACTATGTAGGAGAGAAATTATATTTAGTCGACATTTTAATCTTTAGTGGATGAGGGTTTTCCTGCAATTTGTGAAATGTGAGTTTAATTTTAAATCAACACTACAAGTAAGTCGTAATGATTTCAGAAGTTGTTTTCTTTATTAAGTTAACTGATTTTTTCTTTCTGGTTTATTATAGCCTTTGAGAATGAAGACAATGCTCTTCGAAAGCTTAGGTAATGTACTATTTGATTCACTTCATCTCTAACCTGTAAAGTTTTTTTGGCTGCTATCCCCACGATTTTGAGGGTTTTTTAACAAAGACCACTCTTTGAAGTTTTATATAGATATATATATATATATATATATATATATATATATATATATATATAACGGTGGGAAACCCCAAAAGAACCAAGGAGGAAGCAATGAAAGTTCTTAGTTAGCTTCTTAAGTCAATGCCTTTATTCCAAGTTCAAGCTTTCGTCTGTGATTACAAACTTCATCAGGAAAAACTAAAAATATATGGAGAACACTCCATTACAAACACGTAAGAGTTAGTTGTTGTTAAACTCACCAGAATCAGCATTAATGCTCTAAACAATTAGCGAACACATGAATAAAAGAGTTGTATGGAGACATAACCTCACATTTGGAAATTGTTAAACGTGACTTTACCAACTAATAAAATAGTAAAAATATATATATGAATATGTTTAAAACTAGAAAACAATTTGACTAATTGTCAAAAATATTAAAAATCCATGTCCTCAAAGGGGATGGATAAAGATTAAAAACAACGATTCATTGCTACTTTGCAACTAATACTAATAAGGAAATAGAGAGAGCAAAACTACACATGTCAAAAATAGATAGATGTCATTTTTTATAAAAAAATTTTATTTACAATTTACAAAATCAGTATCCTGTAAAACTTGTTAATAGACTATTGTTTTGTAACAATGACGGTATTGCTGGCCGTGATTCAATTACGAATGTAGCAGAACCCTTAAGGTATGCTAAATTACAATATATACACAATCTATCTCCTTCATTGAGTAGGTTGTTTTCCAACTATAACATAGTAGTAGCTAATTACAATTGTAAAAAACTTAACTTATTCTACTCTAACTTAAAAGATAAAACACCGACATTACAAAAGTCTGGCGTCGTATATGGTATCCCTTGTGAATGTGGGTTGTTATATATAGGGCACACTGGCCAAAAATTATCAAAAAGATTAGCTTTGCATAAAAGCGATTGTAAAAACAAACCACAGGCCACTAGCCTTAGTATACATGTTAACCAGAATGATCACAGAGTACAGTACGAGAATGCTATTATCCTTGACACAGAGAATAATCTATTTCAACGAAAGATTTTAGAAATGTGCTACATTAGTGAATGCAGTAATACTCTCAATCACAAAAAAGACGTAGATAGCTTAAGTTTAATATATACATACTTATTACAGCAACAATTTACTAAGAAGAATAATCTGGCCAGAAATACTTATCCATTGAATTCAATTTAGATGTATACATAGTAGAAGATATACTGAGAGTTGGCAAAATTACACCAGAGCTACTCCAAATTGTAAATAAAAAAAAATTTTTATAAAAAATGACATCTATCTATTTTTGACATGTGTAGTTTTGCTCTCTCTATTTCCTTATTAGTATTAGTTGCAAAGTAGCAATGAATCGTTGTTTTTAATCTTTATCCATCCCCTTTGAGGACATGGATTTTTAATATTTTTGACAATTAGTCAAATTGTTTTCTAATTTTAAACATATTCATATATATATTTTTACTATTTTATTAGTTGGTAAAGTCACGTTTAACAATTTCCAAATGTGAGGTTATGTCTCCATACAACTCTTTTATTCATGTGTTCGCTAATTGTTTAGAGCATTAATGCTGATTCTGGTGAGTTTAACAACAACTAACTCTTACGTGTTTGTAATGGAGTGTTCTCCATATATTTTTAGTTTTTCCTGATGAAGTTTGTAATCACAGACGAAAGCTTGAACTTGGAATAAAGGCATTGACTTAAGAAGCTAACTAAGAACTTTCATTGCTTCCTCCTTGGTTCTTTTGGGGTTTCCCACCGTTATATATTGTTATTTTGTTACCAGTACCCCGTTACTGTCCTTCTGTTTTTTATATATATATATATATTTTTTTCAAGAATATGTCTTGGGTTTTAGTCAAATAAAAACAGTATTGAACTGATTAAAAAGTCATCAATCTCCCGTATCATAGCACAAATAGTTATGGAAGAACTCGAAGAACAAGCAATTAAAAAACTTAAATATGAAATTCCATTTTTTTATAGATATGTGGATGATTGCATAACAGCAATTCCTGAAGTGGAAAAAGATAATATTTTAAAACAATTTAACAGTTTTCATAAAAAATTGCAATTTACAATGGAAATAGAAGAAAACAACAAAATAATTTTTTTGGACACTACCTTACATCATATAAATAATGGTATAACAACAGAGTGGTTCACTAAAGACACATGGTCTTCGAGGTATATCAATTTCAATTCAAACCATCCTTCTTCTCAAAAGAAATCAGTAGTGATTGGCCTTGCACATCGTGCAATAAAGCTTTCCGATTCGGAGTTCCGAAAAACATGTATTATTAAAGCGAAAAATGCATTAAGATTGAATGTTTATCCAAAAACACTAATTAATAAAATTTTCAAAGACCGAGTACATAATTTTCACAACTCAAAAAATAAAAAATAAAATAGTAATATCAATCAACATTTTATTTCTCTTCCCTTTGTTAACGGATTGTCACAACAATTTCAACATTTATTTATTAAACACAACTTAAAAATATGTCATAAACCTTATAATCTGTTATCGAAACATTTGTCTATGCTAAAATCAAAAACTCCGAATTTAAAAAAAAGTAATATTGTTTATGAGATTCCATGCAATAACTGCGAAGCTACTTATATTGGCCAAACGTCACAATACTTAGAAAACCGAATGAAGAGCCATAAATATGACAAAAAAAATGCTACAGCACTAACTAACCACGAAAGGAATAAAAACCATAAGTTCAATTATACAGAGACTAAAATTCTAAAAACAGATAATAATCTTAAGAAACGAGAGTTCTTTGAAATGGTAGCTATTCAAAAATCCTTCTACTGTATAAACGACAAAAAAGATATAGACAAACTGAATACAACTTACATTCCACTCCTATGATAAATTTAATTAGTCTCACACTAAAACGAAACCAGTCCACCACGTGATATTTATAACGATATATACGTTATGTTATTGTGTTTTTAAAGTTTATGTTTTTGAATAAAGGCTTAGCAAAACTATTTCAAAATTTGTGTTGTGGATGTTAAGGTTACAATATGGGATAAATGTTAAAAATGTATCGGAATACTACACATCGAGGTGAGTTTTTTTGTAATTTCAATTGTTTTTGTCCATTACAATTCACATTCTTTTAGTTTGAAAAAGGTCTAGCATTCAGACCGAAACGTCACAATGGCTGTACCAATTTTATAAAAATGACTTTTTAATCAGTTCAATACTGTTTTTATTCGACTAAAACCCAAGACATATTCTTGAAAAATATAACTATAGTCAAAGAATCTCAAAAAACTTAAATATATATATATATATATATATATATATATATATATATATATATATATATTGAAAGCTTTCGTAATAGTTTTATTACTTCGTCAGTCACGCTAAAATACAATGTATAACTAAAAATGAAAAATCAAAAAATGGATACTTACATTAAACGAGTAAAATATATAAATTAAAATTCAGAAAAAACAGTGTAAAAATATTGATATATGCTTGAGACTTTTCAAAAATTATTGTCAATATGAAGTTGACAAATGGATGATATAACAGAAATGTTCGTAAAAATTATTGTAAAAGGTTGAACTAAGATATTGATGAAAAATTATTATTAGATCTGTGATTCTTTTTATTTAATTTTGTCTCAATGTCCAGAATATTAGAGTAAATAATGTTTAAATTTTGGAAATCACTTTTCTTGTTCAATCTATTTGGTTCATTTTTTATATAAACCATTTCTAAAAAACATCTTTTGAACAAATTATTTTCTTTGGTTAAAATAGAAACGTTATTGAAATCTATGGAATGTCCTGTTACACCAACGTGCTGTGACAAAGTACAAGCATTCGGTCTTAAAAGAATATCGCTCTTATGTGAAGTAATTCGTGATTTTAAATTTCTTGAGGTCTCACCAACATATTTTTTATCACATTCTTGACAACTGATTTTATAAACAACTCCAGTCTGATCAAGTATAGGTGTTCTATCTTTTAATTTTGTGAATAATGAGTTAACAGTTTTGATAGGTTTAGTAGCCAGAACTATGTTTTTTTCTTCTTTCAGTACATTACTAATTTTGGGAGTGAGTTCTTTTATGTATGGGAATGATCGAAATTTTTTTATGATATTTTCTTGAGAGTTTTCATTATTATTTATAATATTATTTGTTGAAAATATTAATTTATAAAGTAGTCGTTTTGGGTAGGAATTTTCAATAAGTAAATTAAATAATTTCTTGAAATTTTTCATTTTCAAAGTTCCATGACATATTTTGTCTATTCTATTCTTCATCCCAAGTACTAAATTAATTTTGGTTTTTTCCGGATGATAGGAGAAATAGTTCATATATCTCCCAGAACTTGTAGGTTTAATATACCAGTCTAATATTATTTTATTTTCTGGTGTTCTTATGAGTTTTGTATGCTTGTGCTTTGTCACAGCACGTTGGTGTAACAGGACATTCCATAGATTTCAATAACGTTTCTATTTTAACCAAAGAAAATAATTTGTTCAAAAGATGTTTTTTAGAAATGGTTTATATAAAAAATGAACCAAATAGATTGAACAAGAAAAGTGATTTCCAAAATTTAAACATTATTTACTCTAATATTCTGGACATTGAGACAAAATTAAATAAAAAGAATCACAGATCTAATAATAATTTTTCATCAATATCTTAGTTCAACCTTTTACAATAATTTTTACGAACATTTCTGTTATATCATCCATTAGTCAACTTCATATTGACAATAATTTTTGAAAAGTCTCAAGCATATATCAATATTTTTACACTGTTTTTTCTGAATTTTAATTTATATATTTTACTCGTTTAATGTAAGTACCCATTTTTTGATTTTTCATTTTTAGTTATACATTGTATTTTAGCGTGACTGACGAAGTAATAAAACTATTATGAAAGCTTTCACTAAATTAAAATAGGAGTTTAATTTCCAAGCCAATTGCTGCATCCTCACAAATATTTCTAAATTGTGAAATAAACAGCTGCTAATACGAATTATTATATATATATATATATATATATATATATATATATATATATATATATCAATAATTTCTTGTTTACAATTACATATGCCTTGGAGGAGCATTGAATGATAACCTTTCCGATTATAATATGAGTTATCACTAGACGGTCCTGGAATTTCAATATGCGTACCATCTACACAACCAAATTGATTGGGAAAGCTATTTGCACCTCTTAGCTTGTTGAATGCTTGTATAGTTTTTATTGCATCTTCCTTTCTTGGCCATACTATGGAATGTTTTGTTTTGTGTGAAATCAGTTGGCACATCTTTCAAACTTGTCCATGTGTATGACCTTTGCTGAAGCCAAACCTATCTCCAATGCATCTATAAAACTCTCCTGATTGGCAAACACCAAAGAGTTAATAGCATTGCATGCAAAACAGGAACTGGACATACCACAGATTTCTCTACTCTATAATAAACATCTACAAGAATACAAAACCTACGAAGCTATAGGTAATCGTAGTAAAATTCAAAATCTTTAACTTACTTCAACAGATTCTTTAGACATTCTAAAATGCATTCGAAAATCGTTAAGATCATAATTTTGTACCAAATTTCGTACACATCCCTAATTTTTCTTGTGACGTTCCCTTACAATATTAATTCTTCTTCTGAATCCAAATCGGATCTGCTACTGCTGCTGTTACTGCTTGAAGAATTTATTTTATTAATTAAAATTGCCTCCATATCGGCTTACCAGTACACAAAAAAATCACGCACAAATACTTATGCTAACATACAAATGTAAAATCCATCGAAAACATCAGCTTTCAAGTTCGATGGAACTGATGAATAGTTCGATTAATTTAGACTGAAATTACGAACGCATTAGTTGAATTTGTACGATGAACCATCGGCAATTTACGAACGATTTTATGGAATTGTACTTAATGCGCATTCTCAGTTGCTGAAGTTAGGAACTCGCCTTATGTAACGATATAGTTGCCTTGTTAGATTATCATGTTCCTAGGTTCAATTCTCGCCATTATCAACTTTTTCATCAACGAACTACTATTTACAAACATCGCGGAGATGTACCTACAAATTTGAATTAAGCACCGGAAACTTTCCGTGATAACTTCCTTGATATTTCTGTGTAAAGTATCCCACTCGGTATTCATATTTCAATTTACACTTTCATATTCCGTTGTTTGAATAGTTTATGTAATTTAATAATTTAACTATGTTCATAAATTCTATTTTATTTATAGTATTTGTATACAGCTTAGGATGTTAAATTTTTGATGTCACTGTTATTTCCGTTGCATGTTTTAATCAACTTCGAGGAACATAAAAATATTGAATTTAATAGTTTTATGTTTAATGGTTAGAATACAATTCGTAGAGAAACAGAGTGGCACAATTCTATATTTTAATCGTGATTCAACATTGTCGTGAACATTTTCCCGTAATATTTTGATATTTGGTGTTATTCATTATAAATTATTTACCCTTTATTATTCTAATTATTAGGGATGCCCTAACCTTAACTAAATAAGGTATTTTCGCGGAGTTAATTCGGAGCACATTTAGAGTAAAAACTGTTTGTCTACAGGACGCTTATTGCACATTTTCTACAGTGCTGGTCTAAATTCTAGTTCTAAAAATAAGGAGGAAGGAATATCTGTTGTTATTACAAATTATGTTTTCGAGTTATCGTATATTTACTTTAAAAAAGTGCGAAGTTCTTTGGTAAATTTCAGTTTAATATTTAAAAGTGTCTTACGGAAAATATATTGTTTCACAATTAACCAGACACAAACGCGTTCTTCATAATTATTTAAGGGTTTGAATGTTAGATGTTCGAAAGGTCGATTATGAAGTTAGAATCTATTCTGAACAAGATATTCCTCCTTTCATCCTAGATTATATTGAACGTACTGTGAACGAATCCAGAACTCAATATGCATGCTACGCGAACACGAGATTTTTTATCAAGAGGGGAAATAATTTACTCCGGGAACACTTAAATTATAAGTGCGCAAGCGAAGTCTCTCCGAATGCGTTCGGTATGTGCTCCCCGAAAATACCTAGGTAGTAGGTTTTTTCCAGCAATGAGTTGTGGGATAGTTCTAAGACATAATTTGAACTGATTTACTGCGCATGACAATTCAAATAATATGTCGAACTAGTTTGGAATTGGTTGGTGCTGGAACACAATTTTCATGACTAGGAAACTTTGGTTAATGTAGGTGACAGTGATACTTGACATTAGAATTGACGTTTGGTTTTAAAATCATGGTCGGTTCGGTGTAGCAATCAGTCTATTGTCTAGAGTATAAAATTATAAGTGTCTAAGCAACAATGGAATTTCAAAATTATGGAACTAGTTTTAATACTGAAGACGTGGTGGTGAACTGGTTCTAGTAATGAAGACGTGCTAAATGATAATGGGCAGTCCATGATCAATTTCTGCACATACAATGAACTACGCATCAATGACACCTACTTCCCACACAAGACACAACATAAATATACATTTCACAATAGGAGGGGTCAGAAATTAACCATAGATTACATAACAACAAATAAGAACATACACCCTTCTCAAATATTAGATGTGACAACCTTGAATTCTGCGAACGTGGGAAGTGACCATAGCCTGCTTATCTGCAAAATAAGAATGGAAGTCTGACAAAAAACAAGAAGATAGCAAACAGTCGAGAAAACACATAGAATAAACATCGGAAGTATGTGGCAACCATCAATCAGATATCTATATCAGAAAAGGTGAACTTCCAAAATAGAAGCAAATCAAATCTTGGAGGAAGATAACATAGAGATAGCATGGAAACAACTAGAAAATAATCTGAACTCGGCGACATGTGAAGCGGTAGGAACAAGGACAGTGAATATAAACCTCAAGAAGCCTAACAAGACGCCGTGGTTCCGATAAGAAATCAAAACAAAGTGTAAAGGAAAAACGAGAAGCCCACTTAAAGTACAAATCACAACAAACACCAGAAGCTTACAACAACTACAAAAGAATAAGAACGGATCTAATGCATTAGTAAAGAAGACAAAGGAAGAATACTGGCGGGTTTTTTCATCAAGAATGGAAGCCGACTACTACGGACTGCCAAAGGCAAATATGGAGATTTATTAGAACGCCGAGAAAAGAAATAAGCGAATTAATAGAAACCAATAAAGTAGATGTCGCCACCTGGACCTCCTATCTCACCCAACTGTTTAATACAAGCGAAGACCAGACCCTACTAGAAACAACAGATATAACAACCGAAAACGTAATCGTCACAAAGGAGGAAATTATCAAAGCCTTAGAAAAACTAAAAAACCGTAAATCTCCAGGACCGGATAGAATTCCAAACGAAATGCTGAAATACGGTGGAAACCTCAAAACGAAACATGCGTTGCGCTTGCGTGAAATAAGAGAGAATTTGAAAAGCCTGCTCAAGAGCAATAACTGACCGAACCGTTCTAGTACGGTTCTGTTGTACTAGTCCGGGAAAGTAAGGTCGAAAAATCTGTTAACTATCAAAACTTTCCCATAACTGATTCTTCTTTTTTAAATGAAAATATATTGACCCAGCATCACTCTCCTAGATTGTCTAATAATTTCCGCTGGAGCTTGCGACGCAGCTTGCAAGCACAGCTCAGACCACCTAAAATTCAAGTGATTTATGCTCGTGTCATTTCTGGATGTGTTCTTACAAAAAAATCGTGAAGATGGAAATTGAAGCAAATCTTATGCTCTTGAAGGTGAGGTGAATAGTTTTTTAAAAAAAAAATTTTCCGATCTTAAATTTTCCAAAAATTGAAAAAATTTACGAAAATTACATTTTTGGTTGGTAATTATAAATAAAATATTAATATCGAGGTCAAAACATAGATAAACATAGAGGGCAAACTTCTAAAAATTATCATTTTTTCAGATTTGGAAAATTCAAAATGGCGGCTGCGCAAATTGGAAACAATTTTTTTTTTCAATCGCGTCTAAATGTATGAACATTTTTAAAAATTTTTTTACATAATTTTTTACCGAAAATAAAAATTTTTACATCTAGTTTTTTCTCATTTTGGCGTTGAAAAATTTATTAAAAATATCTTTTTACGTTATAAATATGTTTGTTTTTGAAAGACGAGTATTTTGAAAAAAAAATTTTCAGATGCGACTTTTACAAGCTGAGATAAACAAATTCAAAATCTGCTAGATAATGTCATAATATTCATTGAAATTTTCAAATTTTGATCACATCGCTAGGTTGTTGAATCCCAACTCAACTAAAACACAATTTTTCATTTTTCTACCGTTAATTGGTCCATTCAAAAGATAACAGTAATCCTAGCTCGCTCGGCCAAACGGTGCGGCGGCAGCTGCTTGGCGTTCTGGTGGGGGGTCAGCGCTCATTTTCTTCGAACGCCCAAAAGACCCTTACTAACATGACTGACGACGTACTTGTACCCGACGAATTATTGAACATTATTTCGTGTTCTTATACCACAGGGTGCTCTACCAGGTGTGGTTGTAAGAAAGTTGGCATACATTGTACGGTATTATGTAAAAATTGCGAAGGCAAAAACTGTTGTAACATCGAAATTGTGAGTACGGTATTTGACAATGACGAGGATGATAATGAATCTCTGAGTGATGAGCTAAGTTTTGATATGACTCAATTAGTTGATTATGAACTTGCAATTGATAGTAGCAATAATATCGATGATGATTTGTTTGCTAATGATAATGACGAAGAAAATTGTACAGAGCCATTTCCTCAGAGATCAAAAAGGGCGAGAATTTGTAGAAAATAGATGTAAATTTGTAAATAAATATTATTCTTAGTATCTACGTTTCGAATTATGTATAATATATATAATAAATGGATTTATAGATATAAATTATAAATATCATTGTACCTTATTTCTAGCAATGTGTAATGGTTGATAATAACCATACTATTAGCAAACCACAAATGCAAAATTTTTACAAAGAAAACCAAAACAAAAGCTTTAGCTCCGTTCAACTGCGAACGAGTGCTGACAACCCCACCACAACGCCAAGCAGCTGCCGCCGCACCGTTTGGCCAAGCGAGCTAGGATTACTATTCTCTTTTGAATGGACCAATTGACGGTAGAAAAATGGAAATTTGTGTTAAGTTGAGTTGGGATTCGACAACCTAGCGAAGTGATCAAAATTTGAAAAGTTTAATCAATATTATCTCAGAATCTAACAGATTTTGAATTTGTTTATCTCAACTTGTAAAAGTCGCATCTAAAAAAAATTTTTTTTAAATACTCGTCTTTCAAAGACACACATATTTATAACGTGAAGACACATTTTGAACAAATTTTTCAACGCCAAAATGAGAAAAAACTAGATGCAAAAATTTTTATTTTCGGTAAATGTTCTAAAAAGTTATGTAAAAAAATTTTTAAAAATTTGGTTTATGTTATTTATAAAAATATAACTTTCACTCTGTCGATTGCAACAAACCGTTTCTCAATATCGTTAATGTTCATAAATTTAGACGCGATTGAAAAAAAAAATTGTTTCCAATTTGCGCAGCCGCCATTTTGAATTTTCCAAATCTGAAAAAATGTAAATTTTTAGAAGTTTGCCCTCCATGTTTATCTATGTTTTGACCTCGATATTAATATTTTATTTATAATTACCAACCAAAAATATAATTTTCGTGAATTTTTTCAATTTTTGGAAAATTCAAGATCGGAAATTTTTTTTTAAAAAAACTATTAACGTCACCTTCAAGAGCATAAGATTTGCTTCAATTTTCATCTCCAAGATTTTTTTGTAAGAACACATCCAGAAATGACACGACCATAAATCACTTGAATTTTAGGTGGTCTGAGCTGTGCTTGCAAGCTGCGTCGCAAGCTCCAGCGGAAATTATTAGACAATCTAGGAGAGTGATACTGGGTCAATATATTTTCATTTAAAAATGAAAAATCAATTATGGAAAACTTTTGACTTTTATTTCCTTACTTTCCCGGACTATACGTCAATAAATTGCTGTAACGTCGAATTAGTAGTTCAGCATAACTACTAGTTATCAAAAATAGGCGTTGGAACATTAGATTACCACGGCGCATACGCAGTACAATTCTGAATTAGTTTCATCATGTGCTAGAATGAACCTATTATTAACCCTAGAGCCTCAAGTTTTTAGCATGCGCGCTGCTATTTAAACACTTTAGAGTCGCGATCCTATTTACCTTCAGTACTAATTGGTATTCGTGGGTGTCTAGTGCCTCAAATTATTTCAGTTGATAACTTGTAGTTGTCGAGCATAACGTAGTAACAGAAGAAGTACGTCCTTAATTCCCAAATTCTCCTTCCTTATCGCCGCTTCACTATAGCATTATACATGTGAACAAGTGAGACAGTTCTTGTAGCAAAGGCAATTTCGTCGGATCGGCGAGTCGTAGATTAATTAATACCAGTCGTTCAGAAGTGACACGAGATTTACAGATGACCGAAACATTTTCAGATTTATTAGTAATACAGAGTGTCCAAAATATCAATTTACACTAAAACAGCAGTCCACATCAGTCAACAAGTGAATGCATATTAAGAAAAGATTTAGACGAACCACAATTACCTACAGGAAATAAATGTGCAATGTTACTTTTATTGCCTTTTGGGATTTGTTAAAATACAAATTTAGAAGTGGTTCTGTTATTCTTAAATTGAAGGAGATATTTAAGAAATAAAGTAATTAATAATTTTATTCGAAAATCAGACCATAGCATTATGATTATTGCCTATAGAAATATAATTTTCATACAAAATGGTTGTGGTTTGTTCTAAATAATGTTAAAATGAATTATTCGAAAGAACTGATTTACTACATTATTTACCATTGATTTTAATATCTCTGAGTGCATTTTTAGTCATATCAGTCCAGAAACTTCCTGCCAAACGGAAACTACAGTTGTTACTAGAGGCGATTTTAAGTCAATTTAGCTCAAATTACCTTAATCCGAAAATGCTTCCTAAGGGAGCTACAGCCCTTCGAAGACGTCCTCATATGAGTTTTTTCAAATTACTCAATAATACCGTTACTTAATATATTCAGTCGTTTGCTGTAAATAAATTTTTTCCAGATCCATCACAATCGTGTCAGTTGAGGGGACCAATAGGTATTTTTATTAAAAAAAAATTATTTTCAAGTTTTTCATGTATCCGACACCAAATTTGGAAAATTCAAGATAATTTTCATAAAAAATGTTCCCTTCTTTCAAAACGATATCATGAGCCGTTTTCGAGAAAAATAAATTTGAAGTTTTTGTGTTTCTTACATAAAATCATGATGGATTATAATCTGTAATATCAAGTTGGCTTTGAAAAATCATTAAATTGTACAGATACTGTTTACAAAAGTTGTAAGTATTGAGTAGCTTACATTGTTTTGGTAATTTGAAATTAATTTTATTTCGTGAGGGTATAAAACAACAATCAACATTAGAAAAACAAAGTTAGAGATAATTACCAACAGAAATGAGAGAATTAATTTTACAACAGATGCTCTACATGACGACCGTTTGTCTCAATACACAAAGTAATTCTTTTCTCTAAAGATCGTCTAATTTTTGCAAAAATTCCTGCATTATTTCTAATTTCATTTCAAGCGTTTTGAATTCCTTGCCACAGCGGATTACGGGTTTCTATTGGAACAGCATAGACTGATGATTTTGAATAACCCCAAATACCAAAATCACAGGGGTTTGAATCTGGAGATCTTGGGGACCAATTAACTGGACCACCTCTTCCAATCCATTTATCGTAATAGTTATTGTCGAGATATTGACGAACCTCTCCACTAAAATGAGCTGGGCAGCCGTCGTGCATGAACCATAAATAATTTCGAATCATCAGGGGAACTTCATCTAATAAATCAAGTGAAACATTTGGTAGGAAATTAAGATATTCTTGTCCTGTTAAAAGGCTAAGAAGCTCTACGGGTCCCAGAAGCTGATTACCGATTACACTTATCCAAACATTTATACTAAATCTTTGCTGGTGCTTTATCTCTACTGTTGCATGAGGATTATCACCAATGTAGACATAATGATGTGTATTATGTAAATTAAAAATTCCGTCTCTGGTTATCATAGATTCATCGCAAAATAAAATATTAGAAAAGAAATTAGGATCCTGATTTTTTTTGTTCCGCAACCAGTTTGAAAAATGTATGCGGGCAGGGAAATCACCATCTACCGTGGCATGAACTTTTTGAAAATGGAAAGGATGAAGGTTTTCTTTATGAATAATGTTCCATATGGAAGACTTGGAAATGCCAGGATACATAGCAGCGAGGCTTCTAGTGCCAACCTCAGGATTATTTTCGATTTCAATCATATATCGTTTTCGTATTCCATTGTCACATCAAGTCGTCTACCAGTTTCAGTATTTTTAGCTACTACTGAGCCACTTTCTCTTAATCTTTGGTGTACGTTTGCCTTCTGTTTGGAAATTTTTCCGCACATCTTCGCACTGCTGCACGAGCGTTACATTGTACTTCCTCATAAACTAAATGCATATCAGCATATTCTTGATTCGAAAAATAATCCATTTTGATCAAATTAACTCTTATTTTTTACCTTTACAATAATAATAATAATAACTGTTTATAATCAAAATAATTTGACACATTGTCAGGTTTTGTTGATTTTTCAAAGCTACTTGATATTACAGATTATAATCTAACATGATTTTATGTAAGAAACACCATAAGTTAAAATTTATTTTTCTCGAAAACGGTTCATGATATCGATTTGAAAGAAGAGAAATTTTTTTATGAAAATTATCTTGAATTTTTCAAATTCAGTGTCGGATACGGAAACTTGAAAATAATTTTTTTTTAATAAAAATACCTGTTGGTCCCCCCAACTGACACGCTTATGATCGATCTGGAAAAAATTTATTTACAACAAACGACTGATTTGTAACTGTTTATTGATTGTACCAAGTTTGAATATTTTAAGTAACGGTATTTTTGAGTAATTTGAAGAAAACTCATATGAGGACGTTTTGTTCAAAGGGCTGTAGCTCCCTTATGAAGCATTTACGGATTAAGGTAATTTGAGCTAAATCGACTTAAAATCACCTCTAGTAACTGTAGTTTCCGTTTGGCAGTAGAGTTTCTGGACACCCTTTATAATTGAGAGTCTCTATATTTTGTGGTCAAAGTTTTAACTAATTTGACTGTTGCGCGTGCCCTTGTATTCTATCCTCGTTAAATTTCAGCCCTTATTTTAACCTTTTAGGGTAATATTGTTCATGTTCATCTCGGTGCAACAATTGAGCAGGATTAAAACGCTGGTTAACTACTCATTAACCAAAATATTCCATAAATCTCGTGTTGATAAGCACCCTACAAATTTACGCCAAACCTCTATAACTGACCGTTAGTAAACAAAATCTCATGTACCAGAAAGGTTTTATCACATTTCCGGTTGAACAATCAAAACGTTTGCAATTCTCATAGCTATCGCGTAATATATCAACGTTCATTATCCACATCCAGTTCAAAAATTTCTGTGTGTATGTGTTTCACACATGGAGAAGCCCAGAAAGTGCACTCCAATCAATTACAAAATGCAACCATGTGTACCTAACTCATAGAGAAGGATTACATTTCAATATGCTTTAATACTAAATAAAAGTGAACTATTTTGAAGACATGTCCCCTACAAAGATGTCAGAATAAATTATGTATAATTGGTAGACAATAAATCTCAATGCACACCATAAAAAATCTGTAACAGCAGCTTTGTTGTTCGTTTGCCTATGCAATCAACAATCATTTTGATTGGTAACTTTGAAATATTGCTATTTGTGATTTTTATCATGTGTCCAAGATTGGGAATTATTGATTCGTATATATTACGGTATTTTTAGAAATGTGTAAATTTTTGCAGATATTTGCTATTGTTTATACGTTCAAAGCATAAGTTTATTGTATGTATGTAGCATTGTTGAAAATTTAGAAAAATATCACGTTTCACATTATCTCATTGTAAAGTTTGTGAGAAATATTGTCATATTAAATTTGATTTTCTATGGTTGAAGGAGACGGGGTCTTTGAATGATGGATCGGTGTCAGAAGGCCTGTAATAAACATTTGAATAACATTTAAAAGTAACAGGTTTAAATAGGACGGTCTCACCTTTTGAACGTCGATTAATAGTAATTGAAATATCTATTGGATGTCCATTTTCGATAATACTGACCAATATGAAAGGTGTATTTCTTTTTAGTCCCACCAACCCACGTGTAAATACACCCCAGATTTCTATTTAACACGTTTGACAACGTGAAGAAGTCAGTAATCACTTAACTACGAAGCAGTCATCACTCAATCACGAAGCGGTCACATTTAGTTAAGCAGTTATCACATAGTTACGCAACCGATTACATTATTAACGAATTAGTTGGTTGAATAGTGAACCGGTTTTTTAAGTTGTGCAACAAAGTCGAAACTCAGGTTCTAAGTGTAATTCAAGTCGAAACACATCGTTTCAAACATATCGTTTCTTAGTTGCTATTCGAGACAAGTGCATACTCATAAGTCGAAACTCATCGTATGAAGGCCTTTGAATGAACCATTCGTGGTATATCAAGCCAGAAGTCTAAAACTCTTCCTGCTGTCCAGAAATTTAGTGTTTGTTTGGCAATACTTGTTGCGATGCCAATTGTAGGTTTTGGTCCGATAAAAACACGAGGGGCACCCTCTCTTGCTAGAGTGTCCGCCTTCCCATTACCATCCATACCAGTGTGGCCAGGGGTCCAGACCAGCGATACCCTGTTGCGTTTTGCTATTGAGGCATGTCTTTTCTAGCAGTCTAAAACCAATTTCGACGTTACACGATAAGAGCTAAGTGCTTTCAAAGCCGCTTGGCTGTCCGTGAAATTTTTTATTGATCTATACGTGTGGTTGGATTGCCCCAAACTGTCCGCATGAAGCAATGGCGTAAATTTTTACCTGAAATACGGTTGTATAGGATTCTAGAGAGGTTGAAATTTCTGTCCTAGGTCTGCGCCCATATACACCCTCACCAGAGCCTGAGGATGTCTTTCAACCATCGGTGTATCAACAGATGTCTGCTCTCAAGAGTTCATCCTTGCGGAGGACCAATTCATCTCTATTTGGAAATAGGGCGGTATAAGGCAGATTGTAGTTTTCTGTTGGATGGATTATATCAGATGTCATTCCCAGAACAGTATGACTTTCAGTGTCCGCTAGCATTATGCTTTGCTCTGTATAAGCCTGTTTTGTGCATTTAAAAATATGCACAATTCTGTATGCTGTCCATCTGGCTTCCTTTTCCAGAAGTATATGGACAGGAGGTAGATCCAGGAGGATTTTCATGGCTGCTGACTGTGTGGTACAGACAGCACCAGTAATAGCCATACAAGCCTGTCTCTGTATACCAGAGAGCTTTGCTTGGGCCGTTTTGTGTAAAGCTTTTGACCACCAAGTAATGGCGGTCTAACAATCATCACATATATCCAATGGATTTGTTTGGGACACAAGCCCCAAGATTTTCCACAGATCCTGCGACATGTCCACAAGGATAGTCTAGCCTTATGGATAACTTTATCAAGTGAGCGTTCCAGGTAAGTTTTTTTTATCTAGGATGATCCTCAAATATTTTACTTCCGCTGCAAATGGAATAACCTCACCATTATAGGAAAGTGGCGGAGGATCTACCAAATTCCTTCTCCTAGTGAAGGAAAATATAACAGTTTTACAAGGGTTCACAGACATCTGTTCTGTCGGGCACCAACGGTAGACATCGTCTAAAGTCTTTTAGAGGATATTATATGCAACCCGACTTGACATGGTCCTTGCCAGAATGAAAAGGTAGTCTGCATACGCTTGCAGTTCTAACTCTTTTTCTGCGAGAGTACCAAGCAGGTCATCCATCAATAGTGACCGGAGTAGGGGAGGTAGCACTCCACCCTGCCAGCCCCTGGAAAGCTTAGAGCTATTTTCTCTCTATATATAGTTTGCCAGCGAAATTACTAGCCAGCCAGCTATTTTGTTATTAAATGAGCGGTCGATTTGAAATTTGGGTGATTTGTATGGGTACATGGGGTGAACATTTCAGGTATTTAAACATCTAACTGTCATTTACGGTTCAATCGGTAACATAACGAACTTTGTCATTACGAAACGAAATCCATAAATGTTTGTTTTAAATTTGGATTCTAAGAAAAACTATGTTAAACATTCATCATATCCTTGACGATTCTTGAGTCGCACATTTTATCTTTTTTAACAAGATGTGAAAGTATATGCGAGAAATCCGATATTATTTTTCTACGTTATTTCGGGGGTATGATACGTATGTAGGTATGATAAGTACTAATAACATTCCTCCCGGTTCTACAAGAGGTGCTGTTAAATCTGACAGTCAGATGTTGATGACGTCAAATATTTATTTCAAGTGGAAGCCACATATTAAACCCCATATTCAAAATATTGCAAAGTGTTCTGGGTCTAAAGTTGCTATTTCCAGAGGTATTATGATGACATTTTCAATGTAGGGATTTTGATTATTATGATAATGAGAATTAATGTCTGAATAAGAATCATTTATAAGGTTGAAAGTTTCTGATTATGGGACTTAAGTTATTTTCATAATCAGCGTCTCAATATCAAATTTTACGGCTCTTCCGTTAGAATCGGAAGGAATGTTGTTAGTACTGGAACACACAAGGCCACTGAAAGAACAATGCAATATATTAAGGATATCTAGCATATCAGATTATTTTATTTCAAATTGATCAAATATGCGACTCAATTGACATTTCTTGGAATCGTCATAGCTAAAGATAAACTGATATATGTTTCAAGTTTTCAAGAATCTAAATATTGGCGGCTCCAAAATGGCGGACGAGATTTGTGATTATTGTCCAATTGTGGATCGAGGCTACGATTTTAGCCGGAGCTTGTCGAAATTCCACGGAAAAATTACTTTACTATAATGATGTTATATTAGAAATGCATAGATTAAGCAGTAGACTAAAAAGCATAAAATAAAATCATAAGAAAACTTTTTAAAAACAAACTTACATTCAAATATAAATGGAAAATCATTTTACATATTTTTGGTTGTGGTAAAAATAAAAAGTCAATTATTCATTAGTGGTTTGTTTGTTTTCAGAGCTGATTTCAAGTTTTATTTCGATGATATAGATGATAAGTAGCTCTAAATATGATAAACTATTTTATAAAATGAATAAGGTGTATCTCCCATTTGTAATGCAGTATGTGAATGTACGAGTACAATTATAGGTACTTACAAAGACATTTTCACGTTCTTCTCCACTGCACAAAAACCATGTTTCCAGCAAAGAAACTCGCACCATTATAGAATCAATCACCGGTAAGTGACAACTATTTCTTTTGATTGATACACTCCATCAAACACTCCCCTGAAATAAAAATCGTAAAATATTATCGTTGTTCAAACAAAATATCCAGAAAAATAGTTCATACTTGTATTTGGGTCATGAGAAATAAGCCCTCTTGTTCGTGCAGTGACGTCAACGCGCCCTGATTGGTGTTCCCAGTTACGTGATAATGAGTTATAAATAACGCAATTTAAATTAATTTTATTTATTTTAAGACGGTTAATAACGTTTTTAAAATGTTATTTTAGGTTTCTAAAGACAGTCTTTTACGTGTAAAATATAGCTTCACATGGATTTGTAACAACCGCCAACATCCCAATTACCGGAATTTGTGCTCCATTCTCATCTCTCAAAAATAAAGCAAATGTATTTAAAATTAGTGGAAGACACTTTGAACGCGATCTATACACAATAAACAGGACACATCGATTCTTAAAGAAATTCAAACCGACCTACTAATAATCTATCAAGGAAGCTACTCTGTGCGTGATCTCCATGCATTGGGGCTGCTCTATATACATATTGTGTATATCGGGGAATGCCACAACGGTACAAATGTATACGGACGCCACTTCAACCGCTATCGCGGTATATATATATATATATATATATATATATATATATATATATATATGTCATGTTAATTGACATATATGTATGATACATTTTCAACTAGATGCAGTATCGGCCGCAAAAGTTAAAGTATTTGATGAATAGTCTATATTTCCATGATGAATATTGTAGATAGAAAGATTGTATCCAAATTTGTACAAAAATTGACTAAGCTTCAACAGAATGGCATATATTTCCAAATAAGTGGCTAAGAATAAAGAGATCAGAAGATTGACGAAATCTATACTAACGGGCTTGAAATATCTGTGAACCGATAGACCTAATTAGCAATTTAGAATCAAATGAAGGAACACTGGATTAAATGTACAATAATTATGATTCTTACAGAACAAATCGTGGACAAATATGAGGAGAATTTCGAAGAGCCACCAAATCAAGAACTAAAGAAAGGGCGAAATGACGAAAAGAAAGAAAAGCAAAACATTAGTGAGAGTGAAAATGCTTAAGAAAGAGAAATAAACAGTATGCGCCAGATTACTAAGAAAACGGTCAAGAACAATACTAGGAATTGGTCGCCGAGACGTGTAATAACAGATGTTTTGTGGAGAAAATACCAGGAGGTTGAGAAATACGAATAATAATTCCTATATTCAAAAAGGAAACATAAACGAACATACAAATTAAGGATGCGTTACCTTCATTGAGCATAATTTCCAGATTTTATGAAAGAATACTAGGGCAAATATTTCGGACTAAAACTGAATCAAACATGCAGCATGTAAAAAGTATTTTCATTGAAGGAGGAAGTATACAAGAGCATATTTTCACTACAATTAAGTTCAAAAGCAAACCAATGGACAGTGGAAGAGATATTTTAATGGTATTTGTAGATAGGGGGAAGATATATGATGGTGTCAAGGAAATTAATTACATTATGTGTATAAAAAGCTTATTACATAAAACTTGACATAAATATAGAACGGGTACAAATAAGAGTCCCAAGTCTCTATTAAATGTAGTTATGAGTGGTATCATGATGAAGATAAAAGCAGAAATTAAGTCAGTCTACACCTGGAAAATAAATTTGACTGCAGAGTATTTTGAATAGTGTGTTGTTGTTGCTGATGCTGATGAACAGAACAGATAGTTAGATCGTGAAAAATATTTTTTTATATTGAAAAAATTATGAGTTTTTGAAAATGTTTGTATCATAAATACCCGTACTTACACTAACAACGATAATGAAGTTGAGATTGCCTCATATTCCAAAAATTAATCAAAATTCCGATTCGGTTTGACCTATAAAATTTTAATAGCGGCAGATAAGAGTACGATGTCTGATGTGGAACTGCAGGAAAATAGTTGTCATCTTTGAGGAGAGATATTCAAGCGAGTCCAGTTCCCTAATGCCTTCGGTGAATTCCTTATCGATTACCTAACATAAATTTACCACAGAATGTTCGAATTACGTCACTTGCAATGATAGAGCGTATGTGGAAATAGTTTTAATCAACAGATTAACTGAATACAGTAAATTGTTAACTCGTTGGTGGATAGATGAAGAATATCTAGAAATGTGACTATTTTAAAAATTCGAACAAATTAGTTCATCCATATCACAAAAATGGAAACAGTCATCAGAATCCGATCCTTGAAACTTTATATTTGAAATAGGGAAACGGCCTAATTGTATCGATAAAACGGATGAAAGCACGCAATTACCATAAAGATGGATACTACTACTGTCTGTTAACTAGCTCAACATTTTTATCACTTATAATTGCACAAGTGGTTTGTATTTTATCGGGTAAATTTGGGTTGTTTAATGAGAAACTATTTCCTAGCAATTTGACGAGAATAACTGTCAATTATTAGAAACACGACACCGAAGGTGGAGTGTTTTTAGGTTGACAGTTATTCGAGTCAATTTGCTAAAGGAAACAGTTTAGAATTTGAACAACACAAATTTACCCAATATCAATACAAACCTCGAGTGTAATTCGGCATGACAATTTAATGAATGAGAAATTTGGAAACATATCAATGCAAGGTGTAGAAGACTGTCTTCTACACCTTGTCATTTTGCATACATCGTTGCTCCATTTTTAAAATATAAAAAATGACCTGAGTGAATAATTTCACCCCATAAAAGAGGGGGTTTTTAGTTTCATTTTATTTATTATGTTTGTGAAAAGGTACATCTAACTATTGTGCCAGTGATGCCGATCCCCTTTCATTGTTTCCCTTTTTTAGAGGTATTTTTTACCATTGACGAAAGCTCCGATGATGGCATGTTTATTTGCCGAAAGCGCTTAGCTTAATTTTTTAATAAAATTTATTTACACACTTTCATCTTTTGAGAAAATACACCCATCAACCTTCTTCTACTTCTAAAATTCAAGTGTGTACATAGTCTTCAACAGTCTTCCATTAAAAAATTAATTTGTTTTTTTCCTTTATTTGGTTCACTGCGGTTATAAGTAACAACAAACCACGAGCTTCGGCTCGTACATCCGCCTACTCTCAGGTCCGTCAAGCTGCCCCCCCCCCCGGTTAGATTTTTTCTACCAAAATGCTAGCACACATAAAGGGCACCTAGCACAACCTAGCACAACAATTTTTATAGCTGGCACACCAACTGCTCACAATAAAAATGCTTTTGAATTCGGCTAGGGCCAGGTTAACGCTAGCCCCCTCCGGTTGGAATTTTGTTTCCAAAATGCTAGCACAGATAAAGGACACCTAGCACACCATTTTTTATAGCTAGCACACCAACAGCTTACAATAAAAATGCTCTTGAATGCGGGTGGGGCCAGGTTAACGCTACCTCCCCTGGTTGGAATTTTTTCGCCAAAATGCTAGCACAGATAAAGGACACCTAGCACAACCTAGCACACCATTTTTTATAGCTAGCACACCAACAGCTTACAATTAAAATGCTTTTGAATTCGGGTGGGGCCAGGTTAACACTAGCCCCCCCCGGGTTGGAATTTTTTCGCCAAAATGCTAGCACAGATAAAGGACACCTAGCACAACCTAGCACACCATTTTTTATAGCTAGCACACCAACAGCTTACAATTAAAATGCTTTTGAATTCGGGTGGGGCCAGGTTAGGTTAGGTTAATAAAAATGAATCACATTTGATAGTGTTTTTCAAGTTTAACAAATTGATATTCGAGGCAATAATAGCGAAGCTCAAAAATTTTACTTTGTTTTCACAAGGAGTCAGGTGACTTTTTTAAGGAAATTGTTTTTAAAATTAAGTAGATTAATTTTTAGGCAAAAATAAATTACTGCTGTTTTGAATATCTTTTCGGAGTTTACATATTTCTTTCCAAAAATGTAACACAACTATCTTGATATTCTTCCTGTGTAAAGTTTTTCAAAAGTTGCCTTTTGCATTTTTTTTTCGTAAATTTTGAAAATTGCTGGCTGTCTTGAGCTATTTGATTTATGGAGAAAATATGAAAAATATCAGATTCAACTTAAAAAAAAATAATTCAATATTTTAATATCGCCCATAACAGTAAGAAGAGATTTCAAAAAAACTGGGATAAGCACTAGTTGAATTGTCGTCTTTGAAAAGATCAATATCTTCTTTACTAGATTTCGGATTAGATTTGTAAGAGCAAGAGGGTTTGAGCTTGAGGTTCTTGTCTATGTTCACTCAGTTCAGCTTCAGAGGAATATGAAGCACCAACAGTTCTGTTATTGCCGAATGAGTAGAGGTGCGATTGCCATGATTTCCTCGTTTAAAATCATTAGCCACTGACTCTGGTTCTGCTAATGCTAGAGGTGTTTCCGTGACAGAAATACGGCTTCGGCTTCGATTGAAGCTGGACTCTTAATTCTAATGGTATGTTGTAGCAAACCGGTTAAATTTCGAATAAGCGATTTCAAAACCATTTGGTCGTATTGTATACGATCTATTTCTTTAGTATTATCATACATTTCTGTTATTGAAAAACTATTAATTCTTTGAACCAGGTGGCTTTTTAACACTTGTAGTCTTCTAGCAAAATATAATGTTGATTCGTTTATAACAGGATGGGCCATTAACAGGTCCTGCTCCAAACATTCTAGTGATCTCTTATCGCCAAAACATTGTTCTAATGCGTCTTTTAATAAATTCCAATTATCTAGTTCGGTTCTTCCAACCAACTAAAAGATTATCCCTTCCCACAATGTAGAACGAATTTCTCGTAAAATATAATTATTATTAACTATATTACCTCCATTACTAGTATCTATAAGAAATTGGCCATTCTCTATAAATTGTATGATAATTGAACTATGGCCTTTAAAAGGTAACAATAAATATACTGTTAATTTCAACATTTGAATGTTAATTTGTTCGTTATTATTAGCCATATTGTTTGAAATAATACTACTACAACTAACGTTTTCGTGTAAATTTAATGAATTATTGAAACTTGAAATCAATTCTTCAATATTTGTATCAAAATCGCTCATTAATAAATCGACAATTATATACACTGTGTTATTTATAAAATGCGACATAGGGTTTCCTATACAAAACTGTCAAACGCGAGCCAACTTTTTTATCAAATAGCGTTCCTGAAAAATAATAACAGATTTGAAAAGGTCGTTAAAAAATAAATAGAAAGAAACTTTTAATTTTCTTAAATTCGGTCTGGTTTAATAAGAAAATGCATAATTATGTTTTTAGAAGTCGTGCGCCATTTTTATAAAACTTTTGAATATTGAGGACCGGTGCCGACGTGGCCGAGTTGGTACTTGGTACGCCAAATTTAAAGTTGAACGTGAAGGGTCGCGGTTCGCTCCCGCATTGTGTCCGAAATGTTTTTTTCATAATTTTTGTCCAAAAAGAAATTTCAAGTAGAGATATTTAAAATGAGATAATTTTTTTACGTTCCACATTTATTTATTTAATTAAATGCTCAAATTGTTTCCCGTTTGCTGCTAAACAGTGTCCTAAACGATCATACAAGTTCCGCCGTACATTACTGATAACAGTTCTACTAATTTTCCGACATTCATTAATAATGATATTTTTCAATTCATCTTCTGTCTCCGGTTCATATTCTGCTACCTTATTTTTCAGGAAACCCCATGAAAAGAAATCGGGGGTGCTAAATCTAGAGATCTTGCCGGCCAATTTATTGTACCCCCTCGACCTATCCACGTATTTGGGAAAACAGGTATACCCGTACTGGAATGAGCCGAGCAATCATCATGTTGATACCATACTGAAACATTTCTAGGTGCGGCATTTGCAATTTGGGGTCCTATTTCATTTTGGAGAAGATTCAAATATTCTTGGCCATTAAAGTTATTACTTAGGAAGAAAGGACCAATTATTTTATCACAAAATATGCTGGCCCATACGTTTACTTTTTTCTTGTATTGGGTATGAGACACATTTATTTTATATGGATTCACTGTATCCCAATACTTTTGATTTTGTTTTTTAGTTTTCCCCTTTAAAACAAAACTAGACTCGTCGGTAAAACAGATGTATCTTAAAAAATTCCTATTTCGGTTGGCTTTGTCTATCATAATTTCGCAGAAAAATTGTCTATTAAAATAGTCTTGCTCAAAAAGTTCTTGCACATCATGAAGTTTGTAAGCTTTGAAGCCGTTTTTTCTTAGAACACTGTGTACTTTAAAAATAATAACATTCAAATCTCGTGCCACGCGTCTAATAGTGGTCCTAGGGTTTTCGACAAAAGCCAACAAAATGGACAGGTCAATCTCTATTAATGTTGTTCAATTTCTTCGTCGGTGTTCCGGTTTTAGGAACAACCTTGTTTCAAATTGTTCAATAATTTGATGTATCCTGTGATGCGATACATCAGTCTGACTATTGAAGATATTAGATGAGCTGGTCAGTGGACTAACGGGCTAAGCCTCTTGAAGGTGATATGGAAATAAACGTAAAAAAGGAATGAGCGAGTTTTTTAAAAATTTTATTTCAACTGTACGTAACATTTTCAATAAACATTTAATGTAGCCCAAATAAATAAAGTAAAAGCTAATGTTTTAATAAAAGTGTTTTTTTAAATTCTGAAAACTAAAGAAAAATTATGTGGTTTGGGCCACTAGTATATATAACAAAAAATTAAAAATCTCTCTCAACTGTGGCTTGGGCTCGTAACCGTACACACATCCACTTAGGTTTCTGACACTTCCTCCAAAACTTCGTCATCTAAAGCATTGTCAAGATCATTATCTACGACATCCTCACTGGTATTTAAATGATTATAAAATGAATGATGGATTTCCGGAATGTATAGAAACGGAGACCGTAAATCTTTCATTTTATTTTTTTCTATTTTTCGTCCTTCAGGACATAGCAACTCCAGTTCAATGTTCTGTAAATCTGTTCTAGTTTTTATATTTCCAACATTTACAGACATAAATGGTGCTATAAGGTCATCGTCCACGTTCGTATATTCATAAAATATTTTATAAGGGTGAGATATACATAACCCTATCCATTGAAATTTCAACCATTCTACTTGCCTTCTTTCAATTTTTATTTCGTTATCGTCTAGTTTTCTGCTCGTTATTAACTGTTCTAACTTTTTCGTGCATATAAAATCATTTTCGGTCATCTTAATTACCTGAAATTTAGGATGTTTCTTCGTCGCAGATGCTATGACTTTCACCCAATCATCAGGTATGTAAATATTTTCATGATATCGTTTTTCTCTTTCAATCAACCCAAAATCTCTATCGCACGGTAAGTATGAGTGACCGGACACTAAAAATTTCTGGTCAATTTGTTCAATATTATACTGGTTGGAACTTGTTACAAACTTACAAATGGCAGCAATTTTGATATTTCTATTCTGCCCCCACATTGATCACTATACATTATAACTTTTTTGGTGGTTACAAAATGATTAAAAAATGTAACAGACAGGAACCAATTTCAGGTGGCCCACGAGATGCTAATCCTTCATGCTATGTATACATGTATGCTTGATTGGTTGCCAAATTATGAATACCCAAGCAATATGTCCATAACTGACGTTTATAGTAAACAACACGTGTAGATAGATTTGGTGTGGGTAATGTTTTCATGAGGTCAAATGCAAATATTGTGGTATCATTGTCCAAAGTTTGGGCAAAAATCGTATCTTTCTTTAAACCAGACCGTGCAGATTCGACCTTTCTTAAATGAAGTTCCTTTTGAATTGCGACTTGGGTCTTTTCTATTTGTGTACCGTGCCGTAACTTAACGTTAAACGCATCACACTTTTTACAAGTGTCTGAATATGGCTGCCGAAAATGTAAATTAAATCTCTCAGTAAATATTTTACTAAATATGAACCTCGATACTACATTATTTCCCATTTCTTCCTTGTAAAGACTATACATGTTAGCAATACATAAGTCAGGTGAAAGATATTGGGCATTAGGACTATTTGTTCTTCTGTAGTGACTTCTATATAAGTAGGAAATTTCTTAATGAATGAAATCACACCATTCACCGCTTCTTCTTGTTACATGGCTGTTTTCCTCTTCTATCCAATCGAGCTGTAGTCTCAGTTGAATAACTACCTGGATTTTTAGATCTAACTGCCCGAGAAATTCTTCCGTCCGAGACTCCTAAACTTTTTTTAAAAAAAGTTTTACAAACGGTATCATCCACACCAGCTTTCGGTAGTAGGTATATGCGAGTATTCTGTCTTCTTGGTAAATCGGCCAGCGCTCTTCTGCTGTAGGTTCGTAATTTGAGTTCAACTTTCATGTTACCAAAAATAAAAGCTGTCTGTAAACTGAAATTTTCCAGTTCATAGAAGTTATCAAAAATAAGCTTCCTTTCTTCTAGTGTGAATAAACTATGACACTTTTTAGGGCATGTGCAATCACCATCATAAAACTTCTTTGCAGGAACAACCTGACCTCGTACAATTAAATACTCTTGACCTGCAGCTCTGGCTCTTTTTACTGTCTCTCTTCTCCATTCGGAACGATGTCGTAGTCGTTTTCTACTCAGCTTTCTTTTTTCTTTGAGAGACAAAACATCTTGAAGTTGACTAGGGCCAGGGATCACAGTAGGGTTGTCAATCGCTGTTTCATGTTCATGCAAATTATCAGGCGAAAAAAGCCCACGTTCTTCATCTGACGGAATGTATTCAGATCCCGAATCCTCAAACTCGGAGGGCTCTCCTACGCTGGAATCTGACATTTCGTTTCTGAAACAACAATAAGTCCAGTTACTATAAAAACAATGACCAGTTGACGCTCCGTATCATTTTCAATAGGCCACTCTGTATAACACAAGATTCAATATATTATTACTGGCTTTACATCGTACTCCCAAAATAATTAAATTAATTTTTGTGTTTTGGATCCGGTTAAATATCCGCAACGTAGCAGACAATATAAGAAATTTTTCCCAAAAGTAGTGTTGTGTTACCAGACTATAGTAAATCACTATCATCTTATAAACACAACGTCCAAGTCAAGAATGTCAACACAATAGTCATACCAGAATTTGTTTTAAAATAATCAATTATTGTTCGTTAATATTATTACCTAACCTAAGAAAACAACACAGGACTAAAATAAATCATAATGATGATATTATTATAATAGATACGATAGTATTTAGATTATGTTGTCTATAGGATAAAAAATACAAACCTCCCTCTTTTTTAGATGACACAACACAACAAAGTAACTGTACAATAATAATAGTCACAAGGATACAACTGCAGCAAAATAGAATATAAACATAACCACAAATCTTACCAAACGACCCACAAAGCTTGTTATATATCTTGTATTTTTACAAGTATTGTGGCCTAAGTGATTATAGGCCACTGTTATATTGACTAATTGTAAGAAACTACAGTGGCTCAAATGATATTGGGCCACTCTTTCATATAAAAATATTGTAATTATGTGAGAGGAATAACTACTGATTCTTTTCCCTCTACCGTATAATGTCAGTAATAAGGTTAGGCCACTATACTTTTGAAAGTTTACGTCCTTCGCCAATAAATGACAGTAGTAACCCAACTTTGTATATTTTGTGGGTTGGGCCACTATTTCCCTGAGCAGCTGAAATAAAAATTGTTTAATGACCGCCATAATTTGCACAGTTTCTTCACGAGTAAGCATTACCAAAAATATAAACAATACAATAAATTAAATAATGGGAAAACGCGAACAATTTTAAATGAAATTATAACTATTACAACAAATTAAAAATGATTAAAAAATGAATCAAAACTTAAAACAACAAATGAACTTACAAAAATATCGACAAACGAAACAATAAATTACTCACAAGTACTCTAAAATGACAAATCTAATCGCTTCAAAAATACTTATTCGGTCCTAAGGTTACACATTGTAAAGAATGAAATTGACATTATTTGGAAGGCTACTTACTAGATTTTGCTTTTTAATATTGATACTAAATTGCCTGAACTTTCCTTTAAATAAATAATTTTTTGAAACAAATACCTTTGCTTTATTTTAAAATTAATGTTTTTTAGATAAAAATTTCAAAATAAAATCTGAAAGCAAAAAATTTCGTCGTCACAGCGTAGGATCGAACCGTCATCCTCCACATTCAACTCTCAATTTTCGCGTACCAAATACCAACTCGGCCATCTCGGTTCCGGTTGTTTGTATTCGAAAGTGATATAAAAATGGCGTACGACTTGTAAAAATATAATTATGCATTTTCTTATCAAACTGGACCGCATTTAAGAAAATTTAAAGTGCACTTGAGTTTATTTTTTAACGACCGTTATTATTTTTCACGAACGCTATTTGGTAAAAAAATGAGGTTGCGTTTGACAGTTTTGTACAGGAAACCCTATGTCGCATTTTATAAATAACACAGTGTATGTATGTTCTATTAACTGATGTACTATAAATAAAAAGTAAAGTATATTTCTAACCGGGAAATATTTTACGAATCTTAAAATAAGGAAGGTGTAATAGGAAAACTCGGTACTTACTGGTACTTCTTGGAGTTCTCCCTACGTGATCCTGTTTGTCCCTGGATTGTGTAGGTTGTCGTCTAAGAGTTGAAACTCGCGTTTGGTCTTTTCTCAGAACCGGTCTCGATGCCGTGACTTCCCGAAAATACCGAACTACGACTGTATCCTACTGACTGCGCCAGTTAAGATACTTTGTTCTCTAAATATCTTTTAAAAAAGTATAATTTTAATTAGATAATAGAACTTTATTGCTTCAGAGTTACAAACAGAATGAATCCAAAATTTGAGAAAAATACAAAGTTAGTTTATAATTAAATGCTGACAATACGATATGCGATATGATATTATCATATAATATGCAAATTGACTATAACTAGCACCAATTAAATATCATTTCATTTGTTGATATTTATCTCTGAATGAATAATTTCTATTCAGTGTCAAGGGATTGAAAAAGTATAGTCAATAATACGGTCTTGCATTATGTATATAATTTGATAAATTTTACTTTTGGCAACATCTGAAAACGCTCCATTAGTTTCTCATTTAGAGATAAAGTAACGCATAATATTACGATAACCAAGTCGGGATAAATACCACAACATCCTCCAAATCTTTATTCTGTTTCTGGAGTTTGAAAACCGTATCCAACCTACTACATTTACATGAAAAGTTCCCTATGAATTTTTATGATACAGTATACCTGATACCGAAACATTTCAATTCCAAAACGGTAAAACACCTTCTTGATTCCATCGGGACGAAGATAGTTCTCCACTTTTCTGGGTCGTATGAATTTATGAGTTTTCCATACTCTAGTCTACACATTTTACTTCCTAACCTTTCGGAAATGTAGCACTTTCTTTTAGACGTTGGGAGTCATGGATCATGTTTTACGAGGTATATAGTAGATACTACTTACGAAACTTAATATGGACAACATGAGCGCATCAAAATTTTTCTCTAAATATATATTTTAAATAATATACAAACATTTAAAAATTCACAGACCGCTGAACCTCGCGATACTTTTTGTTCTGACTATACTGAATATCAAGAGGAAAAATTGTTTTGTTTGTTGACAATTATTCCAATACCTGAAGTAGCCTAGCAATGAGAAGCTTCGCATACTACGATCATTCAAATCTACCTTCCTTCAAAGTTTGTTATATTGATATAAAAAGAGTTTAAGCTTTTATTTCCTCATGGTTACTTAGTATATTCCATAACCAAATTGCTTTGAATTTGACTTTCATTTTGATTTAATTTTTCCTTGAAATCTTCCACTTTCTACAATCAATAATCAGAGATATTTGAAAAGAAAAAATAGTGAAGCAGAACACTAATAAGAACATTTATATTGGTTTGCATGGAATATCTAGTACTGAATCTCACAATATCCACTATTTCAATTCAGAATATAGAGATTTGAGGTGCAAATAATTGTCTTGGTGGAGAATTTCTGTTATTTGGAGTTGTTTCTTTGAAATCTCCTCGTCCAAAGTAAGCAGTTGGACTGTGTATATGCTATTGACCGTCTTGCCTTGTTAAGGACCGTAGATAGACAAAACCTCCAAACATATAAACGCCATGACTTTAATAGCACTCTGTTGCGCTTATGGTCGACTTGAGCAAGGCACATCGATTGTTCATTATGCAACGGTCACTTCGTCGAAGAGCTACTCAGGCGTGGGTTATATACTAGTAGAGACTCAAGGAGTTGGTCTTACCGGTTCTCGGGCAATCCTACTTATTATTACGTTACGAGACGGAAATATCTACCCCTTGAGTCTCTACTAGTATATAACCCACGCCTGAGTAGCTCTTCGACGTAGTGGCCGTTGTAATTTTGGAGCCCCACGTTGAGCGCCAAAAATTACAACGGCTACTTCGTCGAAGAGCTACTCAGGCGTGGGTTATATACTAGTAGAGACTCAAAGAGTAGGTCTTACTGGTTCTCGGGTAATCCTACTTATTTTCACGTTACGAGACGGAAAGATAAGTGGGCCCCATCCTGAGTCCTACTAGTCTATAAGTTACCTCACATCAACTAATCCCAGTCAACAAAACAAAAAGTTGGAAGGTTATATAAAAAATGAACAACGTTATTTAATATTTATTAATTAAAAATAATATAAAAAAAATTAGATACTGTGAGAAAATTGAAGTCTAAAAATGTTATTAAATTTTACAACTTGATTTATTATTTAAAAAAAACTAGAAACTGAAAGGAAATTGAAATTTCAAAATGTTATATGAAAGAAATTAGATTCTGAAGGAAAATTAAACATGGATTAAAAATTTAACAAAGAAAATATTAATTTACATGTGGTACTAAACTATTAAGTTAATTAATCCATGAACAGTAGTTGGAAATAATCGATAGTTCTTACGATTGTGGACGTTGTTATGGTTTAAATTCTCTGACAAGTTAATCGTGTTAAAAATTAAATATTTCATCAATACAGCATTATAGACTTTCAATTTTCTTTTAATGGAAGGGTAATAAATAAGTATTCTCAAATCTATTAACATTGAACTGTATTTCATAACAGAACTAAAAGCCGTAAACGTTATCGGTATAATACCTTTTACAACTATGGAATGACCATAATACGAAACACTGCGGAAACATTCATAGTTTATCTTACCGAACAATTTGTGATCTTCTATGACTTAAAACCATACTCAGGTTGTTTCCATATAAAAAGTAGTAGAGTTACCTTCTTCTAGTAATTTATTTTCCCATCCTGCTTTAGTATTTTTCATGGAAATTGTTTTCTTGGTAACCTTCCTTTGTTTTACTTGTCTTTGGTTTGTCATCATACAGTAACTATTGAACATCATTATATCTCTGATTATACATGGCCCTTGTTTTAATTTTAATCGGAAAAACTGGTGAAAACGCAGAGTCTGTACACTGTTTTAATTGCTGGATTTATATTAAAGAAATAAACTAGTCAGTGTACATAAATTGATGAAATATAGTTGTCTTACCTGGATGCTTATTAGTTCTCGCCATTTTCCTAAGAAAGTCCTGATTTCTTCTCTAATAATCTTGATATTTTTGTTATGCATTTGTTTTGGTTAAGGGTTATGTCATATAACTGTCAATTGAGATATACAACATCGACTTGAGCGTTCACACGATGCGTTCGATCGAAGTGTTCTCGATCTCTTTTATTTTGTGTGAGTAAGACAAGACTGAGAATAGTAAGGGAATACTTAACATTACGATGAGAAGAGCGAGACTAGAGATAAAACCCGCATAGAGAAATAAATATATTATTATTTGTCTATGGAATCCCATTACCCAGAACAATTTTGGAATTCCTTAACATTTGATTTTCGTTTATTCCAAATATATATCCATGTTATTTACCATAACTGAAGGAGTGTCTTTTTTCATTTACCATAGTTATATACCATAGTAATTGTCACGGATACTTTGCTAATTAGTCATCTTGAATGGTACTTTCACTTCACCTGTAAAAACAAAAATACCACTATTAAAGAAGTCAGGTATATATAAACTCAAATGTCCAGAATGTAATGCTGTCTATTTGGGTCAGACCCTTAGGAATTTTGAAATACGATACAGTGAGCACTTACGAGCATACAGATTGAAACAACCAGATAAATCCCACTACGCAAAACATCTACTTAACACCAATCATTCATTGACACCTAACACAAAACTAGAAGTACTGCATATTTGTGAAAAGAAACAAGAACTGGATTTCCTTGAAGAACTGGAAATTAGAAGACATTAAAGAAACCCACAATATGAATTTGTCAATGAACAGTTAAATCTAGGGAATTCTCCACTAATAAACTGTCTTCTTAAGTGATAATTGTAAAGATCAGCAGATATAGTTCTCCTGGTTTTCTATATCATTGCACAGTTATACTGATCTTAATTGGAAAAATGATATACAGGATATCACCATAGGGCTAATAATATCTAAGCTTCAATATTTGTAATATCACATCTTCTTCTTTTTTCTATAAACATATATTAAGCCAATCACAAGTTCGGTTACTTCTTGGTCTAGCCAAAAATATAACTACTAAACATCAGGTAGGCATAAAATGAAATGTAACTTCTGTCATTCTGACGATGATATTGATTTATCGAAACAATTGTCAATTTTTTAGAATTTTCAATAACTTGTATTATATTGTGGAATTAACTAGAGACCTTGAGTTTCATTTAAAAACACTAATATAATTTAATTATTTATAACTGTGATTAGAGCTTTAAAACTTTTACATTGTGAACTTTACTTCAGAAATTATTAGTAATATACACTACCCTTGACACCAGACTAGGCTACTTAATTCGTTTGCAAGGTACCTGCCTATTTGTTTTCCGCATTTTCCAAAAGTAGTAAAATTCGGTGGCGCCTGGAATTAAATAGAGACTTTAAGGAAACCGAGGGAATTTACACCCACTCCTGAGAGTATTACCTATCGCTTTGAATCTTTACATTATTAAGTTGGGCATTCCAGCGACTTAGGTCTTATACAAAAGCACACTTAAAGGTAGGTTAATTGTTGCATCAAGGTCGAGTAACAACGTTAGTACTTGCCTTGTTTTTTTTCTTCTCCAACGAAGATTTTGATGACGTCCAAAGAAATCGGGAACCAATCAGCTGGCTGCGTCAAGTTAAGTCGGTTTTGAGTAGAGCCGTGGTCCCAGCCGGTAGAGTTCAACTGGTAGAATTTCGGCCGGTGAAAAGGCTTAGGTCGGTACGAAGGCTTAGACCTGTAAAATAAATTTTAGTCCGGCAAGGAAAAGTGCTAGAAAAGACACTTGAATCAGATATAGTTCCTGAATTCAGTAAAATGCAGGATATCTGGAGATTGAAATTACAGTAGGTACAAGTAACATAAGTACAAAATTATGAAACGATAACAGCGTGGTTCATATATCCTGTATTTTACAATATTTCAAGAAAATTTATTTATTTTAGAAGTAAGCAGCACAATAAAAATCATAAGAAAAGTTACTAATTCATTTAATTTTATTTTAATGGCTTTCCAACGTAGAATTCCATTGGTGTAAAAAAATATAATGGACCAGAACAACGTGGCTCATGTTTCCTGTATCAATATTTAAATAGAGATTTTAAAAATAAAAGCACAATAGAATCATAAGAAAAATTACTATTTCATATAGTTTTAATTTAACATTTCTTTAACGTAAAATACCATTGTTATAAAAAAACATATAAAGAACCAGAACAAAATATATAGAACGAAATCGACATATTATATCTCTGGTACTGGATGTTTTGAAGAAAAATTAATTTGAAACTATTAAGTGCAATGTAAGAAATAATTAGCGAAGAAATACTATACATTTTGAGCGAAACTACTCACCATTCATATGAATGCACTTCGATACGGTAGGATGACAAAACTCAACAATAAGTGTATTTCGTTAGAGAAATAAGGGCAGAACCTCAGCGCGCATTGTCTTAAATATCCTAATGAAAACGAACTCATCCGAAAACTTAAAATTCGACAACCATCGACAAGAAGTATTATTCGAACGAAATTCACTGATACCTATTCAATTCTTGCATGTGATGGTGAATCCAAGTCTCATACATCGTTATCAAAATAGAAAGTTTTTTTCTGTTCAACTGAAACAGCTCCAAACTGCTATCAGAATCATCAACTGTTTTTTGTATATTGCTTTCTACTGGACAGATGTTCATGCAAAATAAAATCTGGACATGCTTTTGATATACTCATGATGTCAGTTATCTCCTGTAACTTCAATTCAAAGTTTCTCACACGACTTTTAATAATTCCTAATGTTTTCCAATATAACTACCTTTTTTTTGACACAACATCGGTATTTAGTTGTTGTTTATTTGAATTCGTTGACAAATCAATTATCAGGATCCGAGATTAAGATCGCAGCGCTACCTAACTGTCATGTCAAAACTACTGTAGTTGTGTAAAATTGTTTCTTTACCTTCTTTGAGTGCCGTCTGCTAGAGGAGATTCGCGACAACATCTGCAAAACTATTTCTATTTTCAGCTGTTCTTATTAAGGTCGGCAAGCTCATGTTTGTCCATTGCCTAATATTTCGCAGCCAGGAAATTTGTCTTCTACCTGGCCCTCGCCTACCTTCGAACTTCCCTTTCATTATGAGTTGCAGAAGTATGTATTTAGGATTTCGTAAAATATGTTCTAGGTAAGCGGTTTTGCGTCTTTTAATAGATATTATTAACTCTCGATCTCTTTGCATTCGCCTCAAAACTTCTTCATTGCGGATTCTGTCAGTTCATGGAATTTTCAGCATTCTGCGAAATACCCACATTTCAAAGGCCTCTAAGCGTCTCATAGAGCTAACTTTCAGTGTCTAGGCCTCCATTCCGTAAAGTAAAGTACTGAAGACATAACACTTTGCCATTCGGTACCTCAATTCTAGACTTTGGTCTCGAGATGACAAGAAGGATCTCAATTTAACAAAAATGGACCTGGCTTGTTTTATTCTTGCGCGTATTTTCCGAATCCAAGGAATCGTTTACCGGAGAGCCCAAATATTTAAACTTAGATATCTTTTCGATTGTTTGGTTGTATATTAAGGTATGGCATGGAATATTTGGACTTCTTGATATTACCATTGTTTTGGTCTTTTTTGTGTTGATGCGCAGTCCCTATATGTCTCCTGCTACGTCGAGTTTATTAAGCAATGCTTGCAAACTTCTGAATCCAAGGAATCGTTTACCAGACAGCCCAAATATTTAAACTTTTCGATTGTTTCGATGTATATTAAGATATTGCATAGAATATTTGGACTTCTTGATATTACCATTGTTTTGGTCTTTTTTGTGTTGATGCGCAGTTCCCACATGTCTCCTGCTTTGACGAGTTTATTAAGCAATGCTTGAAAATTGTCCTGGCTGTCAGCTATGATCACTGTATCGTCGGCATACCTAATATTGTTTATTGCTTCTCCGTTGACTTTGATTCCTTTGGCGGTACATTTAAGTGTGCTATCAAAAATAAAATTTGAATAAAGATTAAATAGCAACGGTGAAAGGACGCAACTCTGCCTAACGCCTTTCTCTTATTTAATAGGATCCGTACGTCCCACAGTTGTTTCCATAGTTGTCGTCTGATTTCAGTATAGCTCCCTTAAAATGTTGATGTCATTTTGATCTAGACCCTTCTTACTGAGATATTCAATTAAATGCTTACGGTTAATTCGGTCGAAAGGTTTTTCATACTCGATAAAGCACAAAAACACGTCCTTTCGTTGGTCTCTGCATTTTTGCATCAGAACATTGAAGCCAAACAAGGCTTCTCTTGTGCCCTTGCCGTCTTTAATTCCAAACTGCTCGTCTCCTAAATCGATTTCACATTTTTTATAAATACGATTATGCATTATCTCAAGAAAAAAATTTAACATACTGCACATCAAGCTGAATAACCTATAATCATTGCACCTCTTGGTATTTCTGGTTTTGGGTAAAGGAATAAATATGGAATGCAGCCACTCTTTTGGGAATTTTACTATACGGTTTCTCTCATTGAAAAGTGTTTTCAATAAAATTAGGTTTTCGTAGTGTATCAGCTTTATAAACTCTGTGTTTATTTCCTCCGGTCTAGGTGACTTGCCACTCTTGGATATTTTAATAGCATTCATAATCTCGGACTTTAGAATATTGGGGCTGGTATCGCTTGTTGAGGTGATGTTGGGTTCTTCTCGATCTTCTTGAAATACATCTTCAATATACGACTTCCATTCCGCCAGTACATCTGTTTTCTGCGTGAGTATATCGTTGTTGCGGTCTACCAAGACAGTAGCTTTACTGTTTCTTTATTCCACAGAGTTGTTTTACTCTTTTGTGAAGTGTTGCGTCATCATGTTTTTGTTGGAGTTCTTCGATTTCAGTGCACATATCTTTCATCCACTTCTCTTTAGCCAGTTTTATTTCTTTCTTAATTCCTTTGTGTATGTGTATTTCATGTTGTCTTTTCCCTTATAACCTCTTCTCTCATTCATCATTTTAAGTATTTTTGATGTCATCCAAGCTTTCTTTGGTTGGTCTTTTGGGTCTATTAGGGTGTTTTGAGCACTGTTGATAGCATATTTCATTTTAGTCCATAGCTCTTCGATGTTGGGTTGACCTGACTGGCTAATGTGATTTCTAATTTCTTTCAGGTTTTCATTTAGTGTTGAACTGACTCGTACTTTGGTATCCTCTACCTTTAGTGCATCTATTTTTGTTTTTCTATTTTCCTTCGCTTTTTCTATTTTCTTTGGGCGGATTTTGAATTTGCTTAGTAGTAGCACGTGGTCAGTGGAAACATCTGCACCAGGGTAGGTTTTCACTGATTTAATACCATTCCTATATCTTTTCTGGATCAATATGTAGTCTGTTTTCTAATTATTTTGCTTGGACTATCCTGTGGTGACTTTCAAGTATAAAGCCTCCGTGGCGGGAGCCTGAACCAAGTATTGGTGATGACTAAGTCATGTTCTTGGCACAATTCAACAAGTTGGTCTCCCCGGCCATTTCTAATTCCTATGCCAAATCCATCTACGATTTCTTCTACTCTACCTTCTCCGACTTTTGCGTTGAAGTCCCCCGTAATAAAGGTTATTTCATTTTCCCTAGTACATCCGATAAGCTCTTTAAGTTGTCTATAAAATATTTCTATTTCTGCGTCAGGTTTTTCTGCAGTTGGAGCATATACTTGAATAATATTGAGATTGATGTGAGTTCTATGGAATTGTAATTGTAGCATTCTATCGTTATAAGGTACAAAACTAATATTACATAACACCAAACAATTAACATTACCTTATATCTCGTTTTATTAAGAAGAATTAGGAATATAAATTTGAAATAACTTATTATTTTTCCCAATTTTTACTGAACTATAAGTATATTTTGAGATAGAAATTTTTTCGAACGCAACAGGTGTACACCATAGATAAGCACCACTCGCTCTTTAGTTGGTAGGGTGACATCAAGAAAGAGAGTATTGCTTTTCTCACGAATTTCGGTAAGATACATATTTATTATATAGCAATTATATTTTTAGTTAAAAGTTAAATATTTACAATGTGGCGACTTTAGGAAATATCGAGTTCGGTTAAAAATATTGTGTGTAGCTACAACGAAAATTTATATAATTGTGATCAAAGTGGAAATAGGGTTCGACGTCATTTATATTTGGAAACACAGAAGATATGTTTCTATGTGTATAAGAATCTACGGGAAAAATTTGATTTCCATGAAGAAACAAAATTAATGCAAGCAGTATCTGATTTAACAGAAGTTCCCCTGTCAACTATACGTAAAATTGCCAAGAATGGGCATACGAACGGAAGAAGCGATGTGGTAAGGGATTTATGAATCCTTTAGATGTGTCTGTAATAAAATTATTAAAAACCATCATATATGACTGTCACAAAAGTAATGAGTTACCAACGATTGAAATAATGAGAAATCAGTTTTACAAACGTCGGCCGTAATGTGAATGTCTGTAAGAAAACTATTGAGAACTGGATTAAAAAATTGGGATTCAAATTCAAAACGTTTAAAAAACGCCAAACAGTCATGGAAAGCAAAAGAATAGTGGATATGCGGTATATATACTTGGAACAAGTAGGTAACTAAGTATAGAGAAGAAAACCGGCCAATTGTCTATTTGGACGAAACTGGACTTGGACTGATTGGTGAAAAATATGTATGCCAACAATGCCTGCAAACAAAGGATTATTATTGTGCATTGCGGTGGAAATGAAGGATGGGTTCCAAATGCCTTAAAAATATGTGGAAAAAAATGAAACATTGCAACGTTGACTATCATAAGAACATGGTTTGAATTCACATTGATCCCAAACTTAGAGCCAAATAGTGTTGTACTTCTTGACAACGCTTCTTATCATTCAAGACAGCTCAATCAAATACCAAATAAAAGCTACAAGAAGACCAAACTACAAATTTTTTTAATGGATAATAATTTGTACTTTGAAGATTCTTATACAAAACAACAACTGATTGAAGTTTTACACACAAAGAAATTTAAGAAATTATACGCCGTAGAGAATATTGCTGAACAGCGTCCATACTCTATAGTAAGGGGGGTAGATGGGTAAAAATAAAAAAATAAAACAATGTCGCTTGAGCTCAGGCGCATGCGCAAAATCTATGTAATCACCGGTATGTGGAGTAATATTTTAATTGATTAGAGAAGAAATCCGTAGCATTAATTAACGCTTAACAATTAATAAAAGTATACACCCTAAATCGCAGAAATAATTAGACACCTATATGTTTATTTCTTAGAATTAAGAGTTTCTTTTGATAGTTTAGTTTAATCAAATAAAGAATTGACCGTACTATGCTTGGTAATAAAAGAAAATAATGAAAACTTGCGTAAGGATGATCCCTGACAAAGTACGCTACTGATTCCTCGTGTTCAACTACCAATCTTTGGAACACCACTCCAAATAGTAAGAACTAGGTATGCCAAGAGAAACAGCCCCTTACATGAACCCCTTATGCACGGGGTTACTTGTGTTAGACAATCTAAAGTGACTCCAATTACCAGGTCTGATGTAACTGACAGACACTACTATACTTCAAAGACCGTTCGCTCCTTTAGAGAATCTATTATGAACAGTTCTGATCAAAATGGTGGTTGAAAAAGTAGATATCCAAAATCCCTTAAAACAGGTTTATAAGTCTGACACGCCAAAAATATACAATTTATCGAAAACTACGATGGTCAGACTTATCAAAGTGGTTTCAAAATAATTTCCACGAATGGATGATTCTTCAAAATCAAAAGTTTAAAACCACAACGGGTGTTAAGCACCATCTACTCCCAGACTACCATTGAGAATGCGTCACGGATGGGTGTCTTCTGCCCTCACGCGAAAGATTTGGTAGGTACTGCCTAGTATTATGCTTCGAGGTAGCTACAAGCGAGCTTCCAGTTTTAGTAGATCGATTCTACTAATTAGGTACCTTGGCCCAAGGTGGCATTGGATGTGCCAAATTTAATATTAGCATATAAGAATAAAGGTCAGATAGGTCATACGGAATATCCCAAGAGAATTCTTTTACGGAAATATCAGTTCTTACGTAGTAAGTATAGGAAAAATAAATAAATGATAATAATTAAATTACAATATTCATAACAATTGAGGATAATTTAATATTTGTTACCAAAGAAAGGTCTCTATTAAAAATAAACCGTTGCAGCTTCCTCCTTATTTTTGTATTTTCAATCCCATCGAGTTAATTTGGTCACAATTAAAACAGAGATTAAAAGAATATTAATGGAGAAAATAAATTTATTATTGAATCACAAGACGATAGTGAAGCAGATGATATGGGAGAAGGATTAATAGAATTTTTGGAAAAAGAAAATTAATTAAATTTAATATATTTTTCATGTTATTTATATAGTAGTGACAAACAGGATTTAGACATAATATTTATTTTTAAAGAATTGTTTAATTCATTGTTATAAAATTTCTTTTTTTTGTTATTTTTCATGGAATGGCTCAGTTCACGTCTGGTAACCCTATTAAACCGAACGCTCTTCCAACAATTACGTAACATCAAATACAATTTAGGTATTGGTAAAAGTAAACAAAATATTAATACTTTTCAGAATTTAGCTCCCCAACATAACTTTAAGGGGATATACGATTACATTTCTACACTATATGTTTTGCGCCAACTATATCTAAAATTCAATTAGTTACAAAATGACTAGATGAAGAGGAGATTTGGTCTTGGCTACGAAAAAGCTATGATTTATACGATCATCATCTTACGTGTCAGTTCCTTGCAGAATTAACAATGTGTCTGTTGGAGTTGAATTTAAGAGTTAAGTGATGTGAGTTCAAAATACATATTCAGTTTTCAATATTTTCCAAGAAAAATATTATCAATAATTTGTCTTGGACGCAAAAAAGCAACACATTATACAGATATCTGCGTTTTCCTTACATTTTGTCACACAATTCACCAAATGTCTGTGAAAATTGAAAAGAATATAAACTTTCTCGTGAGAATCAAAATATTGTTGATATTTTCGTTTTTGAGGCTAAGCTACAAATTACAGAGATATTTGTGAGATCATAACGTTTTTCATAGAATTAATAAAATATACGTTCATGCTTATCTATTGTTGGATGGTTTTGAATGGACAAATTATATCGACGTCCTTTCAATTATTAGTTCTTTTATAGATTCCACAAAATTGAAAAAAAAAATTCGCTGGTTCCTGCTTCCTACCTTAGCATGTTAGCAATCCGCCACTGCTTATCCTCGGGCATTCTACACATATATCTCACCTCGGACTCGATTTCTCCTTCAATGAATTTTTATGTAAATTGACACATAAAGATGATCGTAAAGTGTAAAGATGGATGATATATTTCACATCTCGTATCCACATCACCCCGTCAGAATTAGACGTTTTTCGGTTTTTGGTATTCAAATCGAGTTTACGCATAACTTTATATTCCAGTGCAACCACAACCTAAAATAAGAGAGATCAGAGAATCATTCCTTTTTTAGTTAGTTATGATATCACTGGAGGCTTGAATACATTTTTATAATAATTGATTCAGATATTAGCTATTATACTAAGTAGATAAATATAGATCGGTGAGAAATGAAAAGTACAGAAACTTCATTAAACTCAACTTACAAAGGCGGTTCATATGTACAAAGCGAACCACACTTAATTTTAGTTTGCTATTAGGTCGGATCAGTTAGATTTATTCAATGACATAGAAAAAGAATAGACCCAGCATCTTAATCATAATATTGGGATTGTTATGAAACCATTATTAAATTCTCAAACAATGTGCAAGAAAATGACAATACATTCATTTTCCTACTTTGGCAATGGTATGTAAATGGAGTCATAAAATGTTCAGTAGTGTACTACTCTAATTATTTTTGAGGAGATTATTAATAAGAAATAGATGAGCGATTGAAATTCTGTAGACTCAATCAATTACAGTACTGTGCCGAATTGGAAATAATTGAATTTAGAACAAATATTGAATTTTGAATTTAATTAATTCATAGAATATATGAAAAAATAAGGATTTTAAGTGATAATTGAACCTTAGAAAGAATTTCATTCAATTTTCAAATAATAACAAAATAACAATATATAAGAAACAAATTAAATTATCGAACTATGAATTTTTATAAACCGCGTTAAACTATATAGGAATAATTGCGTATAATGTTTCCTATTGACTAATAAAACATTTTACCTATGACCACCTCTGTAAGTAGTCAAAAACATACAGTCTACAATCAATGTAAGACGTCTATTACGCACGGTAAAACAAAACGCACGGTTGTAAAGTAAATCGCACGGCTTCCATAGCAACTGTCAATAGACGTAGCCATTTTATTCAAAATGTATTACTCAGATATTTGACGTTGAATTCTATTCTATATATAAATGGTAGATATCATTTATTAGATATGAGATTGCATTTAATACTAAGAGTTATTTGGAATTATACGATATTTGGTTCCGTTTCATTCAATCCGCATTTTTTAGCTGTTTGAATGTATCTCATATTAGTAAACAATAGTATATTATACACCAAGCGACTAAAGTGGCCCATTTAATCCCGCGGCTGGTGTTTGATTCCTGAGGGAACTAATCCACCTAAGGAATTAATGTCACTTCAGTCGAGAGGTGTATACGCTATTTTATGCACTTCCGGTAATTCTACATACATTTTTAATAAAAATGAATACTACTTAGGACGGACTTTTACAAAACTTGGCTGGGCATCGAGGATGTACGTTTTTACTTGTACTTTAAATACCTTAATGAGATTATAAACACAAGTACAAGTGGGTCGTAGGTAAAGTATAGTACGTAACTCGTGTTGTAACGCATTTTACGCACTCACGGAATTACGCACTCGCCACTATGCGGCTTCGTGCGTCACTTTTCCGTTCGTGCGTAAAATGCTTCTTACAACACACGTTACGTTATATACTATTATTTTAGAACACAACTACTTGTTGTCAATACCATTTACAGACTTTCAATCAATTTTGATAGAAACTTGCTTAGCACGCACTTTTGTTATCAATACCACAATTATAAAACATTCACTACTCATTTCTAAACAGAGTAGTTTTAGTAAATATTGAACTACTCCTATATTTCTTTAGCCATCAGCTGACATCATACCATTTTGACAAAGTAGTTAAATGTGGCAGGCTCTTATTGAATGTATCCTTAACAAAACTGCATGCTCTCCGTGAATAGAACGCTAGTGCCAGAGCAAAAGATCTCAACTCTACGCAGGTCCTGAAGCTGATGTCTACTGAATAATATTTTTAAATACTTTGTGAAATATACTATAGATAAAATCTGAGACATATAAGCTTCAAATGAAATGCACTCACCTCTTGTGGATAAAATTTATTCAGAAGCATCCCTCGTATTAAAAAATAATTGTTACCAGTATGTTTGATTCTGATCCATCAGAGACCAATGCTTTTTCCTTAAGGTACTCCAGCAATGATTTTAGAGTTACAATTTTACCGTTGAGTCTTCAGGCAGACTACTTCCAACATTGGCTTAGCACAACTATTGCTTTGTTGAATACGTTGATCTGTAATAATGTGTTGTATCTATGCTTGTGTAGTAGAACATGGCAGGGTAAGACCAAAAGTTTCACGATGATTCCATAAAATAATTTGAATGCGGACTCACCCCAATCGGGATTAGAGGGTGAAAATAAACCATCTAGACAAATATCACTTGAATTTATTTACACACTAAATAACACTTAAAATATACTGATACGTGGCCTGTAAACTATTGGGAATGGTCAAGTTCAACTCGTACCAATAATATACATTGTCATTCATTAGTTACGATAAACAGAATAAAATGTAATGTTTTGGTCTAGATGTTTACAATCCTTATTTATGACAAATATATTGGTATATTGTTTTTAAATACGTGTTGCGAAGAGTTGAATTATAAATTATTATTACTAAAATATGTTATGTTTATGAATAATATTATAAATGTTGAACAAATGTTTGATGTGTATCAACATTGACAAGGTCCGAGTTCATATCAGTTCGTACGAATCATTTTGGACCTTAGGGGTTATTAACCATCACAATATTTTAGACGTACAAATAATTTCTTGTTCAGTTTCCGAAGCAGTCAGTGTGGCTAAAGACAGAAGGATCATGTGTACCATTTGCACTGGATTCTTTGTTGACTCACAATATTCTAATGTGTATTTCTTAAACAAATAATGAGTATTATAAATCTTTGATACGATTTATACCTGGAGGATACTAAAACGAATGCTCGAGATGAAACTAGTGGAGTTGCACCAGGTTTAATATATTTTACACCATTTGCTTTAACACAGATTTCACTTGGAGCTAAATGAGAAGAGCATGTTAAAGAATCCAATGGACCTATATCATCTTTTTCAACACCAATCAATGAGAACCAATTTTTTATATGCTGATCATTTGTGGAAAATCTGTAATACATATTGTTGTAAATCCACTAATTATATGAAAAAGGGTAGATGAAATTATATAACACAATTACTTATTAGTGTTTTTAAATGAAACTCGAGGTCTCTAGTTAATTCCACAATATAATACAAGTTATTGAAAATTCTAAAAAATTGACAATTGTTTCGATAAATCAATATCATCGTCAGAATGACAGAAGTTACATTTCATTTTATGCCTACCTGATGTTTAGTAGTTATTTTTGGCTAGACCAAGAAGTAACCTAACTTATGATTGGCTTAATATATGTTTTTAGAAAAAAGAAGAAGATGTGATATTACAAATATTGAAGCTTAGATATTATTAGCCCTATGGTGATATCCTGGATATTATTTTTCCAATTAAGATCAGTATAACTGTGCAATGATATAGAAAACCAGGAAAACTATATCTGCTGATCTTTACAATTATCACTTAAGAAGACAGTTTATTAGTGGAGAATTCCCTAGATTTAACTGTTCATTGACAACTTCATATTGTAGGTTTCTTAAATGTCTTCTAATTTCCAGTTCTTCAAGGAAATCCAGTTCTTGTTTCTTTTCACAAATATGCAGTACTTCTAGTTCTGTGTTAGGTGTCAATCAATGATTGGTGCTTCAATATTTGTAATATCACATCTTCTTCTTTTTTTATAAACATATATTAAGCCAATCACAAGTTATGTTACTTCTTGGTCTAGCCAAAAATAACTACTAAACATCAGGTAGGCATAAAATGAAATGTAACTTCTGTCATTCTGACGATGATATTGATTTATCGAAACAATTGTCAATTTTTTAGAATTTTCAATAACTTGTATTATATTGTGGAATTAACTAGAGATCTTGAGTTTCATTTAAAAACACTAATATGAGCATATTCCACGAAGTAAGGGTCGAGACAGTCAATTTCATTAAAAAATCTTCGAGAGAAGATTTGACCCGACTCTACCAGAAGTTACTACAAAAACGTTACAAAGCATCACAAAACATTTGGTTTAACCAAAAATGCCTTAGAAAAAAGGTAATACCAAATTATGTGAATATAAAATGTCACACTAAAACACCACAAGCACAAAAAGCTATAAAATGTGCTCAACGAGTTTGGATAAAATCAGAATGTAAGAAATGGTTCAAAGTTAGAGACTCCTTAGACAACTACATAAAAGTTGTACATTCAGAACTCACATTCCAATTACATCCAGTAGAATTTGACTGTTTGGATGACAAAATTAGAGAAAATGTCAGCACGATGAAGCATATGAAATTTAAAAAACAAGAAAAGAAGCTACAGAATCTTGAACACACACAACATAAAATTCAATACTCAAAACATCATGAAACTGTAAGTACCTACATACCAACACACTTTGCACCACGATTTGAAAACCTTTCAGACACTAATTTTACAAATAGTGAAATAGAATTTTTAAATAAAGGTTTAAAGTACAGCATACCACCTAAATTTACGAATAATATTAAACAAATTATAGCTACAGAGTCAGAAATAGCTTTAAAATCTAATTCAAATAATTTTCTTTATGAGAAATTAAAAATTGCCAATTTAATCAAAAATATTGAACCTTCAAAAGTTAAACGTCAAACAAAAAATGACATTTCAGTTTTAAACGCAATAAAAAAGAAGATAGAGAATAATAACCTAACAGTTACAAAATCTGATAAGGGGAACGCTACTGTCATTTTGACCACTGAAAATTACAATTCCAAAGTATATAACTTTATAGAATCCAGCGATGTAAAAGTTCTTAAAGCAGACCCAACAAAGAAGTTTTCTAATAATGTAAGGGATATTGTTAATAATTCAAATTATCTTTTAAATGATTACGAAAAGAGGTCTATCATACATAAGAATCCTCATTGTCCACAATTATATGGAACAGGTAAATTACATAAAATAACGAAACCAATTAGACCTGTAGTCTCTTATGTTAATGCTCCTAATATATTGGCAAAGAAGCTCAACAATATACTCAATACTTACGGATATGAATCTCAGTACTCAATTAGAAATTCAATAGAACTAATCAAAAAGTTGAAAGCAATCCACTTATAAGATAACTATAAACTCATATCGTTCGATGTAACTAACATGTTTACTAAAATTCCTCCTAAAGAATGTCTAATACTTGTAAAAATATTAATCCAGGAATATGAAATGTAACTTCTGTCATTCTGACGATGATATTGATTTATCGAAACAATTGTCAATTTTTTAGAATTTTAAATAACTTGTATTATATTGTGGAATTAACTAGAGACCTTGAGTCTCATTTAAAAACACTAATATGAGCATATTCCACGAAGTAAGGGTCGAGACAGTCAATTTCATATAATTACTTACTTAATCATAAGATCTATGAATAGAAAAATTGCTCTACTCAAAATCATTCAATAAGTGGATGCACCAATATCGACGACACTCGTTTTTAAACAATGAAGGTCAACGCAAATGTCAACTTGCTGGCGAAAAAAAAGATTTTCAGTCAATGATCCAATTTTTTGCAAATATAACAATAAAATTTACTGTCTCGACCCTTACTACGTGCAATCTACTCATATTACTGTTTTTAATGAAACTTACTGTTTCTAGATAATTTCACAATATATTGATGAAATTAATGCTTTAAATGAAACTTACTGTTCCTAGATAATTACACAATATATTTAAAAAATGTTAAAAATTCTAAGAAATTGACAATTGATATTAAATATCAGTCTGACGATGATATTTAATATCGAAACAATTGTCAATGTCTTAGAATTTTTAGCATTTTTGAAATATATCGGATTTGAGTCCGGGTGATAAGGGGGTAGCCTTAAAACTTGCAACCCATGTCGAATAAACAATTCATCAATTTTATAAGTTTTATATTGCGGTTTGTATATTTTTGCAACGTTATAAAGATCCGGTTTCAACATTTGTTCACTGTAATATATTTTTCTATCAGAAAGACAGTCTTTTATTGTTGTTTAGTCCAAGCAGTCGTAAGTAATTTTTCATTTGGAATATTGTGATATGGGGCGTTATTAATTACCACAACTGCGTTTTTTGGTAGGTTTGGAATGAGTTTTTCTTGTACCCGCTTCTCATAATTTTCGTACGCCATTTCATTATGATAATCTCCTGTTTTTGATTGGGAATTCCACATAATACCAGCATTAGGTAAAAAACCATTTTCACTTCCTGCATGCACAATGAAGGGCCTTTCACTTTTTGAAACGAGTTTTCTCAATCTTTCGTTACTCTTGTCGCTCCATCCTTTAAGGTGCGTGTAACATGAATGAATGTTTGTTCCATCCATATAAACGATAAGTTTGTTCTGTTCTCAGCACTTTTTTATGCTTCGTTAATATAGTAGGCGTAAATGTCTGATTTCGTGACGTTCCATTGACAAACTTCTTTGGTTTTTCATGTTGGTCCACCGAAAACCCAAAGAATGTATTTGTTTCCGCAGAGATTCGCGACTTCCTGCGAAGCCATAACTATCTGCAAATGTTTGGTGTACCTACATTTCTTAACGTGGGTACTTTTTTCTCGGATATGTGATAATTTATTACGCACCTTCTAAGCACATTTTTGTCGAATTGATCCATACGTATACTGGCATCATTACTTCCTGCCATAGCTTCTTTTTTAAAAGGGAGAGCGTTCTTTGGCTAGCTTCCGTAGCAGCAGAAACTCGTTCAATGACCTAACAATGAAATAAATCGATATAAATGTTGTATTGAAAATTTTACTCATGTGTATTTTCATACAAATAAAATGAGGAAGTAGTTAAATTTGTTTTCAGTGACCGTTCTTTGAAATAAAAATTTTTGTCGTGGTTTTCAGCCATTTGAAAGAAGTATTAAATTCAAAAATACTATATTACGTTTCTGCTCCTTAGTTGTTTTAATCGATCTTTAGATTTTAGTTCAACATATTATAATATGACCAAACCGCAATTATAACTGAAATCAGAAGATGGTTCAAAACATGTAATAAAACCGAAACGTAATAGAGATAGGTATGAAATGAGTATAATAATTATAATTATGAGCTAAAAAACCTATTACATTTAAATAGGTATCTTACACAAAATAAACGTGCCCTTTTATATACTCCTGTATACAGAAACAGAATAGTTATTCATGCAACAAGTGCATGAAGTGGTGCTTTTTTCACGAATGGAAAAATTGTCTCATTTAGGTGGCTCTAAATGGACTAAAAATGACGTCGATTTGTTTGTCATGATGACATAACGGTGCATAAAATTGACACATGAGTGCATATAATACTTTGTCCCACCCTAATGTCACTTTCTTAAATCGTTTAACAAGTAAATATTTTATGTACGAAAATCGATTTAAAAAATTTACTACCGAGTGTAAATTTGTTAAATAATTACTTTGGTTTAAAAATTTTATTTCAATAATTTAAACTTACTTTTGTTAATGGAATTGTTGACTTGCCATTGTTTGCCTCTCCGGTCATGAAATTTAAACCGTTTATAATTATTTCACGACACTGCTCACTCAACTTTTTATGAACAACTTCACTTTCTGGAGTCGCTATAACAAGTTAGTATTGCACAACCCCGGTAATCACACTTTTCTCTGTACTGTACTGTCGAAACGAAGCTTACGAATTCTGCCAGCGAAGTGAGCTCTTGCAATCCGCATACGTCTTGGCTAGGCCGCATCGAACGTTGCCAAACTTCCGACTGCCAAAATTAATTTGCCAACCTGTAAATCAGAATAATTTTATTATTGAAAACATGTACATCAACAACATAATAGTAAGAAAAATTTGTGTTGCTGTACGTCCTTTACTTTCATCTTTTAATACTATCATATGCCTCATGACTATTATTTTTTTGCAAATCAATGTTCCTTTCCTTTTTCCACATCAATTTATATATTCTTCGAGTAGTTTTCAAAAATAAAGCAAATTTCGACAATGGCGATAAGACGCTCTTCTTGTTATAGATTTTGCAATGTTACCTTCAGTATTTAACGTAACCGAAGCGGCCATTGCTGTTGACAAAAGTCCGACTAATGGGTGCGGAGATTGATGGTAATCATTGTTTTAACTGATTATATCTGCAAATTCAGCTTAGTACAAATTGAAAAAAATCGAAGAAAAGTACGTTTCAAACACAATTAACTTATCATTATTTTCTTGTGGTATTTTTCCCATTCCGCTGATGAAGTCTAGATGAGTTGCGTCACATTTCCTGAATTATCTAGATGATCTCTTATCCTTCTTTTGAGCTGGTCCCACATAATTTCAATGGGGTTCAGGTCCGGTGAACATGCAGACCAGTTGAAAGTAGCTACACCATTCATTCCAGAAATTTTTTAGCCACTCTGCTATTATGAGGAGGTTCATTGCCATTCATTTATTAAGAATTATCTCCAATTGCACCTCTATAAGGCCCAACTACTGGTTTTAACACCAAATCAACATATATCCTACCACTTGAAGTTGGTTGAATGAAAAAAAATGTAGTTTTGGTTCCGATCATAATACTTCTCCAGAATATAACAGTCCACTCCTTATATTTTGGGATAGATATGGCAGCTTTTGGTCTAGCTTGTCTTCCTGGAGCTCGAAGAACCAGAATGCGACGCTCATCTAATCTAAGGACCACGCTGGTTTTATCTGGAAATAGGATATTCCAATTATCTCGCTTTAGTTTTGGAGGCACCTATTTATTTTGCCTGGTCAACTTAGGAACTTGTAATGATCCCACTGGTTTCCATTGAAACTCTTTTACCTGTGGCTTTCAGAAACTGACGTCTTAGCTCTGGATGAGCGTATTTTGTATAGCAATTTGGTACAAAATGCGATTCTGATGTTCACTTGGATTAAGTTCCTGTACTACAGCAAATTATTGGATGAAATTCCAATTCTCCATGGAGCAAAAAGAGCAGAAATTTTAAAAGTAGCAAGGGTTGCGTAACAGACTGCCTTACTAAGTTGATGTTTCGCGGTGTCCTCACTATTCGTGAAAGTTCTGGTTTCTTCCTGTTCAGATCACCAGTTTCCCCGAATTTGCTTGCTCGTGAAACGATTGATTACCGACCTGGAACATGGGACGCAATATTGAAATATACTTTGCAGTAGTTATGGTAACTACACAATTGTGTTTTTTTCTCTCTCAAATGACTATATATATATATATATATATATATATATATATATATATATATATATATATATATATGTTGAGAAATATACAGCTAGTTCTTCAGAAAATCACAAAGAAGGATATCTTGTAAACCAAATTTCATTTTAGTAATGTTATGGTATATCTGACCTTTAACGCTTGTAATATTTTCAAAATCTTCTTAATAAATTATGACTAGAATAGTTACACTATCAAATGTTTCAAACAAGCTCACATCATTTTCTTAATGATTTTTTTCTGTGTATGTTTTAATTTATAACATGAATAGTCGCTGTATATTTTCCTAGTTCTTTCTCCCTATTTTATAGACGTCCGTTTCCCGCAGGTACGATTAAGAAAAAGTCCGCTTCGCTTCCACATTTCATATTAAATATTTAAGGGTTGTTTTACACGTGATCAAGCCGGGAGTGTTAGAGATAAATTCGCTACAAGGAGGGATTTTTATTACAATCGTATATTTCTGTGGAGTCGGGGGTAAACAAACGGTTATATATATAGGAAACACACCTATGAGAAATTACGTTTACCGCCCTGCATAGAAGGGGTAACACGTTGATGCGTGTAAATCTTCTTTATAGCCTAAAAGCGTATAAAATTGGAAGCTGGATTCGGGTTTTTTAACGTTCCATATTTATGGGTTATGGTATATATAGGTTTCGATTAACCGAACGGGGAATGTGATTAGAATCTGCGATAAATCGGGATAAGTATAATACGCTTTTCAGTTCAAAAATATTAGTCGTAGTTAGGTTTTTTAAAGTAATGAACGGTTCATCCGATTTATATAAGTATATGCTTCAAAGTTTGAGAATTATCACGCTCTTTAAACTCCGGGACACGAGACAATCCAGGATCAAACTTTCGGCCCCAGCTCTTCGTATTTTCTCATTATATAATTAGAATCGAATTCATCTTTGACGAGATGTATCAATGAAAAAAAAGACATTTTGAATATTCAATATTTATTGAGCGGAAAGTCAAATCCTAATATTTATAATATTAATTATATGTCTAAACTATCAACTATAGTTAACTATTGATCTTGATCTTTAAGATATAGATAGAAAAATTAAAAACTCTTGTTCATATACAATTCTCATTCTTCTTCTTCTTACAGTGCCATATCCGTGATCGGATGTTGGCGACATCTCACTTCTACCTGTGTTGTGCTCTCCAGTTACCTCAGGTAGAAGGGACCTACAGTTTAAGGACGGATCCGAACGTGTATGTTGAGAGGCTGTACTAGGCAGAATACTGTCGGTGAAGTAATAACAGATCGATATTGCTATGAACACTCCTCAGACACTCGTATACATATACACAAGGAAATGGAAGCATTTGTAATTTCAATAATAATAATAAAAATCATCATAATAATAGTAATATTAATAGTAAATAATAATAATGATACACGTAAAAACCCCGCATAGGGAGTCTGTCCTTCCGGTCTTGACAACCTACGTGTCTAGCTAACACGCGGACCCTAGCTACCCTAATCAAAGCTGTAATGCGATGGAATGTATGACACCTGAAGGCAATCAAGTGTCGCGAACGGAGCCTCTGGAGTACCAGCCCTCCTCCCAGAGTAAGTAGGCTAGCCATTGTAAGCGAGGCTCTTCCGTGGTGGTCCTTTGATGTCCCTAATTACTGGTGGAAACTAAATGGAGATGAACAATACAAACACTATACTATTTAACGATGTGGCAGTCGACCAAAGTAACACCGGTCCTATTTCCGGAGTGGAGAGCCATAGCACCAACACATATGTCTCACAAAACCCTTTTGAACGTGTTTTGTCTGATCATCAGACAACCATTAAGGGAGGAAAACCCAGACAACGTATGATTTGGACTCGAGAGATGAATATATCTGTCATCCGCTGTTACTACAAAGCCATCAAACTAGAAACAATCACAGTAGGCTACAGACCCCACTTTCATCAACTCTTTACAGAATTATACCCAGAATTAACAGAAAAGATAACGGCCCAGAGGTTAGTTGACCAGAAAAGAGTAATCATTACAAACAAAATACTGATGGACAGAGAAGTTCAGACAATAAAGGAAAACATGGCAGCAGAATGAAACCCACATATCACCTCTCAGACTGATCAACAAAGTACAATGCAGGACACTAGCACAACTATAACACAAAACGCTGAAACCCCAAATGCGGGTATATCTAGAGCCCTGATTATTACTGATACTCAGCCGATACAAACGCCAATAGAGACCAACCTAAACAGCAATAATGAAATAAGAGATCAACTACAAACAAACATTAACAAATGGATTGAAAATAACCCAATAGACAGACATCTATTACCAAAACTCATCTACAAAAAAAATGAATTTACAAAAATTAGGGCTGTTAATGCCGAACTGATCAACATTGTCAATGACGGAAATACACTTTAAGATCTACGCTTGTTAACATATGCAGTAGCTACTACATTTCTATCGTAAAATAAACAACTATCAAAAGCAATCCAAAGCGTAAACCCAATTAGTGAATAAAACTTGAAAGAAAAATAAGTATAGTAAGAAAAGAAATTGGACAAGTAACGCAATACTGCAGAGGAAACAAGACAGATCAAATTATAAAAACTCATTCAACATCTGATTAATAACAAAGAAAGGAAGGAAACTCCCACTGAAGTATTACACACTCTAAGACAAAAATTGGCAGTTCATTCTACACGACTTAAGCGATACAATGAATTCTATACGAGGATTACACAGAACACACTATTCAATAGAAACGAAAAATCATTCTATAAACAATTAGGACATACAGAGACCCAAATAGTACCACCAGAGACACACGAAATAAAACACTTTTGTGAGAACTTATGGTCACAACCGAAACAACACATTGAATCAGCTAAGTAGATCAAAGACGAGGAACAAAAACACATGAACACACCTACACAAACAGATCATGAAAAAACAATAGAAGGGTTAAGACAAACTCTGAAAAAAGGACGCTATTGGAAGGCCCCTGGAAATGATCACATTCATAGCTTTTGGTACAAACAATTCACATCCAAACATCAACAGTTAACAAAACAAATTAAGAGTATCATAAAGGAGCCGCATAAAAGGCCAAAGTTTCTTATTCAAGGAAAAACCTTTATTATTCCTGAAAATGATGACATCAGAAACCCAGCAAATTACAGACCTATTACATGCTTACCAACTCTGTACAAAACAATCACAGCAATAATTATATTGAAAATTGACAAACATCTAATTGAGAACATCATCGCAGAGGAACAAAAGGGCTGCAGAAAAAATAGCCGTGGATGTAAAGAACAACTAATAATTGACAAAATAATTATAAAACAAGCAGAAAAACAGCAGAGAAACGTATTCACCTGCTATATAGATAACATAAAAGTACTTGATTCCAGTCCCACAGTTGGCTTCCAAAAGATATGGAAATATATAAAATAGACGCCCACATTCGTGCGTTCTTGAAAATAATTATGCTGATGTGGACAACAACAGTACATTTGAGCACTGGTGAAGAACGTATCTAAATAAAAGATATAAAGATTAAATAAATAAAATAAAATTTTCTAATTTAAGAATGACAAACAAAGTTTGTATAAAATTCGTCAATAGTTTACTTAAAAACCAATCTAATTACCTAACTAACTAACTAACTAGTACAGCCTAAAAGTAAAGTGAAAATAATTAGAATATTTCAAGGTGACTTACTTAGTGCCTTATGGTTCAGTCTTAGTCTCAACCTTCTGTCTAGTACTCTGAGCAACATGCTATATGGATTTAAAATAAAACATCAAAAGTCTGTACAACACACAATAAAACATCTGCTATATATGGACGATAGAAAAATATTCGCATAAGACGAACAACAAATGAAATCACTGTTACGCACAACGGAAAAATTCACTCAGGACACACAAATGGATGTTGGCATCGATAAGTGTGAAATGCTACATATGTACAGACGAAAACACAACAGAAACACTTAATAATGGAATATACTCCAAAACATGGACCCAGAAGATACGTACAAATACCTAGGGTTTGAACAAAACGTTAATATTAACCACATTCAAATTAAACAACAACTCAAAGACACAGATTGAAAACGATCTTCAATCAAAACTTAATTCTAAAAATATCACATTTGGCGTTATTAAATGGTCCGATACGGATTTAAAAGAACTCAATGGTCTCTGTAGAACTGAACTCACAAAACAATGTAAATTACATCCCAACTCCTATATCTAGGGAATAACAATAAATAGAAATGAAGGGGGAGAGGACTTATAGACATACAAATGGCACATCGCACTCAAAATGAAAAATTAAAATCGTATTTTCTAAACAAAAACAACTCGTTACCCCAAGCGATAGTCAAGGTAGACAAAGAATACAAACCATTGAATCTAGGCAGAAATGTAGTATATGAGGAACCACAAAACATCGCACAACGTACGAAAGATACATGGGCAGGTCAGACTTTACATGGACAACACTACAAATTAATCCAAAATCCAGACATTGACACAAAACTCTCATATAAATGGTTACAAATCGGACTACTATTTCCAGAGAGTGGAGGCCTTGCCCTGGCCATACAAGATAAAGTTATAGCTACTAAAAACTATCGAACATACGTAATAAAGGAAAACATAGAGTCTGACCGATGTAGAAAATGTCATCAATTTCCAGAAACAATAGAACACATCACAGGAGGGTGCAGACTTCTTGCAGGAACACAGTATACTGGAGACATAACACAGCAGCAAAAATAATTCACCAAGAGCCTCCTAAACATTAATTAACCCAAACTGAAATTCCATGCTACAAATACACACCGGAAAACGTTTTTGACAATGACAAGTTTAAATTATACTGTGACAGAACCATACACACAGATAGAACAATTACTTGCAATAGACCAGACATAACCCTAATGGACAAGGATAAAAAACAAACATATTTCATAGATATTGCAATACCAAACGGCAATAATGTTACACAGGTAGAAACTGAGAAGATTGAAAAATACAAACCCTTAGCCGAGGAAATGAAAGAAGTTTGGAAACAGGATAAAATTTCAATAGTTCCAATAGTTATGTCGGTTACAACTATAACAACTAAATCATTTGCACAACATTTAAAAACAATCGACCTTCAGCCAATAAACACTCACACAAATATTAAAAAAGCCGTTATACTACAAACAACCTCAATAGTAAGAAAATTTTTGCAATAGAAAGAGGATGTGACTTGGCTTAGGCCCGTCACAAAATCTGAAATAATGATCGAACCATATTTCGAGCAACTAGCATAATAATGATAATATTAATAAGAAAGATAGATGTTATTCTGTCCAATAAATCCAAGTCAAAATCCTCCATACGCACAAGTTCACTTACCGTAGCAAAAATTGATTCCAACGAGTTTTGCAAATAATCTAAAAATAAATTCGTGTTCTGTACATGAGGTTTGTAAATAACTCACACTGCTATAGTTCTCTTATTGATTGCAATTTTTATCCAGTACTGCTCCCAGATAAAATCCTGAGAACAGTCTATAACCTGCCATTATAATTTAATATTAATATACAAATACAGACCCCTTCCATTGATATTACGATCCACCCTGTATAGTTCATATATAAATAGTATAGAGAACAAACAACTACACTTCTTTGCAGATTTAAAAAAATATGCTTTCAACTAAACAGAGAGTTAACAGCTCTGTCCAACAATCTGTTTCTGATTTTTGTAACCATGCCACCAAACAAGGAAAATATCCTCTCGTTTTCAACAGATGTCGATTTTATTGTGTTCAGACCATTGTGAAGTAGTTTCAAGCTCTCAATCCGCTTTCCGGTAAGTTCAAACAACAACTGCGACTCCTATTTTAATATCGCTCTCGATTTTTTCTGAAAGAATTTCGGCTACATTTTCTTCCATGTTCTATATTGTCCGTTCTATTTGACTTTCAAACGACACTTCGACTTCTATGTGTACTATAGAGCTAATGTTACTGTCGTTGGCCATACAATGAATATGTGAGAATAGAGAAGATTTTTTCAAAATGGCGTAGGATTATAAGAATGTTAAACGATAACATAGATCGGCAAAAATATCCTATTGCTCTTGAGATTAGTTTTGATGTCATTTTATTCGCGAGACTCAGATTTGGTCTTAGAATTACTAAATCACATCAATTTTTTCATTTATCTTATTCAGAAATAGCAAAAAACACAAGTTTCCCTGTCTATTTTAAGACTAATGTTACATTTACAAATTCGACGTATGCTATCACCAATCACCAATTATTATGATCTTGAATCCTTTTTCCAAATTAAAAAAAATTTATTCAGCGAAACATCGTTAATTTTACTTCAATATTCCATAGATTTCGTTGCCACTTTGCAATACGTGGCTGGATCTTGGATTGTCTTAACTTGGGTATGAGAGATTTGATGTTAAATTCGCCACATTAACGATTCAGCTCCCCTGTAGTTTTCCAGCTCTTAATTATTACTTAGAGAAACCCAAAACATATTTTGAAGCGAGCCCCAGACGCTTTAATGCAAATGATGTAACTAACGTAACAGATCTTGGTACTTCAAATGACCGTAATTTGGGGAAAAGTAATAGTTAAAATTACTGTTTCGGTCCTTACTATGTCATGTCATTTTTTGTTTGACGTTTAACATAGGAGGTGGGTTTATCATTTTTGATTAAATTGGCAACTTGTAATTTCTGAAAAAGAAAATTATTTGAAATGGGTTTTAAAGTTATTTCTGATTCTAAAGCTAATATTTGTTTCATTATTCGTAAATTTTGGTAGTATGCTGTACTTTAAGCCCTTATTTAAAATTATATTTCGCGATTTGTAAAATCAGTGTCTGAAAGGTATTCAAATCGCAGTGCAAAGCTAAAATACTGAACAGTATACTCAATTAGTATGGATAGGGGAGACCGGGGTGGGTTGTAACACGGGGTAAGTTGTAACACACCAAATTTTTCCTGAATTCAAAACTTGGCAACACCGCATCATACATTGGCTGGTAAAGAACATTCTGAAGGTCAGTTGACAGCACACCCCTCCTAACAGTTTCACTCTTATGTACCAATTGGAACGAAGTTTTAGTAAGGGGCCTGTCCGCTTGAGGACGCATTTGTAGAAAAGGGCCGGAGGAAACGTCAACTTCATAATCTATTACTGTGATCTATTTTTCATAAACAACGCCTTCATCAATTAATTTATCGCTACGTTGGATTGGTTTGTGTGTTATTGAAATTTGTGTTTTCCTACTTTTTCTGTCTTTTGTATGTTATTATAATTTTAGTGTTTTAGTTATTATCATTAGCCTATACTTTATCGAACTTTTGATTAGTATGATTAGTGTGCTTTTTTAAAACAATTGTGACCGTGTAAGTATTTTTCAATTGTTTTATTAAGTATGAATAGTGTTTTAAATAATAAAATTGGTGAAATAGTTTGTTAATTGAGATATTCCTTGTATCTATGTGGAATTTTTTTATGTAACTTGTAACTGATGAAGATAAACATTACAGTATTAGATTTTACTAGTTTAGTTTTCAATAACTTGCATTCACAGTACTCATAGAAAAAATATATCGAGATTTTTATTGTTATTATTTTCATACAATAAATGTAAACGGTGTTATAAGATGAAACATTATATTTATTTATGGTTGAGTGGGGTTTTGCCCAAAAAAGTTACATTTATAGTGATCTAAGTAATGTTTAAGTTGAATTGGTTTGTTGTATTAAAGTAAACATACCCTACATTAACTGAATAATGTGAATACTATGTTATTGGCTAACCAATTATGCATAGCACACTCAACCAATTAGAACTGTTGTGTGAGATAAACCATTGCTTTGCTTTTTAATTTACAGTTATCATGGCAACTCGTAAAAGAGCGTGTTGAGTTTCTGGCTGCTCTGACATATCAAGTAAAAGACTTCAGTTTACACAAGACCCTGAACTGGCAAGTGTTTGGTTGTCAAATATAAACAATTCTGCATAAAGGGACAAAACACTAGTCCAACTCAGTGACAATTATAGGATCTGTCATCGCCATTTGACAAAAACTGCATACCTAATTCTATTCTTACCTGATAGGCAGTAAGGTTTATTATAGAAGCCACCTTTTTTAATAAATTATTGTAGGTATTACAGATGTGGATGGTCAGGCGGTATATTCTACAGTGGATGTTATGTCGATAGAAACTCCCTCTACATCAGTGGAATTAGAGAAAAAAAAGACAAGTAAGTTGAAATTTAAGTACCAGTATATGCATCAAGATGAGCACGCTTTGGTTAGGGTTTATTTACTTCTTACAAATTTCATATTCTGGATTCAATAAGACAAACAATTGAAATTGAAATGGAACAGAAGTTGTGAAACTGCGCTTTGTCCAAAGCTCTACATTGGAAATTATAGACATGTCTCATTATTAAAAAGAATATATAAGTAAGTAAATAAATATCACAAAAAGTCAAAACTAACATTGGATATTTATGACAATTTATCCCATCCAGAAAAGGGCGTACACCAATTTTGTTAGTAAAATCTCTCACAATAATGTTTCAATTTTCTTTACTGTTGTTTTTAAATGGTGCCCAAATTCTGTGATTAAGTTACACTGCTTTGTGACAAATTTGATGGAATTATTACTAACATAATTATTTTGTATTTTAGATTAAGCACTAGACTGCTAAGGAAGGAATCCTTTGATTATTTCCTAACTAGACCTTTCAACCAGGATGCATTGGAAAACTTTTTTGGGCTAATTAGAACCCAAAAAGCTAGAAATGTTTCGCCACAAGCGCATAATAGTTACCTGAATAGGGTCAAATGAAAATGATCTAGGGATAAAATAGCGGCAGGTAAAGATTCCAAATTTATAAAATATATGGATGTCCATGGAAATATGAATTGCGTAGACCCTTTAAAGATACAAATACAGAACAATTACACAATGTATAATTTATTACTTTTTGTAATTGATTATGTATCTATCTGCTTTTACCTACTAGAATAAATATAAGCAATATATTTTTGTTTCATTTATATCCTTATTTATGCTCATAGAAATATTGTACCTACATGATGTTTATAGTATTGAAAATAACTTCTAAACAACCACTAAGTTCACAACTTTTAAATCAAATCTCAAAATTAAATTGACAGCTATTAAAGGTTTCATTAGCAACACAGGCCTAATTGTCGCTATAAGCACAACACAGCCTACTAATTTCAAAATTCAAATTTCACATCGATAATTTTCTGACTTGAATATTGTAATATAATTTTTCAATATTAAATCGTCGTTTTTCCTGCCACAGAAAAAAAATCGTCTATTATACACGGGAAAAATACTAGATTTTATTAACCTCAAGCTAAAATTTGGTTGTGCTGCTGGCGGGAGTAGTAATAGATATGGGACGTTCGTTATCCTGCGATATTTTAGGAGGGTAATTGTTATTCTTGGCGCAGGCCATGGTGGAAGGCGGTGAGGTGGTATCGAAATGGGGCGGGTGGAGAAGATGTTTCCAGGTTGATGACAATCTCTGGCTGTCGTCCCTGGTATTTAAACAGTTTGTGTGTTTTCTTTTTCGATAGCTTCTCGAATTATTCTGGACCTAAAGGAGCGAGTTGGGGCGATAGTAATGGTTTTATCGAAATTGATTGTCTGCCCTGTTTGCACACGATGTTGGGCCAAGGTGGAAGAAATGTTCTTTCGCTCTAACGGAGATACGTCGGTTGGTCTGACCTATGTAGATGCGGGGACAATCTAAGCAAGGGATTTCATATACTCCATGCTGTTAATTGGGAATTTTATCCTTGACAGATCTGATTAGGTGGGAGATTTTCTGTTGGGGTTTGAAAATTGTTCGAATGCTGTGAGGTTTGAATATTTTACAGATTCTGTCCGTCACTCCTTTTATGTAAGGAAAGGATATTTTTAATTGACTGACTGACTGAATGGTGGAAGGTGATGGAGTGGGAGTTGAAAATTTCTGAATGATCCTGTTGATTTGGGATTATTTGTAACCATTTTGAATTAGAGATTATTTTGGAAAATTGATTTCTGATGGTCGATTGGATTCGTCAGTCAGAGAGATGTTTCGAGATACGAGTGTGTTGATGACAGAATTAAGTTGGGCCTGATGGTGATAGGAATGGGCATTGAGAAAACGGTTGGTTAGGTGAGGCGACATAGATGCCGTATGAGAAACCATTTGGTGAAAGTTTTTTAATCAGGACATCAAGATATGGTAGAGATGAGTTATCTTCCACGTCCATCGTGAATTGGATATAGGGTTGTACGCTGTTCAGATGGAGTACGAAGGAATTCAAAGTATCTCTTCCATGGGGCAAATGACGAAAGTGTCATCAATATATCGTAACCAACAGCTTGGTCGGAGAGGAGTTGAAGATATTGCTGTATTTTCGAAATGTTTCATGAAAATGTTGGCCATAAGCGGAGAAACATGGATGATAGGGGTGAAAGGTTAGGTTAGGGAAGCGTTAAGCGGAGAGATAGGGGACCCCATAGGGGCACCTTCCACCCCTAGCTCTCCGCTTATAGCCAACATTTTCATGGAACATTTCGAAAATTCAGCACTATATTTTCTATTAAAACAGAAAGTAATGTGAGTACCAAATTGTTAAATGTAAGAACAAAAACATCCCCATTACAAAAGTCTGGTATAAATAAACTTAAATGTCCAGAATGTTATCCTATCTATTTGGGTCAAACCCTCAGAAATTTTGAAATTAGACACAGTGAACACTTACAAGTATACAGATTAAAACAATCAGAGAAATCCTATCACGCAAAACATTTACTTGTTACCAAACATTCATCAACACCTAACACAGAACTAGAAGTACTACATATTTGTGATAGGAGACAAAAACTAGATTTCATTGAAGTATTAGAAATTAGAAGGCACCTAAGAGACCCACAATTCCAGGATATCTCCATAGGGCTAATAATATCTAAGCTTCGATGTTTGTAATATCATATCTTCTTTTTTCTATTCATTTGTGCTAAGAAATGAAAAAATTTTCAATATTTTTTCATTATTGTTGAAAAAACGCTGATACCATATGGTATCCGTGAGCGTTTGAAAGCATTTTTATTACGAAATGATCAAAAAAATACATATTCATTTATATATGCTATAACACGAAAATATTATGATAAGAGGCAAAGCAGTTGATACAAAGACCAACGTCACACTTTTGGCACATTGTTCTACCAAAAGATTCACATGCTAGCACATCTACGTCTGTTAGATGAGATGACAAAATGATCCAACCGATCAAATCTTATATCTGGAAGTAAATTCTTTATGAGACTGTTTCGGCCAGGGACCTTCGCAGGCGTTTTATATTTTGTTAAATATACTTGAACAATTTCTCTTCGGAAATCCAATGATGATTTTTTTTTTGGTTTTTTTTGTAAAGATACCAAGCATTGTGCAATGTGACATCAATGAGCCATGTGAAAATGGGCCAGTACCACTTCTTGCTGCGTATTCCAATGCGATGAGCAGCAACGCATTGGTCTATAACATCGGTTCCACCCATGTTATGGTTGCAAGCAGCCATACAGTGGGGGTGAAGAAACATCACATGTTTTTTCTTTTTTTGACAATATCGCTTCTTCGTTCCTTCTGGCTGAACACCAGCATTTGTAGAGGCTATAGTAACAACAGTGTTGTCGATCCACCGTACTAAGATGATACCATCATTCCTTTCGATTACATATTCGTATTCCCCACGCTCCTTTTTTGGAAATTGTTGCTTTCTGGGGGCACGATCTAGGTATTCTATTTTATCTAATTGTGCCAATGGCCCTATATCCCAAATGTCGGAGATATGCCAATAAATTCAAACCAGTGAATAAATTATCGATGTGAATAATATGAGGTAAATTTGGTTGTGGCAGCTCTTTCAGCATCAGTACCGTTGGTGCTGCGCATTTTCCGACGAATTTGCTGATATCTACATCTTCTCTAGGATCATTTCTCTGGTATAAATCGAAATCAATGAGATATCCGTCATTGGAGTTGAGAGACCATATTTTGTATCCAAAACGGATCGGCTTCCCACGGATGAATTGTTTACACCCGTACCGTCCATAATATTTTATCATAGTCTCATCATAGGACAGATTCTGAACCGGTTGAAAATTTCTTCTACTGCATTCATCAGTTGTCGCAATTTCCAAACCTTGTCAGACTGAATTACATGAGTGTTATCTGCCATATGGATGAATCTTTGAATCTGGAGAAATCGATTTCTCCGCATAGAATCTGATACCATTTTGTTGCGGACTTCGTCTATCATATGCCAGTACGATCGTTTTAATGGTAAATTGTTGTAACCACTAAGTATAAGAATTCCTTTAAAACAGCGACTTTCGGAAGCACTAAATTGAGCATATTTTGTGTTTCTTCAACAAGGTACTGAAAAATCCCGTCGTCAAAAAAAAGTTGGAATAGCTCAACTGGCGACATGTCTTTAAACATTGAAAAATCGGCCTCAGGAAATTGTCGAACCATCGGTTCTATGTCTCCTGAAATCCACTCTGGATCGGATTTCATAGTTAGACAATCTGTAATCCACTCTCTGTTTCCAGAATGCAACAAAGCATTTTTTTCTGTTGTCGAAGTCGAAGGCACATGGACAGTCTCTCCAACAACTTCCTGAAAATAATAACATGAACACTTTACGCCCTGTAAAGAAAATGGTTCACTTACAGTTACGGGCTCATTATCCTGACTAGTTTCTCCAATTCTCTTATTATTGAACAATTTTTTTTCTGCAGGAGCTCTCAATTGACGAGCTACAATATCAAAAATCAATAAGAGGTATAAATACATATATAGCAAAATAGGTACCAGTGAGGTTACGAATCATGCCTCCTTCGTCTTCGTCAGGAGAATCCTCATCTGTGAGGGCATTAGGATCCGGTGGTTCCACAATTATTTCATCAACTTGTTGGAACCAGTCTTCATCGTCATTTAGCATATCTAATGCTTGCGACAGCGAAAAACCTTTTCTGGAATCATAGAAGTATTTTTTATCATCAAATTACCTTCAAGTCATTATTGTCCAAAATCGCCCACGGATACCATATGGTATCGGTGACTGTAGGAACCTTATATAACACCCTGTATTAGAAATATTCACTTCAGCTATATCCAGGAATATTGTATCACCCATAAGCAATAAATAAATGTATTACATGTTACCTGAAATAAAACAAAAATAGCTAAAAAACTACTTACGCCCATCGATTGTCCATTGTTTTGTGCACAACAAAATCACTTGATATAATTCACTGGTATACTACTGCGGAGACGTCTCCAAACACAATGTCAGTAATAGAAAATTGAAAGCAAGTGCTTACAAAGCATACAAAAGAACTCGCACGATCCCACTACTTCAAAAACTATTACGGTGCCTCGTAGAATTGGAAGATGATTTGCGATACCATGTGGTATCCGTGGGAGTTAATGGGTTTAATAAATCACAAGGTCTACTCAAGAATATTCTCGAATTATTTAGAAACAATTAATTTTAAAAAAAAAAACTGAAATAATAGTTATTCAAATTTTGCGACTCTTGAATTGGGAAGTAAGGAATTTATTTAAATACTTAATGATATAACTAAACATAAAACTCCTATATCGGCTATTCTGTACAGAACATCAAAAGTTGCCAAATATCCTTAAAACATGAAAACGCTTATAAGGGAACACGCTGAAGAACTAACCAAATTTCAATCTTGAATTTTGTAATGCATGACATATAGGAATTGTTAATTTTACCTCTCCGTACAAGCATTGTTAAATGTATTCATAGTACAAAATTTACATGGATTTACTTGAAACGTTGCGTGTTATTTAAAACACCCAATGTATAAAATTTTCCAAAAGTAAAATTAACTTCCTACTCCATTAGCATTGATACACAGATTATATTATTTAATTGGAATCAAATAGGCTTTTCCATTCCGCTATAATTTCATCGGGGTAAAAACCTTTTCAGACACCGGGGATTTCCTCGCGGCTATAAGAAACTTCTCTTGTATTTAGAGTAGATTGATTTATGCTGGTTAGAAGGGTAAGACATGAATCACTCATGATGCGGAATGAAAATAGTAGAAGATACCTTAGGGCTTTTCCAAGGGCATTTCCACACAATTCTCCAAGGTGTTGGGATAGAGTGTATAACGTTTCGCAAGGGTTTTATATTTTAACTTGCCCTTTCTAAAATGCGCATTCGTTATGGGGTATCGGTTTTAATATCTTTCTGCGTTATTAGCTGTAAACTCTGTTAAGTCGCACGTTCTGGTGAGCGTGGGGCGTGAATCCCATCAACATGAAACATAAAACCCTTCATAAGAATATCTCATCGAATTAAAAGATTCAATTGCAACAAGATATTGAAAAATGATTACTATAAACTCCGTGGTGTTCTTAGAAAGGTAGTTGAATAATTTCAAATACTTCCTAAATATTTTGAATCAAACTAACCGTTTGTCTCCAGTATTTTATTTTCAGCTCTTTCATATATTTCATTGCCTCGGCCATCCACATTTCTTTGGGTTTTCTTCTTCGTCCAATCTTACTTTCTATTATCTTTTTAGGTATTATTTCATTATTAATTCGTTCTATGTGACCTACCCATATCAATCCGTGTCCTTTTGCGGTGCCTATTATATCGGGTTGGTCGAATAATTCTCTTAGTTCTTTATTGCTTCGCCTTTACCATATTCCCCTATTTTCTTTCCTCTATAAATTTTGCTTTCTTTCCTAGGCGTGGCTAGTATTTTGTGTTCTTCTTAGTTTCACCATTGTATAAGCCTATCCTTATACAATGGTTTCACTACCAAATAATACTAAATATACAAACCGATTTGTATACGTCTAAATGATATTTCAGTATTAAGCACATTCTTTATCATATAGTTACATTTATTTCTCTTTTGTATTTTTTTATATTTGATCTCCTAGTGAATTATGCACCTAGGTACGTAAACGATTGTACTTCTTGGAAACTGTACATTTTTCCGTTTTCAATATTCCTTTCAAGTTTCCTGCCTCTATCTCCTTCACTCTTAGTCCAATGCATAAACCTGTCCTCATTTTCGTTCATTTCCAGCCCGATTGTTTCTCTAACTTTTGATACTATCGCAATGTTGTCTACAAAATGCTGGGCACTGATTTCGCCAAGTGGAATAAGATGTTGTATTTGGTTTAGGTGCCAGAATTGAAAAAAAAATGAATCAAATGTGGGTAATCAACCATTACATGTATCCAGGGCCGCGCCAAGCTATTCGGCCGCCCGTGTGCAAACCATAATTTGCCGCCCCTTTTTAATATTTTAAGTAAAATTTAACATTTAAAAAATCGTCACCCCTTACCCCCTTCAGCTAAAAGTTGATACATAGGTAAGGTAATAAATAAAAATAAAATTATATAAATGCTAATAATTATATTCAATTCCGATATTAGACATATATAATATACTTACATGACATTTTAAACATGTGTAATATATGTAACTTTTGAAGTTAACATACAACATAAAGCAGAAAGCAGACAAAAAATCGAGAGATCTATCATCAAATTCGTCACTTTGAGGATTAACTTGTACCGACGAGCCCGTCTGACAGTGAGATCATTTTTGTAAAGTTAATCGCTATTTAGCGGTGAATATTTGACTGTATTTCTACTTTGGTGAGAGATGAAAATTAAAAAAGTAAAAATGAAAGTCACAGAAAGTTTATAATAGTTAACAAGGAAAAAATAAATTATTCAAAACATTAGTGTTTTTAAATGAAACTCACGGTCTCTAGTTAATTCCACAATATAATAAAAGTTATTGAAAATTCTAAAAAATTGACAATTGTTTCGATAAATCAATATCATCGTCAGAATGACAGAAGTTACATTTCATTTTATGCCTACCTGATGTTTAGTATTTATTTTTGGCTAGACCAAGAAGTAACCTAGCTTGTGATTGGCTTAATATATGTTTATATAGAAAAGAAGAAGATGTGATATTACAAATATTGAAGCTTAGATATTATTAGCCCTATGGTGATATCCTGGATATCATTTTTCCAATTAAGATCAGTATAACTGTGCAATGATATAGAAAACCAGGAAAACTATATCTGCTGATCTTTACAATTATTACTTAAGAAGTCAGTTTATTAGTGGAGAACTCCTTAGATTTAACTGTTCATTGAAATCTTCATATTGTGAGTTTCTTAAATGTCTTATAATTTCCAGTTCTTCAAGTAAATCCAGTTCTTGTTTCTTTTCACAAATATGCAGCACTTCTAGTTCTGTGTTAGGTGTCAATGAATGATTGGTGTCAAGTAGATGTTTTGCGTAGTGGGATTTATCTGGTTGTTTTAATCTGTATGCTCGTAAGTGCTCACTGTATCGTATTTCAAAATTCCTGAGGGTCTGACCCAAATAGAGAGCATTATATTCTGGAAATTTGAGTTTATATATACCTGACTTCTTTAATTGTTTTTACATTTAACAATTTTGTACTAACATTACTTTCTGTTTTAAAAGAGATTGTTGTATTCGTTGCTGAAGATATTATCTTTGAAATATTATGAGAAATATTTCCTGCATATGTGATGGTTTTATGAGTTTTAATTTCATCAGCTTGTTTAGGATATATTAGTTGTAATGCCACTTTTTCTTCTTTTTTACTAATTAGTTTATTTATCATATCTAATGGATAACCGTTAGATGTTGCTATTTGTCTAATTGTATTAATCTCTCTATCATAATTACATTTGTTCACAGGAACTGAAAAAGCTCTATGTATCATTGAATTATATGCTGCTAGTCTGTGTGACATAGGGTGGTTAGAATTGAATGGAATTGTCACATCAGTCTGTGTTGGTTTTCCGTAAATTGAATAATCAAGTACATTATTAACTCTTTGAATTTTTAAATCAAGAAAATTGATTGAGCTATTTTCTTCAATTTCTAATGTAAATTTAATTTTCGGGTGAAAATTATTGATGTGGTTGCAAAATACATCTAATTGTCGTTCACTACCTATAAAACAAGCTAATATGTCATCTACATATCTATACCTATGTCACACAGACTAGCAGCATATAATTCAATGATACATCCTGTGTCACACAGACTAGCAGCATATAATTCAATGATACATAGAGCTTTTTCAGTTCCTATGAACAAATGTAATTTTGATTAATACAATTACACAAATAGCAACATCTAACGGTTATCCATTAGATGTGATAAATAAACTTATTAGTAAAAAAGAAGAAAAAGTGGCATTACAACTAATATATCCTAAACAAGCTGATGAAATTAAAACTTATAAAACCATCACATATGCAGGAAATATTTCTAATAATATTTCAAAGATAATATCTTCAGCAACGAATACAAGAATTTCTTTTAAAACAGAAAGTAACGTTAGTACAAAATTGTTAAATGTAAAAACAAAAATACCACTATTAAAGAAGTCAGGTATAAATAAACTCAAATGTCCAGAATGTAATGCTGTCTATTTGGGTCAGACCCTTAGGAATTTGGAAATACGATACAGTGAGCACTTACGAGCATACAGATTAAAACAACCAGATAAATCCCACTCCGCAAAACATCTACTTGACATCAATCATTCATTGACACCTAACACAGAACAAGAAGTGCTGCATATTTGTGAAAAGAAACAAGAACTGGATTTCCTTGAAGAACTGGAAATTAGAAGACATTTAAGAAACCCACAATATGAAGTTGTCAATGAACAGTTAAATCTAGGGAGTTCTCCACTAATAAAATGTCTTCTTAAGTGATAATTGTAAAGATCAGCAGATATAGTTTTCCTGGTTTTCTATATCATTGCACAGTTATACTGATCTTAATTGGAAAAATGATATCCAGGATATCACCATAGGGCTAATAATATCTAAGCTTCAATATTTGTATTATCACGTCTTCTTCTTTTTTCTATAAACATATATTAAGCCAATCACAAGTTAGGTTACTTCTTGGTCTAGCCAAAAATAACTATTAAACATCAGGTAGGCATAAAATGAAATGTAACTTCTGTCATTCTGACGATGATATTGATTTATCGAAACAATTGTCAATTTTTTAGAATTTTCAATAACTTTTATTATATTGTGGAATTAACTAGAGACCGTGAGTTTCATTTAAAAACACTAATATGAGCATATTCCACGAAGTAAGGGTCGAGACAGTCAATTTCATATTCAAAACATGCTTTTCTTGCCTTTTTTCGGCAAAATCTTCAATTAACTCGTCGAAGGGAATAGAATCCATACTGTCACTTTCTATGGACATAATTTCTAAATGGCTAAGTCTTTCTTGTGCCATACTCGACCTTAAAAATGTTTTTATCAACTTAAGTTTTGAAAAGGACCTTTCCCCCGATGCTACGGATACTGGTATTGTTAAAAAAATTCAAATAGCCACTGCAATATTTGGAAACGTCGAAATTAATTGATTTTCTAAATTGTATTGAAGAATCACTTGATGGTCTAAATCATTCTCCTCTGGCTCTGGCATGTGACTATTTAAACAATTAATTTCATCAAATAAGTCATTTGCGTCAATATCCGATTCTTTACGTGATTCGTCTTTCAAATGTAATGCTAAATTTTCACAAGATTTCTTGAATTCTTCTTGAGTTTATCTTAATAATTTATAAACAAATCCAAAAATATTGTTGAATCGGTCCAATCCCTTAAATCTTTCATCAACAGATGATAAGGTTGTATCTAATATATAAAAAAAATACGTTCACTTTGTAATGAATTTTAGGGTCGATTATTGGTTCGTCATTACTTTCATAATCAAACTGTTTTTTTCTTTGCCGAACAGTTTGTGCCGATGGAAAAGTAGGCTCAATTTCTAATTTTTCTGCCAGTTCTCTGACGTCAACAAGAATTTGATTAAATCCTTCATCACTTCTTAAGTCTGTTAAAGATGTTTTAATTTTGTTTATGCTCTCTAAACCAACTTTAAGATTTATGCTTTGATTCTGCATTAATTTACTAAGAGAATCAATTTTAAATAATATATTATACCAAATTACTACAGAGCATAAAAAATTGTAATTCTGAATTTTTGTTGCTAACGATCGAGCTAGGTGTGATGTGGTAAAATCTTTTGAAGACGTGGATGCTTCTATTACTTTGAAAAGAGCATCATGAACTTGCCCAATCTGATATCTCAAAGGTTTGATAGCGTCTATTCTCCTGGACCAGCGTGTATCAGATAGTGGTTTTAATGTTAAATCTGAAATGTACTTTTTTAAAATTGACCATCTTTTCGTTGATGCAGAAAAAAACAAATACATTTCTTGAACCATATAAAAGAATCCTGATACTTCAGAAGAAATCTTAGCAGCATCATTAACAACTAAATTTAGCGAGTGCGCTGAACAAAGAACAAAACATGCTCGCGGGTTTATATTTAAGATTCGAGTCTGTAAGCCACTATGTACTCCGCGCATATTTGCGCCATTATCGTATCCTTGACCGCGCAAATCGTGTATACTTAAATTCAGTTTTAGCCAGAAATCTGTCACATAGTTACATAAACCAGCACCAGTAGAATCAGTAACAGGACAAAACTGAATGAAATGTTCACGTATTTCAATTCTTTTCGTTAACTCATTTGATACAACAAACCTCTAAATTACACTTAATTGCTCCGTATGACTCACATCTGGTGTACAGTCGAGAATTATAGAATAATATCTATATTTTCTCACTAGATCTAAAATAGTATTTTTAATTTTTAAACCGATTAAATCGATCAATTCATTTTGAATTTTATTACCTAAATAGTTTCTCGTTACGATATCATTGCTTTGATTTTAATGTGTGCGACGAACATGCTCCTCCATTACAGAATCAAATTTTGAGAACGATTCTATTAATTTAAAGAAATTTCCATTATTATTTTCATACAATTTGCTAGATGAACCACGTAAACCTAGACATTGGCGACATTAAAACTGTATTGCTGAAATTATTCTTTCAATTATACGATACCAGTATTTTTTTTTCTACATCCAATAAACTTAATTGACTCTGATTAATAGCAACTCCCTTAATTAGATACCATAGTTGACAAAATTAACCAAGATCCGATATTGTTTTTATGAGAGTTACCCTTTTCGTGTCTGCTTAGTACTAGTGACAAATGTTTCCAATCAGAACACCCTTTCCTATTAGACAAGCTAGTTAAAGATTAAACAAAAAGTTTACAGCAGAAACAGTAAACCGAATCTCTTGATATAGAGTACATAAGCCACTCTCTTTTAACTTTCTCTCCATTGGTGAGGTTCCGATAAAAATAGTTAGGAGAAAACTTTCGGCGATGTGAATCTGCTGGATAAATCCAGTTCGTTACTTGACGGGGTCCTTTTTCCGTTAAAAACCTTGCATCTGTAGATGTAATTATTTCAGGCCATTCTCCAGGATCATCAGATATTACGATGGAATTGGAAATAGGTACATCTACATCTGATGCTGATGCGAAGGCAAGATTTTCAATATTATGTTCCTGGCTAACATTTGTCTCACTATCAGAAACAAACGAGGTATTTGAAGAGCAGCTAGGGCGAGCATCATTACCGGTATTCTCAAGCTCAGGAAAACCACTTGTTTGTTTTTCTGACGGCTTAAAATATTTTTTCAAAGTATCGGCTAATTTTTCCTTCGCTTCCATTTTCTGCTGTCTTTGTTGGTGATATTGGTAACCTGATAGTCGTTTTCATTTCATATTCAAATCAAAGGCGATAATTAATCATATTAGTGTTGTCACAGGGTTGTATTTGTAATGCGTATTGCCCAGGTAAGCCCAAAGGAGACAGAGTTCGATTAAATTAACTGATTTATTGCTATAAAAAATATTATTTACAATGATAAAAATAAACTAAAATACAATATTCTATATATATATATATATATATATATATTACTTTGGTACGTAATTATATTGAAAATCACGTTCCGACGGTCCGCACTCCTCTGTCGATCGATGTGTACTGACGAACTGAAAGTAGGTAGGTGTAACGATGCGAAATTTCCACTGTGGTATACGGGATTCTCTATGTCCTATGAAATGTTTAGACAGCCAAAGTTGAGAACAGCCGATAGATCAATACTCTTTTGGTTATAGTCTCAAGATGTGAGTATATCGTTTATAGTTGGTCAATCCCCAACTTAACGACTCTCTCGGTTTTATAGGGATGTAGTTATTCTGACGCGTCAATACCACACCAGAACTATACTAACATTTAGAGCGATCGTTTACAGTCGGTCAATACTCGGCTCAACATTTGCAAACCCTATGGAGGTACTGCAGAGTTTTCGATGCGTCAATACCGCACCGAAATCGTTCTCGTTTCCGTCAATACCAGAAACCAACGGCCGTTCAAGTGAATGATGTATAAAAGTCGAATCAATACTTCGACTTAGTACAACACTCCGCGGTGAATTATGTAAAGCGTATAAGGTTAAAGTCAGTACCTTCGACCTACGCTTCGCACTGGAGGCGGCTGAACTTGTAGGAGCTGGAGTCCGTGAACCAAGTTGCCGTCTTGTCTGTCGGCTTGCATTTTTATATCCATCTTAGCGGTGGTGGTGGAAGTCTCCTTCCCTTCTGCTGTCGATTCTTCGTGCGCATCTTGGCGTGGGGGACTTGCTGTTCTGGTGGGATATCGCGTCATCACAGTGTTAACTGGTTTAATGTATCGATATTTCTAGTTATGAATTTATATCATTACATATTAATACTTTGATAGTTACAATTTTTACAATTAAATGAATTCACAAACTTTTAAATCTCCACTACGCTACTAACTTAATTGAAAATATGAAAATATATAGAAACTGGTTCTTGTTTAAAGAATAAATTGAGATGACCCTTTCTGCAAAATCAACCCAAATTTATATTCATTTTCACTTTTGTACGGTTTCCGACTTTTTTACCCTTTGTATCTAGCCGCTGCCGCTAAATAGAATCAAGTACCGACAAAGCAACACGTGCCGTCGGCGTCGGTGTCATAAAAAGATCATCACTTCGAGCAGCGGTGACGTTAGAGAAGAGAGAGACGGTTAGTCAAGTGTCTGGTCTAGCTGTTTTGCCGCCCCTTGATTGGCCGCCTGTGTGTTTTGCACACATTCGCCACATAGTCGGCGCGGCCCTGCATGTATCTTCTTTTATGAAAATATAATAACACAGCTTATTGATACAAAATCAAATAAGAAGTACTGTGCATGTAAATGTCTCAATTATCGACACAATAACGTGTTCGAGAGAATAACGAATAGTTTTTGAACTCAAAGGAAATTTTTATGTGGTTGCAATATACATTTTGCTTATATTGGTACCTTTATTTTCTATATACAGACATAGAAAATGAATAAAAAAATAAACGATTTTAAAGATTAAAACTTTTCCGCGTCTGTAAGATGCCCTGAATAATAAAATTCTCACTTGTATACACTTCGGGGGATGTATCGTGTTAACAAACCGAAATTTCTCCAAAAGTAACTAAACATGCAGTATATCTGGATTTATAGGACTCGCTGTACTCGCTATAGTCAGCTGTAATTCAATAAGTTACATCTGTGAGACACCTTGAAAAATATCCAATTATAACATTTGCCACGTGTATACAGCCCGGAGGCTGTATCGTACTAACCCGAAATTTCTCGAAAAAGGACAAAAAATGTGGCACTTCAGGTACCATAGCACCCGTTGTGCTAACTTGGGTGAGCTAAAGATCAATAAGGTTCATCTATAAGACGCCGTGAACAATATTCGATCATAAAATGGGTCACTTGTATACACAATGGAGGCTGTATCGTGCTAACAAACTGAAAATTCTCCAAAAACTATAAAAATGTAGTACCTCAAGTACCATAGCACTCGTTGTACTGGCTTTAGTGAGCTGAATCTAAATAGGGATCATCTTTGAAACGCCCTGAACAATATCCTTTTATTAAATTGGTCACTTGTATATACTCCGGAATTTCCTACTGTGTTCGAATAATGTACTCGCATGTGTCAGAATTCCATACCAAATATCACTGCCAGTGTCAGAATTAAGTTCACTAACACACATTATAAAAAAAACTTTTTTTGAGCAAGAACTGTGTTTTTATCAGTTTAATACCTAATGAGTATTGTCCTTGAAATATACTTGTAACTAACTGTGAAATATTTCTTGCAATATTCATGAATATAGAATTTCTGCAGGGCTCTTAGTTCGACGTACACCTTAACCTTTCAATACCTGATTTGGTAGAAATTCAGAAGTTTTCAAGGTTGGAAGAGATATTTGAAATTGAAATATCATAATCAATTTTGGACTAAACACAAGATGTGTATCTATCGTATCAACTCTTAGAATTTGTGAACTGCCATGTTCATCAAATAAAGCCATATGAAAAATGTCAGTCAAAATTTGTATCCCTTCATGATCAACATAAATAGCACTTTAATAAAGAACGTAATAGAGAGCTTAAAGATATCAGAAAAATATATTTCTAATTTGTGATTAAGCCACTTGTATAACAATCGATTTTGTTGAATTCGCAACTCATCAGTAAAGGGTAGGTGTAGTTCTACATCTCTGACTTGGCTTGAAAGTGAGTCGTTTCTAATTCTCAAATCAAAGCTCACTAAACAGTTTCTAGAGCTGTATTCCGATAAGAAGGAGAATTGTACTTACATTTTACAAATGTCAAACAGGGCAAAAACTATATTACAAATTATACTGCACGAGCTATATGCTGCGACGACCATTGAGCTATATGCTGCGACGAGCATTCAATTGTATTTCATTACATGTTTGTCATTTCATTGTGTTGCATTCTTATTATACAAATCATAACTAAATGAACTATTTTTTCTAATCGCACGAACATTTCGGATATATTTTTCAATTAGTTTGTTTTGAAAGTATAATTCCCTGAAAAATAAAAATAACTGCAATGAATAATTCTCAGTAACAAAGGAGAGAAAGTTTAACTGTGGCTTTTAGGTCTCTGTGGATAACTGAAAAATTTATCAATTTTTGAATTTTATGGAAGACAAGAATCCATGCGGAATTGAATGGCGTGTAAAGCAAAAATTTCATGGGTTTTGAAGAATAACGTTGAGATTTTATTCACTTAATTGAACGAGTTGAAAGGATTACTTTTTTCAAGATGTATTTTTGGTTTCAAGAGTTATATCGATAGATGAAAAATCAATATTATACTTAAATTAATTGTCTTGCCCAATTTGCAACATACAACAAATATAAACAATGTACATATTCTTAATATTTCCAATCTCAGTTGGATGATTGCCTCTTATTCATGCACTTGTTACCTAGAAGTGAAAAAAGGAAGTTAGTACAAAAGGAACCATGAAGCAGTCATCTTGTAACAAGCCGATCGGCTGTTACGATTTCCATCGGACTATGATATTTTAATTTCGTCGTACTAATGATTTGAAATTAAAAAACTTGTTTCACTCCCAAATTTTGTATATTCAAACGATATCACACACTTTTTTTATTGTAAAAAAGAAACATTTTATATTCTTTACAAGCAAATTTTGAATAATTTCTTTTCATTCTTTTTTAGCTTCATAATTCCGCATTTTCTGTTTATTTAGGGAACAAAGCGAATATGATAGAACAGACTTCTGTTAGTTTTATTTTAAAAACTACATTCAGTTTTTTATGTGTTAAAGCATAAGCTTCCTATCTGTTCTATCTATTCCTTCCTTCCCAGAATTTTTCCTTGATTTTTACTCTTTTTTCTTTCCTCAGCTCTGAAACCCCATTTAGGCCCTATAATTGAATACCATTGAGACAACACAAAACCGGCCGGGATGGATTAAGAACCCGATCTCCATCGACTAGGACCTAGTTGAGAGCTGAATAATTCCAGAACCTCACCAAGATAAGTCCTTTGTCTTATACTCAACTCATGGGAATCTAGAATTGGAGATTTTTTTTTATAACGGCATTCGTAATCGTCTTGTATTTTGGATATGTGAATTATCTATGGAGTTATGAATGAATATAATTTGCTGAACATTTGATACTTGATTTTCAGCAATTTATATTAACTTGGACCATCGCGTTAAAATATTTTCAGTATTTCGTTTTGTTTTTATCGTTTAATTTTTGATAATTTTCTTGATAAAAGGAATGGGTCCCACGTTGGGCGCCACTTTGTCACTTATGTTCTCCCCCGGCTTGGGACTCATCCTCAGGTTGAGGTATTCGACTCCAGTTAATGTATTTTTATAGCAATTACTAGGATGGGGTGAACAATCGATATTATGTTGGACGCCACCAGCTTTTTAAGCGATACTTTAATTAAACAAAAAAACTAAAAAGGTTAAAAACTGGAAAACCTTATGTACTTTAACTTGACAAAACGAAATACTGAAAATATTTTAACGCGATGGTCCAAGTTAATATAAATTGCTGAAAATCAAATCTCAAAAGTTCAGCAAATTATATTTATTCATAACTCAATAGATAATTCACATTAACTGCATATCCCAAATTCAAGACGAATACGAACGCTGTTATACAATAAGAATCTCCAATTCTAGATTTCCATGAACTGAGTATAAGACAAAGGACTTACCTTGGTGAGGTTCTGGAATTATTCAGCTGTCAGCTAGGTCCTAGTCGATGGAGATCGGGTCTCTAATCCATTCCGGCCGGCTTTGTGTTATCTCTATGGTGTTCAATTGTAGGGCCCACCCATGGGCTGCAGAGCTGAGGAAAGAGAAAGAGAGTAAAAATAAAGGAAAAATTCTGGGTAGGAAGGAATAGATAGAACAGATAAGAAACTTATGCTTCAACATATACAAAACTGAATCTAGTTTTTAAAATAAAACTAACAGAAGTCTGTTCTATCATATTCGCTTTGTTCCCTAAATAAACAGAAAATGCGGAATTATGAAGCTAAAAAAGAATGAAAAGAAATTATTAAAAATTTGCTTCAAAGGAATATAAAAATTTTCTTTTTTACAATAAAAAAGAATTGATCATACAAAATTCATCAAACGCCAGCCCTTATTATAATTTGAAATAAAACAGTATAAACATGGTGAAAAAATATTCCAAAAATATAAGTCGCCAGCAAATATGTGAAAACACAACGATGTAGGTATATTAACTTATCGTTGTTTGTAGTACGATAGGTAAAACACTTATAATTATCGCTCCCAGTGAAAGTGAGAAATTTAGTGGTTTAAAACTATCCTTTTGATTTAAAACTGCATCAGTCTGCATTAAATTGCCAAGTTGATCAAAGTGATGTTCTACGACTTAAAACCTGCAAGTAAGTGCTGTTAGGAACAATTATTACGTTTCTAAAGCATAAATATACCTTAACCAGAAATGAATGAAAACTGGTATTTTGTAGTTTTTATTCCGTATCGAAAGTAGAAATATAAACATTACTTATCATAGTTGCCGGACTGTTTTTAAAATATGGATGGATTAAGACAAGGAATTATTAATAGTAAGAAAGTGCTACAAACTATAAATGGAAAAATAAGAAGACTAGAAAAAGAAAATTTTGAACTGAAAGAAGAAATAGAAAGGTTATATGGGAATAGTAGAAAAAATAACATAATCATATTTGGTTTTCCGACAGCAGACAATAATATCCCTGTGGACGACGTGTGTAGTGAATTGGATAGCTTATTAGATATAAAGATTAATACACAAAATATTAGCAACATTTACAAACTTGGAAAAAGCCAAGAAGCTCCGATCAAGGTAGAATTAACATCTACTCTTGCGAATATTAACATTTTAAAGAGCTTCAGAAAGCTCAATAGTGCCTGATTTGACTCAAATTCAGCAGAAGAGGAATAAAATACTCAAGAATTACCTGAAAACATCAAGAGACATAACCCAAGATCGCTGCTATATAAAGGGCGAAAAACTCTATAGAAACAATATAGTATACACAGTTGAGGAAATTGTTGGATTTGAAAAGGATCGGGCAGCTGTTGAAATAAAACCAACGCAAGCCATTTGGTCGTATTGTCTTATTTCTTTAGTATTAACAGGCATCTCTGTTACTGGAAAACTATTTATTCTTTGAACCAGGTGGCTTTTTAACACTTGTAGGCTTCTAGCCAAATCTAATGTTGATTCATTTTTGGATGGATGAGCCATTAAGAGGTCCTGCTCCAAATATTCTGGTGATCCCTTATCGCCAAAACATTGATCTAATGCGTCTTTTAATAAACTCCAATTTCTAGTTCTATTCTACATGCAACTAAAAGATTAGCACTTCCTGCTAATTTACTATTAATTTTGGTTTTTGAATATTACTTTGTTGATTATTATTTGCCATATTGTTTAGATTAATACCATTGCAACTAACCTTTTCTTCTAAATTTAATGAATTATTGAGATTGGAAATCAATTCTTCAATATCTGTATCAGAATCGTTTATTAATTAATCGACAACTATATATGTATAAATTTTCTCTTAATTTATGAACTACTATTAAAAAGTAAAGTATATTTCCAAGCGGGAATAGTATATTCTATATCAAGGGTGGGCTAAACAAAATTCTACATGAGTACAAAGATTTCTTTACGAAACATCTTTTAAAAAAGTTTAATTTCAATTTAAGAATATAACTTTATTGATTCAGAGCAACATGCTGAATTAATTCAAAAATACAAAGTAAGTTTATAATTAAATGCTGACAATTTGATATGAGATACGATATGATATTATTAAATAACAGGCAAATTCACTTCACATAACTAGCTTGTAAATTTTGACGTTAATAAATACGGAACAGAAAAAATTGATCTGGTTCGGTGAAAGTTTAAAAAGAGTGACCGACGAAAGAACTTACTAGAGAATTCTCGATGCGAAAGTTGATGAACAAAAAGGACTAGAAGAATTTATTATCGCAAAAAAGGTCACTCTATTTCCTAGAAAAGTCCATGGTCATTTATAATGATCAGTACAATGCTAAGTTTTAATTTGTATTCAGTGTCGCGTTGAAAGTTTTGAATTTTTATACCAAAATTATTCCGTTCAATAGTTTATGGAATTAAGAGAACTTCCATTGTAAAGATGTGGGTTAATCAAGGCCCGTTCTTAGGGATTTAGTTAATATGAACCCATTAAGTGGTCAAAAGTTTTATTTCAATTTTTTTCTGGAATTCATTGCAAATATGACTTTGGAATCACCGAGAGGAAAATATTGGGAGAATTCAGATACCTAACTTAGAGATATGTTCAACTCATTGGCTTAACACATTACTGTGTTTCTGTAAACGGTCCCGAACTTTCACCAGGAATTTAATTTTTCGTTAAACATTTCCGGATTATTTCTGCATTCGTCTCTAATGCTAGTTGATTTAACAGGATTTCTGATGCCCCAATTTGATTTCTTCTTAAAATCAATTGTCTCGACCAACATCAGTTATGTTTTTTCTCTCTTTTCAAATGAGATATGTTGCAGCTCTTTCGTTCATAAATTTACCAACTAAATCATTCGCGACATTTTAATGCTGAAACCGACTCAACAGCTTTTACGTGTGAATCCTTAGCGAGTCAACTAATATTCAAAATTTATTCATCAACTTAAATCCATCCATAAATTTGGCTCGTCAAAAAGCGTCTTTAGAGATGTGAATAGAAAAATCACGCTTCCAATCGCTCCAAAAAAAAATGTGTTTTGTTTTTAATCTTATAATTTAGCTGAACAGTGTTCATCTCATATTTGCTAAAGCATCCACTTAACTAAATTAGGCGTCTACAATTTTGAAATAAGTTAGTTATATTACATGTTCTTTAGAGTTCGAACAGATAATCGTCTTCTATCTAAGTAAAATTTTATGTTTAGTAATAAATTGTCATTACGCGAAATCACCCCTTCTAAAACAAACAGGAAAATCTGACTTGGGTGATAATGAATTTACCAAGTTTAGAGCAACTTTTCTAGGAAACGCCACTGTAACAACTTTCCCTTTCGAATATATCCGAATTAGCGAAGTTTATCACGCTCTCCGACATTTCCAACTTTGCTTCTCTACACATTTTGATTAGTCAGATTTTTATGTGAGCATTACAAGTCATAAAAAGGGTCGGTATTAAAACTTCCTCTTTTCGTCCTGCTGCGGTCCAATTGAATGTCTCCATAGTCCTAATAATTTTTAATTACCCGACCGTCCACCTTACTAATAAAACGAGAGCGCTTTTACGAGACTACTTTTAATAAAATTTCATTTTATATGCGGCATTTTGAGAACAAGCTTTATATATGGGAATTGATTATAATTACACAATTTAAACACGGAATGAAAAAAAAATATACCACATTCCGTATAATATACAAATTGTTGTTTTTATTCTATTCGTTGAATACTCATATCAATATAGAAATGGATCTTTCGTAAGATTCCTTCGCAGAAATTTTTCGACCACTCATTTTTTTCGATAAATGGACTGTATATTTGAAAATATGGAAAATTTTACAACAATAACAATAAAGATTTTTATGCGATTTATAATAATCGAGGATGTTGCTAGGCGACGACGCGCTTTGCACCAATTCGCCTGATGTAACTTCCGATATTTAATTAAATTGCATATTAATCTAGTTACATTTAAAACTTTATCGTTTAATTGAAGGGCTTGGTGCAAGAACCTGCTATGTTCACATTAGCTAATTTCGAGAAAAGTGAGAAAAACGTCGAGAAGGTGTTAGTATGATTTTTAATGAAAACTGAAGTCTGTTATAAGACTATGAATGAACTTGTGATCCATAGTATTTGTTTTCAACTCGAAATTCATTTTAGTTTTTTTATAAATTCATCGGAAGTACTCACATAGCACTTTTTTGCTACCGAAATGGTGGAAAAACAGGACAAGAAACAAAAAAACTACATTAATTTCCAAATAAAACTTTATTAAAAATATCAACATAATCTCCTATACATTTGAAGTGAAACAAAACTTGGGTGTGAAGTTACTGGCTACTCGGAATCGCTGTTGCTGTCCTGCTCTTCCCCTCGTTTGATGCTGTCATAAAATGGTAAGTGTATAGGTGGGACGTACTTTCTAACCAATGGCATGATGCTGTCATATTTTTTATACTTCAGAGGTAACTTCTCATGATATGCTCGGGGTACTTTCTCTAAATCGGGAATAGTACCTTTAGGTTTCAATAAAACATATGGCATCAAATATTCAGTGGAATGGTTATATCCAACAAACACCTGTTGAGGATTTTTAGCATCGTATAACAATACCCTGTATTTGGAAAGTGTGAATGGCTTTTTCTTAACAACTGCTGACTTCTTGAAGTGTGGCTGTAGGTAAGATTTAAAGTCGAATATCATACTTTGAGAAACTCTCTCGACAATATAATTCTTACCGCAGTTCTCTACTAAATTATACCATTCTTCAGGAACATACAAGAGCTCTTTTTACGTTTTCTTTGTTCAATTTTACCAAAATCCCGGTCGCACAGTAAGAAACTATGGCCGGGTTCTGGTGAGTGATGAATTATCTTGAGAAATCGACCGCTGCCAACTAAGGTCATCAAAAAATGCACCAAAGCAGCATTTTTATGTTGGCCACCGCAGTTATCGGTGAAAATATATAAAGTGGTAACATTTTTATCAAAATATTTCTCAATGAAATGATGAAGTAATGAGACTGTCTCAATGCAACCTCTTTTGGCCACTGTTTCATCGAACATATAGTTGACAGACTTATTGTCGGAGTAGGAATGAAAACACTGATTGAACACCCAAATTTGTCGAGCATTAAAAATTTGTCTAGTAGTCAGTACAGGAAACGGTAAATTCTGCTGATAATCAAAGCAAATAACATCCACTGTTGCATCCGTCTTTGCTAACGCAGTTTTAGCTTTCAGGTCATCGTAGAACGCTTGTGCTTTCCGTAAAAGTAGTTCCTTCTGTTGAATCAAGGACTGCTTCTCTTCCGGGTTGTCGGTATAATCTATTTGTATTTTGAAAGATTCACATGTGGAACACGTATCACTACGTGGATATCCGAAGGAAATATTAAAGTGTTCTGTGAAATATCTATAGTAGAAGTCGTATGACACTTTAGGTTTTATTTTCTGATTATCTTTGAGGAGTCTGTAGCTTTCTGGTTCATACTTCTGGAGGTACAGTTCATGCATTTTTTTAACATTCAGTTCGGCGGGAAGATAAGTTTTCTTTTTATTATCATTTCTTGAATAATGTGAATTTCTTGCTGGGAAGCTTCTAATATGTTCCGCGACATTTGCAACAGTTGCTTCTTATATTTTATTTGGTCTATTGTGGTGGGTGCCACGGCCGTCTTTTTTCAAAAAACACCCACAAGCACAAACTTGTGCTATTCTCATCACGTGTGATCTACCTATGGCGTGTAAATTACAGAAAGCGGTACGACAAACGTCTTCTCTTTTTGTTCCAACTTTGATGTAATAGTAGTATGAATATTGTTTTCTACGAGCATCCGATTCTTGACGCCTTAGTTTCACCTGTTTTGCAACAATAGAAGACCCTAAGTAGCTATCTTGGACATGTTTGTCAGCCATTTGATAATACTGATTAAAAATTGTATTTCTTTCCAACTCTGTGAATTTATCATAACATTTTTTATGGCACTCGCACCTGGGTCCCTGTATTTTTGCTGTAACCACTCTTCCTGCACTATTAACGTATTATTTTCCCGTATTCTTATTCAGTTTTCTATGGTTTTTCTTCCAATTTGATGGAGTTTTTTTGCGTTTTTTACATCTTTGTTCTAGCGATGTTTCTTCTGTAGAATTATTGCCTAATATATTATAATAGAATAAGTAGATATTGCTTCAAATGCAACTGTAAAAACATACCTTGTTCGTCATCACTACTTGGTATAATACCATCAGCGGCAATATGTGAAATTGGTCTATATTTTGATTTTCCACTACTTCCTGGCTTTTCTATATAATCAGGATCTTGATCACTATTATCTAAACAATGAAAAGGATCTTCCTCACTTTCCTCATACTGAGTACTCATGTTTTGAAATGAAATTGCTACACCCGAACGCTCCACTGCTTAAATCACTCGCAAATTTTTGAGGTTAGGTGAAGGTTTCGTTTGGAGCAAAAACCAGCTATGTGAAGTACATGACACATTCTTGCCTCCAACATACCCAAACGTGGCTTTGAATAACTATCTCGTTTGGGGCAAAAGGCGGCTTTGTGATCACATAATCTATTTACTATGACTTTTTGAAGCCGGCTATTGCACCAAACGATGCAGCAGCACTCTATTGCCCAAAACATTTCATAATCTGATATTTGAACAATTTGGCCTTTAGCAGGTTCTTGCACCAAGCCCTTCAATTGACAACACTGATGTGAAAATAAAATCAATAACTTTGGTTACTGTCACGTTATTGAAATTTTAGCGTGCCTTAAAAATTAATATAGTTTTAGTGTTTTAAATGAAACTCAATGTTTCTAGCTAATTCCACAATATAATGAAAATTGTTGAAAATTCTAAAAAATTGCCAATTGTTTCGATAACTGAATATCATCGTCAGAATGACAGAAGTTACATTTCATTTGATGCCTACCTGATGTTTAGTAGTTATTTTTGGCTAGACCTAGAAGTGACCTACCTTGTGATGGACTTAATATATGTTAATAGAATAAAGAAGAAGATGTGATATTACAATCATTGAAACTTAGATATTATTAGCCCTATGCGGATATCCTGGATATCATTTTTCCAATTAAGATCAGTATAACTGTGCAATGATATAGAAAACCAGGAAAACTATATCTGCTGATCTTTACAATTATCACTTAAGAAGACAGTTTAATAGTGGAGAACTCTCTAAATTTATCTGTTCATTGACGACTTCATATTGTGGGTTTCTTAGGTGTCTTCTAATTTCCAACTCTTCAAGGAAATCCACTTCTTGTTTCTTATCACAAATACTTAGTAGTTCTAGTTCTGTGTTAGGTGTCAATGAATGATTGGTGTCAAGTAGATGTTTTGCGTAATGGGATTTATCTGGTTGTTTTAATCTGTATGCTCGTACGTGTTCACTGCATCGGTTTTCAAAATTTCTTAGGGTCTGACCCAAATAGACAGCATTACATTCTGGACATTTGAGTTCATATATAACTGATTTTTTTAATGGAAGTATTTTTGCTTTTACATTTAATAATTTTGTACTTACGTTACTTTCTGATTTAAAAGAAATTGTTGTATTCGTTTCTAAAGAAATTATCTTTGAAATATTATTAGGAATATTTCCTGCATATGTGATGGTTCTATAAGTTTTTATTTCCTCGGTTTGTTTAGAAAGTATTGGTTCTAATGCCACTTTTTCCTCCTTTTTATTAATTAGCTTTGCTATTTGTCTAATTGTATTAATCTCTCTATCAAAATTACATTTTCTCATAGGAACTGAAAATGCTCTATGTATCATTGAATGATATGCCGCTAGTTTATGTGACATGGGGTGATTGGAACTATATGGAATTGTCACATCAGTGTGTGTTGGTTTTCGGTAAATTGAATAATCAAGTACATTAATAACACTTTGAACTTTCAAATCAAGAAAATTGATTGGGTTATTTTCTTCAACTTCTAATGTAAATTTAATTTTTGGTTGTACATTATTAATGTGGTTGAAAAATATATCTAATTGTTGTTCACTACCTATAAAACAAGCTAATATGTCATCTACATATCTATACCAAAATAAAACATTTTTTGAAATATTACCTTCAAAGATTTTTCTTTCTAAACTGTCCATAAAAATGTTTGCCAAAATAGGTGATATAGGTCTTCCCATTGGTAAACATTCATTTTGAATATATATGTTATTGTCACATCAAATAAATTAAGTATATCTGATTTTATTCCTGGATTAATATTTTAATCTAATAGTAATTTTCTTACAAGTATTAGACATGCTTTAGAAGGAATTTTAGTGAACATATTAGTAACGTCGAATGAAATAAGCTTAGAGTTTTCTTGTAAGTTGAATGCTTTCAATGTTTTGATTAGTGCTATTGAATTTCTAATTGAGTATTTAGATGCATATACGTAACTATTAAGTATATTGTTAAGCTTCTTTTCCCTCTTTTAGTAGACCCAAATTAGTTATAATGGATGGCAAAAAATTATTATCTACTTATTTTTAACTAGAGACACTGGACCAAAAAGATTATTGCCACATTCAAAAATCTGATTAAAATATAAAAACCCAGTATTTCAGAAATCTGCTGGCATATGGTACAGCCTAAAACATTATATTACTATCCTTTGGCACAACAATGCTTCTTGATTATACAGGGTTGCAAAAAAATATTTTTTTAAAATGTTTTAGGTTTGATAACTGATTATTGGTTATTGAAGTTAAATATATTGTGAAGCTAACAGTAGGTTCCATTTAAAACACTGATTATTGGTTAGTTTTTAATGCTGATTTCAGAAATAATATTGTTTTTTTTCTATCACGTAAGGTTCGTCTACAAAATGAGGTGAAACATTTAGCGAAAATGTTGACTGTATCCATCAACTCAGGAACAGTACAAAAGGCAAGATCACCCCCTCGAGAGAAACAATGCTCAAATCATTTTTCTCTTCTTCTGTCCCAAGAGAAGGATATTCCAGGAGCCAACAAATGTTTTTCTTTCAACCTCGACCCTAACACCTCAGCTGAATGCTCTAACCAAATCGTTTTTTTCCGACTGCATGAAGAGTTTTAGCTACTTGTTGGTGGGCTCATTGTCGTCGTCATCACTGCCTGGAGACAACGGATCAACATCATCTAAAATGTTTTCGAGTGTAGCTGCGGGACAAGGTACAGGTAAATCATGCCCGTGAGGCCATGAAGAACAGGGCTCATAGCTGAAGGAATGCTTGGATACGAAATCTCCTTTTTATTTTTCAAAACAAAACCTTGCACAAAGCAACAGAAAAAATCATCACTGTGATTTGAAGGTTCTCTCCAAACCATAGGTATTTCAAAACTAAATGATTTCTTTTTACCTTGAAACCATTGTCTCAGTTCTTCAACACACACAGAATACATTTTGCGATGAGCCCATTGTTTGTCTTGATCCTCCAGTTTCATACCAAAGTGGGCAAAGTAAACCATTTCAACAGAATCAGAAATGTTTCTCTGTTACTTTTCAATAGTATAAGTCCCGCAAATGTAGCAGAAAAAATCAAGAGAGTTCACACAACCTCTAGAAGCCATTTCACACAACCAAATACAAAACTAAAACTCGACGAAACAGTGAGTGTTCAGCGGAGTGGTTACATTCCCACTCACTACAGAGAGTAACTTGACCTTGCAATGGTGAGCAGACATAGAGTGGATTGGAAAGAAAGAAAGGGGTACTAACAAAGACATAATACTGGCAGCAAATCTAGTATAAACCAGATTTTACCAGTTTTACTGTACAGTTTCTGAAACAAAAGTTGTTTACAACCTAAAATTAAGTTTATTACATTAGTAAAATAACGTACCTATGTAGTTAAAAAAAATATAATTGAAAATTTTTATAAATTTATTTCACAAGTATCACAGTTTTTTTCGTGTTATATAGAAACATGAAAAGTAATAATTTAATGTGTGATTTATGGGTAAACAGAAGGTGATTTAATTTTTTCATAATTTTTTCTTCACAAAAAATACCATTGAAATCACTGAAATATTTGAAACAATTTTGTCATCACAGACCTGTGTTATTATTACATAGCACACATAATATTATAAAAATGACATTTTTCATTATCCGCACATTCCCTCGTGAATTCCCACCTCGAAATTACAAATCACGCTGGATAAGCTCTCGAACTAGGTACGTAAATTATAGGCAATCTTTTATGTTCTCCACAACAGTTGACACCAACAGAGGGACAGGGAGATTGGGAAAGTCTGGAGGGTGTTATACAACTATCCAAAATATGCCAGAGATAATCCGGTCGGCTCCAACAATGGAATGAATGGAATTTTTGGCGAGAATATACCACGACCGAAATTCTACTCGACATTCTCAACTTTCACTCATCAACAAAGTTTGATTATCAACATTTAGATGTGTCCCTAAATATTTGGTGAATATACATATGAAAAATAATAGCCGATATGATTCAGGCAGATGATTTCCAATAATAGAAACTTCATCTACATGAATTGATTATCCCGCAGGATGCGAAGTATTCGAGTATGATTAGAGACGAAGTTCTTCCTGCATTAGAAAATCTGTATACACCACTACCTCATGTTTCATTAGTGGAAACGTATTTGAATGGTCTTTGCAAATTAATAATTTGGACAAAGGAGTATTTAATAGCCAGTTAGATAATCATATTTTTTCATATTGAGCTATTTTATCTAAAATCGGGCGATTTTTGTAATTATTTACTTGAGGAAAATGATGGGAAACTCGTCAAATTTCTACTTGCCCCATTTGAAATAAACACGAAGTGTTCTAATGGACTAAAATTACTTTATTGAGAAGCCCTCCATATATACAAAAATACCGGCCATTTGATTAAGAATAAACAGTACTGTCAACGGAGGTGAGGGTGGACAAATTTCAACGTTTTTTTGAGATAACATCGTTAGAAGCGCCTCAAAAATGTTGAAAAAAATTATGAAAATTGCCTTAGGTTTACCCCTTCATATGTGCTAAATACGAGTTTTGCAAAAAATATAGAATCGCTAATTTTTTTTAAGTAGTGTCCAACTCTACCCAGAAAAAAGGGTGAAGTTGGACATGGCTCCAAAACCAAGTAAAATCAACTTTTAATGAGAACTGGGTGTAGTTGAACGACTCTAATTTTTTTTTTAAATTTGCACCCTTGCTGGGCCAACGAAAAACGTTTGTAGGTAAAAAATAACAGTTTATTCCCTAAATCACAAAACATCAACTTAAACTATTTCTAGAAAAAATATAACGTATAAAACAAAAAATATTTAACAAAATACCAGTAAAAAAATGAATAAAATATTTTCTGGAACAAAAAAAAGGAACACAATACCTAAAAAATATATAAACTAATTAACCTATGGTGTCATAAGTTAAATTATCTCGAAACTGAAAACGGTTTCGTCTTAATTCTACAGGTTGGTGGGAAACATAAATAACATCTTCGACACCATCGATAGGTCTTCAACATCTGGATAGACGAAAAAATGCCCCATTTTTTCTCCAAATTTTTTCCTAAGGAACCTAACTGTTAAAAACATCTCATCAATATCTTCAACGTGCCCTACAAAATGTATATTTCTTTTAGTTGATTCAAATTTCACCAGGACGTATTGGTATTTTTCAAAATCTCCGATGCTAGTAGGAACTAATTCAGTCTTATCATTGGTTGGAGCAGGGTTGCTTGAACTTGGCTCAGCCTCGTCATAGTATAGATTGTGTAATCCATCTTCTATTATTTCTATTTCAGATTGGTCCGACATAGCTTCATTGTAGTTTTCTTCTTCGACTTCACTGTCATCTTCAATAATGGCCATTTTCTTTTCGTCTCGGCTTTCTCGTTTGAATCACAGGAGAAAGGGTCTCTTCATTGTCGCTTTCATGTTCGATGTCACTATTGTCTTCAGTAAATGTCACACTTCGGCCAGGTTGAATGGCCATTTTTTTACCTCTTGGCTTTCTTGTTTGAGTTGGAGGAGCAAGGTTCTCTTTAAAAAAGCTGTCAGTCTTATGTTTCTCAACATTAACTTCTTGATAATCCGCCAGTCTTTTCAACACTCGCTGAGGATCATAAGGAACTATTCCACATGCTGCAAATCCTTATTTGACATTATTCGCAGATCGCATGTCAATTCTCTGAAAAGTCTGGGATAGCAAGTTTGGAAAATCGCTTTTCTGAAAGACTCCCCGATTTTTCATTTTCCACTGTCTTAAGACAAATCTCCACGCTTCCTTCATTGGTCTAAAATAAGCCACATCGAGTGGCTGGCAGATGTGGGTGGAGTTTGGGGGGAGCAATATGAAACTGATGTCATGTTCAAGACATTTGTTGATAACCGTTACGGATATGTGACTGGACAAATTGTCACCAATGATCACTTTTTTGCCTTGAAGCTTTGACAAGTATGGAAGAGCAATTTTATAGAACCAGTCTTCGAAACAAAACTGATCGAACCAACCACTTTTACTCCGGTTATAAGCCGTGCCAGGAGGACCGTTCTCTATCCATGTCGGATAAATATGTTGGGCCTTGTACACTACGTAAGGTGGAAGAACAAAGCCGAAAGCTGCTGCAGCAATCATAACCGAAATGCTTGGTTTTGAGCTATCCATAACGCGATCACAGTGTTTTGCTCCTCTTTTGGCGTCGTTGGAAAAATTGGTTTCGTCGTAGTTGACAATATTTTCCGCAGGAACATTTTCTATAGATTTTTGAAATTCCGTTAAATATGCGGTCATAACAGCAGAGCTGACTTGGGCTCAAGCCCTTTTCATATTCTGGGATAGCCGTACAGATAATTATCTGTGCCTGTTGAGGAAATTTTTTACCCATTCAAATCCAGGAACATTATCATGGAAAATTGTAATGGTTTTTCCCAGCCGATCCAGATATGATTTCACTAGAGTTTTCACGTCTTTTATGGTTAATGGAAAATTCCACTTAGCGGCACTCATTATCCCTTCTGCTAGATATGTCTCTTCATCGGAAGTTAGTACGGTTTGACCTCCATATTTCTTTTTCTTTTTTATTCCTTTAACGTGATTAAATGAAGTCGATTTCGGAATTGAATACTTTTCCGCAGCTTCCCTAATACTAAGTTTCTTTAATTTAACTTCTTCCTCCGCCTTCTTTATTGTAGAAAGCAAATAGTTACAGTTGGGGTTCTTGTCCACTTTTCTATTATATACACGCGGCATCTTGGTGTCCAACTGTACCCTGGAATAAGAAACTTTTTTAATGTGACGCCACTGGACTCAATAACTTGTGGCAGATTAGTTTAAAATTTTATAGGTTAGTTACTTATACTGTAGTCTAGATTGTGGCCAAAAATGGACATTCTAGGAACATCAGTATAATACATACAAAAGTTATAAAAACCAAATTGCCAAAATAGCACTTTTTACATAATTAAAAAATCAACTTACCGTTAAAAAATCGCGCCAAATATAACACACTTTCTTACTATATTCACACTGATGAAATACTCACCGCCAAATTGGCCGAAGGTCGAATGTCAATGGCGTCACGAATTTATTTGATCAGAAACTACGTCTTGTCCAACTTCACCCCGACTGTCCACCTTCACCTCAGTTGACGGTACCTATTATGCTAGATTCGCGTGAAACATATTTAAATTTAGCTTTAAACTGCGCAAACAACTTCATTCCTTAAGTAGTTTGCCTTCTATTTATATATGCTAATTTTTCCCTTGAAAATTAGCATTTGGCGTTATCCGTATGCCATGATCAAGAATAGAGTTGTATTTGTACGAATCACTATAGAAATCAATAATAACAATTTTTCTCACATAACAATGGTTCGAACTTATACAAAAAAGTATTAGCATTGATGAGGTGGATGAGGCAATCAATGTCCGTAACTGTAAATGAAGTATTAAAACAGGTGTCTTACAATTAAATAGCAAATAATTGTAATGGAATACATCCCTAAAATTGTGAGTGCTACCAGATACTTATGTTCCGATGAAAATGGTTATAGCTTTAATGTAAGCAAGCGGAAATGTAGCTCCTTGTCTATTTATGCTGTATCGAGTATATTTAGAGTTAGCTTAGAAGCAGCTTAAGAGGACATGATTGATTGGAGTGGCTGATAAATGTGATTGGATTAATTCTGATTTTTGTTGAAAAAGCATTCCTTTCCTATTACTTGTGACATCTAATATTAGTCGCTATCAAATATGCTTATGGAATCGAATCTAATTTCGTTTCCAACACATACATCTCACTTTCTTCAACCGTTGGAACAACGCTAGAAACCACCTTTAATAACTGTCATATCGGCATTCGTTGATAAGTAATTTGCTTCAGTCTAATAAATTGCTCAAAAATATTAGATGTCTACATCTGAGTCAACAGAAACTTCTTTTACAGTTCCATTATCTCGATCTTACGCCTTTAACTCAATAACCCTGAAACAGTACAGCCATACATTAAAAACTAAGGCGAAAATTGAACATAAAAAGATAACAATCTGAAAATATACTTTAAAGATAATGTCACTATCAAAATTAGAACTTTTCGTAAACTCGTAGAATTTTCCCATTCTCCATGCAGCAAAATGTGATTTCATTTTTGGAACTGTGAGCACATTAAGACTCTTTTCTGTTCATATGCATTCTCTTTTAATGCCAGGAACACACTTTGCTGTTAAAAACGAATAAACAGCCTTTAAATTTGGCTGCGTATTCCGAATGGCAGAATCACTCACGTTGATTTTTAATTAGAAGTCGAATACTCACTGACGTGACATCTGAAACTGCTAGTACTGTCTTATAGTTGACTGGCAATGAAGAGAGAAAAAGTAAATTATAGGGGTTGCAAAAGAAAAACTTCAGCGAAATGGATTATTTTTATACAGTAGTGGATTAGCACATCCTTTAAGGGTTCTTTCAAATCTTTCGTCAACACAATTTAAAAAAAGCTTTGGTCATTTAATTTTGAATATTATATATTTTCCAGATATAGACATTTTGTTTTTTTGAATTCAAACTTAATTATGAAGAGTTTACACATCTGTACACTGATGAGACATCAGCCGTTCAATTTCAACCAATATATGGATCGGGAATGCTGTTGGTGTTTCTTCTGGCGAAAAAACTTTGTGTGGACTCCAACTGAGGAAATTTCGTATAATATATGAAACAATTCAAATCAAGTTCAATCCAAAATATATCTAAACTTTATCCAGATTCTTCCCTTGAAAGCTACACATACAATTCAATTTAATGTACAATATTGTCAACCCATTGTTGGTTCTCTCCTACACATTGAAATAAAATGTAAAGAAACACACTTTGATGGTCCAATACTAGTAAATAAGGAGCTGCTCTGCTATAACAGAGGTAAGAGTAAGTTGAGACAAATAAAAAATGATCATTCCTCAAAACTGATAGCAAACAACTTCTTAGAATAGGATCAATATCTGCTTAATAAAGAAGACGCTACATCATGTGAAGAGACATAATTATCTTTGTAAATGAAACTAATTGTTTCTAAATAATTCCACAATATATTAAAAAAATAGTAAAAATTCTAAGAAATTGACAATTGTTTGGATATTACTAACATCGTCAGAATAATAGAAGTTACATTCTATGTGATGCATACCTGATTTTATTAATTATTTTTGGCTAGACCAAGAAGTGACCTACCTTAATATATATGAATATAAAAAAGAAGAAGGTATGATATTATAAATATTAAAGCTTATATATTATTAGCCAAATGACCAGGATCAGTATAACTGTGCAATGATATAGAAAACCAAGAAAACTATATCTGGTGATCTGACTAGAGTCTAATTCCTAACTCTTCAAGGAAATCCAGTTCTTGTTTCTTGTCACAAATATGTAGTACTTCCAGTTCTGTGGTAGGTACCAAAGAATGTTTGGAATCAAGTAGATGTTTTGCGTAGCGGAATTTTTCAGGTTGTTGTGATCTGTATGCTCGTAAGTGTTCAATGTATCTAATTTCTGAATTTCTAATCTTTACATTCTGGACATTTAAGCTTATACACCAGACATATTTATAAACTTAAATGTGCAGATTGTAATGCTGTCTGTTTGAGTCAAACCCTTATAAATTTTGGAAACAGATACAGTGAACACTTACGAACATACAAATTAGAACAACCAGAGAAATCTCACTACGTTAAACATCCACTGGATACTAAACACTCATTGATACCTAATACATTACTAGAAGTACTACATATTTGTGATAAGAAACAAGAACTGGATTTCCTTGAAGAGTTAGAAATTAGAAAACACTTGAGAGACCCATAATATGAAGTTGTCAATGAACAGATAAATCTAGGGAGTTCTCCACTTTTAAACTGTTTTCTTAAGTAATAATTGTAAAGATCAGCAGGTATAGTTGTCCTGGTATTCTATATCATTGCACAGTAGAGGACCGTTCATTCAAAATCAGACATATCCACTTTTTTCATAAAATACGAATTAAATAGATTTATAGTATTTTTTCATGATTTTATGGATTCCTGATGTAAAAATTGTTCAAACCAGACAAATTCTATTTGAATTAGCATGTAAATATCAATAGTTCAGTCAAAATCAGATATATCCAATTTTGAACCGACTTTTGCCGAACCGTCAAAACTAGACATATCCATTCATCCCCAACTTATGTGGTTTCCAGCATCCTTGTGCCCATGACACGACGCGTTTAGATGCAATTTAGTGAATAGAGCAACAATACCAAAAACTCTGCCACTTTATTTCGGTAAATGAACCAAAAAGAAAGAGACCGAGGCATGCTGTTCAAGCCGACAAGAAGAACCAAAATCCTCACAAGTAACCTATTTTTTTTTGGGTTAAAGGAGAAAAATCAAAGGTCACAGTTTGCCGAGCACTGTTTCTAGCTTCTTTTGGAATAACAAGAAATAGAATAATTCCGATTTTAAAGGCTGTTCAAGAGGGCAATATTCCTAAAGATAAAAGAGGTGCTGATAGATATCGCCAACGATGTGGTCCCGTCAAAGAAAAGATGAGACATTTTCTAAATGATTTGTCAACATTTGAAGGCCACTATAATAGGAAGAAGTCATGTAGGGTACACCTCTCACGTGACCTAAATATAGCAACTTTATTTAAAATGTACAATTCGAAAAATTGCGGTTCCCGTGCATCCCTATCAATGTTTAAGAGAGTATTCTACAATGAATTTAATATTGGAATTTCCTCTTCGACATCGGATGTGTGCGGTACATGCCTTAACCTCAAGAATCCCATCAAACAAACAGAGCAAGCCAGAAAAGCAGCATAGTCGACAAAACTAAGAATTCATAAAATGCGTAAAAATGCGTTTGTCACCCTTATAAAAGAAAATTCTGCGACCAGCTACTCGTTTTGTTTTGACTTGCAACAGATACACCCCTTACCAAGATTCCTCCTTCCTGATGCAGATTTTTTTCTATGCTTTCTTTTGTGTAGATGTAAAATCTAAAAATCCTGTGTTTTCCACCTGGACGGAGGATCAAGTAAGTCGCGGCTCAACGGAAATAGGTTCTGCCTTACTGGCATACCTCGGATCATTAGTTTTGGAGAATATAGAAACTCTTGGGTTATTTTGCGATGGATGTGGGGGCCAAAATAAGAACGCCCATATTATCCACTGCTTATCACTTTGGGTCATAAGCAAAGCTCCCCCTTCTCTTAAGCACTTGGTCCTTCATTTTCCAGTGAGGGGCCATACTTACCTACCAGCTGACCGAGTTTTCGGCCGAGTCGAGAAAATTCTGATAAAACATTCCATCATTCATAACCCAGAGGAATATCAAGAATATTACGGAAAAGTTGGCCGGGTTCGTATACAAGGAAAAGACTGGCAGTTGCATGACATAAAAAATCTGTCTACAACCTATAATAAAATAACTGGAATTGAAGAATAAAAAAAATTACTTAATGAAAATCGTTAATCTGGGCAAATCTACAGATCAGCATAGAGTTTCCTTTAATTTTGACGAAGTTAATCCATATGCTTTTATGATTAAAAAAGGTCGTTCTGAGGGAAACTGCGAATTAAGCCTTCTGCCTATTGGGAATACTATTTCCCAGGTAAAAAAAAATACCTAAATCCCTTTTAGAGAAGCAATTCAACAACGAAAACTGCCAGTGTCAAGAGCTTCCTGAATTGAGTTTATACAAAAAAAATTTGTCCGATAACACTTCCCAAGTCCCAGAGGAGGATGTACGAGAAGAACCGAACGAATGTAATATTTAATTTTTGTAGTTCGCTGAATTTTAAAGTTTTTCATTAAGTTAAGTTAAGTTATTATTTATTAAGTTTTAGCTTGTACAAAAAGTACTGTATGCAACTTGTACATAATGGTTATAATGCACTCGTAGACGTCATACTATTATATACTTGATGCATAATGTACTATAATTGTTTAGGCAAATGACATTAATTTTGATAATGTATGAATAGATAAATAAACACCCAGTTCATTATACTCATTGTATCAACTACTGAATTTGGCATAGAAAAAATATTGTAATGGGTTTTTCCCTTTTCTAGTATGCCAATTATATTTTGAGGATATTAGATGATCCAAAGGACCGTTAAATTCATGTGACATCATCACTAGTCCCACAGCCCTATTGCCTCTTGTCACGGCTCGTCTGCTACCCTTTTTTGTCCCTTGCAAGAATCTATCTCCATTGTCCTTTCATCTGAGCTATAATCTCCCACTGTTTCTATTGCCTGTTGGCATCGCCTGAAAGGTTCGCCGTATTTATGTCATAGCGCTCGACACCTCACAGATGAACACTGTAGATCACCAGAGCCAGTACAACGGGTGCTATGGTACTTGAAGTACGACATTTTAGCCCTTTTTGTTAAATTTCAGTTTGTTAGCATGATACAGCCTCTGGAGTGCAGTAAGCCACCAATTTTTTAATTAAATATTATTCAGGACATCTCACAGATGAACCCTATTGATATGCAGCTCCCTAAAGCCAGTACAACCACTGCTATGGTACTTGAAATACCAATTTTTTATTAGTGTTTTAAATGAAACTCACGGTTTCAAGTTAATTCCACACTATAATAAAAGTTATTGAAAATTCTAAAAAATTGACAATTGTTTCGATAAATCAATATCATCGTCAGAATGACAGAAGTTACATTTTATTTGATGCCTACCTGATGTTTAGTAGTTATTTTTGGCTAGACCAAGAAGTGACCTAACTTGTGATTGACTTAATATATGTTTATAGAAAAAAGAAGAAGATGTGATATTACAAATATTGAAGCTTAGATATTATTAGCCCTATGGTGATATCCTGGATATCATTTTTTTATATTTGATCTCCTAGTGAATTATGCACCTAGGTACGTAAACGATTGTACTTCTTGGAAACTGTACATTTTTCCGTTTTCAATATTCCTTTCAAGTTTCCTGCCTCTATCTCCTTCACTCTTAGTCCAATGCATAAACCTGTCCTCATTTTCGTTCATTTCCAGCCCGATTGTTTCTCTAACTTTTGATACTATCGCAATGTTGTCTACAAAATGCCGGGCACTGATTTCGCCAAGTGGAATAAGATGTTGTATTTGGTTTAGGTGCCAGAATTGAAAAAAAAATGAATCAAATGTGGGTAATCAACCATTACATGTATCCAGGGCCGCGCCAAGCTATTCGGCCGCCCGTGTGCAAACCATAATTTGCCGCCCCTTTTTAATATTTTAAGTAAAATTTAACATTTAAAAAATCGTCACCCCTTACCCCCTTCAGCTAAAAGTTGATACATGGGTAAGGTAATAAATAAAAATAAAATTATATAAATGCTAATAATTATATTCAATTCCGATATTAGACATATATACTATACTTACATGACATTTTAAACATGTGTAATATATGCAACTTTTGAAGTAAACATACAACATAAAGCAGAAAGCAGACAAAAAATCGAGAGATCTATCATCAAATTCGTCACTTTGAGGAGTAACTTGTACGGACGAGCCCGTCTGACAGTGAGATCATTTTTGTAAAGTTAATCGCTATTTAGCGGTGAATATTTGACTGTATTTCTACTTTGGTGAGAGATGAAAATTAAAAAAGTAAAAATAAAAGTCACAGAAAGTTTATAATAGTTAACAAGGAAAAAATAAATTATTCAAAACATTAATGTTTTTAAATGAAACTCACGGTCTCTAGTTAATTCCACAATATAATAAAAGTTATTGAAAATTCTAAAAAATTGACAATTGTTTCGATAAATCAATATCATCGTCAGAATGACAGAAGTTACATTTTATTTGATGCCTACCTGATGTTTAGTAGTTATTTTTGGCTAGACCAAGAAGTGACCTAACTTGTGATTGACTTAATATATGTTTATAGAAAAAAGAAGAAGATGTGATATTACAAATATTGAAGCTTAGATATTATTAGCCCTATGGTGATATCCTGGATATCATTTTTCCAATTAAGATCAGTATAACTGTGCAATGATATAGAAAACCAGGAAAACTGTATCTGCTGATCTTTACAATTATTACTTAAGAAGACAGTTTACTAGTGGAGAACTCCCCAGATTTAACTGTTCATTGACAACTTCATATTGTGGGTTTCTAAATGTCTTCTAATTTCCAATTCTTCAAGGAAATCCAGTTCTTGTTTCTTTTTACAAATATGCAGCACTTCTATTTTTGTGTTAGGTGTCAATGAATGATTGGTGTCAAGTAGATGTTTTGCGTAGTGGGATTTATCTGGTTGTTTTAACCTGTATGCTCGTAAGTGTTCACTGTATCGGATTTCAAAATTCCTAAGGGTCTGTCCCAAATAGACAGCATTCCATTTTTGTAGAATTTTTAGTTTGATAGCATGGTACAGCCTTCAGAGTGTATACAAGTGACCAATTTTATGATTGAATATTATTCAGGGCGTCTTTGGATGAACCTTATTGATTTTTCGCTCACCAGAGCTAGTACAACGGGTGTTGTGGTACCTGAAGTGCCACATTTTCGGTCCTTTTTGGAGAAATATCGGGTTATTAGCACGATACAGCCACACAAGTGACAAATTTTATAATTGGATATTTTTCAAGGTATCTCACAGATGTATAATATCGATTTTCAGCTAACTGGAGCGTGTACAGCGGGTCCTATAAATCCAGATATACTACATTTTTGGTTATTTTTAGAGAAATTTCGGTTTCTTAGCACGATACATAACCCGAAGTGTATACAACTGACAATTTCATGATAGATTGTTGTTCAGGGCATCTCACAGATGCGGACAAGTTAGTTTTTATTTTTAAAACCGTTTATTTTTACTTCCATATTACTTGCAGCGTTTTCGAAGTACGGTTAAAAGTTTTTTCGCTTCTCTAATTGTTCTAGTGGTCAGGTTCATGTCATCTGCGTAGGTATGTGTTGATTCATGAAGATAGTACCTCTAGTATCAAGCTAGGTATATCCACAACTCACTGCAATATTGAACATGACATCACAGCGTTAGCATTCCCCATCCTTATAGTAGTATCAAATGAATCTGATATTTTACTCTATATTCTTACATAGTTCACAATAATATTCTTATTTTTAAATATTATCGTATGCTGTCTAGAAATCAATAACAAAATGGAACGTGACAATCAAGATATGGTTTGTCGTCAGTCGACTAGCTTGGGATCCGCATTGGTATTACCCAATTATGGTTACCGTATTCGTCCTTACGTGAGCTGTCAGTATGTGCGACAGTATTTCATAATCAATATTTAGTTGCCGCCTTTTGGTTGGTGGTCACATATGTTATGCAGGGTATACCGGGTGCCCCAGAGCTTTTAGGCCAGCAAATATTTCTGTAGCGTACAGAAAATGAAAATTGAAAAAAATGTAGAGGACCATAAGCTCTTTCATGCAGCATATCAAAATTCACCTCCTGGCAAACAACCCCCCGGAAATCACCCCTTACTTTCGTTTTTAAAATTGTAACCCCATGTTATTGTTCAACTTACGGCCCTTTTCATTTCTTATTTAACGATAGATCATAATATGTAGTTGTGAAAATAGTAAGTCGGGATAACTCATTGGTGAGTACTGTTAATTTGTCTTAATTAATTGTTCCACATGGTAGTGACAAGAAAAGGTGGATAGTAAAGAAAGATGCGATGAAAGGTTACAACATTTTGTGCTTTGCTTTATTCCTACAATATCTGGATCACAAATTGCTATCAGACACGATATTGTTGTTAAATATAAAAATGCCTTTCACCTTCAGTCCTAACGAATGCGATGATATGGTTTCAGTTTTTGGTGAATACCAAAAGAGTAAACGTGCTGCAGATAGGATATATGGGCAGCGCTTTCCTGATGATCTACAACCATGTCGCAACACTTTTTCTTATGTAGTAAATACAATGCGAATGGAATCATTTCCAAGGAAAAACCACCAAGCACATCCCACTCCTGTGAGAACTGAGGAAAAATGTGTAAATATTTTGGCCTACGCACATCCTCATATTTCGTATAGTGCATTGGCGGTAGAGATTGGGATTAGTAAGTCATATGTGCAAAGAATTTTCCAACAATACAGGTATCATCCTTTCAAAATACATTTACACCAAGGACCTACAGATTTCTAAAGACGAATAGCATTCATTGCTGACATTCAAATTTTAATCCATGACAATCACAACTTCCTCGATAAAATATTGTGGAGTGACGAAACCCGTTTCCAAAATAAAGGCACTGTTAAAGAACATAACCTGCACTATTGGTCACAGGACACCCCTCATTGGAGAGAAACCATTTTCCAAACAATGTGGGGAGTGAATGTGTGGTTTACATAATGGATGTCTCATTGGCCCTCAATTTTTCCAAAACACTTAGAGGGCATCGTTTTTGGAAAATTATATTACTGCACTATTAGAAGATATTACAGTCGGAGTAAGACAATAAATGTGGTGTCAACAAGATGGTGCTCCTTCACATAACCATATTATCGTCAATAATACCTTTCAAGACCGTAGGATTGGAAATAGTGGACCTGTTCGATGCAAGCGTTCTCCAGACCTCACGCCACTGGACTTTTTCCTATGGGGATATTTGAAACGAGTGTTAATCGAAACTCAACCAATAAATCTAATACAGAAAAATTCAGAGTCTTATAATACCGTTACTCCGGAAATTATTTGAGCTTCCTGTAATCGCGAGCTGATTCGGCGATTTGAAACATATACGGCAAGTGCCGGCCAATATTTTGAACAATTTTTGTAGTGTATTATTGAAAAGCAGATGACCTTATAAATTATTATTATTCCATTTGTGTCTTTTTATTTACCATAATTGTACACGCCATTAGTTACTATGATATATCATTGAATGAGAAATAAATGAAGCGGAACACGAACGAACATGAGGTTGTAATTTGAAAAACAAAAGTTAGGGGTGGTTGGCCAGGGGGTAAACTTCGCTATGCTGCATGAAAGGGCTTATGGTTTCCTACGACACATATTTTTATCAATTTTTATTTTCTGCAAATAACAGAAATAGCTGCTGGCCTAAAATCTCTGGGATACCTGGCATATGACACCGTGTTTCACTGGAAATTTGTCTTTGTCGCCAGATTTTTAGGATTAGGTTAGCAACTTGGTCTTCTCCAATACGTATCTATCTGAATTTAAAAGCTTTGCTGTTATAGCATGTTTTACTGAAGCTTTATAATTTTTTAAGGATTTTCATATTTTCTATAAATTAGGGTCTACTGTGTCTATTTAGTACCTTAAGCTCTTCTACATTTTGGTCAACGAAGGCCAAAAGATCGGAGAAGTATTTTATACATCTATTTAGGATCTCTTCACAGAGTGCAAAAATGTGCCGGAGCTTGTTCTTGCAAACGTTGACTCTGGGTTTATAGAGCTTCCTTAATCTGTTGACTATTTGAAATTTTCTTGCTGCTGATTGTTTTTTGAGTTGTTATTCAAATTAATGTTTTGTCTTTCTATCATATGTTCATTCTTTTCCTCTAATGTAAAATTCATGTATGTCTTCTGACTCCGTTTTTCGCTAATCTCCAGGATATTTCCTTCATGTCCGTCATTTCTTGATATTCTTCGTTAAATCAGTCATTTCAAGCCTTTTTATACTCATCGTACCTGCAGATTCATTTATCGTATATAAACAAATCACTCTCATATCTGATCCCATTGGGCACATTAGAAGAAATATAAAGTACAACACTGTTTATGACAAAAAAGAATCTAGGACTGAGGGGAGAGTTTTACTTTCGGAATTACGAAGTGAGAATTAGAATACTTTGAATATTCTGAACATGTCTTACAAACTAAAAAATATGGAGAACGAGGAAATAAAAAAAGCGGAAGGATATTTCAGCAAATTAAGAAAGCAAACATGTACTAATGATAAGTATTAGGAACGACGGGGAAATAAAATGAGTGGGTGTTCTATTAAGTTACTCAAATTTGATTTGACTCACAAGAAAGCATGTGTCACAACTTTAAATTGAGTGAATCATTGGGAGTAACACTATGAGAGAAACAGTAGTTTTTGAATTATTACCTATTTTTGCTCCTAAATTAGAATGAAGCTTCAATATTTCCATGTCAACAAACTGTGACAGATACAGAGATGTAGCTATGGTGATAAAAATATAAATATCTCTCCGTAGTCTTTAGTGATATCACCATCAAAACTGGTATCCTTGAATTTCTTAGGATCATTCCTAACCGACCATGTAGTAATATACAGGGTGTTCCATTTGAAAATCGGAAGTTGGTATCACTCCCAGTGGAACCGGAAAAAATAATTGACATGTACATAAGTGTCGTTAAGTAAGCAAACAGGATGTCCTGAATTTAAATAAATATTCTCTGAAACTAAAGGAAAAAAAGGGAAGTACCATGATCCTGTGTTCCCTGGTATATATTTTACAAATCTCTAAGGAATTTCTCGAAATTTCGAATTATATATATAAGAAAAAATATTTTTAATTGGAAAAATTAAAGCACAGGAAACAAAGAGTTCTATTTAATTTATTCATACATAAATATAACTGAAACTAACATAATTTTCAAATCAATCCAAGATCACATAATTCACTGACTTTCTCCATACTCAACGACACTTCTTGAAACCGATTTCTGCCGTTCCTTACATTTGGCTAACAAAATTCCAGTTTTCAATTCAACTTCTTTGTTTGTTATGTTCTTGTCCAACTTTTGAACGGTATCTGAATCAATAAAATAATTATATTTTTTGTTAATAAGCCATTTCTATTCTACTGTGATTTTTGTGTATGTATGTATAACACTCAAAATATAAACCCAAAAACCGAAAGTTAAAAGATGAAATTAAACAAACATGTAATTCTAAAAATAAGTCTTGTTGAAGACCAGTAAAAACAGTGATTAGAATTTTTTTGTTTCTTGTACATGATATATTGAATTAATTCACATATACATTCCAAAATAAAATAACATAGTTATACCTACTACTGCTTCAAACAGCTTTGTTTTTCCAAAGCATTTTCCCTTTTTATCCATGAATACTGTAGCCTTCTATTAGATACTCTACAAATTGAACAATTACGGTTAATAAACAAAGTTATAACAAACGAACAAAAATATAAGACCTCTTTCATCTGTGTGAAATTATAGCAAAACAGTAAAAATAGTGAAAATGAACTGCAAGATGCAAATAACTTTCTCAGTTCACATAAAGAGAAAGCTAATAAATCACCTGCTCTCAAAAGTTGAACTCTTTATCGGGGCTTTCAAGTACATACTTGAAAATATAACAATTTTCAAGAGCTGAAACACCTAACAAGGCAAGAAATGCCGACTAGCTAAGCCAAATAATACTAGAGTAGAATTGTGTGTCCAATTAGTTATCAATAAATGGAGAACAATTCGAATATTTATTGATTATTTTTCTGTTTGATCGGGTAGTGGAACAAAAGAAAAATTACTTATGAATAATATAAGAGAGTTTATTGGATATGATTGATTTCAAAAAAATACATATAGAAATCTGGCAGTTGACGATACGCGAGAAAGCCATACAAATTGACAACGTTGTAAACGCAGTTACCGGGAAGAGCAGGCGACGTACATTCCGCACGCAAAGTATTAAAGGTTGTGAGACTGCTAATACGTACGAGAGTTACTCAATATTTTGAATTTGGATTTAAAAATAATAAATTGTGGCACATGTATAGTGCTATATAAAATCGAGTTTACAAAACAAAATAACATTAATGTGTTCTTTATTATTAATTGAATGAATAAGGAAATGAAAACCATTAGGTTCTACGAAAATTGTTTTTTTTTGTATAGACATAATTATTTATTGCTTCAAAAACCATACGGGAAATTCTATAATTACCCTTTATTATTTTATGTGATGTAAATAATAAATAGATTCCAAGAGACATAAAATTTCACCTTTTCTTCAAATTAATGTCTTTTAAGTGGCCCCTTCATAATATTCGTCATTGAGGTTTATTTGTATATAAATTGGAAGTCAGGTAGATTTTGTAGATAAAGCGTAGAATATGATAAGGATTGTTAAACGACTTTCTAAATTTAACAATGGCCAACAAATTATTAATAATATTATCTACAACAGTATCTAAAAGTGGTTCATTGTTCATAAATTCATCTTCAATCTTTTTAACATGGTCACATCTAACTTTCCAATCATTTGCAGGAAATGTGTCAACAAATTCATTACAGAATTCTTTAACCTTTGTAAAATTGGAGGTAACATTTCGTTCGGCCACATATTCTTTATGTGCTGCCCAAACACTTTCGATCGGATTTAAGTCCGGTTGATAAGGGGGTAGCCTTAAAACTTGCAATCCATGTTGAATAAACAATTCATCAATTTGATAAGTTTTATATTGCGGTTTGTACATTTTTGCAACGTTATTAAGATCCGGTTTTAACATTTGTTCACTGTAATATATGTTTCTTTCAGAAACCCATTTTTTTAATTGTTGTTTAGTCCATGCAGTCGACCTGTTTTTGACTGGGAGTTCCACATCATTCCAGCATTAGGTACAAAACCATTTTCACTTCCTGCATGCACAATGATGAGCCTATTACCATTTAAAACGGGTTTCCTTAATCCTTCGTTACTCTTGTCGCTCCATCCTTCAAGGTGCGTGTGACTTGAACAAATGTATGTTTCATCCATATAAACGATAGGTTTGTTCTGTTCTCTGCACTTTTTTATGTTTCTTAAATATAGTAGGCGTAAATGTCTGATTTCGTGACGTTCCATTAAAAAAACTTCTGTTATTTTTCATGCTGGTCCAACGTAAACCCAAAGAATGTATTGTTTTCCGCAGTTTGTTTAAATGTACTGAAAATGGCGTCGAATTGTTTGTAATGATGACATAACGGTGCATAAAATTGACACATGAGTGCATAAAATACATTTCCTACGATCACTACCCAAAGTAGGCTTTTGCACACTCAAATCTAACCGCAAAGTTGATGTTTTCCGTGATATGTTTTCATTTACAATGAAATAAAGAAAGTTAGTAAATAATAGGTATATTAATAGTACTTTATACACTAAGCGACTAAAGTGACCCATTTAATCCCGCGGATGGGACCCATTTAATCCCCGAGGGAATCAATCCATATACATTTTTAATAAAAATCAATACTACTTAGGATGGCTGGGCATCGAGAATGCACTTTTATGAAATGAAACATGGCTGGGCATCGAGGACGGACTCTTTTGAAATGAAGCTTGGCTGGGCATCGAGGACGGACTTCAATTTTTTTGTAGTAAGTCAAAGTGCGCCAATAAAAAAATAGCGTAAAGTATTCGTGGATAACTGGTCTTTCAAACACGCGCGATTTTTCGAGCGCGACGGCGCAGTGTTATAAGACCTTACAGATTAGACCGATTCAGACGTCACTTCAATTATTATTTTCTATCTTATAAACCATCCAAAACACCTATGTTTATAGTTGTAGTTAATATTTAAAAATATTCAAAGTGTATAACTAACTACTTCCAATATTTTTCGAACCTCAATTTGTTTAACCTTGTAAATGTCATCTTAATGTCGTTTACGACTTTTGTAAGTTTTAAATTGTCATTAGTTGCTTTTACGGCGTTTTTGATAGATTAGGTTAATTTTCTTCTCGAAACCTTGACTCAAAACATCAAATTGCAAGAGGTTATGGACACAGGACACGCGTGAGACACCATTGAAGCTTCTGGAGTTTGTAATTTGTTGAATTTTTGTGTTAATAAGTGATATAATGAGCCAGGTTCCGCTGATCGAGCATCTAAAAGGGCACGAGAACTATGGTACGTGGAAATGCGCCCATATTTATTTAGAACACGAAGAGCTTTGGGACGCAGTAAAAGGATTTTTCGTGTTTTTTTTAATTATTTGTTTAAAAATAAGGTGATCGTACAAAAAATCTTGAGTGCAATTCGAGCAGAAAGTGCGTTGCCGCTTTCGGCAGATTGCCCGCGCTCCGCTACGCGTCGCGTGGGCAACTCTCTGCCTCAAGCGGCAAAGTATCACTTTCCGCTCTTAATACACAAATAGCTATTGCCTCACCCTAATGTCACTTTTGTAAATCGTTTAACAAATAAATATTTTATGTACGAAAATCGATTTAAAATTCACTATCGGGTGTAAATTTGTTATATAATTACTTTGGTTTGAAAATGTTATTGCAATAATTAAAACTTACCTTTGTTGTCGACTTGCCATTGTTTTCCTCTTTGGTCATGAAATTTAAAACGTTCATAATTATTTCACGACACTGGTCCCTCAACTTTTTATTTACAACTTTACTTTCTGGATTCGCCATAATAAGGTAGTATTGCACAGCCTCGGTAATCACACTTTCTCTGAACTGTACTTCCCAAACGAAGCCTACGAATTCTGCCAGCGAAGTGAGCTCTTGAAATCTGCATACGTCTTTGCTACTTCCCAAACGAAGCCTACGAATTCTGCCAGCGAAGTGAGCTCTTGAAATCCGCATACGTCTTTGCTACGGCGCATCGGAAGTTGCCAAACTTACGACTGCCAAAATTAATTTGTCAACCTTGTAATGTTATGGATAACACAATCTGGTTTCAGCACAGCGGAAGATCATCAAAAAGAATTTTCAGATCTGCAGATGAGATGAAGAGAAACATTTAAATGACACGCTTGATCATCTGTTCTTACACTTTGGACGTCTTCTCATTTGATTATTCAAGATATGGCAATCTCTACGGACTCATTTTTCAAATGTTCATTTTCTTATTAATTTTTCTCAGTTTCTATATTTCAACCGATTAATTGACGAATGAATGGTTTAACATGTATTAAAAATTTAACACAAGATTTTTTTAAGATATACGAGTATACTAAATATTTTTGTTCGATTGAGTTTGGTTCATTCCACTGTTGTTTAGCTTCGTCTATAATATGATAATTTTCATGAGAAAAATATATGACGAATCAGAATTAAAATTCGTGTTTCTGATGCCAAAGTATGTAAAACAAATTATTGTTACGAGGAAGCTATTGAAACATGAAAAATTGTTGCGAACTTCAAACAGTGAACATCTCGAAAATCTGCAATGTTTTTATGCGGCTTATTGTACTGGATCTTCAGTATAGAGTTTCGAAATTCTCTATGGAACATCTTATTTGATGTAATTTGTCTGAAAAGTATGTTTTTGGGGCACAAAATTGTGAAATTTTGGAAAGTAATTGTAACTATATAATTTTATGAAATCTAGTGCTTCAACCATTACTGTATGGAATCTACTCATATTACTTTTTTAAATTGAACTAACTGTTTCTAAATAACTCCACAATATAATGAAAAAGTGATAAAAATTCTGAAAAATGTACAGTTGTTTCGATATTACTAAATATCATCGTCAGAATGACAGAAATTAAATTTCATGTGATGCCTACCTGACGTTTAATAATTATGTATGGCAATGAAGTGACCTACCTTGTGTTTGCCTTAATATATAAGAATAGAAAGAGAAACGATATGATATTACAAATAATATGATCCCGCATCAGTTACCTGTAAGTCGATTCGTCAGTAGTTTGGCCATAGTCTGTTCCATTAGTTAGAGCAAATAATTTTAGTGGAAAAACATTCCAGACGGTTAGTTGGTGTGATTTTCAATATAAGGTGACCCCGGCGTGATACCAAAGAAGGATGCGCGAAGACCAATCAAGTATGGTGACAATAAGGAAGTGGCGGAACTTGAGAGGCTCTATGATGAAAAGGCAATGCCGAAGGAGCGAATGACTGTCTTACTCGGAATACTAATCAAGGAGAAAGTTACCCTTTCTGAGCTGAACCAGAAGATTTTGAATAAGCTGGTAGAAGATAAGGCTACTGTAGGACAGCAGAACGAAGAATGCGACTCAATTTACGAGATCGATGAGAATATTGCATTGATCCGGTCGAAAATTGAGAAAGCTTTGGAAGATGTAATAATCCCGACACCCCAAGCAAACGTAGCGCTAGGATCTGGAGTGAGTGGAACCAAAGGATATCGTTACCCGGAGATTGAAATTAAGAAATACAATGGTAAACTGAAAGACTAGTTGGAATTCTGGGCACAATTCAACAAAATTCACGATGACATACGCTAGCGATAAGTTCTATTTTCTGCTTCAGTCATTAAGACCCGACTCGAAAGCTTACAAAGTTGTCAGTGGCTATCCACAGAGCGATGAAAATAACCCTCTAGCAGTCGAAGCACTGAAGAAAAGATTTGGAAATTGAGACCTACTTCTGCAAGTCTACATCGGAGAATAACTGAAACTGGTTATATCCAATCTGAACACTAGTGAAAAGATCCCATTCCACCAGTTGCATCTGAAGCTGGAATCGCATTTAAGCTCGCTGAAGACGCTCAAACTTGAGAATGCATATTCCGCTACAGAGCTATTTCCACTGGTAGAATCGAGTATTCCCGAAGAAATACTTCTTACCTGGAAACATCCTCCTCTGGCGACTCGTGATGGGAGCAAAGACAATCAGCCACGAAATCGTCTTGATCTCCTGATAGAATTTTTAGAGACTGAAGTTGACATTCAACAGAAAATGGTTATAGCACGAGATGGATTTGGAGTAGAAGTACCTCGTTAGACTGAATATGTTCAGAAAAGAAAAGCGAAAACCTCCCAGATCTTTAGCATCCTGCCATTCTGGTGATAGGAATAGTTACCTGTCATGTCTATTTTGTAAGGAAAATAATGAAGCTGCTCAGAAGTGGACGATTGAGAAGAAAAGGCATGTGTGCTTCAAATGCTTAAAGAAATGTCATTCAGCTAGTTCTTGCCACTGAAAAATAAAGTGCTCATTTTACAACGGAAGCCAATTCTTTGTCATGTGTCACAATACAAATGAAGATAAATCCGGAAAACGAAAATATGACGAACAGATGAAGCCCCCAGAAAGCATAAGAGGAATGGTTAGTCAGACAGAAAGTTGTTCTCCATAGAGTGTTGGTTGTCGCATGGAATAAGAAAAGGATTGTAAGAACCTTCTTGGATGATCGATGTAAAACGACAGCTGAGGAGCTAGAGTTCGAAGTAAAGAAAACTGAAGATTTGTCTTACTCAATATTTGGAGGATGATAGACCGCCGTCATGAAACATAATAAGTTTAATTTGGTACTCGAGAAGATGGGAGGAAGTTATTCTTGTATCATTGGGGTACGAGATCAGGATCGGATCGTCGATTCCATCCCCAAAGTTTCAAAATCATCACCTGATATAGAAGAGCTACGAGATCTGTCTATTTCATTGTCAGATGTCGGGAATGATATCCTTCGATTGAAGCATTGTTGGGATCTGATGTCTACGGTAGACTCCTAACCGGAAAGAAGAAAGTACTTTCGTCTCTAGTGACTGCACTTGAAGCAAAACTTGCTTATTCCACCTTCATCCAGAACTCCAAAACATAACATTGTAATGAAAGTACACTCTCTGAAAGAGAAAGCTAGAATGCTAGGCGAAACTGCGGATCCGTTATCTATTTGGAATTTGCTTTTTAGTTTTGCAACATATTATACTGTACACAAACAAAAAGTTAAGTACAATTCGTGAGAGGTATTCTATTTATTCTAGACATCATGTAAAAGACATTGATATCATAGAGCTAATGGAATTTTTAGGCCTTCTAATATATACAGCAATATTCAATTCCAGCCATGAAAATATAGACAAGTTGTTTGCAACCGATGGTACTGGAAGAGAGAAATTTAGATCGGTTATGAGCAAGAAGAGGTTTGCTGTTCTGTTATGCGCCATACGATTCGACAATCCTGATGATAGGGAGGGGCGCAAGAAGGGCGATCCAGTTGCAGCAATTTCATTTGTATTCAACACCTTTACAGAAAAATGTCACAGTGTTTATGGACTTGGCCAGTCTGTTATTGTAGATTAAATACTTGTAAGTTGTTTCCGTGGAAGGTGCCGTTTCAAAATGTATATGCCTAATAAACCGGCAAAATAAGGCCTCAAAATATAGTGTCTCACGGATGCGCGGAATAGTTATCTATACAGGGTGATTCATTATTAATTGGAAATAATTTAATAGTAGAATCCTGACAAAACGTATAAATAAAATGTAGCAGCTTACTGAGTTACAGTGTGTTTTGTTTAAAAATTTAAAAACTATTTGTGCTCAGTACTTTAAGACTGTTTTATCTATTCATTTCATATTTGGCAGAAAGTGCAGACACTGTACACCCTACCAAATTAAAATAAACAAACGTTTCTGGCTACTACCAAAGACGTACGACAGGGGCAAGTGACAGGATAATCGTTCCCAAATTCTACGCCACTAGCGGAATAAGAATTTTAGCAACACAATTTCTGGATTCTACAATAATGTTTACGTGAATAAGGTACTCTTCTTTCATAACGATAAAGTCAATATTTCTCGAGATATTTGAAGTTAAACACGAAGCTGCCAAATTTTGATGTGTAATAACTATGTCGATGTTTTGGACCAGTGAATTGCATCAAAGACGCAAATGAAACTTTAATCCGTAAATAAAGATATTAAAATTATTGACAAAAAACTTAATTATTAAAATGATTTAAAAATATTTTCAAACAAATAAACTGATCTCTATTTTTAATTACAATCAGATAAATCGCATTTGATGGATAATTTTTCAATATCAGTTGGCTCTGGTCTGAATAAATTGTTTCGATCTAGTGGGGTGCTGTCAATGCTGTCATAGCTATTAGTTGTTGCTTATATCACTTGAAGTTGTGATTGTTGTAAAATTTGAAGTCGGTTAAGTGAAAATGCCTCGACACAGCAATTTTACTAATCTTGAAATGCGAGACATGCTTTGTGTTTATGTACAAGAAAATTATTCCTGTGTTGCTGCTGCTCGCGGATATCAACAAATGTATCCAGAGTTCAACCCAATCGGTAAACTTTCAACAGTATTTTTCGTCGATTAGGAGAAACTGGACCATTTAAGCGTAATAGCGGTATGGGACGACCGAAAATAATAACTGTGGATCGGGAGGACGATATTTTGGTACGAGTTGCTAATAATCCGGAACTAAATACTCGGCGTTTAGCAGCAATGACTGAAGTAAGCCAGTCTTCAGTTTTGCGAATTTTGAAAAAGAAAAATTCACGACCTCACCATTTTACACCGGTACAAAACTAATTGCCTAGAGATTATCCTTTAAGGATGAACTTTGCTCAGTGCATGATAAATGAAAAAAATTAGGATCGCAATTTTGTTCACAAAATTCTTTTTACTGACGAGGCCACATTCACAAGCAGAGGAGTTTTTAACTGGCTGAACAGCCACAATTGGGATATTGCAAATCCCCATGTATTCCGAGAATCACATTTTCAGCTCGAATTCAAGATAAATGTATGGTGCGGTATCTTTGGAGATAGTTTGTTGGGTCCATATGAGTTACCAGCAAATTTGAATGGTAACTCATATTCACAATTTTTGGAAACAACTCTATTCGATTATCTCGAGGAAGATACATGTGGTTCATGCAGGATGGAGCACCACTTCATTATCAGATGATAGTGAGGAATTATCTCGATAACCAATTTCCTCATCGTTGGATTGGCAGAGGTAGCGAATTTCCGTGGCCGCCTAGAACTCCCGAATGTAATCCCCTAGATTTTTATTTTTGGGGCCATATGAAATCATTAGTATATTCACAAGAAATAAACACTCGTCAGGAACTATGGCAGCAAATTGTGAATTCGGCTAATTTTATTGCCAATCAACCTAACACATTTTTCAAGGTAAGGAGATCATTTAGCCAGAGAATGAATAAGCTTACTGAAGTAAACGGGGGTCACATAAAACATTTGTTATAAAAGGTTTTTAGGTACTTTTCTTTTCTGATATTTCCGATATGTTATTAAAATTGTGGGAACCTACTTTTATTTAGATTATAATTTTCAGAACCACATTTTGTTTTCAATTCATCCGTTCATTTAATAGTTGTGTTCTTTATTGTTGACACGGACTAAAGTTTCATTTGCGTATTTAATGCAATTCACTGGTCCAAAACATCGACATAGTTATTACACATCAAAATTGGACAGCTTCGTGTTTAACTTGAAATATCTCGAGAAATATTTACTTTATCGTTATGGAAAAAGAGTACTCTATTTACGTAAAAAGTATTGGAGAATCAAAAAATTGTGCTAAACTTCCTATTCCGCCAGTGGCGTAGAATTTGGGAACGAATAACCTGTCACTTGCCCCTGTCGTACGCCTCTGGTAGTAGCCAGAAACGTTTGTTTATTTTAATTTGGTAGGGTGTACAGTGTCTGCACTTTCTGCCAAATATGAAATGAATTGATAAAACAGTCTTTAAGTACTGAGCACAAATAGTTATTAAATTTTTAAACAAAACATCCTGTAACTCAGTAAGTAGCTACATTTTATTTATGTGTTTTGGGCTAAATATTCATAGTCTGAAGTCAGGATTCTACTATTAAATTATTTCCAATTAGTAATGAATCACCCTGTATAACGTATAAATCTACAGTGGAAAAGACCCGGATGATTTTGGCCTCAGCAATGAAGATAAATACTTCTTAAAGCCTACTCAAGCTGTATTACGTCTAGCTGAACCAATTTTTAACAGCAATCGAAATATTACAGCTGACAATTGGTATACATCAATACAGTTAGTGGATGTTTTGCGAAAAAAGAATTTGACTTTTGTGCGCATAATGAAGAAAAATAAGACCGAAATACCACCATCATTCCTACCAAATAGAAAACGAGATGAAGGATCAACTCTTTACGGTTTTAGGGAAGAACGCACTCTAATTTCCTATGTTGGGAAAGTTGGAAAAGCCACAGTACTAGTATCTTCCATGCAAGACAGGCTTTTTACTGATCCTTCTACAAACCCGAAATAATCGCTTACTAAAACGAAAATAGAGGAGGAGTAGATTCTCTTGACGAGAAATGTTCTAAAAGCACTTCGAGCCGCTGAACTCGAAGATGGCATTAGCTATTTTTCTCCTTCTCTTGGATATTTCCGTAAAAAATTCATACATCATCAATAACTGCTATAAAAAGAATCAAACCATGAAAGAAAAAAGTTTTTGCAGTTAGCCATGCAATTAGTGCAATATCACATGAAAAGACGATTGACTATTGCTGCTATTCCACGTGAAATTTGGACTTTTATTTGGCGAATACTTGGTGTTTTAGATAATGAAGAGGAAAAAAACAGAAATGTTCTGATTCTAGAAAATCATAAGATTTGTCACGTATGTCCTTCTTAAAAGCGTAGAATGACAAAATACTTATGACTCAAGTGCCGTAAGCCCATTTGTTTACAATGCACGAAACTAATATGCAATAATTGCGCAGAAAAATAGTCAGCTCTTGCTGGAGCTTTAGTTTTTTGTTATATTTTGACTTTATCATAATTTTTTGTTCACTGGCTACTTCAAGAATGTAATTAATACTGTGTGTGTGTCTTCATCCATCGTTGTCATCTTATTCTTGATTTTCTCGTCCAGCGTTGACATCTTATTCTCGATTTCAGATTTTAGAGAGGAAATTTCATTTTCAACGTCAGCAACAATGTCGTTTTTCATTAATAAGGAATCGGCAGATATATCGTTCTTCACAGCAGAAATCTTCTCGTTCATGTTAGCATAATATTAGCTGACATTCACGAGATTAAGGTGGAAGCCTCGTCTTTAAATAAAAGCCACAATTTTCCAGTGCCACTTTAAGTCTTTCTACTAATTCACTTTTCTTTCCGGACGTTTCCAACTCACGATCTTCCAGTTCTGCTATTAGTTTCGTCACTTTCAGGTCACATAGTCTCTTGGTCATTTTTACCTAGCAATTTATTTATATTACCCCTCATCTGACACCAATGTAATGTTTTTCTTATTTATTTAAAACAGTTTGTCCTGACGGGTGAGATAAATTCATACACACGGTATGTCTACTCACTTTATTTATTTATTCACTAATTTATATTATATACATAGTACATGCACTTAAACTAATTTATATAAACATGTCACTACTGTTACTTGTTCACTTGTTTATCTCACGAGATCACTTTATAAACTGATTTCTCCCGCTGGTCGGTCCTTTATATATTAGTGCCCTTTCTACTAGATAATTCTAGATTGCAGTTTACACAAAAACAATCGGCTCTCTGGAATATTCTAGACAAGACTGGCACAAAAACAATGTCTAGATAAGATAGTCACAAAAAATCGTAAACAGTTTTAAGAAATCCCTGCGCATCCGCCATAATTTTAACTTTCATACATGGCTTAGATAGGGTCGGATTCAGGGACTACACCAGTGTGCTGTTTCGTAACAATTTGAAGTCATCATTGAACAGATAAATCTAGGGAGTTCTCCACTTTAGAATAAAGATCAGCAGATATTGTTTACCTGGTTTCCTATATCATTGCACAGTTATACTGATTTTGAGAAAAAGATATTCAGGTTAAATATTTGTAATATCATATATTGTTCTTTTTCCTATTTATATACAGTGCTATTCAAAAGTCCACTCCCCCCCTCGTATCTTTTGATCGGCTACAGTTGAATTAATAAAATTTGGAGGGTGAAAATAAAGTGTTGTAAACTTCTCTACGAATGGTAACAGGTGACGTAATAGTAATAGATGACGTCACATTGCTACTCTGACCAATAATTTTAAATAAGACCTTATGGCTAGTGATATCTCGTTTGAAAGGCATTGACTTTGGCTACATAGCCATATTAATTTTGTTTGGATTTAAATTAATTTTGACGGATAAATTAGATAAATACCAAAGTTATTGAAATTATTTTTTTAAATGTAATTAATCAAATATCAACAATGGATTCTTATAGCAAGTAGTTCGAAATGTGCTCCGTCTACTTCCTGACAGTAATACATCGGCCGGCGAGGTCCTATAGAATGGCCACCTCGGTCACCAGATCTGACACCATTGGATTTTTTACTGCGGTGGTACTTAAAATCCAAGGTTTATACTACGGCACCAGATAGCATTGGCGTTTTGAAAGAAAGAACTACTGAAGAATGCAATGCTATTTCAGCTGAAACATTCGAACGAGTACGACAAGAGTTTACTAATAGGATGTATTACTGTCAGGAAGTAGACGGAGCACATTTCGAACACTTGCTATAAGAATCCATTGTTGATATTCGATTAATTAAATTTAAAAAAATAATTTCAATAATTTTGGTATTTATTTAATTTATCCTTCAAAATTAATTTAAACCCAAACAAAATTAATATGGCTATGTAGCCAATGTCAATGCCTTTCAAACGAGATATCACTTGCCATAAGGTCCTATTTAAAATTATTGGCCAGAGTGGCACTGTGACGTCATCTATTACTATTACGTCACCTGTTACCATTCGTAGAGAAGTTTACAACACTTCATTTTCACCCTCCAAATTTTATTAATCTAAGTGTAGTCGTTCAAAAGATACGAGGGGGGGGAGGGGACTTTTGAATAGCACTGTATATTGAGTCAATCACAAAGTCTAGCCAAAAATAATTATTAGACATCAGATGAGCATCACATGAAATGTAACTTTGCCCTTGTGATGATAGGTTTGTTTTCACATGCAATCAGAAATATGTTTCTGATAGCTTTCAAACTACTTATATTGCGCATGTCATGTAAGACAAAAATCCATAACAGGTTTGTGATTTTTGTGGAAACACTGGACTAGAACGTATTACTGGTTGCATAGGCATTCTTCTTCTTTTTCTTTGCTTTTAAGAAATATCCTTATGAAACTAACCTTACTTTATTTCCACAAATTTTCATTATTTATTTAATATTTTTTACACCATAACACTAGCGCTAAATAACACCATTACTCACCACTATAATTAAGTACAATTTTAATCTTCTTGTGTTAGAAAATGGATAAAAGAAGTAAGTATATTGAAACATCTTTTAAAATGATTTAACATAAGACTACATTATTTTTTAAGGGAGCGTACCTCATGAATTAAATGAATTTATTATTATTAACGTTGAACCTGACGATACATCTGTTTCAAGACAATCAGACCTATGGACCTGGACAACTAATAATACAAAAATAATGATTGATATTTATGCTGAATTAAAGCCTAAATTAGGTACTCATGCAATAAAAAATATGAAAAGATTGTGGGAACTTATCGCTGAAAAAATGAATGGGCCGGTAACACCAGCACAGTGTGAAAATAAGTGGAGAGTATTGGAAAGGGCCTACAAAAAATATATAGATAATCAAAAAAGTACTGGTAGTGGTAGAAAGTTTTTTGAATATGCAGAAGAGATGGACTTGATATTCAAAGGGAAAAAAAATGTGCAGCCTATTTTATTACTCTCTGACACTACAAAAGATGATATTCCAAATTTAGTAGAGGATGACTTAGACAGTGTTAGTGAAACTGATTTAATTAAACCATCATCTTCTAAAAAAGTAGAACCTGAAGTAAAACAAAAAGAAACGCCTTTTCGAATCAAGCATAATCGGACTAGGCAAAGAAGCAATCCAGTGTTAAATAGGAATATTACTTTGGAGAAAATGAGACAGGATAGAAAAGAATATTACAATGCACGCATTGAACAAGAAACGGAAAAGGTAAATCTTTTGAAACAAAGAAATGCTTTGCTATCAGAAAAAAATCAAATTCTGAAGAACAAGATCTGCTCACTCAGTTTAAATAGACCAAATTTGGAATAAGCAAAATATGTAGAATATAAAACAACTGTAAGTCTGAGTTTAATGTACCTGTGTAGTTAATACCAATTTGTTGATTTTTTTTGTTACTTTAGAGTTAGAAAAAAGTTTTATATCTGGTTAATTTAATTTAGTTTTTGAAATATACTTGTGTAGGTATATTTGTTCGTTCTGTTTTGTATGTTTCATAATAAAAACTGTTAAAAAAATTGTTAAAAACTTTTATTTCAAAAACAAACAAATTTTTGGACACCCTCTGTATGCTCAAAACGAGGCTCAAAATTTAAATATGTATTTAACAAAGATTCTTACAGGCCTATCACTTTAATTATTCAAACTTATTGTAGAGTATTTACAATCATGTTTCTTTTTTGTACAGCATCTGAATTTGCAATATTTGCATGTTCTGCAGCATCTTGGATATCATATAAATTTACATTATTTTCATTTGCCTCTAAATTATTATCACCTTCTATGTAAAGGAAGTTATCATTCAGTGCCAAGTTATGAAGAACACAACATGCCCTAATAAAACGAACTATTGTACGTATATCCCTTAACTTAAGGTGATATAGTTGGCGCCATTTTTGCTTTAAGAGGCCGTTACAATGTTCAATACAAATCCAATTGGATGAGTGTTGAAAATTATAGTTAATTTGATTTCTAGTTAACATTCCCCTGTCTGGAAAGGGAGTCATAAGATTGTACATTAAAGGATAAGCGCTGTCTCCTAAAATATGGAATTCATTACACTTCTCTTGGAGTGAATGAAATAGGTCTGATGTCCTGAAAACACGTGCATCATGCACCGAACCTGGATATCCAACAAATAAATTTGTTATTTTTAATTGATGGTCACAGACAAGTTGTGCCTAAAACAATAAAAACTTAATATGCACTTTATAAATTAAATATTAATATTAATTAATGTTAATATGCTTACCTGTATTGAATAATACCCTTTCCTATTTATATAAGAGTCCGGGTCCTCCAAAGGCTTGTCAATTTTTATGTGGGTTCCATCTGCGGCTCCTATAATTCCTGGATAACCATTTTTTTCGCGAAAATGTCTTTCGATTTCAGCTTGCCTTTCATTGTTAGGCCATATTATTACTTCAGGCGCCAGATTACTTAGGAAATATGTCATTCGTTTAGTTACTTTATGTAAGGAACTAATGCATATATTAAATCTATCTGCCACATCACGGAAACTGGCACTTTGATGCCCCGCAAACCACAGAAAAATCTGTGTTTGCTTTAATGGGGTAAGTTTTTCATGTGGTCCCAATTGCCACTTATAATATTCACTATTCTCAAAACGAACAGCGATGTCTGCAGCAACATCTTTGCTTACTCGAAAGTGTTCTATGTGTTCTTTATCATTAAACTGCGGTACAATCTGTTCAAAAAAACTTTGATTTTTAGGCCGAATTCTTTCTTCTAACATAATTTCTAGATCTGAATCTGTTTCCGACATTTGGGAAAACTCTGATCCATCGGATGAAGAAAAATCAGACATTTTTTACTACAAAAAAAAATTAAAATGCAATAAATAACACTATTTAATATTCACATTATGAATGAATTAATTACCTATTTAACTTCACAAATCAGAATAATTATTTTAACCACTTTTAACTACAAACACAAAGCAAAACCGCAAAACGTCAACACAAATAGCACAAAATATAAATTAATTGTCAAAATTCAAAATAATGCGAATTGCGCATGCTCCAAACTCTTTACTTGTAAATAATCCGCAAACTCTTCTTGCTGCTAGCAAACTGTCAGGAACTGATGTGTGAACAACCGACTCTTAGTTTGATAACAGCTGGAAAGTGATGTGTGAACGCAAAAAAGGTATTACGCAGAATCCAAACATCAGAAACACGTTTCAAACTGATGTGAAAACAAACCTGATGATATTTACTAATATTGAAGCAACTGTCAATTTTTTAGAATTTCTATTATTTTTCATTATATTGTGGAATTGTATAGAAACAGTTAGTTTCATTTAAAAAAGTAATATAGGTTTTTATAAATGGATTTGTTGTCTTTGCTATTCTCTGATTTTGGATGATCTGTATTATACCTTTTTACTAGTTGTAGTGAAGTAACTACAATTTTGATATTTTCCATTATTCTATGTATCACTTTTAACTCATTATTTTGGGTAGAATCGATATTCTCAATCAAAAGCTTTAAAAGACTCCTCCACTATGAGCACGTAAGGACAGTTGAATCATAAAATATCTCTAAAGTTTAATTAGCATTTTCCCGGTTCGAAGGAAGTTTCATCGTAAAATATAAGATTGTATGAATATTGTAAATTTTTACGGAGCAAATAATTAAAAAGTACGGTTGAGTGCCTTTAGACGTAACGCCATTTCACCCCTTCATTGCGTCTTTTCTCATTAATATTGTAAGACGATTAGAAGAAGACTTTGTGAGGGTTTACAGGGCGATCAAGATAATTGAAACATTTGTGAAGGAATGTCGGAACGTTAAATTAAATGGAATGCTTCCCTTGTCGTGATTGAGGTAATGGTAAGAATAAAAATCTCGAACGAAAAGTATTAAATGTGTGGATTCCCAACAATAAAATTAGGCTTGCTTCAAAATACCCATGCAGTTTCTCATTAACGGTTATACTCTCGATGTTTCCTTGCTATTACCTCTATGTTTTTAAAGATAAAAAAGAAAAATTCATTATAATTCAAAAAATGCTTACCTGAGAGTTAGACAAAATCTCTAGAAAAATATGAGTAAACAAAACACTCCTCATTCATCTTTAATACCATACCGTCTATCACGTCCTTATCAAGGTAATGTTACAAACAAACCTAATCAAGGTAAATCCATATTTCCGATACTGGAATTTCTTGAATATTGTATTTTTAAAAATTGGTGAAGTATCCCCTGAACAAAAATTTATCTTTATCACTTTATCACTCATAGCCAAATCGGCTTAAAATAAGAGGAACTTGGACGTCACTGGGCTCGTCGATATCATAATATATTCCAGAATTGACTGTGTATTTGAGTATCGACACAAGACTTAAGACGGGCAAAAGAACGAACAATTAAGCATTACAATGCATAACAAATCTTTGAGAATGTATATACCAAAAAAACTTTAAATAGTAGTATCTGGAAAAATGCAAGCGAGAAAAGCATTTTTTTTTACTTTTAAACATGTCGCATCCACCAAAAGAATATTAGCGACAATACGATAATACAATACCATTAGATCTTATACAATAAGTTTATAGATTTTAAACAGTCTATGATTCGCCCATGATATTGGCAGTGTTTTCCAAATTGTTCGGAAAATTATTTGTTGCTCGTTCGATTGTGTACTTTGGTCATGCGACGAGGATATGGTTTATGCTATCTACGATATTACACGTTGTGATGTGGTGAACGTGCCCTGCAATGCTGACACCAATTCTCCACAAGAACAGGTTCGTGTCATTACCATTGAGCCTCGTAGCAGGAACGGAGTCAATAAAATATCTTAATACAAAATCATTGGTTGGTTTATTATGATTAAAACTGGTACTTACATAGAACGGAATCAATCAAATAACTTCATACAAATTCATTGGTTGGTTTATTATGATTAGAACTGGTACTTACATAGAGCGGAATACTAACACATAACTTTAACTTTAAATTCTACATAACAAGCAACACTAACCTACGTCTACTATTTTTACTACTACAATACGACATTACTGTAGATATCACTATATCTGCACAATCAGCTGGTCAACGGCTTATATTCTATAAAGATCAAGGTTTTGTGCTTTCAGTCAAGGTGATTTCCATGCCTGAACGTTGTGTTTTCATAAACTATGATTTTATTTGTATATACTGTTATCGCGCGCTATTTACAATATGCTTGCAATAACTTTTAATTTAAAATATCGTCTTATGACCTTCATGTTTCAATTTCTATAATGCCTAAAATTAATTATATAGGGATACACTACAACGTTGTACACATCGGGGGTTAACTATTTATAAATAAATAGGAATGGGTATATCTTGAGTGTGCCAGTCTAAGCCGCGTTAATATAACTTGTATTTTCCTATTTTAAGTAGTAGGTTACCATTGAGATATATTACTCTTTACTTCCCTTAGCTTTGATCTGCAATTCGACCACTCTCGTTCCCACGCACTATACATTTTCATTTTAAAGATTGCTTTTAAATTACTACCAACGCTTCGACACTCACTTTCCAAATTAATATTAAAGATTGCGTCACGCGCACTAGCAACTGCTTTGTCGTTGCCTTCGATTCCAATATGCCTAACTTAACGCTTCTAGAATTCAACTCAGCTTCTAGTAATTCAGCCTTCATTAGTTTACCAATAGGATTTTGTTCATATATTTGCTGCAAACTTTTTAAAGCACTGAGGGAGTCGCTAAGAATGAGGCTATTTGATAATGCGAGTTTACGAGTTGGCGAGCTTTGTATAAAGCAAAAAGTTCAGCTGAGCAGATACTGAAGCTGGAAGGAAGTCTGTATCGGAAAATATTCCCCGAATTTACAATGGCAGCCCCTACCCCTGTTTCACATTTTGATGCATCAGTGTATTTTATTGCAGTCATTGTATTGTTGTTCCAAAATTAAATTAAATTTATCTCTTAATATTACTGAGTTAACTTAGTGTTTGTTAAATATACTTAGTGTTGTATTAACACTAGGGGCTTTGTTGGTCCAGTGTGGAGGATGATCCAAGTCTACAGGAAATACAGGAAGAAATTGAATGTTCAAATTATTTAGGAATATTCTTATCCTTTCATAGTAAGGTTAAGCTGTTTCTGAAGTGATGTAGATACAAATTGGTGATGGTGTTATTATAAAGGGGCTTTTTTTTATTCGATGCAATTGAGGTAGCATGTGAAAATGTTAGATACATTCATTCTCCGATAATGTAGAGGAGGTTCACCCGTTCCACTATGAATACTATCGACAGGTGTTGTTCTAAAAGCTCCAAGAGCAATTCTAAGCCCATGTTTATGAATAGTATCAAGTAATTTTAATGTTGTTTTAGATGCAGTGGCGTAAGCAATTGATCCATAGTCTATTTTAGTTGTTTTTAAACTTTTGTAAATAGCAGCGTACTATAATCAGATCCCCAATGCTTGTTACTTAATATCTTCTTTATGTTTAGCCTTTTATGACATGATAATATGGTTTACTTTATATGTTCATTCCAAGAAAGTTTTTGGTCCAACCACATTCCGAGAAATTTAACTGATGGCTTGAACGGAATATCTTCATCATATAGAATGAGTTTTTGATAAGATTCTGGAACCCTTTTAGAAAACAGTACTCCTTTTGTTTTTGAAACTGAGAATTTGAAGCCGGTGTGCTGAAACCATTGCTCTAATTGTATGAGAAAGGATTGAAATATATTTGTCATTAGAGTGGTATTTTTACAATAAACTACCAGGTCATCTGCGTATAAGCGAGCCTTGGATTTGTTATATCTTCAATAATCTTATTTATAGCTATTAGAAACAGTGTTGGGCTAAGGACTGAGCCTTGAGGAGTTCCCTTTTCTTCAGTTTCACTTTCGGAATATGAATTATGGACTCTTACTTGAAATGATCTGTCTTTAAAGAAATTACCAATAAATCTGAGGCAACTACCACGAATATTCCAAGAGTGGAATTCTTTTATTATGTTAAATCCCCATCATGTGTTAAATGCGTTTTTCAAATGAAAAAATATGGATAAACATGATTGTTCAGTTGACTGTGCTTCATGGATATCACTTTCCAGCTCAAGAATATTATCGATGCCGAAACTATTTTGTCCAAAACCATTCTGTTCGGATATTAAACGTTTTGATGTTTCCAAGGTCCACATTAGTCTGTTAATAACCATTTTCTCCATTAACTCACACATTGAACATGTTAAACTCATAGGTCGATACGAGAAATTCCACGATTCCAATCAAAATATCGGAATATTCAATCATCATTTTTCTTGCTTTATCATTAGTTATTAAATCTGATTGAAGGGAGAGGACAAATTTATTTTCCGATGTCGAACATCGGTTGTTGAATTGTTTCTACGACAGAAGGCCGAAGGGAACTCGAGGAGGTACGAGGAAATTTTGAGTTCGTCGAGGAGGAGAGAACGGCAAGTGTTACCGACCTAGTTTGTGCAGGCTGCGTGGAGTTTGAAATTGTGGAAAAAGTCTTTAGTACTGCCTAGCTCAGGGTTCGTATTAAGCTCCATACATTTTTAATCACAAAATAAGGCCTATGAAGTTGATATTTTGTGTGTGTGCCTCTCGTGTCTCGTTAAGCGAGGATAGGAAATTTTGAGGTTTGAGTTTGAGTTTTTTTGAGAAGTTTAGCGTTTTCTTTTGAAATTTTATATTCCTGTCTGTATTGGATATTCCCGTGGAACTGAAGTCAATTCAGAAACCGAACCGTTGGATTTATTCCCGATAATTTGGAGATAGTATAGTAGAGTAGTATAGTAGGAACTGAAATCAAAGAAGAAACCCTCGCCGTTAATTAGGAGGTAATTAAGTTATTATAATCTTTTCATTTGACGCCAGTTTGTGAATTATAATAATATTGTTATTCAAGTACATAATTATTCTCTTTCAAAGTAAATTTCTTTCACCTAAGCCATACGGCAAGTTTTTATTGTTAGTTGTTTTTTTGGTACCACCTTGCTGAATAAAGCAGGTTTTTAATTATATTTACAATGTTAGGATAAATTTGTATCATTAATAACCATTTATTTTGGGAATAGGCGTGCGTTTCAATTTAGATTTGAGGCTTTGCTATCTTTGTATTCGGAATTAAGTATTAGTATTTGACGTTAAACGATTGAAATTGTCGTTAGAACATTTTATAAATTGATAATGTATTCACACCGTGCTATTTTTTTTCTTTTTTTCGTGTCAGTTAATAGATTGATGTGATAATATCTATTTTGAAATGGGTAAAATTAACATTATGATCGGATAATTGGTGATGCTTGTTTTCACTCAATTATTTATAATTGTATAGTTACAAACATATAGGGCTTTTCAACAGTAAATATAATTCTACATTTATACTTTTCGTATAGATAGTCAATTTGGTTAGTTCAGGCTTGACGTACATTGATAGTTGTATTAGTAAGTTAGTTTTCTGGGGTGGTGCTTAATAGAAGTATGGTCTGGGTACTTATACCTTTTTTTTAGGGTTTTAATTTTGGTCTTGAGTACCACTTGCTTTTGGCCTATAGGAGGCTTACACCTACTGTGGCGTTTACCCTGGGATATATGGAAATGGGACACTGGGATCACTAGAAGGCTACTGAAGGGATGGTATGGAAGGACGTAGGAAAAAGGGTTATATTATTATTATTGCTACAAATTAATTTGTCTCTTTTTAATCAACTACATATTTACATATTCATTTTGTTGTAACCGTAACATATTTTCGAACTTTGGTTTAACAATACTTATTTGAGTGATGGTTAAATATTGTTATGTTCTAACTTTTTATTGAAAACACTGACTGAAGCATAGCGCTTAGGATCCTAAGACTTACACTTCTCACTTGAACCTTGTGTAATAAGTATAATAATCATCACAGTACTCATGATAATTCTGAGTTAATACGAATTCTCTTATACCTTCTGGTTTTCTCATTTTAAATCTAGGTAATATATATTATGTTTTTATCTGGTTTCGCTCTGTACGATTGAGGTAATATGAGTATGCGGAACTTTGCTATTCTTTTATATTTTTTGTAACAAATTAATTTAAATTTTTGTGAACATTTCCTACTATTAATCGAAGGAGTCACCTGACCCATATGTTTTAGACATTGAAGTGATTTTTTTTATATGCATAGGAACCTGATTTTGTTCTCTTTATATTCTTTTTTTATAAATTATTGTTAGGTTATCAATTTGTAAATTAGGTAAATTTCTGATAGTTAGCAATAAATTTCAGTAACGGAGTCAACTCGTCTTTGTTTTTCAGTTCTTTCTTAGTAAATCTTCAGGAACTGAAACTGAATTTTTTGGACAGAAGTATTTACTTGGCGCCCGAACTAACATCTTTTTTTTGTAACGGCTACTTTTAATGGTGTAATTGGAAAATTATTTTAAAATTAATGATGTTAATAAATTAGCAAAATCATTAATGAACACTTTGCAAAACTTAATAAAACAAAATACCAAAAAAATTAAAATAAAACGAAGGGATATAAAACGTAAAAATGGATAACAAAGGGGCTTATCACTTCAATCAACAGAAGAAATGAATTACACAGAGAACATAAAGAACATCCCGATGATATTGATAAAAAGAATCAATATCATTACTACCGGAATTATGTTAATAGACTCATAAAAATAAATAAGGTCGATTTTTACAAGAGTGAAATATATAAAAATAAAAATTATTCTAAAAACTTGTGGAAGATTGTAAACTCAACAAAAACAAAAAAGTCTGAGACTGTAAAACAAATACTAACAAAAGACAATAAATTAATATCTGATGAAAAATCAATCGCAACAGTTTTCAATTAATATTTGGTCGATGTTGATGAAACATATGCTGGTAAAATAGAGAAACCATCTGGACCCCTACCAAAAAGAACCTCCATAGGAAATAGTTTGTTTCTAGAGCCCGTAACAGAAAAAGAAATACCAAACATAATAAATTCATTGAAAATAAATAAATTTTCAGGCATAGACAATATCACTGCGGAGACTTTGCAAGCAGTATCAGTAGAAATATCTAAACAACTAGAACATTTAATAAATCAAATATATAGAACTGGTACATGTCCTGCAGAGTTCAAAATGTCGATAGTAACTCCAGTATTCAATAAAGGGGATAAATTTATAACATCCAACTACCGCCCAATTTCTTTGATTACATCAATTGCTAAAGTGTTTGAAAAGACATTCAAAAGTAGATTAAGCAACTTCTTTATTAAAAATAGTATAATTTCGCCCTTACAATTTGGTTTTAGAGAAAATTTGTCTATTAATGATGCTATTTCGAAGCTAGTCGGAGGTATTTACAAATTATTGGATGAGAGTAAACCAACAGCTTGTGTGTTTCTGGATCTTGCAAAGGCGTTTGACACTGTCAGTCATGCGCAGTTGCTGGATGCCTTGCGGGACGCAGGTATACGAGGTGTAGCATTGGGGCTTATGGCAAGTTATCTAAATTGTCGTAAACAACGTGTGAAAATAGGCAGAGTACTTAGTGAAGAAAAAAATATCAAATTTGGGGTACCACAGGGGACAGTACTTGGACCACTATTATTCTCCCTATATATTAATAATCTACTTACTTCTCATAAAAGTACGGGACAGATTATCAGTTTCGCAGATGACACTGCCATTCTGTATAGTGCCGAAAATTGGGATGAGCTAAAAAGGAAAATGGAAACTGATTTGAAACGTATCGTAAACTGGCTCAATCACAAAATGAATTTTGAAAAAACATTTTACGTACCTTTTTCGAGTTACAATGTAAACCTACCCCTATTTCGGATGATGAAGATTTAAGGGAAACAATAAGACACACTGATAAAATAAGATATTTGGTTGTTATTATTGACTCTCATCTCAGGTGGGACCAACAAATTAATGAAATTACCAAAAGCCTCAGATTATTGACATACAAATTTAAATGCCTGAACAAAATATTAGATACCTCACACCTCAAAGTTTTGTACAGCGCTCTTGTGGAGTCCAGACTAAGGTACGGTATCCTTAGTTGGAGTGGTGCATTATACACCCATCTCAGGAAATTGGATATTCTCCAGAAAAAATTTTTGAAAATAATTGACAGAAAGGAATATGTTTACTCCCCTAGAAAAATTATTCGTGGACGCAGGTGTCCTCAGTCTGAGAAAGTTGTACTTGCACAGTGTTGTCATCTTCATTTATAAAAACAGAACATCTCTTCTAGAATTATCACATGATTATCTTACAAGAAATAAAACAAATTTATATCTACAGGTTGCTACATCGAGAAAAAGAGTAGGTCAACGCTGTTTTACTTACTTAGCAAGCAGATTTTTCAATTTTCTAGCCAAAACGTACAAGAATTATATACTGCACATAAATTCAATTTCAATGATTAAAAAAATATTCAGAGTATCTTCTGAATTTGGAGATAGATATTGTTATATAATTCATCGAAAGCAAATCGTGATATTTATATTCCACTGGTAAAAAATAAATAAAAAATAAATCTTTTCAATTTCAATTGTCTATGCACAGTATGCTTGTAATATTGTTTCATGATGATGATGAAACTGTATGTTGGTTTATTAGACAAGAAGTAATAGGCCATGCGCAACCTACGGGTTCTAATGGGTCTTCTCAATGTTTACAATCCTGATCAATATTTTATTGTTATCATTATGAAAATTTATTGTAATATTTGAAATTTGGAAATAAACATATATTATTATATATAATTTATTCCCGAATCCCCCCGTCTCCACTGGAGTACTAGTCTGCTGGCACGGGATACCTTCAACTGACAGTTATATTCTAGAGGCTAAAACATTTGCATTAAATTTTATGGTTTTTGGTATTTGTTAAATTAACGTGAATTTCATTCGCCTTGTGATTAGGAAGTTGTAGAGTCTCTTATATATTTATATATACATTTTATTTTAGTATATTATAATATGTTATTGGTGGTCCTATACTTTCTCAAGTTTGTAAATATGTTAAAAAACCTACTAGCCAATTCTCTGAAGATTCATGGTTTTTCACACAAACATCCTTAGAAGAAAAAATTGAAAAATTCTGGAATATTGAAAATAAATCTCTCGAGTAATGATAAAAAATTACCTTCCGAAGATGAAACGGTTGAAAATGAATTTTTAGCTACGACAATTATACTAATTCTAGACACTTTCAAGTATATCTCCCTATGAAAACATCCACTGAACATCTCAAATTAGGAATTTCTTATTATTTAGCAAAAAAACGATTTTTGTCTTTAGAAAAGAAGTGTTTTAAAAACTGTGAACTATTCTAACAATATAAGGCATTTATTGATGAATACATATCGCCAAGACATGCTCAGATAATTCCCTTTAACTTAAAAAATGGAAGGTCAGGAAATAAATAGTTCTTATGTCATCATCCTGTAATTAGAAATGACCACTCCACAACTAAACTGAGAGTAGTATTTAATAGTAGTGGGAAGACATCTAGTGGTATTTCTTTAATTGACACTATGCATAAAGGATATATAGTACAGCCAGAGCTGTTTAATATTCTCAGTAGATTTATAGGTTTTCAATATGCTTTAACATGTGATACTCAAAAAATGTATAAGCAAATTAGAATATACCCCTCACATACATTCTTGCAAAATATTCTATGGAAAAACTCCCCTACAATGCATTGAATTGCTGACTGTTAGTTATGGCATGAACAGTTTACCATTCCTAGCTACCCGAGTATTAAATCTGTTGGCTACTTCCAAAATTTCGCCTGTAAATCTTTGTTAGAGCAAACATATGTAGATGACATTCTGTCTGAAACAAACAATTAACAACTTTGTTATAATTAGCTAATTTTCCCCTCCATAAATGGAATTCGAATTCTCGTGCATTTTTAAATAAACTAGGTAACGTATTCCAGCAAGCTCAATACGTTTCTCCTAATGGTACCCTTAATAAAGTTCTAGGAATTATTTGGAACGCGGATATTGATTGTTTCTCAATTTCTATTCCTAATCTACCGCATTTAAATAATATTACTAAAAGTAATGTATTGGTAAAAATCGCACAAATGTATTATCCAGTAGAATTTATAGGTCCAGTCATTGTAGTGGCAAAAATAATTATACAGAAGCTTTGAACAAACAAGCTAGATTACGACGATGATCTCTCGCCAGAACTCCTCCATGAATAGAAACCATGTTTTGAAAAATTTTAAAATTCCTCGATATCTGTTGAACGATCCCTATTATGTATCTATTGAAATTCACGGGTTTTGTGATAGTAGTATGATTGCGTATGGTGCTTGTATCTATTTTCGAGTCATTTACTCGGATAACACAGTAGGTTGCCGTTTAGTAGCTTCTAAAAGCCATATAGCACCTATCAAAACTACCCCTTTACCCCGACTAGAAGTTTGTAGCTGTTTACTTCTCTCCAAATTATTACAAAAAATTATCATCGTATTTGAAAATAAGTTCTACTTTTCCAGTATTAACTTGTGGTCTGATAGCCCAATTGCGCTATGATGCGCTATGATGCGCTTCTAGTACCCCTTCAAATGGTCTACTTTTGTTGCTAATAGAGTTTCTGAAATCCAACAACTTACAGAAAATGCAAATTGGAGACACATACCCTCAAAAGATAACCCAGCCGACTGTTTATCTCGAGGAATGTTACCAACTGATTTCTTAACATTTAATTTATGGGGGCATGGCCCCACAATTTTTAATTCATCTATAGAAAATTTTTCAGAAATATTCTCGTCACCTAATATAAATTACTTAGAAATAGCTGAACAAAGGAAAAGTAAACCTATTTCACATACCATACCAGATTCATACATAGATGTTCAATCACTAAACTTCAATATGTCTTGGCGTTTTGTTTTCGACTTAAAAATAATTGTAACCCAAATTGTCAAAAAATATCTGGTGGATTAACTTTAAATGAACTTAAATATTCTCTATTGTCTATTGTCAAAACTATTCCAGAAAATAACTTCATCAAAGAATTAAGATCTAAAAAAATATCTCTAATAAACAAATAAGTAAATTAAATCCCCTTATTGATCATGTTGGTATTCTACGTATTGGTGGAAGACTGTCATTTGCAATGTTACCATATGACCAAAGGCATCCAATATTATTGCCCTCTAACAATAGACTTGTTAGTTTTATGTTATACAAAGAACATCTAAACCTCGGACATGCAGGTCCACAAACATTTTGTTTTACAGTATTATACTTTGCATTTAGTAAGAGTGCAAAATACGGTAAGAATATTTATATATAGATCTCGAAGGACCAGCCACTTTGATGTGACATGTGTTGCTTTTTAAAGTTGAGTGTACGGTACGATAAACTAAATACTGTCGCACTTTTCACTGATGTTTATTCAGGTTTTAGTACAAAGTGTGTTTGTTTGCTTAACAATTAAGAATGTAGCACTGTTTACTAGTTATGCTGTATCTATCTGTAATTATCTTTTTGTTCGATGAATGAATATCAAGTGTGGGATTGAGGCCGTATTTATGTGGCGCTCAGAGTGGGTGTAATCAGGGGAGATCACTTGGGGAATTGGCCAATGGATTGTATGATTTTAAAACTCTAACCGTCATAAATGACGGTTGAGTTATGCGTAGACTAGGGTCGTTTTTGACATGAAAAGGTTGTTTTTGTTATAGAGGAGGGAAGGTTTTTAAGATAATTTTTTGTATGTGAAGATATGGTTAAAATCGATGTTTGTGAATTTTGAAGTGTTACGTAGATATTATGAACGAATTTTAAGCAGGAATTATGTGTGTATGTACAGAAATATGTAATAATTATTATACAGGGGTGGAATATAAATGTAATTAATGTATGTTTTACAGGAAGAATATAATTTGTTCACGAATTCGTCCATAGTTCTATCCCATTTTCGCCTGCGATTCTGGCCTCTTGGCGGCTTACGGGAAGTTGAAAGAATCTCTTATAACTGTAAGATTTATCGTAGATTCAAAGCACAACCTTTTTCTCAAGTAATGTCTGATTCACCCTTAGTGAGAAGAAAACCTGCAAAACCTTTTTCTAACACTGGAGTAGATTTTGGAGGACCATTCCTTATAAAATCATATAAACTTAGAGAAGCATCAGTTAATAACTGTTATATTTCTGTATTTATTTGCATGGTCACTGAAGCAGTCCACATAGAATTATTATCAGAGTTATCCACATAAGCTTTTTTACTCTGTTTAAAATGTTTCATAGCACGATGAGGCTCTCCACATATTATTTATAGTGATAAGGGTAGCAATGTTTTCGGTACTAATAATCAATTACGAGTACTTTATTTATTTTTCAAAAAACAAGAAACTACAAAACTAATTCGACAATTTTCAACCCCTAAAGAAATCACCTGGAAATTTATTCCATCTCAAAGTCCACATTGGGGAGGTATTTGGGAAAGTGCTATTAAATCTACAAAATACCGTCTTCCTGAACTAATTAGTGAGTCGACATTTACGTTCGAAGAATTATTTACTATTGAAGCCATTAATAATTGTAGACCACTCATGCCAATCTCAAATGATTCATCAGATTTGCAAGTATTAACGGCTGGTCATTTTTTAATAGGTGACAGTTTAACCTCATTTCCAGAAAAAGATCTATCCGAAATTGGAGAAAATAGTCTGTCACGTTGGCAACGTTGCACTCAAATCCAACAATTATTTTGGAAGCGTTGGTCAATGGATTATTTAAATCAATTACAAAATAGACCTAAGTGGTACACTCACCAAGAGAATATTAAACTCAATGACATTTTATTAGTAAAAGACGAAAATACAAAAACTTTACATTGGCCAGTAGCTAGGGTCATAGAACTATTACCAGGCAAAGAAACCAAAGCTAGATTGGCTAAAATTAAATCTCTATCTGGAATTTACACCAGATATATTACAAAATTGTGTCCTCTGGTTTCGTAAAGTAAATAATTATTTGTAAATACTTATGTTTTTAAATAAACTACACAAAACTCGTTCCTCCTTTACATCTTATTACTACTGCATGTTTCCGTTTAGCTTAAGAATGGTTATGTTTATCATATTAATATAGCGTAAATTGTCTAAGCCCCTTCTGAGCAGATTGTCATATTAAAACTTATTTTGATTCACAGTGGAATTAACGGAATCTAATTTCACATCATCTAGTCAGTTGTTATCAAAAAACGTCACTTGAGTATTTTTTAAGTCAACATATATAAAAATGTCATCCATTATTGAATTATTGTAAAAATGTGTCAAATAAAAATAAGATCTTTAAGTGGTTAAATATATTAATTGATTCAATCAGTGTAACCTGTGAATAGTTATTTATCAACCAATTTGTATATTCTACGAGATAATCGGCGACCATATCGAATAGATTATCTAAGTAACATTAGTTTATTACACTTGGACGCTTTAAATAAGAGCCAATTCTTATCCATGGTTCTTATAATATTCAAAAATTCAAAATTTGCTATGCACGAATTTTGCATTTCTAAAATAAAATTTCAATCCTTAATCTCTTAGAATGTCTGAGAGTTTCATCGGTGAAAATATTCCAAAATATATTTATAGGCCGAACATTCTCCTGTAGTAATAGATCAAAGGGTTTTGGAGATACTACCATCCTCTATCCGCGATAGAAATTCGTTAGCACTTTGCACTACAGGCCCTGTTAACATCGAAGAGTTTATCAAGATGGTTTTCGCAAATGAACAAAGTCTTAAAATTTACGGACCTATTGAGGACTTTAATACTTAGGAATATCGAAAACAAAAAAGGAAACCTTGATAAAATTGAAAACATCATTCAAGAAATCAAAGCAAGTTGTCTATAATGGTTTAGACATGTAAGACGACATACTTAAAGATAAAAGAATCTTAAAATTGGCATAAGAAGAAGCTCTAACTGATCAAATACCAGTGACACGCCCGAGGCAAATTGGGAAGTCGGCTGGAAACTATCAGGGGTTATAACACTACAGAGCGGCAATTTTCTACAATTGAGGTTATCAAAAAAATTCATAAATTGGAAGTGAAAATAACAATTGCATTTTGTGAGTATAGTTTCTATCGCTGAGGAATTCGTTTAGTTTCCAGCAATAGGTTCGAATTCAAATATTCATAAAATACACATACATTTTTCTGATAAATTTCAGTCATATTGATTTTCGTCCCCATTTTAATTCCTTTGATGTAGCAAAGGCAGATGTTATTAATTTTCATCCACAACTTTTGCTATCAAAGTTATCCTCAAATCTTGAAATTCCTTAGATTTTTTCTTTTTCTTTTAGTAGGATCCTGTCCTGTTTAATTCCGAATATTTAGCATCCTCCTGAGCTCTTCTTGAGACGCTGAGCTCCAACTTTCATACCATCTTTTTGTTGATCTGCCGAGTGGTCTCCGTGTGTTTGGTTTCGAAGTTTTCGCACATTTTGCCCTTCTGTTTTCAGGCATTCTTTCGACATGATCGCTCCAACCTCGTTTAAGTTCTCTAACCACATCCTGAATTCCTAATTCTTCTCTAATGTCATGACTTCTCATTCTATCTGAGGCTCACTCCCTTAATTGCTCTTAGCGTTTTCATTTCAGTCATCCTCATTATTCTTTTTGTTGTTGATGTTTCGGCCCTTATTTCGGTTGCATAAGTGAGAATAGGTCTTACGCATGTTTTGTAGATTCTTATCTTGCTTTGTGTACTCATCGTATTGTTTTTTAATATTATTTCTCCCTAATATCCGCTGACCCTTGATTCTTTTATCGATTGAGTTCGTGTTTCCTCCATTAAATCCCTCTTGCTTGATATTGTTACTCCAAGGTAATTGAATTTCATTGTTTGTTGTATTATGTTGTTGTCGACAGGTAGTTTACATCTAATCGTATCTTTGGCTATGACCATTGATTGAGTCTTCTTAACTGAAATGCTCATATTATATTTATCTGCCGTTGTCTTTATTTTGTATAGTAGGCGCTGTAAATCATCTTCACTCTCTGCCACCAGCAGCGCGTCAGCCGCATAACATAATGTTTTCCCATTCTGTACCCCACGTTAACCTTGTTAACGCTTTCTATGATTTTGTCCATGATAATATTGAATAGTGTAGGGCTAAGGCTTTCTCCGTGTCGTATCCCGTTCATAATCTGTACTTCTTTGAACAATCCCGTTCTGGTTTTAATCCTTGTTATATTTCCGGTGTTCAGCTCTTCAATAATATTTTGATATTCATGATCTATATTGTTCTTCTCTAGAATCTCTAACACGTCCCTCAACCGTACTATATGAAAGGATTTAGTGAGGTCAACAAAACAGACAAACATGGGCTTGTTGAACTCTATTGATTTTTCTGTTAGTTTCCGTATTATGAATATTGCGTCTACCGTCGATCTGTTCTGTCTGAACCCTTGTTGTTCTTCCGTCATCGGAATCTTGTTTGCAAGACTCTGTCGGGAACCCTTTTTCCTCCTTTTTTATGTATGGGTACGGATATGCTTAACTTCCGTTCGTACGGTATGGCACCGGATATTATAATCTTCTGAAATGAGGTGACAAGTTCCCTCTTTAGTTTCGCTCCTTCAAACATGATTAACTTGCTGCTTATATTATCAATGCCAGGTGCTTTTCGATTTTTCAATTTTGGTATTAGTGCTTCAAGTTCCTTCAGTGTTATTTCCGGTTCGTTATTGTTATCATTTACTGAGATCTGTATCGGTGTATTGTCATCATCAGTAATAGTATATGTGTTTTCTAAGTACCTGATCCATTCTTGTTCTGTAATGTCATTTACTTGCACTTCCTCCGTAACTTGTTTTTTCTGTTACGTAGCATGTTCCACACTTTCTTCTGACCACCGTATAAGTCCGCTTACATTTCTGCTGAAAATGTTTTCCAGTATTCCTTCTTTAGTTGTCGTATGTGGTTGTTTGTTCGATTTCTAACAGTTTTGTATCTTTCATACTCATCCGGTGTTCTATTGTTAATGTATTTTATATATGCTTCCTTCTTCCTTTGCCAGTTCCTTGACTTCGTTGGTGAACCGCGGTTTGGTGTTTCTTTCCGTTGGTGTCTTCTGTTCTTATCCATGTAGCTAATGTTGTACTTTGTGTTATACTTTCTCTCATTTTTTTCCAAGCTGTTTCTACATCATCGTTATCTACAACCTGGTTTTGCGTTATCTTCTCATTGAGTCTTCTTTGATATAGATATTTTGTGCTATCTTCCCTTAACGATTCTATGTTGAATTTTGTTACATAATTTGCTGCCTCTTTCTTTTTTCGCATACCTACCGATCGATATTTGCAGAGAACTAGGTTATGTTGTGTCCCTACGTTCGCCGATGTTAACTCTCTTATGTCCAGCATTTGTTGAGGGTACACTTGTCTATTGGTGATTACATAATCGATGATCGATTTGTTACCCCTTGTATTTCTGAATGTGTATTCGTGTTGTTCTTTACGTTCTAAGTACGTATTGATTATTCTTAGCTCGTTGTATGTGCACTTTTCGATTAACATATTGCCATTTTCATTTTTTGTCTCCTCGCCAATGTGTTGCATGATTTCAGGGATGGTATCATTTCTTATACGTGAATTGAAGTCCCCCATTATAAAGACTTTCTTGGTAAACGTTCCAAAGTGCACTGAAGATTATCGAAGAATTGTTCTCTTTCTTCCCTTGGCTTTGTTATGTCTGGTGCATATACACTTGAAATTTATTATACCGAAATATGAGGATTGAAACTAAAGACAACGATCGCTATTTACTATTGAGATTCGCTCGACTTAATAATATTCAATATTTTGACTAACCAAAGATATATGAAAATAAATTTACTGGCTTGCTTTACACTTAACCGATTTTCGTGTAGAAATACTCTTACGTATAAAAACGTCATATAAAAACAGTTTCTTTTTACGTTTTTCATTCTGAATAATCTCACTCTTAAAGTTTACGATTGCCGGAAACTTACGCATGTAAAAGTGCGATCGTAAAAGATATCCGTTTTTAGTATGTTCGCGGCTTTAGGCTCTGAAAGCACGTACACAAGCCTTGAACTATGAGGAAACCGGGGAATATCTCGGATGTTAAAGTGCTTCTACTTCTCAATTCTTAAATAAGTTTTTAGTGCGGTTGTAAAATGGAAATTCGCTCAGTATTTATTTGTCAATATTTTAAAACTGACTTGAACAAGAAATAGAAAATATCACGTATGATACTTGAATTCGTATTTAAGAGGATTTTTTCATTTCTTCATATTAATTTTAAAAATGGAAACAAAAATTTGAATAGCTAATTTCTTGAACGTAATGTAATCCTATTGTCATCATGTTACTTGTTCCATGTTAGTGTACGTGCTTTATTATTTTTTTTTTCTTCCAAAAAGTCATGAGTTATATTCTCCTAAGTAGCTTTTTGACGTTTTTTTTATCCTACCACTTATTCAAATTTAACTTCTCTAAACAGGTTAATTCAGGAATTTTTTGAAATAGCTTTCATACACGTTAATAAGTTATGTTCCAAATCCATTTGCCGTAAATCGAAGGAAATACTGCTTTGTAATTTTTTATTTGCATCTGTGGATATTGTTTTTGTAGCCACACATTGTTTGTGTTCCGTATAAAAATTTTATATATATATATATATATATATATATATATATATATATATATATACCTATAATCAAAGTATTAATACCGCGTGGATTTAACAAAAACAAAGAGCAAACAACAAGTGTTTTCATGGGCATAGCACGCAAAAAATATAGAGGCTACTGAAGAGGAGTGGTAACAGTAAACGTGTATGTTTCTAGCTCATTAGCTATTATCAGTACGGTATAACCAAGTAAGGGTGTGAAACTTGGGAGAAAAGCTGTTGAATGAAACATGGTTGTCCTGTTGAAATCCGTTGTTTGTGTTTTCTCCAAATAACATTCTTCTTTTTCAGTTGCCATCTCCATTTAATGAAGGTGGGCGACAATTTCGGCATACTTATTTCGGTTCTGAGTGGTAGGAATTGAAGATGATGTGTTCATACTAGTCCAGTCGCGTATGTTTTTTAACCACGAATGTTATCTGCGACCAGGACCACCTTTTCCTTAGATTTTTCCTTCTATTATTAATTTGAGTATATCATACTTGTTCTTACGGTATATGTGGCCCAGATAAGCGGTCTTTCTTCGTTTTATTTTTGTAAGTATCTCTCTTTCCCTTCCCATACGTCTAAGCACTTCATCGTTAGGTATATGTGGAGTCCATGATATTTTTAGTAGTCTACGGAAGATCCACATTTCATAAACCTCGAGTTCATGGTATCCACTTTTAATGTCCATCTTTCTGCTCCATACAGGAGAACTGAGTCTACGTATGCTTTAACAAAACGTTATCTTAAGTTTAAGTTTAAGGTTGCGCTGTACAATAGGTTTTGCAACTTTAGGAATATGGCTCTGGCTTGCTCTATACGTGATCTTAATTCTTAATTCGACGTCAGGGTCTACATTTGTTGTTATGCAGCTACCAAGATATTTAAATTTCTCGACTTCCTCTATAAAAGGATATAACAACATATAATAACATTCCTGAAATAAAAATAACAAACTAATAAACTCAGCTGAACACTTGCCACAGCAACACTATTTGAGCGACTGTGTTAGAAAAATAAATCATATTGCACATATTTTACACTGCCGAACTAATATGATCGAATTTTCTACACATGCGCGTTAATAGTTAGTATGTCGGTAAAAACCACTATTGTTGATATGGTTTATCTAGAATGACCCTTATAGCATGCGGTCGCTTAATAGACCACGGCCCTATAAAGGGTTAAATAAAAATAATCAAGTTGCAAAAAAAATATTTTTTTGGATGTTTTTGCAAATGTTATATACTGCGCAGTAACGAAATAACCGCAAACACTCTCCCAGACTAGTGGGACTGGATTCGCCAATTGACGAAATTCTATTTTTCACAATTTCAACTTACCAAAAAGACCTTCCCAACATTCGCCACCAGCTCTCAGACTACAACATTAAAAATATTTTTAATGTCAAGTATTGAACTGATTACTTGTACTAGTGTATCAGTTTCAAATGCAAAAATAATATACAATAGAATCTAAAGATTCCACAGTAAATATCATAATTACTCATACAATAGCTGGGCATTCTAAAATATGAAAAAAAAATTATGAAAACCATAAATGAGGAAAATCGAAAACATTTTCATGGAAACATATCTAAATTGAATACGCATTTCCATATCTAAGCGTTAGAGAATAATCAAAAATTTCAACCTCCTTTTCTTGGTCCTATTTATATTCTCCACATGCTTTAAACTGCAAATATAACATCAAAATAACGTATACAATCGAATAAATCTATGTTGGTTTAAAAATTACGAACACATTTTTCAGATGTTCATGTTCATAAAAGAAACCTATTGTGAAACTCAACCGCTCTCTATCTATCTCATCCAGAATCGTCCATTTCTTTGAAGCTCTACCACATTAATGGACGTTAATCCAGATAATATGAGCTGGTGCTATATGATGTAATTTTTCACTATTATTGCTCAACTGCATTTACTGTCCTTTAAATAACGAAAATGATTTTTCACAGTATTAAACTGCCGCGGTGAATTTATTAAGTGGTACTAAAAGATGGAGAGGTCTGTACATGGACGTATCCTGCGGAATTGAAAGCCAATAAAATTAGTCAAATTCTTGGTGGAGAAAATTTCATTTTACCTAAATTGTCTAGATACATTTCTATAGAAAACTGTACATACAATTTGAAGATTTCATGATTTTTAAAAACTTATAATTTACTCAAGAGAAAATTACCCGGAGATAACAGGAAATGATGGACAATCGGGCATAAAATATAGATAGCACTTGAAAACAAAACGGACACAGAGAAAGCACTTTGAGCAGATATCATAAAGCCTGATATGTTTAAATACATAGGTAATATTTCTAGATACTCTCAATTTTACATGAAAGAAAAAAGATTGACGGTTGGGATCATAATCACAATGATTAAAACGTTAAGGGCGACAATTATGATCTATAAAATGAGTCCACTGGGCCAATTTTTACTTTTCCGCTCAACCTAACTAATTATTATCAACAACAACACGAAAAAACGGTTTTTAGAAAAAATATACGGTGTGTATGTCGTCGTCGTCGTCATTGTCGTCGGCCACTTTTCGTTACATGTTTTGTTAGCACGATACAGCCTCCGGAGTGCAACAAGTCACTAATTTTATGATTGAATATTATTCAAGGTGTCTCACATATGCACTCTATTGATTTTCAGTTGACTAGAGCGAGTACAGCGTGTCCTATAAATCCAGATATACTACGTTTTTGGTTATTTATGAAGAAATTTCGGTTTTTTAGCACGATACAGCCTCCGGAGTGCAACAAGTCACCAATTGTATGATTGGATATTATTCAGATAAACCCTATTGATATTCAGCTCAGTAAAGCCAGCAAAACGGGTGCTATGGTACTTGAAATACCTAATTTTTGTCATTTTTGGAGATTTTTCAGTTTGTTAGCAGGATACAGCTTCCAGAGTGTATACAAGTGACCAATTTTATGATTGAATATTGTTCAAGGTGTCTCACAGATGCACTCTATTGATTTTCAGTTGACTAGAGCGAGTACAGCGTATCCTATAAATGCAGATATATTGCATTTTTGGTTATTTTTGGAGAAATTTCGGTTTGTTAGCACGATACATCCCCCGAAGTGTAGACAAGTGACAATTTTATGATAGAATATTGTTAAGGGCATCTCACAGATGCGGAAAAGTTAGTTTTACTCTGTAAAACTGTTTATTTTTGATTAATTTTCGCTCTATTTTGGTATAAAATTAATATATCTATAACTTATGAAATTAATATATCTATAACTTATAAAATTAATATATCTATAACTTATAAAGTGATGAAACTTCTAGGAACCGGCTTGATTTGCACGATATAATTAGGCGTGCTTACCTCTCAGTCGAAATTCTGACTTCTGACATTTTATAGTACTTCGCCGAAATAGTGCGAAAGGTCACGTTACGCTCATATTAGGTTTAAAAAATTTCCTGCTAGCATACGATAACTACTCACTTAACAAAAAAGAAGGATCTTTTTTCAAACGACTCATGAACAGACATTTGCTGACCTTTAAATAACTTGCCGAGTTTGCCATAATTTTGGCAATTTTCCAATTTTTTTGGTTTAGTGGAAGGAATATATTTTTTATATTTGGGGAAACGGAATATTCTGTTTTTGTTGGTGGGGCATAATAGTGCATAAGAAGCGGGCACCGCTGCCATATATTTTTTCGGAAATTGTCATTGGGCGGGGGGTCAACTTTACTTTAAATAATAATGTTTAACTAACTTATGGAAGGGGGAATTTTTTTTGTTGGAGGTACATATGAGTGCATTAGGAGTATATTTAACTGCCCTATAATTTTTTCGGAAATTGTCGTTGGTGGGAGGGGAACTTTACTATATATAATGCGGTTTAACTAATTAAAGGAAGAAGGGATTTTGTTTTTGTTGGTAGTGCATAAGAATGAGTTTCAAGTGGCTTCCGATGCCATTTATTCTTTTTGAAAAGTATCTGGAGTTTATTTGATTACCCTCACCCCATAAACAAATAGCTGGAGCATATTGGTGCATTAGGAGTGCATTACAGCCACATATGTTTTTGTTAAAAATTTCCATTGGGGGAGGGGGCAACTTAACTGAGCTGCGCAGCTGCAGCAGGCGGTTTATGTTTTTAATATGTACTTATTACTTTTCCGCCCAACCTATCTAATATGCGAGAAAAGTATTGGTTTACCCCAAAAAAAGGTGGAAATTTGAAATTTGTTTTTGAGTTATTTTTACGTTTCCCATAAAAAACAACTCAAAAAAACGGTTTCAGGAAAAAAATCCTGTGTGTATGTCGCCGTCGTCGTCGTTGTCGTCGGCCACTTTTCGTTACATGTCTTGTTAGCACGATACAGCTTCCGGAGTGCAACAAGTCACCAATTTTGTAATCGAATATTGTTGAGGACATGTCACAGATTAACCATATTGTCTTTCAGCTTACCAGAGCCAGTACAACGGGTGCTATGGTACTAGAAGTACGACATTTTAGTCATGTTTTGAGAAATTTCAGTTTGTTAGCACGATACAGCCTGCGGAGATCAACAACTCACCAATTTTATGATTGAATATCATTCAGGACATCTCACATATGAACCCTATTGATTTTCAGCTCATCAGGGCCAGTACAACAGGTGCTATAGTATTTTAAGTACGATATTCTTGTCATTTTTGGAGAAATTTCAGTTTGTTAACACGATACAGCCTCCGGAGTATATACAGGTGACCAATTTTATGATTGGATATTATTCAGAGCGTCTCAAAGATGAATCCTGTCGATATTCAGCTCACTGAAGCCAGTACAACGGGTTCTATGGTACTTGAAGTACCAAATTTTTCTCATTTTTGGTGAATTTTCAGTTTGTTAGCAAGATACAGCCTCCTGAGTGTATACACCTGACCAATTTTATGATTGAATATTGCTCAAAGTGTCTCATAGATGTACCCTATTGGTTTTCAGCTCACTAGAGCCAGCAGAACGGGTGCTATGGTACTAGAAGTACGACATTCTAGTCATTTTTTGAGAAATTTCAGTTTGTTAGCACGATACAGCCTGCGGAGATCAACAAGTCAACAATTCTATGATTGAATATAATTCAGGACATCTCACAGATGAATCCTATTGATTTTCAGCTACCAGAGCCACTACAACAGGTGCTATAGTACTTTAAGTACGATATTTTTGTTATTTTTGGAGAAATTTCAGTTTGTTAACACGATACAGCCTCCGGAGTATGTACAAGTGACCAATTTTATGATAGAATATTGCTCAAGTTGTCTCACGAATGTGCCCTATTGATTTTCAGCTGACTAGAGCGAGTACAGCGGGTCCTATAAATCCAGATATACTACATTTTTGGTTATTTTTGGACAAATTTCGGTTTGTTAGCACGATACATCCCCCGAAGTGTATACAAGTGACAATTTTATGATAGAATATTATTCAGGGCCACAGATGCGGAAAAGTTAGTTTTAATCTTTAAAACCGTTTATTTTTATTGTCAAATTAATAGTAATATTAGAATACATATTCAATATTTATATGTAAGAAATTAAAATTAAGGCGTGGAGTAGAGTAGTATTAGGTAGTCAAGTAATTTATTTACAAATAATTGTCTAGTTATTTTAAGAAATATATTTTTTTCATTTCCAGCTATGGACAAAAATTCGATTAGGAACTATTTCAATCGAACAGGGTCAAAAGAGGTAGGTGTATGTAAGCAGTGCTAAAATAAATTTAAAGCATTGGACGAAAGTACCAGTGGCTTGTACAATTACCTCAGAACTCAACACAAAATTAATTTATTAAAACGAGTAAACGCAAATCCTGGTGAGATAAATGATTTTTCCACAAGTTCTAGTCAAAGTGTTATTGTAAATAATGATTATGGTCAATCTGGGTCGAAAATCACTTCATATATTTAGAAAATAATTATTATTATTTCGCTACAGCAGTAGCACGTATGACAGCGAAGGATGAAATTTCGTTCATTAAATTCTGCACATCGCAAGATTTACGAATAATATTAAACGCCAAAGGTTACCTAGATATTCCCAAATCCCCTAACACAATTAGAAAAATAGTATTGCAACATGCAGTTAATATTAGAGAAGAAGTAATCAAAGAAATAACACAATATAAATTTGATAACAAAGCATTTGGCTTGACGTAGAACGAATGGACGTCAACCACCGATTTATGAATATAAATGTCCATAGAAGTGACAACAAATTTTGGAACCTTGGTTTATGCCGTATTAACGGATCAATGCCAGCTGAAACATGCGTGTCCCTTATTAGGAATAAAAGAATTTCAGATTTCTTTAGAAAATATTGTATCAATTACAACAGTTATGGCTACCGTAATCAAGAAAACATTAAGGTTGATTGATTCAAATCACCAATTATGTCTTGCACACGACCTGCAATTGACTGTAATAAAAGTTCTCTACAGCAAGCATAATCATTCAGATGCAATTAAATGATAATGATGAAGCGAACGAAAATAAGAATTTACACGAAGTACCTGATATAGAAATAGACGATGAATACGATGATAATTCTGATAATGACGAAAATGTTGAAAATAATGCTACAGAAGTAGTCCACGAGCACGATATTGATATTGATCCTCACCTACCGCTTTTACATGATGATGTCAATTTGCATTCTCTTGTAACAATGGTACGAAGAGTAGTTGAAATGTTCCGCAAATCACCAACCATAAATTATGCCAAATTACAAGTATACGTCAAATAAGAGCTTGTCAAAGTATTATCATTGATATTAGATTCAAAAGCTCGCTGGAATAGTTTGTTGATAATGCTAGAACGTTTCTTCAAATTAAAAAATTGTCTCATAGACTTAAAATCTGAAATTGCTTTTACAGACAATCAGCTTCAACTATTACACGAAAGATTATCAGCCTTACAACCAGTAAAACGTCGTTGAAACTGTTTATTGTGAAAATTTGTTTATTGCTGATATAACTCTTAAGTTCATGTTGGACGAACAAACAAATCAGCATACGCCGTTAATTACGAACTTGAAACTGCGCTGATCTATCGAATTATAGAAAGAAGAATGGTCTATTCTGATGTTCTACAGTATCTCTGAAAAATAGTGAAAACACAAAAAAAGGTTCGATGAATGACAATTATGGAACTCTTTATACAACAAGCAAAACTTTGATTACAACTACAATTGTGGAATGATTTGAACGAATAAATAATAAAGATTTTACATCGGAGTTGGAAGCAACTGAAACTGAGGCTACAGTCACAGAAAGCATTGCATCGACATCGGCGTGCTCCAATTCTACTTCAATAAAACCGTTGTCAATGAAAGAGAAACTTCATTTCTTAATAAAAGAGAAAACCGGATCAAGGGAACAAATTTGCCCCCCAGGCACTATAAACAAGAATTTGAACCAAATAGTGAAAACAAAATTAGCATATTTTCAAGATGAAAATATTAGAGACAAATGGTGTATGATTTTTTACTAAATACTCGTTCAACCAGTATGGAATCTAAAAGAGCTTTCTCTTCAGCTAGGTTTTTTTCAACCAAAACTAGATCCCAGTTAGGAGACAATAGTTTGGACAAACTGTTTTTTAAGAGGATATTTAAAAAAGTGTGAAATAAAAATACTCGGCTTTATTTCATAATATTATATTTGGTAATACTTATTTTGGTTTTTAGAATGTTAAATTTTATTTTATATTGATACATTGTTTTTGTTCTAAATACTACTTGTAGTTCATGTTAATTTTCACATCTAAATATAATTTTTGGATTTAATGGGTTTTACCGGTAAACCGGTTTTGATTTAGAAAATTACCGAATTACCGGTAGCGGAAAAATTCGGTTTATTTGCAATCGCTATGTCCAAGCATAAAGATAATAATGTCAAGAAAACAAGTTTTACTTTTAGACAAGCTTCCCTTCTCTTACGAGTTAAGTTGAATTATTACATAACTGAAAAAAAAATTTCTACGTCTTTGGTTATACTCGAGAGAAATAACTCTATGCCCCCAGGATAATAGTGTGGTGATTGCAGAAGGATTATGTTGGATGAACATAGATTACACAAAACCGTGCCTACGGTTTAACACTCGGCACTAGAATGCGCGGATTTAATATTTTCCTTTTACCCGGAGTTGCTTCATTAAATTTAATATAATAATTAGTATTTAGTGTGGATAATAATAAAAATTGAAACTGAGATTTATTATGTTAGTTGAAAGTACAAACCTAAAAAGTAAGTTTAAATTCATTTCCGAAAACATAAAAAAATTTACTATTTTCTTTTCCATTTCATTAATTACCACTAATATTGTTTATACACTGTGTTATTAACGGAATGCAAGATAGGGATTTTTGTACAAAACTGTCAAAACCGAGCTAACTTTTTCACCAAATACCGTTTGTAAAAAATAATAACAGATTCGAAAAGATCGTTAAGAATAAATCTAAACGCACTTTTAATTTTCTTAAATTCGTTCTGATTTAATAAAAAAATGCATAATTCTGTTTAAAAAAGTGGTACGCCCTTTTTATAACACATTCGAAAAGGGGCGGAGCAAGCAACGGCGGTTGACGTACTGGAAATTTGAACGTGAAGTATCGTGGTTCGATTCAGCCCTGTGGCGAAATTTTTTCTTTTTATTTGCAGTAATTTGTTCATAATGTTTGTCTAAAAAAATTAAATTTGACATAAGACAAAGTTGTTTGTTTCAAAGATGTATTTATTTAAGTAAAAGTTTAGATAATTAAGTGTCAATTTTAATAACGCAAAATCTAGTAGGTAGCCCTCTAATTAATTTCATTCTCATTTTTGACAATTTGTAATTCAGGAGCGCATAAGTATTTCTGAAGCGATTAGTTTGTAAGTTTACTGTAGTTGTTAGTAATTTCTTGTTTCGTTTGTTAATTTTCTAGTCTAGTTAGTTCATCTGCTGTTTTTGTTGTGAGTGACTTATGCTAAACATCTTTTTGACATTTGACGTGGACAGAGAATTATTGTGGATGATGAAACTAATAAAGTATACACAATAATTTTTTAATTATTTTATAATCACTTAATCATAAAGTTTATAATATGGCGCAATAGTAGGTCAGAACCTGTAGTTTACTTAGTGAACAATAAATATAGAATATGTAAGACAGCCGCCAAAGATGGCAATGGAATGAGACCTAGGAGGGAACTGGAAGAGGTTCAAGGCAAATTTTCAAAAAAATAAGGTACCAGAATATGAACCGAAGACAGAATATTAATTGAAAAATACTATTATTAATGAATATCGAAACATCAGTAGAACTGTTATTAATTATATATGGCGGAACTTTTATGATCGGTTGGGACACTGTTTAGCAGCAAACGGAAAACAATTTGAGCATATAATTAAATAAATAAACCTGTAACCCAAATAAATTTGTCTTATTTAAATATATCTACTTAAAATTTCTTTTTGACAAAAATTATGAAAAAAGAACTGAAAACAAAAAGAAAAAATTTCGCCTTTGCGTGGGATCGAACAACGTCACTTCACGTTTAACTTTTAAATTTCCAGTGCATCAACCTCCTCTTTTAATATTTTTTGAAAATGTTATAAAAATGGCGTACGACTTTTTTAAATATAATTATGGATTTTTTTATTAAACCAGAACGAATTTAAGAAAATTAAAAGTACATCTGTACTTATTTTTTAACGATCTGCTCAATTCTGTTATTATATTTTTGAACGCTATTTGGTAAAAAAGTTAGCTCGCTTTTGACAGTTTTGTACAGGAATCGCATTTTATAAATAACTATTCTGACTATAGAAGCTTTTCATACATTTGATCGGTTTCGGTTAATCGGCTTATTTATACGCTATTTTTCTATTAAAACCTTGTGCCTAACGTTTCTCAAATTTCGAATAGGTTTTCTTAGTCTTTTCCTGCGCCACTGGGAAACATCGAATAATTGAGCGAGGATTTGCATAGTTATAGGTATTCGAAAATAATTTCAAGTTTTACATTAAATAAATGACATATATTTACATTGCAGAGGAGGATTGTACTCGTTTTTCCTGATGAATAGTTCAGTGTTCTATCCATTGAGCCAGTTATTCCCGCTATTTATTATTATTATTTTTATTATTAGTACAATTTTCGTAAACCGTTTGTATTCACTTGTTGCTCCTGGTGGTTCTCCATTTGCTGCTTCCTAACTCCCATTAATTTGGATGAACAAAACTTCATTACTAAATTATGTGAAGATGGAGTTTGACCATTTTAAAGAGAGAAGGATATATACAGGATGTTTCAAAATTAAGGCACGGTCTTTTCGAATATTAATCGGGGGAATTGAACAAATTAATTGTAAGAATAAAATATTTTGCATTTTGACCTTGGTTGCCGAGTTATGATGAAAAAAAATGTTAAATTCAATCTATTCTATAAACAACGGATAATTGTTAAAAAACAAGAAATTAATTCTCAAAAGGAATCCAAACAAATCGTTTCCTACTTCAATGCAAACATTTGCACGATTAATCAATAAATGCATTTTCGCAAAACTATAAATATCACAGCAGCACAAATACGAGCTACTATATCTACTGATCTATCAACAGCCTTGGTTAGCCAAAATGACTTGACTATTAATGCAGTGTGAGCTTAACCTGATGAAGGAGCCTCTTTGACGTATACGTTTAAAATAGTCCAGAAATTCATTGAATGACGTTCTTGAAGGCAATACAATTTCTTTTTGAAATGGCCTACATATTTTAATGCATCTTAGAATTGTTTTCATCGTGATCACAATCATATCAAACAAATGTGATCACCGTCCTGCTATTTAGAACGAAAGCTCATTTTATTATAACACAAATATGTAGAGAGGCTCTGGATAACGTTTGTGGACACTTTCCTATTAATTTGTGTAATACGTGTTGCTGGGTGTATGCTGTAGAATGCCTTTCAAGATAACTTTTAATGCATTAGGTAATAGCTGTAATGAAAGTTGTCCAGCGTACTACGGTTATTGCAGTAGTAATTGCCGACAGTAAAATATCTGCAATATAAAAAAAGGAATTCATACATAATAAAAATTGAGAAAGGCTTGAGAAACAGAGGATGAATAAAAATCTTGAATACCAAGATTATCAACCAAGTATTGTACTTTAGTGAAAGCGGCCAGATGGCTTAGATAGATAAGGTGATTTTTTGACATAAGACATTTTAGATAAACATAACATACTTAAAATCTGGAGTACGGGGTTTTCCACTGTTCTAAAGTATTTAGAGCCTCTTACTACTACTAATCAGAATTAAAGAAACTATCTACCGATATTGTTAATGACTTTCTATCAGATAAGTGGTATTTGGATAGTATAATTGAAAAACTCATTGATATGATACAAGAGAAATTTAAAACTCGTTTCGATTAAATCGATACGAAAATTAGTTCAATCAAAGCCCAAATGTCATATACAATTGGAGAATAAAGACTCGAAAAACTCCATCGACTTTTTGGAACAATCTCATAAAAACTATTCATTAAGAGTATTTGGTTTATCAGAGAGTACCAATAAAAGACAATTTAAATAATATTTTTAACGAAAAAATGAATGCTACCAATTGCCAAATTGAAGCAGCATACCATATTGGTTTCTAAAAAAAAATGGCATGTTACAAGGAACAGGACCTGTAATTTAAACATTTTCGTCACTGTTTTCCAGAAATCTTATTTATGCCAATAAAACAAAATTATAAGGAACAGGTATCTCAATCGTTGAGGAGTTAACGAAACAACGTTATGAACTTTTACGGGGAGTCAAAGATAAACTGGGTAACAAAAATCCGTGGTCTAGAGAGGGGAAGATTTATGCTTTCTTTTCTGGGAAAAACATTTAAATAATGGTCCAGAGTTCATCTTTAATTAGAGTGAAAAAGGGTGTAATCGCAACACTGTAGGTGAATTTGTTTATTTTTATTTCAAATATTTTTGTTTTCAAAAAATAATATAAGTGGCAAGATATGAAAAACTTATCAATTGCTTTTTTGAATGTAAGATCATTAACTTTACACTTTGCTGATTTTAAGTGTATTTTACTAAATAGGCGTTTTCATATTTTAGGTCTTCTGGAAACTCGGTTATCCTCTGAAGTATTGTCTGAAAACTTGTTGATTCGGGGATACAATCTAGTTCGATGGGACAGAAATACAAATGAAGGAGGAGTAGCTTTTACACAAATTGTAATATTTTATTGTTGAATCATTCATTTATTTATGGTATTAGGAAGTATAAGATTGTTTCTCCTAAACTAAAGGCTGTCAATTGGCTTGATATGGCGAACCGACGAAAACTCCATGCTCTTTGTCTCTACATGACAAAATCAAGTTTAGGACAGACGTTCATAACATTAATGTCAGGTCGGAAGGTTTAATATCTCCACCTACTCACAGACTGCTACAATATTTCCCACTCGTGTGAAAAGTCCCACTTTCCGCACTCGTAATGTACTATACTATATTATTTTTATTATTATTATTATCCAGTATAACACAGCTCATTCGCTGGGTCTAATGTATATAAACCAGTTGTCCTCCCGACATATGAGGTTTATAATACTTTCCGTATAATATGTGCTGTTCCGTTTAAAGCAGTTTGCTGTAAGACTGCTGCATCTGGTTCTCCTGGTATCATTGAAATGTACTTCACATGGTTGGTCGTTATCGTCCCGGGAGCTCCTATCACTACTGGAATTACTTCTACTTTTGTGTGCCACATTCTTAAAATTTCGATTGCTAAGTTTTTGTATTTAAGCAATTTCTCGGTTTCCTTTGAGACTGTATCATTGTCGCATGGTACAGCTACGTCTATTACTTTGCATACAGAGTCGTTGTTGTTTCTTATCACGATGTCTGGCTTGTTCGCAGGTATTGTTCTATCAGTTTGAATCTGTTGATCATAGAGTATTGTAACGCCGTCTTTACTAATAACATCTTGTGGTTTGTGGTTGTACCATTTTGTGTCACATTCTATTCCAAAGTTATTACTGATCTTCCAGTGCAGACACCTGCAGATGTTATTATGCCTCTCTAGATACTCTCGTTTTGCCAGTTCTGGGCATCCTGATATTATGTGGGTAATATGTTCTTCACTCTTATTACATAATCGACTTTTACTGTCTGTATTCAATTTGAGAATATGTTTTTCATAGTAGCGAGTTCTTATGGCTTGGTCCTGTGCTGCAGTTATAAGAGCTTCAGTCTCACCTTTCAGTGTTACCTTCCTCAGCCAGTCTAAACTTCCTTTTATGTTGATATTTGACTTTTGTAGGCTTTGTGGAAATTGTCCGTGAAGGGGTTTTCTGGTCCATGTTTCTTTCAGTTTTTCGACTATTCTTGTTTTAATTATGTTTTTTTGGAGGTTCGTTGTGTTTTGTGGCTCATGTGTTATATTCAGCTCCTCTTTAATACGTTGGACTTTGTATTCTATTGTTTTAGTTGGCTGAATTTGTTTCTGGAGGGTCCTTATCATTACAGCTATCTTGTTGTTCTTTGAGTAAATATAGTTGTAAAGTGCTATATGTGCAATTTTGTATACCGATTCGATTTCTCTAAGTCCCCTTCCACCTTCGCGTCTTGGTACATATATTCTGTGCACATCCGCTCTTGGGTGAAGAAGTCCATTTGTCGTTAATAGTTTCCTGGACTTTGTATCTATTTTGTTTATTTCGCTGGTGGTCCACTCTACCAATCCAAAGCTATATTCTAAGACAGGTATAGCTAGAGCACTTATTGCGCTAAGTTTGTTTTTTCCTGTTAATTCCGTTTGTAAAATTTTTCTTATTCTTCGCAGGTATTCTTTATTTAGTTTTTCTTTAATAAGATTGTGTTCAATTTGTACTCTTTCGTCCATTCCCAGATATTTATATGTCTTTCCGGGTTCTAAGCTTTGTATTTCAAGGTTTTGATCAATTATTATGCTGCTAGTCTCTGTCATTTTTCCTCTAGTAAAGGTTGCTGAGGCACATTTGTCTAAACCAAATTCCATTTTAATGTCTTTACTGAATTCATGGACTATTGTCAATAAGCCCTCAAGATCATTTTTGCTTTTGGCGAATAATTTTAAGTCGTCCATGTAAAATATATGAGAGATCATTTCTGAATTTGTTGGTGTTTAACCCCTTTTCGAGATGTTGAGTTCTTGGCTCAGCGGTATTAGACTCATACAGAAGAGCAATGGAGATAACGAATCAGCTTGAAATATCCCTCGGTTTATTTTGATTGTATCAGTTTCGATCGTTTCTTCAGGTGTTGTGAGCAGTGCAACAGAAATTCACAATGTCCGGGTCTAAATGAGAGATTTTCAAGTTATGCTCTATCCAGCTATGTGGAATGCTGTCAAAGGCCTTTTTGTAGTCTATCCAGGCCACAGATAAATTTTTTTCTGGACTTTGCATTCATCAGTGATGAGTTTGTTTAAGAGGAGCAATTTCTTACAGCCATACGATCCGTTCGTGCATCCCTTTTGTTCCTCCGGAAAGAGATTATTGCTGACTAGGTGTTGGTAAATTTTTCGTGATATGACCGCAGTAATCATCTTATAAATAACTGAAAGGCAGGTGATCGGTCTGTAGTTCTTTGGGTTAGTCATGTCTGAGTTTTTTGGCAAGAGAAATGTTACGCCTGTGGTCAACCATTCCGGTGCTTGTTGTGGGTTACTAATAATTACATTAGTTTGGTGCGCTAATACTTCGTGTAGGGCTGTCAGTTACTTCAACCAGAAGTTAGTTATTTTATCAGGCCCACCAGCCTTCCAATTTGCGGCAGTTTTCAGAGTGTCATATATGTCGTCCTTTGTAACAGTTTGAAATTGCATAAAAGGAATCTTTTTTGTGCGAGTTTCTTCTCGTTTTATCCAGTATGCGTTCTTATTATGACAAACCTTTGTTTCCCATAGCTTGCCCCAAAAGTCCTGTAACTTTTCTTTATTTGGTGACCCCTTCCATTCAACTTGTTTTGTTCCTATATTTCTATAGAATTGTTTTGGATCATTTTTAAATAATCTATTGCGATGGAAGAAATTGTTTCGTTTGGTGTATCTCCTCATTATTATTATTATTATTATTATTATTATTATTATTTTCCTTTTTGTGTCACCGGATTTACACCCGGTGTGTTTCAACGACAGTCGGCCTCAACAGCAAGACTTTCGTTGGGTGTCACTATTCTAGAAATGACCTAACAATGTTTGTCGCATCCAGGATTACAGATTTTTGCATTAATCGGTAGGTTGACTCAGGAATATCAATGTCTTATTATTATTATTATCATTATTTTCCTTTTTGTGTCACCGGATTTACACCCGGCGTGTTTCAACGACAGTCGGCCTCAACAGCAAGACTTTCGTTGGGTGTCACTATTCTAGAAATGACCTAACAATGTTTGTCGCATCCAGGATTACAGATTTTTGCATTAATCGGTAGGTTGACTCAGGAATATCAATGTCTTTGAGGGAAGTACTTAGTTTCTTGGGAATTAGCCCCATACAGGATAAAACAACTGGAATGATCTTGACTTCTTTAAGATTCCACAATTCCTTTATTTCGGTCCTTAGCTCGGCGTATTTGCTTAGTTTTTCATTGTATTTGCTTTCTGTGTTAGAATTATTTGGGATCGATATGTCAATAAGCAGAGCTTGCTTGGATTGTTTATTAATGACTGTGATGTCCAGCCTGTTGTGTCGTACTGTTACGTCCGTCATGATAGTTTTATCCCAGTAGATCTTAACATACTGATTTTTGTAAGTTTTTTGTACCAGAAATTTTGGATACCGTCGTTCCCTGGTGCTTTCCAGTTGGCCAAGTTTTTTATTACCTTTTTTAGATCTTGTAATGTAAATATTATTTCTTCCATATGTAGATGGTTGTTGTTCTGAATTTCTGATTTGATCCAAGGTGTATTTTCCTGGTGTTCGATTTCCTTCGACCACATTCCTTCCCAAAATGTCTGTAAATCCTCCTTCTTTGGCGGTTGTCCTTCAGAACCAGGTTGTTCGTTAAACGATCTATAGAAGCCCTTCTGATTTTTTGAAAAGAAGTTGTTTTGGATTTTGCGTTGGTAGCTCTCCTGGTATCTTTTTAATCTTTTAGAAGCAACTGCAAGTTTTTGTTTCCAGGTATCTAAGGTATCATCTATAATTGTTTTTATTTCATTTGTTGTTTTTCCTTCCAGCTGTTGTTTAATCTGGACCGGGATTTTATTTAGCAGCTTTTTGGATTTTTGCCCATTTGCTATTTGTTGAATTCTACCAATTTCTTTTCTCAAATTCTCGATTTTGGTACTAAGTCTTTGTTCCCATCTCGGTTTTAGAGGCGTACGTGTCTTAGGTGCTTTTAGTCTTTTTTGTTTGTTGGCTTTGATTGTTGCTAGAGCTGCGCAATACACGTGAAGATGTATTTCCTCGAGGTTCATATCTGCATCCAATTGACTTTCCAGAATTTGATTAGCAATTCCTAAGAGAGAGTGCGTGTTTGGAGTATAAATGAGTTTTGGTAGCGCCGGCCTGCTGGCAGGGTCGGATCCTCTGAATTCAGTAAGATGTTGTTGGTAGTTTTCTTCCCATAATGTTTGACGGTTGATTACTGAGGGTCGAAGACTTAATAGTGGTAGGTCAGCTTCAGGTCCTCTACTTTCTTGTTCCTGAGTCTCTGGGGTCTCATTTATAGGCTGTTATTATTATTATTATTATTATTATTATTATTATTATTATTATTATCATTGTGTATTGGTCTCAGAGTTATTAAACATCTGGTTCAAGAAGTAAGGGGCCCTAGCAAACCTTACTCAAATTCCTGATTAGGCATGTTCAGGACTGTTCGTACGATGCGACACGTTTCGAGGATAACATTCTTCTGCATTTTTGGAATAAGTGTGTTTGGATCGAGCTGCATTTTCAGTATTAACTGTGAAAGGTTTTTGTTGACCAAGCCAGTTGCCGTTATTACAATGGAAACGATTTGTACTGATTTTAATCTATGAATTTCTTTATATTCTATTGATAACGGAATATATTACTTTTCCGCCCAACCTATCTAATATGCGAGAAAAGTATTGGTTTACCCCAAAAAAAGTTGGAATTTTGAAACATTTTTTTGAGTTATTTTTACGTTTTCCATCAACAACAACACGAAAAAACGGTTTTTAGAAAAAAAATCCTGTGTGTATGTCGTCGTCGTCGTCGTCGTTGTCGTCGACCACTTTTTCTTACATGTTTTGTTAGCACGATACAGCCTCCGGAGTACAATGAGTCACAAATTTCATGATTGAATATTGTTAAGGACATGTCACAGATGAACCCTATTGATTTTCAGTTCACCAGAGCCAGTGCAACGGGAGCTATGGTACTTGAAGTACGATATTTTGTAATTTTTTGAGATATTTCAGTCTGTTAGCACGATACAGCCTCCAGAGTTCAACAAATCACCAATTTTATGATTGAATATTATTCAGAGCATCTCAAAGATGAACTCCATTTATATTCAGCTCACTAAAGCCAGTACAACGGGTGCTATGGTACTTGAAGTACCAAATTTTTGTCATTTTAGGGGAATTTTCAGTTTGTTAGAACGATACAGCCTCCAGAGAGTATACGATTGATCAATTTTATAATTGAATATTGTTCAAGGTACCTCACAGATGTACCTTATTGATTTTCAGTTGAGTAGAGCGAGTACAGCGGGTCCTGTAAATCCAGATATACCACATTTTTTATGATTTTTGAACAAATCTTGGTTTGTTAGCACGATACATCCCCCGAAGTTTATATAAATAACAATTTCATGATAGAATATTGTTCAGTGCCACAGATGCGGAAAAGTTAGTTTTAATCTTTAAAACCGTTTATTTTTTTATTTTTTCCTCTTCTGCCTTATTGATGCTGTGGTCATTAGGGTGGGTTATATCTACGAAAATTGCTGTTTTGTCTTTCATATTGTGCAGTGCAAGGTCTGGTTTATTCGCTGTTATTGTTATTATTATTATTATTATTATTTTTTTTTATTATTATACTTTTATAGTAGTCTAGAAATTCATTGAATGGCGTTCTTCAAGGCAATACAATATCTTTTTGAAATACCCTACATAGTTTCATGCCTCTTTGAACTGTTTTCACCGTGATAACAAGCTTATCAAATAAATGTGATCATCCGTCCTGCTATTTGGAACGAAAGCTCATTTTATTGTAATACAAATATGAAGAGATACTCTGGAAATGTATGCACTGGAAAACGTTTGTGGACACTTTCCTATCAAGTTGTGTAATATGTTTTGTTGGGTGTGTGCTGTAGAATGCCTTTCAAGATAACTTGTAATGCATAAGGTAATAGCTGTAATGAAAGTTAGTCCAATTGACTAGCCTACTGCGGTTGCAGTAGTAATTGCCTACAGTTAAACATCTGCAATATAAAAAAGAAATTCATACATAATAAAAATTGAGGAAGACTTTGAAAGGGAGGATGAATAAGATTCTTGAATACGCAGATTATCAACCAAGTATTGTATTTTAGTGTAAGCGGCCAGATGGCTTAGATATAGAAGGTGATTTTTTGACATAAGACATTTTAGAGAAACATAACATACTTAAAATTTGGAGTACGGGGTTTTCAACTGATCTAAAGTATTTAGTGCCTCGTACCTTCTCCGGTTATATCAAAAATGTACTTAAACTTCTTCTTTACGTTCCTCGATTGAGCTACTCTTGTGAGTACATTCAACATTGGGTTATGCTGCCCTACTTCAAGTGACTGACGATATTTTACCAATTTTATTATGAAGCACTGTCCGATTTGACACCCTGTATCTTTATATGTTAACAAAATTGGTAATATATTGTAGAACACTCGAAGCAGGGTATCAACAAATTATATTGAGAGAATTTACTAAGTTAGTTCTATCGAAATTCTTGATAGTATATTGGATGTGTAGTCAAAATATGATCCATTGGGATATTCCTGAAATACTATAGACCAGATTTTGATTATGTCGAGTTTCACTACGATGTCTAACTGATTTTCGCAATGTAAAATCAGAATTGAGGATAACAGATTGTTTGGAAACATACTAATCGAATGAGGACGGCCCAGAAAAAATTGTTAGCAGATGTCAAAGAAGATCTGAGTTGTATGGAAGTTGAGGATTATCAAACAGGAAATAAAAAGAGAAGACGGATAAGAAGACGAACGGAAGGCTACTAGATTACTGGGATTTTGTTGAACTACATAGGTGGCTATCGCCTCATTCAAAACGAATCAGTTATTTTATTTTTGTAGATAAATTTTCATTTCATCTGATTATTATTGATACATACGGATGAGGTTATTCTAAATGGGTATTGAAAATACTAAATTATTCAAAAATAATCTACTCCACAACTAGCTGGTATGCAGAACCGGTAACTAATTTAGTTGGAAGAAGGTAAATCAACAAGGGTGTGAATAATATAGAAGTCGATGAAAGTTGAAAGAAATTATACGCTATGGACACAAATACGTTGTACAGGTCACTGTGCATCGGAAATGAGCCAATATCATGCGATTTATAATTGCAGGACCTTCATAACCTACTACACGGTAGATGTTTTATTCAGATCAAATGAACGGGCATTTTTAAGTTGTGTTTCTAGTTAATCACGTGTTATTCATGAAATAAAACTGATTTTAGAGGTCCAAAAAATATGAATCACGTTGAGCCAGTTTATGAATAATTTGAAAGGAGAAAAAACATATTCAGAACGTAACAATTCAGTTGCAATTTTTTTCCTTTTAATGGGAATACGTGATTTATCGAATATTTGATGTTATTATCGAAAAATGGTATTTAAGATAATGGTATTCATGTAGTAAAAAATTAACCGCTAAGAGTAATTAAATTAGTAATTTCAAAAGGATGCATAAACAAAGGCGCAAAAGCTATGCAACACCAACTGCCTATAATTTTTAATATACCCCAAACTAGTTGATAGGACAATAATACCATAGGTGATGAGAAACAGGAAGGAGAAAATAGATATAACAATGTAAATATCGAAAGAAGTGCTAAACTTATCGGAAAAGGAACCAGAAGATACTAGCGGTGAAAATACAGTGAAAAATGGTTAACTGGAACAATATTGCATCTGCGTGTTTGTTTCGCGAAAAGAGGTATTTCACAGTTTCTCAAGTATAAATAAATATCTGTCTCATTTTCAGTAGATTCCATTATATTATTACAGGTGAGAGTAGAGGTTATTTCAGTTAGGAAGGTGCAATTATTGAATGAAATAACATATTTTGTAAACATTATTCATACGTGAGTTGTAATATTGATCATATATTGTACACACGGCTTAACCACACGTATTTTTATGTACTTAAAATTGACACTTATTGTCAAATAAATAACTAGTGAAATAATTTTTTTTATTATATCGAAAGATGAATTTATTTACTTTTGAAATATTCTTACTCTTAACTCATGTGGGTTCAATTCCTTATCAAATTTTTTTTTATAAATTTTGAAGTATTTTCCAAATTCAATATTAATTGTTAATTTTGTTCTGTATTATTTACCCAGTAATATCGTGGGACTCTTTATTCTATATTATATAGGTTATTCAATTGCTTTCTGACATTTAATATATTTCAATGAATAGTCTGTGATCATAATCAACCCAATGTCACTGTCAAAAAATAATTTTTTTTTTAATTGAATAAATTTAATTTCTATAAACCTTTCCAAATATTATAAACAACTTTCAATGTAAGTTAAAATTCAAAGTTCATCTACAATTATCAAATCACAAAATCAAATCTTAGTTTTCCTCTTTTTTAATGACAAATAACAAAATTTTGTCAACCCAAATACAAATTAAATAAATTACAAGCTAGTATATCTAATATTTATTTGCAAAAGTTTATGAATTTCTCTAATTGTCACTTGATTCGACAAATGTCAAATACCCGATCACAGTTCTAGAATGATTTAATGAATTCTTCGAATTGTTTAATTGTTCCACACGTACTCAGTTTTTAATTTGAATTCAAATTTATATTTTTTCAATTAGATGCATCTATCTTAATTTTGTTTAAAGCCTGATGTTTTCGATGAAATAATGCATTATTTAATTATCAATGAACTGGAACGGACTCACCAGCACTCTGGACAGTAACAGCAAACTCGAACTATTCTAAATACAATTTAGAATTATGGATCTTTCACTTTTTTTAAAATATGATTAAATTTTCCAAAACACACAAGCACAGAGTTTACAATGGATATCGAATGAAGCTTTATACTATTGATTACACTATTCAAATTGCTATACTATTTTTACAAATATTTGGAAAAATGTGATGTTATCTGTACGGGATCTCAAATTCAACTCCCCTACTTTTTCCCAATCAACAAAAAACGTTATATTGTAGTAACAAATTTCCTATTTTTCAAAAAAAACTAAGTTTGTTTTCTGATCTATTATTTTTTTAATAATTTCTATCTACAAATTGATTTGTTTTGTTTTATTCTCAAAAGCCTACAGTGACCTCTGTTTTTAATTTCAAATATTTCTTTATTATATGCCTTATCTGAGGATATTCTATGTAAATGTCATCTAAAATTAAATAATGCCAAATTTGACATATACTGCGTCATACTGGGTCATTCAACCATTTTGATCTCGTATACAATACTGGATATTCCAAAAGTATTGCAAATTTTAAGTAAAGGAACTGTATATGTATATATATATATATATATATATATATATATATATATATATATATATATATATATATATATTGACATATATAATTTAATTAGCTTCACGTTGTAGTGAGCCACATTGGTATATATTTAAATGTCCCGCGTTGGGATGTCACATTGACATATTATATTTAATGCCTTTACGTTTGGGTGAGTCAAGTTAATATATATTTTAATTTAATTATTGTTTAATATTTTAATATATAGTTATTCATTTTAAATGATGGGCGCCAGAATTTGTCCGTTTGCTACGAATCCCAATTCACATGAAGATCTAGTCTTGATAAATATATAAATTTATTTTATGTTATTATTGTCCTTACCTCAGGGATGAGTTCGGCACTAAGCGCTCGCCAGTAACAGGAAACTATAGGTAGAGATACCAGAGAAACACAAGAGAACATAGATAAATAATTTAATGCACTGGTGAAATTCAAAAAAGTAGTTATTTATAATTCACAATGAAAAATAGTACCTATGGTGTAATTCAAATATCAATATCTTTTCAAACCTTCTCATAAATTCAATCATAAGTTTCTTATTTATAAGTCTTATTCAAATTTCTCATTGAGTAAATTACGACCAATATATTTATCTACTATTTAGCAAAGATGATCATGTTTGCCGCTTGTCGTTCCCAACTTTAAATTGTTCCAAATATAACTGTCGCGTTTCGAGTGAGTTTTGTGAAATGTTATTTGATTTTGCATAGAGATAAAATGGCGTGGCGTGTTGGGAATATTATTGTTGTTTAAAGAATATGAATCTTGGTAAGTAGTTAAGTGATTAATTAATTGGTGTATTATGTCCGTAATATTAGTGGAGATTGAAACTTTAAATCTAATGATTATATAAAAAATTAGTAGCAATAATAATCCCTAACCTAGCATCTGAGATATTATTCGTATTATTGTTTTTTATAGGAAAGATTAATATACACAAGAAAATATAGAGTTCATCATTGGCTTCTTCTCAACTCTGGAGATAATGTATATGGAATGTTCGTGGTTACGATGGAACAAAGTCGGAACTTAGGATGAGAAATAACAAATTGTGGGTTATTTCTCCAATATTGTACCACAATTAATGATGATTTGAATCGACGATCATCAAGAATTATTCTAATAAGGTAAATTGATACAATCTTACCAAGTTCTAGTCGATAGCACTAAGTTTTATTCACTATTTGTTTAAATACGGGTTATATTATAGTTATTTTTATTTGTATACTTTGCCGAATACTTTAGTCGACTTCTTATTGAGTTTTGCTGAAGTTATTTTTACATTTTATAATAATTTGGAAAAAGAAAATTTTACATGACTATCATCTTTTAAGACCACGACGCTTCTCTCTCCAGCTTAGAATCAACAACTTTCAATTGTTTTTAATTTTGTTTTATTGTTCCTTGTTGTTGGGTGAAAATAATTGTTTCTTTCAAATCAAAACATCCATTCCTGCGTTCTCTCAGATATTTTCATTGTGTTTATTTACGTTTCAAAGCCGCACTATGATCACTCCGAATCACCCTAAACGAACCATCAAAGAACGTCAATTTCCGCGTTAAATATTTTCGTTTGACGTTATGATACAATCTGATCGAAAAGTTTATACAATATACAGGGTTTATTTAAAAGTGACTATAAATTATAAAGATACAATTATTGAATTTTGTTTCAAAATTCATGTTATTCTTTATACAGGGTTTCTTATAAATACATACTAGAATATAATTGACGAAATTTACTCATAGTTGTTTTTATTTTTTGAAATATAATTATTGATATTTATTCTCAATGTTTTATTGTTTTTCTAAATTGACTTGATGTCATAAATCATTTTATTAAAATGTATACTATGTGTAGGTATTTCTTGATATGTCTAAGCTATGTATATTCAAATAGCATGTCGTTATGAATTACTTTTATTGAATACTCACTAGAAATTGTTATTATTCAAATGATGTTATTTAGTTTGATTTTCCTTGTAGCTATGTTTCACTTTAATATATATCAAGGTGTCCCAAGTTATCGTTTACAGGCAATATCTCGCTGAATTGAAAAGATAATCCGAGACTGTAAAAACTGTTGTGAATGGCATCAAAATTCCTTCCTAATGACGTATCAGGAACTTTATTTCACTTAACAGTCCTTTGACAGCCACCCCTCACTTTCTATTTTCAAATGACACACCCTGTATATTTTCGTTGGAAATTGCTTGGAATACAACGATGTGACATACTTGTTGGTTTTTTATTATTAGCACCTAAAAAAAATTACACTCTGTAATTTCTAAATTTCCTTATTAAAATAAAACATAAATAATGAAGAAAAAATTACCATTGTTCTGGAAGCGGCTTTCATCACTCCAAAATATTTGACATAATAGTAAGGGATTTTCGGCAATCATAACATAGATTAGAGATATGAATTCTAATCTTCTGTCGAAATCAGTAGACCTCAGTCCTTGAACTAAATGTAGTTTGAATGGTCGCTATTTGTGTTGCTTCAAAATCCTCTGTATCGTGCTCTTGCTTATTCCCAGACCTTCAGCTATGTTTCTAAGAGAATTGTGAGGATTGATACCAGCATACGCAAGTAAATTAATTATATTATCATCTGTTCTCACTGGATATCGGTGCGATGCACTGTTTTTGTTTGGGAACGAACCGCTGCGCATATTCCTTTCCAATTTAGGAAACATGGTGTGTGATACCTGAGTACGTTGAGGAAAACGTTCTTGGAATAAACGAGCATTTTTCCTGCATTCACCATAAACCAATGGCATATCAAAATACATGAAATAATGCAATAAGTGTGGAAAGTTCAACTTTTCTCTCGAGTGTGGAAGCCTGAAGGGCGAGTGCCGCAAACACACGAGTGAGAAAAGTACTTTTGTCACATTTTGCACACCATACTTTTTTTACAACGGCAGAAATTCAAGGAATACAAGTAAATAGTTGTGTAAAAAAAGTATAGGCAAAGTATAGGAGGAGGAAGTAACATCTTTTAAGTTATATTGAATATTATTAAGAAAATATGATATTAAGAATTACTAAGAAAATGAGTTTGAGTTCCTAACATATTATATTCTAATTTTCCAGTTTTTGCATGAATGTAGAAAAAATATTGTATGCAACTCGTGCAAAACGTATTTTTTGCACTTGACAATTTCACGTCGTGTGCAAAAAACACTCACTTTTTGCACTTGTTGCATAAATAACTATATATATTCATATATACATTGTATCATTTTACATATAAATAAAGAAACTTTTTGATTATTGATCTGACAGCAGTACCTCGTAACGTCAAATAAAAATAAATACTATTTAAGATGGAGTTTCACGAAACTTGGCTGGGCATCGAGGACGGACTTCCATTTTTTTGTAGTAATAATATAATAATATTTTATGATTTCAAAGTGCACCAATAAAAAAAAATAGTATTCGTGGATAACTGGTCTTTCAAACACTTGCTCTATTTCGAGCACGACAGTGCAGCCGGAGTGCTCGAATTAGAGCACTGAAAGTTTGATTTAAACACGCTGAGGTGTCTTTTAAATAGGTAAAATGAGGCACCAATAAAAAAAGTAATATTCACTTTGAGGTGTGAGTAAAAAACGTATAAAGATGGAAGTTTTACTCACCCTGCTAGTAGTTTGAATATAAGCCCCGAATAACATCAATATCTTGTTTGAAAAACTGTTAATTTCAAACTTGTAGACATAAAACTAAAGATCTTATCTCTATAATGGAAATTAATGCTTTTTTTTAAACCCAAATTTCACATTGGTTCAAAGTGTTCCACAGATATGGACCATCATTTTCTTTTCAAAATTTCCAATAATTTTGTCCATGAGTTGAATTTCCTTCAGTATAAATTGATAAAAGGTAATTTATCATATAATTTTTGCTATTTCTTTTGTAAAAGTTCCCTCAATTTTCAATTCAATTAATAAACTTCTAGGTATTTTGAATCTAGTTTCTCTATTTACATACAAATCTGAGCCACAAATCCAAACAACATTTCCATATATTGAAGAGTTCCTAGATTATATTTTAAAATATATTGACATCACTATAAATCTGAGAGAGTAACATGAATTACCATCTAAATCTTAAGTGCACTACATTGCTTCACGCATTGTATAACTGAACTTTAATCTTCACTTCGTGAAAACTCTCCCTTGATACAAGGGTAACGCTATCTTAACATGGATATTCTACAAATAATAATACACGCAGCGTCCGGTCATCATAATGTCAACAGTAACTTTGTTAATTCTAGATAACTTCATTTGGTATTATCTTCATCTCCCCTCTTCCATTGTCAGCTAACATTCTAGGGTCAGGATAATATACAGAGAAATGTACACAGTCAAAATAATAGTACACGTTTACTTTCAACAAAAAAAGCTCTCCTGTATTCCTCCTATATTATTCGACTCTCCAGAAGAAAAAGGGTATAATCTCAAAAGTTACTAATTTTACTGGAGAATGTTTTTAAAATTTAACTGTCAATAAAAATGTTATCAATGCAGTTTAGTGCACGCAGCTTTCATTACTTTTCCGCCCAACCTAGCTAATATGCGAGAAAAGTATTGGTCTACCCCAAAAACAGTTGGAATTTTGAAAATTTTTTTTGAGTTATTTTCACGTTTTCCATCAACAACAATACGAGAAAATGGTTTTTAGAAAAAAAATCCTGTTTGTATGTCGTCGTCGTCGTTGTCGTCGGCCACTTTTTCTCACATGTCTTGTTAGCACGATACAGCCTCCGGAGTGCAATAAGTTACCAATTCTATGATTGAATATTGTTAAGGACATGTCACAGATGAATCCTATCGATTTTCAGTCCACCAGAGCCAGTACAACGGGTGCTATGGTACTTGAAGCACGACATTTTGACATTTTTTGACAAATTTCAGTTTGTTAGCACGATACAGCCTCCGGAGTCCAACAAAAGTCGCTAGTTTTATGATTGAATATTATTCAGGACATCTCACAGATAAACCCTATTGATTTTCAGCTCACCAGAGCCAATACAACAGGCACTACAGTACTTTAAGTACGGTATTTTTGTCATTTTTGGAGAAGTTTCAGTTTGTTAGCACGATACAGCCTCCGGAGTATATACAAGTGACCAATTTTATGATTGGATATTATTCACAGCGTCCCAAAGATGAACAATATTGATATATATTCAGCTCACTAAAGCCAGTACAACGGGTGCTATGGTACTTGGAGTACCAAATTTTTGTCATTTTAGGAGAATGTTCAGTTTGTTAGCACGATACAGCCTCCAGAGAGTATACGATTGATCAATTTTATGATTGAATATTGTTCAAGGTGTCTCACAGATGGACCCTATTGATTTTCAGTTGACTAGAGCGAGTACAGCGGGTCCTATAAATCCAGATAAACTACATTTTTGGTTATTTTTGGAGAAATTTCAGTTTGTTAGCACGATACATCCCCCGAAGTGTATACAAGTAACAATTTTATGATAGAATATTGTTCAGGACCACAGATGCGGAAAAGTTAGTTTTAATCTTTAAAACCGTTTATTTTTTAATAGTTAATCTTCAAAATTAACACTTGAAGAATTAGTATTTTCAATGCTCTAAAATAACCCGTTTCGAGATTTGCAAATTTTTAAGAGAAAATTTGCTCAGTTTCGTTTTTGATCGTTAATTTAAAAAATGTATGTAAATGAATGGGATTAATTCAATGATACAACTACATAATTGATTTTAAATTAAAAAGAGTTTATTAGATACGGTAACAGAATCGAAAACATTAAGAATTAATCTTTATTACTTTTCCGCCCAACCTATCTAATATGCGAGAAAAGTATTGGTTTACTCCAAAAAAAGTTGGAATTATGAATTTTTTTTGGGTTATTCTTACGTTTCCCATCAACAACAACACGAAAAAATGGTTTTTAGAAAAAAAATCCTGTGAGTTATAGGACCAGAAATTTCTATTAATAAATAATAATATTATATTACAGTAAATGAGATAAGAAATGCAGAGTTAGCATTGTTCTAGTATATATATTTATTTCCATTATTATTCAAGTTGTTGTTTGGCTTTAGTGGTTAAGATACGTTTGTTTAGTTTTGTCAGTTTAATTATTAGTTTTATAGCAAGTATTATAATTTTAGTTATATTTTGAAAATAAAGTTTTTTTAAAAAATAGTTTTCCGTGATAAAAATATATAATTGGCGCAGTCAGTAGGATCTGTGCGGTCGTGTAAAAACTTTGTCGAATCGTTCGTATAAAGAACTCACGATTTGGTGTTTTAACATCAAGTGCAGATTCCAGAATCTACTATCAACGAAGAAAGAAGAAACCGGAGCTCTTCAAATCGATTGTAAGTGCCAAGTTTCCTTTTTTTTACTTTTCCATAACTTTTTAAAAGTGTAGGAGAGATATTTTTATTATATATACTTGCTGCTGAATTTATTTTATGAACGAATTGGAAACATTCAATAAATTGAATATTAAAGAAAATAATATAACTAATAATAATTATGAGAATTCAATTTTATCTGTGAATATAAACGAAATGGCTGTTGCTACTGTAAAAACCTTCAATTGGGATTTATTTAAATTAAAATTAGAAAATATTAAACCATATGATGGAAATAGTAACACGTTGAATAAGTTTATAGTCAAGTGTGAGAAACTAATTGAAACATACGCTATATATAATGATATCGAAATAAACAACCATATATTGGATTGTATACAAGAGAAACTTATAGGAAAAGCTGAAGCCATGGTGGGCAAAAAAATGGAATTAAACACATGGCAAAAGATTAAAGAAGCCTTGAAACAGGGTTTCTCAGAGATTTGGACTGCATCGTGCAAGAATTAACACGAACAAGGCCTTTTAAAAATGAAAATCTAATCGATTTCGGAACTAGACTCCAATTGCTAAAAAGTAAAATTATTCAGAGAATCAGTAATGACTTTACGCTTACTGAAAATGATAAAAGATGCAACATAAATCATTGTGATAAGACGGCACTAAACACCTTTATTTCAGGATGTACCGGTGTCCTTAAAAACAATATGCATTTGAAAAAGCCTAATTCTTTAGAGGATGCGATGGCTTACGTAGAAGAATTTGAGAATTTTTAAAGATTATACGGTCATTTAAATGAGCCGAGATCCTTCAAAAATTCCAATAGCTACAGGTCATCAAGTAATAATTCATCTAATAATAATTCATATAATAATAATAATAATAATAATAATAATAATAATAATAATAATAGAAATCAGAATGATAACTATTCAAATTATGCTAGGAATAACTATAACCAATATCAATGTTTCCAACAACGACAAAACTTTCCAACCCAACCAATTAATGTAAAGCCACAACCACAACAACCTCGACATTATCCGACTAATGCGCAAGTATTTGGTCCAAAACGAAATGTTTTCAGGCCTCACCAAATACCTCTACATAATTTACCTAGACCGGAACCTATGTCGACTACATCGAGAAATTTTACGGAGTCTCCAAGGAGAAATAATAATTTTATAAATAGAAATAATAATAATACTGGTAATAATAATTATGATAATAATAGATTTAGAAATACTAATAATAATTATTTCCAAAATAATAATCAAAAATCAAATTTCATATCAGAAGAATTATATAATAATGATTATGACGAAACGGAAGAAGGAGAAGAAATAATTGATTTAGCAGATGATTTTGAAAATTACGCTATTACGAAAGAAAATTATCCTTGAGAACAAAGTAAAAAATTTCAAAAAAAATCCCCAGAAAAAAAACTGAGGTAGTAGAAATAAATACTGCTTCAAATAATCCACTACCATATATTGAGATAAACAAACCAAAACTAAAACTTTTAGTAGATACAGGTAGCACAAAATCACTATTACGGCCAGTAATAGCTGAAAAATATTATCCGCAATGTATTTATCACTCAAACGTTGACATTAAAACCGCATTCAATAGCAAAAAAGTAAGATTTCAGGCGGAAATACCAGCTTTTAAAGAATTTAACTATAATGGTAATATTAATTTCATATTGTACGATTTTCACGAATTTTTTGACGGTATTATAGGACTTGAAGATATGATGAAGATGAAGTTGAATATTGATTTTATTAATAAACAATTAACTGGTGAACATGCTTCTTTTCCTATAAAATTTAGGTTACCAACAGAAATTAAATTTGAATTTACTATTGATCCAACAGAAAAGTTATTAAAATCCGTACCTGTTAATGTATTAAACGGAAGTATTTCAATAAATAAAACATATTTAGGTAATGCATATATTCCAGAAACATTAACGGTAGCTCAAAATGGTTATGCAATAGTAGAAATAATAAATGAAACTAATAAAACAATTTCAATAACCTTAAACGAACCAATTAATGTATGTCTATTCGAACCAACCCAATATGAAATTCATAATTTAGCATATATGAAATTAATAAAATTGCTAAAAATATGAAACCTATTCAAGAAATAATAATTCCAAAGCAACATACAACAATTAGTTTATTTTCAATAATTTTAATTATTTGCATAAATATAATAATATTTTGGTTCATACGAAAATTCCGAAGAAGTAAAAGAAGAAACAAGAAAGAAAATATCAAGAAAGAAAAAATCAAGAAAGAAGATATCAAGACAGAAGACATTGAATTGGAAGAAACAAATTCAAAATCGAAAAACAACTCCATTATTTTTCGATCTTAGGGATGGAGGAGTTATAGAACCAGACATTTCTATTAATAAATAATAATATTATATTACGGTTAATAAGATAAGGAATGCAGAGTTAGCTTTGTTCTAGTATATATATTTATTTCCATTATTATTCAAGTTGTTGTTTGGCTTTAGTGGTTAAGATACGTTTGTTTAGTTTTGTCAGTTTAATTATTAGTTTTATAGCAAGTATTATAATTTTAGTTATATTTTGAAAATAAAGTTTTCTTTAAAAATAGTTTTCGGTGATAAAAATATATAATTGGCGCAGTCAGTAGGATCTGTGCGGTCGTGTAAAAACTTTGTCGAATCGTTCGTATAAAGAACTCACGATTTGGTGTTTTAACATCGAGTGCAGATTCCAGAATCTACTATCAACGAAGAAAGGAGAAACCGGAGCTCTTCAAATCGATTGTAAGTGCCAAGTTTCCTTTTTTTTACTTTTCCATACCTTTTTAAAAGTGTAGGAGAGATATTTTTATTATATATACTTGCTGCTGAATTTATTTTATGAACGAATTGGAAAATTTATTGGAAACATTCAATAAATTGAATATTAAAGAAAATAATATAACTAATAATAATTATGAGAATTCAATTTTATCTGTGAATATAAACGAAATGGCTGCTGCTACTGTAAAAACCCTCAATTGGGATTTATTTAAATTAAAATTAGAAAATATTAAACCATATGATGGAAATAGTAACACGTTGAATAAGTTTATACTCAAGTGTGAGAAACTAATTGAAACATACGCTTCAGTGGTTAAGATACGTTTGTTTAGTATTGTCAGTTTAATTATTAGTTTTATAGCAAGTATTATAATTTTAGTTATATTTTGAAGATAAAGTTTTTTTAAAAAATAGTTTTCCGTGATAAAAATATATAATTTGTGTGTATGTCGTCGTCATCGTCGTTGTCGTCGGCCACTTTTCGTTACATGTCTTGTTAGCACGATACAGCCCCCGGAGTGCAACAAGTCACTAATTTTCTAATTGAATATTGTTAACGACATCTCACAGATGAACCCAATTGATTTTCAGCTCACCAGAGCCAGTACAACAGGTGCTATAGTACTTTAAGTACGATATTTTTGGCATTTTTCGAGAAAGTTCAGTTTTTTAGCACGAGAGAGATTTTGTTTGGGTTTGTTGGTTTTTGAGTTAGATATATGGGAATATTCGAGAAAAGGCCCTGATATAGGATGCGGTTCCTCTGCAGGGCGGGGTTGGAGATCTTTAGATGGGGTTTGTGTGCGCCTTCGGTGGGGGTTGGCGGGTTGGCGGGTTGTGTTTGTGTTGAGAGTGTAGATGGTTGGTTGAAGAATTCGAGGGGAGGCGGTAGTTAATCGTTTGTGTTGAATTGATTAAGTGAATGGCTGGTATAATAATAATAATCGTAAATCTAAAAATTTCGTCGATACGTCGGCCCATTTGGCTAGTGAATAAATTCACCACGCTACCGGAAAGAAACGTGAAAAACCTACAGCACCGACGGGGGGGGTTGGGGCTCGCGGATTCAAGTGGAAGTACTTTCACTCCTGATGGGAGTAAAAACGAAGTGAGCACGCCTGTCTATGTTTGTTATAGAGCAGTGATGTCGATATATGGACGAAATTAGGTGACGAAGAGTGTCGGCTATGATGTTCCTCGAGTTGGGAATGGCGTTCATTAGGGTGACAGTTAGGATTTCTATAATTATTTTGGTGTCAGTTGAGTGTTCGAAGGGAACTGGTGGCCTTTCGAGAGTAACTGGGGCAGTTTCTTGGGGGGTATTTAGTGTGGTTAGCCTATGGGGGCAGCGAGAGTGGAAAGCGGCGTGAGGTCCGCCGCAATTGGTGCAAGTAGTAGTACCAGACTTTGCATTTTTCGGTGCGGTGGCCAGTTTGGCCGCAAGAAGGCCATATCGGTTGAGACCGACAAGATTCGGAAGAATGTCCGGATTTGGTGCATCGATTGCAGTATTTTGGGACGGGGGGCAGAGGGTTAGCGTTGGATGGTTCACATTGGTGTGGGAGGCCAAAAAATGAGATGCCGACCGAACTGACATCGTGGAAGGGGTTTTGAGGAGGGCTGTTCTATTGAAATTTGCTTTTAGATAAAGGATGTGTCCGTTTAGAAGTTCAAGGGTATTTAAAAGGGTGAAGAGCGGTTTTTGGGTTGAATATTGGAATGGGAGGTTTCTGAGATAGAGGGTTTGGGTGTATGTTGTGTTGTTGTCAGGGGGTGGTGTGAGGTTGTTGAGGGAGGTAGGAGATGGGGTTGATCGGGTTTTTTTTCTCCCGACTATGATGTGCTCATCCTCGCCGGCACCGGGTGGTTGTCGGGAGATTGAGGGAGGGGGGGTTGGGGATCTTACAGAGGAAGCATAAGATTCGGGGGGGGGGTGAGATGGAAGTGTGTTTTGGGTTGACGTAGAGAGGTTTTGAGGGTTTGAAATTGGCGTGGAAAAGTTTTGAGAGTTTGGGGAGGATGAATTAGTAGATTCATGTCTGGAGAGGTGGATTGCTAGTATTTCTTTAGCCTCTGCGAGCTGTAGGAAAGTACTGTTCATTTCGTCTGTTTGTCTTTGTAAGGTGCGTTGGATTAGTATGTCGTGTGGGTGGGTTTGGATGTCGTTTTGGTGTTTGGAGTTTTGAGGGTTTGGGGTTGACGTGGAGGGGTTTTGAGGTCTTGGGGTTGATGTGGAGGAGTTTTGAGGGTTTGGGGAGGATGGATTAGAGGCTTTCAGTATGGATGTTTGGAGTTTAATGTTTTTTTGCGAGCTCGTCAAGTTCTCGGAGTAAGCAAGGGGTTGACGTGGAGGGGTCTATGGATTCCTGGAGTTGAATGTTTTTTCAAGTTCGTCGAGTTGTCGGGAATAGTCGATGAAATTGATGGTTTGGGGTGTGGTGCTTTGAGATGTGGTACGTTGGGATCTGCGGGTGCGTCTGGAGGACATTTTGGGTGTTTTTATTTGTGTTGTGAATAGGTGTGGGTTGTTGTAAAAGCTAATAACAACAGCGGACTCACTGCTGGAGGGAGTTGCCTCTCCAGTTAAGGGTGTCCTGACTTATTAGCTTTTGTAGGTGTTTTATATTTACCTGAATTAAATTTCCTCTCTACGTCTGGTGTGGTTTTTATGTTGTATTATTGCGGGTTTCTTCGGATTTCATGAATAAAATTTGTTTCAAAAGAAACAGTTCTAACACTTCCAAATATTACAAAGAACTGTCGAACTGAAAATTTCGACAGAACACTAGGGTTTATAGATTTGTTGTTGGAGGCGTCCAAGTTGGCGGTGAGGTTGACTATGGGTTGGTTTGAATCAGTGACCAACTTTGCTATTACACCTTCCTCTAACGATGGACTGGAACAAGTGTGATAGCACGATACAACCTCCGGAGTATATACAAGTGACCAACTTCATGATTGGATATTATTCAGAGCGTTTTAAAGACGAATCCTATTGATAGTCAGCTCACTAACGCCAGTACAATAGGTGCTATGGTACATGAAGTACCATATTTTTATCATTTTTGGAGAAATTTCAGTTTGTTAGCACGATACAGCCTCCAGAGTGTATAAAAGTGACCAATTTTATGATTAAATATTGTTCAAGATATCTCACTGATGTATCTTATTAATTTTCAGATGACTAGAGCGAGTACAGTGGGTCCTATGAATCCAGATATGTAGGTTTGGGTTATTTTTGAAGAAATTATGGTTTGTTAGCATGATACATCTCCCGAAGTGTATGCAAGTAACAATTTTAAGATAGAATATTGTTAAGGGCCACAGATGCGGAAAAGTTAGTTTTAATCTTTAAAACAGTTCATTTTTTAACGATTTTGTCGGATAAATTAAGAAATATTTAAGACATGTTTTAAAGTTACATTTGAAATAAACTTATTTATTAAGATTTTTTTTAATAAATAAACTCTTATTTGATTATAATCTAAACATTTGGGAACTTAAATAAGTATCTAGATAAATGAAACAAATTTATTAGGTATACAAAATTAACTTAACCTAATTCTAATAAAACAACGGTTAATTAAAGTCTAAAGTTATGGCCTCATGGCACACAATATATAAAATAAAAAATACTCAAAAATGGTTTTCAACAATGTTACAAGTGGTGTTAAAAGATTGTCATAAAATGTACGATAATTGCTTTTCTGTCAATTAACCCCAAAGTAATAAAAAAATGAGATTTCGCCTTTTGGGCAGGGTAACGACGCTTGAAGTTCGTAAATAGCAACAATGGGGGATTATATACTTTCTGTCTGGTTTTTGTCATTCTTTTTTCTATCGGCGACAATTATTTTTGTTTTAAGTGATTAAAGATTGTATGAAACATTACATTATTTATACATTTATCTCATTTTTCAATGCCCAATTTAATATAATCCTTGTGAATATCAGATCGATATATTCCCTGCTTGAATGCTCAGATATAATAGTTTTCTACTCTGAGAATTGAACGAATAAACTCTCTGGTACTGTTTTTTACAAAATCATCAATTTTATTGTGGTTTTAGAGTTCTCTTCTTCATCGAGTAATGACACTGGATTATGAGTGTCAAATACTTTATTTCGCACTATTGTTATTATCTCGAGAGAGAGAGAGAGAGAGAGAGAGAGAGACATAAAATGTGTTGAAAAATTTTTTTTGACAACAGACATGAACTTTTTTGTTAGTACTATTATTAAAGAAAAATGCAAGATTTTTTTCTAGGCCTATCGCTCGATCTGTATTTATATCTTGGCTCTGTTCCTTCTTAAGTATACGCAATAAAATTACAATGTGTAGTCCAACAGGTAAAGCATAATAGTCCGGGAGCCAGCGACCTTTTGAGGGTGGTAATTTCACCAAGGGTGAAAATGTTTTCCAAGCCTTATTTGGTATCACTAGTAAGTGAATGGACCTCCAGCTTGCGCAGTTCCGGGGAGTGTAGCTGCGGCAGCCTCCCACACATGTAAAATAATAATAAAAAAATCTGATACCGCAACAGCTGAAACTTTGTTAACATCTACATTATGTTATAAAATAAATAAAAAACGTATCCAGACGAATGTAGAGTGGAGGATTATGCCCCAGCTTTTCACGTAAAGAAGTGAAAAATGCGCACTGAGTAAACTGATACCGCAAAAGCTGAAATTTGTTAAATTTATAGTTAAGTTAACAGCTTAGGGCCACTTGCACCGTACTACTGCAAAGCTTCTGTTAACAGAACCAGGTTTAGCTTATTAAAACTTAGATTAACTGTTTGGCTTGCACCGTCATTTATTTAAACTAGATTAAAGTTAAGCCACAGCTCTGGTAATTTCTCTATAAGTTGGTACTGTGACTAACTTCACTTGCATAATTTGTTTGGCCAACAAATGAGTGTTCACAAGATATGGTCCGTTTTCTGTGTGAGTGTTTTTTGTGGGAGTATTTAGTTTGTGCAGTAATCCTAGGATTCTAAAATCTACTGTCGATAATTTATTATAATTGTATGCCAGCAATGACATAAATCATGTCCCTGTACATGGGAAAACAGGGTTTAGTCAAAAAGACCATTTAAAATTCCGAAATGTGTTAATTAGATACCTAATATATATTTTTTAATTATTAACCCTACAGCGGGCGCTTCATGTCTGAGAGACCGACGAAATTTTTAATTAATTGATTTTTGTTAACGCGCGGTCTTACCGCCTACACCCCCCTCCTACCTTCCTAGATCATCAATCCACACACTTTTGTTAAACGTTTAGCCATACCGGTGGATCATAGGTGAAATATTGTAAAATTCGGTCTATGAGACGGACGCGCCTGTTGTATACGAGTTTGTTAGTGAATATTTTACAGTAGTAAGGTAAGTTAAATTGCACATATTTGTTGACGTATTTTCATTAAAATATTTAAAAGTAAATAGTAAATTAGAAACAAAACTGTATTTTTATGACTTTGAGAGACAGACTTCGTGAAATATCTGGAAACCACGACACTATACACTAACAAGATGCTCCACCGGATAGGCATTATTTGTAATGATTGTTATGGAAATAATTAAAAAGTTATACGATTTCTATAAGTAGCCATTTTTAGTTTAAAGGTTTTCTTCAAACATGTTTTTATGTTAAAAATAAAGCTAATAATTTTAAAACAAAATGATATTTTATTTTACAGCCCCGAATAACGATAAATATTAAAATTTCAAAAATTACAATATGTTATAAAATCGGTCTGTGAGGCGGACGCGCCTGCTATTTTCCAAATATCTCAAGCGCCCGCTCTAGGGTTAATTATTTTTTATTACCACTGTTACTTAACAATTTTCTATTATTTGGTTTGGATAAACTAGAAACAGGTTTAACAAAACAAAAAGCTTGTTATTTTGTTTAAGTACTTTTTGTGTATTTTTTCTCTGGACAGGTTCTCAAAGGTGACCTTAAATTAAGCTCCAGACAGTTTCTTGAATATTTCTTTATTATATAGTATAGATAAACATTAGTGCCATTAATTTAGGATTAATAATAAAAATTAAACTCTCGAAATATTTAAGTGAGATCCTTTTTTTGTGTGGGACTAAATTCCTGAACTAGCATAAAATTTTAGGATGGTTAAGAGCTAATTAATTGGTGATACGGTACATGTTTTCTAGAAAATAAAGAAGTAGTAATCATGTACTTTTATTTTCCCCTTTTTTTCCTTATCACTAACCAAAAAATAATGATTCTATGATAAACTTACAAATCGTGGGAATATTCTCTACTTGATCTTCTATTATTTCCAGAAGTTATAGCTGTCCCTTTCAATAATCTGAATCTTCTAAAAAAACTCAATTCATCGAAGTCATCAAAATAATTTGACCTTTCATAAATACGCCTACGAAAGCCGAAATCGTTAATTTCCAAAGTATCTAGAAAATCCTCTAAGAAAATTTCTTCTTCCAATTCCAAATAATCCATATTTTTATACAAAAAAATACAACTTGTAGGCAGCGTAGACACACATAAAATGTAGGGTTAAGATTCAAAGCCTAGCCTTAAACGTTGAATAATCCCTCGAATTTTGGAGATTTCATTTAACAGCTAGTTAAGGCAATTAAACTCGGTTTAAGTGACGGTGCAAGATAATCATTTACTTAAAAATTGGTTTAGGTCGTAAACCATAGTTAACAACTACGGTGCAAGTGGCCCTTAAACGAAAAAAACATCCAGTTTTATTAGTGTTTTTAAATGAAACTCAAGGTCTCTAGTTAATTCCACAATATAATACAAGTTATTGAAAATTCTAAAAAATTGACAATTGTTTCGATAAATCAATATTATCGAAACAATTGTCAATTTTTTAGAATTTTCAATAACTTGTATTATATTGTGGAAATAACTAGAGACCTTGAGTTTCATTTAAAAACACTAATATGAGCATATTCCACGAAGTAAGGGTCGAGACAGTCAATCCAGTTTTATATTTAGTGGCGGAAAAATGTTCAGGCGATGCAGTCAAAGACGCTGCGCGTCGGCATGCGCTCGGGCGCGTTGTATCTTTCAATGCATCAGCTGGACACTTGCCTCCCTCCCCCTAAATATAAAGCTGGATATTTTTTTCTATTAACTTATTTACTTAACTATTATATTACCGAATTTCAGCTCTTGTGGTATAAGATATTTATACTTTTCTCATTAAACACAGCGCGCCCATGTAGTTATTATACTGTCTCACAAGTTTTTGTTATTCACAAAACTATATACTAAAAATGAAAATAAAGAAATATATTATGCTAATACGCACAAAATAACAAAATAATATACGAATTTATTACAATTCGCCATGTTCGGATTCATTTCTATCGAACTCGTTGTCGCTTTCATTATCGATGCAATTGATGTCGACCCTTGAAATATCTTCGTCATCATCTGCAAACATATATAATAATATTATATTTGAAGGCATGAATAATAATTGTAAAAAAATGTGAGTAATACATCCATATTATTCTAACCTGCAGTACTTTGTTTATCATCATCAATCTTTATATCTCCCAAAGAAGAAGGTAGCTGCTCACCCTCGAACCATTTGAAGTGGAATTTCGTGTCCTTCTCTTCCCAGCCAAATTCGGTTGGATACAGTTTCGTTGGAATCCGAAGATGAGCGTGTGCCCAAATGTTTGCAATATAAGTTGTCCGCAGCAAATGTTGGTGCAACTCAATTTTGCAGGGAGGCAGAGCTGATCCGTCGATGTTATTCTTCGGTAAACGGAATACGTCGTCGTTTCGCAAAATATTGTATGTTTTCAAAAATGTTGCTGCGCGTGTTTCATTAACTTTATTTATATATTTTTTTGTATTCAGACATCCAATCCAATCAGCAGCAAAAGGATTAATATTTTCAATATAGGTGAGGGTAAATGATTAATATTTTGTTTAATGTTGTCGATAAAGTTACGAAGCTGTTGATTGTTTTTACTTATTCCGCTTATCTGCTGAAATTCGGTAATATAATAGTTAGGTAAATAAGTTAATATAAAAAAATATCCAGCTTTCTATATAGCGGGGGGAAAGTTTCCAGCTGATGCATTCAAAGATACAACGCACCCGAACGCATGCCGATGCGCAGCGTCTTTGACTGCATCGGCTGGACACTTTTCCGCCACTAAAAATGAAGCTGGAGGTTTTTTTCGTTACTTAAGAGGGGCCTCCTCACAGGTATATAAACCTAAAAACCTACACAATACTAGTTACCAATTTAGTAATTATTTGGTTCAAAATATTTACGATAGATGTCGATAGTAGTACTGAATCGGCTTTTACTTATTCAACATATTTTCTCTCTCTGTCTTTCCACTCTTGACGGTTCAAAGAAACGCATCTCTGTTCGAATGTTTTGATTTCAAATAATTCAACTTCTTGTGAGCACAGAAACCTTATCTCTGTTTTTTTATGTTGCATCCAAACCATAGCACACCTGTGCATAGATAAGAGAATATTATATACACGGTTCCAAATAAAATTTGTTGACATAATTTGCATTTGAGTGTAGATTTTTGATTATTTAGGAGTTTCATAAATGTTTTTGAAAGGAATAAATTGTTAAAAAGTACGTAATCGTATCGACCCGATATCAAAAATTATAGTTATGATAATGTAAATTATCCTGCAATCCGTATTTTTTCATTTTAAAAAGCTATGTTTGAGGTTATGTTTACTGGATCTTTCAACATTCAACATTCTCTTTAAACCCTGTTTTAATGATAATATGGGTTTGTTAGCGAAAAATGCTTAATTGAAGTGGAGTGACCTTTGAAGTATCTGAATGAAGAAAAATTAAAACCGCTCTCAAAAGACAAGAATTGCATAATTCATTTTGATGAATATATAATAATCATAATTGAAAAATATAACTATTATAACCTGATACAAGGTGCATTACGTATTGCATGAAAGGACATGTGCTATTTAATAATATGGATACCAAGTGACAGCACTGCGGAAATTGCTAGAAATTGAGAATGGAAGAAAAATATACATACTTTAAAAACATTCTACCTTTCAAAATTTGTACCATTTATATTAACATAATAAAATGTTTTCATGATTATAAATTTTTGTTTGTTTCATGCTAAGAAAATTAAACTGCGGAAAAGTTGCAAATTTACATGATTTAAAATAGGCCATTTAGTCTGAAAATACAGAACGTCATGTTACAACTTTGCCTCAATCTAATCATATTTGTATCAGTTTGAGAGTTCCTGTTGGTTGCTGTCAAATTTTGTTTGCCATGTAGGCTCTTTTTTCAACTACATGTGTAAATATATTCAATTTTATCTAGAAACAAATAATATAAACAAAGAGTTTCCAAATTCATTATACAAGGAAATATTTACTTGTAATACAATGCTTTACATTTAATAGAAAGAGGAAAGTAAGGTACAGTTAGGAATTTAAATTTAAAATAGCAAACGTTTGAAAAACTTACAAAGCAACTATAACAACTAATAAAAAATTTGAAGCGAAAGATCTGTAATGACAAATAATAATGTATATTTTGTGGGAAGATCGATGTATACAGTACAAAATCAAACATACAATCAACATATACAAGTTTGCTTCTACCTTGTTTGCAAAGATTGATCATATGTGTTGTGGAGATTGGAACTGAAACATTTTTCCTTCATTATACAAAAAAATAGTTGGTTCATTCTCTGTTTTCCATGACAGATACACATATGTGTGATCACCTGAATGGTAAATATTTTTTTTGTTTTTGTATAATACATTATTGGTATTATTACTTTTCCATCCAACCCTCTAATATGCGAGAAAAGTATAGGTTACCCAAAAAAAAAGTTGGAATTTTGTATTTTTTGAGTTGTTTTTACGTTTTTCAGCAAGAACAACACAAAAAAATGGTTTTTAGAATAGAAAACCTATCTGTATAACTCGATACAGCCCCCGAAGTACAACAAGTAGACAAAATTAACTTTTTAGTCGTCCTTTGTTTTACAATTTTTTTTAATATCAACAACTAAGACTATTACTAAGTCATCCTTTAATAATAATTTGGTTTCTTATTTTCTTTGATGATTTTTTGAAATGCTTATACAATCAAACCATTTGCAAGGAAATTTTGACTATTAGCTAGACAAAGTTTTAAAATATTTATAGTTCAAAGATTTTTAAAATATAATGTTACCTACTTCATTCATTAATTTTATTCAACAATTACTATTATCTATGGTGCATAGGCTAAGGCAAGCTAAAAAGTGGATAACCATCCCAATTTCTTATAAAATGTTTGGACAGGTTGTTAAGAGAAAAACAAATACACCTTGTTATTCTCTTGTTAAAACTGTTCTTAAAAAGACTTATTGTATGACGGAGGTAATGGAGTATGGAACTCTTAAGGGAAAAGTGGCTAAGAGCATTTTTAAACAAGTACAAAATGTTGTGGTGGTTGATTCAGGATTGTGGGTAGATGTTCAACACGGCTTACTAGGTGCTTCTCCTGATGGTAAATATATTTAACATAACAAATAATCACCATGTGCTATAAATTCTTTTTGCATATTAAATGACATACATTCATTGATAAAATATTTTAGGCCTTGTAGGTGATGATGCACTACTTGAAATAAAATGCCTCCACTCTGCATCAAAACTGAATTTACAAACAAATACAATAAGCGGAATAATTGACCTCACGAAGAACAAAATTTGTCTAGAAAAACACAACAATAAAATTCAATTTAAGCGGAATCACAATTACTATTATTAGGTATAAACATGATATATTTATTCCAAAGAACAAAAACTCAAAATCATTCTCACATAATATATTTAATCACTTTGATGTATTTACCAACACTAAATAAGAATAACATTAAAAAGTAGTTATTTGTGTAAAAAGTGCATTTTTGTTGCAACGAAGCATGAAGCACTAAACACAATCTTGTGGAGTAAATATAAATAGCATTTACGAAGCGCAAATTTACTTATTTAGCATGAAAATTACTCAATTATAATCACTTACAAATACAATACACACTAAACTATAAATTTGGGATATTTTTATGAACACAAAACATATGACAACAGCATTTGACCCATAGAGAAAGTTATAATATTATTTGTCTACGAATTGACCGTCGTCTTCTGTCAATGTTCTATATTGTTCTATACAGAGCCATGCATCAAGACGGTGGAGCGGTTGAACTAAAGTAAGAAGATATTCATTTGCAAAAATTTGCGCACAACAAATCTCAAAAAATACAATGATTTGAGATTTCATATTTTCAGAATCGAATCCTCTAGGCTTCCTTTTGGGGATTAGGTTTTGGTGTCCAGATTGGTGACCACAAATTGTCAAAACTGTCAAAATCACATCATCACTTAATGGCTTATATCTTTTTTATAACAGTATAAAACTCAACCAAAATACCTGATCCCCAAGACAAAGTCCAAGTTATATGGTGTTAAAATTTCAACACTTAATTTCCCTGCGTTCTTTAGATTTGTTGTGTACAATATGACCTAAATTTTGTTGCAAATCACGGGTGCAAACTGTTTTCAGGTTCCTAAAACGTGAGGCCCCTCTTAAGTATTTCTCGGGACTACAAAAGGACGATTTACTTTCCCTAATAATGTCCAATTCAAGCATTTTATCAACTTCGTCTTCTAACTTCTGTTGTAATGCCTGTGGTAAGGGATACTGACGTTGCTTAAATGGGGAAGCATCTGCAGTGTCTATAAAATGAGTTATTAAATGAGTTCGACCCAGTCTATCTGTAGGACTAATACTTTGAAACTGATAGTGAATTTACAACTAAAGAAAACTCAACAAAGTCAATTTTAATATTGAAAGCTTTCAAGAAACACATGCCCAATATGGCTGCATGTTTCACTGAAGGTATAAGATAAAATTTTATCAAATTTGATATATTACCTATTGTGATAAGAGTCTCAACATAACCTAATACATTCTGTAATTCTCCATCTGCAGTGCTAATTCGTAACTATAAATTTACCAAATTTCAGCTTTTGCGGTATCAGTTTACTCAGTGCGCATTTTTCACTTTTTTACGTGATAAGCTGGGGCATAATCCCCCACTCTACATTCGGCTAGATACGTTTTTTCTTAATTTTATAACATAAAGTAAATGTTAAGAAAGGTTCAGCTTTTGCGGTATTAGTTTTTTTAATTATTAGGGTCAAGTGGTGTAAAAACGGGACGATTTTTAAATCTTTTAATTTTTTCCTAGGAAAGAGTGCTCCAAACGGCTTGACAATTTTATGTAATATTAAAGCTCACATGTAGAATTTATATCCGTCATCAATTTTTTCAAACTACTTTAAAATTTTCGTGAAAAAAATAAAATACGTGTCTTGTTTTTCACCCTGGTTAGGTGTAAAAATGAGACAGCTATGGCGAAAAACAAGACACGCTAATTTTATATACTTGGAACCATTTCAGAAGGCTGGGTTAAATGCGAGACACAGAAGGTTATATATACAACAAAGTTCACATTTTTTCAGTTTTTTATTTCGACAAAAAACAGAACTATGGCGCTATTATTGACAACATAACATATACTTTTCCCTAAATATTTATGAAAATTAAAGTATTTATTATTCTTTGGCAAAGTAATTCATAATTCTGAAATACAAGTATGTATACCTGGGTATCTTACCGATTTATAATATCACTGAACATTATATTCAACAAAATCAATAGTAGGAAATATGAACTGTTTAGCAGTACGCTTTAATGCTCCCTGGACAGTTGGGGCAGGAAGTTGGCATTCTATATCAGTCTTCAGTACAGAATATTTTTCTGCGATCACAGGTTCCAGGAACGTGTTACCGTTGCGTCGAAGGTATCTTACATCAACGTCTTCATCTCCTACTTTGTCAATTTGTGCCACATAGAAAACTTTCTTGCATTTGGATGCAAATCTCACTAGGACGTAGTCACATTCTTTCAATGGTGACGGTTCATCTGCTTCGTTATTTTCGAAATCGAGCGAATTCTCTTCATTACTAAAAATGTCTTGTAAAGTAACATTTTCAATGTCGCTTTCATCGTCTAATTTAACGATCTCATCATTGTCACTATCAGACTCAGACTCACTTGCCTGGCTTTTTAGTTTTTTTTTACACTTTTCTTTTCATTTTTCTTATTTTTTTTTTAATCTCACTTAAATATTCCTTTGAAGTCAAAACAGTGCCATCAATTTTCTTTCTTTTCTGAGATGAAGAGACTGTTCTTCGAAGTTTTGACAGTAAGAGTGACTCGAATGAGAGGCGTTCGGTGCTTGGAGTTGAACACAATGATGTTAGCGTGTTGCTGTGAGATGCACACGATGTTGTTGGTGTATTACTGTGAGTGGAACACGGTGGTATTGGTGTTGTTCACTATTCCTCGTTGACGGTCCAGCAACAGCAACACATGGGTTATTTTTTTCCGCAAAGGACAATAGTTCCGGTTCCAATTGTTCATCTACAAAAACACTAGTCGGGTTTTCAAGATATCTCTTCATTTTTTCTGGGTCCAACCGATGTGCAGGATATTTATCTTCGTTGCAAGGGTAAATTCCGGTACTAGCAAACGCAGATGTTATTACATGTTCGGAAATGCCTTCTTCCCATATTTCACACAACTTCTTCTTCTTCTAGTGCCTATCCGGTCCGGATGTTGGCGATCATTCTGGCTATTATGATTTTATTTGCTGCTGCACGGAATAGTCCTGTAGTAGTTGTTGAAAACCATGTCCTGAGATTTTTGAGCCATGAATTTCTCCGTCGTCCTGGGCCACGTTTACTAGGGATCTTCCCTTGCAAGATATTTTGTAATAGAGTGAACCTTTTCTCATTTCGCATTATATGACCGAAATATTCTAGCTTGCGGATCTTTATCGTTTTTATTAATTCGGTGTCTTTCTGCATTTTTCTGCAGACCTCTACGTTGGACACATGGTCTGTCCATGAGATTCTTAATATTCTACGATAGAGCCACATTTCAAAGCTTTCGAGTTTTTTTGTTGTTGCGTCGGTCAAGGTCCATGATTCGACCCCGTACAGTAAGACGGAGAAAACGTAGCAGCGAAGGAGTCTTATTTTGGTAGTTAACGTCAGAGATCGACTTTTAAAAACTGATGCCATTTTGAGAAATACGGCCGTTGCTTTCTCTATTCTACAGCGGATTTCTTGTGAGTGGTCCCATTGGTCATTGAGTGTAGTTCCCAAATATGTGTATTTACCGACCCTCTCAATTTGTAGCTGATTTAGGGTGAGGTGCTCCTGTGGAATCTGACTTTTGCTGATTACCATGTACTTCGTTTTGTTGACATTTATATCGAGACCGTATTCTAGACTAACTGAATACACTCTGTTCATTAGTTGTTGTAATCCATTGAGGTCTCCAGCCATAATCACTGTATCGTCAGCGTATCTGATGTTGTTTAATCTTTTACCATTTAGTAATATTCCTTCATCTACGTCCTCGAGAGCCTCTCTAAATATGTATTCTGAATAAACATTAAATAATAGAGGGGACAATACGCATCCTTGCCTTACACCTCGTGCGATCTTTATGGCATCTGATTTTTCTCCTTCTACGGACACATATGCTGACTGATCCCAATATAGTCTCGATATTATTTCCAAGTCTCTTCCATCGATCCCAACAGTATTTAATATTTCCACTAGTTTGTGATGTTGTACTCGATCAAAAGCTTTACTGTAGTCTACAAAACAAGCATATACGTCGCAGTTGACGTCTCTACATCTCTGGAATAATACCTGTACACTGAATAGTGCCTCTCTAGTACCTACCGCATCTGGGAAACCGAATTGAGTTTCCGACATATAATCTTCACACTTTTTGTATATTCTTCTGTGAATAATTTTCAGGAATAGTTTCAATAGATGACTCATGAGACTGATAGTTCTATGATCTTCGCATCTCTTTGCTCCTGGTTTCTTTGGTATTATAACAAATTCCGACAGTAGCCAATCTTTCGGTAGTTCGCCTTTTTCATAGATGAGATTGAACATCTCTGTTAGTTGTGTGATTCCAGATTCGTCGAAAAGTTTGAGAATTTCAGATCTAAAGTTGTCTGGTCCAGGAGCTCTTCCATCTTTCATTTGTTGCACCGCTGATTGCACTTCATCGACGGTGATGGCAGGACCTGATTTATCTATTATCTGTGGCCGCTGCGGTCTTGCATCTTTAAATAGTTCTGAGATGTAGTTGCTCCATACCTTTATCTTGTCTTGTTTGTCTATTACTAGATTTCCTTGTTTGTCGGTCAGTTTACATATTGTTCTGGGCTTGATCAACCCAGCCGTTTCTTTAACCTTTTTATACATGTTAAAACTATCATACTTTTCCTGTAGGGCTTCTATTTCCTGGCAATCTTCTTGTAATTTCTTTTCTTTGGCATCCTTGATTTTTCTTTGTATTTGCTTGTGAATTGCTGAATATGCGGGTGTATCTTTCATAAGTCGTCTTTGTTCCATCATATGTAGAATTTCGTCTGTCATCCATGTTTTTCTTTTGATGTTTTGATCTGATTTTAAATATTTTTCACTGACGCTTGTAGCAATGTTTTTTATTCTGTCTAATTCAAATTTCACATCATTATTGATATTTGTTTCTTGCAGTTGTTCTGCTAAGTGATGTCTTACTTTTTCCTTCGTGTCCGGGTTTTTTAATTTTCGCATGTCATAACGGTCTTTCTTTGTTGTCTTCTTCACAGCTTTTAGTTTTAGCTTTAAGGTGCCAACTACTTCACACAACAAATTACAGAATTCGCTCTTACTCAACTTTCGCTGGTTGAGCCGTTGCCATTCGCTTAAAGAATTATTCCACTTCAATTCAAGAGGACCGAAGCAGCATTTGTCCAACGGTTGCAAGACATCAGTTGTATGTGCTGGCAGTCTTAATAACGTGATATTTTCCTTAATTGCTAGTCCGATTGTGCCCTTATCTAAATGGGTAACGTGGCCGTCCATGATGATTATTTGAGGCGTTTTCGTAATCAAGGTACAAAACTTTTGGAACCATTCTTGGAAAATATTTGTCGTCATCCAGCCTTTTTCAGAACACGCGTAGAACGTATTTGGCAAATCTTTCTTCCCTGTAACTAAAAGACAATTCAATCGTACAATTTTGAAAAGGCAGTAGGAATCTCTTACCTTTCCAGTTACTCCACAAATGAGCCCCTTGAAAAATTATTAGGGGTGGTAGCAACACACCAGCAGCAGAAATGCATGCCATCACTGTTGTATTTTCTTTTCCGGATCCTTCTATGTTTCTGTGCACTTTTTGTCCTATTTCAGCAACGCCCTTCACTCTGTTTGGATCTGATGAAAAGCTCGTCTCATCCAAGTTCCATATTTGGCCTGGACAATCTTCCAAACTAAGCTGGCTGATGGTTTCTTCTAACTTTGCATAAAATCCGTATATAATAAAGGGATCGCTGGTTGCCATGGACTTTTCTTCAGTTGTTCAAGTTTATTTTGGCTAAGTCTATTACGCTTACAGAATTGCCTGAACCAATCATTTCCGGGCTTGCCATTTTTGAATGTGGTTCGGATGTCATTTTCTATGCAGTACGTCTGTACCGTTTGTAGAATTTCATTCTTTGTCAAGGCAAAGCCCGAGTTTGCCATAATTTTTATTTTTTCTCTCAGGTCCTTTTCTGCTTCTTGTGATAAAGATGTCTTCCTTCCTTGAGTACTTACAGCGTAAGCTCTTCGGCGTGTTCGCACAGACTTGTCAATTTTGAATTGTTCACTAGCCGCTCTGAATGTTAAAACACCTTTGTAAATTAACTCCAATGCCTTCTTAATATCTTCTTCAGTGTACAGCCGCACTTTCTTAACGTAAACCTTCGCTCTGTCTTGTTTTTTCCCGAACCGTGTCTCGAATTTCGACCTTCGCAAGTCTCGTTTTTCACCTTAATTTTGGTCGCACGTTATACGTCAACCCGGTGAGGTATCGCAACGCACTGGCCGCATTTGAATGCAGCACAAAAGAACTCATCGAATGCGACTATCGCCGAGCGCTTCTGACTTCGTAAAAGCGCGCTACCAAGAAAGGTTTAACTCGCGTCATGAAAGTTTTGAGCCTGCATTTTAACGCATATGGCGTTGCATTTTTTAAAACATATTTTTCGATGTTTCTGAATATTTTTCAATATGGGACCACATAATAATTATATTAAACTCCAAGTTATCGATTTTTAAACTCAAACTAATGTAATTTAGCATGATTTGGTAAGAATGTCTCGTTGTTACCCAAAATTTTGCTAGTCTCGTTTTTACATCACTTCACCCTATTTTACATGTGTTTGAGGCTGCCGCAGCTACATACCCCGGAAATGCGCGAGCTGGAGGTCCATTCGTTTAATAGTGATACCAAATAAAACTTAGGACAAGTTTTGGTTATCGCTGGCTCCTGGACTATAATATACATCGAAAATTGTTTTCTTCATTCTTCTGAAATGTTTGTTTAACGTTTCTGCCTACATTTTTTCCCACAATGAGGTTTAATTGACTTTTCACGCACAACTTATAAATCTCGATGAACAACCACGTCAACATATTTTTTATGATAATCATACGAGAGACGATTCAGGTAACTTTATTGTTCCTCTTCCGCTCAAACAAGCATCTCCTACTTTTCCTGGTATACATGATTTAGCTTTACAACGATTTTACTCTCTTGAGCATCGTATTCCGACTTCATGCAAGAATACCTCGAGTTAAATCATATGAAATTGGTACCCAAAGACGAACCAGGTTAAGGTCAATATTATACTCCTCATCAAAATGTCGTGAGACCTGATAGTGCATCGACCAAGCTAAGGGTAGTTTTCGACGCTTTATCAGACCGAAACTCCGACAAGATATTGTTTCTATTTTAATCAATTTCCTACTTTATATATTTGTTATGTGAGAAGACATGAAACAAATGTACAGAATGATCCTAATTTCCTCCGACTATCAACGAATTTTTTATCGTTTCTCACCTGATGAAGATATACAAGAATATTATCTTGTCACGGTTACGTGTGGAGTAAGCTCCGCCCTTATTTAGCATTGGCTACCATTCAACAATTAGCTATCGATGAATAATCCCGTTTTCCTAAAGTCGCTTCAATTATTCTTCAGAAACTGACGATTTTGTTTTCGGAGCTAGTACTCTTGAATCTCAATTTTTTTAGTATACTTGATCGCCCTCATGGAAAGTGGTGGCGTTTTGCTTTGGAAATGGTATACTAACCAGCCTTCACTCTTGTCACATATTCCCCCCTCTCATATCAAACATAGATAACTCTTCTTTCCTTAAGGTTCTTGGTCTTAAGTTGAACTCTGGTAATAATTGTTTCTTATTTCCATATAGAAGCCTTACCTGTTCGAGAATATGTTTGCTCTCTGAACTAGCTCGAATTTATGACCCATTAGGATTTTTTTCTCCCATTACTTTTTTGACAAAATCATTAATACGAAAAATTTTGGATGACAGACATTAAATGGGATGACTCGCCCACTCCTGATATCCTTCGGTTGTGGAACCAATACCTACTTGAACTCCCTCATCTGTTGCAACTACAAATACCACGTGATCTATTCGTAAAAATTTCATCCAATTGTGAACTATACGGATTTTGGGACGCAAGTGAAAAGGGCTACGCATGTGTAGTCTATTTGAGAACGTTTTACTCTGATAATCAACCTGCTCTCACTTTTGTAATGTGACAAGCCGAAAATCGATCCACTGAAAAATAAGCTACTATTCCCCGATTGAGACTTTGTGCCGCTGTCCTATTGTTTAAACTGATTCCGTATATTTTGAAAGTCTGTACATTCAATGTCAAGTCCGTTCATGATTCGACAGACTCTCAAATCGTTCTACACTGTATGAATTCTTCCTGTAACGCTTTAAAACAATTGTGGCAAATCGAATTTTATATATCCAGTCAAAAATCCCTAGTGACACATGGAAATATGTTCCCACTCATCTTCCCAACGATCTAACAATTAAACAGCGAAAATATAACAATATTACAAGAAAGCATCTTAATCTAGCCAAAGGAAACAAAGAGGAGAATTGTTTCATTAGAGGAGACAAACTACACGTGAACGGAAGAAGCTACACACCTGAACAACTGGAAAATCTGGAAGAAACTGAATATCACAATTTGGAAAAACCACGGAGCGCTCCAAGTACCCCATCGACGATAAAAATAAAGAAAGAAATTACTAAACCCAATACAAAACCACCAGAACCCTCAGCAAAGAATACGCAAGAAAAAACCAATACCCCAGCGACATCACAGTTACCTGGGAAACCATCAAGAGAGATAGGTGACAGACAAAAAATGAAAACTCGCTTGAACAGTGCAAAGTAGTTAAATTGTTTCTTCTTAATATCTGCAATAAACCTAGATTCATCAAACTGGAACATTTAATCTTTTTGATAAGTGTCATATTACTAGTTTTACTTGCTTGTTGTCTGGGGAAATCAAAATGGATCCCTATATTCGAGATATTCATGACCAAACTTTTGAAACTCTAGAGATCAATAACATGGCTCAACTCAATTGTAGAACGAAATTTCAAAAGAATGGCAAATTCACAATACTACACCAAAACATTCAAGTGTTTCCAGGAACATTGACCAACTGCAAATTGCATTAAGCATACTTGCATTCAAATTTGATTGTATACTTCTAACTGAAACGTTCCAACTCCTGGACAGGGATATTTTTAAACTCAACAATTACCGAAGCTACTGTTCTGAAGGCGATATAAATGAAAATGATGAGGTATTAGTATATCTGAAAAATGAATACAGGTATAACCAAAAAATAATTTTAATCGATGAGTGTATAGCTTTAGAGATAAATGTTGAAACAGGAAATCATGTAAATACTCTTATTACCTGCATCTACAGGCCGCCCTAAACCAATGCCGATAATTTCGTGAGATCTCTAGATCAGTACCTCCAACGAAATAAAAGAAACACGATGAATAATCACATTCTTATTGGGGATATCAATCTGGATCTACTCGAAGGAAACCAAACTGTATTCGACTACCTAGACAACTATAGCACAAACAATTTTACCTCAGTAATCAATAAATATACTCGTATACAGGTTGATTCCAAGAGTTGCCTAGATCATATATTTGTTAAATCGAAAATGTCTTGCCGTAGCTATAGATGCCAATATAACCGATCGTAAAGCTACAGTAATAAATTTTCCCTCAAAAGAAAATATTGAAAGAAATTCTGCTAAAAACGCGAAATCTACTATTATAAAGCTATTCAATACGGAAAATTAAAAGATGATTTGTTACAAGCTGACTGGAGTGATATCTACAACACTGACGACGTCCAACAACAAATAAAAAGGTTTATGCATGTGCTGGGTACTTTAATTGAACAGAACACCATATACATAAAAAACCAAAGGAAAAAAAAACAAAAGGAAAATGTGGATTACTAAAGGATTGGTTGAATCCGTTAATCATAAAAATCATTTATACCGCGAACATAAAAATTACCCCACAAATCCAGAAAAAAAAGAAACATACATTAAATATCGGAAACAAACAGATAAAATTACCAAATACAAATACTACGATAAACTAATAAACGAAAACAAAGAAAGTTCCAAACAATTGTGGAAAGTTATGACAAATCTAACAGGATCTGTTAATCCAGATGAAATAAACAAAATTAATCTTGAAGACCAAACAACTATCACAGACCACGCAGATATAGCCAATGCTTTCAATGATTTTTTTATCAATGTAGGAAAGAATCTCGCAGGAACAATTACGAAACCAGAAAATCCCCCCAATATACATAAACCACCTATGATAAGTTCGCTTTTTTTGAAACCGGTAACTAGAGAAGAAGTACTCAGTATAAAAATGGACCTGAAAGTAAATAAATCACCCGGCATAGATCAATTGAAAGCTGAAACACTAAAGGAAATTCGCGAACAAATAATCGATCCCCTAGTTTTCCTGATTAATAAAATATTCAGTAGAGGTGTATGTCCTTCTGAATTCAAAATAGCGGTTGTGACGCCCATCCACAAAAAAGGGAAAACATGTCTACTGAACAATTATAGACCTATTTCGGTCATATCTCAATGGCAAAAATATTTGAGAAATGCCTCAGGAAAAGGTTGAACGATTTTTTTAACAAACATGATATAATATCTGACCATCAATACGGGTTCAGAGAAAGCCGCTCCACAAATAATGCAATTTCAAAAATAGTGGGTGATATCTATAAATTTGTAGACTCTGGAAAGCCGGCGCTCTATGTGTTCCTCGACCTGGTCAAAGCCTTTGATACAGTTGATCATTCACAGCTGCTGGAAGAATTGGCTAGATCGGGTATCCGAGGTGTTGCGCTTGAACTTTTCTCCAGTTACCTAAAAGATCGGAAACAGGTCGTCAAAATCAAGGGAAAAATAAGTCACGAAACCACAATCAACCACGGAATACCCCAGGTCTATATTATTTAACCTTTACATAAATACCATGCAAACAACCGATGAAATAATAAGCTTCGCTGATGATACAGCTGTCCTATATTCATCAGATTCTTGGCAGAACCTAAAAAAATGTCGTTCAAAATGATTTCAAGAACATAGCGGACTGGTTTAGTTCCAAATTATTAACCATAAATTTTGATAAAACACATTTTTTACCCTTCTCTAGCTACAAAAATGGACTACCCGAATTTGATAAATTACTGATATCTAACCAAATTGAAATTATTATAACTGATAAAATTAAGTACCTTGGTATTATAATCGGTTCGCACCTAAGGTGGGATCATCAAGTATCTTACATATGCAAAATTATTAGATGTCTAGTGCCAAAATTCAAATTTCTACGTACCATTATGAATTACACTCACCTGAGAATAATTTATTACTCATTAGTACAGTCACGGCTACAATATGGTATCTTGAGCTGGGATGGAGTAACTTATAGTCATCTGAAACAACTGGACGTTCTACAAAAAAAATATTGAAAGTAATGCCTTCAAAAATTTTACTTACCCGTGAGATGAATTATTTGTAGAGACACGAGTTATGGATGTGAGACAGATGTAAATGTATAATATAATACTATGTCTATACAAAAACAGAAAAACCACAATTATCCGACGCATAACAAACTGAAAGATAATCTCAAAATACCGCCAGCCAACAAAAACATAGGCCAGAAATATTATCTGTATTTGTCATCAAGAGTATTTAATGTATTGCCTGATATATACAAAAAGTACCTGAAAACCATAAACTCAGATGACCTATTGAAAAAAATATTTAAAACGTATGTCTTTGATCTACCTAGAACCGACGTCAGAAAAATTGTACTATCTTTGCTTGGAGTTGGACTAAGTAAAATGGAATAAGGTTGATGGATTGGTACCTAATCCACAACGATTCACCTAGTAAATACAGTGTTGCTGTTATTATTTTGATTGTTTGGGTGTCATGAACAGAATAGTTCTTACTTTTTTCATTGTTTTCCTCCAAAGAAATAGCTGATTGATTTTATTTCCTTCTGAACCATTGTTGACCACCATGTATGGCTACCGCGTTTATTGTTATCACTAACACCTCAGTTATATATTGTTTTTATAACTGTTCATATATATTATATTGTTGTTATTGAGCAGAAAATGTATAACAATGTATTCCACACCTAAACATGGATTGTTGTAAATAATAATGTGAAGGGGACCCATGTACGACCATTGGTTCTAATGGGCTTACTCTAAATGTTTATTCACAAGTCTCACTCACCATTTCACGATAATCAATCTTTCACTGAATAAATTATTATTATATTATTATATATCACAACGCAGCAGATTTTACATCTCGCGGTCTCTTACCCCAAAAATCCTTAGCAAAGAATAGTTGGATACATGGCCTAAGGTTTCTACTCTCATCCTCATCCTGCTTTCCTGACACTTCGTCGTCAGGACCCATTGAATTTCCAGATGACGAAGAACGAAAAATTGTTCTACTAACAGAACCTTCTCAATCTAATGCTCTAGATACTCTTCTCTCGAAAATAATTCTTCTTTATCCGAAGTTCTACGTATATTAGTCCATGTATTACGATCGTTCACAACACCAAGCCGTCGTCTCCAAAACAGCCGTCAGAAAGGCTACAAGCAGAAGAGTTGAAAACTTTTTGTTAATTTTAGTCAAGCACAATCAACACATTCATTTCGACAAGGATTTCAACTCGAAAAGACTTTCTAAGCCTTTGTTAAAACTAGGTGCGTTTAAAGATACCCACCAGCAACTCCGAGTCGGTGGCCGCTTAACCCATTCTTCTTTATCATATGATGTAAAAAACACTCTCTGTTGTTGCCACGAAAATGTAGGCTGACTACTTTGGTTATAGGTTACTATCCTGTAAAACTTCATCATGCTGGTTTCACAACCACGCAGTTTCTTATATCTCAAAAATTCTGGTTTCTATGCCCAAAGTGAGCAATATATGCTATATTATCTATATGTGTACGTTGCAGGACACAGAACATTAGGCCGTACCAACCCCCAACGGACAATTTACCCTAGCAAAGATTCAATTATGTAAAAGCGTTTAGTCACTGCGGTCTTGACTTTGATGAACCCTTTTTCATCAGCCCTTCTCGTTATCGAAGTTTTCGGACTATAAAAGCCTCTCTATGCTTATTTGTATGTTGTGCGACGAAGGCGCTACATTTGGAACTCGTTAGTAATCTTCCAACTAAAGGCTTTCTAGCCGCTCTATATTTACTGCTATAATGGTACAAACTTTATCGGTGCTGAAAAGTAGATTGCTCAACTGACGCAAAGCACTGCCGATCGATAAACCACTAAATTTCATTTTTCCTCTCCATTTGATCCTCATTTTGGTGGCCTTTGGGAGGCTGGAATAAAATCTGTGAAATGTCACCTTATTCGCATTGTTAGAACGTACATTTTAACAAATGAATAGTTTTATACAGTTCTGATCTTAATCGAGTCGCTATTAAATCCTTTCCCTTTAACACAATTTTCTAATGATATCGAAGACATTACCACTTCAACTCTGGGTCATTTCTCTACTTTAGAACCGTTGACCACTCTTGCGACTCCAGATTTCATCCCTACTCCAATAAATCGTTATCAAGATGGCAGCTTTTGCAAAGGGTGCATCGTGATTCTAGAACTCGTTGGTAAAGTGACTACCTCCATTCGATACAGCAGCTCTCGAAGTGGCTGACACCAATGTACCTTTCTCCAGAAATTTTTCTGCTAATCAAGGAAGGCATCCCAGCAAGGGCGGTGTATCCGTGTATCTCGTGTCACACGCGTTCGAACCCCCACGGGTACTCTGCGTCGACCTTTGGTAAAGCTCTGTCCCTCACTCCTCAGGGGCGACTAGAATATTACGACGCTGCGGATTACAAATTTATCTTAATTTAGTTGCATTTACATTTTTCTTTACTTTCATTCACTTACGCATTTTTGAATTTTTTTTATCGAAGTGTAATTCGTCACTTGAGGTCAGAAGTAGCCTAAGTCACATTTTTAAAATTTTACAGGAGAAGCTGTTTTTTGTATATATAAAAAACCTTTTGAAGAATGTTCTTCAAAATTTAGTCAAATCATCTTTAGAGGCATTAAAACAAAATAAGGTATAATGAATTATCCTATTCCATTGTTTTTAGAAAATAATGGACATAGGCTACCTAAAGCACCTTGGATACATATTCTATGTCCATCATTTTACATAAGCTACTAAGTATTTGGAAATACATAGGACATAGGCTAATTCCGATTTTTACATGTCATTCCAATACTTTGCATAAATTTCAATTATTAGCAGAATTTTGAGCTAATTTTGTTTATAACGGTATTATAATGTATCAAGGTATTAAATAAAGAAAAACAAATTACAAAAAATATTTAATACAATTCTATAAATCAACATGGCTGCTGTTTAAAAAAGTTAATGCCGTAGAACAAAACGGTAAGTGGATATTTATTTTATTCTTACTGGTCCAAAAAAATGAAACAGGAAAAAATGTCAAAAATAGAATCGTTGTTCATCAGTTCTGATTGCTTGAAATTTGGAAGACAACGAAATATCATAACTTAACAAAAAAATAGAACATAAAAAATTTAAACAAAAAAGCGAACATTATTCACTATCAGAATCATTGTCCAGTTCTGCTTGCTTAGAATATGGAAGATTACGAAAGAAGTCATGATATGTCTTACCAATAACACATTTTTCACAAAGGAACTGCAAATGATCGTATTTTTTTTTTGGTAAGTGGGATAGGCTTGTTGTATAATGTCTTTAATTTATAGTCTTTGGTAACACTAATCATTTTTTGTCTACCCTTTTCCAGCAAATTTATAATATTGAATGAGTCTTGTTTATAACTGTATTTCAACAAGATACAATCGGGATGATCTGGAGAACTCTTAATGATCTTTATTTTATTCCAGTTGACTCTTTCACCTGCTGTGTCTTTTTTAGTATTTAGGGTGGTTTTCAAATCTAGGTGCTTCAAATGAAAAACTGAATCTTGAGAAATTTCGTGAACCAGATAAGGTTGCTTCCTTTTGGCAGTTTTTACGAGTGTATACCACTGCTCAGGTGTTGCTATGGGTACACTTCTTGCTGCTTTTTCGATTACGCTGTGAACGCAATCACCTTCTGATTGTGTATGTCCACGTTCGAGGTATGTATGATTTATAATAACGTTATATTTTTGCGACAGATAGTTGTACAGTGATAACAAGTTTTTGTTCCTATTATGTCCTGCACAATTATCAGAGTAGAAACAGAATTCATTGACGCCTTTGGAAATATGGTCTAATATAAACATTAGCAGGCAGCTTCCAATTTCAGAAGAGCCCCTTTTCGCAACACATTCATACCACATGAAGCAATCACATTCCTTGGTGTCTAAATTGAATACAGTAAAATTGAAGGTATATAATTTAAGCTTGTAATAGGCTAAGCCTACCTCCGATTTTGGAACAGGTGATATTTGCTGCAAATCAAAGACAGCTGCACAGATTTGAGTATTACCTTGAGCCTTCTCCTTGTCAGAATTCTTTAGATCCCTAGTAATATTTTTGTTTTGAATATGATTTTGGTACTCTATTTCTAAATCTATCCGTTCGTCTGGTGTGGAGTTTTCGTATTTGTAACAAATGTCACGCAAATCTTTCTTCGGATGATGAAAGGATAGGTTTAAATCGTTCTTGAATATTTCTCTGTACATGCTCTCAGTAGCAGGTCGAGGAATGTTATTTTCCACACAATATTCAATGTAAAGGGTATACATCCTCGCTATATTCAATGTTGCTGGTAAGTATAAACTAGAAGAGCTTTTGCGGCAAAAATGACTTTCAATAGTTTCGAATGAATTGTTATGATTCTTAACGCTTTGTTTGACGGTTTCATCTAGGAGGTTGTTTTTTGATGCTTTTCCCCTTCTATCTTCTTTTACTACTCCTGCGCTTCCCATTTTATTAAAAACTGTTTTCACAACCTGAGGACTAATATTTAATGTGTTGACAAAAAATGTTTTGCAGACTTGAATCCTTATCGGTAGAGTCTTTATCATTTGGCCTTTTACGTTGTCTCATTTTTCTTTTATGTTCAACATACTTGGCTATGAAGTCTCTTTGTCTATTGATATCTCCTAAGGCCCAATATTCCTCGAATAAAACAACTCTTTGATTCTCTGTAATTTTTTCTGAACATCTCATTCAACAATTTTGGCAAGGTGGTTTTACGTTTCGAGGCCGAGTATTTCCTTTCCAGTTTATATAGGACTCTCCAGAATTTCGTTTCTTTTTAATTCTGTATCTTTTCCAGTTTTCTGTATTGCGTTTTCTTTTTCTTGACGTTTTTGGATGTTCATTTAAATTCTTATTATTACTTCCACTTTCTTCGTTTTCTGAAGAAGTTTGGTGATAATCAGGATCACGTGAGTCGTTGTCAGTACCATAGGGCTCCAACTCTGAAGATGATAACTGTAGGTCTAGCTAAAGTTGCGTTTTTTGTTGAAGTCCACTTGTAGAAGGTGGTACTTCTTCGCATTTATCTTCTTCTTTTTGAGAAGACGGTACTCCATTCTCGCAAATATTAGAAGCCAACATATGGACGCCATTATTGGCTACCTTTAGCAAAGAAGACTCCATTTCAACTTGGCTTATCTCAGAATTTGGATGATCGGCTACAGATGATAAATTCGTATTTCTTGTGGTCGAGACACTATTAGGAGAGTTTGATAATAACTGTACATCGAAGTGAAGTTCCTTTCTTTGTAGAAGTCCTCTGATTGGCGTTACTTCGTCACATTTAGCTTCTTGTTCACCAGATAAATGTCCCAGATTTTCGCATGTATCAGAAGTGAACGGATGTTCTATTTCCGTTTTTCCCATGTCACAATTTGAATGATCCGGTACAGTGAACAATTTCGTATTAGATTCGGTCAAAACACTCTTAGAAGAAGTTGCACATATTTTTATTCTAATTTTGTCGATACAATCGTTGTCTGGAGCAAGTATTGAGTTGAAATAAGTGAAATTTTCTATTATATCAATTTCGGGAAGAGGTATCAAATTGGCAGTACTAGACATTAAAGCTTCCTTTGTTGAAGATTTCTTTGATTCTGTTGGATATTGCAAGGTTGCTTTTTCTTTTGAGCCTGAAAACAAATAGAACTCTGAATTTCGGAAACATTATTTTAAGTGCACACCTAAGACTTAGATATGTAGAGGGAAAACATCAAAGCATTCAACTATAAAAAAATATGTAACATTTGAAATTAACAATGATTATTGTTGCTCATCACACCTACGAAAAGTACTTAAAATTCATTCATACAAACTCCGACATATTTTTCGCTGGCGTAGAAAATGAAAAAGTTACATCACTCGTCATTTTAAGTGGTTATCTCGAAAAAATGATATTAAATATGAAAACAAGTCTCCTCAAACCTGTTATTATTATAAATAACCACAGTGAAAATAACCGCATTTTTTCTAAAATATACAACTATATAGACAGATAGATAGATTGTACTTACAATTTTTCCTCGTCGTTTCTGATTGGTGAATTGCATCAACAATTCTTCGTGTTCGCTGCCTAAACATCGTTTTCGAAATAATTTAGAACACTGCAGAAATAATCATAAATAAAGAGGAAAACTTCACTAACACTTTCTGCGAGTTTTAACTTAAGTCATAATGTCCATTTAAACAGATGCACTCAAATATCCAATGTCAACTAGAACTATCCTATGTCCACCTTTAAAAAGCACATAGACTAGCATGGGACTTAGACTCCTTGTGCACAAAATAATATATTGTTATGTGACATAGACTATTTACCATTATTCGATTTGCGGACAAATCGACCGCTCTGCAGTTAGGCTACTTCTGCACTGAATTCAGGAGGTATTGTTCAATCATAGTGGGGGAAAAGCGCATTTGGATAAATTATGGACATAGGCTAGTTCTGACCTCAGGTGACGAATTACTGCTCATGTATTTCCTTTTTTTTAAATTCATGCTGCATTTTGGCGGGGAGAATGTTCGGTTTTTAGAATGTATTTTATTACTTTTCCGCCCAACCTTTCTATATGCGAGAAAAGTATTGGTTTACCCCAAACAAAGTTGGAATTTTGAAATTTTTTTTTCAGTTATTTCTACGTTTTCCATCAACAACAACCCGAAAAAACGGTTTTTAGAAAAAAATCCTGTGTGCATGTCGTCGTCGTCATTGTCGTCGGCCACTTTTCCTTATATATCTTGTTAGCACGATACAGCCTCCGGAGTGCAATAAGTCAGCAATTTTATGATTGAATATTGTTAAGTACATGTCACAGATGATCCCTATTGATTTTCAATTCACCAGAGCCAGTACCACGGGTGCTATGGTACTTGAAGTATAACATTTTGTATTTTTTTGAGAAATTGCAGTTTGTTAACACGATACAGCCTCAGGAGTTCAACAAGTCACCAATTTTATGATTGAATATTATTCAGGGCATCTCACTGATGAACCCTATTGATTTTCAGCTCACCGGAGCCAATACAACAAGTGCTACAGTACTTTAAGTACGATATTTTTGTCATTTTTGGAGAAGTTTCAGTTTGTTAACACGATACAGCCTCCGGAGTATATACAAGTGACCAATTTTATGATTGGATATTATTCAGAGCGTCTCAAAGATGAACCCTATTGATATTCAACTCAGTAAAGCCAGTACAACGGGTGATATGGTACTTGAAGTACCAAACTTTCGTCATTTTTGGAGAATTTTCAGTTTGTTAGCACGATACAGCCTCCAGAGAGTATGCGATTTATCAATTTTATGATTGAATATTGTTCAAGGTGTCTCACGAATGTACCCTATTGATTTTCAGTTGACTAGAGCGAGTACAGGGGGTCCTATGAATCCAGATATACTGAATTTTTGGTTATTTTTGGAGAAATACCGGTTTGTTAGCACGATACATCCCCTGAAGTGTATACAAGTAAAAATTTTATGATACAATATTGTTCAGGGCCACAGATGCGGAAAAGTTAGTTTTAATCCTTAAAACCGTTTATTTTTAATCTATTTTGTCGAGCTCCTGGCAATTTCGCAATTATTCCTTTCCTCAAAAACAAAAACTTCCCACCGCCTAGTCCCATTTTAACCTACCAAAAATAGACAATCATTTTCGACATTATTAGTATCATTAAACCCTCAAATTACAGTCCATTTTTTCTCTCCTAAATTTATCTGAGTAAATCGAATGGTATCATAATAATATTATATGGCATGTTATTTTATAGTTTCAAACATTCTCCAGAAGTTAGTTGATGCGACATAAATCTTTCAAATTCGTAGTAAGTAGCCAACGGGGTCGTTTATGCAAATGAATTATTGAGATGTTTGTTGAATCCCTTACCTTGAATCTGACGTTAGCCCCATGTTTGAGACTGTTGTAAATTAGACAGGTCTCCTCTTTTGTCGACAGAACGAATTTTTATCGTTTACCCAGTCTACCCCACCTTTCGAAATATAAAGTTTGAGACAACTGATTTATGCCAAATTGGCCTTAAAATATTAACGAGATGTGGGAGAGACTAAGTGGCAAATTAAAAATTCCAAATGGCTTATCGTAAAAACGTTGGGGAGAAGATATTAAAAACGAACTCGAGGTGACAGAAACAAAGAAGCGACATTTCCTCTTAGCGAACGTCTTATCTGGTAATTACCCATGGGCGTATCTAATTTACCTGGAATACTTTATTGTATATTAAGTATATTCATCAACAGCTGCGACTTGAATGTCTTTTAAAATATATAACTGATGATAATTAGCTTTATTATGTAATCAGCAGTTACCTACATGAGAAAAAATTATTTATCAACACTGTATTGTAAATTAATAATTCAACTGCTTGATACCCTTGACTGTGGTCTATAAAACACAGCATAAAACACTCAAAATACATTTATTCGTTTGTTAACATTTACAGCAGTATTCACGATCACCACTAGCATAACCAATAATGAAGCTAAGATATGAAGTGGCTTTCTGAGCTTCTTCAAGTATATGTTCATAGTTTCTCAATCTCTCGCCTCCGGTACACTTTTTCAAGAACTGCAAGGAATAGGAAGCCATAAAAAGTATGACAAAAGATGGAAGCTGAAAAAGGAAGTAGATCTCATGTGAAAACCTCCCAAGGATACCTACAAGTGAAACAAGTAAGTAGTTTCAATGTAAAAGAGCGGATCCTAAAAAAAGTCAATAGGAACCAAATGCTTGGCGTATAAGTCAATATATATGGATCGATGAAGCCATCGAGGAATCAAGACATGATTCGTCTCATTCAAGAGAAAATTGGAGACAAGTTACTAAATAAGATAACATACGACTACACGAACATCGCCAAGTATCTAAGCAAGGAGGAGCAATAAGGGAATACGTGTTAGGAAAGAAGAAATAAAGCAAAATCTTCGTCGAGCAGTTGATGAACAAGAAAAAAAAGTTGTCAAGCCAAATTCTCAGAAGATATGATTTGGGAAGGCAGCGTGTCATGTACATAGTAGAAGATAAAAGATCTACAATATTCATCTCATACATTAAGTGCGAGTCAGAAGGTCTACGAAGAAGCGAAAACTGATAGAGATTCCACCAGGAAAACACTATATGCCATGTGAAACTTGCAGACGAGCTGTATGAAGTGTGGAAGACCAGGAAGAATATTTGGTGGACCACAGAGAAGCCGAGTGTATACATCTTATTCCAAATTAAGAAAGCAGAATCTTGGAATGGCGATAAAACTATTAACCCTAACAATGGCTCTAGTCACAACACGTGAATGAAAACAAAATCCTTTCAACAAGTGTCTGGCTCATTCTTAACCCTTCAGTGCACGGGTGAAATTTTAATACAGAAAGGAACGGCTCGGGTCTTACAGACCCAGAAGAAAAACTGTATATATTTTCAATTGAACATTTTTATTATGCAAAATAACATTACACATTATCTAAATAAACATTTTACTCTATTTTTGACAAAAAACAATCTTTTAATTTTTGAAAAGATCAGTAATAATAATTAAAAAAATATATATATTTTTTGGTCCAAAAATGTTAAATACCCTGTAGAAAATTAACGTTTCAAATTTCGTCAGCACACACATGACATACATATCTGGAATGTTCTAAACAAATATATTTCTTACAAATTTTGCTTTGAAAACGTGTTTTGCGATCTTTACAAAAGCTACAACGACCTCTTTTATTACCCTCGACAGCTACTGGTTCAGGTACCTAGACACCGCTAATTTTTGCAGCATGGTATCGTATTTCTCTCGTCAAATGCGAAGATGTAACTCTTTCTTTCATATGCTCCTTTATCAATTGAAATCCAAGCTGTTTCAGGAATATCCTTCCCCGTTTTCCTGACGGTGATGAAGGATCATTACTTCTTTTTATAATGAAAGCGCTAATCGCAGACATGTTCAATAAATTGTAGAAAATGACTATCGGCCACCTCCTGGTATTTCTGTCAACATTATATTTGGCACAAAGTTGATCCACTACATCAACACCACATTTTGTCATATTATAGAAAGTTATTATTTCCGGTTTATCATCTTCACCAGTGATTTCATCGATGGAGTCGTCATGGTGCATCGTCGACAGAACAATAACATGTTTGTTTTTCTTGGTTTATAGGAAACAACGGTCATATTTTCAGTAAACCCAAACATACTTGACTTCTCTGGTCTTGCAATAGAGATGAATTCTTTTGGTATTTGTCGCTTATTTTTCCGCATAGTACCGACAACCGTCAACTTATGGATCACTAATAAATGTTCAGCACATTCCACCGAAGTGAACCAATTGTCCTTAGTAATGTTTCGGTTTGATTGCGCAGTCGGTTGAACAATTCTCTCATCTACATCATAGGCTGCGTTGCTCACTCTGTATGGACCCTCCGGCTGCTTACCTGCATAAATTTCTAGGTTCAGGGTGTAAAACGTTCGAACATCGGCTAATGAAAAAACTTTCAACCCATATCGGGCAGGCTTGTTGGGAATGTACATCCTGAAGCTGCAGCGACCTCGGAAAGCTACCAACATTTCATCGATAGTCGCATATTTCCCGATGGTATAACATTTCTGAAAATTTCTAACAATGGCTTCAAAAACTTGTCTAATGGGAGCGAGATTATCTTCTCGTTTACGTTCCTCTCTGGTATGTTTGTTGTCGAATCGTAGGCATCGTATCAAAAATCGAAATCTTCTCAAAGCCATTGTAGCAGGAAAAATGTCTACGCCAGTTCCATCAGTTGCCCAGAACTCAAAAATAGATGTTCGACCGCTATGGTATACTCCGATCAGATATAGTAGACCAAACAAGGCTTTCAGCTCAGTTATTGTAATTGGTCTTACATCAGAGCTATCTTGGTAACGGTTGGCAATAGTTTCGTCAAAAATGTTAGTGCACTCTACAATGTTCATGGTAATATCCGCGTCAAAAAATTAGTCCCAATACTGTTTCTCCGTAGAAGCATTTTTTGCATCACCAATCACTCCTGGCAGTTTGGATATAATATTGTGCTGTCTAGTTCTCACGTTTTTTGGAGGACACATTTTATTCCATTTAAACCCATCTTTGGCTTCATAATATAAGTGAGCCCATTTACCACGTGAAATGCTCGGCGTAAAATTTTCAAGTTCGTCTAACGGAGTAATCTCCTGCTCTGAATCGGATTCGTGATCGCTGTGCTCACATGTTCTGTCGTCTGCATCGGAAACGTCAGATTCTTCAATAGTGTCTTCCTCTTCCGTAGGCACCTCATCATAACACTTCTGCTGCCAATTTTTTTTTCGTATGGATCTGACATTTTTCAATCTAAAATTATACTATTTCATTGTTTCACCTTTACATTTTTCAAAATAAAAACTTACCAGAAGGAAGGGTTGGGTCTGTCAGGATGAAACAAGCGATGACACCTAAACAAATTACTGAACAGAACTGATGTATATACTAATTCATATCGTCCGACACGAGGAAGAGGTACCAAGTCGGGTGAAGTCGGCCGAAGTCGCGTTCGCGCGTTCTCGCACCTGGAAAATAGCTTTGGGTCCTTAAGACCCGACCCGTGCACTAAAGGGTTGAAAATATGAGCGAGGATTCCAATTAGAAACAGTGTTTAAGGACATTCTGAGCTAAAGAAAAGATGATGGATTGCTACTTATTAAGGCACCCAAGAACTATTACGTAAAGAAAAGACAGAAGAAGCAAAGGCCGTGGAAGCTAGGTTGTGTCAGATTCAAGCACCAATAATGCCAGAAAAAAGCGACGCGTAAGTTACAAACGATTTCGCTGAAACCCATTGGACGAGAAAGGATCTTTCTAAGGTACACAATCTCTAGAAGGTCTAACAAGAAATTGGCTGATTTGAAAATGTTTGTGTGTCTGAGCATGCGTAGGAATTGCAGGTAATATGAGTTATCAATAGAAATAGTAAACCATTGACACAATTTTTTCTCTGGAAGTAGATATCGTATATATTTCTCATAAATAACCTATTTTATTTCGAAATTCGAAGAAGTTCAATTGATCTGTTACGTCAATAATGATATTTCTTCTGAGGGATACGCCTTTGGTATCAACGAAAGATCTTATCTGGTAATTAGCTTTGAAGACACTCCAGTTTTATGTGTTTCTGAAATTAGCTTTAAGTGAAACTTCTTAAGCATCGTGCATTTTATATCACAGCTTGCTGTTATAGGTGTTTACTCAGATAAAGGGTTGATGTTTCGTTATGTTACTGGATATTAGCTTTTCGCAAGAGAAGCGTTGATAACAAAAGTTCCAACACAAATGTGAATAGTTTACAGAGTTACAAAAGTAGGAAGGAATATAGCTTGATGGTAGTCTTAAACTCCTAACCTAATGAACTAACGTTCAACCAACACATTAAACTTATTATTTACATAAATCGTTATTCATCTAGTTTAGATTTCTCATCATATAAATATCAATATAAATAATAATAACTACGAATAAAAATAAAATGCGTTCATATACCGCCTCTGACGCAAACGATCATAAATGGAGGAGAATTTGATGTATTTAAATTTGCAAAAACTCAAAAGCTGCTGTTGATCAAATAAAATCGTTCAATTTTAGTATCGGTAACTAACAAGTCAACAACAATTATTTTAAGGTGCAAGGGATTCAATTCATAGGAAATTAATTTTTCATAATTTGTCCTTTCGCCTTATTACAATAATTAATTTCATTAATTTTCCGCATTTTAGAGGTGTTCTTATATTCACTAATTACATAAAATTTACAATCTAAAGAATCTAATATCGTATATGTATGTAGATAATTGAATTTTTAATGTATTTAATTGGTGTTATTGTTGTGATTTTCTTTTAACGTTTTATTGAAGTTTTATTTATTTACATTTAGAACACTTGATGAGAATCATCCTATGACCTTTAGAGTTTTTGGTTGCCGGGGATTCAATAAGGGAGAGACGAGAGAATATTGTGACGGACAACTTGAAAAAATCGACTTGGACTGTAATTTGAGGTATTTTTAGAATAAAACTGTTATATTCACCTCTGGGAATATTATTCAACCTAGACAAATGAAAACAAACCTACATGTATATGTATTACTATTGTGGTTGTAGTCATTCTGATTTGTGTTGTTATTCGATAAATTGGAATTATAAATTTTATGTATTCTATTTTTAATAATAGGTTCAAAAAACTTTTTTGGGTAATTATTTTTTATTAAAATATTTTTAATTTTTTTAATATTATTTGGTCTGTTTATAGGGTGTGAAAGCTTTATGGCTCTATCTGTTAGGCTGTTAACAACACTTTTTTATATTTGTTAGGGACATTAGATTTGAAATTCAAATATATTTCAGATCAGATACTTTTTGTATACCAAAAAAAATTAAACACATTTTAATAAAAATAATTACCCAAAAAAGTTTTTTGAACCTATTATTAAAAATAGAATACATAAGATTTATAATTCCAATTCAACGAATAACAACACAAATCAGAATAAATACAACCGCAATAGTAATCATAACAATATTACAACAAATCCTAATAACTATAATTATAACACAAATTCAAATCAAAAAGTGGACTATAGAAATATTAATAATGATGATAAAGATAATAATAAAAATAATAACATATACATTGCTTTACCCTACATCCCTAATGTTAACAGAAAAATTAAGAATATTTGCAAACCTTTCAATATACAAATTGCCGACAAACCACTAAATCAAACTAAACAATTTTTCACTAAATTCAAACCTGCTATTCCAAAAGCAGAAACACCTAATACAGTTTATAGAATTGAATGTAACAACTGCAACCAATCATATATAGGACAAACCTCACAATACTTGAAAAATAGATTACGTAACCACCAAAATGATGTCAAGAATTTAAAAAATAATACAGCTCTGTTCAGTCCTTCTTTTAATACTGGCCATGAATTTAATTTCAACAGTTTTCAGATTTTGGATACTGAAACGAATTTGCATAAGAGATGTATCAAAGAAATGATTCACATTAGGAAAACTAACAATTCACTTAATTTTCGTGAAGATGTAGATAAATTGGATAATGTATATAGCAATCTACTAAACAAAATTTAATTTCAAACTTGTGATGTCTCCACCTTCCCGTTTCAATATATCATCTACAACCGTACTAAAATGTTTTATTACTTTAATGTTTTTACGTTTAAAAAGAAATTAATTCATATCGCCAACGATACATACAGTAAATATTTCTCTACCTATTTGAAATATAATATGAATTGAGCAATCGAAATATGTAGACCATAAAAATTACCACAATTTCATTCTGAAAATGACTTAGATGATTTTAAAAAGCTCACTGTCCTCGTTTTATATGTATGTTTCATTATAATTGTTTTTAAAGAAAACCAAAATGGATATGTTAAAGTAGCTGGTGAGTTTTCAATTTTAAGCTTTGTAATATAAGAAAAAATAGGGATAACTAATGTTTGTTGTAAACTCTCAATTTAATATTTTCAACCTTGATTAAATAATGTTAATATCATCTTTAAATAAAAATAAGAAAAGTTTCTATTATTGTAAGGTATTGTTGCAGATTGTCTTATAACGAATTTTGTAATAGAACATCATTATATGTATTATACGAATAACCCTGATGATGAACCTAAATAAAGGATTCGAAACGTTGGAAAAAGAAAAACTTTTGAAGTTTTATTTCTTATAAATGAAGTTGGCGAAAAACCATTAATTATATATAAACTAAAAATTATTGTTAATTTTAATAAGGGGTTTAGTAACACCTTAAAGATTTCTTAAAAATTTCACTTTTTTAATTTTCGATATTTTAAAACTGTCTTCATTATTTTTAATTTTACATAATATAAATTTAAAAGCACAAATACTTAGTTATATTCAGAAAAAATAACATTTATTTTATTAATTTGATTTAAATTCATAAAGCTCGTCATAAAATGCATCTTTCATTGCTCTGGATAATGAATAGGAAAATGTTAGAGGCGTCATTTAAAAATAACTGAACTTTCAGCTTAAAGAGAATAAGTGTGGATATGATCTTATCGTCAAAAGATAATGATTTTGAAAAAATAATTGCTATTTGTTAGAAGACCAACTTTAATAATGATAATTCAAACTTTTTTTTACATACATAAAATGATTAAATAAAGTGTGTCACAAAAATATAGACACAACTGATTATTTCTTCTTCTTTTTCCAAAAACCTTAAGCAGGTCAATTTTTTGCTCTAACAAAGGCGAGTTATGTGAAGCCAATTTGCATATTATATAATGATATCATATCATGTATCATATTCATAAGTAATTTTACAGAAGATATATATATATATATAAATGTGAAGGTATGTCTTTGCTGATCAGTTACAATGTAACTTCTGTGTAGATTTTTTTAGGGAAATTGCAGCAATAAAACGTATCCGTGTACTCTTTTAAGTATTTAATCCAAGCTTTCGAGTGAATTTTCACCCATCATCAGGGAAGCTACATAAAAATATACTTTGTTAAAATGATCTAAAATGTTATACAAAACACTATTTACTTACAAACTTACTGAGATTGAAACGTGATTAGCAGTGGTAAAAAATGGAATGGCCATCGACAGCACCAACAACTACGTCTATCATTAACTCACACTATATCACATTTCATTACAAAATAAAATTATTACACATTTTAAAAATTTTTTAAAATTCATTTTTGTTGAAGTCTGGTTATCGACCACGTGCTTGAAATCTCAATCCCACACTGACAGCGAATTTACAAGTTTATACATTATAGGTTATACAGCCAACTGGCCTATACATATTCAAACTATAAAATTTTCAGTTTTATACATTATAGGTTATACAGCCAATTGGCCTGTACCTATTCAATATACTAATATTTCTGATTTAAAATTTAACCATTGAGCCCACTCTATATAAATATGAAGAAAACTTTCAGGAGATGCACCTTTAAAATACATTTGTATGCCTGTTTTATCGAGAGAACAACCTGATTGTCAAACAAAACTCTCCGACACAATGCGACCACCGCAGTGCGCACACCCCACAGCCATTTGACTGATGAGATCAACGGCTGTGTGCGCCCCCAATGCATGATCATAAGGACTATTCAGCTAATGAGACTGAGAGCCCCTCAATGCGCATAGAGAGGTCTCACTTCTGAATTTTGTGTTCAACAATAATTTTTTTGTTTTCAACACTACATTCTACAAACAAACCTTTGGAACACCAATGGACAGTAAAATTTCACCCATAATTGCCAATTATGTTATGGACATAGTTTTGGACTTTGTTATCCAGGTTCTTCCCTTCAAACTCCACTTTATTAAGAAATATGTGGACGACATCATACTAGCTTTACCAGGCACTAATCTGGATGAGCTATTATATTATTTTAACTCATTCGATCCACATATACAATTTACCCTAGAAAGGGTAAACCATAATAATTCCATCCCTTTTTTAGACACGTTGATTATAAGACAAAATAATAACATTGTGATCGATTGGTATAGAAAACCAATTAGCTCTGGTAGATATATCAACTATTGGTCATACCACAATCAAAAGATGAAAGTCAACTTAGTCAAACAAATGAAACAAAGGGTCTTGGCCATTAGTGACATAACATTTCATCAGAAAAATAAAAAAAATTTATTTCACCTTTTCAAGGACAACTCATATCCAGAACCATTTCTTAAGAAGATCCTATTCAACACAATAAATATTAACGAAACAATCAACACATCAGTTGGAGGAGCTACGATGGCTCCACGTAGCGATGTAGGTATAAATGAAACGAACACCCACTTAACCCAATATATAACTTTACCATTGCATAGAGACATAGCAAGAAAGTTTAATCGTCTGTTTCGTAATACATCAAACATAAAACTAGCGTTCAAACCTGCACTCACCGTAGGAAACCTGTTTTCACAAACAAAAGATAAAATCCCACAGAAACTGAAGTCAGATGTGATCTACAGTATAGATTGTTCAAATTGTAATGCCAAATACATTGGCCAAACCTCAAGATACTCAAAAGATAGAATCACTAGCCATAAAAGTGACTGTAGATTGCACTCCGAAAGATGTGCTCTAGCAGAACATGTCAATAAAACAGGTCATTCAATGAACTATGAGTCTGTCAGGGTATTGGATACGGAACATATCAAATCAAAAAGAAATTTTCTTGAAATGGTGCATATAAAAAGAAATCCGGACAACATAAATCATAGAACTGATACTAGACATCTCAGTGATATTTTTGCTTATTTACTACATTTGGATGCTCAAGACAGAGGTCATCATGGGGTCGTGGACCTCTCTATGCGCATTGAGGGGCTCTCAGTCTCATTAGCTGAATAGTCCTTATGATCATGCATTGGGGGCGCACACAGCCGTTGATCTCATCAGTCAAATGGCTGTGGGGTGTGCGCACTGCGGTGGTCGCATTGTGTCGGGGAGTTTTGTTTGACAATCAGGTTGTTCTCTCGATAAAACAGGCATACAAATGTATTTTAAAGGTGCATCTCCTGAAAGTTTTCTTCATATTTATATAGAGTGGGCTCAATGGTTAAATTTTAAATCAGAAATATTAGTATATTAAATAGGTACAGGCCAATTGGCTGTATAACCTATAATGTATAAAACTGAAAATTTAATAGTTTGAATATGTATAGGCCAGTTGGCTGTATAACCTATAATGTATAAACTTGTAAATTTGCTGTCAGTGTGGGATTGAGATTTCAAGCACGTGGTCGATAACCAGACTTCTACAAAAATGAATTTAAAAAAAATTGTAAAATGTGTAATAATTTTATTTTGTAATGAAATGTGATATAGTGTGAGTTAATGATAGACGTAGTTGTTGGTGCTGTCGATGGCCATTCCATTTTTTACCACTGCTAATCACGTTTCAATCTCAGTAAGTTTGTAAGTAAATAGTGTTTTGTATAACATTTTAGATCATTTTAACAAAGTATATTTTAATGTAGCTTCCCTGATGATGGGTGAAAATTCACTCGAAAGCTTGGATTAAATACTTAAAAGAGTACACGGATACGTTTTATTGCTGCAATTTCCCTAAAAAAATCTACACAGAAGTTATATATATATATATATATATATATATATATATATATATATATATATAACTACGTAATATTTTCTAACGCTTTAGACCAAATCGTTCTAAATTGCCAAAATCTCATTAATTTTCTAGATAATTTCGAAAACGCCATTATGTTTGCTCATTCAGGAGTTTTACATAGTTCAATAATTCCTATTAACGAACTACTAAAACTAGTAGACCCTTTAGGAAAACTTTACGGAGAAAATAGAATCCTTAAATTCAAAAATCCATTTCCCTATTACGAATTAGCCGGTATACAGACTCTAATTATTAAAACTAATATTATTTTCGGAATACATCTACCTATCTTAAAAATTGATAATTACCAAACTTTTCGTCTTATTAGCCTACCCTACCATAACTCCATAATCATTCCCGTCAAATCCTTTTTGATACTCGGTACAAACAGTCATCAATACGAAGACATCCCATGTCCGAAATTGAACGACCTTTATCTATGCCAAAATCACGAAGATATCAGTCCAGACTCTTGCATCATCCCAATTTTGAAAGCTGAAAAACCCACCTGTCGAGCAAGCTCAGCAGTTTTGGCTCACCCGCTGATTCAGAGAATTAACGACCAGTTTATCCTAGCCTTACCTTCAAGTCTGCCGGTTGAATCGAACTGTAACAAGAGACGCATTTTATTGGTCAAACAAAATACTCTATTCAAAATCTCTGCAGGATGTGAAATTAGGACCGAAAATTCTACAGCAATAAATCCATTAATACTTCCAAAATTCGAATGGGAGCTCACGAAAACAGAAAAATCCACAGAAGTACCCATAAAATTAGAAGCAATCGATCTTCAATCCATTAAAGATTTGAAACTCCAAGCTGAATTAACGAAGCCAATACAAAATCAAGAAACACACCTCGCTATGGAATATTCCCGGCCTTCTGTCACTCCTAATACTAGCTGCCGTAACTTTATACTCTGGAGATATTTAAAACTGAAGAAAGAAGCTAATCACCAACCCCAACAAAACAACTCCTTTGACGGCGTTGTTCTATCTTAAGGAGGGAGGAGTCATGTGAAGCCAATTTGCATATTATATAATATATCTTGTATCATATTCATTCATTAGTTGTCAGCATTTAATTATAAACTAACTTGGTACTGTTCTAACATTTTTATCGACATTCTGTTTGTAACTCTGTAACAATAAAGTTGTATTTTAACATTAAAATTAAACTTTTTAAAAAGATATTTCGTGAACAAAATATCTAAACTGGCGCTTCAAAATAATCCACTTGTATGATGTGTATCACTTTGCCTGTCATTTTCATTTTATAATGCCCTCCCATATTAAAAATAATTTTAGATGAAGAATGGCTATTCTCATTATTTTTTATTTTGCATAAGCTAGTTTTTTTTAAAAAGTGTAAAATTTCCTTGGGGGCGATGTAAAATTATCATTTTGAGTTTTCTTAAATCGCCTCATTTAGTGTGCTTATGGATGTGGTATTGAAAGTAGCATTGGCTCTTACTGTCATACTTCTTTTTTTAAATTACAACCTATAATTTGGTAATTGGGTTTCGATAGACCTTTTAGTTTTTACCATGGGATTAACTTTTCATTTCTTAAAGAGGACAGAAAAAATTATAAGCATTAATTCGTAAAATGTTACTTAAATGTCAGTTATGGAACTGAGTAATTTATGTCTTTTTACAACCCGTATTCAGCAAGTGTCACTGTCAATATATTTTTAGGGTATTAATTGCATGCAAATAACATAAGCTAGTTTAGTTTTAAATGAAGACAGCATTTACATTATTATTTTATCTAATTCCAACACTATTTTGATATAGAAAAAGTTTACAAGGAAATTAATAACCTTAGTATAAATCTTTAGTTTTTAATGCAAATCTCATTTATTCTGCATTTAATGCGGTAAATATATTTATGGGTCGACCTTTTTTTCTACTTTTTTTTTTTAAATTTTTATTTAGAATTAAAATTATTTTTTATATCCTAAATGGAAAACAGGTAAAATTTAATAGACATGTTGCTTTTCCGCCCAACTTATGCCAAAAAAAGTTGAAATTTTGAAATTTTTTTTTGAGTTATTTTCACGTTTTCCATCAACAACAACACGAAAAAACAGTTTTTAGAAAAAAAATCCTGTGTGTATGTCGTTGTCGTCGGCCACTTTTTCTTACATGTCTTGTTAGCATGATACAGCCTCCAGAGTGCAATAAGGTCCCAATTTTATGATTGAATATTGTTAAGAACATGTCACAGATGAACCCTATTGATTTTCAGTTCACCAGAGACAGTACAACGGATGATATGGTAGTTGAAGTACGACATTTTGTCATTTTTCGAGAGTTTTCAATTTGTTGTCGTCGGCGACTTTTCGTTATATGTCTTGTTAGCACGATACAGCCTCCGGAGTTCAATGAGTCACCAATTTTATGAATGAGTATTATTCACGACATCTCACAGATGAACTCTATTGATATTCAGCTCACCAGAGACACAACAGGTGCTACAGTACTTTAAGTACGATATTTTTGTCATTTTTGGAGAAGTTTCAGTTTGTTAGCACGATACAGCCTCCGGAGTATATACAAGTGACCAATTTTATGATTGGATATTATTCAGAGCTTCTCAAAGATAAACCCTATTGATATTCAGCTTAGTAAAGCCGGGAGATATGGTACTTGAAGTACCAAATTTTTGTCATTTTAGGAGAATTTTCAGTTTGTTAGCACGATACAGAGAATATACGATTGATCAATTTAATGATTGAATATTGTTCAAGGTGTCTCACAGATGTACCCTATTGATTTTCAGTTGACTAGAACGAGTACAGCGGGTCCTATAAATCCAGATATACTACATTCTTGGCTATTTTTTGAGAAATTTCGTGTACATCCCCCGAAGTGTATACAAGTAACAATTTTATGATTGAACATTGTTCAGGGCCACAGATGCGGAAAAGTTAGTTTTAACCTTTAAAACCGTTTATTTTTTTACTCTTTAGCAACACTTTACTCATTAGCAACAAAATAATCAAATTATGTTTTGTTTAGTTTGTTGTTATGCGTTGCTACGTTTTGCTTCTAATAGGCAAGTATATTAAGGATTAAAGAATATATTAAGATTTTACTACTGACGTTCTATTAAATGTACCATACCCGTTACGAGTTAAAATGAAATAATATACCTATGTGCCTTACAAAGCAAAAAAATGCTATTGCTGTTGGTAACATCGCCCGGTACCATTTCTGACAAAATATTGATATACGAATACCAATTAAGCGACAATATACACCTTTTAAAACAAAATGTATATATCGGATGCCATTAGAAGCGTAATCTCGACCGTATGCCACTTCAGACGTGTGCAAGGACGTTTTCGTGTATATAATATACCTGCATATTGCCGGATGCCATAACGGTTCAAATCTCGACCGGATGCCACTTGATACTACAATGAAATATATGTCTGTTAGTAGCAAAGGTTGATTTCCATTGAAATAGCGAATTCTCAACTAAGTATATGCCTTTAAAAGCTGATGTAACAACACAATAGATTCGAGACTATCGAAAGCAAATGGTTGGTTCCAGCAGATTGGAATAATACCACATCATACAATTATGGTTACTTTAACGAAATCTTCTCAAGCAAATGGATGAGGCGAAGGGGTATTATTGAGTGGTCATCCAGACCGCCAGACCTAATGCCAATTTCTTATGCGGTTAACTCCAGACCGAAATATATGCAACACAGTCAACTAGCATTGCAACCCCCAGAAGAAGGATAACTACAGGATTATGCAATATTCTATCCCAAACTTTAATAAACTAATTTATGTATTTCACACTAAGTATTATTGTTCGTCAGAATCAGTATAATATATGCTTGATAAAATATACAAATATTAAGGGTGTTATTTCAGAAATGAGGAAAGCAGATTATGAGTCCTGTATAATTGAGTTAGCAGAGTAATTATGCAATATTTTGTAAGGGTTCGTCAGTGTGGTAGAGCATAAAAAGGGGTTGGATGGTTTATTTCAAATACAATTAATATTTACAATTAAAATCTAAAGCTCTGTACAATAAGTATATACACGATTTATTGGTCCTGGAGGCGGGCGTCTCTCTAGGGTGGTCGTCGGATAGGGTCGCGGATGATTCTTCTCGGTTGTCGGGACTCCTCACTGGGACGCTAGGTTCCTATAACCAAAGGGGTGTGTCAGGGTCGAGATCACACGTTCAACGCACAGCGTAATCTCGGAGGTTGGGAGTTTGCTTCCGTCCCGGGCTCAACGCGCTCCGGAATTACGGCTGATCGGGAAGGCCTCGGTCCTGCGCTCAACACGCTGCAGGGCTTGACTTAGGGTAATTGGCGTCCGCCCTAAGCTCAACACGCTTTAGGACTTAGTTCGATATACAGGGTTTGCTTAGCGTCTAGCCTCGGGTTCAACGCACACCGAGGGATCAACGACAAGCGGGATGTTTATGTGTTCACAATTCCAGGCTCAACACGCTCCGGAATATAGTGCAACACTTGCGTTATGTTCCGTTGAAGCTTGCTATAGTTATTCTACGTAAGGTAGAGCTTGCCTGGTATATCGCAGAACGTCTGCTTTGGTAGTATCGGTCAAGTTATTAGCGGAAAGGCGAAGGTGCTGCCCTCTCGGTGCTGGGTGCCCAACTCTGTCTAGTTTGGCTCGTGTAGAGCTCTGTTTTATGATTATTTATCGGGGTTATTTTATGTTCAGACGACTGTGTCGTTACACCCCTCCCAGGTCGTAAAAATTTTGGGGCAAAATTTTAGTTCCACGCCAGTGGTGTGGGACGCTGTGGTGATCGGTTTTTTTGCTTGGCTTTGTACTGCATGCTAATATTCTCTCCGTTGGATAGCCTGTATCGGTACCTTCTCCTTCCTGTCTTCGGCTTATTTCGTATTTCCTCCGGCATGCGTTGTATTAGTGGTCCTTCACCGGTAGGGACTGGTTTCTCCTTTCTACCAACTGGTCCCATTTCTGCTCTACTGATTTTCCTGGTGTTGGAAGTCGGTCCAATTCTCTCTCTTGGATTTGCCATATGGCATCGTCGTACAGGTCGAGTGCGTCTTCCATTCCACTGTGTGCCATGGTTCTTGAGGAATATTGCTCGATTACATTCGACTCGGTGTTTGTAGTTTCGACGGTTTATATTTCTGGCAGCTTTGGCACTCTCTTAGGAACTTAGCTGTTTCTCTGAACATTCCTGGCCAATAGTATTTCCTTGCTAGTCGTGCTATTGTTTTTGCTATTCCCAGGTGTCGTGATGTATGACTGCTGTGGTTTTCTTCTATTATTTTCTGTTTCTCGCTTGTGGGTATGCATAATTTCCTCGGGTTTGACATTTCTGTCTCCTTTAAGTCATATTTATCCCAAAAGTGTCTGTATAATTTGTCGTCTATGATTTTGAAGACCGAATGTTTTTGCGGTTGTACTCCTATTTCTGTTTTTTTCTTCTCGTACCAATCTGCTTTACTTTTCTCCGGTGCTACGTTATTGTAGTCTATCGGATTCCTCGGTCTATACCGCTGTTTGATAGGTGTGTTGTGTTTTAGTTTTATTGTGTGTTCTACCAATGGTATTACTCCCCGGCTGTTGTTGAACTTTTTTATTTCTGTTTCTAAAAACCTTTCTAGACTTTTCTTCTCTAATGCTGGTAGTTCTGGATTAATATTAAACTTGGGGTTGGCTTCTGTTTGATTTACTTCTTCCATGTTAACTACTGCCTGTTGTCTTTCGTTATTGTATCTTATAGTCTGTAATCTTTCTATGAATGCTTTATCTTCGTAAATCCTTTCTTCCTGTACTATTTTTTGTATTTTTTTGTTGTCCGGTTTCTTGTAATTTTCCTGTGGTTGCTTTGTGTTTTGTACGGTGTGATCTATCTGTGTTAGTTTGTTATAAATTTCTTGCTCTTCTGGGGTTAAGTCGGTTTCTTCTTTTAACAGGTCTGCCCATGGTATTTTTCTCTCTGCAATATCTGCTACTCCTAGAATTGCTTCGTCTTCTAGGTTCGGTAAATAGAGGAATTTTATCTCGCCCTCTTGTTTAGCTATTGTACACGGAATAACAGAGCTCTTTGTAATTTTAATTTTATATCCGTTTGCAGTAACCGCCGTATTTTATAGGTTAGTCCTATATTTAATTTTGTTCAGGCCTTTTGTCCCTATGTATGATTTCTGTGCTCCTGTGTCGATTAACGCGTTTAATTGTTATTGGTTTTGGGTAAAAATTGTTATGTGCGGTCTTTTATCTTCTAATATACTGTAACTGTTCGTAGTGGAGGATTTTATTGTGCACATCTTGCTTCTCGGAGTATCGGCCCTTGTGACGTCTCCCGAATTCCGGCAACTGCATTTATTTGACGGTGTTCATATTGTTCCGCAATGGCTGCAGAATAATATTTGTCTCCCGTAGCAAGTTTGTTTTCTGTGTCCTCTTTTACCGCATCTTCAGCAACAATCTTGTCGGTTGTAATTCGGTAATTTGCTCTTGTTTTGCGGACTTTGCCCCGTGCGGCTGTCGTAATTGGTCTTACTCTCGGGTTTGCCCGCTTTCTCGATCTCTTTTCGGATACTTTCTAGTTCGTCTATTTACTGGGTAAGGTCTCTTATTGATGCGATTTCATTTCTCCTGACGTGAAGTTTGTATTTCGGGTTCATATTTCTATATATCCTTTCTAGTTGTTGGCTACTGTTGAAGCCCATGTGTATCCGCATTAATGTCTGAACTTCTGTGATATATTGTTTAAACGGTTCGTTTTCTCCTTGTTTTCTCTCCATTATCTTTTCTTCTAAATATGTTGATAAATCTAATGATACATAAAATGTCTTGAAATCATCTACGAAAACTTGCCAGTTGTCCCAGAGATGTTTATTATTCCGGTACCAAAGAATTGCTTTGTCTTTTAGCACTTCTGGCAGAGCTCTAAGTATAATTTCGTCGTTTAGCTGGTAGCATGTTTTGAGTTCATGCAACCTTTCAATGAACTCTATCGGGTCTTTTAAGCCATCAAAGTATATTCCCCATCTCCTTATTTTGTCCAGTTCTGTGTAATCTACGTGTTTGTAACTGTACCTACTATGTCTATCTTCGGACTCGCTGTCTTCGGCAGTGTACGTTCTTTCTCTAGGTTTTTCTGCTTCTTGTATGCTGTTTTCTTGTTGTCTTTTATTATGTCCTATCTGTTTCCTTATAAAATGTACCATTCTGGCCCGTAGTGTGTCCATATTACCGCTTGTGTCTAATTCGAATTTTTGTAGTTCCGTCACTAGCTCTTCCTTCTTGAGCTTGTAAATCCATCCTACTTTTGTGTCCGCTGTCTCTAATCCCACGTCGGCGTATTCTCCTTGTTCACTCATGATATGTTCCTGTCTGATTTTACCGCTGGGTGCCCAACTCTGTCTAGTTTGGCTCGTGTAGAGTTCTGTTTTCTGATTATTTATCGGGGTTATTTTATGTTCAGACGACTGTGTCATTACAATTTTAAAATCTCAGATTCGCTCTTACATGACATAGAGCAGCTTTATAACTCAAGATTTTTAGAATGATAGAAATGATGATTATTTCATCGAGTGTAATTTGTATATCAAATTTCATTTTTAGAAGAGATTTATTCATAATAAATTTTAAACAAGGTTTACTATTATCAAAGATTAAATCTGCTTTAGCCCAGAAAAGTCGGAAAGCAATTATACACCTTCGCGTGAGTATTAAAAATAAACCAAACTATTAAAAACTTTTTCTTTGAGTTCCGAATCGTTAAGAAGTATAAGAAAAAACAAATAATAGAAAATAATTAAAAGTTTGAGTAGTTGTCAAATGCAAGTACTGCTGAATATTAATATTTACACCCGATTGGGCATAACACGATCATAAAATTAATTAAGAACTTCATTTTACGTTTAAGGTCTCGTAAAAATTCTCGTAAAGTGAACAATTCGCTAGTTTATATTGTCATAAAACTAAAAAAATTTAATGTCACTTCAAATGGCAGAGGCTATGCTTCAATTGCTTTTTAGTTCATTAAAATCCGTACAAATTATATAGTAAGAGAGTGCACTTAAATGAAGTAAAAAGAAATTTTAATTGGAATATTTTGTGGAACAAATATCTTTAATAACCCTAGGAAAATGTTTTATATCCATGATCTCTAGTGTATTTGTATGGTAGGAGGACAATTTTAAAATACCTCATCACTAAAAGTATCACCTATATAGATGAAGAAAAATATTAAATCTCATTAACACATTAGTTTGAATAACAGTGATGACATGAACCTGGAAATCCAGGTAGATGCTGGAAAGTACTTAAGCGGCTCAAAAAGCACTTTCCTTCTCAAGGTACCATTTTATAGAGAATGTACTAATCGCCAAATAAAACAAATGGACTGAGGACGTCACTCCGACAGGATCCCCAAAGAATATGAATTTCATCTGCTACACTTAGGCAAATCGCTCCTTGTCTTGTACAATCCTGAGTAGTATCTGTGAATTCATTTTAGACCAGCCGTTCACGTTATTTAACTATGAATATTATCCTCTGCCCATATCTATTCTATCTTCAACATTGTTCTCCATTATTAGTCTTAAGAACTCACATTCACCACCTCTATATATGTGTCCCAAATGGCTTGTCTATGGATTTTTTGACCGTACCAAATATCTCTCTATTTACATTCATTTTGATCCCAAAAGCTTCCAATTGCCACATCGAAGTAGCTCCTAGTTTCCAGAATTAAGTTTTCTCATCAATCTATATCTACATAATTACAGTGTACGATTTGTTAATAGGAGTTTCTTGTAAATTTTTATGTTGGTACTCACGTTTGAATTTTTAGCAACAACTATTGTTTCTGTTTTTTTTGTTCACCTTAAGTACGCCCCCCCTCTTTTTTATAGCATTGATAAGTACTATTGTCAAAACTTCATCCAGTAGTACGTCGACAAAGAAGCGTGAGATGAATGGCACTTTGAAGGAACATTGTTTCCAAAAACTGATGAAATTGTGATCTCGATACAGGATCAGGTAATCAACACCATCAACTGCAAGGATTTGAATTTTGTTTTGAACAAATATAGGAAGCACCAGCGAGCATCGGACACCATTATGCACATAATGTAGTGGTGTTCATCCATAGCGAACACCAATTATCATACACAGGCATAATCAGCTATTTAAAAATATTTCAGAAGGTGCTGCGAACCTAACATAGGAACGTAATATCCATTTTCATCCGCAGACGTTTGCTGTTTTTGGAGTAGCGCAAGACGATACTACTATGAAAATAAAAGCCAAAGAACTTGAGTAGCGTATGAAGTGGACTAATAATCTCAGTTCACTTATTATGCGCACCTATTTTGGAATGAAAAAAATTGAAACCAATTTGATAATTTTTAGGTTCGCCTTTATCGTACCTCCATTCAATAATGAAGCCTTCATTTGCATTAACTGAAAAGTTGATACCGCAATACAGAAGAAATTCATTAGGTATCCTGTCGCGTTGACTTCCTCTGTTTACTTATGTACACGTAAGCTGATATTAAGCGCACTCTTTTTCCAATTATTAGTGTTTGTAGTTAACTAACAAATCAAATTCGGACACTATCACTACAGTTATTACAAATTCAGAATATTTCTTTTCTGGTTGCGAAAACTTGCTACTTGATACATAGTAGTTAACTAATTGAGATACCCAGATAAAGAATAGCTAAGGATTTCCGAGAATTCGTAGTTCCAAGAGAGAAACTCACGAGAGATGAAGAGAGAGAGGGAGAAGCGTAATAATAAAATAAATTAGTTTCACTGCAGTAAGCTACTGAGATGCAGCTTGAGCTTCACTCAAAGCTGTAGCTGAACCGATTCACTTGACGAAACATTCTAGACTGCTGTTTAAAACGGAACTTGGACTATAAAAGAATCTCCTTAACCCCCTTCATCTTACACCCTGCCAACTTGTGTCCCTCTCTCCACATTCAAGACATCTGCCCTCCTCTCTACCCTCTATAATAGTTACCTTATTCCACCCCAATCTAATCTCCCTTTTTCTCAGCAAGGCTTCCGCTTTTTACTATTCCGCCCTCCCCACCACCATTTTTATCTCGCACCTCTCCCTCACCACCTTGATCCCCTTTGTGCCTTTCCCAATCAACTCTATTTCCTTCCTAACCCCTTCATCTTCCATCCCTACCATCTTCAATGGTTTTTGTTTCCGTCCCCGTTTCCACCGCCTTAGCTACTATTACCCTTTCCACTCCAAAATTCCCCTCACCTCAATCCCCTCTCCGCATCTGTTACCACCTCCCTGTTCCTTGAAACTCTGAGCCTGTCTACCTACTCCCCCTTCATCTCCCCCAGTCTCTTATTGATCGTCTCAATCCCCTCCTGGTTGATCTCCTTGATTTCCTTCAAGTTTACCGCTTTATTCCTGTCCTCCTTTTCCTTTACCTTATCTATATAATTTGCTACCTTCTTCGTTCCATCTCCTCTCACTTACGCCACCATCTTCTGAATTCCCACATGTTCAAGCCTGTGGAGCCCTACGCTGTCTATCTCCCCACTTCCCCAAACAGGCCATTCATCAGTTCAAACACCCCTCTCATTCCTACAATCTGCCTCCATCCGACAGATCAACTCTTCCGCGCTAACCCTTTCCCCTTTCCATTCCGTAGTACGTATCTCTTTAACACTCCATTTCTCTCCTTTTTCTTCCAGCATCGGGTATCTATCCGTAAACATCCTCTGAATCTCCTTCTCCATCCACCGTCTTCTTTGGTCACCCATACTACTTTAACCTTTTCGTCTCCTATCATTAGATTCCTAACTTCACCTCTATTATCTCCCCCTTTTTACCATCCAGTTTCTATCTCTTCTACTTCCACACTTCCCAATATCTTCCCACTCCTCCCATCGTATTTGCACTCCCTCCTTCGTATCGTCCGCCCCCCTCACCCCATCTCCTCAACTTCTCTAATTCCTTGACCCATCCCTCTGCCACCACCCCTTCTGTTTCTCCGGCCTTTTCTCTCTCTTCTACAGCCGCCTTATCGTCTCCTTTAGGCACTCTAGCTTCTCCTCTTTCCCCTCTTCCACCATTTCATTATTTCATTGATCCATTACTTCTTGTTCTTTTTTTCATTATATTTTATCCATATTCCATCCCACGAATAGGTAAAGGAAGTAGGGCCGCCACCACAGAGGCATTTTAACACGGTTGCCTCCGGGCGCAGTAGCTACCAGCTGGGGCTGACATAGCTGCCTCCCCTATGCCGCGGGCGTTTTGAAGGATTAATTTAAGATAAGAGTGTCAGCTTACAAACACCGATAGATATAGAATAGTTGGAAGGAGCAAGCTAAAGATCGAGGGAAAAATTTAAAGAAAATTGTCGTAACAGACGGCGTCTATTCAGAGCGGGGTTAATATAGAAGTCGTGAATGGTAATTAAGAATAAATGGTTTTAAAGATCAAAACTAACTTTTCCGCATCTGTGAGATGCCCTGAACAATATCCTCTATCATAAAATTGTCACTTGCATACACTTCGGAGGCTGTATCGCAGTAACAAACCGAAATTTCTCTAAAAATAACCAAAAATGTAGTATTTCTAGATTTACAGGACCCGTTGTACTCGATCTACTGAGCCAAAAATCAATAAGGTTTATCTGTGACCCACGCTGAGAAATATCTAATTATAATAGTGGTGACTTATATACACTACGGAGGCTGTATCGTGTTAACAACCCGAAATTTTTCCAAAAATGACCAAAAATGTGGCACTGCCAGTGCTATAGCACCCGTTGTACAAGTTGCAGTGTGTTGAAAATCAATGAGGTTAATCTATAAGATATCCTGAATTATATCCAATTATAAAATTGGTCACTTGTAGACTTTCCGGAGGTTGTATTGTGCTAACAGACTGAATTTTTTTCAAAAATAACAAAAATGTCGTACATCAAGTACCATAGCAACCGTTGTACGTATTTTGGTGAGATAAAAATGTATAGAGTCTATCTGTGTGATGTCCTGAATAATATTCAATCATAAAATTGGTGACTTCTTGCGCTCCGGAGGCTGTATCGTGCTAACAAACTTAAATTTCTCCAAAAATGACAAAAATGTCGTACTTCAAGTACCATATAACCCGTTGTACTGGCTCTTGTGAGGTGAAAATCAATGGAGTTTATCTGTGAAACGTTCTGAATAATATTCAATTATAAAATTGGTGATTTCGTCCACTCCGGTGGCTGTATCGTGCTAACAAACTTAAATTTCTCCAAAAATGACAAAAATGTCGTACTTCAAGTACCATAAAACCCGTTGTACTGGCTCTGGTCAGCTGAAAATCAATAGGGTTCATATGTGAAATATCCTGAACAATATTGAATCACAAAATTGCTGACTTGTTGCACTCCGGAGGCTGCATCGTGCTAACAAGACCATGTTACGAAAAGTTGCCAACGACGATGACGACGACGGCGATGACAACGACGACGACGACATTCAAACAGGATTTTTTTTCTAAAAACCGTTTTTTCGTGTTGTTCTTGGTGAAAACGTAAAAACAACTCAAAAAAATTTCCAAAATTCCAACTTTTTTTGGAGTAAACCTTTTCTCGCAGTAGATAGGTTGGGCGGAAAAGTAAAAAAAGGAAGATGTATGAATTGTATATACAAGAAAGGTGGGAATCATAACTAAGAAGTGAAAGAAATAAAGTAATGTAGGAATAGCCCGCAGTATGTTTTCCATCCCAGGACTGATAGATCAGTGATAATTTGATGGAATTCGACGAATTTTTTATCGAGGTTTACTCCTCCAGTCCTTTGTGATCCGCGAGCAACTATTCGAAATCACATTGATTATTATTCATTGCGTATCCAGATAGTTCGTCGGTCGTACATCTCTTACAACCCTAAGGGCACAAGTCCACACTCTTTGGAGATACCCTATGCGTAACTGGGATTAACCCCCTCTCCGGAACGTCGCATGGAAAATTAGTTGATTTTTCTCCGAACATTGGTAGCATTATTATGAGCACCTGATGTTGATGGTCAGTCATTTTTTTAGTTCACAGTACCTTGACGTATTTATTCAAAGAAATTTAGAAAGTCGAAACGTCGACTATGAAAGCCTAGGACGGAGAAATATGGTCAGTAACAGACAGCTGAGAAGTCACCGGAACTGTGGATCTGTTTTATCGCGAAAATTCAAACTGTCAAATTGGAACCGCAATTTTTGAGAATAGACTATAATATTTTAATTTGTCAATATACTCGTGGTCTAATCTTTATAAAATTATCTCAAACGCAAACATAAAAATACTGCACAATTTTTTCCTTATAAAATTTTCATATCGTCCGCCAAATTCTAGAAATTTATCATCCGAAATTGAGATATCTATCACGCCATTAGTGTTAGTAAATGATGCATCAACAAAATAAAAATTATCCCCAACGTGTTCTGCAAAATACCAGCAACAATGTGTGTGTTGCGATAACACAACTCCATCAGAACAACGTAAAAACTTTTGTTATCGAGCTCTCCCCACATACCAACAAAAAAATAAAACTTAACAATCCTAGTTACAGCACATTCGCGCCTATTGTGGCACATTTGACGACATTTTCATTATTTTCTTTATCTGGACCCAACAGAAAGGGCTCATAAAATAGCTCTAAATGCTGCTAATTCTAGGATTAGAGATGGCCGCAACATGTCCTGTGTATTTCGAAGGAACAAAGTTTCAGCTTGTATCTGAGCTTCTGTTTTAGGTTCTGTTCTGTTAATTAGATTAATTTTATTATCGCTATAAAAGGAGTGGATAACGACGAAGGATTGGGATACTATTTACATGACAGGATTAAGGGATTCTTTATACGACAAGGGAGGTTTTAATAAGGGTCAAGGTCAGTTAAAAACACCGCTTTTAATACACTTTATTTAATAGTATTTTATTCGATTTCAACTGATTTTCGTTTCATGCAAAAATGTAATTCACAACGTTATTCCAATTTGTTAAGTATTTCTACATTATATTTCTCAATTTCCACAGAATAAAATTTTTATTGGAAACATACATTCAATGTATACATCTTTTTCCTGCAACATATTATATACCTTTGAATGTCTCTTGAAATAGCCAAAAATAAACAGTTTTCTAATCTTGACGATATTTATGATTCTGTTAAGGACTTCCACGTTCGTGACAAGATCCGTGATTAGCATGTGCCTGTATGACCTCATTGCAATGATCTCAAGTTGCTTCATTCGAGTCCAGGACTGTCCTCGATACAGCAGAGAAGAACAGGTATAACATCTGACCATTCTCATTCTGAGCCCGATTTTTAATTCATCGCCACACAGAATCTTCTTTATACGTACAAGGTAGCCTTAGCTTGTTGAATTTTTGACTAATCTCTATAGAATTGTCACAATTTTTGTTCAGTAATTTGTCACAGATAAGGTAACTGTAGGTAATATGGCCATTGTAAGGACTTATCCTTTCAAATTGCAGAAGACGAAAAAAATAGCACAAATGCACAGGTTTTTAATAAATAAAATGTATATTTTTCGAAATTTTGTTTTTATAGTTTTATATAAAAAAAAGTTACAAATGGCCATATTGTCAATCCGGGGTCGGTAATATGGCTACATACTTATATATGATAATTTAATGCTTAAAAGTGAAGTAAGTAGGTATTACCCAAAAGAAAAATTTAAAATATAAACATAAAAATTAAAAAAACAAAAGAATTAAAAAAAGGAATTATTTTCCATCACAATATGGACAGAGTAATACTTCTATTTTGTCCTTTGGGGTAAGCCCCATGTATTCTTCATGGACATACTCCCTACAGGAGAATCATAAACGCATATGCGCTACTCTGTCTTTTTCGCACAATTTACAATACCAAGATTCCGTTTTGTGTTTAGATTTACCTTTGGAAGACTAATTGTGCCCTGCTGTTAATAGCAAGTTTTCAGGGTTCATTATCTTTTATTGCTGCTCGTTCCGGAGTATCAAGCATGTCGGTGAGTGAGACGTTGCTGCTTTGTAGGAGTCATTTTGCATATCCTCAGATCCAGAATCTTTATCTTGATCTTCATCAATGCTGGAATCGTGTAGACTAAAAGGAGAATTAGAGTGACTAGATTCCGGGAAAGTTATATTAGTTCGGAGAGGTTTTCTTTGTTGTGTGCCGATGTTGAAGGTACACTGCCATCTTCCACAGTGGAAGATCCACTATGTGGTTCTGGTGCTTTTAAGGCAACTTGGGTTTCTGGTATTTTATTCATGACGGTGCTAGAAGCAAATGTTATCTCCGGAATAGCATCAGGGTTAAAAGGATAAATTTCCGTACAAAAGAAGCCAGATTTTATATTTAGAGGAGTAATAGATTTGTCCCAGAGAGTGGAAAATATTGTTTCAAATCGTTGTTTGGTAATAACCCGATCCTGGTTATTCGAATAATATTACATCACTTCGTCGTCCTAGTAATATTCGAATGATTTGATTACTGCCTTGTCGATAGGCTGGAGTTCGTGTGTGTTACTGGGAAGACAGTACAATTAAATTTCGTATTCTTCAGCTATCTGGACTATTCTGTAGTCCAAATGACTTTTTGCTCCGTCAAAAACTAAATTTGACGGTTAACAATAAACATAAACGAATTCATCTGTAACTTTAATAATAATAATAATAATAATAGTTTATTCATTAGAATGTTTACATGGGTTATAGTAACAATTTCGTAAATATTATGAAGAAACTTCACGTAGCCCATAAGACCGTAAATGGTTGAAGATGGGTTTAGCTCAATGATTCACAATAATAAAATGAAATCACCATCGTATTACAGATACAGTACATTCGTACATTTATATAAAAACATAAATAGGTGAAAACGCTCTCCTTAAAAACTAAAAATTAAAATCAAGATTAAGACAAAAATTTGACCATAATATTCGAGTACTACTTATATTTGTATAATTTAGACAATTAATTTTTTATATCTATTAACTTATGAACCGCTTCACGCTCTAAACAGTTAACAAGAAATTTAAATTCATTTTTTATCATCTCTTTCGAATTCAATGTAGTTAAATATATTAGGTAGAAAGTTAAACACCCTACCGGCAAGGTAAATAAGACATCGTTGCCCTATGGTCTTCTTACTTGTTTCAATTGAAACACCACTTTTTTCTCGATGTCCCGTTTGATATTGATGGCTTGGCCAATTTAATATATTTTTATTTTTGTAAATGTATAATATAATTGAATACATGTGTATTTTTCTGGGGTCCATCACGTTGCTAACTTGGTAAAGAGTTTTAGAAGGGTAAGTGTAAGGTTTATTATACATAATTTTCAAAATTCTATTTTGTAACCCATAAATTTTGTTTAAATAGGTTTGGTGAGCACCACCCCATCCAAGTATTCCATATCTTATACGCGATTCAACAAGAGCTTAGTAGATAATTCTTCGGTAATGGACATCTAGAATGGTATTAAGATACCTAAATTTGCAAAGGAGATATCGTTATTTGCTATACTATCTATATGATTGTTCCATTTTAAATGGGAGTCCACTGTGATTCCAAGATATTTTATTTTGTTCGCTAGCTGCATCAGTGTCTGGGAATTAGTAATTTTTATTTCGGTGTACGATGGTAAGGAACTCTTATAGCTAGTAAAGGGAACAAAAAAGGTTTTTTTGTAATTCACTGTTAAAAGTTTATAATTAAACCATTCTATAATATTTTGTAAATCCGCTTCTGCTTTCGACTTTAGATCCTCCCAACTCTCCCCATGATATATTATTGCGGTATCGTCTGCAAAGCTAATTACTTGTCCCTCACTATCCATTTCTAGTAAATCGTTAATATAAATATCAAACAGAATGGGACCCAACACCGTTCCTTGTGGAATACCATACTTAATGGTTCTAGGTTCACTAGTCACGTTATCAACTCGTGACATTGGTTTTCTTTCAGACAAATAATCTTTAAATATGTCGTGTGCTACTCCGCGTACGCCCACATTCGCCAAAGTATCCAACAGCTGTGTGTGTGATACGGTATCGAAAGCCTTGGCAAGATCTAGGAATACACATATAGTAGGTTTTTTGGAATCGACAAGTCTATAGATTTCGTTTGTAAGTTCTATAATAGCATCATTTGTTGAAAGATTCTTACGAAGCCCAAATTGACAATTTGATAATAATTATTTTTATCTAGAAAACTTGTTGAACGAACTTTTAAAGCTTTCTCAAAGAGTTTGGCTATTGTTGATATTAATGATATTGATCGGTAATTATTCATATTCTGTTTGTCACCTTTTTTATGAACAGGTACAATTAATCCGACTTTAAAGTGATAGAGGCATTTTCCAGTTTTGAAAATTATGTTAATAAGATTTAGCACAGGTTTAGCTATTTCTGCTGCTATTTTTATGACTACATCATATTTAATACCATCAACACTAGGCGCTTTTTTTTTATTTTAAGAGTATTAATAATATTAATGACTTCTATTTCAGTAACTGGAGAGAGGAAGATGGAATTTTGTATAATTTTATTTTTTGCACGAATATTAGAAGGGGGAAGTTTACTTGCTAACATTTCACCAATTAATGTAAAATGCTGGATGAAAGAATTGGCATTTCTATTGGAATCAGAAGTGACGGTATTATCTTGAGTAATTATTTTGTTTAAATGCTTTTCGTTTCCGTTTTGTTTAGAATTTTTAACAATTTTCCAAAGAGTATTTGCGCTACTCTGACTATTCATCATTGCCGTTCTAAAGTATTTTTTTTGCTTTTCTAATCAATGTATTGAGTGTATCACGGTATTCAGCATAGCTATTCAATTTATTTATATCATTGGGGTGTTTTAAGCACTCACGGTAGAGTTTATTTTTAGGATTAACAGATTTGACCAAACCCTGTGTTATCCACTTTTGTCTTTTAATTTCTTTTTTCTTGAGTTTAAGTACCACCGTATCTTTATCAATGTGGGTCTGTAACACTTTTATTAATAAATCTGTTTGATGGTCGACATCCTGAATTTCATAATAATAATCCCAGTTGTATTTATCGAGATCAGTATTCAGCCTAGCATAATTTATAATACTTTTTGTATATCCGACATCTTTTTTATGCTATTTCTTTGTAACTGGTATACTTAAAAAATTTGTCCGGTGATCGATTACAATAATTTCGACAACTTCGGAAATAATATCTTTTTTTAAATTATCAAACGTACCACTTCTTAGAAAAATATGGTCTATACCAGTTTTTGAATTTCCCTGAATCCTCGTATATTTATTAATCATTGATTCGAACTTATACTCATATAATGAGTTTAAATAATCAAATGCAGTTCGATCATCACTATTTTTTATATTTATATTAATATCCCCCAGGAATATGTGGTGCATCACTGAATTATTATTGTTTATTTGTTTTAGATATAAACCAAGGGCTTCAACATTTAATTCATCATCATTCGTAGAAGGAGAGCGATACATACACGTGACAGTAATTTGTTTTTTATTTTTTAATTCAATGGTAATCTGTAATGCAGTAAACTGACCTATTTTCATTGTTTGTTTTGAACATTTAAGAGTTTTTTTACATATGCTAATATTCCATCGATTTTGTTTAGGTTTCCTTCATTATAGAATAGGTCATAATCAGTATTTTCAAGAAAGTGTATATCTTCAATGATAAACACTCGTTTATCATGGGGATTTTCAATAGCCCAAAGATGATTGTTTCTCAAATTAAAAATATGACGGCGGTTGAAGTTAGCTTCGTCGGTAAACAATATTCTGTCGACGAAGGTGATCAAGATATTGCCTGTTTCGAATAGCACTTGCAAATTGGTATCTTAATTGTAGATCTGCTGGCAATAGATTTTGTACCGGAGTAAAATGGTATGGGTGATACTTCTCGAGGAGTAGTCTTTTTAAAATAGAAGTTTTACTGATTTATAAAGCAGCAGATAAACGCCGTGTACTAACTTGAGGATCATCTTCAATGCGAACTATTATTTCGCCATCTTCATTAGACGAAATTATTCTTGGTTGGCCTAAGTTATAGCGCTTAGGACAAAATGAACCACTTTCGCCTAAATTCCTAAATAGATTTTTGAATGTTTGATGATTAGGTTGCTGCCTGTTTGGATATCTTCTCAAATATTCTCGTTTCGCAGCACGCCCAATAAAATTTTGCTGACAGTAAATAGCAACCATATCTCTCATATCTGTATTAGAATAATTATTATACACCGGCATTTTCCGCTTTTTTTTTTAAATTAACCAATAAAATGCAAACTAAATATTACAAGACTGACATAATATTGAAACAAATCGAATGCTTTGCTATCAAAATAATTCGTGACGTCAGTCTACTACGTCAATGGTTTTCGAAATGAATATTTATTACTTTGAGAAGAAATAAATAGAGCAGCGGGTTTTCTTGACCTAATGATGTTTGTTTAATATGAGACGATATTTTATGTAACGTGTAGATAAATGCATTGACGAGAATGAAGGACATATCGAACATTTAATGTGACACATTTGAAGTTATAATGTTATTTAGCTTATTTTTTTTAAATTTGTTTTCTAAACGTTTTCAATAACAATCATGCAGCTGATCCATAAAATGCGATTATATCGTAAACCGTTAAGTTTTAAGGTAAGTAACAAGTATACTTTTTTTCTATTAAAGTAACGTGGCTATAATATTCTTCTATAAAAATACCGCTAACTTAAACAGCAACAAAATTTAGGGCACATTGATACCACAAATGTGGCCTATGTAGCGCCCTCTACAAATTACATCGAAGTAGATGTCAGATTATTATTTTTCGTGGCCAAAAACCTCTATTTCCAAATTTTTATGTATACATATCCAAAAACGTTAAATGTATTGCAAAAAAAATTTTAAAATTTAACCTTTAACATCCTGTATATTCCTTATTAGCAACATTTTGTTAAAGCAAGTTGGTTTAAATCGTAATATTTTAAAGTCAGGAATCTACCATACTTCTATGTACAATTACTTAAGGACAACCCTGTATATTGATCTTATACAATATAAAATAAACAATTGACAAATCATTGATGAATAAACGTTAGCGTACTTTATTTATTAATATATTTGATATATAATTTATTTAAATTTACCTTTGAGGCCATTAAATATAATGATTTGCTAGCTGGAACAACGCTAGACCAATTCATAATTTGTTTAAAGGTTAAAGTCAAATGTCAAATAAAAATATATTCTACATACAATATCCAACTGTATGACACTAAAAATTACTAAAAAAGTGTTCAAAGAGACTTCATTGTGACACTGTAAACAATGTTGTAATGAAATCTCTTTTATACGCGAATTATAAAAATATTTTAAATTAATGAATATCGTCCAATAAATTTTTAATTCATTATTTTAAAGATAATGATTACTAACATATGTCTTAAGTTTTTACATAATCCCACATTGATGTGACTATTCAATATAATTCCAATCATCCAATGTCACATAAATTAGCAGCATATAATTCAATGGAACATAGAGCATTTTCAGTTCCTATGAAGAAATATAATTTTGATAGAGAAATTAATACAATTAAACAAATAGCAACACCCAATTGTTATCCATTACATATAATAAATGAATTACTTAATAAAAAAGAGGAAGAAGTGGCATTACAACTAATATTTCTTAAACAAACTATAGTATAAAAAATTTCGAAACAATCACATACGCTGGTAATATTTCTTCAAAGATATTATCTTGAGCAACAAAAACAATTTCTTTCAAAACAGAAAATTATGTGAGTACAAAATTGTTAAAGGTAAACACAAAAATATTCCCATTAAAAAAGTCTTATATATATAAACTTAACTTTCCAGAATGTAATGCTGTTTATTTGCGTCAAACCATTAGAAATTTTGAAATTTATAGATACAAATGAACACTTCCGAGCATACATATTAAAACAACAAGATAAGTCTCACTACGCAAAACATCTACTTGACACCAAACATTCATTGACACCTAACACAGAACTAGAAGTACTACATATTTGTGATACGAAACAAGAACTGAATTTCCTTGAAGAGCTACACAATATGAAGTCAATGAACAGATAAATATAGGGAGTTCTCCACTTTTAAACTGTTTTCTTAAGTAATAATTGTAATTATCGGCACATATATTGTTTTCCTCGTTTCCTATATCATTGCACAGTTATTCTGGGAAAATGGTAAAAAGATATCCTGTATATAAAGATATCTTGGATGTCACCATAGGGCTAATAATACCTAAGCTTTAATAATTATAATATCATACATATTTTCGTCTTTTTTCTATTTTCATATACAGTATGTCTGAAAAAGTTGGCAACATATGCGAAACTTTTTTATTGTTTTACGAAAAAAAGTTATTCTTTATGAAAATATCTGCTTACGAAAATAATAATATTCAGGTATTTACAAATTGCAAAAGATTAATAGGAATATTTTGACCACTTCAATTTCAACTTAAATTTTGCAAATTTTACTTGTGAAACACGTCAACTTTTATCTTATTTAATGAGTCAACACACCTCAAATGTCTATTTGTTGGCTTGAAATATTTTAGCAATGAACTTAAATCAGTAATAAATAAGTATCTAACACCAAAAACATAATAATGTATTTTCTACTATAATACCCAAAAATAAATGAAATAATTTAAAATGTAGGCGGCTCTGACAATGACATTTCTCTTTCCGAAAGTCAGTGTAGTAAAAGCTTTCGAGAAATCAATACTACATTCCATTTAGTTAGTATGTATTGAAATATGGAAATGTAATTGTAACCAGGGCCGTTCCAATCATATGTGCAGGTCACAAAAAAGGCGCCGAAGATATTTTTTTTTATTTTTACCAATGTCTGAATATGCTAGAATTAAGATTAAAGTAGGAAATAAGTAATAACATTTAAACAAATAATTTATAAAATGTATTATTATGATCATTATCATCATCTATAGATTCAAATATGACTTCTTTAAGTTGCTTGGTCCCGACCTATTGCATATTTTGTTCTATTACTGAGCGCCGTGCGCCCGCACTATATTTCTTAGTTCCTATGTTTAATTTCACAAGTTCATTCTTGTCTGGCCAAGCGAGTATTGCAATGTGAAATCATGTTCGTTTGAGCATTGGCTTTTGTCTTAAGCAGTAGAGTATATCGCATCTCGCATCAGCTAAAACGTTATACCTATTTCTTATTCCCTTATTTGAAATTTTGTTCTTTTCTGGAAGCTCAAACTTTAAAGTATAAGTTATAAGTATGAAATAAAGTTAAGGTAAGTAATGTATATCCAGATCGTTATAATTCGTAATTATAAATTAATTAGATTCAACAAACCCAGAACCCAAACCCAAAATTTTATGTGGTATTATTTTTTTAGATGTCTGAAGGTAAAAAGAAACTTTCTGGTTACCAAAATCTAATTAACAAACGTAAACGGGAGGAGATGTTGGAAAATACCAATAAGAAAATAACTCAATTTCTCAAAGCACCCATTGATTCTCCTTCGGAGGCTTCCGTAAAAAATGATGATGATAATATGGAGCCATCAACATCTAGTTCAGTTGAAGTTGAAAAAACTGTAACGTTTATCGAAGCTGATGATGATGAAGTTTTTGATAGTAAGACTGTACAGCTGTCTAAAGATCCAGGTTTGTGGCCGAAAATATTATCTTCAATGAATATTAAACTTCTGATAAAATGTGGTCCAACCTATTATGACAATTCAAATTGCGTTTTTCCGAAAGACAAGACTGGGCGAAAATTTTCTGAATCATACTTCACTCGAATTTTACCAAATAATGAAAAAATCAAGCGTGATTGGCTTATGTACTTGGTATCGAAAAATTCAGTGTTTTGTTTTTGTTGCAGAATATTCAACCTTAACACCGCAAAAGCCCGATTGGCTGATGAAAATGGCTATAATGATTGGCAACATTTGAGTGAACATTTAAATATTCACGAAAAAAGTAAAATGCATTTCGAAAATCTTAAGACATGGTCTGACTGTTTAACTAGATTTAAAACAAACAATACGATTGATCTAACTCATAAATATTTGTTTAATGCTGAAATTAAATATTGGCATGCAGTTATTGAGCGAGTATTCTATGTTATTCAGTTTTTATTTTGGAATTGTTTCAAAATAATAATGGCAATTTCTTAAAATGTGTGGAAATGATTGCCAAATTCGATCCTATAATGGCTGAACATAAGAGGGTACAAATGCAAAGCAACAAAATGAATCATTACCTTGGCATCCACATTCAAAATGAAATAATTGAAATAATAGGCAATAATTTAAGAGAAAATATTTTATATATGATTATAAATTCAAAATATTTTTCTATTATTCTTGATTGTACTCCAGACATGAGCCATCAAGAACAAATTTCTGTCTGTATCAGGTTCGTAAATTTAGATACAGCATCAGGGGAAATTGTTGTTGATGAACGCTTCTTACATTTTGCTCCAATAGAAGACACAACAGCTGAGGGCTTACAAAAATTTCTACTAAATGCTTTAGAAAAACATAATTTAAATTTATATGATATGAGAGGCCAGGGATACGACAATGGTGCCAACATGCGAGGCTAGCATGCCGGTTTACAAAAAAAAATTCTAGATTTGTATCCAAGATCATTGTTTGTACCTTGTTGTAATCACAGTTTAAACTTGGTTGTAAATGATGCAGTTAAGGGAAACAACTCTAGCTGGCAATTCTTTTCTACGGTTCAAGAACTTTACAATTTTTTTTCGGCTTCAACTAATCGTTGGACCGTTTTGAAAGAACATATTTCCAATTTAACTTTAAAACCACTTTCTGAAACTAGATGGTCGAGCAGAATTGATGCCATTACTCCATTGAGGTATCAGCTTGGGGAAATCTATGATGCTTTATATAGTATATTCATGGAGTTTCTTTCGATAACAATACAAAGCATATGGCTGAATCTTTAGCAAATAAATTAAAAAGTTACCGGTTTATATGTTCATTAGTATTGTGGTACAATGTTCTGTTTAGAGTCAATACTGTGAGCAAAACATTACAAACCAAAGATTTTAATATCTCGGAAGCATGTACCCAAATGAATAATTTGCTAAAGTTTTTCAATAGTTACCGAAGTGATAAAGGATTTGGAGATGTACTAGTTGATGCTTCTGAAATTGCAAAATCTCTAGATGTAAAACTAATAATGTGTTTAGACCAAGGCGTATTTAAAAACAATTTAATTACGAGAATGACGATGAACCAATTACAGATGGAGAACGGGATTTTAAAATAAACATTTTTTTTAGTACACTTGATATTGTTATAAGATCAATTTATGGGATATTTGTAAATTTTCAGATTTACCAGAAAAGGAACAACTAAATTGTTGTTTACAGCTTGAAGGAGTTTTAACAGACAAAAATCGTAATGAGCGTGACATAAATGGAACAGAATTGTTCCACGTGTTGCAATTTTCAAAAAATCTTAATCTACAAACACCGACACAAATGTTAAACTACATGATAAAAAATAATTTAACTCATTCTGTTCCAAATGCAAGCGTAGCTTTGCGAATTTTGTTGACAATGCCTGTATCGGTTGCTTCAGCGGAGAGAACTTTCTCAAAGTTAAAGTTATTCAAAAACTACTTAAAATCGTCAATGGGCCAACAACGGCTCGATAATTTGGCAATCATATCGATTGAAAGTGATTTGTTGGACAATATAAATATGACTGAACTTATTTCTGAATTTTCCAGAAAGAAAGCGCGTAAAGCTACTTTTATTTATTGGTTATTTAGTTTTATTTAGTTTTATTCAGATTATTTAGATTAAGTAACTATTTCTTGTTCAAAAAATGTTTATTTTTTGTTTGGTAATACACTGTTTATTTTTGCTACCGTCTAGCGATTATGTTGAATGTACATAATATAAAATTTAAAAATATATGCACCAAAAAAAGGCGCTGTGATCACATTTGCACGACGGCGCTCGACCAGGTTGGAACGGCCCTGATTGTAACTAATGTAAACAAAATTAAAAATATCAGTGTGTCGATTTAAGATAATTCTTAACAGAAAATCAAAGTTTATCAATTTTGCAATGAGATAATGAGTGAAGTAATCAGTAATTGCACTTAAACGTAATTGGTAATTCCTATCGACACTTTAAAATTACATCGAATAGGTATATTGAGAATAGTTTGTAAAAATAACATAATTTTTTTAAGTAGTATATATGTTCTAATTGTATATTAAAACTTAGTTTTTTGTTTCGAACAACTTTTTCCCAGACAACATTAGATATTCTATAAATATCCGTGGAATATTCATTTTGGCATATCGGAATATTCCCTAAAACTGCCAAGAATATATTTATGCTTTTTGGAATATTCCTAGAAAGTGAAAATAGGAATATCCTAAATATTCAGAGAATATTCCCAAATGAATATTCTTTTTCGTATTATATATAAGCTAGGATTATTCTGAGAATATTCAGAGAAACATTATCTAAGAACGTTCTTCAATGAATGTTTCCAGAATATCCAATATATATTATGAATATTCTTGGTAGATTCATTTGGAATTTTGTAGAATTATCACAAATTGTTTATTCAGGGGATATTCTTTGTATATTCAGAATATTGCAGGAATATCCTCAGAATGTTCAGAACCATACATTTAATGGGGAGGGAGGGGATGTTTAGTACATAGGATACATGTGAATGTACTTTTTTCAAATTTCTGTAAATCAATAAATTTTCATAGCCTGATGGGATCTCTTCTCGACCATTCACTGGATGGTGGCTTCTAAAGTGAATAAAGCGGCACAGGCACAAATTCGATTCAGAACATGAGGCGAATAACATTAGTGCTTAATTCTGGTTACACCTAAGAAAAAAATATACTTTAACTACCTAAGCATAATAAAATAAAATTCAATATTAAATTGTCCAAATTCATCAGGCTTGTTCTGTGAATATTCACTAAGTAATATTAATAGAATATTCAAAAATAATATTAATATTATCAGAATATTTCTTAGATTATTCGGAATATTATCATACTTTTTGGTTAGTATTTAAAGATTATTCTATGAATATCCCATGTTGTCTGGGTTATAATTAAAGTTTTCGATATTATAAAAATAAAGGTACTTTACTCTTGATCACATTCATATTTTTTTACCAACGTCGTAAACGATTTAAAAAATTAACATCAGACGTTCGCGTTTTACTTTATGGGACATGCAGAACTTTTTATAAAGAATAATTTTTTTCGTACCATTACTAATAAAAAAGTTTCCCATATGTTGCCAACTTTTTCAGACATACTGTATATTAAGTCAATCACAAAGTAGATCTCTTCTTAGTCTAGCTATAAATGATTATTTAACATCAGGTAAGCATCACATGAAATGTAACTCAGACTATAGAAACAATTGTCAATTTCTTAGAATGTTTGCCATTTATTCATTATATTGTAGAATTATTTAGAAACAGTTAGTTTCATTTAAAAAAGTTTTATTGTAATGATTTTCTCCTAAATGAACAAGTGACGATATAGAAGACAAAAATATGGTAAAAGCATGAGAAAAACAATTTTTTAGAAAATACCCACATTTCCGGAGCCGGTAGCACGTAAACGGTCCAGTTTTTCGTAAAAATGTATATAACCCAACTTGTAGCAAATTTAATTAGCTTTCATTTTGTACTGAAAGGATTTTTCACAGCAACCCACCGTTTTCGAGTTATAAGCGAAAAACTGAAAAATGGGACATTTAAAGCCCCTCACCCCCGGCGGCACTGGGTTATTATTATTTGATGAGACTTTATTTTTTCTTAAGGGGATCCTCCTACACATTCATGAGAAAATTGGAATTAGTATTTTTATTTCCTCTAATTTTCATATTTTGCCTGGACTATTATGTTGGAATGGGCCTCTATTACCTATTATGAATGCCATATTGTGATATTATAAAATTGTAACCAATGAAATACTGTGTGTTTAATTCACCGATTGCTAGTTTTTACGTAGAACTATATCTAATTCGCTGGATATAATTTCTACATATTATGCTCTACTCAATATAATATGAAAATACTTAAAAAGATATAATTGTGCACTTCCATGAACTACCTAAGACCATTTTATGTATAGACCATCTAACCAACTTAGCCATTCTGTTTAAAAAAGAACCAACAAAATTCAGAGGATGGTGATTTATCTTTAGGAAATTTTCTTTGTTACATGGTATTCATGGTTATCCGAAATTTATTTAGTTAGTATTTTAAAGATCCGCATGATTGGATATATGCGCTGCTGTCTAATATTGGAAAATAGGTATCCCGTAAATGAAAAATTAAACACAATTGAAAAGTCAGTTGAAATTTTGGCTATTTGTCAGAGAAGGTTTTCATATTTTTAAATAAATGAAATTTCAGCTGAAGATGACTTTTGTTAAGATACTAAAGTCACAATATTTTATAGTGGAATAAAAATGGCGTCCACAGAACCTTCGTATTGATTTGAACTCCGTTACCGACCGAGTCTCTATACGCCAATATAACAATGTTGCCGGTAGATTTTAATATCGTTTTTCATGGTATTTAATTTGGTTTCAAAAACAAAAACTGAAAAAATAAATCAATCAACAAAAAAAAGGAGCAATTTGTGTTTATGAATATTTCAATATAACAAATCTATGGACTGAATACTGAAAATCATTGGATTTGACGTGGTTGAATGCATCAACTTTATTGAAAATTAATGATTCCAACAGTTATAGTTAAGCGCTCTGGACGCAAATTTGGAAATTCCTGACTAGGTAGATAATATATCAAATGTACAAATAGATAAAATCCTTAATATTGTAAAATTATTATGTAGATGTACATTGTTCTGTCAAGTGCGTAATTTGACGTGGCAACGGTGAGTATTGTAACCATACTGTCATACTGTCAAGTCAACTATAAATGATCTGATATTTTTGTATTTTCTAAGGGATAATTTGTGAGATTGTGCAATTCTACAATGGAACAAACTATAAAATTTCAGTTAGTGGTGTTTGAAGGCGACTTTTCATTGCCATCAGTTGACCCGGAAAGTATAAAATCAATACTTTACACTACAGCAGCAGGAGTTCCAATAGAGGTTAAATTATTCAACAATATAAAACATTGTACAATATTTTCGGCACCCTCATTACTACATAAAAACGTACAGTTTAAAAGTTTCAGTGATGTTGTGTTATACTTAAAAACGTTAAATTACTATCTGGATGCAAATTTGACACCCAAAGAAGCTAGTGAATCTCTTGCATTAACAACTTTAGTTCAATCTAAATTGAGACCTATTGTTGAATATAATTATTGGGTTGATGTTAGAAATGTGCATGAACTTACCAATGTATGGTTTATGAGAAGTCTTCCTATGCCGTTCAACTACATTTATACCAGAAAATACAAAGATAGGGCCACGGATTTGATAGAAACATTACATCCTGCGGAAACGAATAGTGATTATATTAAAGAGTTTTTGCAAAGGGCAGCTACAGATTGTTTATCGAACTTGTCAGCAAGATTGGGTAACGGTGACTACTTCTATGGTGATTCACCTACCACCCTTGATGTTACAGTTTATTCATACATAGCTCCTTTATTAAAAATTCCCTTTCCATCAAATGAAATGAAGAATGTTATAACAATGTGGCCAAATTTAATTAATCTCGTTAAACGTATAGACTCTAAATACTTTTCTAATTTACCTAAAGGCTCAAAATATATAAAACTGGAAGAAAAAGTGAAAACTGCAGATGACGAAGTGTCATATATTGCAATTTTAATTTTGACTTTGAGTGCTACATCTTTAGTGTTGGGTTTTGCATATACTAGAGGATTTTTATCGCAAAGATTGTTGGAATAAAGAGTATTTGTAAATTATGATTGGTTGTTATATATTTGGTATGAAATGTAAATATTTGATGCAATAGCCCTGATATAACAGTATTTTTGATAATCTGAAATTTGAATTTTAATGGCATATATTTAAATGAATATGTACTGATTCATTGTTATATTAATAGTTGAATTTTGGCTTCATGAACTTGATAGTTAAGTTTGCATTTATGGATTACTCAAGTGAAACAGTTTTTTTTATATACTTGAGGTACGAAGTCAAAATTTGTCTTTTGACTCATATTGTTGGCAGTGAATTCCAGGTAACTTCAAATATTTGTGTTTCACTGCTGGTACCAAGGTTGTATTAACTGATGCAATATGAAAATGTATTTACTTATTGTTTATGTAGACTGAAAAAATGTGAATTATGAACTTTTCACAATGAAATTTTTATATCAATACCAAAAATTAGTGTATATTAAAGATGATTCATATTATTCCATTATTCATTTGTTGTTTTAATTATATATATCTAAAATATAAGCGGAATTGAATCGAATTCAGAACCCCTATTTAACAAAATAATTCAATAAAGGAGAAACATGGGCTAGAATATCAAACAACATTTCTATAAATAAAAGCATTTTTTCATTTAATCACACCTAAAATCAAAGAATCAAGAAATGGTTGTTCTTCTCATGTAGTCGATGTTTGGATGCTGTTCTAGAGTCTACTTCATTTTTGTGCTTTAACATATGGTGATTCATTGCTAATGCAAAATCCTACTGTTCTTCTAAATATATGATCTGGAATTGATCAGTGGCAAAAACGGACTCTATGCAGCAATGGTAAATAGTTATCTCTGAAAGCTAAAGCTGAAAGTGTTTCTTATAGTTGCTTGTGTCTTAATAAATGATTTCTTATAATCATTATTATACATACAAAATTCAAAGATGGATAACTTTGGAACTTTTCTTCCATACTTTTGCATTCATACCTAATTACATTCCATACCTATGTACGATCCTTGATGTTTTCTGTATCATTATCATTTGTTTGAATATCCAAATCTGTAGCTTAATTCTCTTCAATTCCATTTTTGTTTACTCACCTTTCTTTCTTGATAGAAATGACACATAGAGGATACTTTTTGTGGGAATTAGATTATAATCATGTTAATTCTAAATTTTCATTATTAATTTCTAAATGTCCTCTAGAACATTACAATATAATTTTATGTCAAGCTATTTGTTTAGTTTTCGAGCATTTTTATTACCAAACCAGGACTACAGATCTTCCATATTGTGATGTTATTAACACAAATAAATAGTTCATTCTGCCTCTATAAATTATACCCAATATTTTGTTAGAGATAATATATGAACATACTGAACATCCCAAACAAAAGTTTATTTTCTTATTGAAAAATTATATAAACAAGTTGGTTTGTTTTTATGAAATAACACTTTTTGGACAATTTTTCAACTTTTTATTAAGTGTAACTATATCATTTAAATTTTCAAATAGTAAAGTTGAGAAGTGATCAATTTATTGCAGGTACATTCCAGGAACAGTGAAATATTTTACATTGTCACTATACAGTTCATGCAGATTTCACAACACTTAAACTACCACTTTTACTGAGGGATACTCTATCAAGCTCTAGTTGATATCCCTACACATTTCATGAGCTTACACTACTTACATATAATTTTTAATTCAAATTTTATTGCATAATGTGATATCAACTATTGGGGTCTACCCTGTATTGTACAAGGTGGGGAAATAAGTTAGGTAAGCCGCTGTATCTCAGAAATTAATGATCAGAGAGTTAAGGTGAAAACATTTATAGGTAAAGTGGGTAAGGTAAAATGCTGCAAGCTATTTTCAAGTTTCCTAGATGGCCGCCAGTGGGCGTTTCCACCATCTTGAATTACATAAAGTTAAGTTTCTCGCGATGTTCCCCAATGAATGTAACAAAAAAGTATTTGCATTTTAAGCTATTGCATTATCTTCTATCGCGGGCCTTGAGCGTGGAGACCGAATCGAGAAATTCCGTAACGAAAATAACCTGACACGATACGAGGATTGTCCAATAAATTTTAATACCTATATGCTTATACGAGGACTGTCCAATAAATTTTGATTTTTTTATGATGATACGAGGACTGTCCAATAAATTTTAATTTTTTTATACTTATACGAGGACTGCACAATAAATGTTGATACTTTAAGGACTGTCCAATAAATTTTCATTATTTCATGATGATACGAGGACTGTCCAATGCATTTTGATTGTTTTATACTTATACGAGGACTGTCCAATAAATTTTAATTCTTTTATACTGATACGAGGACTGCCCAATAAATGTTGATACTTTTATGACTATACGAAGAATGTCCAATACGTCTTGATTATTTTATGATGATACGAGGACTGTCCAATAAATTTTGATTCTTTTATACTTGTACGAGGACTGCCCAATAAATTTTAATACTTTTATGATTATTTTATGCTGATACGAGGACTGTCCAATAACTTTTAATACCTATATACTTGTACGAGGACTGTCCAATCATTTTTGATTATTTTATGATGATACGAGGACTGTCAATAAATGTTAATCCTTTTATATTCATACGAGGACTGCCCAATAAATTTTGATACTTTTATGACTATACGAGGACTGTCCAATAAGTTTTGATTATTTTATGCTTATCCGAGGATTGTCGAATACGTTTTGATTGTTTAATACTTATACGAGGACTGCACAATAACTTTTGATACTTTTATGATTATACGAGTGCTGTCCAATAAGTTTTGATTATTTTATGCTAATACGAGGACTGCTCAATAAATTTTAATACTGATATGATTAAACGAGGACTGTCCAATACATTTTGATTCTTTTATACTTATACGAGTGTCCAATAAATTTCGATTATTTCATACTTATACGAGGACTGCCCAATAAATGTTGATACTTTTATGATTATATAAGGACTGTCCGATAAGTTACGGGAGTGTTATATGCGCCTCCGTGTCTATGTTGGTTGTTGTCTCGAATATTCGAGATCTTCTAATATTACTGTCATATGTGGCCACTGTCATGGCGACAAATTCGAAAAATTTGATGTGAAAATGCGAAAAGTGGGGTTATATGGCAAAATATCGAAAAAAGTTATTTGGAAAAAGTAATCTGAAAAAACAAAATGGCGGCCTGTCAAAGTTGAAAAAAAATCGTATTTCATTTGTTTTTCATTTGACGTAAAAAAGTTACTGAGCTTTTTCATAGACCTTAATACGTTCTACAATTTTTGTATTTAACATTTTTCTCTAAATCGTACATTAAAACATTTATTTAAGAAAATTCACAAATTTACCAGAAACTTTTTATTATTTCTTTGTTTTTGATTTGATGCCAAAATGTTACTTTCGTTTTTTGTACATCTCAAAACATTCTATTACTTTTGTAAAAATGTTACTGAAAGAAGCCTGTCCAATTAGTCCTGTGCCATTGGGATTTTTTTAATAATTTGAGTTAGGAAAAAGATATTAAGATGCGGTTTGCGCAGGCTCATTGGTTGGTCAGTTGCCTATTTTCTAGACTAAAAAAAGTTATATCATCGCATTTAAATTTTTTGAGAAAATCCAATATTTTGGTTCTAATATCGAATAACGCCCTCTATCGGCGGCCGTGTAGGTCCAACAGTACTCAATGTAGCCGATGAAAGAACAAGACTGAAGACAGAAATTGGCCTAACCAAGGACTCCCTTTGGTTATATGGTCCACTGTTGCTCCTTAAGGATGCCTCAGCATGGCCTGTCGAGACTCGGACTGACTCAGTGAAAATAAATAAGGAAGTAAAGATCCAACTCTTCACATGTTCATCGTTGTCGAAAGATCCAGAACTCGACTTTGCTACGGAAATTTGTGGATCGAGTTCGTGAAGCAAGGAGCTGGTCAAATCGGAAAAGTTTTCATCATATCACCGAATGAAATGCCTAGCAGCTGGAGTGAACTCAGCAGTCAAGTTCTGGACAAGCCGAATCAAATGGAAGTAGACATCTTGGAGAAAAGAACAATGTAGAAATTATAACGTCTCTAACTTATCACGAATGTGTGACTTCTATTCTTAAACCTATATATTTGGAACAAGGAGAAAAACTGATTCTACGTCAAGTCTAACAGGATTGGTTCACAAAGAAGGAAAAATTTGCACTTGCGATTAATATGAAAATTAATAATAGTCCTTTCTATAAGCTTCAGCTCTTTTTGGACACTGATGGACTTATGAAAGTGAATGGAAGAATTCCAGGTCTTCACCCAGTCAATTTGGCGTCTCGTCATCGTGTGTTTATGTTGTCCATTATGGACAATTGAACTGGGAAGAAATTAAATCCACTGGAAAATTCGAGATGATGTAGTGTCACTCTCAACCGCCAGGAGCTCTCCATGTATCAGGTGTCTAGGAAAGGTTAGTCTGATCCGCGAGGAAAGTATTGAAGAATACAATATAGGAAAAGTGTCCGATAGATCAAACTCTGCTAACCATCATCAAAGGAGCGGAGAATATTGTAAATTCTCGTCCACTAACCTACGTTTCAAGCAACCCCACGGACCCTTCAAGTCTCACTCCAAATTACTTCTTAAGGGGATTTTCGGATGTTGGACTAAACCTACCGTGGGAACGAGAATGGTATACTCTGGGAGCAATGGAATAAATCCCAAGCTGTACTTAACTTCTTCTGAACAAAATGGACTGAAGAATGTCTCCCCACTCTATTACTATGTGCGAAGTGACATGAGCATGTCCAGCCGTTAAAAGTGGGTGACATCGTCCTCATTATGTATTACGAGCTTCCAAGGAATTGCTGGAGAACATGTTTCATCTCTAACGTGCTCCCTGTTATTTGGCAAATTTTGGGTTATTAGCACGAAACTACCACCGGGGTGTATAAAATTGACTAATTTTATGATTGGATATTATTCAGGGCGTCTCCCAGATGAACTCTATTGATTTTAAGTACACCAGAGCCAGTAAAACGGGTCCTATAAATACAGAAATTTCGGTTTGTGAGCACGATACAGCCTGCGGAGCAGATAGGTGCGATGAAGTTAGTTTCAATCCTTAAAACCGCTTATTTCATTGTAATTTCTTTACCCTCTCACAAACATGTCCCACTAGCCGCAACTGGGTATGTATAAGTGATCGTTTTCTGTAGGTACTATATATTCAAAATAATTTTCACTAATTTACTTTCTCATACCATAACAATGTGCACGGTTTTCGAAAATACTAAGAATTGTCATAAAAATTTATAACACATTGGTTTAAGAGGGGCCTCCTCACAGGTATATAGACCTAAAAACCTTCCCAGGGTTTTTGTAATTTTGGAGAAAATCCTCATCGGGTTGTGTAACCATACTTTGTCCCCTTCTTTAAAACCGCCTTCTGTATCCTGCGTGTCGTACCGACTTTTCATTCTGTCGCTGGCAACTTGAAGATTTGTTGGAACTAATTCATGAATATCGTCCAGCCTTCTTCTCAATTGGATCACGTAGTCTTCGCCTGCTAGATCTTCTCCAGGCCGACAGCCAAATTCCAGGTCACAAGGAAGCCTCATTTCACGTCCAAACAGGATTTTCGCAGGTGTTTCACCCGTGGACTCATTGACGGCAGATCGATAAGCCAATGCGAATAGGGAGAGATACTGGTCCCAATCTCTCTGATGGCTGGAAACTACTTTGGACAGGTATTGTCCAATAGTCCTGTTCATTCTCTCGACCATTCCATCTGACTGTGGATGTAATGCTGTTTTCCTGGTCTTCTTCATTCCCAGCTTATCGCGCATCTACTGGAATAGATGGCTTTGAAAATTTCTTCCCTGGCACTGTGGACTTCCGAAGGCACTCCATATCGGCTGATAAATTCTTTAACCAATACATCCGCGACAGTTGTGGCCTCTTGGTTCGGGATAGCGTCAATTTCCACCCACTTTGTTAAATAATCCATTACAACCAGTATATATTTGCCACCATTTTCTGTCGTGGGAAATTGTCCAGCGATATCTAAAGCAATCCTTTCGTAAGGGCTTCCAACATTGTACTGTTTTATAGGTGCCTTTCTCTTGCGATGTGGTCCATTGCTCGTAGCACAAGTCGTACATTTCTTACACCAGTCCTTCACATCGTCGGAGCTGTTCATCCAATAAAACCTCATGGACTCGCTGAAGGGTTTTCTTCACTCCCAGGTGACATCCCGATGGACTGTCGTGTAACTTCTTCAGTACCTCAGCTACTCTTGTTCTCGATATAACTAGCTGTCTCCTCATATCCGAACCATCATCGTTTTCAAGGACTGTTTTCAACAGCCCTTCTTCCAGAACAAGGGAGTCCCACTGAGCCCAATGTGCCTTGAGTTCCGGTGAAAATTTTGACACTTCTTGCCAGGTAGGTCGCCGATTTTCTTTCTTCCATTGCCAGATCATCTTCAGGTGAGGATCATTCTCCTGATCTTCTCTGATCCTGGTGGGTGACCGTTCCTCGTTGACTACAGTAGTTCTTGAAACTGCAGCTTCCATAGACTCCGCCTGGTTGCAGTGGGAGCAGTCTGTTGGGCACGGCTGTCTGAACAGGGAGTCGGCATTTCGGTGACTCACACCAGCTCGATGTTCGATGTTGAAATCGTAGTCTTGAAGTCGTTCAATGCATCTAGCGATCTGGCCCTCGGGATTCTTGAACTGCACTAACCACGTGAGTGCTGCATGATCAGTACGGATTAAAAACTTCCTACCATAGAGATACTGGTAAAAGTGTTCCACGGACTTCACTATCGCCAAAAGTTCTCTTTTTGTGACGCAGTAGTTTCGTTCTGGTTTGGAGAGGACTTTACTGAAATATCCCAGCACTCTTTCTTGCCCTCCTTGGATCTGTGAGAGCACTCCACCAAATCCTACGTTGCTTGCGTCAGTATCAAGAATGAAGTCTCCCTCTGGTAATGTATATCCTAATATCGGCGCCGAGGTTAAATGCCTCTTCAAGGTTTCAAAAGCCGTTTGACAGTCTTCGTCCCATTGGAAAGCTCTTGCTTCTTCTGTAATTCGCGTTAGAGGCTTGGCAATATCTCCTAACTTCCGGATAAATCTTCTATAATACGTGCAAAGTCCAAGGAAACTCCTAATTTGATGTTTGTCGGTTGGTTGCGGCCATTGATGATTGGAAGCAATTTTCTTTGGATCCACCGCCACTCCTTCATTGCTCACTATATGACCTAGATAGTTGACTCGGCTTTGGAACAGCTGACATTTCTTCGGGTTTAACATGAGCTGGGCAGCTTGTAGTCGTTTGAATACGTCTTCCAAATTTTTCAGATGTTCGTCAAATGTCTTTCCCAGTACTACGATGTCGTCCAAATAGACCAGGTATGCCTTCCAAGACAACCCTCTCAAGACATTTTCCATGAGTCTTTCAAATGTCGCAGGCGCATTACAGAGCCCGAATGGCATGACGTTGAATTGCCATAATCCAGATCTGGTGGTAAAAGCAGTCTTCTCTTTATCTTCTGGGTCCATTTCCACTTGTCAATAACCAGACTTCAGGTCCAAGGTGGAAAACAGTTTGCTGCCTTCTCCCTATCGGACCAATTATTCACTCTAGCGGCTGCTTCAAATTGTTTCACATAATTGGTCCACGATGTCTTTCCGTCGAACGTTGGAGCCTTGATTCGGGCAAAATTGCTAATATCTTCAGTCTTGGGTTGTGTTGCTGGCTTGCATATCTCGATCTTCTTTTGTTCTGCTGGCGTGTCTTGTGTTCCTAAATCTGTTATCTTACTCTCCTTGATTTTTTCGTCCATCGTTGTCATTTTATTCTCCATATCCGATTTAAGAGACGAAATTTTATTTTCCACGTCAGCGGCAATGTGATTTTTCATTAATAAGAAAACGGCAGAAAGTTTGTCCATGTTAGCAGAAATATCGTTCTTCATGGTTGAAATCTTCTCTTCCATGGCAGAAATATCGTTCTTCACATTAGCAGAAATATCGCTTTTCATTGTGGTAATCTTCTCGTCCATACCAGCAGAAATATTAGCAGAAATTGACGAGATTAAGGTGGAAGCCTCGTCATTGAATAAAAATAATTCTGGATCAAAGCCGTCATTTTCCAGTGCCACTTTAAGTATTTCTACTAATTCACTTTTCTTATCGGACGTTTCCAACTCACGATCTTCCAATTCTGCTCTCAATTCCGTGACTTTGAGATCACATAGTCTCTTGGCCATTTTTACGTAGCAATTTATTTATATTATCCCACTTCTGACACCAATGTAATGTTTTTGTTATTTATTTGAAAAATAAACGGGTGGGATAAATTTTAAACACACGGTAGGTTCACTTACTTAATTTATTTAAACACTAAACTAATCACTAACACTTAATTTATATATACTCAGTATATTCACTTAAACTAATTTATATAATCACTTAATTTATATTCACTTATTTACTGTTTATCTCACGATGTCAAATTATCAACTAAACTTATCCGCTTTATTTATATTAAAGCCTTTCTTACTAGAAAATTCCGGACTGCGGCTTACACACACACACACACACAAAGAATTGGTTCTGGTCTGTTCTAGATAAGTCTGGTCACAAAAACAATGTTAGATAAGAAAGTCGTAAACAGTTATAAAAAAACTGCGTATCCGCCATAATTTTAACTTTTATACCTGACTCAAACAGAGTCGGATTTAGGAACTATACCAGTGTGCTGTTTCGTAACAGTATAAATACAGCAAAATATATTAACGTGTCCATACTACAAAATTTAAGCAGTTATGACTACTCAGACACTAGCTACCAACCAAACACAACTGTCATAATTACAAGAAACCTAAAAGCCCAAGAAATGTTCTTTTCAATGATACCAAGTTTATCGAAATCCATTAAGCCGTTTCGAAGTATAAGGCATTTATTTAAAACAACATTCAAATACCCCCACCACTTTATTTCGAAAGTAGAGAAACATTGTTCTTACAAAAAATGTTCGGCTTTAAGTTATCATTAAAACGCAAATGCTTTTTTGTTACATTCATTGGGGAAAATCGCGAGAAACTTAACTTTATATAATTCAACATGGTGAAACGCCCACTGGCTGCAATCTTGGAAACTTGAAAATAATTTCCAGCATTATACATTGCCCACTTCACCTATAAAACTTTACCGTAGCTCGCAACGATCATTAGTTTCTGAGATACAGCCGCTTAACTCGCTTATTAGCCCACCCGGTACATCTGGCATATTCTTTGACGAAAAGACTTCTCTAAATAATACATTTTGAATATGTCGTGTTGCTTAAAAAAACCTACGCCTAGCCCCAACTAAGTGATGTATATCACTTTTCGCAGTTATTTTGAAATAATATTTTTCTCTGAATAAACAAACATGGTATTATACAGATATATAGGATACGTAAAAAGTGTGAAGTATAGATGTTATTATGCACACGATTTCCATCTTTGTGCGAGTTCGTGTTTGGAGTAAAAATAACTGAAAGAAGGGATAAAAAGTCCGAATAGAACTTATCCGCCGAAAGAGCCCTATTTACATATCCACTCAAGAATTGTATTTCTTGAGGTTTTGCATTTTTTGTCAGAACTAAGTGGAATAATCGCTAATTTGAATTGCGATCCTCTAAATCTTTCAAAATTGATACATGGTCTATAAGGTGGAGCTTTCCATGTTGTTCGCGTGTATTTTTGTGGAAAGCTTGTATTCAGTGGCGTATATAGGGGATATAAATAGTTTCTTACCCAATTAAAAAAAACTGTTATTGAATCGATGTATTAATGCAATACATGTATAGAGATGGATACAATAGAAATAAAAAACATATGATTTGAAGATGAATGTAAAGACAAGAATGTAAAAAATGGTTATAGTGGAAAATAAGAAAAAAATTACAAAGCAGAAAGAGAAACTAAAACTACATACAGAGAGGAAATAAAATAAGAACTTAGAACAAGGACAATATTAAACAAAAAATAAGGTGGAGGTATGAAAAAATTATAATAGAAACTTCTATTGAGGCATGAGAACAAAAAGCGAAAACTAGAGAAAACCGTCTGCTTAGAAAATAAAAGGCAATGTGGTAGGTAATAAGACGAGGAAATTAATTAACTGCAAAGTGGAAAAGATGTTTGTCCAAATAGAACAGAAGAATATATATATATATATATATATATATATATATATATATATATATATATATTGAACCAGATATCTTAGATAATAAGAGAATTAGTATTATAAAAATATGTTGCTAGTATTAAAATATATGAAAATAATATAATTTAAGAAAACAGGTAAAAAGGAAACACTTTTCTTAATTTAAACAACATATCAAATAAAGATATATTAAATAATAGCCTATAACAATATAATAAAAAAAGGAATTACCTCAATAATAATACAAAATATAGAGATTGCCTAACCAATGTAATGATGTAAATAAAGTTGCCTAAGACGAAGAATAATTTCCATACCACAACCAGCTGTTCACCTAAAAAGATATAATTATATAGTCAAGTCAAGAGAATTTTAGATATAAGTAGTTACATTAGAATACAAATATTATTATAGATAATTCATCATAATCATTAATTTAAGAATAAAAAACAAATACAAATATTGAATAGAATAGAATTCAATAGATTTTCATCGATAAACAAATAATGACATATATATAAATGATATATGGTAAATAAAATAAACGTTGAATCAATAAATAGAAATTTGTTAAAGTTTATTATAAATAATATAATGCAAAGAGTTTAGACAAATAACATAAGAGAATTTATATTTATAATGAATATGAGTGTAACAATGATATACTATCAATAACAATATTGGATGTTGTACCATTTAAATGTATCTATGTATAACCAATTTTAATTTAGTTGTATGATGAAAAAACTTATAGGAACTCTATAAATGAACTAATTATGTAAATGAGTGTATGTATGAAATTTTTTAATAAGTGATAGAAGTTTCAATTATCTGATTGCAAAAGACAATATCTTATTGGTTATAAAATATGACAGAACAAATTGTGAATCAATAAATAAACTTTGAAATAGTGACCTGAAAAAGAACAAAAGACTGTTTGTTGAAAAAAGTAGAGAATGGAGGGGACGCTTAAATAAGAAGGGAAGCTGGTGTCAGGAAGCGAGGAGTGTGTGTGATGGTGTTCCTGAAATTTCAAGAAATTCCCGGTTTAACACATTTAAACCTATAAAGTACTATTAAATACAATCTTAGTAATACTCACAGTCAATTGTATCAAGTTTTTCGGCAAGAATTTGCGAAATTTTCATCAATTTTGGTTTTCTGGAACTTCAGCGGAGTGTTCCTGGGATCCAGAGACTTTCATCCCAATTCAAGAGCAACAGGTCAGTGTTTTTAAATCATTATTGGCCAATAATCAGTGTTAAAACTCAAAATACTCAATTAAGTATTTAATTTCATAAATTGATAAACTTTTGCAAATATGATCGATCTGAAAAAGAAAGAAACAGACTTTGTATAGTGAATTCATTGCATAAATCGTTAAATTTAATAAAAGGCCGAACTTTCAATAAATTAAAATATGTACTTACGCCATCTTGTAATTGCATAAATCTGGTGATTGAAATTTCATAATGTAATAACTATTTCCATCTGTATATAATTTCTATTTTTCTATCTATGTATATAACAATTTTCTTTCCACAGCAATTTGTATCATATATAACTATGATTTATATATAAATTCTTTTATGTGTTTGAACCATTCACTTGTTTGCATCTTCAACAAACTTTGTATAATATGAATAGATGCTTCTTACGTATCAGAATTGTTCGTTTTATGTTAAAGCGCATGACTAGTTTTTCACGCATGCGCATTGATGAAATTATTAAAATAAATAAGTAGATACAATATAACCATTGGCGTCGCATATTATTTTTATCAAATATAAAATATTGCATTGAAAATTAAATCTATTTCAAATAATGTGTTTTGTTTTTATTTAAACAATTACAACAATATAATAAGCCAGGACTCAAAGAGAAAAAGGATTTCATGCTCCCGAATTAATAAATATATAATAAATATAACAACTATATAAAAAAACAATAACTGAGCTAGCCAAACTAAATAAAAATTCTAAATTATAAACATCTATCTTAAAATATTCAAATTAAAATTATACAGTCTCAATAAATAGTTCAATATATATAAGTGAAGACATAGCTATGGAGGTGGACGAAGGCTAAACATTACCAACAATGGAGGTAGGATTGAATCCAACAATTTGAATATGAATCTGTTAGCAAGACTTATAAAGACAAAAAATGGTACCTACAGGGTTATATCGCTTAAAAAATTGACAAAGTTAAGAATGTAGGATGTTAAGGCTTAATTATTCAAAGTGAAGTACCGTCAACGGGGGTAATTTTGGCCCAATGTTTGCGTTTTATTCCATAAATTGCGTTAAATTACACAGATATACCAAACTGACATTTTCTCGTGTTACCGAATTCTGCTAACTTCAGAGAACAAATGGACTGAAAACTAAAGCTCAGAACATTTTTATTTTTTTTATGATTTTTTAAAAATTCTCGTCAATCCTACCCTCAATTGTGTTACCACTGTCCCAAATTCAAAAATGTCATAAAAATCAAGCATTATATTATTTTGGGTCAACGTAAAGCCATTCATAATCATGGTATAGTAAAGCAACATCTGTACAATAAGTTTAGGAAAGAAATAATGAAAACTAAACATTTTACACGAGTACTAAACTTTTTATTTTGAATGTTTTCAAATATTTTTTAATGGAACATTTCTCCTCTGTAAAAAATTAACAGAAATATTATGAAGGTAAGTGAGGATTGAAGGTGAAAATTGATTAGGTATAAAATAGATCAAGTTCAGTAACAATGAACTGATTGCGTTTAGACTCCATTTTTGGTGGTTTGATTTTAAAACACACATAATAATAATAATATTCGTCTTTATTAATATACATAAACCAAATTATATACTTAACCTTGTATACCTACTACACATACATAATATATACCTCAACACAAGTTGTATTATATTACATTAGTACTTTGATGCGTAAGGCCATGAGTTTCTCCCACAATTCTGAACCCAATTAATTCTGATGATCAAACAAGTATTTCCGAATAGACTCTTTGAATTTTTTAAAATACTGATATTTGATTTCCATTGGAAGTCCGTTATAAACAAATCCAATTTGATATCTAAAAGACCGTCGAGAAATTCCCAATTTAAAGGGAGGTATAGTAATTACCCCTTTATTTCTAATATTAATGTTATGAATGTCCGTCATGAAGGAGATTTTTCTATATAAGTATGATGGTTTTTTTGTCAAATTAGTTTATTATAAAGACACGTAGAATGTAAAATTCGTCTATTATCCATATTCAACCACTGTATTACTTTTAACTTGTTAGAAATAGTACGTCGTTTACGTATGCCAAATATTAACCGAATGCAGCAGTTTTGAATTTTTTTAATTTTCTTTTTATATTGCACACTGAAGTGTGGACCATATAGAATGTCATCATAATTGAATAATGATAAAACTAATGAGTCACACAATGTCTTTTTTACTTGAAACTGTAAAAATGTCGGATACCATAAATTGTTTTTAATGCTATGTATGCTTTCTGGAGGTTACTATTAATGTGCTTTTCAAATTTTAGATCGTCGTCAATTATTACTCCCAAGTTTTTAGCTTCCCGGATCATTATTAAATTCTCATTATTTATTTTCACATTAATATAATCGCGAACTTTCTGGCGATTAGATTTAGACCCAAATAAAAGGGTTCTTGACTTATTAGAGTCAATATTGAGTGAATGGTCTTTAGCCGCAGCCACAAAGGCGTCTAGGTCATGATTAATTACAGTACAATCATCTACCACTGAATCAGGCGGAAAAGTATAATAAAGTTGCGTATCGTCAGCATATAAATGTTTACTGCAATTATGAATATAGGTCGATAATAATTGAGATAGGTAAATTGTGATTAGACTGGGACCCAATATTGACCCCTGTGGTACTCCTGACTGAAGTGGCAGCAACTGTGAAATTGACCCGTCAAGAGAGACACTCTTTTCTCTATCTCCTAAGTCATTATTAACTAATAAACGAGCACTTCCTGAAAAACCTATATAGTGTAAAATATTATCAAGCAAACTGTAATCAATAGTATCAAATGCTCTGCTATAATCCAGAATAACAAGCACAGTACATTTATCATCATCAATAGCTTTGACAATATCATCAACAATGTGTAGAAGAGCCGTTGTACAGCCGTGTCCCTTTCTGAAGCCATATTGAATCGTCGGTAACAATGACATTTTTTCCAAATATCCCTTAATTTGTGTTTCCATAGCTCTCTCGATTACTTTAGACAGAGTCGGTAATATACTTATTGGTCAAAGATCTTTAAATTCTTTAGGATTGTTAACTTTAGGTAGCACAACGGCCCTCTTCCAAACTGAAGGAAAAACACTTCCAATAAGACAGAAGTTTACAATATGTGTGATGTAGGGTACTACATGTGGACAACAAAGTTTTATCATTTTGATAGTTAGTTGGCCCGAACCTACCGCATTCGTTCGAATTCCGCAAATTGTTTGGTATACAAAGAAGTCATTAACTTCTGTAAAGCGAAAATCCGAGGCAACTAATCTACTATTTCTATAAAAATTTAGTATATCACTACTTGCATTAGATCTAGGAACAAAATCAATAAAATATCGATTTATATTATTAGCATTTTTTAAATTATCCGGTACTTCTGCTTTCTTATCCGTTAAAACCTTATGTGTTCTTAATATTTTCGACATTTCTTTTTTATTACATTTATTAATATAATGTGCCAAGTACGCCTTTTTTCACGAATAACTGCTTTATTACCGTAATTACGTAATTCTCTGTATGACGTAAGATGGATATTTGATGATTTAGTTCTTCTAAATTTCTCCAGAGCACTATCCCTCTCCCGCATCATTTGTTCCACGGAATATGTTAACCATGGAGCTTTGGGTTTGGTCCTTCTGGCTGTAACTATAGGAGCATGTCTATCGAATAGTTGGTGTATACAGTTAGTAAAATATGAAACCTTTAAATCGATAGTTTCCTGATCATAGATTCTGAAAAATGATGTATTAAATAAATCGGCTTGAAATGATTGAAGTTTCTATGTGTATTCATTTTCGGATTTTTCCTATTATCTTGTACCTGTACCTTACAGTAAACGATAGCATGATCTGAAATATTATTCTGTATAACGCCACTATCAACTACAGCCTCCTCCCGACTCATTAAATAGTCTAAAAGAGTGGATGAATTAGCTGTAACTCGAGTTGGAACATCTATTAATTGAGATCAATTTTACGTTTCAATTAAAGAATAGAACCTATTTATATTATTATTATCAAGATCAAATAAGTCTAAATTGAAATCTCCCATACACACAATTTCGTCAACTCTAGGAAAAATTGATGCTAGACTATCTTCAAATTCATCTAAAAAAATACTTGTATTTTGTTCATGTGGTTTATATATCACTCCAACAGCTAAAGTTTTCTTGTTTATGGTAACTTTTATCCAACATTGTTTCCAAATTAAATTATAAATATCAATTATTTCCCACAACCTTCAACTCAACATTCACTCGCTGATCATTCATTACCGAACTCACTTGAAAGAGACACCTTTAATCAGCTCTCTTGTAGTACAACTCATAGCTCTAACCCTAACAGCATTTCAACATGTTTATTCTGTAACAAAGCAGGTCATAAAATTTATTATGTTATACAGGGGAAGTTAAATGAATATTACAGGAATAATTTGGTTGTTAAATCAAATTCGTACAACCCTTACATCCCCTTTCAACTGACCCTACTGACTTACTCCCCTTAACACCAGGTCATTTTCTCATAGAAGCACCCTTAATGTCACTACCAGAAAAATATTTATCCTTTATGGTAAAGACGGTAGAATCCGGTCAGTCCAAGTCAAGACAGCTTCAGGTATTTACACTAGACCATTTGTTAAAATCATTCCATTACCTATGCCGTACTCATCCGAAACATAGACCACAAGCCTTTAAATAAAAAAAGAAGGTAATTTGCATACCTTCTAGCCTCAATAAAGCGACACTCTTTTGCATAAGACAATTTCTACAAACAATATCATTAACTAAAAAGTCTCTCGCATATTTATCTTATACTAGTGGTCACATTACTTATACTTATACGATCATACTAGTTCATTAATTAACCACATCACTTTCTCAACCAATAAATATTACACACTTACACTCACTCTCATTATACAATTCAGTCCTCTGCGAAGAAAGGGAGTAGCGCAAGCTACACTGGAGTTTTCACATTCTCCAAAGAAAAACGTTCTCTTTCTTACCCAGCACTATTCATTCTGTTAAACAAAACACCGGAAAATTGCCCACATGAGTTTTTCCATGCTCTCTCATAGAATTTCACGTCCCTTCATAACTTCGTCCCCCTCTTTGTTTACATATGCCTGAGGTTCCTAAAACAAACTGGTACCACAATTGCTTTAACCTAGAGTCGACGCTTGGCGTGACGTTAGTCGCTAGGCCCCAATCGGACCGGGTAAGCCTCTGCCGGTGGCGAATTGCGCTGGTATATAAATCCAGTAGGCCCGAAAAAACTGCCGCTTGGCCCTTTACATTTTCTTATTCTTTCATCTCTTCCTCTCTTACATACATTTCAACCTTAAAAAACTCTAGCATATTTCTAGAGGACTTATCTTATATACATTTTCACCTTAAAAAACTCTAGCATATTTCTAGAGTACATACATTCATTCGTACCCTTAATATCTCTAGCATATTTCTAGAGTATTTTTTTAACCATTTACTTCATTCTTCATAATCCTACGTTAGAACCCTTACCACATTCTAACATCATCATTATATTAGTCCTTATAATCCTACGTTAGAGCCCTTACAACATTCTAACATTAACTTTAAATTATTCTTTATAATCTTTACGTTAGAGCCATCGCAACACTCTGCCAACAACATTAGATTATTCTTTGCATTTCTTATACATTTACTTATATGTTCATATGTACATTCACTCACTCTCATTCGCACTTATGCATCATATTCCTATACATTCTCGATCATTTCACTAACACCATTATCCGATGTCTAATCAGATTCAACGCTCACCTCTTTTCCTCTCTTCCCGCGCCCCCAATTTGTACGAATTTGAGTTAACACGCAAATTCCTACTGTTAATTCTTACATAAATTATTACGTTGTCTTCACCCTGTATTTTATAATTTTACAAAACCCATTCCAAACTTCATTTCATATAAAAAACCACAGATGACTATATATATCAATTTCTTTGTCCACAAAACTGTATGCATCGACTGAGTTTCAACAGTCATATGACAGTTTCATTTAAATCTCTATTTCCCATTGGTTACATTCTTACATAACTTTCCTTGTTATCATCCACTTTAAACGACATATAAAAATATCTATAACAACACACATTCAATTTTTCATTCTCATCATATATAAAAAGGTTGTTAGTCGAGTAACAAAAATTCAATTCAAAAAATAATAAAAAGTCACATTGTCAAAAAATTGATCATAAAGAAGTAAAAACTTTTCAATTACAATGTATCATAATCATTTGTGATAATTTTAATTGTGACGCAAAATGAAGAAAGTGTAAAGTAATAGAAATATAAAGAAAAGTGCATATACACATCGATTTTCATTTAACATAACAAACAACTCATACATATAGAAGCAGTTATTATCGTAACATTACGATTGGTCCTTCAGAGCTTATAAACATAAAAGTGAATTCGACTTGCCGCATTTTTGCTTTTCCATTAGAAAACAGGAGAATGCAAAACGCCATAGATATATAATGAATGTATTATATATCTATGATTACCACATCATATTGTTCTGAACTTTTCATCTAATAAGTATATTAATAAAGAAGGGTTTCCGTTACTTTAGGACTTCACTGTATTTAAAATTTATTTTCATATTTTCCCTGGAGTCACCTTGATCCAGATGCGCCTCTGATCGCGCACCTTTTGGCGCTACGTCCACGTCGAAAAGTTCTTTAGAAGGGAAAGTACTATTGATGCATTTTTCAGTTTCAATCAAAAAGTTTCTGCTTTAATCATGAGACTTTCGTAATTTTTAGAAGCTCTTAAAATTCACTTTGTCTTTAAGCCCCACGTTAATAGGATTTGACTGATAAAAGGATTATCTCAAGTTGCGTCAACTTCATAAAATAAATAGAAAGAGGAAAACATCAAAAATCTGACAGTGAATGTAATAAGATATTGAATAGGCATTTTTTGAGATCTCTTATTGGGGATATTTATAAAAAAATAAACGGTTTTAAAGATTGAAACTGACTTTTCCGGACCCGTAGTAATGGCTCTGGTGAGCTCAAAATCAATAGGGTTCATCTGTGAGACACTCTGAACAATATCAATAAAAAAATTGGTCATTTGTATACACTCCAGAGGCTGTATGGTGCTAAAAAACGAAATTTCTTCAAAAATGCAGTATTTATAGGAGCCCTTGTACTGGATATGGTGAGCTGAAAATCAACATAGTTTATTTGTGACACGTTCTGAATAATATCCAATCATAAAATTGGTCACTTGTGTACCGGGTGGGCAAATAAGCGAGGTAAGCGCCCAGAATGTCTATGTAGCGCATTTACTTTAATTTTCCGTTTTGTATTAGGAATAATTTATTGGATCTTTCGTTATATGAATTCGTTTTATTTGTTTTTAAATATTAATTAATTTGTGATTAAATGTCCACTATGAACTTCTAGCTGCTTTCTTAATAGTTCACAAAACTGATCGTATTGTTAAATATTGAAAAAAATTCTTTATTTGTTAAATTATCGTAGTAATTGGAATGAAAGATGTACGAGGATGTATTGATATCTAGTTAGCCTAGACCAGTTCCATGCATAAACAAAATATTGCGTTACCATAGCAACGAACAATAACTTATTAGAAGTGTCAGTGTAAAGTTGGACGTGTAGGTCACAACTGTCATGATTATAAGAAACCTAAAAGCAGAAAAAATTCTCTTTTCAATAATACCAAATTTATCCAAATCCATTAAGCCGTTTCCAAGTTACAGTCATTTATTTCCAACAACATTCAAATATCTCCCACCACTTTATTTCGAAAGATAGAGAAAAATCGTTTTCAAAAAAAATGTTTGACTTTAAGTTAAGATTAAAACGCAAATACTTTTCTGTTACATTCATTAGGGAAAATCGCGAGAAACATAACTTTATATAATTCAAGATGGCGGAAACGCCCACTGGTGGCCATCTTGGAAATAATTATAATTTCCAGCATTTTCCCTTACCCACTTTACATATAAATTTTTTTACCGTTACTCTCCACGATCATTAGTTTCTGAGATACAGCCGCTTCCCAGCAAACACAAATGTATATGTTACATAAAAATATATAACAGGGGAAGAGTGATTTTTATATAAAACGGTTATTTATTTTTTATGTAGTATTTGTGTAACAAAATCTATATAAATTTTGTTCTATATTCTCAATATTTATATTATAAAATGTTTTATATATTGGATATATTTACTTTTATATGTATTCAAGATGTAATTTCTGCTACATAAATATGAACATTTTTTTATATATATGTAATACGTAAAATTTGTTACTTAAATTTTTTTATATATTTCATATGTATTTCTTACGAACCTCGTCTAGTGTCTTTCTAAAGAAAAAGAAGAAAGCTCTTCAATATTATAACCTTTAAATTGTCACGAGTCGATCTACCCACATACCTGCAAGTATAATAACGTTTTAAAAGGTTTTTCTTTAGTTTTGTCTGTGTGTTTGTTTTTAGTATTGTTTGTAGAGGAATGGAGAACACATCATGTAAGTGTTATTATTATTATTTTCAACAGGCAAGGGGCATCGCCAATGAAGCCGTTCATTCAACTGTCGTTTACAAAAGATTATTTAACAAACGTATTAAAAAGGTTAACTATATTAAAATATACAATGAAGTAAACAATTCCAAATCACATTATACCCATCTTACTAAAATACTTTTCAAGATAAAATTTTCGTTTTAACTTACAACTTAGACATGATTTAACAATAATTCCCTATGTAGGGAGTAGTTATTCGGAAACAAATACCGCCGCCCTGGTATGCACTTATGGCTCAAGTAGATTTTGTAATAATATTAAATAAAATACACATCTTTGAGCCTCTGACCACAGGTAGTAAGTCAAGACAAAATATCTTGAAATGGATGAATTAACACTTATCTGTTGAAAGTTATTTATATTCGAATACTTAGATTAATATAAATTATGAATTTTAGGCAAAATAACTGTTTAAAACGAAAAAAATTGAAAGACTTCTGAGATTTATCAATAGGACAGAAAAACGATACATAGTACAATCTTACAATGGTGTCGGTGAACCAGAAATACATAATATAGAGGCATTTCACTCATGGTTAGGACATATAGATAACTACAAAATAAGGAACTTAAAATCAATTAAGTTATTTCAAGGTATTGTTGCTATATGATTTCCTAATATAATATAATTAATATATACCTACATTTTTAGAAACGTTGCTGACACAGTTTAATATGACATTCACTGATTTTGATCAATTCACCTTGGTGTAGATAAGGCTAAGTGAAAAAACTCCAGAGGGAAAAGAAGGGCGAAACTGTAACCCTTCAAAACAATGGATAATACCCCTTAATATTGCCCACTCGCTCACAAGTGGACCTCGAAAAGTCTTCTAAGAGAATATTTTCCATGGTTAATTATTGTTTTGTTTTTGAATATTCATTTGTTTTGCATTATTATTTTATATTTTATCATTTAGTTTTTTATGTTAATAAAATAAATGTACTTATATGCATCTATTTGCTGTTTTGTTAGTAACTAAGTACCAGCTACTAAATTCCAAAGATAGATAAATACCATTTACAATATATAAGTATTAAATTGTATTAAGTTGCTTTAAGTTTGAAATATTCATAAGGTAGGTATTGAATAATATAGTAACAATAGTTCCTTAATCTTTTGGCCATCAACGCTACTAAAAATATTGTATTTCATTTCATCTATGAAAAATAATGTTTCAATAGATTTTTCTGAATTTATTATAAATTAAGAATTTCGCTGAGTTTTTTCATAGCTTCAATGAAATATTTTAGGTAAGGGGTGAGGCAAAAGTAAAATTAGGTAACTTTTGTTACATCTATATTATGTAATATTTGATATATAAATATTCTCTAGATATTATCTCATTTTTACATATATATTACATAGTAATTTGGAAATATTTGAGATATAATTTGTAATATGTATTTCTTATATCATTATTGTTCCCTTGCTGTGCCGGCCTTTGTCAGTATTCAATACATAAATATTATCTAGTTGTGACTTCAGTTTTATATAACTGTGACTTTTATATTTCAAGAAATATGTAACATATATGTATTCAATATGTTTTTGTGTTTGCTGGGTTACCTCGCTTATTTGTCCACCTTGTACACTCCGGAGGCTGAATCGTGCTAACAAACCGAACTTTCTCCAAAAATGATCAAAATCTGGTACTTCAGATACCATAGTTCCCGTTGAACTGACTCTGGTGAGCTGAAAATAGATAGGGTGCATCTGTGAGATGCACTGTACAATACACAAAAATTGACACTTGTATACACACGGAGACCGTTTCGTGCTAACAAGAAAAAGTGGCCGACGACAACGACGACGGCGAAATGCACACAGCATTTTTCCCTATAAACCCGTTTTTCTCAGTGAAAAATGTAAAAATAACTCAACTTGTTTTGAGGTAAACCAATACTTTTCTCGTATCGTAGATAGGGTTGGTGGAAAAGTAATAATCTCCTACACTCTAATAAATTTTGCGAAATTTCCAAAAACATTCAACTAAAAAGTTTAATGTTTTTGTAATTTTCAAACTCCTAGAATTTAGACGGGCATATTCATATGTTTTAATTTTTTTTCAGGGAGACCTCCTGTTACGAACTAACATGTTTCATGTTTAGTAATAATCCCATAATCTCACATTTATAAATTTAAGTATATCAGAAATACATTCTATCACTTTCATTTAATTAATCAGGACCTTCGGTATAATTAACATCAGTAGAAGAAAGAAATTGAACTAGTTATGTTTTCCAAATACCTTATCAAGAAAAACATGCGTAAAGCGACTACGAGTGAAGAATTGAAATGTGGGTTTTGTGTTAAGTAAAATGATTGTTAGTTCTCCTACAACTGATAAAATAGTTATTTGTTTTACTAGGCATAAAAGCACAAGATTTAATGCCGCGGCTGGTGTTTCATAGCCGAGCATAGCGAGGCTATGAAACCAGCCAAGGCAATAAATCTGCTTTTCTGCCATGTGAAACATATAATTTTTTCTTCAAATTTGTTCCAATTCCACGCAAAATCGACTTTTTCATATTTAAATTGAATTTCATTATCAATATCCAAATAACTAAATTATTTTATCAAAGGTAACTGGGCCCTGCGTTACTATGTTTACCGCTGATGACGTTTGTTGAATATGTTTGTTTACTGTTTACTTTGCCATTGTCAATTTTGAGAAGTTGTCATGTTAGAAATGGATTTACTGCAAAGTGAGGATGAATTGATGCAATTAACACCACCTGAGATAAGAGACCAGGCGCGAGATGTAGAATTTAACCTTTTACTGGAAAAATCAAGAACTGTATATGAACTCACATACAGCAGATTCATGGAATATAGACAGAAGAAAAATATTGGATCTTTCTCTGAAAATGTGCTGATTGATTATTACTTGGAAGGTTGCCTAGCAACGAACTTTTTCTGCCTAGGCAGTAAAAGTGGACTTTTTCTGCCTAGGCATTAAAAGTACAACTTCTAAGCCTGCCAAGTATCATTAAAAGGCCGCTTTTAATGTCATTTGGGAAAAAAAATATTTTTAATACTAAGTTTGATTACTGTGGGCAGATCTATTAAATACTCCTTCAAAATTGTGTAATTTGGGATATTGTGGTTTACACAATTTTGTACACGTGTATACGGATATAA